>CM019153.1:17856389-19243889 GCA_009733165.1 Naja naja | reverse complement strand
AAGTGGTATATAAGTCTAAGTGCTATTGTTATTGCCATTCTGATCCCATAAGGATTTTCCCCCAATCGTATTCTTAATTTTTTGGATGTTTTGGAATTTTATCCAAAGTTTGATTGGGTAATGGGTTGGATTAGTGTCATGTGAATAGAGTTCATGGGTCAAATTAGCATATTATGGACTTGTCATTCAATACCCAAAACCTTCCAGAGAGGGAAGAATGTGATGACTATATGGGTTCTGGATAATTGGATGATACTGATGGTGTCATCAACAACAACAAGAAGCATCCAATATAATGTCACATTGCACAATATATAAGATTAATTTTACATACATTTTTCTCATTCAATCATTGTGTTTGAATGGTGTGTGAATTCTCCATTAATACTTTCTTCTAGCCATTGGCATAGAAATATAGAGCAGTGCTCCAAAGTGATAGGTCTCTAGATTTTCCTGTCTCTGATTATTTCATTCTTCATCTCCCTTCCTCAGACACTTAGGCAGAAAGAGTAGGATAGATAAATCTTCCTTAACTCTTTCCATGGAGACCCCAGACCTAATTGTGCTATTGCAGTTTGTGTATGTGAATAATGTGTCTGGAGCGTGTGTGGAGATATGTTTAAAATAATCAGGAATAGCTTCATTGACACATTTATGATATCTGTACTTCCTGACTGGAGTATCCCTAGTTTTTTGCTACCATTTACAGAGATAAAATTTTATCTGATGGGTAGCATCACACCCTTAGCTGTATCATGTGAATATAGTTATTGATGATAACAAATTTTGTTCTCAAAAGGATTTGTTTGCTGAGAGTGTCATTCTGAATGTACCCACCAGATGTTTAACTAGTGTATCTGCTGATACTGCACTGTTAGAAGGCTCTTAAAAGGACATAGAATTGTAGGAAATAGTTCTGTTGTTTTCAAAACAGAAAATACAGCGCTTTTTACTTTCAACAAAGAAGCCAGGAAATGGTTGATGAGTAGAGATCAGATGTTGAAACACAAGAGATTCTGCTATTGAAAACACTTGCATGAGCTGTACATGACTCTGTAAGATCCAACTGTTTGTACTTAATATAGTGCATGAACATTAACTAATAATTATTTTCAGTGAAAAGTTGTCAGTCTTTCTCCAAATAATAGGACAAATACAAGCTAGTGTTACAAAAGAATTGCAGGCAAAGCAATGATTTTGAAATCACAGCATAAAGTTACAAGTTAAAAATACATGTCATTATAATTTCTGCTTTCTGAGGTAGCCTGGTAAACTAATCATTTTGCTTGTTAGAACAACTGGAGTGTTATCATATACATTAAGCTAAAAACAGTAGTTAATTTTGTCAGCTGCAGAGCAAAGTGTGAAGGCACTGAGGTAAATGGACAATATACAATGGCAGTCAAATTGCAATCCTTTTTGGAAGTAGATTTAGTAAATGGAAAGCACTAAAATGGATTTCATCACTGAGTTACATGCAACATAGGCAGAATATTTACAAGATATGAATGTTTGCTTTTATCATTATATACTTTCTCAGCCTAAATAGCATACTTTAAAATATAATTTTTGTCCTGATTTTTAGCCTTTACCTTCTTATAAGGAAAGCTATTATTTTTTCAGTCTTTACTCCTATATCAATGACTGGACTACTGATATTGGACGAAGACAGTTCTCAGGTATTCTAAGATTACATATATACACACAGGTAGTTGGACTAAGTGAATACCTATGTTTTTCTCATATTATTTACATTTGTTGATTCACATGTTACCAGATTAAATGATCAACATCTTATTTTATTAGACTTGAGTTGCAGCTAGTGAAAACATTTCCAAATCTTTGTATGACTAAATCACATTTCTACATGTGCTAGATTGTAACACCCCAATAAATTACAAAATATAAGATTTTTAATAAATTCATCTTTGGCGCAGAAAGCGAAGCCAAGACTGGAAATGAGTCTTGAAACATAATTCTCTCAGACTGTCTTAATGTTTCCCTAGCTCTTTTGGCTAAAGTATCTCTAAACATGTTTGCAGGTCCCAGCACTATCTTAGTGACAAGGAATTTTTTTTAATGTAATTCCTTGGTCTCCTATTCCAACATTAATTATTAAGGCATACTATATTTCCTAAGTTCCTTGTACCCTAGAACTACTGAATCTTCGAAAGAGATATCTTGAGCAATAGTGCCATGTTTATGCCTTGGTGGTGCAGGCTGTTAATAGCCTAGCACTTAGCTCCAGCTGCCTGTAATTATTGCAGGCTCGAATCCCACCAGGCTCAAGGTTGACTCAGCCTTCCATCCTCTCGGGGTAGGTAAAGTGAGGACCCAAGATTGTTGGGGGCAATAAGCTGATTTTGTAAAAAATGCCGCTTGGTAATAAGCAGGCATATACAATGGAATGAAGGCTATTGCTGAGCGCATTGGGTTGTATCCCAAAAACTGTAAGCCGCCCTGAGTCTCCGGAGAAGGGCAGGATATAAATACGAATAAAAATAAAAAATAAAAAATAAATAAAATATTACTGACTAATATTTGTCTAAGAGGAAAACATAAAACTATATGGTTGGAAGACACCTTCAAGATCTTCTCATCCAAATTTTCAGTACAGTGCAGGAATCCTCATGCCACCTCTGACAAATAACTGTCCAATCTTTTCATGAAAACTCCAGTGATGAAGCACTTACAATTTCAGAAGACAGGTAATTCACAATAAGGAACTTCTGCTTATTTCAAAAGACCCAAGGGGAGTTCTCTTGAAGGAAGATATTTAGGCCTGATCAAACTGCTGATGTCTTGCTTAGGACTCTCAAAATGAAATTAAGCTTAAAAAAGAGAAGCCATTTTCCTTAACTATATGGATACTTCCACATACTTGTTTATCACTTTGCTGCCTTGTAAATTTTGTCACTGTATCAAAAGTTATCTGTCTGGACTCCAAATAGCCTTTCTTTCATCCTGGCACAAATTGTGCTCTTTGCCGCTTCCACTAGCTTAGTCTCTATGGCACTCCAGAACCAGAAACACACACACACACTCATGCTTGGGTCCCACAACTGTATTTCATTCATGAGAAGCCATGATGCTTCGAAAAGAAAATGCAATTTGTTATGAAAAGGTGAAAGTTTACACAGTTTAAAAGCAAATAAAAATTACCACAATGCAAACACTATATGTTGCCATCTCTGACACAAGTATGTAAATGTTTAATTCCAATTCTACTTTTGACTCAAATTTTGTTTTTAGAATGTGCAATGACCAATACCTAGCTAAAAGAGTGATTAAATGCATTCCTTTAGAACCAATGTGAGCTTCTTAAAAGAAATAGAAAATTCTAGTCCCACTGCTGCTTTTCCGTTTCACCTGTGTGATTTTGAGAAAAGGTGTCTATATATTTTTTATTTTACCTTTCCAATTACCCACCAGGCAAGAGCACAAAAGTATCTTTTCCAATTACCAAGCAAGCCAGAACACTGAACTATCATGTTGAAATAAACACCAATGTGCACAGTTGACAGCCTCGGGATAAGTTCATGACTGAAACAGCACAGAAGTATAATTATATCTTTGCTCTGCAGAGTGTGGTCCATCTGGGTCAGAGCTGAGGTCACTGGCAGCCTGGGAGAATGTATTCACACTTAAGCTCCTCGGCTTCTGGCTGGCTGGGGGTCATCCGGAAGTTCAGTTTTCTAACCACCAGGAGCAAAAATAATTTTCCCCAAAGAAATACATCCAGGGAGCAGAGTTGTATCAGGAAGCACCTGGGCAATTGAAGGGACAACAGCTCATTTAGAAACTCACTACTTCACAAAAACAAAACCAATTATAAAAGGGAAACAGTAAAGGTAAGGGCACTCCAGAAGTAAAAATAAAAGGATAATAGCAGAGGTGAGTTCACAGGGATCATTGTTTGGATTATTCTTGCTTTGAGTTAGCTTAGGTTTCTTCTTTAGCTCTACTGTTTTCGTTTTCTATCAACAGTGTCACATATATCAGGCTGATGTTTGAATGCAAACGCAGCAATTTGGAAGAGAACCTGTTTAGAGATAGAGGCCTCCTGATTTGATTGAGGATCACAAGTGATTCTTAGTTCGGAAATCCAAATTTGTTTCTCTAACTTTGTTCTATCTATCTTAGAAATCCAAATTTGCCTATAACCCTAATTGGAAACAGACAAATGACTTTTAAACAAAAATTAGCAGGCTTGAATGAAGTTGTGATAGATAAGAATACCATGCAATGGGATAAGTCATAGAATACAGGGAGCCCTAAATATCAGAGAGATAAATTATCTTTGTTTTTTAACTGCAGAGTTTTAAAAGCAATAATGACATTGTTAATAGCTTTCCTTTATTGGCAGAACTGGATGAAACTACAGGAAAGTTTATCACCTGACACTATCAACTTACCAATTTTCATACAAATAGACCTGGAAGTATATTTATTTAAGAATATTGTTCAAATGTGGAGATGTTGAACAAAGGATGTGAATTTTTTTTCCTATAGATATTATATTTGGTGAAAGGGAAGGTTTGGCAAGACAATTGGTAGAAAAGTATCATGTAGTAAACTGGTAATTTTTGCTAGGAAAAACATTGACTAAAGTGTTATGCTAAAATACATTCTTGGCATGGGGAGATACATGAGATTTTCTTTCTTTAAGCATGCATGTTTATTTGGACATGCGTTAGATTTTGCTTTATGATGAAAGCTTATTCTAAGATAGACAGTACTGCTCTGATGTTGTTAATCTAATTGTTGGAAAGTGTTGAAGTGAACTGAAATACTGTGGCTGGAATATATGGCACCTGGTAACTGGATCTAATCCTTTTGCAAACACAGCAATGGGGCCAAATTTTAGCAGGGCAGTTCTTGCCTTTCTTGCTAAGCTTATAGCAAGGGGAAAGACAAAAGAGTGAAACACATGAATAAAGATATTAGGGAAAAGCAATAGCCGTGGTAGCAGACAGAGGGAGAAGATGGCAAGGTTTGTTCCTATCCTACTACCAGGCACACATCTAAAATATATATTCCTTTCCTGTAGGTATGGGTGTTCTAAAGCAGTAAGAGATATATTAGATGTTTGTTATTGTACCAACACAGAAGCAGAGAAGTAAGGAGAAAATTGTGGAAGAGTATAGAGAATTAAAACTGAAGTTGTCTTAGAACTATGGCTGGTAAACTCAAAATTACTCTTGCTCCAGCCTTATTGTTTCACCTTAGCACCAAAAAGGCTGAGATTCTATTCTAAGGTTGGTGTTTCCAATACTAGGGAGTTCATTCTGGTACTGCTTTCCACTAATGGAGGAAGGAGAATCTCCATCTGTTCTAAATTGAACTATCTAGTAAATATTAGATAGATATAAAATGGAAGCTTAGGTTGAACCAGTGGCAATCTTGGGAGGGTGTTACACAGCTTTAAATCTAGAGCTCCGTTCAGGCATTCAATTGGATATATGGAAAGTTTCAAGCCTTGTACTTAATCTCTGCAATTCTGCTTCTCAATGTGGGTCCTTGGTGCCCTCTGAGCTTGGTGTTTTCTTGCAAATGTTACATTACTAAATTAGTTTGGGTAATGAGAGTACCAATCTCAAAGAGCACCAAGGACCCCTCATTTCAACACTGAGTTACAAATGTTCTCCTTTATTAGCTCCTTAATGGGTCTACATGTATTCCAGGGGCATTCTGATTGGGAGCCATACTGGATGGATTTCAAACAAGAATATTTATCTGCAAATTCCAGGAGTCTTATTAAAAAGGAGTCCAATATCATGAAAATCACTACGTCCTTGTTCGAGCAATGTTCAAGCAAGCTTGAGTGCATCTTCCTTCAGCTTTCCATCCAATCATGTGCAAGCTGAAAACCCATTTCCTACCCTATTTCAGTTCAACTCGAAGGCCTACATATCCTGATATGCAGTGACAATTTCATAAATGCAACTTATTTTTTACTATTAGGAATGTACATGTTTTCTTTTAGTAAGAATTATTTTGCACACCTATAATTTTAGAAATGCTTTCTAATAATTACATGGGCCAATATGTACAATATAGAAACATACTCATGAGGCACTAAAACTACCACTGGCTTTCCTGAGCTCTGCATGAGACCTAGAATGGTTTCTGGTTGTTATGTATGTAGGTTTGAAGTCATTGGTTTAGTTTGAACTGTTCTTGTAAAATGTTGGAAATGATTGATTCAAAAAGTGCGGGAAAACCCTGCACTCTGATTGGCTGGCAACTGCGGCTGCTGGCTATAAGTAGCAGCTGCAGCCCAGCCAAATTGGGTCCATTCTGAGCTGTAGTCACTAATAAACTAAGAGCTGGAAGCATTCCGCGTCTGTCTCTTCATGCAAACTTAACACTGATCATGTCAAATTTGTTATGGATATAGACCATTTTGAGCAATCTACAAAATACTTCTACATTTCCCACTTAAAAATCTATCAAATATTCACATCTCTGCCAAGTAAATGACAATGGAACAAGCAGATTCTTGTTTCCATTCATTTTTGTGAGTGCATGTGCAAGAGAAACTATGCACAAAGGCAGCAAGTTTATGAAACAGTCATTGTTTGCCGCTTTATATAAAAAATGACTCTGATATGATTTCCAGCCTGTCAAATAAATAAATAAACCAAGAGATTTATCGCTGTGGGAGCAATGAGTTCCTACATCTCCATGATGCTCATACGGAGGTATCATTCTTTCCCCGGGGGAAGAGAAAAAGCTATTGAAGCACACATAAAATTTAGGTGCTTGAAGATTTTCTCCAGGACTTCTGTTTAGATTTGCTATCAGAAGAACCAATAAAACTGGGATTTATGTTGTATCTTTAACGAATCTCACGCTTCTCGATCTGGTGTTGCTGCACTCCAATTAGTGCAGTTTCTTAAAGCTGAAGCTGCACATGTACAGGAAGCAGGAAATGTATTTCAACACCTGAATAAGGAAGGTTGAAAGCTGGCCCTAGGAGGTAAATACGTAGGATAAGATGCATAATATTATGGGGTCACTATCTATTCAGCCACAAGTATGTCTTATGCAAACTAGAAGACAGGATTGAAACTGGAAGGTCACGTTAGCATTCTGCTATCAGTTGTATAGCACTCAGTGTGGACCAAGGCTCCAGCATATGCTTTTCAATCCAGAATAATATTGATTCCCTTTTCAAGGTTTGAACAGTCAAGTTTTCAGCTCAGACTAAAAACCAAGCTATATATGACACACCCAGGTGTCCATGATGTGTGTGGTGAGAAGTAACAATGCAAACACTCAAAGGTTTCAGGGCAAAATCTATTTCATATCTAGCTCAACATTTCATCATTTTGGCATCACTATTAGAAATGGATACCTATATCAACATCAGAATCTTAACCCAATATCCATC
Source organism: Naja naja (assembly GCA_009733165.1). Classification (NCBI taxonomy): domain Eukaryota; kingdom Metazoa; phylum Chordata; class Lepidosauria; order Squamata; family Elapidae; genus Naja; species Naja naja. The sequence goes on along the minus strand of CM019153.1, from coordinate 19,236,493 downwards.
GCTCTCGTCATCCTTAGCAAGTAGCTGCAGCAAAGAAGTAATTGAAGGAGAGAGAGAGAGAAAGTGGTTTATTTTTGCATATATTTAATCAACATGCAACAAAAGCCCACACTAAAAAAAGTAACAAAATGGCAAAGGACAACCCCAAACAATTCACCAACGTTTAACATCCAGCAAAGAGGGCTTAAGATACCTTTGCCCAAGGAGAACAGTTGGATGTCTTTGGCCCTCCAGAACATCAGCAGAATTCATCATGAGGACAGGTACCACAAGGTGCCACACAAGATGGTTGAGTGGATCCAAATGGCTTTAGACCTCTTACTAGAGTGGAATTCATGGTCTCTTGGTTTCTATCCTTTAACCACTACAACAAATTGGCTGTTGCTCATACAGGTTTGAATCAACCAGTTACAATGCCTATTTACAATGTGCTCTTTTTTCTGGCATTCTCTGTTCTTTCATTCTTCTGAAAGAATATTAGTTCTGACACTAATAATCTATGTACCATGCATACTGCTGACATTGTATTTTAAATTTACCCCTTGCAAATTTGTTTGTTTAAAGCTCTGGAGTCCTGGTGGCACAGTGGTTAGAATGCATTATTGCAGGCTAACTTTGCCCACTGCCAGGAGTTTGATCCTTGCCAACTCAAGGTTGACTTAGACTTCCATCCTTCCGAGGTCAGTAAAATGAGGACCCAGATTGTTGGGAGCAAAACAGTGACATTTGTAAATTGCTCAGAGAGTGCTATAAAGCTCTATGGAATAGTATATAATCTAAGTTCTATTGCCATAGCTATTGATGTGCCCAAACCTGGTCAGACTAGTTATTGAATCTTTTTCTAACACCAGCAAAGCAACAGTTTTTCACTGTATGTATTCTGAGTAGCTGTTTCACTTTGCCTAATGGTACAGCTTGACTATTAATATGTAGGTTATATGAAAACTAGGCTAGCGGTAACTTGTGTTTACGCTAAAGTAACCAGGTTCAGTCAAAAACTGATATTTAATTGTCCAAAGGTGAATAATGTGGTGGCACCTTTCCTTTAAACAATGTAAACCAACTATTTCTATATTTCTTTTACCATATTACCAGCACATAGAGAAAACCATTTTCTCTTTTTGCTTTTATGTTAAGCTCAGTTAAGGGGGGGGGAGATTTCTTTCATCAAGAACATATATCAGTATCAGCATATATAGCAAAATATGGAATAAATACATTTAAATTTCCCACTTTTAAAATATTATAAGTTCTCAACTAAAAGACATACAAGAAAGTGTGTGTGTCTTTGTATGTGCGCACACTTGTGTGTGTGCATGTAAGAGAGAGAGAGGGAGGGAGGGAGAGACGGAGGGAGGGAGGGAGAGGGAGAGAGAGAAACATGCATGGACATTGTATGACAATTGCATACAAAAATGTATACATTAAAATTACACCCCAAGCTGTGTATGAATATTCATGAGAGCTCAGATCCAAACAGAACTTCATAAAATTCAGAATTTTTTCAAAATCTAAATTGACAGAATCACTATCCCTGGAGAAAAAAACTGATTTATTGAATGTTTAATGGATGTATAAGCACTAAGAGAAGGAGAATTTTTCCTGAATAGAAAAGAGTGTTAGCATTTATTTTAATATTACTCTTCTCTCCCTGTCTTGTTGTAAAGATTCAAAAAAAATTATACTGTCAGCTGGGGCAATAGCAGTATTTTATTTTAAGATTAATCTTATATGATTCCAACTTTGCATCTTTTCATTATTAATAGGATGATTGGGATTTTTCAAATTATGTCATATTAAGTTTCGAGCTATGAGCTTGGCACATGTTTCTTGATATTTTGACTGAGCGGGCTTTCAAGAGTGATTTGTCATTTTCCTAAATGAATCTGAAAATACTATGCAAATCAAAGTACGGCAAAGCCTTTGAACATTCTTGTCAGAGGATGAGTTTACTTTTATATATATATATATATATATATATATATATATATATATATATATATATATTTCAAGTCATCTGCTGATCAAAGCAATCTGCTCAAGAACAATCATTTTTATAAGTGAAATAAGCAAATGTGCTGCGCAGCATAGCTGGCTGAAAGGTTGATATGTAGGCCTGCCTAGCTCTGCTGACTGAAGATTGCAATAACTCCTCAAGCTTGAAAGCACGAGCCAGCAACATGAATATGATAATGAGCAATAATGTTTGTCTTCTTTGTTTCACATTTCAGGGGTGCACTTGACTATTTACATAATTTGCAAATATTTAGTAGAAAGGAAGGGACTGACATGAGACCTAAGTGTCAGATCTTGGAACTACAGCTTCCAAATGCAATCAAGATGCTTCTAAATCTGTCATTGAGGATGTGTGTGTGTGTGTGTGTGTTTTAAAGTGCAGAAGCTCATTGAATTCACTTTTAAATTTCTCAGAGGCTTGGTTGGAAAAACTGAGCGATTCATTCAGTGGGTTCAAAAACAAGCATCTGTTTAATTGGTCTTTTCAAATTGTCACTGACAACTCTGTAAAAAAATAAAGAAATGGGACCAAATATAAGAAAAGCTGCTGTAAATTGCCCCATCTCCTTGAACTGGCAGTGGCTTTAAAAGGTTTCAGCAGGAGCTTTTCATAGTGCTGCACCTAAAATCCTTAACGAGTGAGATGGGGATTGAGCCTCAGACGTTATGCAGTGAATAGTTTTTTATGCTAAATTACAATCTTTTGTTTTCTGGTTACAATACCTCACTTTCTAAATTATGCTTTTTAGAAAGAAAAACAGATTGATCTTTGCCTCCCAGATCAGTGTTATCAGAGGATACTATAGATCAGAACCGGCAAAAACCACCCCTGACTAGAGATTTTACAGTATCCTTCCTCTGCCACGCCCACCAAGCCACGCCCACAGAACTGGTAGTAAAAAAAATTTGAATCCCCCCACTGGTTAAGATCATTATGTGCGCTGCCTTGAACTCCTGGACAAAATGTGGGATAGAAAGCAAAAAAGCCACAGAAATAATTATACTGCCAGTAAGGGGAAACACTCTTTTGAATTCAGCCATTCATCCAAAATGGCAATTATAATCTTATACACAAGTATCTAGGGTGCCAGATTATCATTGTGTGGTTGTATACAGTGCATCTAAGAAGGCATCAGTGAGGTTTAGTTTTGAGTAAATGTACACTGAACTTGAAGATTCACTTGTGTGATAGAAAAAAACCCATATAGAAGTGGCTTATATACTTAGTAGAATTTGAGGAGAATAAAGCCTACAGTGAAAGAACAACATCCCTTTTGAAAACATTGGTTGTGACCAGGGGTGGGCTACTGCATGGGTTCAGGCGATCCTCTAGCTAAGATTCTGCATGGTTTGGTGAACTTGCAAATCCCACCCCTGGCTGGCTCTGCCCACCCTTCCCCTCCCCTCCCAGTAGTCCCCACGTGGCCCATTTTGGATGCCAGATAAGTACAAGGCCCACACAGAGGCTTGGGAAAGGTGAAAAATGGGCCTCCCAGAAGTTCTGGAGGGTCCCTGGAACCTGGGGTAAGCTGTTTTTGCCCTCCTGGAGGCTCAAGGAAAGCCTCCGGAGCCTGGGAAGGGCGAAAAATGGGCCTCCCAGAAGTTCCAGAAAAGAGCCTGTTTCTGGCCTCCGGAGCCCCGGGAGGCCATTTTTGACCTCCCAGAGGCTCCTCCAGAGCCCAGGGAGGGCAAAAATGGGGGCCCCACTATGGTGCAAGAGGCCGACTAGGCCATGCCCAACATGGCCATGCCCACCCAGCAACCAGTCAGAGAACCGGTTGCTGATATTTTTGAAGCCCACCCCTGGTTGTGACTCACAATCTTTTAGAGTTTTGAGAGAATGAATGCACATGGATCTAAAGGAATACTTTAGCTCTCCATGCCCTTAATTGAGTCAGAGATTGAGGAAATTAATACAAACCTTGTAGCTCTACTGGTGATTCAGGAATATGAAGAGACACAGGATAAATAAACACAGACAGTAAGAATACTACCAGACAAGACTTCTACTATAGTTTGAAATTAGCTCCAGGTCTCAAGGATCTAATGATAGTGTTCACTAGCTGAGTTTTCTCAATGTTTCCTCCTTGAGTTTCCTCTTGCCTCACCCCATCTCCCAGCATCTCACTTTAAAGTAATAATTATTTCTTTCCTGCCTGAAAGAAGGTTTGGTTTAACTGAGATAACATTGCCAGGGAATTTCTGTTTCAAGGCAGTCACTAGAAAAAAATACAGGCAAAAATTCTCGCAGGACATGACAACAGCAATAGCAACAACAATATACAGGTAAACCTTGACTTATAGTGACAACAGCACTGGAACAAGTGACTTATTACCATTTTTCACACTTATGATTGTTGCAGCATCCCCATAGTCACTTGATTGAAATTTGGATGCTAGGCAACTAGTTCATATGATAGTTGCAATGTCCCAGCATCATCTGCTCACTTTTTGCTAGAGGTTGCCACAAAGAAGAGGGGTTTAACTTATTTTCCAAACCACCAGAAGACAAGAAATAATGAATGGAACCTAATCAAGGAGAGAAGCAACTTGGAATTAAGGAGAAACTTCTAACAGTGAGAACAATTATCCTGTGGAACAGCTTGCCTTTTAGAAGCCACTTGTCTGAAATGCTATAGGGTCCCTATCAGCATTACAGGGTATACCATAGGTCCTTTCCATCCTTATTTAAATTGATTATTGATTGAAAGTTAAGGGGAAGTTAGATTCACTTAACGTCTTACTAACCTAACAATTGCAGTGATTCACTTAATAACTGTGGCAAGAAAGGTTACAAAATGGGGCAAAATTGACTTAACAACTGTCTCACTTAGCAACAAAAATTTTAGGCTCAATCATGGTCATAAGTTAATGATTACCTGCAGCAATTTGTTCTCTTCTTATGCAAGATGGATTTTAATAATGAAAATTTGGAGCAGGGCAGGTTGCTGTAGGATTTCTCTTATTGTAAGCATGGCTTCCCAGAGATACCGGTAGTAGAGTCAAAGTTTGTAAGATAGAATTTTGTTTGCCATACTGGGCTTATTTGTAAATCTTTTTCACAGCATGTTAAAACTTGAATTTGCATCAACAATCTTGGCTCCTCTCAGAAGGAAGAACAATTTAAAATCCCTGTGGAGCAGAGGACATTGGTTGTAGAACACCTTTCATATGTTTTTTCCAAGAATTTGTTTTCATACTCGTCTTTGAAAATACTCAAAGAGCTATTAGATAATGGTTTGGCAATATAGATCTTTAAAATGATGGAGGCCAGATTTCATATAAATCTATATGAAGACATCTTTAACAGCTGTATTTCTACTGCTTACCATTCTTATATAAATTCTTGGGACTTTTATCATGGCTCCGTTTACTTTTATCATGGCTCCGTTCTGATTGTATCAAAATATCTTAACTGAAAATTAGCTGTTCTGTATAAATACGGATGCAAGAAAACACTGACATGTTATCTGTTCTTTTACCTTCTATAGAAATGTTGATTACAAGTACTGAAATTTAAATTGTCAGCCCAATAGGAATTTTGCATTGTGTATATTCTACTTTTTATAAAACCAAATGTGAATGTTTCCTGTAATGCAAAGAGATTTTATGCCATTATGTGTTCCATGCATCCTAAGCAGTCAAATGTGAGTCATATAAGCAGGTTTTAAACCAAATTTATTTGAATAAATATTCTGAGCCTATTTAGGTAACAGTGAAATTACATGTTGTGCTTTTCCATTAATCTCTGTTGCTGGACTTTGGGGTCATGATAAATTACTGAACTGACCTGAAATTCATATCCAGATTACAATCAAATTGTTCCAAGCTTAAACCCAGCTACTAAACTGAATATCAGCAATTGATGGGAAGCAACAGTGGGAGCGAAATCCATTCGTGCTATTCTCATATTTCTATGTATTTATTTCCTCCATTCCCTTTTAAAAAAGAAGTTTTCAAAATTGTTTTGCAAATTTGTAGTCCCATGTTATGTAAATCCAGATAACATGGCTTTCATGATAGACATGATTGCTTTAAAATAGACAAATATTAATTTGAAGGGCTGGACAAATATAATAGACACAACCAGTACATGTTTTCAGTCAGAATCAAATTCAACTGATCCTATATAATCTGATTTAGGACTGCCCTAATAATATTGGCTCAATTTGTTCATTTATTTTGTTGTCTTACTCTAGTGATTTATAAAATAGAATCATCTAGAAAAGTGCCTCTAAAGTAATTTTTAACTGCAGTGCACTTTTTATTTAGAAGATAGTGTGAAATAGATGGAGTCAAAAGAACAATTTATGTACAATGTACACAGTCTAGATAATTGAAATAATTTTATGGCTTTATTTCATTTTTCAAGATAACTAGATTTCACAGATTTTCTGCTTTCTTCCTGGTACTCTTGGTGGTGAAAGCCAAAGTGACACAGTGGTTAGAATGCAGTATTGCAGGCCAACTGTCAGCTGTTTGATCCTGACAGGCCTCAAGGTTGACTCAGCCTTCCATCCTTCTGAGGTTGGTAAAATGAGGAGATAGATTGTTGGGGACAATATGCTGACTCTGTAAACTACGCAGAGAGTGCTGTAAAGCATTGTGGGACAGTATATACGTCTAAGTGTTGTTGTTATTGTTATATAGTTAACAGTACACTTTTGCCCTGGAAAATGCAGACAATCATCAATGAAATCACCTGCATTATGGTATCATAGTGTAAATGATATCATCCCAATAACCTATTATAGGTAGCCACACTTTTCTGGCTACTCAGACCAAATAGATAACCAAAGCTCCATGTTTAATCAAAATTATGTGTAATAATAAGTTATAAGTGCGGTTATGGAAAGCTCCTAAAATTTATTCTCTTGAGCTTGGGATTGATTTATTGATTGATCAAATTTCTAAATTGCTCATCTCATCTAAATGACTCTGGTTGGTTCATAAGCATGATAATAAAATTATATAAAATCATGCCTAAAAGCATAGTTAAAAACAAAGTTAAAAACAAGGTTAAAATTTACAGGTTAAAAGTAAGAATCAAAGTTATTCAACTCACAAGGCCAAAACATTACTAAGGCAAGACGCCTGGGCTCAAGCCACTCAGGGTTATTCCATAATATTCAGAAAATGTTGACTATTTTCTGAAAAAAAATGCATTGGACTCTCCTCAGTAAATAGTAAGGCAAACTGGTTGGAAGAACAAGGCTAATTAAATGAAATGAATAATTTAGGAAGCAGAGCAAAATCATGTGTAAGTGTTGATGTGTATATGCAAAGTCTTTTTGTTGGTGTTGGTTGTCACCTTTAAAGCCTTGTATAGCATGAGACCAGGTTACTTGCAGATCCAAAAGTTTCTGCCCACCCTTCTAAATTCTTTAGTCAGGCCTCGGAACTATCCCTTCCATGTCATGGCACCTATATTAGTTTTTCCACAGAGATACAGATAGCCTCAAACCTGTTGGCCTTCAGGAAAGCAGTGAAAGTTGCTTTTTCTCCCAGGCACTAGGATAGGATGTTGATAGAGTCATCAAAGGCTCATTAGTGGATGAAGGAAACTTTTGTCAGTCAATTAAGTATCCCATTTGTCCTCCAACCCACCACCTTTAGGTGCCCTGGAGAGCAATACATTCTGAATACTTTCTGAATTTCAATTAACTTTCAACTTATTTAATATTAGTTTTTTGAGGGGAGGGCTGCAGACTTTGCCACAACTTACATGACAATTTATAGTAGCAGAAATTTAATTGAAAGGTAAGCAGAAATATTACATACAATGTTTGTCACAATAAAGGACAACTGTGTGTCTTCATGGATAGCAGAATTCCAAGTAATAGCTAGTTATTTTCCCCACCACAAAGATTCAGCTTTTATGTCATGGGTGACTGGAAGTACACATGATTTCAATACTATTTTTGCGTTTCTGTTTTTCTTGCAAAGTCCAAATTTTGAACAGGAAATAACAGAAGAAACTAAAAACATTAGATTAATTGTTATTAATAATAATTCATAATTCATTCTTAATTTTATGTTATACATTACCATGTATATGAAAGATATCAATATAGATAAAGACAGTTTGTGTTGCAATCGCTGTTATAGTTCTTACCTATTTAGTTTTTAAATCTGAGCAAAACATGTTTAAAAGTTTCTTAAATTCCATTGGTAACTTGGGCTGGAACCCTTGCTAAAATGAGACAAAATTTACATTAATATAACTATATAATATAATTAACTATCCAATTTATGTGCAATAGCCACTATGTTACCTTTTGCAAATATAATTTGTACACACACAAAGAAAGAGAAAAATCAGATGTGCGCTGTCACAATGATGTATTCATCTTGGTTGATTTTTCCATAGGGTACATTGGAAATTTCTTCATTCAGAAAAAAACATACATTATTATATTAGACTTCTGATTTATGTGTCTTACCACTGTAACATATTCTCATCACTGGCCATTCACTTACTTACTTCAAGGCCAGTTATTTGTATATAGAAGCTCAATTTCTCTTCTATATTATCCATATTCTCCTGTATTTGTCTATAGAAGTTAAGCCATGTATTGAATATAACATTTGTTCATAAAGTTTTGCAAATTTTCAGAATATATCACAGATTACTAATATAGCATGAAGGTGTTTGAATTATGGGATTATGTGACAGGATCAATTATATCAAAATAAAATGTTTCATTTCTTTTTAATACCCTCATTGTTGTTATTTATATGTATTCACATCAGAACTACAGATTTTCAGGAACTTTTAGCCCTGTGAGGTACTCCACTACCAAGAATATTAGCTTCATCTTTATTGTAATCTTGCAAAACTGAAAGTATTTTTCCGCTCTTTCCCTGTTAGCATCCAGAAATCTAGGGAGGGAATCTGTCTGTAATGTTTCCCATACATTCCCTCTTTCTGTAAGCTGAGATATATATTACATACTGGTAATATATAAGGAGTCCACATCTCTCCCTCCTGTTTCCCAAGGTCATTGTCATATACCATTACACAGTAATATGGAGCAGAGTGTCCTCTATTAAATCATCTCTATAGTCTGGATCCTAGACCTAGTAGGGAAAGAGGTATATTAAAGTAGTTTATTTTCCTTTTTATTTGACTAGAACACTCTAATTCTATTTCTAATGGTTACATTCCACTTGATCCTTGCATTTGCTTCTATGTAACATTCATTTTTCTATCCGTAAGAGGAAGGGTCTCATGGTAGCTTAGCAGATAAGACACTGGACTTGTCGACCAGAAGTTTGGCAATTTGAGACCCATACACTGTGTGATGGGGTGAGCTCCCATTCTGGCCCTGGCTCCTGTCAATCTAGCAGTTTGAAAGCATGCAAATGCAAGTAGATAAATAGGTACCCTTTAGTACCAACCACATGACCAAGTAAGTGTCTTTGGACAACACTGATTCTCTCGGCTAGGAAACAGAGATGACCACTCTTCCCCCAATCAGCATGATTGGACAGGAGAAATCTTTACCTTAACTTTTTTAAAAACGGCAAACACATAACTCTATTGTTGCATGCTCACTGTGCTCTGCTGCTCTGGTAGCCTCCATTCTCTTTGGATAAGAAAAATGTCAAATGATCATATTATTACCCCCTTACTCTTGCCCACTAGCTCATTCACTCATTTTTTTGTTGTCTTGAAATTGCCCACATCATAATGTATGAATTTCGTAACTATGTATTGCTTGGCATGAGTCAATGTAGATTAATTAAAGAATCCTAAAACAATTCTAATGATATGATATGATATGATATGATATATGATATGTTGTGCCACATATATTACACAACTGCAACTGAATACCATTTACACAAAATTGACTCAGGTTGCCTTCCCATGAAATTTCAGAATGCAACATTAAGATAGAGCAGCCCACCACAAGTGAGAAATGAGAAATTGGGCTGTTGAACAGTAAGTAAATTCATTCCACATAGAAGTTTTTGTGTTTAGGATATCTCTTGAAAATTCCAGAACTTTCTAACTCCCATTGCATTCTGGACTTGCTTTCTGGTTTCACTACTTTGAGATAACCTACTATGAGTTGGTGTTCTTAGAACAAAAATCACAATTTTGTCATTTCCCCTCCCCAATAAAAATCTCTTGCCCCTCTAATCTATCATAATGATCTAGTCTAGCTGTGTCTAACTTTGGCAACTTTAAGACCTGTGGAGTTCAATTCCCCCAGACAGCCTGTCTTGAATTTGCCAAATTGGATTCCCCTGCTATAGACTTAGCAAATGAACATTAGTACAACTAATTTCATTTGAATCTTGACCCAAAAATTTCTGTCAATCATAACATAATAAAAACAAAAATGTACTCACATTCAGATGTTATTGTGTGATTTTTGGCAAGCAGACTTAATAAGATTTAAACCATCGCCTCTCAGTAAAGTATACAATTGACTATTATCCCAACTATACAGAAGCATACTTCATGTGGTTTAATACTAGAACAAATTTGCAAATCCACCTCCATATTCTTGATTTTTGAAAAATCTATCATACGTTCAGAGTTCTACATCTTCCAGGACTATTGTTTTGATTTCAAAGGATTTTTGTTCATCATCATCCAATACATACCATTGACACTTTACTCAAAGCATCCCAAAGTCATGATTTTAGTTGTCCATAGAGCTTATTAAAATTTAATCCACAGAAATTGGATACTGTAAAGTAATATAGCTATGTTTGCTATTTAAACTTCCCAAATGAAAGAAGGTTTATAAATGCTAAACAAACCATTTTAAATTTCTGGTTTAATATTTCCTTATAAAATTGAAGTGTATATGTTTATTGAAGTGAGCAAAATATCTTAATCAATATATTCACTTTCACAATATGATTTTGAAAAAAGGTTTCTGAGAATAGTAGGCACCTGTCTCTTTCAATGTTACTATTTTAGAAGCTATCATGCTGCAAGGAAAAATCTAGCTTCTAGCACCAACTTCAATTCCATTTCCAAGAAAATGCTCCTAAAGTTTTATAAAATAAAGTAAAACTAGTTTATGCACAAAACTCAGTCCTTTCCCTGAATGGCACTGTTTAGCATGCATTCACTCAGTCTGCTGATCACTTTTCAAGGTGTGTAACAATTTTTTTTTCTTTTTTAGTCAGAAAAATTAATACAGCCAATCTTGCCACCATTCAGATCAGTCGTATCCCCAAATAATTTATATACAAGTTAAAAATCACCTGTTCATTCTGCAATACAGACACACACACACACACACACACACACACATTATCCAATTAAGTCCTTAGTTAGGAGAAAACATATGCTCTGTCTCTGTAAGAGACAAACAAAATGAAATCCCTGATATCCCATTCTGAAATTTCTTCTCATTACAAATACCACCTTTTCTGATATGAAAACTGTTATGTATATAGGTTTGAAGTCATTGGTTTAGTTTGAACTGTTCTTGTAAAATGTTGGAAATGATTGATTCAAAAAAGTGCGGGAAAACCCTGCACTCTGATTGGCTGGCAACTGCGGCTGTGGCTATAAGTAGCAGCCACAGCCCAGCCAAATCGGGTCCGTTCTGAGCTGTAGTCACTAATAAAGTAAGAGCTTGAAGCACTCCGGGTCTGTCTCTTCATGCAAACTTAACACTGGCGACGAAGGTGGGATTCCCCTGAAGAAGACGGCAACACGGAACAGAAGGAGAGCTAGAGGGCTGCACTGAACACCCCCCCAGCCCCGTTCGATCCAATGGCAGAAGACTAAGAGTCGTATGCAGATCGTTTCCAAATGTATCTGGAGGGAAACGATCTTGCCGACATTTCCGAGAAGCAGAAGAGGGCGGTCTTTCTCACGCACTGCGGTCCGGCAGTTTTCAAGATGGCGAAGGCATTGGCGGGAGCTGCAGACATGAAGGTAATGGACTGGCCTGACTTAGAAAAACTGTTAAGAGCCCATTACGCACCACAATTATCGTGCCTCATTAAGAGACACGAGTTTTACCGACGTGATCAAGGGGAAAGCGAAAACGTAAATGACTTTGTGGCAAGTTTAAGAGACATTGGGGGTGCATGCGAATTTAACAATTTAGAAGAGGCCATGCGCGATCGATTTGTTCTGGGCCTTAAAGACAAGGTGCTACAGAGCAAGTTATTACTGAAACCTAAGATCACGTTGAAGGAAGCAATAGAAGAGGCCTCTTCAGCAGAAGCTACCAAGTCCTCAGCAGCAGCCATGAAGAAAATCAACAAGGCCACAAGCCATCCTGATGTGGAAAAGTCCACAACAACTCATTGTGAGCAAATAGATTCTGAGTCAGACTGTAGTGAGGTGGAGGAAGGAATTTACAGACTCAGAATGGAGCGGAAAAAGAAAGACCTGGGAAGAAAGAGGCAAAATTTCTACTGCAGAGGATGTGGGGGAAGCCACCCCCGCACTGAATGCAAGCTTTTAGACACCATTTGCCTCCGTTGTGATAAAAGAGGACACCTAGCAAGAGTCTGCAAATCATCCAGAACTCCAACCAACAGAAGAAAGTTTGTTACAAGCAAAGACAAAGAATTCAGGCCCAACAATCTCAGTGAGAAAATGGGGCGCAGCACAGAAGCAAATGGGAAGAATGAAACTCATCAAACTGTAACTATTGGTCCTTCATCACCTTTAAGAAGCAGAAAAGTGCATGTCAAGGTACTTATTGAAGGAAGGCCTTGCCAAATGGAAGTGGACTCAGGCTCATACCTATCTATGGTGTCATGGGACACTATTCACAGACTTCTTCCCAACATCCAGAAGAAGCACTTCAAGAAGCAAGCATTGACTCTTAAAGACTACCAAGGGAACAAGATTCCAGTAGTTGGAACAAGAGAATTCAACATGAAATTCAAGGGCCACACCAAACGCCTACCACTGACCATTGTGGACAAGGACCGCCAAGTCTGCTGGGCCTTGAGTGGTTCAACCCATTGGGCATCGAGGTGACTGGCATCAATCACGTGAGCAACACTGAGTGGGAAGAGGCCTTGAAGTCTGAGTTTCCAGAGGTCTTCAGTGACGGATTAGGCAAGTACTTGGGACCCCATCACATTTAACCTAGATCCCAAGGTACAACCAATCCATTTAAAACCCAGAAGGGTCCCATTTGCCTTAAAGGAAAAAATGATGCACAATTAGATAAACTAATAGCCCAAGGGGTTTTAGAGCCCACTGATCACTCCAGGTGGGAGACACCCATAGTCACACCAGTCAAGGCTGATGGGTCTGTGAGAATCTGCGGAGACTACAAGGGGACATTGAACCATGCGCTACAACAGAGCGCATATCCAGTTCCAGTAGTGCATCATTTATTACACTCTCTTGGCGGGGCACAGTATTTGCCAAGTTGGACCTGGCATAGGCATATCAACAATTAACAGTTGATGATGCCACTGCTGAAGCCCAAACCATTGTGACCCATAGAGGTGCCTTCAAATGCAAAAGATTACAATTTGGAGTAAGCGTGGCACCAGGCATCTTCCAAAGCCTTATGGAAAGAATGTTACAAGGGTTGCCAGGGTGGTGCCCTATTTTGATGATGTTTTAATTTCTGCTGAAAATGACACTCAATTACACGAGAGACTCAGGGAAGTCTTAACTAGATTCATAAAAGCAGGGTTAAAAGTCAAAGAAGAAAATGCACACTTAGAACAGATAAAGTGGAATTCTTGGGTTACATGATTGATAAACATGGCATCCACCCCACAGAGGCAAAGGTTCAGACAATCAAAGAAGCCCCCAGGCCAAAATGCAAAACAGATTTGCAAGCATTCTTGGGACTCATTAACTTCTATCATATGTTTCTACCTCAGAAGGCAACCATTGCAGAACCCCTACATAGGTTGCTGGACAAAAAATCTGCTTGGGTCTGAGGGAGGAAGGAACAAGCTGCATTTAACAATATCAAGAGACTAATCATGTCTGATGCTGTGCTGATACAGTTCTCTGAGAACTTTCCTGTTGTTCTGACTTGTGATACCTCCCCTTTTGGAGGTGGGGGGTTTGAGCCACAGGCTTCCCAGCGGGAGGGAAGCTCCTATTGCATTTTACTCTCGCACCTTGACCAAAGCAGAGAGGAACTACAGCCAACTGGACAAGGAAGCCTTGGCAATTGTTGCAGCTGTCAAAAAATTCCATGAGTATTTATATGGGAGAACATTTACCATTGTCACAGATCACAAACCTCTGTTAGGCATTGTGGCAGGACAAACCACGCCACTATCCTGTCACCAAGAATGCTGAGATGGACTGAATTTCTTGCTGCTTATTCATACAAACTGATCCACAGACCTGGTAAAGACATTGGGCATGCAGATGCTTTGAGTCGCTGCCCACTTCCTTCACACATTGAGGACCCTGTTCCTGAGACTCACACCTTTTTCTAGAAACTGTTGCCAAACTTCCAGTACATGCTGCTGAAATTGCCAGAGAGACTGCCAAAGACACTTTATTGGCTCCTGTCATAGGCTGGATTAAGAAAGGTTGGCCACTTCAAGATCTACCTCAACTCGCCCAACCTTTTAAATCCAGGCAAACTGAATTATCTGTATTAAGAGGATGTATTTTGTGGGGTAACAGGGTGGTTATTCCTGCAAAACTACAAAAGAGGTTTTGGAAATGTTACATGAGGGTCATCCGGGAATTGTCAGAATGAAGGGATTGGCCAGGAGTTATGTATGGTGGCCAGGTATTGACAAAATGGTTGAAAACTGGGTTGCATCTTGTCCCAACTGTCAGGTAGTCAGGCCTGCCCCACCTCTCGCCCCCACAGGAATGGGAATGTCCTAGGGGCCCATGGTCCAGGATTCACATTGATTTTGCTGGCCCTACCAGAGGGCACACTTTCCTTATTATAGTTGATGCATATTCCAAATGGCTGGAGGTTATCCCTATGGCATCCACCACAACTGAAGCTGTCATCAAACAGCTTAAAAAGCTTTTTGTAACTCACGGGTTACCTGATGTGCTTGTTTCTGACAATGGCCCTCAATTTACATCCAACCTTTTTGAATCATATCTAGCACAACAGGGTATCAGACATGCCCTGACAGCCCCTGGGCATCCTTCAGCTAATTGCCGGGCTGAACGTATGGTACGATTTACCAAGGAAAAACTTCAGCAATTGGGTCCAGGGGATATCACTGAGAGTTGAAAACTTCTCAGTGTTCAGCATATCACTCCCAACCCCTCAACTAATTTGTCCCCAGCTGAATTTTTGATGGGTAGAAAACTCAGGTCTCCCCTTGACCGCCTCCATCTCACTTACGCACCCAACGCACCTCTAGATTCCACTAGTAAAATTCACACTTTCACTGTGGGTGATTCTGTTTATGCTAAGAACCTCATGGGTGAACCATTATGGATTCCTGCTGAGATAACTCAAATCACAGGCCCCAGGTCTTACAGGGTACAAACGGAGGATGGTGTCCTCTGGAGCAGGCACATTGATCAGTTAAGATCCAGATTGCCTCAGGAGCATCGCTTTTGCTCCTCTCTGGTTCCCATACCTACTGCCTCTTCTAGGGGAAGGGAGGATTATGAGAGTAATCAGCAAGTAAGAATCAACCCCATGTGTAACGAGCTAACACGACAGGAACCATCCCAAAACCTGTCACAATACCAACAACCATTTTCACAAATGGAAGATTGCACATCACTACCTGATTTAGGTGCTGACATTGGGTTGGAGATGGATTGGGAGGAGAGACCAGGTTGTAGTAACCAAACAGGTTCTACCATTACTACAAGTCCAAGTAAGGAAATGTCAGCAGACACATTTCCTCTCTCACAAGGTGAGAACCTTAAAACATCTGAACCACGTGAGGTCTCAACGTACACATAAGAGCCCCCTATTTAAAAGAATACATTAGATAGATGGGGTTTGAGTATGGACTGAACCTAGTGGGGAGGGGTGTTATGTATGTAGGTTTGAAGTCATTGGTTTAGTTTGAACTGTTCTTGTAAAATGTTGGAAATGATTGGTTTAAAAGTGGAAAACCCTGCACTCTGATTGGCTGGCAACTGCGGCTGCTGGCTATAAGTAGCAGCCGCAGCCCAGCCAAATTGGGTCCGTTCTGAGCTGTAGTCACTAATAAACTAAGAGCTTGAAGCACTCCGCGTCTGTCTCTTCATGCAAACTTAACAAAAACAAAGGTGTGTATTATATGCACACACACACACACACACACACACAAAAATATACAGAAAGAGAGAGAAAGATATTCCTTGAAGTTTAATTGCTTTCCTGAATTACATATTTCATGTGATTATGTCTAAGTAAACTAATATTACATGTTGTGAGATGATGTTGTTGGCTTTAAATAAGATGATATTTTGTGATGCATATTTCAAGCAAAAATTATAATTGTTTTATTTTCACATGTTTTGATGTTTATCTGCATACATTTTCCAATATTTCATGATTGCCTCCAAGGAAATTTTTAATCTGAACCTGCTAGCTTTTTTGTCATTTATTGTCTATGTGAATAAAGTTCAGGATTTGGAATTTCACTTGTGTTGTATTTTCTGATTCTGTAATAGTTTTTTTGCCTTTTCTTTTTGGTACTTAGAATAATATGCATAAAGTAAAACAAAATTCTATCTGCCAAAAATATAAGAATATATTGGCAGACAGGCTAGAAAGATATGAAGGCAGGAGGCCTGGGCACTTTTTATGGACCTATTTTAGGAAAGCACAATGAATTATGCATGAATTTTCACATAAAGCTATGAAATCTTTTGGGTTAATACTACAGTGTTCACAAACTAGAAAAGAAAGAAGGAAAGAATGAAATAGCCATTAACAGCATCCCTTTGAAAAGCCTGTGAGTTGCACAGTATTGTGTCCTTAATGTTCATTTCACATGGGGTTACTATTTCTTAAATGTGGCCTCTTGTGATTGAAGTTGGTGTCATGCTACATAAAGGTTTTTGTTAAGATGACAATGCCAACAAGTATGAGAAACCTTCTTACCTTTATAAGTGATTTCCTGTTGATGGCATCACCACCCTTGCTACAAGGAGAGTGCCAGTCATGAATGTTTCATTTGCTATAGATAGAAAGCACAGCAAAATTTCCTCTTCCTGGTGTTGTAGTATGGAACCAAAATGTAAACAATATTCATATGGGGAATGTACTTTATCCAGTTTATCATGTATACAAACACTTATTGTTTGGAAACTTACCACAGTGAGAAGAAGTAGGTTTTGTTGATGTTATTAAATTTTAACAATCTTTGCTCAAATCTTCAAAGTGTTCCTTGATGGCTCGCTGAAATAATTGAATGACTCTTGAGTTGTTTAACAGAAGACATCTTAGCTTTCTTTCATTACCCAGCCCATAGCTTCTTTTCTATTCCCATGAAATCCCTGTACATACTTTACAAGCCTTCCTGAACAAGCTTGTGTCGAACTCTCACCAAGCTCTTAACACAATTCGAATACGAAAGAGATACTGAATAAAAAGCTTTAATCTCTTGTCAGCTTTTCTTTTCTTCTTTTTTTCCTTTCCCTTTTCTTCATCTCCCTCTCTTCCAGGAATTTTCTATATGTAAGGAAATACTTTCTGGGTAAAGAATGTTAGTGTAATGCTCCAGAAAGGCAACCAATATGAAGGAAACTGAAAGGCCAGAGTATCAAGCTTTTCAGTAGCAGTTTAAGCTATATTTGTGGAAGGATACCCAAGTGCCTGCTTTTCATTTTGGGCTTACAGGTGAAATATTAGAAGGAAGAAAGAGAGTGCCCTTTAACAAAATGATTCAATCAACAAGCAAGTTAAAGCAGTATCCAGTGTGTCCTGAAGCTCAAATACATTGGTCCTTTTTCTTGAGTTACTACTGGAGCTGCTTTGAAAGGCCTTTCTGTTCTCGGGTCTCTTGTCAGTTTGAATGCCAGGAAATGAGACCCTTTTGTGAGATTAATTAATTGCAGGAGCTGATCGGCCCCAGTCCAATCACCATGCAACCGAGCTGTAATTGCTACTTTGTGGAAAGGAACGAAAAAGTTTTGGTTGCAGTTTAAGAAGAGGGTTTAAGGAAAGGTCTTTGAACTAAAGGTCTCAGTGCACTGGATTAAGGCGAGCAGCAAGAAGGTCTTTGAAGTTGGCTAAGAGGTTTTGGAGGAGAAAAAAGTTGGGTGGCAAATGGGAGTTGGCAGCATCAAAAGGCCCAGAATCCTTCCTCCCCCACCCACCCACCCCTCCTCACCTGCTTGCTCTCAAAACATGAAGGAGTCTGAAAGCATCATTTTCTGGAACAGTCACTTTAATGAGACTGTTTTTGTTAAATTATACTGGGGTACCCTTCTTGGGTGAAGCCATCCACACATCTCTAGGCTCAACTTGATTAAATATGCAAATAGATATTGGATAATTCACAAAATTCAGAAATAAATACTCTTGCCTAGTTGCAGATGGGATATCTATGAAACCTAAGAAATCTGACTTATTTTGCCTTTGCTTGAGTCACTACTTCTGCTTAACAGTCTAATATTTTTCTAGATGTGTTATTATGTTGTTGTTATTATTATTATTATTATTATTATTATTATTATTATTATTTAGCAATGTATCAAGTTTCTTACCCAAATTCTAATGATTTGTAACATGAGATTCAGTAGATTTGTTAAGTATAGGTGGATTCAGAGGATTTAAATCCACAAGCAAGTTTTTTTTTACCAGAAATTAGAACTTTATATAATTTATTGGCTTTTTAAAAGTTACATTCCATCCCCTTTGCTCTTCCTAACCTCTTTTTTATTATTATGATTATTAAAGAAAGCAGTTTTAATTACTGCAGGGGAAAAAGCATAGAGTTCTGGTAAAAATGGAATATAAGAATGAAATAATATAAGTTATATAAATATTGGAAGCCTTTACATAAATATTGATTTGGAATATTTGATACTAAATAACATGAGCTTCTTAAACTTTGAGAATTAGTGGATCTGGCTATTACTAGATATAGCTAGGTTCATACAGTACAAATATTTATATTTTATTGTGTGTCTGCAAATCCCTGAACTCATTGAAATTTAATGCAGAAACAAAACAATGAGAACTATGTAACTTGCCAAATTCCTACTTTCCAAAGCAACACAACTAATATTGAAAAAATAAATATTTGTATACAACCAAAGGAATTGACAAACTTATATTCAGATGATTCCAATGGATGTACCTAAGCATGAGTGGCTTGATTGAATCCTAACAAAATATCGATTATGTGGGCAGTCAAAACAGATTGTGTGTGTGTGTGTGTGTGTGTGTGTTTCTCTGTCTTATATGAAACCTTCACTGAAGGAATGAAGGCTAAGTGTAATTCAGCCTGGCTTCTTTAGACTCAATTTGGAGACTTTGTCATGGCACAAATGGCAATAATGAACCAGATCCATGGCATTTGTTTTTTTTCCCCTTGGCTGAAAACAGTTTGTACATTGAGTACAAATTATTGAATGTTCATTAAGAAAATGCATCAGCCTATATGAAGAAAATTACTTAAACTTACATTACCTATACTAGGAACTGCTAAGCTACATCAGTAAACTTATAATATAAAATATGCATCTAAAATCAGTATAACAATTATACATCTGTTGGATTTATTACAAGATTTACTTGGCAGAAAACAAAAGGAATAGAGTATTGGAGTATTGCATGCCAAAGCACACAAACGCTATTGCTGGAACAGAGTTCTGCTTGGTATGTAAACAGGTAATTCCCATTTGAATAGATCCTCATAATCTACCTCTTTTGCCTCGTATTTTTAAATTTTAAAGGGGTTTGTTAGTTAGTTTTCTGTAGCATTGTTACACTGGAGGCTTTAACTTAATTCATAGTGGTTTCAGGAAATGTTTTAGCTTAAAGTTAAGGTTCTAGGCTGCAGGACCTGTAAACCAGACATGACAATCCTTAGAGGAAAAAATAAGTCTCAGTTTCCAAAGGCTTTGAGAAGAGGTGACATTGTGGGGTTCTGCTATTCTCCTTTGGGAGTGATCAAGGTGCTCTTGCCTACAAGTTTTATGCAAATTTTGTGTCAAATGCACAACCTATTTCTGCACAGCACATTCATATTATATGAGCTACTCTTTCCCCAACTTGTCACTTTCTGTGTGGCCTTATGAAAGCTATCATTTCAATATATTGAGAGAGTGCTGAGTTAAGAAGGCTGCTATAATTCTTCAGATTTTATAACACAGTAAAGAAGGCTGTATTTTGATTCAAGGTTGATCACTTTTTACTTTCCATATTTTCTGAGAAATAATATACTCAAGATTTTTTTAAAGCAACTTGATTTTCTATCTATAGCATGTATTAACTGGCCCTCAGTAGAGTGTAAGGTTCAAGGTGATAATTGGGATTGATTGTAATGTTAAAAGAAAGGGAGAGAACAGCAAATTTGCCTTCTTATCACAACTCATGTTTAATTGGAAATGGTTTGGATATTTTCATGAATGGGATAGAATTAACTTAAATAAATGAATGAATAGAAAACCAAACAGAGATTCTCCATCTAACCTACTGGTTGATTATAGTTTGTTTCCTCAAATGCTTAGAATAAGACACTGAAATGAGAATTTACACAAAGGATATGAAACAAAAAGAAAAATGATAAGAAAAGAAGAAATAAGCAAGCTTGGGCACCTGTTGTTACCAAACTTAAATAGTAGAATAAATGGAACAATCTTGCTTTCCATTTCATACCTTTGTGTTGCAGCTTGATGTAGTAGTTGTATCTAATAATTTGGGCTGGTGAAGTTGAGTATTTAGTTTTTATCTGGTTTTTAACTCACAAATTGTTGTACATTCCTTTAGAATGACCCTTTTTAAAAAAAACATGTTTTTGAAAGGAAAAGAAAGCATATTTGTTACAGTCACCCATTCCTAAAATTACAGTATATAAAGAAGCAACAGTTTTGGTAAACGATGACCAAACAACTTCATTCCAATTAAAGAACACCACATCCTAAACAAAAGCCAGTTTCCAAAAGCATTTATAACCAATTATATAAGTCACTAGTCCAAATCTAATTCAACTATTGTATACAGTAAATCAGTGCTTTTCAAATGTGGCAACATTAAGATGCTGACTGGGGAGTTCTGGGAGTTGATGTCCACAAATCTTAATGTTGCCAAATTTGAAAACATTGGTATAAATCAATCATCTAATAGATTTGTATACATATAACAAAGGCCTATGTATTTCAAATATTTGATTTCTTTGTATTTGATTTCTTTTAAAATGTATCATCGTTTTTTGCAATAAACCTGACCAGATTGCAAATGTGCATCCAAGCTGAAATCAGGACAAATCAGCTTTATGGTTACAATATCAACAGGTTTCTGTTTGTCTTTCAAGTACATTATAGCAGGTCATGAATTCTAGGAACTCAAAAGTTATTTTGATATGTTTTGGTATAATAGATTGTTCCAGACAATAGAATAGTAATTTAATTTTTTTCCTTTAATTTTTTTCCTGATATTACATTCAGTAAAGCAATTATATTTACCAACATATTTTCTAGTACAGCAGCTGATAGTTTTACTCCATATTATATTTAGTCCATATTATATTTAGTATGTATCTATGAGCAAAGCTTTGTCTAGTTGAACCCAAAGTATTAAATTTAACTATGTTGGTGCCAAGTTGCCCCTAACCTTCTGAAATCGATATGTCTAACTAGAGGCTCACCTGGCAAACAATAAATTGTTTGGCGCAAGCATTTACTTCTAGATAGATCAATCACTTTGCTCTCCAGGAAAACTTAAAATTCTGATATTGTTCCAAAATTGTCTTCCTTCTCCTTGGTAATACAGTTACGTGTATGTAACTTGGCCTCCTTGACTTTTGGGAATGTATTATGTATTACCACACTGTGCGATTATTAGTGCCTCATAGCAGCACCTACCAAGTGTCATAGGAAATACAGTGCTAAAAACAGGAAAAGTTTCTGGGCCAGTTTGCAAATTTAATCTTCCTTGCCTCTGATTAGGCCTTTTCAAGCCATCAGTGTTTTCAAAATAAGATACATTATGCACCATTTTGTGATAAGAGGAATATAATTTATCATATTTCCTCATCCTGAGTTAACATTAAGCTTGGCTTGTACTTCGGAGTCTTTTTACAATACTTGATATGAATACTTTGGAAGGTCCAGATAAGTTTTTTACTGGAATGAGGTGTTACATGGACTTACATAGACTCCTTAACTAAATTTACCATGATGCATTCCCTTAAGGGGACAGCTCTCAATTCCTAACTACCTATCCCAAATCCCATTAACTCTAAACTGGCTGGACAGCACAGGTAGAATGCAGTATTGCAGGCTAATTCTGCTAATGGGCAGGGATTGGATCAAGGTTGACTCAGGTTTCCATCCTTCCAAGATCATTAAAATGAGGAGCCAGATTTTTGAGGCAATATGCTGCCTCTGTAAACTGCTTAGAACAGTCTGTAAAACACTATGAAGCAGTATATCAGACTAAGTGATATTGTTACTAAAATGCATTTCCCTTCCCAAGATACCTTAGCTTTTTGGTTTAATCTCTTTTTAAGTATTTATTGTTACTGTTTTTAGTTGTGAGCCACCCCGAGTCTTCGGAGATGGGGCGGCATACAAGTTCAAATAAATAAAATAAAAATAAATAAACAACTTTTTCTTGTAAAGAACAACTGTTATTCAATTATTTTATTTGATAGTGTATAGCTACCATGATTTTTGGCAGTTTGGTTTCCTTTTACAACTCACCGTTCCAAGCATAACTGCCATTTCCAGTGAATTTGATAGCATTGCATGGTCAAAATAAGTAAGGTTGAATTTTGTGATTTTTGCCTTCCAGCAATATGTCTGGTTTTACTGTCATCTTTGCTGTTCAAGAAATGCATAGGAACCTTTTCCAACATCACAGCTAGAACAAGTCAATTTTCATCCTGTTTAATTTTTTCAAGATACAACTTTTGCAACTGTACATAGATATGGAAAGTCCAATAGTGCAGATTAATCTATATTTAGTTGCCAGGCTGATGTTCTTGCTTTTTCATACTTAATTCATGTTACTCATTGCCGTGCAATCCAATATGATTTCATACTTCATTTCTGGACTGCATTCACTGCTTTGATCAATCTGCAATCCTAGAAATGTGAATTCTTGCATGTATTCCATCGCTTCACCATGAATTGTTATTCTGACATTCTCAGTCCTTGCAATGTTCATGGGCTTAGTCTTTTTGACATTCAGGGAGAGGCCAAATTTCTCACTTTTTTCTTTAATCCTTTTGATCAGAAGTTTCAGGTCTTCTTTGGTTTCTGACAGAAGAGTTGTGTCAGCATGTCAAAGATTGTTGATGTTGTTTCCTCCAAACTTTACTCTGATTTCTGATTGTTCAGCTCCTTGTGATCAATTCAGCATATATGTTGAATAAGAAAGGTTAAAAAATGCAATCTTGCTGCACTCATTTTTCTAACTTAAATCAATCAGTGCTTCATATAATAATTGAACAGTGGCTTCTGGTTTATGTACAGTGACTGCACTAACTTGGCTAAATATGTTGGAACTAACAGGTCTTCTAGGGCTCTCCATGACTTTTCATGATTGGCATAATCAAAAACTTTCTTATATGCAATAAAGCATATATAGTTAATGTATTTTTGTCAGGCACAAAAAATCAGGACCATTTGTAAAGTTGCAGGATAGAAGATTTATTCAAGCCTATACAAAAGAATTTGGTTAACTGATGTGTTCAACTAAATTGGCACCAGATAAGGGACTATGGGATACATGAGGGATTGGACTTGGACCACTTGTGGGAACACAGTGACTCTAATCTGATGATGTGTTTAACTACTCCCCCAAATTTGCCTGCTCTTTTCTATAGTTCTTTTGATATTCTTGAAATTTTTTCCATGATCCTTGATAGATTTGCAATATGGTCATGAGTGCCGTAACTCCTTCTAAAGCCAGCTTGGACATCTGGTAATTTCTTTTTCATGATCAGTGCCAATTAAAAATATTGTTAACTTGAGGAATTGTGTGGTAACTGGAGAGATTCTTGGTGTCACCCTTTTTGGGAAATGGAATGAACACTGATAGTTTGCAATCATATGCCCATGTGTTCATTTCCCAAATTTTCTGGCACAATTCTGCCACAATTTTCTGATGATGGTGGGTGGTGCAGGCTTCAGCAAATCTGCAGGGATGATATCAACATCTGGAGTCTTGTTGTTTGGCAGTTGGCTCATTGCCCACATGACTTCTTCCTGAAGGATGGCTGGTACTATTTCTGCTTCCCTTTCCGCATCATCTTTGTTGCTGGCATACAGCTCTTCTATATATAATTGCCATCTGTCTTGATACCTTGTTGGTCAGACAGTTTTTTCCCTTGCTTGTTTTGATGATACTTTCATGAACAGTGAACAGTATTTGAATCCTTCCATATTCCTGGTGTGAACCTTCATACAGTTGTCTTCTAGCTGCTTACAATGCTGGTCCCAGTAAACTTTGTTGATTTTTCTTGCTGCTCTTTGTAAACCTGCATTCAATTTCCTTGCTTCCTCCCATTTACCTGCTTTGACAGCTTTCCTTTGCTTGGCTATTCCGATTGTTTCATCTGAACCCCACTTGTTTTAAATTTAGTGACCACATTTAGTAAGAAATAGACAAAGGGGGGAGGAGGAGGAAGCTTCTTCAAGCAATTTTATTACAGGTGAGATATACCCAGCCTTGTTAGTTATTTGAGATGGGGGATGTTTCTCTGCTAGGCTGTTCTAGCAGAGACTCTGGCCAGTTCTTTTGGTTAACAATTTCTGCCTCTTCCCAAGAGATGTTTTAATGAGCCCCTCCGACATGGCCAAAGGCAAGAAGTGTCCTCTGGGCCACTGAGGTGAAGAGCCAAAGCTTAACCTACTAGACTAACAATAATTAATACAGCATTTTCCCTCCAATTCATCTCAATACTCTAACAAGTTACCTTTTTTGATTCCCGGTAAGTTGCATAACATTAGGTCTATCACATTACTTATACGTAGAAAATGGAAATATATGGCCTAATATAAATGAATTTAGAATACTAATTAGGTGAAGGCAATGGGCATACAGTGAGCGATTGCTTTAAGGAAAATTGAGAAATCTACTTTCTGTTTTCATTAAGGACAAGAAATGAATTTTGATTGCAAATAGGCAAGCCATTTGAGCTGGAAAGTGTTTAACTGCAAGATTGTTGTTTTAAAAAAAACTTTTAAGTAAGAAATAATCTATTCACATAATCCACATATGCATACAGGCTGCTCAGATTTATGCTGTTGTATGCTGTGGTGATCATGTCATCAGATATCCGGATGGCAGCCTTGAAACCATTTTATTTTAAAGGCTGACAATTTTCAAGGAGAAAGTATTTACTATATAAGCCAGTCTGATTATATAGTAACTAACAATAATGAATCAACCCTAAGAATAATATACTAGTTTTAATATTGGCAATGCTTTTTTTCCTCCTTTATTTATACCGTCTTCAGGAGAGACATGCAGATCTTTTATTTTTCATCCAGAAACACATATACTCAGTGACACTTTAGAGACAGACACATCATGTAGGATTAAAGGAAAGAGAGAAAGATATTGATAAAAAGATGAGTGTGAAAAAGAAATAAACATATTTAGTTTTTTTAAAAAAAGGGTCTCGAGCCAAGCCGAAAGCTCTTTAGTGATGGGAAGAGGGCATCAATCATGTCTCTGGGCACATTAAGCTGTTACATATTACAGCCATCTCATTTTAAGTGGTGTAAGGCTCATCTCATTTGCATATGTTGTCTTACAATCTGGCTGCAGGCCTGTCTCCACTGTGAATAAGGTGGCTGTGCAAGGCAGCTTGGGGTTGGCATAAAAGATGTGTCAGAATCAAGCTGCTCCACTAATCAGCTTTACTGGGACAAATACATGATAGTCTATGTGAAGCAATTGAGATAACGGTAATGCAGCATCCACTGGAATCGTGTGTGTGTGTGTGTGTATGTGCATGCACTTATATATATATAGAGAGAGGAAGGGGGATAGTGTATCTTTTTGGTGTGCATGTGTGTATCTCTCTGAAGGGTTTAAGCTACCTTCAGATCCTTCCTAGAAAGTGTGTAAATACTGCAGTGATGTTCTACTGACCTCTAAAGGCAGTTGCTTTGAGTTGTTGTATTTTTGTTAAAACTTAAGACTTTGTGCCACACATATCATTAACATTTTTTATGGAGGGATTCTGTGCCTCACCAACAAAGTCATTCAATTTTTATAAATATATTTTCCTGCACATCTAATATTCTGGCTGTTGTTACTACTATTACTACTATTATTTCCACTTCAACACCAGTTGATAAATATTACCTCCAACCTCTATGGCTTGCATAGTTCCTCCTCAATTTGTATTTATCCATGTTGTCCTATATCAAAACAGCACGCCCAACCAACAGGAATAACATCTTGTTTGCTTGATTTTTTTTTCTCCTGGGCCAGATAGTTGTAATCTGAATCATGTCCTGTGTCTGCTTTCTACATTTCCTTCTCTAAACAACTTTGAAACTTTATCCTCTCCTTAATTTCCTGCAGTGGGTGAAGCAAGTATAAACCCTGCTTCTAGAGGAAAAGGCAGGACCTCATGGTGGGCAAAACAACATGGAGTTGAGCTGACACGGGAAGAAAGAAAGGCAATCTTTCAAAAGGCTATCTGCTAAAATACTTGATCAGTTCCTAAGTGGAAACTGTAGGATATTATTTTATTTATGAATGCAGCATTGATGTCAGTCAATACTACCCTGTTCTCAGATATTTGATTAAAGTCCAGCATTAAAATAACAGTACGACTATCTTTCCTGTCACCACATCAACACTAGCATGACAGTTGCTAAATACGACAGAAACCACAGTCACTTTCTTTTTCTGATTTGCTACAACTATTATTGCTGTATGAAGTACATTTTTGTATGTGTGTGTACTTACGTGCACACACATACTTCACTGATCACTTGGATACCAAAATCACAAACATACCCTGGACATTCATGACATAAAATGAAATGGATTTATGTTGCTGCTTCTTACATGAGGTCAGGAAGAACTTTTTTTTCAGTTTCTCTTTAAGAATGATGGGAGGGTGCTGATTTTAAATGGGGGTAGCAGAGGAGGTTGGGTGTGCCCCCTCCCACTAAATGGCATATTGAAAGACCTCTAATACTGAATAGTTAGAAGATAATAACTGAATGGTAAAAAGGTCCCTGCCTACATATACCACCCTGCCGCTGGCATTAATCCAGGCTTTGGGCGAATCTGAAATTTCCTAAAGATGTATTAGTGTCTTATACACATGTGCTCCTGTGCACTCATAATCCTTTTTACTGGCTTCTTAGTTGTATGCTTTGTATTTAAATTTTCCCTTCTGACCAAGTAAATCCCTTTAGATGAAGTGACAGCAGCTTTTCAGCACCCATAGCTGGGTGACAGCTGGTGTACAAGCTCTGAAAAGACGGCAGAGTGTTCCTCGCTAGCTTTCCTCAAGGCCAGCGTCAACCACCAACTGAGCGATTTGTTAGTTCCTCCTTTAAGCATCAGTCAGCTGAAGACGTTCATATTATATAGCGAAGTAATACAATAGCTATCAATATAAACAATATCTGCACTCCTGGCTTTCAGCCGTGCTTTTAATTAGCTACTGAATTATGTGAACCTAGTACATTTTCATTAAACCCAGTGTAACCCTTTATTAACTCTCTGTGAAGGACAGTAAGTCCGTTGTAGCCTGGATTTGGGCATAGTCATTTAAAATCTTTGCTTGAAAAGAGTAACCATTAGGAGTTTTTGAAAGAGGAGACCAGCAGTTAAAACACTGTGCTGAGAGGCCATGGGGTGGGGGTGAAATAATTCTATTTCCAGTCCCCCCCTCCATCCTCTCTCCATGTAAAATGTATCTCTTGGTCATTCAGTGACTAATATATTCTGCACTTTCAGCTTAGATTTGCTAGTTTTCTTTTTGGAAATTAGCAAGTTTTGTCATAAGGAAGAGAAAGTTGCCCTGGCAATCTCTCTAGAAAAGCCACCACCAAAAATAAATTGTTTTAGAAGTGGGCTATTCAAGAAACAAAGGTTTCCTGGATACAACTGTTTCTTGTAGAGGATTTCCAATGGCTGCATGAATAAATAGAGGTGCCCCTTTTGGTAGTTCTCAGTATTTAATACGTCAAAATCATTCTGTTTTTAAAATGAAAAATCACATTGTTCAAGCTTTAATTTAATACATGTTTTTTTATTCATAGACTTGATATTATGTGGGAGTTGATGGTGCTAGGAAAGTCACACATTTAAATCACGGGTAAGGTCTATGACACAAGTCATATTGGTTAATGTTTATCTTTCTGATTTACCAAACTGATCCCATCACATGCACTTATACATACACAAAAAATTATAACAACGGATTTGAGTGATGTCGATGATCTTTTGAAAAGACTTAAAAGATTTTAGCTAACCGTCAGTCCAATTTATGGTAATCAGAGAATTTCATAGCCGCGGTATTTTTATGTTTTTTTTTAATGGTATCTTTATTATATTGTATTGAAAATAGATTACTTAAAATAGTAACAGAATTTCAGTGGCACAGAAATATTGCCAACTGACAATCGAAAATTAAATATTTGACACCTTAATCTCAAATCGACTACATACAATTCCCATCAAAATTAGTATTACTACCTAATATTTGGAGAAAAAAATGTCAAATACTGTTGAATCTTGCAAGGAACTCAGTGTGTATGAATAGAAGATAATTTTTTTAAAAAAATTATATACCTTACCTTATTTTTTAAAAAAATATGCCTGTGTTTGACATGTTTATTGTTTTTATAATTTTTTTTTGCTTTCTGCCACCCAGTGGCACATCTTGTGAGATATGCAAGCATATAAACTTGGTGAACAAATAATAAAATAAGTAGCATAAGATAAACTCTGTGTGTGTGTGTGTGTGTGTGTGTGTGTGTGTGTGTGTATCGCCAATAGAACTGAAAACCAAGGGAACTCTTTATCTAAAGTTTTATACCATTATGATAATAATATAAATAATTTCCATGTTTATTATAAGAAGCTCTACTGGGATAAATAATGCACTTTTAAGCTTGAAACGTTCTTTAAAATATATTATTTTTGTATTATTATTCCCATATTGTTCTTATTTTCCATCCATTTCACTATGACTTTGAATTGGAATTTTTAATAGCATAAAATACACTTTTTGCTGTCAGGTTTGGTATAGTTTGCAGACAATTCATCCTGACAATATTGGACTTTTAATAACACCACCTAGTACCTAAAATGCTCTTACTGCTTCTTTTTTCTCTCTTATATTTTAAGAGCCATGTCAACTAGCAACACCTGTCCTATCCCAGATGTTTCAAAGGGAGACAGAATCTAATTCAAGATATTACCTCAATTCTGTATCTATTTTCCCCCCTTGTCTTACTGGGATTTACAGCAATACTCCCTTAACACATTCCCTCCCACATCTGAGACTGAAAACACTTACCCACAATTTTGATTTAAGCTTGTTTGGGGAGGGAGGCAAGATTAGCTCAGGCAATCTGTATTTTCCTAACTAATATGAGGAAACAATCTTGTCAAAGGTGTTGCTGGAAATATGTAGTTTTCTGTATTTATCTTCTCTGAATACAGGTATGGAAAGATAAATGAAGAGAAATAATACCCAGAATAGGAGAAGGAGGCAATTTGAGAGGGCATGATCCAAGCATGAATTCTAAGAAGCTTATATGTTATCCACATCACAGTTAAAGATACAAACTTAAGGATGAATTTTAAGAAATGTTGAAATCAAATAAACGAGAGTAGCTACAGCTGGCTTTAAGGAGTTGACTACTTATTGCATAACCCGCTGTGTAGATATACTAACATTAACTGCAGATCCACAAATAGAGAAAAAAAAATCTTCTTAACAGATATTGTGCATGTTCACTCCAGCACATCCCAATACACAAAAAAATCTCTTCTTCAAATCCATCATAGTTGAGAAATTTAATTTTTATTCAGTTCAAAGACTGGAACCTTATTCTTTGTGCTTCATTCTATTTGTGTAGTGAACATCTTTGCATTTTCAGAAACACACACATGTGCACAC
This sequence comes from Naja naja, assembly GCA_009733165.1. Lineage (NCBI taxonomy): Eukaryota > Metazoa > Chordata > Lepidosauria > Squamata > Elapidae > Naja > Naja naja. The sequence goes on along the minus strand of CM019153.1, from coordinate 19,206,295 downwards.
ACACATACACACATTGCTTATATTTTTTTTTCAAAAATAGTTTTTTTTTAATCAAGAAAGGATTTTTAAAAATAGGGCATACCTGTATGTTTGGTGTCTGTTTACATTTTCTGTAATGTAGTCATTAAGCACACAACGTCGACTTAAAGGATGTCAAAACTGACAAGCACACTATGATTGATGATGCTGTGCTAGACTAATTCTTACCAGGTGCAGTGTGATGTGAATTCAAATGTAGCTCAGAGAGCTTATTTGTATTAGTAAAGTTATGCTTTGTCAAAGTTCTCTGACTTCTTTACCTATCAAATCCATCTTTTAATCCAAAGTGTGTTCTCCCCCCTTCTTTGAGGTCTTAGATCTGTGAAAAATGCCCCCCTCCTTTTCAACCTTCCAACCAGTTCCCCCCTGTGCATAGTGATTTGTTAAATAACCATTTGTCCAACTGCAAGCAATGACTGCCTGAGTCGAACATCTTTGGTTACACTCAGATTGTACATTCCAATTTGCACAAACAACATCAGCATTGAATTTTCACTAGGTAGTCAAGTTTGGGGTTCAGGAGAAACAAAAATACCATAGAATTGATGGGTAATTTTTTTTACAGTTCTCTGTTTTAGCAGTTTTAGGGTGCTAGTTTGATTATTTTCATTTCCTTTTCATTTATTTGGATTTATATGCCGCCCCATCTCCCAAAGGACTCTAGGCGGCTCACATAAAAATATAATGTACAAATATTAAGAAAATATTAAACCCAATCCAAATAAACGATAAAATCCCACGTTAAAAGTGCCCAATTAAAAACCCCAAGCCCCCTCAATCCAGGCTGGCCTGCAAAAACAGCCAGGTCTTTAGTTCGCGGCAGAAGGAACGCAGGTCAGGGGCCAATGGCAACCCCAGGGGCAGTTGGTTCCAAAGGGTGGGTGCTCCCACAGAGAAGGTCCTACCCCTGGGGGTCGCCAACCAACATTGTCTGGCCGACGACACCCTAAGGAGGCCCTGCCGCTGGGAGTGCACTGTGCGACTGGAGCTTGATGGTGGCAGAAGACGCTCCTGCAAGTACCCCAGACCCAAGCCATGAAATTATGAAATTATCTACATGGTATAGGCAGGAAACAACATATTTTTCTGGAAAATGTAACTGAATATGTAGATGCCTTTTTTAAAAAAATAATCCTGCACTTTTATTAAAAGTGATTCATTTAAAAAGGATCCACAGCTCTATTATACATCCATCCTATTATGCACTCCTAAACATCCTTAGAGTCTACTCCAGAGAGCTGGATGGCTCTCTAGAGCAGATTCTAACCTTGTTTGAGCTGTTCAAATTTCCTGTAATGTAATACTGAATAGATATGCTAGGGAGCTGATTTAGCTCCTATGTACATATTTCACTGATTAGAAATTTGAATGTCTGGATAGCATTGTGATGTCATTTATTGCATTAATTCATTTGCCTAGGTCCCCCATGCAACTAGAAAATGTTGTCCTGGCTCTCAGCTGCCCTACTTCCTGATGTCATTAATTAGCCAAATCTGATTGGCTATTGAGGATTGTGATAAAGCCCCATCATTAAAATCCCCAACCAGTAAAATGATTCATGACCTGCAGGGAGTGTGTATGTGATTAATCCAGCAAAGGAGGAAAACTATTCATGGAAAATAGTGGTGAAATAGCAATAGCTTAGAAAGATATGGGACATACCAGGATTCTTTAAAATATTAAACAATGAATAAATACTTTTCAGGAAATATGTATGTTCTACAGAAATAACTGTTTGAGTATTTGACAATTCATAAATTGGTATTAATGAATACTTCATGAAGCTCTAGTGTCATAAATAAGAACAAGTCCCTGTAGGTTGTTCAGTGAAGTTACTGATTAAAGCAATAGTTGCATATTGCATTTCCTGGCACCACAACTTTAGGCAACTGCATTGATTGAATTAAAGCCCATGTACCTTTGCCATTTATAAGGAGTGCATTTCCCCATTTACAAAAAAAAGCAACTTCTGCCAAGCCAATCAGCATGTTTAAATCAGCAGCAGCAGCCTCAGTGCTTGAGGTGGGTGGTTACTTGTAAAATATGTTTATCTCATAACCATGGCAACAGCAATGCCTATATCATTCTTATGTACTTTTTGAAAGTGGCTTGTCTTCTTTGTGCTTGCAAGAAAGAGAGAATCAGGGGAGAGAAGAACAAGCCTCTCTTTAATTAATAATCTAAAATGAAAGAGAAAAATCAGACCAGTTGGGCCAAAGGAATAAGAAGTTGAAACTAGAAATGAGGGTTTGTTTACAAGAAGACTAGGAATAAATAAAGACATCAAAATGAAGTTTCAAAACAAAGAATGCTTCCAAAGATTATGCATAAAATAAAGACCCTTTATCCTGTCCAGTGGAACAGTGCTGTCCTGAACCTTTTCAACACAAAATATTTCACTTCGCTATTGGTAGTTTAAAATTTAGAAAAATGCTAGCTCTGTGTTTTAATATTCAGCTATTTCAACATGTGGCAAAGTCCCTATATCCCACTCTACATCTTTGAAATAGATCCAGAAAATCCATATTATATGTTACTACTATATTAGTCACTAGAAAATCACAATACAAGCTGGTAAAATGATCAAGTTTTCACCCCTTTGCTAACTAATTTCAAAAAGCTCATTGCTTCTAAACTTTTTAGATACAACCAGGGGTATATATCTTATACAACCGTAAGATTTTATGCAACCAGGACCACAGTGTATGATTTTTTTTAAAGTGAAGATGGCTTCCACAATGCAACCAAATCTCTGCCTTTTTGTTTGTTTGTTTATAACCAGGATCATGAATTGGACCCAGATACCTACTGGAAGCCAGTGCATCTTGCAAAAGAGAAATGTTACATGAATATAATAAAGCGTACCATGTCTATTTGTTCCTCTGTTTTCTGGAACAACTGAAGTTTGGTTGGTCTTCAAGGCCAGATTTACTTGGATGGTTAGAGGCTTAGATATACAATTAAATATCATCAACTTACCGGTGATATTCACCACATCACCAGATAATCTCCCCCAATGGTTTCATGTAAACCTTAAGCAAAAGCACGAAAAACTACAGTAGTGTAAGTCATTCTGATTTCTAGCTTTCCACAAAGGCAATTATTATTTTTTAAAAAATCATGGCATTCAGAGAATTTCTAGACAAATAAAACTTGAGCCAGCAGTAAAGTTGGCATTTGTAGATCCTGGATTCCAAGGGGATCCTACCAGTTTCTTAAATGAAGTGTTATGATCAAAATCCAGCATAATAATGTTTGGGAATCTTTAAGGATTTTAAGTTCTTATACACACATACATAAGTGACATATGATATCTGAAAAAAATAGTAATAGCTTTAAAGAGTTTCATTACAGTAAGTATGTTCCTGTCTTCTATGATATGAAAGAAGTAAATATGTTCTTGTCTTCTGTGATATGAAAGTAAGGCCTTAACATGATCAGAAATAGTTTTAATTTGTGTCAGATTTATGAGAGTTGTAATACTGTGCTAACATTTCAAGAATGAAACTTAGTCTACAGTATTGTTTTTCTGCTATTGGAATTTGCAGCATCTCAACCTTTGTTGTTGTTGTTGTTGTTGTTGTTGTGTGGAGAGAACATTTTTGCAGTTGGAATATTGTATTGTAAGCTTTTCTTCCCTAGAATAGTCTCCAAGGGTCTATCGTTTCTTTCTGAGGCCACCCCAAGTTAGAAAGAAAGAGTATAGCTCTATCATCAATGTAAAGAAATACAGGCAGCTGGATATTAAACATCAGGGGAATTAAATTATTATTTTTTGTTATAATTTCAAGAAAAAAGGAAACAATACAGATAAAAGTATAAGAAATATAGGAAGAAAATAAAAAATATGATGATGATGAAGATGATGATGATGATGATGATGATATCCACTCAGTAAAGTACAACTCTTGGCAATACTATGGGCCAAGTCTCTCCACATCTTCCAAGTTTGCACTATTTCTTTGAGTTTTTCTATGTTCTGTCTAGTGTCAGCTTTGATAGTGTCCAACCACTATGTTCTTTAATGACTTTGGTTTCCTTTTACTGCTAACTGTTGCAAACATAATTGTTTTCTCCAATGAATTCCCCTGCAGGACAAAGTAAGTGATAAGCAGCTTTGTGATTTTGCCTTCTAGTCTTGTAATATTTTTATTTTATTTTATGCAAACAGTCTACCTTCTGTTTAAACAGTGTGTCGTCCAGCTACAAATACCTTGTGCAATAACAATTACAATTAATACGTATTCATTACTATAATATCAATACTCTATTCTTACTTTATAATACTATGCATAATATATCTAATTATAACAATCCCCTTCTTAGCATATTTAATTCTTATTCACATGTTTACTATTTTTTGCTAGTCTTCTTTAATTTCTAATTTCCATTTTTATTCTCCAACCATTGATAAAATAGTTGCCATATCGTATAATATTCAGTTTGTTCCTTTTCTTTAATTGCAAGTGTTAGCCTGTTCATTTCTGCGCATTCTAATATTTTCCTGATCACATTCTCATCTGTCGGAATCTTTTCACTTTTCTAATTTTGTGCAGATACAATTCTAGCTGCGATTAATCCATGAATGATTAAATATGCTTTTTGTTTACTGTAAATTTCAGGTATCCACAACAGAAATTTTTCATGTTTTAAATCTATATGTTGCTGTATCATCTTTTCTAACCACGTGTGTATTTTTGTCCAATATCTTTTGGCTTCTATGCATGACCCCCACATATGACAACATGATCCAGGTGTCTGATGATTTTTGCCTTCTAGTGATTTGTCTGATGCACACCAGTACATACACAGTACAGTATAAACAGTAAAATATGGGTGAACAACTAGCATATCTCTAATTGCCAGTAGCATATCATATGGATAATATATTATAATAGCATTAAAAGCTAAAGTGGTGACTATTGAGTTCACACTTAAGTTTAAAAAAATGGGAGGGGCAGAATACAATCTTGTTTCACTCCTTTATGGATTGACACATCTACAGATAGATAGCTATTGCTATCACATCTAACTAATTTGTCTTAACATAGCAACATTCTAATCAGGCAAAGTAATTTCCAATCTACAGAGGAATGAATCAGCTTCCAATATATTCATTCCCTGGAAATGGAATGGAGGGTTGATTTTAAATCATTGAAGGCAATATGAGGGAATGGGAATGGGTGTGCATGACTTTTTCTACTTGAAACTATAAAATATAGCATATTGTTTGATCATTGATTTGCACTCCCTATAGTCCACTTATTCATTAGATAGATATTTCTACTATTCCAGTCAATCTAGAAATGTGCATATAGCATCCTAGGAATTCATAGGGGATTAATGGAATGATTACTAAGGGAGTTCCTGCTGTTGCCTTTCTTGAAAATGGGACAATGATAGGATGATCCCAGTCCTATTGGGAATATGATATTACTGTGTGTAAAAAAAAGTCAAAGAAAGACTTAAAAATCAACATTACTTTTTAATTTTGTATCAGGTCAGTGCCAGGGGCTTGAGGTGCTTCCAATTATCTGTATGTATATGTCAAGCACCCACATTTTGACCACATGACCATGGGGATGTTGCATCTGTCATAAATGTAAGGCCTGAATTTAAGTCACTTTTTCAGGGTCATTGTAACTTCAAATGATTGCTAAATGAATGGCTGTAAGTAAAGGACTACCAGCTAATGGTGCCCTCTTGTCTTTCAAGGGCATTGGTTGAAAAAAAGCAAGCAACTTGTAAGCATATATTAGACAAGTCCATTTGACCTATTCCCCAGGACTGCTAGTATCCAGCAAAATGTCAGAATTATCTTTAATTGATGAAAGGACCATGTCTTTGTAGTCTTATGATGTCCCAGTTGTCTTTGACTGCCAATTTGTATTATAAGTAGTTTGGAATCTTTATTTTATAGAATTAGAGCAGTAAGGGGCTCTGTAGTCTGTTCTAGCTATTTTGTTGTATGAGCAGACCCTTTTGTTTTGAATAATATCTATGACTGTTCATCTTTAGCTATTATACTGTAAGATATAATCAGTGTGATTTCAAAAGAACCAACCAGTATAGTCCTGTGTTGGTAGATCATTTAGTTATATTCCCTGCTGTCAAAGTCAAAGATAAGGTAGAAGAAACCTGGCACCTCTCCAAGTTAGACATGGCCTTTTGGAAGGTGTGAGCTGATGAAATATTTAGAAGTGGGTTCACGTTTTGATCAGTTAACACTTGAGTGAGGATAATTCCAAAAGTTTTCAAATAAATCTTCATTTCTAAATGTGTTTATGGTATTATTGACCTGCTAAGAAAGAACTGAATCAGATGAATTAATTGATTGTTGATACAGGAGGGCAGAGTCCTTGTTATTTTCTGGGTTTGATTTGACCACAACAGTTGCTGTTTTCAGGTTGCTTTATCAGTTGGTGGCATAAGCAATGCAAAACTTTGATGAGGAAAATTTGCTTTCAGTAATCACTGCGAAGGAAACTGTGCAGGCTTCAAGTGTTTTCTTTAAAACATCCATTTTTTGAGAGAGAATTGTTAGTTTTTCAAACACAGCTATCAGAGTCTGAGCAATTAAGCCAAATAATTATGAAATGTGCATTTCTGTGTGATTGAGATGCTATTTAAACTCTCCAGCTGGTGCATCATGGGTATAAATAATATCTTTCACATGGTCAGAGGCAAAATTTTCCTGAAAGTCTTCATTCATTGGAATCATCATTCTCAATCAGGAGAGGGAGTTTGCATGTCTATTGATTGCTGGGCAGAACTTCAAATATATTCATAGAAATCCAGGAGATTACCTCAGAAGAAATTTTGAGGTGAGGAACTCATTAATTTTCAATTGTTTTACTCTTTAAACTGATTTCAAAATCTTAATACTTCTGTATTTCTTTTCTTCCCCTAAATTGAATATCAGAAATTTAAAGTCATAAAATATTAAGAGGATAACAAATGAAAAAGCAAGGGTAATAATAGCAAAAGCCTGATAAAAGAAAAACTTGCAGTTATTTTACTAAAAGAGTAAATTCATACCTTTTAATAAAATGTATCAATTGAATATGTGCTAGTATATGCCATTTTTGGTTTGTTTGTTTTTTGGTCCACCATAGAAATTATTCAAAAGATATATGAGATTGTCTGGGATATGAGTGCTTCTCAGACTACTTGCACTTTGTGGTGATATACAGTGTCAAAGGTCTTTGAATGATCAATATGAAAAAGTGGTCATATTTTTGGAACAAACAGCATCTTTCAGAACTTTCCTTTCCATTATTCTCCCAATTTCCAATATTCGAAACTCTTTATTCTGTTTTTTCCTCCAGTATCAATAATGGTAAACTTGATTAGAATTTTTAAAGTTAATGTTTATTAATGCAGAAGAAAGAGAGAGAACATATATGTGTTGTGTATGTATTGTGTAACACATATTCATACATGTTTATTAGCAACAAGTTCTATATTGCTGAGACGGTGTCTTTTATTATAATTAATATAGAATTGTAATCTATCTTTAGGATTTTAGTTAGATGAAAGAGAAGAGGTATCTTGCCATTATCTAACCCACTTCCAAAACTGAATAACAGAGTTGGAAGGAACCTTGGATATCTTCTAATCCAACCCGCTGCTCAAGCAGTAAACTCTATACCATTCTGGATAAATAACTGTCCAATCTCTTCTTAAAAGGATGGATCACTCACAACTTCTGAAGGCAAGCTGTTCCACTGATTCATTGTTCTAACTTCAAGAAACTTCTCCTTAGTCCCAGGTTGAATGTCTCTTTGATAAGTTTCCATTCATTACTTCTGGTCCTGCCCTCAGGTCCTTTGGAGAATAGATTGAGCCCCTCTTCTCCATTGCAACCCCTTGGACATTGGAACACTGCTATCATATCACCCAGAGGTGGGCTGCACTTTTGTTGACAAGGGGCTCTCTAGTCATGTACATGTGCTTGCTTCGCTCACGTGCACCACTTTGGGGCTGAAATGCAGTTTCAAACAGGCAGCTAATCGACTCAGGAAGCTCCAGTGACTACAGCAGGGTGGCGCGGAACTCACCTGGGCAGCCTGGGCAGGGGGAAAGTTAGTTATTTAGGAAAAGCATAGCACAAGGGCCGGTGGGTGGGCCCAGACAGAGACCACAACTAGGGGCTTGCCCGTACCTCGCTGACCATCCAGCAGCCCACCACTACTATCACCATTAGTCCTTTTTTTCATTACACTAGACATATCCAGTTCCTGAAACCGTTCTTCATGTTTTAGTTTCCAGCCCCCTAATCATCTTTGTCACATTTTTCTGCACTCTTTCTAGAGTCTAAGCATTATTTTTGTATTGTGGTGACCAAAACTACACATGGTATTGCAAGTGTAGCTGCTGCATCCAGCAAGAGTCTTCACTCCGGTCCTCTCTTTGACTGGGAGCCGGAGCCATCCCTGATTGGCTGAGTCCATTTGACAGCTCCGTATAAAAGGAGCTGTCAAAGAAATCAGCTATTCTCTGTCAGCCGGCTGCCTGGTTAGCTTGCAGCAAGCCATGGCTGGGTTACTTTGTTAGAAATAAAGCCTGTTAGCCAGGATCTAACCTCTGCCTCTTTACTCCCACGTGCCAAACTTAAAACAATATAAATCTGCCTTACCAAAACAATATAAAGCAGTACAAATACTTCAGGTGACCTTGATACTTTCCCTCTGTTGATACAGCATAGGACCACATTGGCTTTTGGGGCAGCTGCAGCATACTGCTGGCTCATATTTAAGCATTTAAACATTAAGACAATAAATAAGGATCATAAATTTAAAATTCAGTTAAAATTCTATTATCCCCCTTTTTAATTTCTTCAAGTTTAGCAAGATAGCTTTTTGACTGACACATACAAACAGAAATAAAATAAATATGTAAGAAAAAAACACGTACAAAACTGCAATGTTAAGGATCTTTGCGTGTGAAAAATATATATTAGAACAAATTATCTTGAAAGATATATGAGAGGTATACCCATTGACACATGGTCATGTACATAACTATGCATATAACATTCTATACAAAAAGGATTCTCAGTGTAATGTAGAAATGGAACAGATAAAACTTCTTGCTGATTAAATGAGAACATCACAGAAATTAACAGCTGTGATAGGATAGCTATTACACACACACACACATTATACTGTATGTATAAAATAGAACAATGAACAAATTCCAGAAATGGGAGGAAAAATATACATTTATTTATTTATATTTCATATTTCTAAACCACCATCACCCATAGTTTTTTTAAGCACCCTTTCCACACATAAGCCATGTTGTCAACATAATCAAGATGGTTTAATGTGCTTAAAATGGAACAAGCTCTGTAATCACATCCCAACTGAAGCTACATTTCTTTGCTATTTAGTTCATATAATCTTTTTCTATTAACAGTTAGCTGATGCAAATTTAAGTAAATCATGCCCTGTCCTCTCTGAACAACCTTGGTTGTTCTTATGTAACTGGCTTCTCATCTGTATGGTGGGAATTCCCACAAGTTCAAAAGCTCTGGATTTTTTGTATCTGGGAACACATGGCAAGTTGGTCCTTTCTCCGTTTTCGGTGCAAAGGGTGGGGAGGAAGAGACATGTCATTCAGTTTTATTTTTCAAACTTTAAAATAAGCCATTAGAGCCATAGGCGTGCATAAATGATTCCTAAATAAGTAAGTCAATAGTTCATTGTATCTTATTGAACAACAAACAAATATTAAAACAGAAATTTCATATAGTGCTGCTTGAATAAATAAGTAGTGTTTTCTGTTTAAATGTATGCCCATGATGATCTAATTGAAACATGAACACTCCAGCTGCTTTTGAATATTGACAGTGGCAGTTCCGGAGTACAGTGTGCAGGTGGTGTGGCAGTTGCTATTTAGCATGGCTTGATGTGCGCATGTGCTGAGTTTGCCCTGAAAATGTCTTCCTGTGCCAAAATCTGCCTCCTGGTTTCATAACGCTTCTTTGCCTGGAAAAGAGTTTCCTGTTTTTCTACTTCATTCTCAGAATGGTTTCAAATTTCTTTCCCAGTTCTTTGATAATACCTCTAAGTTTATTTACTGTTTCAATCAGGTCATTTTTGTCTTATCCATGTTCTCCATACTTAATTGCTAAGTGTCTTGGGCTGCTCATGATTCCTGATCTCAGAAAAACCTTGAGTGGACTTGCCATATGGTGTTCTGAAATACAGAAAGCCTGGAGAGAAGTAATCCCAGATTTTTGTAATCCTAGAAAATTCTGCTATAACAGATTAGAAATCCATGGCCTTCTCATAAGTAAGAAACAAAACTCTCACATCTGCTCATACAAGTTTCACTGTATTTTACATACTGTTTTGAAAAAGAAAAACCAAAAGGAATTTCTTTGATTGAATGAAAATTAAGAAAAAAAATTGAAGAAGACATTTTTTATGGAGCAGTTCTTCATACACTAGTCATTACTTCATGTTTCACTTCACAGAGAGTTCTAGGACTTTTTCCCTTTTACAATATTTGATGTATTTTTGAAATTTAATTTTAAAAAAGTAGCAGAAAACATCAGAAAAGAAGACATGAAATCATTGGCTGGTTTTTAGTTACTTTTTAACTCTTATGGTTGAGGATTTTTAAAATCCCAATTTCCTTCTTTCTTTTAAGAAAGGATTCCAAAAACCCATGCAAATTATCTGTTCAATAACTGGCTACCAGTGTTAGAAGCTCCAATGGGAAAATTTTATTGTTAATTATACTTATTTGCTTTTTATCTTTTCATCAGCTGGTTGAAGTATCATCTGTTGATGAAAAAGGAGGATTGAGGAAAAGCGATGATTAACCTCAGACCCAAAGGATGAAATTGCCCATTTACGTTGAATGATTGACTATGGTTTTGTGATATATTTCCAGTTGCTATGTTTTATACTTTTATATATGTTTTATTATTTTTAATATTGTAAGCTGCAAAGTCACGTATATAATAAGGATTGCCATGTAGATCCACTAATAGCAAAGCAAGCATTTTTAAAGGGTAATGTATCTTGTTTAGAACATTATTCTCCCAAAGGAAGAATACAATGAAAAAATTATTATACAGACAAAAATCCAATGCAATCTGTAGTTTCTTTACCATGTCAACCTTGTTTTGTCAATACCTATACCAATAAAATCAGTTTTAGGGAATTCCCACATACAAGCACAAGAAGGACAAGTATAAAAAGTGGAAAAAGGGACAAATAACTAAGGCAGAATATCAGCAAATAGCCCGACTCTGTAAAGATGACGTGAGGAAAGCTAAGGCTCACAATGAACAAAGGCTTGCAACAAAAGTAAAAAATAACAAAAAAGCTTCTTCCAACATGTTAAAAACAAGGAAAAAGTCAAGGAAACAATAGGTCCATTGCTGGAAGAGTGGCAAGAAGGTGACAAGCAACAGGAAGAAAGCAGAACTACTTAACTCATTTTTTGCATCTGTCTTTACACAAAGAGAAAAAACAGTCCAACCTATCAAAAACACCACCACAAAACACAGATTAGGAACACAAGTTAAAATAGGGAAGAAAATGGTAAGTATACAACTGTCTACCCTAGATGAGTTCAAATCACCAGGACCAGGTGGACCACATCCCAAGGTTCTGAGGGAACTGGCATATGAGATCTCAGAACCATTGAACTATATCTTTCAAAGATCCTGGAGCACCTAGGAACTGCCAGAGGACTGGAAAAGAGCTGATATAGTTCCCATCTTCAAAAAAGGAAAAAAATAGATCCAGGAAACTACAGATCTATCAGCCTGACCTCAACACCAGGGAAGATTCTGGAAAAGATAATCAAGCAACAAATCAGTGAACACCTAGAAGCAAACAAAGTAATAACCAAAAGCCAACATGGGTTTTTAAAAACAGATCATGCAAGACTAATTTTATTGCATTCTTTGACAGAGTGACAAAATTAGTGGACCAGAGGAATGCTGTCGATATAATTTACTTGGACTTCACTAAGGCATTTGATAAAGTAGACCATAACCTACTACTAGATAAAGTAGAAAAATGTGGGTTAGACAGCATCACCACCAGATGAATTTGTAACTGGCTGACCAACTGCACTCAATGTGTAGTTCTCAATGGAACTGCATCTACATGGAAGGAAGTACCCCAAGGCTCTGTTTTAGGCCCAGTACTCTTCAACATCTTCATGAATGACTTGGACAAGGGGATAGATGGGGATCTCATCAAATTTGCGGATGACACCAAGCTGGCAGGAATAACCAACACTCCAGAATATAGGTTTAAGATACAGAAGGATCTTGACAAACTTGAACATTGGGCGCTATCTAACAAAATGAAATTCAATGGTGAAAAAAGTAAGGTTCTACATTTAGACAAGAAAAATCAAATGCACAGGTACAGTATATGTGATACCTTGCTCAATAGTAGTAACTGTAAGAGGGATCTCAGAGTCCTAGTGGACAACCATTTAAATATGAGCCAGCAGTGTGCAGCAGCTGCCAAAAAAAGCCAACACAGCCCTAGGCTGGATAAACAGAGAGACAGAATCAAGATCACGTGATGTGTTAATACCACTTTATAATGCCTTGGTAAGGCTACACTTGGAATACTCCATTCAGTTTTGGTCGCCACAATGTAAAAATGATGTTGAGATTCTGGAAAGAATGCAGAGAAGAGCAACAAAGATGATTAAGGGATTTGGAGGCTAAAACATATGAAGAATGGTTGCAGGAACTGGATATGTCTAGTTTAATGAAAAGAAGGACTAGAGGAGACATGATAGCAGTGTTGCAATATCTCAGAGGATGCCACAAAGAAGAGGGAGTCAAGCTATTCTCCAAAGCATCTGAGGGCAGGACAAGAAGCAATGGGTGGAAACTAATCAAGGAGAGAAGCAGCTTAGAACTAAGGAGACATTTCTTGACAGTTAGAACAATTAATCAGTGCAACAACTTGCCTCCAGAAGTTGTGAATGCTTCAACACTGGAAGTTTTTAAAACGATGTTGGATAACCATTTGTCTGAAATGGTGTAGGGTTTCCTGCCTAAGCAGTGGGTTAACAGATAACAGATAATCAGAGTTGGAAGGGACCTTGTAGGTCATTTAGTCCAACCCCCTGCCCAAGCAGGAGACCCTACACCATTTCTGACAAATGGCAGTCCAATCTCTTCTTGAAGGTCTCAAGTGATTTCATTTCATTTCATTTATTTGGATTTATATGCCGCCCCATCTCTCGAAGGACTCGGGGCAGCTCACATAAAAAATACAACATATAAATATTAAGAAAATATTAAACCCAATCCAAATAAATGATAAAATCTCACGTTAAAAGTGCCCAATTAAAAAACCCAATCCCCCTCAATCCAGGCCAGCCTGCAAAAACAGCCAGGTCTTTAGTTCGTGGCAGAAGGAACGCAGGTCAGGAGCCAACTGTAACCCCAGGGGCAGCTGGTTCCACAGGGTGGGCGCTCCCACAGAGAAGGCCCTACCCCTGGGGGTCTCCAACTGACATTGTCTGGCCGATGGCACCCCAAGGAGGCTCTGCTGGTGGGAGTGCACTGGGCAACTGGAGCTCAATGGTGGCAGAAGTGATGACGCTCCCACAACTTCCGAGGGCAAGCTGTTCCATTAGTTGATTGTTCTCTGTCAGAAAGTTTCTCCTTATTTCCAGGTTAAAACTCTCCTTGTTCAGTTATCTCTCCTTGTTCAGGTTTGGATTAGAAGACCTCCAAGGTCCCTTCCAACTCTGTTATTCTATTCTATTCTATTCTATTCTATTCTATTCTATTCTATTCTATTCTATTCTATTCTAAAGCACAATATGTGTACTTGTATGTATAGAAGCATATCTGTATGTTTTTATTCAGATTGTGTATGTATGTTTGTATATCCATACACATATATAAATATAATTGCCAGAAATTACTCTCAAAAAGTGTTGTACCGAGAACTAGATTATCTGAATTGCTAACTACAAATGAAAATTAATTTCCTGTAAAATAATGTATTACAAAATGAATTTGTACATGCAAGTATTCATATACCTCAGTTTTGACTGGGAATTCTGAGTGTTGAGGAGAGCATGTCAAGAGATCAACAAGCTGAAGTGACTGTAGCACATGTTACATTTTTCTCTCAGATACATGCAAAATTCTAGTAGATGGTAGTCATTGTCTCGATTTAACATTTTAATCTCACTATAATCAATGTCATAAGTTACTAATTCCTATTATATTTTTTGTAGAGGAGTAGAAGTTTAGTTTAGTTTAGGTTTAGTTTTATTGGACTTATATGCCGCCCTCTCTCCCTAGGGACTCAGGGCGGCTTACAATAAAAAATAGCAATACAATTAATTAAAAATACATTAAACAAGTGAACTATTAACTAGAAGAAGCTTTATTCTTACGCTCAGAGAAAAGCCAGGTTTAAGATCCCACCAAACCTGGTAGACCATTTAGTAATTTTGAGGCAGCGACTTTGGACACCTTAGACAAGACACAGCTCTCTAAAAAGGTTCTAATGCTGTGGAAGGGAGATGAAAGAGAAGAGAATAAATAGAGAGACTCAGATAGATAGACTCAGGTAGAGTAGCAATGAGTGCAACATTGAGACACTTGAAAGAACTGGTTTGGTATAAATTATCATGAAGAATATCTATCTGTGTACTGGGAGTAAAAAATGACATGATGTCACATTATCAATCACTACCTCTCAGCCTAATTTATCCCACAGATCTAATATAATTCTCAATTAAAATATTTTTTCTGTTTGAGATAAAAGGAGAGGCTATTTATTTTATTTTTACAAAATTGGCAAGTCATACCTGAGTTATATAACTGGTGGTGCAGATAATATTCTCTTTAGAACCCACTTTACATGTGATGACTATGCCTTCATACATAGTCAGTGTTTAGCTCCTTACAGTTCTAATAGTGTTATTACTGGTTCATGATAAATAGTATCATTGCAGAATTTACATAAGCTATCCATTCATCATCTGTTCACTCCCTAATACCTGAATGGAAGCAAAGCTGCTGGCAGAGCTATCTATTTGTAGAAGGCAATGAAAATCTTCATTGCATTTTATAAGAGGAAGCTGATCTTTGAGCAAGGAATATATGCCATATTTCTGTTTCTTCTGTTAGAAACAGAAATATTATCTGTTATCCTATTAAAAGAATAGCGAATTTGATTCTGTGGCTGGTATAATGACATGTGGATCTCAAGATTGGACACTTGTTTTTTATAGTCTGCCACATGTGGATTTCATTCCAGGCCATTCTTAACATCTCTTCAAGAAACAATTGTGCCAGCATTGTTGGTTTCTCCTTGCTGTAAAAATCCTACATGGATCTATTTGAGTAAATAATTATTGTTGTATCTCCAATCTTTCCTTTTGGAGGAAGGTTGTAGAGATAATGATAGAGTAAAAACTGCAAAAAGTAATGGAAGTAATACATAATCTGGAGGAGCAGTCAGTTTTTTATGGTACCAAAAGTGTGAGGGTAGAGCATAGAAGAAATCCATTGAGGAACAGGAGAGCGAGCTATTAGCAAGGGAATGATCAAATAAAAGGGGCTTGAGTCCATGTAAGGGGCTTGAGAATGTAATAAGATTGAACTGTTCAGACAAGATTCTTCCTAGTTCACACAGAAATAAAGGAGTGGTGGAAGCACATTCAGTTTTGCAAGATTGATGTCAGCCCTTCATGGTGGTTCATACCACAAAACCAATGCCAGGTAAGTTAATACTTGTTGAAAGCCAAGGCAAGCTCTAGCTGTGGCACCAGTTGCAGAATTACTGAAACTGGGACATCTGAAAAAGATCACTTATGCCCACATTATCTCATGAGTGGATCACTGTAATTTGCTTTACATAGGCTTGCCCTAGTAAATCATAGCTAACCCAATTCAAGATTCTGTTGTTGTTGTTTTGCCATGAAGGCTTATATGGTTCAGGGCTAGGTAGCAAGAACACCTTTCATAATCTGCAAGGCCAATTCAGCTGAACAGAGAATGCATGCAGCAAATCTTCACCTATCATGTATTGTAAAAGCAACAGGAGGAGTTAGAGAAGTGGCAGTATCTGTGGGAATCCCCTGTTTTTGGAACAGCTTCACTCTCAGACAGACTCACTCTGATGGCCTTGCACAGCAGGTTGTTTGGAAAGGGCCTGATTATGTAGTTGATGCCAGTTTTTGATTGATATTGTTAATCTCCTGTTAATGTTTAATTACAATGATCTTTAAAATTTATAGTATAGTTTAAAATAATTTTAAACAGCTGAGTGGAGATGTCTAAAAAGTGCTGAGAGAAAAAGAGAAAGTTTTAGCATTCAGTGACAATTCTCCAATTGTGGAATTTCCCCTAAAAATCTGGGTTCCCATTTACCAGCCATGGAAGGATAGAAGGCTAAGTCAACACTGAGCCTCGTTAGGATTGAACTCCAGGCTGTGGGAAAAATTTTCCTGCAATACTTCATTCTAACCACTGTGGCATCAGGGCAGTGATTATTTATTGATGTCATCACCAGAAAAAATATGGGCTACTTTAGATATTTTATCATGCTCTGCATGTTATTAGATGTCTGTTTTTGTTATGTCTTAGAAATCATCCCTGTGGATATTTAAAGGTTTATAAATGTATTGTTTGGGAGATTCTGGTTTTCTTATTTGTTGTAACTGTGTGTTTTGACAACATTCTGTTTTTAATTGTATTTACCATAAACACAATTAACATATTGTGTTTGGTAAGACTGGCACATTTGTTTTTCTTCTAACTTTCTTCTCTTTTCAAATCCAATGTCCAAGGAGATATAAATTTTGAAAATAAAACAGCTGGAAAGAAATTTAAATATATCCTAAGCATCATTCAAACTTGCCACAGAATAAGATGAAATCTAAGAAAATCAGTGCATGCCTTTTATTTAACATGATCTTTGACTCTGAAATGTTTGACTCTCAAAAATGGACTGTTAAATTATAACTTGAAAATTCCACATCCATTTTCACCTTCAAGTGTTTTGAAATGTTAATGCACAATATGCCAGAAGATTCTTTTGGACAAATTTCCTTCAAATGAAAAATAGTGGCATTGAAAATTTCAGATTTACAAACTTGTCATTTATTCAGTTGGGTTTAACGGATTTTAAATTGCAGTAACTAGATATTAAAATATTGTACTTAATTTGATGTCAGAGCATCCTGAATTAGTGACAAAAAAGCTAATTTTAATGGTGTAATTAACTTTTTAACAAAAAAGTTAATTACACCATTAATTTTTGTGTATTAAAATTTTCCACTTTGCCATCATCTGGAGAAATAGCTTGCATATTTCCTATCTCACCCATGTACTGAATGGAGATATGTCCACTATCCTGAAATTGAAATTATTACTGTTAAAAATGTAACTCAACAGTCTGAAGACTTTTGAGGAGAGTTTGATAAATATTTGAAATCTTGACTAATGTAAGCTCTGACAATATCTTAATGGATTACTACCATAACTTTATTCAAGGGTATCAGCTATTTTTAATTTTACTTTTAAGTCCAAACTGAGCAAATTATCTGCTCTTTCACATTGTCTCATCAATATTGAACATCTGAAGCAGAACTGATTAGGCTGTTTTAATTCAAGCATAGGTTTCATATCAGAAGAAGTGGCTGCAAAACGTATTGAAATTCCTATCCAGGAGGTGAATATAAATGGTTCACCTAAACCACTATAAATGTTCCCTATATAAGTAGATGTTGATGTTCTATGATAGTTGGGACTTTTGTAGGATTTGGACAACTCCTTTTTTCTATTTATATTTGAAATATTGCTAGTACTGTACTTTGAGAGCTTATATTAAAAAACCAAGAGAAAAACAATACAAATAAGGAAATAGGGCTGCTCTATGGAAACCTGTTTCTTTTGGTTAAGTATATTAAAATAAGAAATTCTTTTTTTCCATCCTTCAAACAACTGTCAGAACAACATTCTCATCCCCCACTTTTTTCCTCTATTTGCCAATTTGTAATTACAGTATGTAAATACTCAGCAGAATGGGTCTTTGGTTAATCAAATTGATTTAATTGCTGAATCCCCACAGATTAATGTGAATGGAGTCTTCTCTTTTACATTTTTTGTTGGCAAAACACAAGCACATGCTTGATGAAGAAAAGTTTTTACTAAATAAAGGAATAAGGTTTGGTGAAATCTTGGTGAAATCTTTAATATTCAGTTTCATATAATTCTAATGAGAAATGTACTTTGAAGCATGACTAATAATCAAATGCCAATGTCTAGAATCTATAATATTTAAGTGGAAAAGTTCGTTACATTACTATAATGGCATGATATATAAAGGTGAACATGCTGAGAAAAAAGAAACTTTAATAAGAAACATGATAAACAAGGAAAAATAAGACAAAACAAAAACAGAAAATGTAATTAGTAATTTAGCTATTTAGTTTTGTTATATATAGACTGGAGACTAAAACATACGAAGAATGGTTACAGGAACTGGGCTTGGCTAGTCTAGTAAAGAGAAGGACCAGGGGTGACATGATAGCAGTCTTCCAATATTTGAAGGGCTGCCACAGAGAGGAAGGGGTCAATCTATTTTCTAAAGTGCCTGTAGGCCAGACAAGGAATAATGGATGGAAACTGAACAAGGAGAGATTTAACCTGGAAATAAGGAGAAACTTTCTGACAGTGAGAACAATCAACCAATGGAACAGCTTCCCCTCGAAAATTGTGAGAGCACCATCACTTGAGACCTTCAAGAAGAGATTGGACTGCCATTTATCAGAAATGCTGTAGGGTCTCCCACTTGGGTGGGGGTGGGGTGGACTAGATGACCTACAAAGTCCCTTCCAACTCTGATTATCTGTTATATTCCCGTATTAACTATATTATCTTTTCTCAATGTTGCAAGTCGTTTAATCTTCTCTTCTTCCTATTTATCATGTTTCTTTACTTATTTTTACAATGTGCTAGACCTTATTTCTACCAAACTATTAAAAAACCTTTCTCTGGTTCTTAAATAGGACAAAACTAAATCTCTCTCTCTCTCTCTGAGGTTCAACTTTGAGTGCAAATTTTCTCTCTTTCCCACTTCCCCCAGGAAATTAGTAGGAATGTTTTAAAATCCTGTCTGTCTTCTCGGATGTTTAGAGCACATATCAATCCAGATTTAAAACAAAAATATTCCTCCTGTGATGATGCAAGAATCTCTTTTACTATGTATCTGCATGGCAGACTAGATCATAAGTTAACATCCATCCCAACTTTGAAATTATTTAACACTTGATGTTAAATAATTTGATGTAAAATGATTTAACATTTGAGTTATGTCAGAAGCAGATAGACATTGCAATTTTCTTTATTTTTCTCAGTAGAAAACCATTCTACTGCACTGAGGAATTTCATTGAGTAGGCCAGTATTCAAATACTACACTACAGCTGAGCTATGGACTTTTCATGGCCATCTCGCTTCATGAAAAGAGCTCTCAGACTTACAGCTGAAAAATCTTTCTGATTATGAATCAACCACTTTCAGAACAGTCTGTCCTATATACTTCAGAACAACTCACCATTTTGAGCATGCTTCCTTGAGTGGAAATACAGCAGATGCTTATGAAGCCATCCTGTATGAAGCCTTCTTTATGACTGATTAATTCTCCTACAAATATGTGCAAATATGATTTGGCCTCCATGCACTTATAATTATCTGATTAATTTTTTCTTGCAACAGTGAGACCATCCCTTCATAGAATGCTAGTGTGGCTTGGCATGCAGTTTTGGAATAACTGTCCTATGTGGTATGTAGGAATATCGTAGGATTGTTTAAGACGCAATTCCATGCTTCACAAATTAAATTAACAATTAAAAATACTAGGATAGCATGTAAATAGGTCCTAAATTATAGAGTACATTGAGAGCTCTTATACCTTTTTATCAAGTAATGTAAATTAACATCAAACAGAAAAATGTCTTGCTACCCACCAAAACAAAATTATTATCAAGCATTCCAAAACAAAAATGTATCAGCATCTCACTACAGTTTGACCTGTTCACAAATATACAGGACAGAAAATTCAGGGTTAATTGAACTGCTAATATACAGTAAATGTCTTGGATGGGGCTGAAGGCTTTTGTTGTCCTGAAGTCCTCCGGTGAACAGTTAAGCTTTCCTTGAAAATATGTAATACTAAGAATGAAGATACACCCTTAACCCTGGAATCAATTTGTTCACATGCAAAGCCAGTTATCTTTTCTAGAATGGAAGAGCAGGCTGCTGGCTCTCCTTCCTGTTACAAAGTGTAAAGTATCAAGCCAGGCCAGAGGACCAGTTTAACAGGTAGTTTAGATAACATCCTCCTTCCTTACTTTATTTGAAAGGGGATAAAATGTGCAAAATGTACCTTTCTGAAAACCAGCTTTCTTTACGGAGGAGGTTTTGCAATAATTTTGCCTAGGAAGTATTGTGAAAATTGTATATAATTCATCAAATTCTTAACAACAAAAGAAAGACCAACAAAGCATGAAGATGAGTGAGTGTAGTGACTAATGGACACTTATCAGAAACCTATGTGAATTCCAGCTCTCTACTGGTGTTCTAGATTCCCCTTATCACCACATTACACATTATCTGTTTCCCAGAACTATCTTTTTTTCCCAGTTGGGGTATGTTAATAGTATATTGACATACAAAGGCTGCAAAGGTTATTTTAGAAGATTAGTCAGAACCTCTTGTATTTAAAGACAGTTGTATCATATTTAAAAAAAATCCTCTTACACTCTAGGTATAGAAATAAGTGAGATTTCAAACATTCCAGGGAAAACATGATCACGTTAAACTTTGAAATACATGTATATGTATAAACATAAATGTATATGTTTATAATGTATCTATTCAAAATGGTGTTCTCAAAGTATCTCCAAGAAGCAACCTTAGAGCCTAGAAGAAGCTTTGTTTTATCAGGTAGCAGAACAGGGATTGTCCCTGCCCTAGTTGTAAGGACAGTCTCGGTGTATGCATTACACTAACTAGAACTGCTGATCCTAATCATGCAACTTAATCAATGGATACTTGGCAGGCCTTGGTGCAATAAATCATTTTCTACTTGGCAGCAGGCTCACTTGGAAGAAATATGGGCTATATGAATAATGTGCTGTTAATTTGATTTCCTGAGAAGCCTTCATTGGACACAACATTATAACAGTCCCTCTATATATGTAAGTGTGTGTGTGTGTGTGTGTGTGTGTGTGTGAGATTGCTTAACCCTGAGGACTTAGCTGGAAATAAGAAAGAGGTGAAAATGTATAGGTGTTGTGCATAAAATTGAAAGTGTCTGCTACAGAGACAAATGGATAAAAAGTCAAACCTTCACATATGGTTTAGCATTATTTAGTAAGTTTGCTTTTAAAAGTCTCTGCTCTGCAGAATTTTTATTTATTTATGTATTTATTTTTATTTATTATTTATCATATTTAGAAACTGCTTATCTCAATCATCCTTCACAATAAATTGTTACAAATTGTGTTGTTGTAATGATGCTTCCTAGGCAAAAAAATAATCCTAGGCAAAAAAAACTGCCCATCCCAATCTCATATTAAGAAACCACCCATCCCAATCACCAAAGAACCACTTTTTTTCCTACTAAGGATTTTATCCAGAGTTTTTTAAATCATTCTTGGATCTGCTATGGAATGGAATTGATTGTTCCTATGTGGGATGCAGTGAAATCTGAATGGTTGGATGGTTACTGAGAGCTCACCATGCCTTCTATTATTCTTACATCCAGTGAGTACAAACTATTGCAACAGCTCTTCTCATGCCTTCTATTGCTTCCTGAAGAGCACTATTATTTTATTTGTTCAAACCACAGGAATCTCTTTAACTGCTTTCAGCCAAGTAGGGTTGCAATTCTACTCACAAAAGGAGAGATGAAAACTGACTGGAGGGTAGTGCATGGTCTTGCTATGCATTGTCTTATTTGCAAGGAATAGCCTAATGACCAAACTGAAATGTTCCTGTTACCATTAATACTCCAATAAACCCTGCTTTCTTATTCTTGGCCCAGATGTTGCTCTATGCCAGGGTGTCAAACTCATATCATCACAATGGTGTCACGTGATGTATTGGGACATTTTTCCCCTTCACTAAACCAGACATGGGCATGGCCAGCATTGACACCCATGGGCCTGGAGTTTGATAGTCCTGCTCTATGCTATTGTTTTATCACTTCTACTATGTGAAGAAGTTTAGCATTAAAATATAAATTAGTAATAAGTAATTTAAAATACAAAAATACTGCTTTTTCAAGATGTCAATTTTTTAAAAATTCATATTTATATGCCACCCTTCTCCAGAGACTCAGGGTGGCTTACAATGTTTGGAGCACAACCCAATGTGCTCAGCAATAGCCTTCATTCCATTGTATATGCCTGCTTATTACTAAGCAGCATTTTTACAAAGTCAGCTTATTGCCCCCAACAATCTTGGGTCCTCAATTTACCTACCCTGAGAGGATGGAAGGCTGAGTCAACCTTGAGCCTGGTGGGATTCGAGCCTGCAGTAATTGCAGGCAGCTGGAACTAAGTGCTAGGCATTTAATAGCCTGCACCATCAAGGCTTGTTCAATCTTGCAGCATTGCATAATTACAATTTGCAAAATATCTTAGTTTTGGACAAGCTGCCAAACTGCAGACAAATTGTAATTGTTAATATTAAAAAATAGTAAATAGTAAGTTAGCTATCAAGAGAGTCAAACCAGCCAACCTCTACATTTGAATTTGAGATTTGATACTCAGAAACAGTATATTTTTATCTGACTTTATGATATGAGATTTAATTCAAGTTGAATACTATTAACTTTGAAAAGTTTCAAACAGGAAACTCTAAGAGTTTAATCAACATATAATTGAGAAATATTTCCCCGTGCACAGATGGTAGAGATTAAGAACTAGCTAAGACAGTAGCTTTCAAATTGTCCAGCACAAATCTTTCAGAAAAGTGAAAGAATATACACAAAGCACAAGGGTATACATTCTTTTCTAAGTACCTACTAAGGACTGCAGAATCCATAATTCTCTGTTTTTTCTGCACTAGCAGGTTTGTTCCCTCAAGGGTCATTGACAAGCTTAATCTCTTGTGGGAATGCTGCATTATATGATGCTTGTATGACATTAAAATAACCCTTTGGAAAATATTATTGTACGACATGTACTATAATATTAGAAAACAGTGTACAAGAAGGAATGGTAGAACCTGGGTCAGAGTGAAAAGGGGGCCAGCCTAGAATTCCTACATAGCCACAAGAGAACTAAGTCTAACCCTTTCCCCCTTGAGTTCCATTAATCCCTATCTAACTCTAAGCAGGTATCTAGAATTAGTTGAAAGGATTCCTGTGCATAGGCTTTTAGCAATAAATCAGTTTAATTGAATCTTCATGTGTGGACCTGGTCTTTTGCGCCTCACAAACAGCTTTTGATCAGGATTATCTGTACTTTCTAACTAAAATTGAACAAAGGTCTATTTTTATTATAATGTATTTCTCCAAGTCTAAGGGATGATAAATACATATTATAAAATTGTGAGTACATCTGGGCATGTTTGTTTGTTTGGTGTTTATTTATAGCTGACTGAAATACAGTAAGTCTTGCAAAAGTGAATTGCAGTTTAGTGGTAAGCTTGAAAAAGTGGTCTAGCCAGGTGAGGGGCAGGGTTGATATTGGTGCCCAGTAAATAACATCCACAAGTCTCTTTAGTTGCCTTGTCAAGAAATTGCAGCTTTGAAAAAGCTGCCCTGCATGGCCCAGGTACAAAAAGGTGAAATTAATCATTCCTGATTTTGAAGACTATAGTTATTTCCCTCTATTTATTTATTATTAATGTTGCTCCTATCACTGTTGCAACTGTTATTCGATCTGTTTCTCAAACGATAATGTGGTCTCCAGGATAGTAGGTTGCTCAATCCAATCTGGAGGACATTCCTCCTGCCCCTTCCTTCCCACTTATTCTTTTCATTCTGACAGCCATATTGATGAAGACCTCAGGAAAAAAAAATAGCAGAGTCCCAGACATTTTGATGGCCTTTCCACTGTGTAATTATACTTACTCTTGATAACACTAAAGACATGCCTTATTGGTAATGGCACGGGCTGCCTTCCTTTTCAGCACGAGATGGATTGTTTCTGCAGGCCGTGATGGCCTTCAAATTATCTGAGCACTGAAAAGAGAGCAGAGTGAATTTTATTTTAACTCATTTTATTTCTAAATTTATTTCCCAGTAGCTAGAAGGTGATGACTGCCCCAGCAGTCAAGTCAATTGTTATCTGTGGGACTTGATTATGTTTAGACCCAGTCTCTCATTTTGAGCAAGACACAGTTAATGAGGAGAGAAATGAAAAGTGCATTGAGTCACAGTGTGTTTGTGGTAATTTGTGACACATTCACTCTACTCAGTTCTTTGTTTATTCCTCTTCCCTCTCCCCATCCTCCTCCCATTCTGAGTTCTGTTTTTTTTAAAAAGGAGAAGATAAGTGAATTCAGTAGTAGACAGTTAAGGATGTTGAAAGTAATGAATCTATATCTCTCTGGCTTTTTCTCCATTGTTGGCAGTAATTGGAGTGGTGTTCATCTATACAGTAAAATGCCAGTAAAGCCCCAACTTAACGAAACATCTTTTTTCCCATTATTTTGCAACACATTTTTCATTGGCACTGTTAGTTGTTATTTTCACTAGCAGTAACTATGTATATCAGGCTTATCTCTGTCTGTCTGTCTGTCTCTGTCTCTGTCTCTCTGTCTCTGTGTGTGTGTGTTTGTGAGCTCTTTTCCACTTTTCTGAATAATAGTCTATTAAACAGTTCACAGTGTGTGTTCAGTAGAAATGTAAAAAGTGATTGGATGATACTAATTAAGGAGAGATTTTGTTTCCACTTACTGCAGATCAATGGTGGGTTACATTTAAGCTGGGGTTTTGTGATGAGTTTGAGCACAAAAGAACAGCTGTGCTAAATTCATATTTCCAGGCATATAGGTAAGTCAAATAAATCTCTTCTTTTTTCTCTCTCTTGGAAATACAGTTAAACAGAAGTAATCAGTTGATTAAAGAAAATAACTGTGTAATAAGTGTTGACAAGTTTAGCTCATCATCAATTATTTCATCCAGGTGGGTCAAATCTAAAAACATAATTCTTAATATGACATATTCATTTAATGTATTGGATATCTTCTGTTTTTATTCTTTTGCAAGTAAGATGTCCAGCCAACATGGTGCAACTAGTTTGTATGTTAATCTTCCTTTCCAATTCCATTGCTAAGAGTCAGGTTTTTCAAAGCTTCAAGCACATCTGGAAGGTGGCAATTTGGTAACCTGTACACCAAGATGAATGTTATGCAATACTGAAACACCCAAAATTGCTTTCATAACATTGATAGTAGTTAATCCAGAAGTGTCTGGAAAAGGAAAAACTGCTTAAGCAATTCTTCTGGGATTATTTGATTTTTCAACAGGATACGCATCAAAAAGTTTGTGACTCTTCTATTACTTAAGGAATATCTTCCTCCTGAAGGTAAGTCTCAAATTTGATTGCATACTTGATCCTTGGAAATCCAAGGCAGTTGAAATGTAAATTATATTCCTGTCATTTATTGGGCAGAGTTTAGTTATTCTGGAATATTAGGCTAATGTTATATATTATAAAAAATACGCAACCACTGTATATTTTAAACCATATTTTCCATTTTAAATCCATATAATTGCATTTAATAACTGAAGTGGGAAGCTTCTTGTGAAATGCAGCAAAAACCTGAAAGCCATTCAGATCAATTAGAATGACTTTGGAATTTTACTGATTTTTTTTCCTATTCTGAGAAACCGTGACCAGCTTTCAAGTGCTATAATGGAAATCATATGCTTCCGAGGGGTAGGCTTGTCAAACAAATCTTTAAAAACTAAAAATTATTTTAATAATATAGTTATAATTTAATAATCTTAAAATTATTCGCTGATTTTGCTATTGAGTGTTATGGATGACTAGCAAAATTGTCATTATGATGTCATCTTTCATTCCAAAATATGTAAGAGACATATCCTTCCTAGTTCCATAAGAACTTTGTGAAATGCATTAGATGGAGTGAGAACTTTCATTTTGTGAAACTTCAAGAATTAATTAGCTTGCAACTTGCAAGTAGGATAAGTAGATAACTCTAGATCAAATCTGTTTCAGTCCCACTTATGATAAATATTCAGTCAAAAGCTTCAGCACATTTTCTCATATTTTCTTAAGTATGCCCAATGTCAATAGCACTTAGACTTATATATCACTTCACAGTTCTTTACAGCTTCTCTCTAAGTGGTTTGCATATTTTCCCCAACAATCTGGGTCATCATTTTACCAACTTCAAAAGAATGGAAGGCTGAGTCAACTTTAAGCTGGTGAGAATCGAAATGCTGGCAGTAAGCAGAATTAGCCTGTAATACTGCATTCTAACTATTGCACCACAGTGGCCCAAATCTGATACTTCATGCTTTCACATATGCACTTTGTATTATGCACCCATAATTCATGTCTTTTGAATTCAATTATTCTTACAATCCGATTATACATTTTAAAATATTTTGAAAATTATACCATTTGATACAGATGTACTGTTGGCAGTTTTAATATTTATACAGTGTTCTATGAACTCTAGTGGCAAAGAGCAATAGACACTATTAAGCTCATGCTGCAGCAGACTGGACTTGCTTGCATTAAAGTATTGTCTTGCTTTCATCAGACATGCATATTAGTTGATCTTGAATAATCTCTATAGAGAATACATCCTTCCATGTGATAAACTGCACTTGGTAAAGGGACAGCATTGTGTCATTCCCGTATCACATGATTTTATGATACATTTGACATACATTCATATTGCCAATTCTATAGTAGATTGATCTGATTGGAATACTGATTTGATTTGAATTTTGTAATACAGTTCTCAATAGAAAAGACAGAAGTGCGCATAAAATAAATATTTTATGGTGAAAAGTTGTGCATTTTTAATAAAATGGGATTAAAACACATGACTTTTTAAAAATAAATTATTTGTAAAGAGTTTCTTACAAATATGTAGTTTAAGCATACACCTACTGTATGCTTATATACACAGTGCAAACAAATTAGTATCAGTATAAACTCACAGTTGATAAAGCTGCTTGTGATGGATTATGGGAAAGATACAAGACTGAGAACAGGTGGTGAAAATGGGATTGATGGTCTTTTTAGCATTGTCAAGAGAAGATATTGGAGAAACAATGGACAAGGAAGAAAAGAAACTAGACAAAGCAGAATAACCGTAAGAGAACAAAAGTTTAATCCCATATGAAAAAGTATTAGTAGATCAATATACCTTTCATGGGGTTCTGTCAACATCTGTAGCATCAAGGCATAATCATCAGTAAAGAACTAATGGAAAAATGATATTAATTGTTCTATTTTTGATTTTGTGTGTTTTGTGTGTTTTGTGTTTTGTTTTCTGTCTGTCGTGTGTGTGTGTGTGTGTGTGTGATTCATGTTACATTGGTCCATAATGGTTCTTTAATAATGCTTACTCTCTTTATTCCAGAAAACTGAATGTAAGGAGCTGTCGAGTAACAGCAAACATTTATAAAGAACTATAATGGACATACAGGTAGTCCTTGACTTACATCCCTTCATTTAGTGACCATTTAAAGTCACAATGGCACTGAAAACAGTGGCTTGTGACTGTTGTTCACACTTACAATTATTTCAGCACCCCCTGTGATCAAAATTCAAACACTTGGCAATTGAGTCATATTTATGACAGTCACAGTGTCCCTAAATCATGTGATTACCTTTTGTAACTTTCTGACAAGCTAAGTCAATGGGGAAGCCAGATTCACTTAACCATGTTACTCAGTTGTGATCGTAACTCAAGAACTACCTGTATTAAACATTAATCTATTTATATGTCTTTATTAATCTATTGGTTCTTGCTACTGTTTTTTTCTAATTTGCACAAGGACTTTTATTAATGGCATAATCTATTACAAATTAATTAACTCATTTCAGTGTAAATCTCTATCTGTTCAGTGTTGAAATATTCTTTTTTATTTAAAATAAAATGACAGTAGGGTTTCTAATTGGCTGTCAGCAGTGTCTATGATATCCTATAAATGCACAAAGTAATCTACCTCCATTCAAATTAGAAGGAGGGAAATTCATTATCCACATACATCTTGATACTAAAATCATTCATGTGCAACGCTGTGCTACAATTGTAGATATGAATGTATATATTCCAGTTCAGCTTGAGTTGCATGAAATAAGATGATGAATGGAAATGGTTCCAAGTGATTTCCTACCTGTACTTGTGAAAAATGCATCCCACAATTTCATTGGGATATAATTGTATTTATTTGTTTGCTTGTATAGAACATTAATATCTCATCGTTAAGCTTAAAAATCCTCTAGTGCAATATACAACCAATATTAACAGTTCAAATCTAAACAAGTATAGCTGAGAATCAATAACAAAGAACAGCTTTACTATTTTAGAAAAGGTTTGTGATATACCTATAGTAATGGGTATCAGGTAGATAGATGATAAAAATAGATTGATATGTATGTGTGTGTGTGAGAGAGAGAGACTTTATTGATTATGTCAATCGACCATATCAAATATAAAAATGTAAAAAAATACAAAGAAAAACAAAGAAAACAATTGGACATGTTCATAATAAGTCATCACTGCTAGTTAATCCCAATCTGATCTAGATACTCTGTCCTCTTTGTAATGGCCTTTGAAATGAAGAACGCAGTTTACTATGAGTTACATGAATGTTCCCCCAGTATTTTTTTAGATTTTTAAATAAGGATCTAAACAAGTATCCCTTTGACCGAATACAGCTTGCATTAACAAGAATGTGCCCAATGTTTTCAATGGCTGCTGCTCCACAAAGCAGTCTTTCTTCAAGTGGGATTCCATAAAAGCTCCCATGTCTTACCATGGAATCCAGTTGTTCAAATCAAGCCCTAGAAAAAACACTTCTGAGATGTTGAAGCATCTAAGTTGTTAAATATTATTCTAACTGGGAGACTGATTTGAACTGAGCCAGCCACTTCAAAGTCTTGACGTATTTAAGAGCTGCAATATCATCTTGGGAAGTTCCATCAGTAATTCTTTCTTTGAAAGCTTCCTTTAGATCTGATTGGACTGGAAATTGAATCAGTGATGGGATTCAAATTTTTTTACTACCGGTTCTGTGGGCGTGGCTTGGTGGGCATGGCAGGGGAAGGATAATGTAAAATCTCCAGTCAGAGGTGGTATTTGCCGGTTCTCCGAACTACTCCAAATTTCCGCTACCGGTTCTCCAGAACTGGTCAGAACCTGCTGAATACCACCTCTGAATTGGATGGATAATCCATATTGAGAGATGACATTTGAAAGTTGAGAGGCTCAAGTACACATTATATGATGTTCAACTGCTCTTCAAAACAGAACTTTGATCGTCTATCTGGGTCCATGGATATGATCTTCAGCCAGTAATTGAATATTTTAATTACTAAGTGGCTTTGTATAGGAGGTATGCCCAACTCTGCCCTTACTGTTGGGGTTGGCATGGACTTATCCACCTACTTTCAAAAAAGTAGGCTTTATCTGTTCCAATAAGGGGACATTTATATGTCTTCCATAATTCTGTGCCCTATGTGATCCTTGGGATTATATATCTTTATGATTGGAATTAGAGAACTGAAGTAGTTGGTGAGCTTCCTTATGGTGTGAACACAAGCTATAGCTCTTAAAGAACTGCTCTTAAAATGTGGGAACCAGCCACTTCTGTAAAAACACGTCCTAAATGTAGATAAGACTTAACTTCATCTGTGCATTGATCTACAGGTATCATATAAACATATTAAAATGAAGTATGATACATCAAGCAATACAATAGCACTTAGACTTATATACCACTTTATAGTGCTTTACAGTCCTCTCTAAGCAGTTTACAGAGTCAGCATATTGCCCCCAACAATTTGGGTCCTCATTTTACCCATCTCGGAAGGATGGAAGGCTGAGTCAATCTTGAGTCTGGTGAGATTTGATCTGCCAAATTGCAGGCAGCCGGCAGTCAGCAGAAGTAGCCTGCAGTACTGCACTCTAACCTACTGCACCACCAAGGCTCAGGAAAATTAAAAGGCAGTTAATTTTTTTAATTAAAAGGCAGTTAGATTTTTTTTTAAAGCAAACCTATCACTTTTTAAAAAAAAGTATCAAACACAAGAGGAAGTAACCAAACAATTAAAGTCACCCTAGAGTAAGAAACTATTTTACTATCCTCCTTACATGAATGGACTTTTATGAAATACGACACTATAGAAGTCAGGTAATGACAGCATTGTTGAAAATAAAACACCTTAGTCACTCTCCTTTTCAAGTGCATCACTAGAAAATTATTAAGCCTAATTTAAATATTATGCTCAAAGGCATTTTAGAGAAACTATTTTTAAACATTATGAAATGCTTATAAAATGGATATATTGGGAAACATGGACACGGAAATACTCTTTTTTTCTGTGCATGGATTTCAAAAATTCTCATATTAATATGGAATCAAGGCAAAACAAATATAGGATTAGGAGAGTGAGAAGCCAAAATGGATAGATTTTTTTTCTCACTGTAGATTATTTGTTTTATATCTTTAGAATACCCTTTTCCTATATCCATACTACATGTATTTGGTAAATGACCTCAAACTTTAAGAGAATTAGCAGGTCAGAAATATTTAAACAGATAAATACATTTCTAAGAGCTCTTTGATCACATTTCTTAAAACAAATTCACAATTCTGTAATCCGAAAATAGTAATACATGGGATAGTAATGCTAGAAATCCCAAGCAAATAAGGACAATCTTCAGATCAATGGTAAATTAACCTTTATTACTTCTCATTAATCTCTAGCATTTGATTTGCATTCATATCAACCCGTGTATTTCTGACACTTAAGATATTGTAGCCTATATTAGAGCTCACTTTGGGTTTAGCATCATTAACTGCACATTGTGAAGGCCCTGCAAATCTCACATTTCTCTTGTCTCTCAGGCTTAAAAAACTCATTTAACACTAAGGTCTAATTAATTAACTAGATTTTTCTATATTTAATAGAGACTACCCGAAACCACAAAGGAAGCCAAGCTGAAATTTAAATTCACAGAAAAAGACTATAATTGCACAGAACTAGATTCAACATTTGTTCTAAATCTTATTTATTATTGGAGTTATATGATTATAATTGCTATTAAAAGTATAAACATCTCTTGCTAATTTGGAAAAAGGAAGTATATATTCTTCTGTATTGACAGTTTTGAAAAAAATATACAATACTAGAGTTTTGGTCCTGTTCACAATAATATAAGGAGATTAAGGGAGACAAAATCATTCTCATATTCGCACACACACACACACACAGAGGTTATTTTTATTTTGATACAAGCTGTATGCATGTGCGTTTGCAAGTGCCTGAATTTTTCTAGGCTTGTGACTTTTTTTTTACAAAAAGTGCTTATATTTTCAGAGCAGAATTCTAAAAAAAAATAGAATTTGATTTCCATAGTGGTTAAAAATGGTACCAAAATGATTTGGCTTATCTGATACAACTTATGAAGCAAAAAGATTGTGCAAAGTATGAATCTTGGGAGTGGAATAAAAAATCAAGTCATCTAAGATCATATGTCAATGAAAGTATTAAAGATGTTTACTAAAAGCATTGATCTTTCTAGATCAACAATTTGGCAGAGAACATAGCATTCTCATTCTTCAAAGAAGCTTCCAACCAGCTCTGTGATCACAAGTTATATGTCACTTTTCTCATTACTTTTCTTCACTCAGGGTTAGTTCTTAAGACACCTGGATCAGATGCTCTATCATAATACAAGAATCAGTAGCCCATAAATATTTGGTGATTTCCCCCGCCCCCCATAAAACAATAATCACAAAATGAAAAACACATGTTTTTCATATTAAAATCCATAGCTCTCAGGAAAAAAAAAAGCAAAGTAATAAACTTCAAACATTGTCCTCTACCTTCTGCACTGAGGCAATTTGAAATTTTGAGATGTATTAGATTCACTCTCACCAATACGTAGCAACATGTTCCAAGAGGAAAGGAAAGTATTCAGACTAAAGTGAGCCAATGTTCATTTTTGGAGAATGCCACTGAGATGTGTATGGGACAAGCATGGTTTTACAGGATGTACCATAAGTTGCTTGTTTTAGCACTGTATGGGTGTACCACTGTACATGTGAAACAGGAGAGAAAAGCTTTTCCATTATCATCTTAGAAAAATGTATATTTATCTCCTTTTATCCCCATGAATACGGCAAATTGAATTACTAAATATTTTTGGTTAAATTGAAATGGGATGGAAGTTGGTTTATGTTTTCTGAGATTTTAGGGACTTGAGAGTTTTATTTTTCATGTTTATTGCACATCTATGATTTCAGAGTCTGACTTCCTCTTTTCAGTGATTCCACTGGCTGGAGCTAAATTATTGGCATTCTGAGAAGCCAAAGATGCATTTGAACTGACTGACATAAAACTGAAAGTAAAACTTTTAAATAAAGAAGATTGATGGAATGAATTTAGACTATAAGTATCTAATTCGATGTTTGCCAAAGTGTTACATTCTGTAGTTTAACTAAGCCAGAAGACTAATCTATACTATACCATACCACACCATACCATACCATACCATACTCTGATGACCCAGGGCACAGCATAGAGGCCACACAGTCAGTTAACAGTTCAAACTGCCCCTTTATTGCTCCAAATGTTCCTCAAATACTTGCTTCTGGCAAGTTTCTGGCAAGTCCCAGAACAAAGTGATGACACACATATGCATACATACCTCCAGCAGCCTCTCGCTGCAAGTAGTCCAGAACAAAACTGTGAGCACAATGGCTGCAAAACAAGAAATCCAGCAGGGCAAGGGAATAAGTCAATTAGTCGAGGAAGCAAAGGAGCAAGGCAATTAATCCAGGAGGTAAGAAATAAAGCAAGAAGTCCAGGAAACATCCAACATCAGCAACTGCACACAACCCTCCTTGAATTCAATGTTTGTTCCTGACAAATGGCTCCCCACAGTGTCTCCTTAAGTCTCAGTCCCCAGGTGTGCCTTACGGAGAGGGGCAGGGCACTCTCCTCCTGAGTAGTCGAGTCTGCCTGCGCTGTTCCCACCTGCACTCCACTCTCTGTGCTCGAGAATCAGGAGGCGGTGGTCCTTGCTCATCGTTTGAGCTCTGTCTCTCGTGTTAGCCTCTCTTGGTCATCCTACCCCACTTCCTCCCTGCCTACAAGCTGTCCCAGCCCTGAAAGGCCCTGGCCTGATTCAGCCTGCTCCTTCCCATATTCCTCTGAAGCCAGTGAAGCTGCCTCATTTATCTCCATCGGGTCATCTTCCTCTGCAGATTCAGGCTCGGATGGGGACATGACACTATACTAATACTATACTATACAATACTACACCATGCTACACTACACTACACTACACTACACTAACTATACTATATTATATTATTATATTAATTTGAAATTATTGAACTTGAAATACCTTTAATCAAACCCATGGAAGAGAGCATTATCCATGGTGAGAGAACAGCAATAGGGACTCACTTTCTTTCTAGATAGCCATTTAACATCTGTTTACCAACTGTCCAACTGGTGCCCATCGGGGATACTCGCAGTGAGAGTGCAGGACCTGATCCGGAGGAGGGTCTCAAACATTGACCACAGGTCTGCTGTGAGAGGGCAGCCTGGTTTCTGGATCCCCCAATGGGTAATACCTAGGACTCCACCAAGTTCCTATATTCTGGACTTTATTACTTCCATCTGCAGACCCTTGTGCCAGTTCCTTGACATCTTTGGATCTGTAACATTTGAACTTTTACAGCAGCAGACCTCCAGGCCCTTAGGAGGCTCCCTCCCTCCAGGACATGGCCTGCTATACTATCACCGGCCTACCTCGAGGATGGGTTATGGAACCTGGAGAGATGGCATGGCAGGGAGTTGGGTTGGGGTCGGGACTCTAAGAAAGCAAAAAAGAGGGTCACTAGGGCCCCTTTAATTAAATTTTTAAATAAATTTTTAAGTAGGTTAGGGAGGAGTGTGGGAAATGATGCCGACAGGGTGGACTGCAGCCCGGCTCACGGCAGGGTGGGTGGGGGTTGGGGGCCGGTGGGGGCCTGGAGTGCGGGCTGGGGACTGTGATCCCCAGGGTGGTCGGGATCAGCGGGAGACGATGAGGCATAGGGCCAGATCATGTGT
The DNA here is from genome assembly GCA_009733165.1 of Naja naja. Lineage (NCBI taxonomy): Eukaryota > Metazoa > Chordata > Lepidosauria > Squamata > Elapidae > Naja > Naja naja. The sequence continues at coordinate 19,171,932 of CM019153.1, read as the reverse complement.
TGGGAGCGCGCCCTCGCTATCTTCGAGCGGTGGCGCGCTCCGACCCTATGACCTCCTCCCCTGGGGGTAGGGGAATGGGGACCCTTGGGCTCAAGCTGGTGTATTTTAATGCCAGGTCCGTGGCTAATAAGTCTTCCCTCCTCCGCGAGGTGATTGAGGAGGAGGCTGCGGACCTGGCCTGTATCACCGAGACCTGGTTGGGTCCAGAGGGAGGAGTCCCTCTGGTTGACTTATGCCCCCCAGGTTTTCGGATTTTGCACCGGTCACGGCTCAGGGAGGGTGGAGTGGCTGTGGTTATTCGGGAGACCCTGACTCCAAGGGAGGTCGCTGTTCCTGAGATAGGCAGAAGTGAGACCCTCCTCCTGAGGTGGGGGCCTGGTGGTTGGGTGGGTTTTCTGCTGACATACCTTTCCCCCAGCTGTGTGGCATCAACCCTGCCTGGGTTTCTCGGCGTCCTCTCGGGGGTGGCGGTGGATCTCCCAGGGCTTATAGTCCTGGGTGATTTCAATCTGCCTTCCCTTGGGGGGGGCGTCGGGTTTGGCCCAGGAATTCATGGCCTCCATGGGGACTATGGGCCTGACCCAGTTAATTCAAGGCCCGACTCATGAGGGGGAAAACACTCTCGACCTAGTTTTTGTCTCGGAACAGTGGTGTAGTGATATAGGGCAGGCTAGTTGTACAACACTGCCCATCCCATTGTCTGATCATTATCTCCTGCGGCTGGTCTTCCAACAGGCTGCTCCCCACTGCTGGGATGAGGAGCCACTTAGATGGTTCCACCCCAGACACCTAATGGACCCTGAGAGGTTCCAGGCGGAACTGGGGTTTTTCCCCACTTCCCTTGCCCACAACTCTGCCGAGGACCTGGCGGCCGCTTGGCAGCAGGCTGCTGGGGCTGCCCTCGACAGGGTTGTCCCCATGCGTCCCCTCACACGCCGTGCATCCCGGGTAGCTCCTTGGTACACTGAGGAGCTCTGGGAGATGAAAACCGATCGAGCCCAGCTAAGAGCCCATATTAGGACTTACCTGGTAGCTGTGGGGGTGGCGAGAAGGTCCTATCTCTCCACCCTCATAGCGTCTGCAGATAACCGCCCAGCTGCCCTGTTTAGGGCCACCCGCTCCCTCCTACATCTGGGAGAGGCGGTGGACCCTCTCCGGGGAAGGGCTGAGGAATTTGGTCAATATCTGTCGGATAAGATCACGCGGATTCGGGGTGGGTTGTGTTCCACCTTGCAGTGGTCTGAGGATCGTGGTGCAAGCAGTCTGGCCAATGTGATCTGGGCTGAGTTCAATCCTGTTTCCGAGGATGAAGTGGACAGGATTATGCGGCGTCTGAGTTCCACCACATGTTTGTTGGACCCATGCCCTTCCTGGTTGGCTTATGCCGCCAGGAAGGTCACCTGCGGTTGGCTCCAGGCAGTGGTCAATGCTTCATTAAGGGAGGGTGTCTTTCCCTCCACCTTGAAAGAGGCGGTGGTGAGGCCCCTCCTGAAGAAGCCTGCCCTGGACCCGACTGTGTTAGATAACTTTCGTCCAGTCTCCAACCTTTGTTTTTTGGCGAAGGTTGTTGAAAGTGTGGTGGCTCAGCAGTTTCCACTTTTCCTGGATGAAGCAGACTACCTAGATCCATACCAATCGGGCTTCCGGTCTGGTTTCAGCATGGAGACGGCATTGGTCGCACTGATGGATGATCTCTGGAGGGCCTGGGACAGGGGTTTTTCCTCTGTCCTGGTCCTATTAGACCTCTCAGTGGCTTTTGATAGCATCGACCATGGTATCCTTTTGCGACGCCTCGAGGAGCTGGGAGTGGGGGGCACTGTTCTTCGGTGGCTCTCCTCCTACCTCTCGGGGTGGTGCAATCGGTGTTGACAGGGGGACAGAGGTTGGCCCCGAGGGCGCTCACTTGTGGGGTCCCTCAGGAGTCAGTCCTCTCCCCCCTTTTATTTAATATCTACATGAAACCGCTGGGTGAGATCATTCGTGGTTTCGGGGTGAGGTATCACCAGTACGCTGACGATACCCAGTTATACATCTCCACCCCAAACCAGATCAGTGATGCCCTCTCCGTGATGACTCGCTGTCTGGATGCGGTACGGATCTGGATGGACGGAAACATGGTTCGGCTCAATCCAGCCAAGACTGAGTGGCTGTACATACCAGCATCTCGGTCCAGTCAAGATTGTCCATCGTTGACCATAGGGGGAGTGGTGTTGCCCCCTGTGGATAGGGCGTGGAACCTGGGGGTCCTCCTGGATGCGCGGCTCCAGTTGGAGGAGCAGGTGGGGGCCGTCACCAGGGGGGCCTTTGCCCAGGTCCGGCTGGTTCACCAGCTTTGCCGGTTTCTGGACCGAGGTGCCCTGCGTACAGTCACTCATGCCCTTGTTACCTCGCGACTCGACTGCTTCAATGCCTTCTATTTAGGACTGCCCTTGCACACCATCCAGAGGTTGCAGCTGGTGCAGAATGCGGCCACGCGGGTTGTGATGGGAGTTACCCGATTCTCCCATATTACCCCCCTCCTGCACGACCTGCATTGGTTGCCTGTTGCACTCCAGGTGAGGTTCAAGGTTTTGGCTTTAACATTCAAAGTCCTACACGACATGGGTCCACAATATTTAAGGGAGCGCCTCCTGCTGATATCAAGGACCAACTGCCCTGTACGGGCACACAGGCAAGGGGTCCTCAGGGTCCCGTCGGCAAGTCAATGTTGGCTGGCGGTCCCCCGGCGGTGAGCCTACTCTGTGGCGGTCCCTGACTTATGGAACCAACTGCCTCTGGACCTCCGTCTGGCCCCTGACCTCCGCAACTTCCGCCACAATTTGAAGACCTGGCTATTTGACCAAGTCGGGCTGTGATTACCTCACGGGGGGTATGGGATAGTTTTAACTTTTTTAATTCGGTTTCATTGGACTTTATAGTGGTTTAATTCTTTTTAATTATTTATTGTATTTGTATGTTTTAACTGTGAGCCGCCCCGAGTCTTCGGAGATGGGGCGGCATATAAGTCCAATAAAATAAAATAAAATAAATAATTCAGTGTGACATAAAGATGTTCAGCTCCATATATTTTACATATGTATAACTTTTTCAGTATTAACTATTAATTAATAGAAACTCAGCCTAACTCATAACATTTTCATAAATGTTGAATTGATGATTGTCAATTGGTTTGCATGCAATTTCTATATGCACTATCTTTTCACTTAATCTACATTCCATCTTCCAAAGATAAACTTACATGGAGAAAATACTCAACAAGAAATCCTTACTTATCTCAGTGAGAAAACTTTATAACAAAACCAGAGGCTGTCTTAATGATTATCTCCATGAACTCAGTTTTGGCTGCTGAGACAATTCCAATGATAGGGCTGCAAATAGGAGTTTAGAAATTCAGTAGCTTTCTTTTAGAAATAATGCTATAATAATCCCTTATTCTTTTTTTAGTAGTTTTCAGGAAATAACATAATTCAGGTTCATATTTCACATGGACAGGAAAATATGACAAGATAATTTAAAATGGACCATTCTATCTTTCTTAAAATGTTATTCTATGTGTACAGCATTATTTTCTCCCTTATACATTATAATTTATAACTCAGTGGAGTAGCATAGAAATGGTAACACCTTGACTCCAGCCCTGGAATATGATGGGATTGTGTGATTTACTCTTTCGTTGGATATTTATTTATTTATTTATTTATTTATTTATTTATTTACTTATTTGCACCCTCACTTACTTGCCAAATTTTCATTTTGTCACATTTATTATGACAATAGGATAAATGCCAAGTTTTGTCAACCATTTGTAAATGATGAATCTTAATGAGGCAATCTAGCATTTCTGCTCCTCAGAGGAAGCTCCTAATAGGATGAGCAAAATATTAGTTTAACGAAAGTGGGTTGGAGTCCCCGACAGCAAATCTCTTTGTATGTCCCATGTATTCCTTAAGGCTTCTTTTGGAGTGTGTTCTAGGATGCAGGCCAAGTTGGCCTGAGCTTCCCCAGCAACATTTTACTTGTGTTTTTTTATCAAAGCCAGCCAAAATTCACTCCCTGCTTGGAATACATTGGCAAACAGATCACTGTTAGGTTAAATCTAAAGGAGGCAAAGAGAAAAAACAGTGGAAATCTTAATTTACTCTCTAGAGATTAACTTCTGGACAATAAATAAAGCAGAATAATATTCAAAGACAAATACCTACCAAGGTACAGCCTTTCTTTAATGACACAAATTTTAATAATGTCCAGTATTTCCCTCTCTATTTTACAGCTCTGTTTCAGCATAGCTCATGCCCACAGATTTATTGTGTTTAACTGAAACACAACCCATAATCCTGAAAGGTTTTTGCAAAGCTAGGGCTGGAGGTGACTGGTGGCAACATCTCAAAAACCAAAAAGGAAATGGAGAGGAAAACTTCAAACTGTTTCTATAAAAGGTTTATTTTAAGAAGTGGCTCCGAAGCACAGCAAAATGCAGTGCTGAAGGGACTTGCTTTAACCGAAATTCATACCCAAGATTTGGTCCTTAACCAAAATTCCAACAGCCCTATACACAGTTATGGAAGTTCCCCAAAACAAAAAGCAAAAATGATGGCCCAATGCTCCTTCTCAATAAATCTGGAGATCACAGATCATTACAGATTGACTAATTGATTTGATATTTGCCCTTAAATTGAGCAGACCTCCATATTTGTCCAGTTCCAAACGATTTATCCATTTCCTTGAGACTCTCCTTCTTGCAAGGCTTATGGCTTCTTGATAGGGGTTAGATTCTTATTAGTAAACTCTGGATCTGCTTCTTTTCTGATTGGTGAATTATACATTCACAACTACCTTGAAGAGCATTCTAGGAGACACTAATATTATTTTTAACCGTATCATTTTGTCTACTAAATCAGAGACTTTGTAAATGTAGAAAAGGACTTCAGAAATAAGTATCATCCCACAAGTTAATGTGAACTTAAGCCATGCTGATATAGTATCTTCTGGGAAATCATAGATTCTCTATGAATGGCTGACCTGATTGGCAGTTGTTAACTCAATCTTGGTCTCTACATTTTTACAATATTAGGCTAGTATATCAATAGAGTAGACCGTCTGGTCATGACCATAATTCATTCCATAATTTTGCAATCTCATTTGGTTGTGACCCCAACCTAATTTTGGAAATTTGGCACTTACAAAAAAAATGGTATGGAAGGGGAAATCAGTTGCGGGGAAAAAAATTGTGAATTTTTTGGGCAGAACCTGATTTGGTCGTTATCAGAAGCATTCATGACCAGAGGTTCTACTGTATCTAAGAGTTTGCTTTGAATCTTTTGATACTTGGTGGTGCACATATAGCAATAAGAGTCTGCCTATCAGTTTCTAGAATGATGGGTTGGTGACCCAACATTGATAAAGTGTTTTCAGTTTGAATACTATGGCTAAAAGACAGTGGTGCGATTCAACTGGTGTAACAATCGGTTCGGTGTTTGTGTGCTTCGCACTTCACGCGTGTGCACACCATTTTAAAAAGCCCATTTTCAGCTATAATACTTACCTTCTACTGCAGCCCCAATGAGCAAAACAGCTGAGGCACACAGGAAATAAAGCACTGGAAAGAGTAGGGGCGGCTGGGTGGGGCCAAAGATCACCAGAACTACCAGTTCACCCAAACTGGTCTGAATCGGTAGAATCCCACCCCTGATAAAAGGCCAATAGTGATGAAAGTCCGACTTGAGTACATTTGCCTGGCCAGGTTTTCAAATATTTAAGATATGCATCTATTAATATGTTAAACATAGCAGAAAAAAACATACATGCATATGTTAGTGCATAGGACAGGCCAGAAACAATGAAGAGGAAATAAGACACCTTCTATAAGATATAAACAAATTCATTTAAAAATGCAACTTTCTTAGAGGTTGCAAAACAAGAATAGTATAAAGAATAGAATATTATCATTAAAAGAGCTGATTTTTTAATAAGTTAGGATAAGATCCATTTGCCATTATGCATCAAGTAGGCATTTTAGTAATACATGTGATATGGTTTCAGGCTCCATATCCTACCATATGGAGCTTGAAACAAACAGGTACAATGTTCATAAAGAGGCCTGTGCATCTCCTTGTACCACAAATGATTGATTTGTGCTAGGGAAGGGTGAGAAAAGGCTTCTCTGTGGGGTATGTAACATATTATTTTAATTTAATTATATTATATTTATTTATTAAATTTCTATACTAGTCATGTCACCTAAACAACTCTGAGCAGTTATCTGGGCAGGTAAAAATATCTACAAATAGTCCAAAATGGAAGAGAGATTGCCATACAGTAAAGGAGAGAAACATTAGCTCAATCACCTTAGAAATTTTGATCCCAAATCCTCTGTTTTATTTCACCCAAAGATTTATAAAATCCAAGGTGGACGTTACCAAAACTAAGTGGCAGTATGCAAAATTATAATTTATTTCTCTTTTGAAAGAAGTAATCTTATCTAATAGGACAAAGTGAACCAAGGGTATTCTCCAAAGGATTTGCTTTAACCAGACTCTAAGACTATAAGGTCTCAGGCAAGTCTCAAAGGAAATGTATTCTAAATATTATCATATAAGAACATTAAATCAAATAAAGGATGCAAGATGTAAATTTTAAATTTTTGATTAAATACTTTCAAACCTAGAGTTATTTTTATAGATGCACAACTGGGTACTATGTAGCATCATACACAAAATTTTGGATTTAACTAACATGATTCTTGCTGGGAAGTAGTTGTTGCAATGTTGATTTCCAATTTTGGTAACTGCAGGGATATTCTTTCTTCTTCTTCTTCTTCTTCTTCTTCTTCTTCTTCTTCTTCTTCTTCTTCTTCTTCTTCTTCTTCTTCTTCTTCTTCTTATGCTATATCCATCATTGGACATTGGCGATCATGTTGGTGATCCTATTTTTATCAACAGCCAAACAAAAAGGTGCTGTTGAGTTTTGTCCAAATCAGTCCCTTAGATTTTGAAGCCATGATATTCTTCTTCTGCCTGGACCTTGTTTGCCTTCAATCTTTCCTTGGAGGATTAAATGAAGTATGTCATATTTTTCCAGGTGTTGCATCACATGTCCTTCAAGATCCCATATTAAGTTAAGTCATTTGATTGTTCTAGAAAAAGAAAGATTGAAAAAACACACGATACTGTTTTCACCTGCTCAATAAATCTCTATTCAGGGGTGGGATTCAAATTTCTTAACCACAGGTTCTGTGGGTATGGGCTAATTTCTGGGTGTGGCTTGGTAGTCATGTGACTGGGTGGGCATGGCTTGTATGTAAATATTATAAATATTTATGTAAATATTGATTTTTTTAATAAAAAAGAGCAACTTTTACACAAAAGCAGGCAAAGTAGGCAGGCAGATTGAGTTGCTCACAGAATTACAGATTCACTTAGAGATCTATCTATCTGCAATCTGCTACCTGAATCTGTCACATAAAATTTGCTTGCAAGCAAACTCACAAAATTTGCTAGCAAGCAAACTCACAAAATTAACTCACCATGCATGTAAATATTGATTTTTTTTATTTAAAAAAGAGCAACTTTCACCCAAAAGCAGGCAAAGCAGGCAGGCAGATTGATTTGCTTGTAGAATCACAGATTCACTTAGAGATCTATCTATCTGCAATCGGCTACCTGAGTCTGCACTGAAAAGTAGAAGCTTCAGTCCTAAGGAAGGTTCGGCTCTGCTTTTACATTAGCTAGAAAGCAAGAAATCCAAGAATTTCCTGCTTTCTAGCTAATCTAAATCTCCCGGCAGAGCAGAACAGCTGATGGTCAGGGGAAAAAAAGGAAAAATAGCAACTTACCAAACCAGGCAAGTTGGATGGCTTGCATGCCAGGTAAGGAGTGAGTGGGTGGGGAGGGGCGGGGCCAGCCAGTGGAGTGATTTGCTGGTTCTCCGAACTGTGGACAATCATAACATGTGTGTGTGCAGCGTTTGCAAGAAATCATCAGCTGTGCTGCCTGGACAGCTGTCAAGCGCTGCATGTGGGTGTGCAGCGTTTGAAAATCCTCTTGTTTCATGCTTTTTCAACCTCAGCTGTGCCACACAAAGCAGCTGAGGAGGGAAAAGCAGGGAATAAAGGACAGCCTAGAGCCTGGGCAGGTGGGTGGGCCAGCTACCGGTTCCATAGAACCGGGCTGAACTGGAGGCATTCCACCCCTGCTCTTACTGATTTTCTAGCTCTTTGATGACTTGCAGTGTGTTCATAAAAATAGCAAAAACTTTGTTCTAGAATAATTTGGTTCAGAGTGTTACCCAGATAAATAAATTAACAAGGCTTTTAGACACTGGAACATTACCACATGCATTATAGATAGCATCATATCTGCATCACAAACACAGTAGAATAGAAATGGGGGGTGAACAAGTTGAGGATTAATATTTTAACAGAATGTCTGACTTAGCAAAAAAGTGTCTACTATATCATTGCTATACAAATATATCTTATCTAGTAAATCTAATCTTTATCTTAACTATATAAGATAAAAATTAGCTATACCATTAAAATTGAAGCAAGTTATAGATGAAGCAAGAATACATCCGTGATGCAGACTATTATATTTCTGAAGATTTTTCTAATATGCATCACAGGAAAAAGCAATCTCTTCAAGTTCCATCTAAAATGGTGAAGGGAAGAATGAACTTCCCTGTTGGACTTGTCATCCACTCGGTTCTCCAATTTATAAAAATTCTGACAAATCATGATATAAAAAGCCAACCGCAAGTTCCCCATTATTGATTTAAAAGAAAATCACTTACCTCCTCACCAGATCATAGAAAGGCTGTTAGAAATAAAATCAGTAATATAGATACATATATTGGTTCCAAGTGAAAATTAGATCTGTTGCTGTAATTCTAGCCTTTTCATTATATACACACATGCATACACACACACACGCACACAACTCTTTCTATAGAGAATTCTGTGAAAACATGCTTAGAAAAAAATTACTTATAATTTTAGGTAGCAATGAAGTGTTCTCCAAAATGTTTTAATCTAGAATAGGGTCCTTGTGATAATTAATACATGAATATTGGAGGAAAATCTAATCTATTCATACAATAGGGCCTCAATTTCCAAGCAATGTGAAGAAGATGGCTTGTACAAAAGCAAAAGGAAAGTTACATTAATACAGCCTTACATTAAGAAAGTGAATATATAGCTAGCTTGGCACATGTACCTTGGAAAATTTGTTGTGCTACCCTGGTTGTAGAGAAAATTTGTTATGGTATGTATGGAAGTGCTGGCTAAAGAGGTCAATATGGCACAGAATTCTAAACCTCACTGTAGCTGGCCAGAGCTGTCTTATTTCAAGAAGGATTCCTAATCACTACAAGATCTTGCTGCTGAACACTTACCTGGCTGAGTGGACACAATGATTCCACAATTTACCAGAATTTGAAGTGAAACTTAGAACACTTGTCACAATTTTTTTAAAAATCAGCCCAAACTTAGAACCAATCAGGAATTAGCACTCCAAAAATGACCAATCAGAAGCCAGCATGAACAAAGAACCAGTCAGAACCAACACCACCAAAACAACCACTCAGGACTGGGCACAAACAGAGAATCAATCAGAAACAATATCTCACTAATCTGAACCAGTTGGGAACCAGCTCAGCTAAACACCAGTCAGAATTCCGGAAACATGGCTATAAACACAGAAGCCTAGTCAGTCCCTGCTCAGGGGCCTGTGTCCGGTAGAAAATTCTGTTCTCTAGACCAGTGGTTCTTAACCTTTTTGAAAGAATCACCCCCTTGAGCCATTGAGGAAGTTGTCATCGCCCCCCTCCCCCAACATAACCACCCCCCTACCACCTCTTATCATGCCCAAGGGGGCCAGTAGAGGGGCGCTAAGAGGCGGCAGGGGGGCGTTTGAGGTGCCGGCCCTGCAGGTTCACCCAGACTGTAGTAACGCTCCGGAGCCGGCACCTCCAATGTGGAAGTGGTGGCGCGTTATGTGCCACAGCGGCTGCATTTGACACGCTGCCCCCCTGCCACCTCTTAGTGTCCCCAAGGCCAAGGGGGGCCAACAGAGGGGCACTAAGAGGCAGCAGGGGGGCATTCAAGGCACTGGCCGGCCCTGCAGTTTCACCCATTTTGGCGCCGGCTCTGGAGCAGTGCTACAGTCAATGGGTGAGCCTGCAGGGCCGGCACCTTGAATGCCCCCCTGCCACCTCTTAGCATCCCCAAGGGAGCCAGCAGAGGGCGCTAAGAGGTGACAGGGGGGGGTGCATTGAACGCGGCCGTGGCAGCACGTAATGTGCACTGCTTCCACATTGGAGGCGCCAGCTCCGGAGCAGTGCTACTCAATGGGTGAACCTGCAGGGCCGGCCGGCACCTCGAACGCCCCCCATGTCGCCTCTTAGCACCCCTCTGCCAGCCCCCTTGGGGATGCTAAGAGGTGGCAGGAGCGCGTTCGAGGCGCCGGCCCTGCAGGTTCACCCCATTGACTGTTGTACCACACCTGAACCGGTGCCTTGAATGCGGCAGCATGTTGGGAAAAGCCGCCACCACCGCTTTCCCAAAGTGCTGCCACTCTCACATTCTTTCTGTCTGTCCATCCGTCCGTCCATCCATCCAAAAGGTCTGTCTGTTTGCCTACCTTCCTGCCTCCCAATATATCTCGCTCCATCGCCCCCATATTGCCCCCCTTCCGTTCCTTCAGCCCCATGTTGCCCCTTTTTGTTCCATCGCCCCCCTGAAAAACAAAATCACCCCTTGGGGGTATCGCCCAGGTTAAGAACCACTGCTCTAGACCATGTCACTAAATCCAGAAACTTACTACTACCTAACAGATGTAATCTGTGAAATCCTACACCAGTATAGTAAAAAAACAAAAACCCACCTCTATCAAGTCAAAAAAACCAAGCAGACTGTGCAACCATCCTTTCTAATTTTAGCTATTCAAATAACTCAACAATTTTATTTTTCTTTAGTTAAAGAACCTCTGATTTCTCTTTCCTGAAGACAATATCTTATTTTAAGAATTAGGAATTGGGTAGAACAAAACTTTCTGCCTTGGCCCAGATGGCTGTTTGGGCATTTTGGGAATGGATAGAGATTGTTCAGCTACAGATTTCTGCACCATTTCCCAAATTGGACACTTGAGGAGGAAGACTAAAGTTGATTGGCTTTCCAGCATTGAGACCCTGAAGATGAGTTTCTATAACTAATAGCTGAGTGCTTGACAGGCAAGATTTGATCACCTCATGCTATTCTTTGAATTATAAGAAGAAAAGAAGATAGTTTTTATTTCAAGGTATTCCAATGCAACTATGAGCATACTCAATATACATTAATTATAATGGGGAAAGAGTCCAACCTAAAAGAAAGAAAAGAAAAGAAAAAGAAGCTTTCTCTCTTGGCCACTCGTGTCCGTATTCTTCACACTTTAATTTTCTTTTGCATGCCAGTGGAATGAGTCTGTACATCCTTATCTTCATTTAAGCTCATGAAGCTTGCAGAATGATTATAAAGCCCTGTAAGCTTATTAAACCCATAAGACTTTTTGCCTAATCAAGAGCACCACATTTTAAATTAGTGTAGGTAGAAGTCTATAAATATAAGTCCCCTTAAATAGTGAGACCTGGTTAATCCATGCTTACTTTATCCAAGTGCCTAGGTGTCCAAAAGATTTTAAGTCCTAGACAGTCTTAAAGCATGAATATTCTTTTTTTTATTTTTTTCAACCATTTGAATGGAGCTTTGCTTTGAAGCACATCTTGCATCTGATAGTTGTTCATACAAATATTTCAGTACCATGATTCTGTCTTCCATATGACTTTTACCCACTAAGACATTGACTTATTTCTTTTTCCTTTTTACCATGAGGTAAGATTCACCTATATCATTGTCTATGTCTAGGCATCCTTTCACCTACATTTCATGCCTTTTCCACATTTTCTCTTTTATACCCATGTCCATAAATTCACTAATATTTTGGCTGTTCATAATTGATGGTTATGGTCTGTCTTTTTGTAATTGGTATCTGTGTCCATTGAAAGTTTACATCATATTCCACGGCAAATGATAGAGAATTGCTTTGACTGAGCAACAAGTCTAAACAGCTGAAAGGTGGGAGCCGCTGTTCATGTATTAAATTATTTTAATATATAATTCTGTATAATGCAGTTGGATGCATTATGAACATTAACACATACCAATCATTTCATACCCTCTGCCATAACTTTTCTACAAAACAGGAATGAATGTAAGTGTTGCACTATTTTGATAGGCAATGACATGAGTCTCTTAGAACCTGTACGAGCATTTTGCAAAGTTTTGTAAAGAAACTTATTTCTGCTTGTAAAACCAGGTTTGTTTGTTTTTCTCTTGTGAGCTTTCTGAGGTAGATTAGAGCAACTGCAGACCTTTCCTCACTTTGTAAAACAATTTTGATAGTAACTTGACTCCTTGTTCCTAAGCCATTATTTTTATTCTGTAATCCTATCGTATCTTCCAGCATCATTTGATTAGCTGTTCTGTACTTAGTTTGTGGTTATTGTTTTTTGACAAGGGAGTTGATTCTTTAAAATTGCCTCTTTATTGGTGTCAGTCTAGGTCAATGGAAGTAATTTTATGTTTTCTTGATTATGGCCAGTTTATTTCATAAAAAATGTTCTTTTACTACTCTCTGCATCTTGCTTCCAATTTTTTTAATCTAATGTTCACCATTCGCTAAACTATATGTAAAAACACAATCCACAGTAATTGTACACTTGTGTATAGCTATGCATGCCTTAAGTAGCATACATTGTATGCATAATGTAACATAGCCGTGTAATAGAAATCCATAAATTATGTAGATAATTGTTGGTTTGCTTTTCCATCGCTGACACTAAGATTTGCTGTTGTTTTTTCTGCTATGTCAAATTTGATTTGGATTTAGAAGTTACCCTGAGGTTGTGTGGTCTAAAAGCCAAGTGGAATTCAATCCTGAACAAAATAAAGAGGTAGATATCAAAAATGTGTACGTTATAAATAAGGATAAGCAAAATTCTAAGGATATTATCAGGTGAGGCTATTATGTATTGCATATACTAAAGTGAGTACATGCCATCTGGTGACTTAGTGGCACTGGGATAGACCACTATAATTCATGATGTTTAGTTGCATAGTTTGATTTTTCCTTCGTATTAAGAAAATTATAAAAGGTTAGGATTCATTCTGAGCTATATTTAACCTGCTTGTTTTTCACTCTTGGGTTGATGAATAAGTAAAGTGGGGGTGGATCTTCACCCAGCTGTTAGTTTGATTAGGGTAGCACACACTCAGATTTTCGTTTCTTATCCCAGAGTTATGTACCTCCCTGGCAAGATCAGGTCTTGAAATCTAGTAATCAGGGAAACAGGGCCAGAAAATTTTAGTGCCAAGTTTTAATTAAAAATCTTAAAATTATAATCCTTATTTTAAAACTCAACCACATGTTACTTTGTATTTTCCTATGCAGTGATCCTTTGTTCAAGGAATCCATGAGAATCCATGAATCCTCACTTACAACTGCTTTGTATATGAGCATTTGAAGTTACAATGTTGTTTTTTTAAAAAGAAGCTTTGTAACTAATCCTTGCATTTATGATCATTGCAGCAACCAGTGGTGAGATTCAATTTTTTTTATTACCGGTTCTGTGGGCGTGGCTTGGTAGGCGTGGCTTGGTAGGCATGGCAGGGGGAGGTTACTGCAAAATCTCCATTCCCTCCCCACCCCACTAACCTGCTTTCCAGCTCCGTTCTCCTGTGCAGGGCAACAAAAGAAGACCAGCTGATCAGCTGGGACTTGGGAGGCAGAGAATAAATGGGAGTGAGCAGTCAGAGGGGGTATTGGCTGGTTCTCCAAACTACTCAAAATTTCTGCTACCGGTTCTCCAGAACTGGTCAGAACCTGCTGAATACCATCTTTTTAACCAACGGGATATAGATTTGCCAGCTTCTCATGAGTTTCCTGGAACAAAGATAGGAATGCAAAATCTTTGGCAGGTCTAAGAAATATTGGAAGGAAACGTAGAAAAAATAAAGTAGATTTCACAATACTAAGAAATTGGTTCACTCCACCCTAGACTTCACTAATTAATTTATGATAATTTCAGAAAGGATGAAAACATCTTTTACTTCCTGATAGTCTCTAGATAGGCATTGAACTGGAAAATATGAAGGCCTGAAAGACCAGCAGCCATAGGAAATCCAGGTACCTTTCTGGAAGAAATAACTCTTTTATTAAACTTCTTCATGTAATTCTTCTTTTCAATCATATAGAACATAGCAATATAAAACCCAAAGATAGATAACAAATACCTCCTAGTTCAAGCAATATCTAAAAGTATAATTTATCCCATGAAGACATCCAAATTTCGAAGATGATTTGCTATATTAATATAGAGTTTTGATCCTCCCTCTTTGGTATAAGTATGCAATCTCTTTTATTGGTAAATTGCTTTTTTTAATTCTTATGATTTTACTTTTAAGTAGGCTATACCTTTTCTATGTCAGGTTACCAAAATCAGCATCAAGTAAGGCTATAAGCATACAAAGTGTTATTCATTGTCAATGTGCAATGGACATTTCTAATGATCAACCTATAGTGCATGACAATAGAGTACTTCCTCCTAAAAGGTTAATAATGAGCTCATTCCCATTGTCATTCATTCTGAGAAGAGTAGCAAATTGTAAAAAACTGAAAATATATCTAATTAGTAATATACATCAAACATCCTAAGTTTTTGGGAAGAGCTGGATGTGAATGAAGGCCAACACCAGCTAAAGAAATAATAGCTGTGATTTGTATATTATAATGATGATGTTTTTTTGATAGCAGCATATTCTTCCATATTAACTGTCAACAAAGATAGCTAAAAAGTTAATATATATCCCTGGGAAAGTTCTAATCCAGTCACAATTGTTGAGCAGGTAGTTGGTACCCTTTGCTTAAAAAAATACAAATGACAAGTCTCCAAAGATGTTTTCTGTCCTTAATTGATTACACATTACCTCATTTTGTTAACCAAAGTTGTGATTTAATATTATTATTACTGTTTTAGATTTATTATGTCTATTTTTAAGTCTTCACCAAAACAACACATCACATTTCAGGTTTGTTTGTACAATGTGTATACAACATCTTATTTATTGTGTTTCTATTCTTATCCTAATTATTTCTTTTTATGACATCACCTTGTTGTGTGTGTACATGGTTAAGAAGGGTTAGTTCATCATAGTTAATTCTTGCTTACAGTGTTTGATAGCTAGGACTATCCTGGGCTTGAATATCATAAATTAAAAGTAGATCCTGGTCCAGTAATGTATTAACCATGAATTCCTCCAAGGATATGTATATGTGGACTTTAAAAACCTAGTTGCCCATGGGAATTGAACCCTCATTTATGCTCCCAGATACTTCCCCCCTCCCCCAACATATAAATGGTTTCTTTCTTTTATTCACAACAAAGTAATTATGCCCATTCATTTAAAGAAACGAAGGACAAAAATGTGTAAATTGAAAAAGATGGTTAAAAACTCTATCATTCTCAATGGAAGTTGATCAGAAGAAGTAAAATTTTATTCTAATAGATAGTTGACAGATAGAAAGAGAGAGCAAGAGGGAGAAATGGAATGTAATATGACAGATTCCTAGGAGGTGGGATGCATTCTAAAGGAATAAGAGACAACACAATTCATATATTTGGGGTGAGAGAAACAGAGTGAAGACAGCCCCTCCCTAGTAGTTCTCAAAGTATATGGTACATGCAGGTAATAGAGTTCTTCAGTTTGGCAAGATTCTGTCTTGTTCAGAGTATTGCAGCATAAATTCAGCACCAGAAAAGTAAATACAGATGGCTGAGACTTCATTTCTTTATAAATACATGAAGTAAATTTTACAATACCAGTTGTAGATTTCTCCAACATGGAGCAAACTCAAACAGAAGCAGACATATTACAGGTTCAGAGCAGAATTTTCAGCACATTAGTTTCTCTTTCATTTTAGAGCTGAGCACAGAACAGAGATAAACCACACCCACCAATTCCCTCTTAGAGTTCTCTCTTTAAGTTTCAGCCCCAATTCAGCTCTCATTGGCTGACCTTGTTACTAAGCTCTATTCCAGTTCATGAATATACCCTGACATGTCTTAGGTGTGAAAACAATAAAGAACTCTGCTTGAAAGAATTGCTCTGTGTGTGTGTGTGTGTGTGTGTGTGTGTGTGTGTGTAAGAGAGAGATGTTTTATTAAATAAATAAACAAAAGGTATTTTTAAAAAGAGTGGTTTTCCTTCCATAATGTTAGCCAGCAGGACTTTGGAATTGTCATAATACTATATCATAAGAGTTTTGTTTTTAAAGTATTGCTCCAATTCATAATAGGAATGACCTATGCGTAATAAATATCCTCATGTGGTAAGGAAGAATAATGCACACCATTTTTATCAGTTTGAAGCATTTCCTTGGTTAACAGAAAGAATGTAGATTGATTCAATTATTGCTAAGTTTGTTCATCAGCTTTCATGGGATGGTGCCATAAAATACCAGGTAAGAATTGAAAGTGTTTTTATTGATTGGCAATCCTATAATTCAATGTGTGAAATTCTCATACGTTAAAAATAAACAAACAAATAGCAAAAGCCAGATTTCTATTTGGCAAACCCCTAATAAGTGATTGTCTGATCAGAATGTAAAATAGCTCCATTTGGCTCCTCTCTCCTGAAATATATCCATAAATGGCATCAGACTAGATGGTAAAAGAGAGAGAGAAATCACTGTTTCTCTGTTTGAAAGACACCGAACTAGTTTCCCACAGGCTATTAAAGTGATTACTGTAGTGATGAGTAATGGTAAAAAGTACCAGTTAGCTATAGATCATCCTAAAACAAAAAAATGGCTGCTTTCAACAGGACAAAAAGAAATGTTTGTGGAATTGATGATAGCCACTGTCATCTAGAGATCTATTCTGTTGAAACTAACTGTATCGCAGGTTCTTCAATCACCTTCAGGTGAACAAAACATTAATAGCACTGTAACATCCTAGGGGGAGATAGATAGATGATAGATAGATAGATAGATAGATAGATAGATAGATAGATAGATAGATGGATGGATGGATGGATGGATGGATGGATGGATGGATGGATGGAGGGAGAGAGTTTTTGAAATTACACTAGTGATTTCTTAAATAAAATAATTATTTAAATATTGGATGCTTCTCTTAATAACCTGAATTGAAACAGGGCTTTTACTATAACAGGTATACTTATTGTATTCTTTTAATTGCTGGTATTGTATAATCGTGCCCTGGACTAGTTCTTTTATCCTTTCTAAATTTCATATCAGGAATGTCAAATCTTACTTCATTTTTAATTTATTCCTGGTGTAAATACAAATGGCTGCTGAAAGAAGTGGCACAGCATTTTTGTATATGTAATGAAAGGATAGTGGAAATCATAAATACATGTTATTCTGCTGATAATTATTTATAATGACTTATAATACAAATATTAAGATCATTTGCTGCTTCAAAGTATTGTTAATTAATCTATACCAGACACGTACTTATTCTTGAGACAATCCCGTTCTTCATCCCTTTCTACATTTAAAAATCTTATCTAGCATATCACTATTCCAATGAATAAATGATTCAATTTGTATTCATATCCTGGACTTAAGTCTGCAGGATCTTTTATTTTAAGTAGCTCATGGTCAGAACAAATGTTTATCACAGAGGTGGTATTCAGCAGGTTCTGAGCAGTTCTGGAGAACCGGTAGAGGAAATTTTGGGTAGTTCAGAGAACCGGCAAATACCACCTCTGACTGGAGATTTTACAGTATCCTTCTCCTGCCATGCCCACAGAACCGGTAGTAATTTTTTTTAATCCCACCACTGTTTATCCATATATTCATAAGTCAGCCTTTAGAGATAGACATAAAATAGTTTCATAATCAGGTTCAGACAGAGAGCAGGTTTAATCTTTGTTAATCCATACATTCAAAAGTATGTTATTTATAAATATCATTTTAAGATCTTTGCATAAGCATGATCTTAGTTAAATATGTACAGTGGTACAGTTTAAAAAGTTATCATTAAGTACATGTACATTTATTTATTATAAAATGCTTCAGGTTGATAGATTAGAAAAGCTGCAAGATCAGTTAACATTTTTCTGTCCTATTGTATTTTTTACCATTCAAATGTCATAAAATTGACAAAAGATTTTGAAGCCTCCTTTTGCTTTTACAAGAACAAGATTTTTGCTGAATCTTAGTACTGAGCTTGAATGAAAGAGGGAAGTCCATACAGTTTTCCTTCTCTTTCCACTTTCCGCTTTCTGTTTTCCACTTTATGCTTTCCTCTTGCCGTCTTCTCCTTCTCCTTCTTCCTTCTCTTCCTCCTCTCATCTTCCTCCTCCTCCTCTTTTCCCATCAGGTTGTTTGTTGATTAATAACCTAGCCCACTGAACTTTTCCACTTTGGTGAATCTCTCCTGGTTCACCCTCAAATGCTTTGTAGACATATTGATATCCATATACTTTCAGTAGGACAGATTCTGACTTATCTAATCAAAGATCACTAGACAGTGAATTTAGAAGACCACTAGAACACCACCCCTTCTCTCTACATGAGCCAATAGGTCCACATTCAACAGCAACGTAAGCTTCCCTTCTCCATTTTAGTCATCTTAGTTCTTGTAATAGTCCTGTCAGCACCTCATCATGGCTAGGGAACACCTTTCCCTAGACCAGGAGACATTTTAGAATAACACAATTGGAAGGGATCTAGTCCCATGATAGCGTGCCTCCCACCAGCCAGCTGATTTTTGGGTATCTGGCGCACATGCTTGTGGGGCGGGGCACATATGGGAGATGTGTGCGCATGCACCGGGGGCAGAGGAAGCATGGGGGTCACACATGAATGCACAGGGGGATGGGGGAGCACAGGGGGTCATGCATGCATTGCATTATGGGTGCAGGCACTCATGCGCACACACTTTTGGCACGCAACGACAAAAGGCCATCATTGTTCTAATCCAGCCCCTGTTCAAGAAGGAAACCCTATACCATTTCAGACAAACCATTGACCAATTTATTCTTTAAAATCTCCAGTGTTGAAGCATCAACAACTTCTGGAACAAATCATTCCACTGATTAATTGTTTTGTTAGGAAACTTCTCCTTAGTTCTAGGTTGGTTCTCCCCTTGATTAGTTTCTCAGTCACTCTTGCCCTAGTCACTTCATATCTTGTAATGTGCTCTGCATGGGGTTGACTTTGAAGGCTATTGACTAACCCCATACCTGCTGCTCTTCCCTTATGCTATGAGCATTACAGCAATAGCACTTAGACTTATATACTGCTTCATAGTGCTTTACAGTCCTCTCTAAGTGGTTTACAGAATCAGCATATTGCCCCCAACAATCTGAGACCTCGTTTTACTGACCTTGGAAGGATGGAAGGTTGAGTCAACCTTGACCTGGTCAGGATAAAACTGCTGGCAGTTGGCAGAAATAGCATGAAATACTGCATTCTAGCCACTGTGCCACCACAAATTATCCCCTATGAGAAGCTAAATTATCTTCTCTTACAGTTCCTTATCAACAACACATAACATAGATAATTAGTAAAGAGCTGGTTTGGTTGTCTGCATGGTCTCAAGGATACACAAAGAGATAACTGTACTGGACACAGACTCATTTATACTTGTAGTAATAGTTTGGAGAGTCCCAAGAAAAGCACTTATAGTTTTTCATTAATAAGACAGTGAAACATATTGTAAGGAATATTTTATTGCAGTTGTCAATAACAAGACCACATCATTGTACATCACTTTGGTAGGCAGAATTTAACTTTCTCTCTTATACCTATTTTTCTCTGGAACAAAAGTTTCTGTATATAGCAGGAATTGCATTTAAGGTTTGCTCTCTTTTCCTCATATTTTATACCTGAAGAAAATGTGACAACTAGCTTCCATTTCAATTGATAGAGTCTCTGCACATTTTCCTAGTAGATATGAGTGATAATTGGAAATTCCTTGAAGTCCAACAGCTGCAATCAAAATTTCTTTGGTGAGAAAGTCTGTTTGACTGTATGGTGTTGAAATCACACCTCTAGCAAACTTTTATCGGCATATATGTATGAAGGAAAGTCAGCATAGTTGCAGAGATTGATTGATACAGTTTTGTGCTTTTGAGTTCTTCTAGACTCTACCACTGTTACTATGGGGATAGTATCATAGTTGTATGAATTACAGTTAATTCTATTTGTATACCTACCCATCTCAACAAGTGATACTGGCTAAATGATTATTGTAGATGTCATCATCATCATCATCATCATCGTCATCATCATCATATCATCATCATCACCACTATTATCAGCAGCACCACCATCATGGTTGTGCATGACCTAAATTAGGAGCATCAAACATGATTTCATTAAGGCCACATCAGTATTGTGGTTGCCCTTGGGAGACTGGGTGGGCATGGCTGGGGTAGGGCATGGCCAGAGTGGGCATGGCCAGGGTGGGTGTTGCCATCTCAATGTCCATTGCATTGGGAGGTGGGACCAGAGAAGGCGCAGTGGCCTAATCCACTGGAGGAGCCTTGCTGACCTTCTTGGGCTGTGTGAGGGGCAATCACTCAGCGGATAGCAGCATGGGCTGCCCAGGGCCCTGGACAGTGGACAGTACCCAGCCCCTGAGCTTCCAGGGCACTGGGACCCTGTGGCCTAGTCCCACTTCCACAAGGGAATGCCTGGCCGCACTTGACTCTTTCTCGAGGCTGCTGCTGCTGTTCTCTCTCGCCTTGCCCAGGCCAGACTTCCTGGACTAGGGGGGTGAAGGTGGCAGGGTCCCTGCTGGAGGGGGCTGCTGCTGCCCATGTCATCACTGTGAGGTGAGGCAAGGCAACGCAGGTGTCCTGGCTCAAGGACCCTGAGGTACGTGGGTGTGGGAAGCCTGGGGCATCGAAATCAATGTGAAGATCGGGCAGAGCAGAGTAGGGAGGAGAGCCCCAGCTGCCTCTTGACAATGGGGACTCTCCACCCTTCCCATTCTCTGAGGCCACCATGGGTTGGATGGTGGGTGGGAGGCTCATCTCACATGTGCAGCAGAGCTGGAGGAGGAGGTTTGGATTGTGGGGGGCCAAGCCCCTGTGGTGGCACTGGCAGCAGACAAAGGCATAAGCCCAGGGGTAGGCATGTAATTTGACCTGCCGGGCAGCCACATGGCTGCCTACCCTGTCCCAGCTGGGGTGGCTATGGGCAAACAAAAACAAATGGTAGGACAGAGGGAGAGGTATGGGGGGAAGGCACATGATTTGGCCTGCTGGGCAGCCACATGGCTACTTGCCCTGTTGCAGCTCCAGTGACTGAAGGGAAACAAAAACAAATGGAGGGAGAGAGCGGGTGGGTGACTGCCCAATACATCTAGCAGGCTGGATCATGTGCCTCCCACCCACGCCTCTGCCTCCACCTGCTGCCTGGCAGTCACAGTGGTTGGGACCCACCTGCACTGTGCTGCAAAACCCCAGAGTGTGCAGGTGGGTGGCAGTGGCTGCTGGACACAATCAACCCCCATGTGCTCATTGCCTCCTGTACACATGCCAGTGTGGGATGGGGCTGGGGTGGCAGTTGCCAGTCCCTTGCTATCTCCAGGGTGGTCCTGTGGGCCAAATCTGAACCCATTGTGGTCCAATCCATCCCCTGGGCCTTGTGTTTGATATGGCTGACCTAAACTGTCTGCTCTTCTTTGTTATTACAAGAACAATGTGGATTGAAAACCTGAATGAAATGAAAAATAGATGAATAATCTGAATGTTTAAAAGCAATGACAGACATAACTGTATCACATTATCATTATTTATATTGGAACTAATGATATGTTAAAAAATATGCTTGTTAGCTCACCTCTTTCTCTGGAACAGATTTTTCTGGAATCATGCTGTTTATTTCTGACACCTTCAAGTAAAGGGAATGATCATTAGTGATAACATGATACATAAAGTTATGTTATTATATCACAGATTTATCAGATAAATAAATTGGATGGTCAGGAACTTCCTCTGATACTCCAGGAGGTCTAATTTGATATTGGGTTTTACTAGTCTTAGTTGTCATACACTACAATCTTGACAATTTTGTATAATTTCAAATTCTGTCAAAATATCACTTTGAAATACTTTGAATTCCAACTTTATTTTGGGACATGAGTATATTCCTGACCCATTAATACTGACTCTTTTATGCTATTATTGATTTTGATATTGTTCCAATTTTTATTATTTGTAATGTTATATCATATTGTTATGTAAGTTACATGTGTGAAAAATATTTTGGTATTAGCAGTATGAAGTAAAACTTTTTAAAAAGTTGATCTTTAGCCAGTTCAGTATTGAGTATTATTTAAGTATTTTTTATTTATTTTATTTATTTTTTCCTGTTTTAAGGGTCCATTTGTAGTGAAAAAAATATGGATATAGTTTTCTGAAATCCATAAAAATTGATGTTGAAATAATTCATGTGGTTACTCATTCATCACGAAGCACCAATGGATTAAAAAGAATAAGAATTGGTTCCATTTGGTGTTGGGAAATGGATGGAGAGCAGTCCAATTCTAGATCACTGCTAGTGTGAAACCTCAACCATCTCTTAATTTCTTCTTAAGATTTATATGAAGCTGCTGTGATAGTCATTTTTTTAAATTCGTATTTATATCCCGCCCTTCTCCGGAGACTCAGGGCGGCTTACAGTTTTTGGGATACAACCCAGTGTGCTCAGCAATAGCCTTCCTTCCATTGTATATGCCTGCTTATTACTAAGTGGCATTTTTACAAAGTCAGCTTATTGCCCCCAACAATCTTGGGTCCTCACTTTACCTACCCCGAGAGGATGGAAGGCTGAGTCAACCTTGAGCCTGGTGGGATTTGAGCCTGCAATAATTACAGGCAGCTGGAGCTAAGTGCTAGGCTATTAACAGCCTGCACCACCAAGGCCATTTGGGTTCAGTGTCATCAATACACAGATGGTCAATCATATGTCTCTGCTCCTAGCTAAGTAAGTGAGGCTACAAGGTTCTAGTATCTGAAAGCTGATGGGTTCTAGAGATGGAAGTACATGCTTCAACTTGAGATTCCAGAACTAGACATTGTCCATCTTTGGTTTTGCAAGGTTGCACTTCAGATTCAGATGCAATATACAATTCAGGCGTCCTCCTGGGCTTAAAGCTCTTACACGAAAAGCAGATGGCAATTGTGTCAAGATAACCTTTATGTTGGGTGTCAGTTATGTCCCTTCATAGCCTGTGAAGCCTTACTTGCTGTTATTCATACCTAAGTCACCTCCTGGCTAGACTTCTATAGTGCAGCCTACATGGGGTGCTCTTAAAGACCACCTAGAAGTTACAATTGATCCAAAATGCAGTGGCACAAGTAATTATGGATATACATCTTAGTATGCCCATATAACCTCATTACCTCTCAGGCTGTACTGTTAACTTCTTAATGGCTTCTGGGATAATTGGAGTCCCTGTTCAAAAGAGGGGAAGAAAATGGGTCCCTGGTCACTTATTAATATTTGTTGGATTTTCATTAATATTGTTTATCTTGTTTTCTTTCACTATCTTGTTTTTTTTTCACTAGAATTGGCCATTTAATATTTTTAAGTGAATTGAAGGACATAAAGGAACATAAAGAAAAGAGGACTATGAGAAAGATAAAGCTTTGGAGAAGAATCTTGATATTATAGAACTGGAACATTTTCTGTACAAATATCTTCTTTTTTCATTTTGCTTCCATCTTTCACAATAAGAGATTTTAATCATTGCCCATGAACAAAGAGGGAGGATCCCATTACAAATTATTATTGTTGTTGTTATTATTACATTTTAAAGAATACGAAAAGAAAAAAGAAACAAGAAACATTTCATCTTTAAGAAGATGAAATGAATAACAAGAAATTTACAAGCATGATAAAATTAGACGAAATTTTCCAATTTTTTCACCAATTAGTTTTAAGTAAATAAATATACTGTAATAGTTCGAAAAACTACAAGTCACTGCAACAATTAAAGTAATATATGCATATCAAAAGCAATGATCAGCACTTTAGCAATCATTAAATAAGATAAAGATTTACAGTAATTGTATCTATTATTATTATTATTATTATTATTATTATTATTATTATTATTATTTATTAGACTTGTATGCCGCCCTCTCTCCCTAAAGACTCAGGGCAGCTCACAGAATAAAAAATACAATACAATAAGTTAACTAAAAAATAATTAAACAGTACAAGCCTAATATTAAACATTAAAACTATTAAAACCATTTTAAAAATTTAAAAGGAACCCCCCTCCCCTCTTGGTTCAGTCCAGGCCGGCCTGCTGAAATAACCAAGTCTTTAGGTCACAGCGGAAGGAGCGGAGATCCGGAGGTCCAAGGGGAGTTGATTCCACAGGGTGAGTACCCCCACGGAGAAGGCCCTACCCTGGGCCCCGCCAGCCGACAATGTCTGGCCGATGGTATCCCAAGGAGGCCCTGTCTGTGGGAGCGTACAGGGTGATCGGAATGTGATGCCGGAAAGAGATGTTCCCGCAAGTACCCCGGACCCAAGCCATGTAGGACTTCATATGTTGTTACTAAAACCTTGAATTATAACAATTAAAGACTTTTTGTTAAGGGAAATCCAAACTTGCAAGGTGCAAGCCCACAGATATCAGCAATTAAATATGCTAGTTTTCTCAATTTATATTTCTTCCACTGAAATTGCCACTGTTGAATAGCAGTTATTGTTGAAAACTTATGTAATCGTTTAATTGTGAAAACATATGTGATTGTTAATAGTCAACAATGACTTCATAGAACAAAATTTATCGATCAACCTGGATCCATTTAATCGTACAGTTTTTAACTTGAAAATCTGTAAATAAGGCCCACTTGATTTTTGGGTTAGGTTGTCAAGTCAATCAAGTCTCTACATATTGCTGCTTTTGAAGACATTTGAAGACAGGAGGTTCTGATCAGTCTGAAAAAAATATATAATTTTCTGAAAATTGTTTTTTCTGATTCTTCCTGCTTTCATGAAGAAATTAATATTAGCCCCATATTTTCCATTTCTCCAAAACTATAACAACTCTGTGTGTGTGTGTGTGTGTGTGTGTACTCAATGTTTAGCTTTTATTGTGTTATTATTTCTATCCTTTCTTTATTAGCCTTTCAATCTTTTCTGATGCAAAATTTAAATGATCCAATTTTCAAAATATTCACCAGATTCAGTAATTCTGGTACCAGCAGAGCTATGCTGCAATGTCATAAATTTTTTTAAATCTCCTCATACTGAAAATTAGCATAGCACAACATCCTTGCACAGCACAACATAATTTGCTGCACTGTATCTGCACTTAAATTACAAGGATATTCTTGGAGGAAGAGTAAGGTTGAAAGTACATCATGGGAACAGGTCAAAAACACAGCAACATTACAGACATCATGACAAGAAAACACACATTTCTAAAATGATTAACCATATAATTTGTCTGAAGATGCCATGATACAACCTTTTTCCATTTCCACTGTGGCTGCTCAGGTAAGTTGGGTCTGTGGAAAAGTATCAGTCTTCATCCACTGTAACATAAATAAATACGTTCATTTTTTTAAAAAATCTGTTCAGTAGCAGAAGGCACGCCAGCCAATTAAAAATTAACAAGATCTCCTCTGAATGAAATCTAAGGGCTTAGTAGTCTGTCAATCATACCTACACACATACATACACATAGATACACACAGACAAACACAGACAAACACAGATACACATAGATACACACAGACATGTGCACACGATTCCAATCCATATAGATTTTGGGCAGCATACAGTAGTTAAAAATACACTGAAAAAAGGGGAATGAAAATAATGACCCACAACTATAGGCTAATAGTTCACTGACAATGATACTGATATTAGAAGCAGATTTTGCACTGGAAGGTTGCCATGATATTTGAGAATGATGAGATTTGCTGGATAGAACCAGATTGTTCTGTATATCTATAGAAGTATTTCTGAAATCAAGCTCAGGGCTAAGAATTATAGAACAGTAGACAGGCATCGTCACATCCCTTCTCAGATGGAGGCTACTGTTGATTAATAAACAGTATCAATTGCTTGAATAAGTCACAAAATGATTTAAAAATAACAATCCCCCTATTAATATTGGTGGAGTCATGATGAAATACTATATTGCCAAACCCTCTATGAATAAAATCTTGCCTAGGCCCCTGCTGACAGTTTCTTCTTCTGCCTACTTATTTGCTCCCTTCACTAAGAGGCTATTTTCAAACTTATCCAAATGTTTGATTTCAGTAATTATTGTATGGCCTTCTCTGACACTCTGGATGGAAATAAAATCGTGATTTAGATATTGAGTCCCCGCAGTCCTGTCTGTGCTTCAGCAAATGGTACCATGTCACTCCCTGCATCACAATATCCAAGCCACGAAGCTCTGTGGCAGCTAATCCTCTGAGCCTGTTAATAAGCTTAGGAGCACGTTCATTGAAGACTGACGCGTTAGTCACAAACAGGGAGAAAATATCTACTGGGGGAAAGCTGAATTGGTTTTAATCATCTGCTAATCACCAGTAATGAGACCTACTCTGGGGAAGAAAAGAAAAACAGATAGTCAGAGGGGGGTTTTGTTCTTCACAGCAGAGTAACAGGGAATGAGAGGGCAGCTGTTATTACCAGAGAAAAGATGGAAAGAAAGGAGGGATTTGGCCAGTCCAGATGAAGCTTCTTCTATGGCTCACTGTTTTGTTAGCTGAGTGTTTCTTTCATTCAGGCTTCCAAACTTCAGATCTTTCATTCTCTCTCTCCTCCCCCCCACCTCTTTTTCAAAGGCTGAGCCCACCTCTACAGGGAAGGGGGACCTCCCCCTTTCTCTCTTCGCCAATTTAAATTTACTACATTGCACTTTTCAATTATTATTACAGTATGATTATTATGGTTGGTTGTAAAGTCAGCCAGATGTTTAGCCTGGGTTTGGCATTTTTATCCATCGATCAAGTCCTGCCCAAGGACCTGATATAGGCAGATGTGGATGTCTGATGCTGTTAAAGATATCATTACAGGATGCATTTATTATTTTATTTGTTGCACAGTCAGCCAGATGTTTAGACTGGATTTTGCATTTTTATCCACCCATTGGTTTTATTATCATTGTAAAGATAGAAAAGGGAGAAAAAAAAGGAATGGGCAGCATGAAAGGATGAGAAGAAATGGGACATCAGAAGCATTGTTTGCCAGTTGGTTGGCTGTTCAAAAGGCCCCATTTCTGAATTAAGGCCTCACTGAATGAATTTGGAAAGGGTGACATTTATCCAAATCCTCCCACTATGTTTTAGGTATCGGAATGATAAGATCTAAAGAATAGGCTGAAGGACCTGAAGTTTCAGCTCTATTGAAGTTAATGGGCTTGGGATGTCGTATCCTAAACCATTAGTGCTTATAGAAGTATATCTAAACATAATCTCTCACTTTTAAAACATAAAATAGAATAAAAGTCATTCAACTTCCCTGGAAGCATTATCCAGGCTCTCCCTATACTTGCCTTTGCTAAAGGCCAGAGATTACTATCAATAATAGCAACACCACATTACCAGGTATCTCATGTTTCTTCACCACAGCATATCAGGCTGTTATACTCAGGTCATGGGAGATTCTTTGGAAAAGGTTTCCTAGAAGACAGAATACACCAAGTTTCTCATTATCTTAATGAACAATTATGTTCTATTATTTAACCTCAGAACGCAATGGCTACAACGTCAATGATAATTTTTATAGTGAAAAGCAGAGCAAGAGATATGTTTTGGAGCAAAGGATTTTTGAGTTGATTGCTAGTAAAATATGATGAAGAAGGTATCAGACTGCATTGGCTAAGACCCAGATCCAAATTCCTACTCTAATAGGACTAGAGTGAGTTTGGAACAGTTTTTTTTTAAATATATATCTCAGCTAACTTATTTCACATTTTTGTGGAAATAAATCTTAACATTTCAAATGGGATATAAACGTGATAAGGAAGTATGATTATTTCAGTTTACTATGGACAATTATTTTGTGGGGGAGGGGTGAGGAAGATTTGTTGAAACAGTTATTTCTCCTCCTTCAGTGGAGATTAAATATTATAATATTTAAATTGTAGAAACTGTTATTAGCCTTTCTAAATCACTTTAGTCTATGAGCATATATTACTGTATTCAAATTTACATGCTTTGGCAAATTCTAAAAAAACATCCAGCTATGCAATGGTAGTTTATAAAGGCTTAGTTGAAACCACAGCATGCTGTAAAAAAAGTCAGAACTACAAAAAGACTTCTCTTGAATCTGTGTCTTGCATTAAGATTTACAACTTTTGTGGGCAGAGCAAATAATTTAAAAAGCTAGAGTACAGAGCTAAATTTTCTAAAATTCCTTTGATCAAAAAGTAGTTCCCACTTTTGCAGTCCATTCAGGCAAGGCGTTTGAGAGGCAGTGGCGTCAGTGCTTTCGCTTGGCTTTTTCCTTTTATATTCACGTCAATTTAACTGACATCAGCTGTTTCCATCATTCTTATCTTTATGGCAGCGGAAACAATTCTGGAAGGCCTGTGCATAGCTCTCTGTCAGACCTGCTTCTTCATTGTGTATGTCTTTAAGTGGATGGACACCAGAGCTTACAGTAACCAGCAAACCTGTTATTTCAGATTAGAAATATAGTATCTGACAAAGTTTATGACTGCATTGCTTCTATTTGTATATGGTGGACTGTTCTGAAGTTTGGACACTACAGTTTTATTTATGCATTGCATTTATATCCAACTTTTCTTCCAAGCAGCTCAAGATCATTTTTGTGGCTTTCATTGCATTGTTTGCAATAGACATACACATACATTTCTTTCAGAATATCTTTAGTTACTCGTTAAGAGATAACAGCTTAAGTCTGAGTGAATCCTATGATGATTATAATACTGTAAGTGTATATACCAGTGTTGGATGTAAGTACATTTGCTAGTGAGTTATGCTATGCCATGATAGCACGTCAAGAGAAGTGTTTCATCATTTCACTTTCTTCCAGCACCATTTGCAAAGGCCTATGACCAGGTGGCAGTACTTTGCTGACTTTGTACAGAAGATTATAAGTATTGTCTTATAACTCACCTAGGGGCATGGATGGAGAAGACCCACCATACTGCTTTTTTGATTGATTAATTTACTGACAAGCAACATTTCTAACTCTATCAATGCTTATTTCATTACTTTAGCATTAGTAATTTGAGGAAGTCATGTATTGTATTCAGTCCAGTAGATTTACTCTTTGTTTATGGATGCTGTCAAAAAGCTTCTCAATCTAGATGAAGATCCAAAAAGCTGAAAGTCATACTGGCATATCATAGTTCTTTCATTCACAAGGAAACTTAAAGGTAAAGAGGAGTCTTTGAGTTTTGTGAGGTTTGGGAAATGTTATACATATGGTTAGATAAGAGAAATAAGGTTTGATATGAAAAAGAATTGTAAATAAAAGTAACGCTTGACATAGAACTGTTAAAATGTAATTTTCACATGTATTTTGAAAATAAATAAAATTTATATATAAAAAAAGATTTACTCTTTGTTTATGGATGCTGTCAAAAAGTTTCTCAATCTAGATGAAGATCCAAAAAGCTGAAAGTCATACTGGCATATCATAGTTCTTTCATTGATCTGAGGTTCCACTGAAGGAGAGTAGGTTCCAATATAGATTCTCTTGCCATGAGTGTGCACAACTATTTTGCATCTTGGAGATTTTTAAAATTTGTTTATTTACAGTTTACAGAAAAATGAGATATAATATTATCAGAAATGCTTATTTGTAAATAAATATTTTTGAAGTATGATCCTACATGGGATGTCCTGAAGGCTACAAAGATGGTATGAACTGCAAAAAGTCCATGTATCATGATTGGTCCATCTTTGACAAAAGTCATTATACTCTAAGATAAAGAGCCATTTTAGTGTAGCTGTTAAAGATCCAGGACTACAAATAAGGTGACTATGAGTTCTAACACAGCCTTAGGCATAAAGCTAACTGGTTTACTTTGAGTTAGTTACCCTTTCCCAGCCCTAGGAAGATCAGCTTCCAATGGCAAAACACTTCCAAAAATATTGCCAACAAAACTGCAGGGGCTAGACTAGACAGTCACCAGAAGTCAAAATTGATTTGAAGGCCCCACCTTCCTCTACGTTCTCCCAGACAGCTCTCAAAGTATAGTCTGAAATATTTAGGTAATTCAACTAAAAAGAGATTTCTGGCATGATCAATTGAATATCACCTAAATTGGATCTAAGTTATCCATGCAAAATCATACCCTTGTTCGGACTTGTTTTTAAGACTAGTCTTATTGATTCACATTTTGCTCAATTATAATAAATCAGAATTCCAGTGAAAAGGTAAGGAGATAAAGTTCCATTTAAAATTTAGGAAGCTACCATATTTCCAGTTTTGAAAACTGAAATCTACAAAGATCTCGCCTTTGACATTGGTGGCAGCACATAGATCTGTATTCAGGACCATAGTAATGAAGGTCAGCAGCTAACACATAGCTGAGCTCTGTTCTTTTTCCATGTGTGTACGGCATTGTACTAATACAAGTTCCCTGTCTCTTCATTTTATCTTTCTGTCTCTAAGGTTTATTAGCATATTTGACAGATTAAAAGGCTAAGGTCAAACAAATCCCAAAGCAATATGGCTAATTATTGTCATATTTTTAAACACTTTCCTTCCAAGAATTTTAAAAAGAAGGCAACTCTGCACCACAGCTCAAATAATTCTTATTTGGTATGCACTTCTCTGTGCCTTCCCAAAGTTTTCTGAGAGCAATTATCTCTTTGCATAGGTATCAAAATTGCTAGGCTGCACTTCAGACAACTGGCATCCTATAAGTGACTTCCTGGTCAGGCAATCAAAGTCTATAGAAGTTGTTCAACACAGCAGACAAAGAGTATAAACATAATCAGATGATTCTTTCATCTACTCTTCAACTGGGAACATCAGATGAAAATAATTGTGCAAAGGTTTTCAACTGCTGGTTGGAGTACATGATTCTTATTCTAAATAACCCACCCCTGTTATTTTCATCTGATCTAGCACTCCTTCAGAAATGAAGTCTAGTGACGTTATTATCAACGGACAAAATTATTTCCATAAAATCTCTCATAGAATGGCTTTAAATTGTTTCTACTGCATTATCATCTGAACTAGTGAGTACTAATAAAAGAACTAATCCTGATGCAATGAAATCACATTAGCCATTTCTTCTTCCTGTCCTTCAGTCTTCACCATATCATTAGCCAAGAGTTGGGGACAGCAAAGGAATAAGTTTCAGTTCTGTATTTTGCATGAAGTCAGGCTGGCATGCTTTTTTGTACCGTTTTATAGCTTTCCTATGGGAAGCTTTCTTTGCTATGTAAAAGTTTAGAACATCCTGGAATCAGAGAATCAAAGGGTTAGAAGAGATTAGTTAAACTACAGAGTCTAACCAATGCTCAATGCAGCCACCCAACTTAAAGCTTACATAGCAGAACATCAGTCTTCAGAGTTGGATTCTTTCTCATTGAATTCCCAACTCTACTTTTGGAGAGATGAAGAGCACCTTTAATTGATAGTTTGTTTTTCATTTTTGTTATTTGATGTATATTTCATTCCTTTGTGTATATCCTGAACAACAACTATGTCTCAGGTGGGCAAATACAGACATAGTGGATCAGGTTAGAATAATGTTAAGCACTAAATAAAATGAAGCACAAAACCCAGTATTTTTCAACATGTCATTTTACCAACATACCATGCTGTATTAATGTTCAAACCTTCATCTCTTACGACTTTACAAGCCAGACATAGTTACCTTGACATGTTTCTATTTTTCTTGCAATTCTTGTATTAAACATTCTCCATAGATGGAGGTACCAAAAAAAAGATACAGAAAAGAAAGCACAGAACATCTGGCCTTCCAAATGTCTGATTGTTTTGCCTCCTAAGCACATAAGAGCTGTATCACTGCCTGCATGAACTGTCTACATACATGGTAGTGATTATGATAATGGTAGTGAGTTAACTAGCTCCTTAGGATAAACTATGTCAGAACCCATGCATAAATTAGATTGTATAAATATGACAGTATTTGGCAAGCAATTGTAAAATTTGCATTTGAATTTCCTGCATGGAGAAACCAAATAAAATAACTTGTTGATCAAAAGATACTTGTTATATTTTAAAATAGATTTTTTTCTTTCTTTCTTAGTTTTGGGTTGTATACAATAGTGCTACCAAACAACAGAAGAATATCTGCAACAGAAATGCATTGCTTTTTCTGCCCGACTTTTTACCCATCTCTCCATCACCAAATATATAGAGAGAGGGCAAAAAATTTGGGGAAATCTTCAAACAAATTTGTCAGGAAATGGAGAAAGGAGTACAAGAAAGTAATTCTCTACATGCAAAAATTTACTAATATAAGACTAGGTAAACCTGTTCTAAACATATTTTAGCTAGTAAATCATATGCTGCTAAATGTGATTAACTAATTCACTAAGCATTTGAATAAAACCTTTAAAAGTCAGAATAACCTGATTGTGAGATGGTGGTTATAAAAATATAATGAATGAGAGAGAGAGACAGAGACAGAGACAGAGACAGAGAAAAGAAAGAAAGAAAGAGAAAGAGAGAGAAAGAAAGAAAGAAAAGAAGAAGAAAATATCCTCCTTTTCATGATATTAAGAAAATCATAACTTAACTCTAATAAACAAAAGTTGTCCTTCATTGGTAGAAAGTAAGAAAACCTATCCAGTAAATAATCACTAAGTTCTTATCCTTGCCTATTAATAAACACAGACACAGATTAAGCTTTTATTACTTTATAAGTTCAACATCTCAATATACAAATTCAGAATTAAAGGGCATTCTTGATTTTAATCTTAAAAAGCATTTCGATATTATTCTTGGGAAAACATTTCCTTCTAAATTCAAATGGAATACTAAATTGCCAATATCCATTGAAATTTTTGGACACAAACAATAACATTTATTTATTGCATTTCTATTTCTCTTTTCTTTTGAGGAAATCAACATAGGCAGCATTTATCATACCTTATGTCAATCCAATGTGACAGTCAAAGCTGAAAAACTGGTCTGGAAATATTGGAATTGTGGCCTTTCTACTTTAAAATAGAAACCTTCCAAGAGTCACATTGTTCAAGATGTATTGTTTACAATATATGTATATTTTCTATGAGGTAGCAGTTCCCATTGCTGCAACACTATGAGGAAACCTTCAAGGACTAGTATAATCTGGAGGTTGGAATAGTAGTTAGATGGAAGGGGATGGAAGTAATAGGGTGAACATTAAACCTGAGCAGCTTAATTAACCACTAGGCTGTTAACTTTTCACTTGACATTTTTCTTAATTTTCTGATTCTGTCAGGGTTCAAAACATTTTTTAAGGAATTGTTTGACAGGTACACAAGGGTAATATGTCAAAGATTGTTCGCTCCAGGTAAATCATGATATTGTCTTAAACTTTTTGTTCACAGCAGGTTTCTTTATTGAGAGGAAACCTTGCCAAAGAATTGCTGATAATAGATCAACGTACAAGTGACAGTATGCAATCCTCACCTGTCATTGTGTGTGTGTGTGTGTGTGTGTGTGTACAGACAAATATTTGTGTACAGACAAATATGTATATACACACAAACACACTTTGGCAACTCTATATTATAGAGTTTTAGTATAAGGGCTAAATTTGGACAGTTACCTGGTTCTGTTTTAATTTTTGTAGAATTGTTTGAAGCATTTGCCATTTTTATGTGTTCAACAAAAGTTTTTATATTTTGGCTATATCTGCCAATAGTCAGGCTTATGGAGATAGCAAATCAAAAAGGATCAGAGGATACAAAGAAGAAGACATGCCATATTAAAAACTCTTATTAATTAATTAATTAATAACATGAGTATAATATTAATTAATAACATGAGTGATTAGTAAAATTACTAAAATTACCAATTACTACAACAATTATATCCTAAAATGCAGTCATTCTATAATAATACTATCATTGTTACATATTATAATAATTCCATATGTTGGCTGAGAATTTGCATTATTGTAGAAAATGTTAGCTGGATTATATGACACAACAAGAAATGTGGATCTGAAAATTAAGGTATCAATATCAAGATTACTATGTCTGATTGGGAAAATGCAGTGAACAACTGCAAATTACGAATACATGAAAAAAACCTGAAGTAAGCAGATGAATTTATATATCTCAGTTGAAAGCTTGTTAAAGATGGGAAAGTGAAATGAAAAATGTTAACACATGTAAGTTTGGTTAGAAAGGTAATCGGTAGTATGTGATCTGCTGCAAAGAATTAGCTATGTTTCTGCCCAATTTTAAATGGAAGTTGTTAACATCAGGAGAAACAGTTGAATGCAATGTGAATGGCTTAATTGAGTAGTGTATGTGGTAAAACAAGAAGAGATGAGTCAAAATTAATTGGTGCTGAATAAATATAGATTGAATATCAATGTATTAAAATGTATGTTAAGTTCATCTGGTCACATGCAGAAAATGAATGAAGATCAAAATTGCAGAAGAATGCATGGGTACAGAATGAATAGGATGAGAGGAAGGGAGGATCTGGAAAGTTGTGTTTGAATGGAATTGATGAAATTCTCAAAAAGAGAGCTGAGGGAAGTTTAAAGAACAAAATACAATACAGAGATCAGTCTATGGAAATGTAACTTCAAGATTGCATGAGTGTTAAATAAATGATGTTATTTAAAATTATATTTAGCTGTTTCCTTTTATTTATTTATTTTGCCTGTCTCACTCTCTCTCTTTCTCTCTCCCTTACCTCTTGATAAATAAATAAAATAAAGTAAAATTAAAGTAAAGTTACATGGTACATGAATATGTTACAGCTTTAAGCTACAAACTTTCAATACACATGAGATGACCAAAAGTAAATCATATTTTTGATGACAGATTTTTTAAAATGAAAGCATAGATGAGTTCTTATATCCAGTATTTGGGTTCTGGAATGGGCAAAATTATCATAATCACTATCAGAAGTTGTGTGAATCAGAATTTTAAGGAAAGATGCCTGTGTCTATGGAAGGTGCTACAGGCCTGCCATCTCCAGTGAATGGGGCATCCCTGCAGATATAAGAACACTGTGTGTAACACAGTACAAAGAATATTTGATACATAAAAATATGTAGAACTGAGACATGGGGAAAATTTCTTGAATCATGTAGGGATTCTGAAAACATGTTCGAGAGGATCATTTCAAATCAAAGTAGTTGGCTACCTGGCAACCTTTTGAAGGAAAAATCAATTTTCTTCCAACTCACAATGATGCTTTTGTCCAACTTGTTGGAGAAAACCATAACTAGTTTTAATAAGTCATCATTAGTTTTCATATCCTTCTCAAAAGGACAGGGAAATCAGAGACTGCTGGTTGCTTAAGGGCCTTCTGAAATTCCTCATGTCCTAAGCTGTCTCATAATAGGACATTCTGGTCTCATCAATCCACCACGTTAGCATAGCTATTCTGGCTAAGAAAAGGCTTTGGGAAAATATTCCAAAGGACTCTATATGAGAGGACATTGGCAGAGCAGTATTATATATATGCTGCCTTTGTTATTTCTGTAAATAAGGCAGAAAGCATACCTAAAATTTCTTCCTTCTCCTATTTTCCCCACAACAACCCTATAAGGTGAGTTGGGCTGAGAGAGACTGACTGGTCCAAAGTCACCCAGCTGCTTTTCACACCTAAGGTGGGACTAGAACTCACAGTCTCCTGTTTTGTAGCCTGGTGCCTTAACCACTAAATATAATTCCAAAGTTGAGTTTTAAGCACAAACGAAACAGATCTTCCCAGGCATAGTAAAGAAGTGCTACTGAATTGCTACAGTTCAGAGATGTGATGAGATTTCCCAAACTAAAGCTTGAAAACAGCCTCAGGATCCTAATGGGTTAATCAACTCTGTTATATGCTCCTGCTTGATTGCTGGTTCAGGCATAGACTTCACAGGAACTTCATGGTTTTGGGGGGTAAAATCTAGCTCACACCAGTTCTCCAATGCAACTGCTTATTGCAAAGATGGAAAACTGGTCCTTGTTTTCTGAATGCAATTTGGATCTGAATTTCAGTTGATGAGCAGAGTGAAATGGCAACAGGCACAATCTTGTATGTGTTTGTATGCCAGAGAATATAAACAGATTTAAAATGGCGTTTAAATGTTGGAATTAGAAGGCATTTTAGAGATTGGTATGGCCTGCAAAATTCAGACTCGACAAAGCATTTAGTGCAAAAAAAATCCTGAATGTTGTTCCTCCGATCCTCCTTCATCTGGGCAAATGGACTTATAGGCATCTTTTTGAACCCTTTTTGGGAACTTAGAATGATGCTGCATATATTTAAATCTTCCTCATAAAAGGTTTAGTCTAAGTTGCTTCTCTAGGACTTGTTTGAACATTAAATATGCAAATAATCATCATTACACTTCCAACAATTACACATGTTTGTGAGTACTGTGTCAAGTACTGGCAGCAGTGCAATCATTTGTAAAGACAAATATTCCATTCCAAGAGATGTCATGCTGCTTAGAAGATTTCTTTTTGTATTAGTAGCCACACTGCTGCTTCATAAAGTGTGCAAATGAACGTGACAGTGCTGCCAATAGCTGCCAGTGCCTTCCTCTCAGTAGAGCAGATGTCAATCAACCATCCCAAACAGACAAGGCCGCTGCAGACATTAAACATGAAGGGTATGGGGAGGAGGGTAGAAACAACAGTGCGATCTTGCAAGCTTCATGTACCCACTTCTCCCTCCCTCCCTCCCTCTCGCTCTCTCCCTCCCTCTCTCTCTCTCTTGGAGAAGCCTTCGGCCTTCAGAATATTTAAATTCCTGATTTCTGACTACATTATCATGCATTTGTAACAGGTGAATTATAATTTGTAGCTCTGAGGTGATATGAAAAGCTGCCCAAAATATAGGAGAGTCACAGCTGTGGGAAATGCAAGCAGTGTCCTCTGACCCTCCTCCCCGTGGCACGTTTACACCACCACCACCCTATTTTTCTCTTTTCTTTCTCTCTCTCTCTCTCTCCCTCTCTTTTCTTCTCTCTCTCTTCCTCCCCCCAGTTATGGATAATTGTCATCATTCACTTTTATCGCATCCAAAGTAACAGCTTAGAGAAGCTGTGTGACTTTAGTCCAAACTAATCTTGCTTCCCCTGAAGTAGGAAAATCCCAAGTATTTCGGGGTCCTATTGATAACCCTTGTGCTTCTTTTCCATAAAAGACGAATGACTCCGGCAAGCTTGGAAGAGTGCAGATAATGGGATTGACTTGGTACTTAAATCTCAGTGAACCAAGACAGCATAAGTAATTAGTGAATTGGATCCATACTGGGGTGCTAATGACGGCTAATACTGCCCCAGCACCATTCTAAAAACCACAAGATGCACATCCATCTCACTCAGATAAAAACGGAAGGAAAGCTGCTTTGTAGGCATCATTTATTTCTACTTCTCCTGCACAGAATTTATTCCTTTCTTGTTTGGAGCAGAGGAAAAAAAAATCTAATTTTCAGAAGTGACATCCTAGAGAACAAAGTGACCATCCTCTCAGCAGAGTTCATTATGATTACAATACCTCTGGTGTTTTTAATTAAGAAAGGCTAATTAAGAGAAACCACACATCTATCTTCTTATCTGCTTGTCAGGGGACAGAGTCACAAATACTAACTGTATGTTTGTTTGCACAAAGGAGGTCGTTAACACTACATTGGTGACTTATATTCACTTTATTTAATATTAAAGTATTCCATTATTTCTTGCATTGCCAACTTCTAAAAAGGAGGGGGGATCACATGGGTACTCAAATTATTCCCCTACACCTCTTCTATTGGTATAATTGCAGAGTATTTGTGTACAAAGTAGCGATCTACCTCATTTTTCTTTTCCCACAAAGTGATAGCATTTTATCAGGATAATTTAGATAAATGTCTTTTCATAGGGTTTGCTTATCCTTCCAGGAGCTATGATCGACAAACAGCCAGAGAAGATGAATGGCACATTGTTTAGGTAAAATGTATTCTCAGCTGAGAAACAGAAAGTGGTTCAAGGTGGGGCAAATTCTTTTTTTTTTCTTTTTCGTCTGAAAAGATCAGATTAGTAGTTAACAAAATCCTATCCTGCCTTTTTCTCATTTTTAAGAGCAGAGGAATAGTAAAAAAATTGACATGTATAAACTATAAAGCTCCCCAAAATAGTAGACTTCTCCCTCCGAAAATGGATTAGAGTGACAAGATGGCATTAGATTATACATTTTTACAAGACACGAGGCAAAATATATGCATTCCCTGATTTTTAAATCTCACTGTATTTAGTGCGCTTCTCCCCAAATAGGATTCAGCTCGAACACCACAAAAACAAAATATCAAACATTCTTTCTTTAGCAGGGCACACCAATGTTTGTGTTATGTGTGCACCGTGCATTGCAATGGGTCACTCCAATCTCAAGGGAATTTGAGGGAGATGCATAGATTTAATCAGAGCATGTTCCTAACTCTAAAGGCAACGAGTATCTGAAGAGAAGGGGCCTTGGGATAAAAGTGGCATATTGTGAACTTGGTTGCTCACACCGACAGGACTCATTGTTCTCCCAGCTGAGCATTGAAGCTAAACAAATTACTCCTGCCTCTTCCAGTCACTTTCTCAGGGACAATTTCTCCTGTCTTTATTGGAAGAGGAAAGGTGTGGTTTAAGGATCAGAAAAGAAGGCATTCAGGTGGGGAAGAAAAGATATTGTTGAAAGGATTCAAACCAGCACTTTGCCGGCTATCACTTTATATAGTGCTAGTTTTGTAATTGAGATTGGCAGGTGGAATTTATTAGTCCCCTGCCCGCCCAAAATCTATCTTCCTTCCTTCCTTCCTTCCCTTCTTCCTCCCTCCCTTCCTCCTTCCCTCCTTTCCTTCTTTTTACTTTTTTCTTTCCTCTTTTTTCTTTTTCTTTCTCTATTTTTCTTTCCTTTCTTACTTTCTTTATCACACATAGAGACACAGAAATATATTTATACATAATATTTAATTTCAAAATATATTGGAGTAAATACGACTTTTGGTATAAATATGAAATGTCAACTTTTTGTACGGGCATGAATGTGTCTCGGTGTATATTCATTCTCCCTTTGTCATAATCATGTAAGACAG
Organism: Naja naja; assembly: GCA_009733165.1. NCBI lineage: Eukaryota > Metazoa > Chordata > Lepidosauria > Squamata > Elapidae > Naja > Naja naja. The sequence goes on along the minus strand of CM019153.1, from coordinate 19,132,642 downwards.
AAAAGAGTTTAACTGTGAATGACTAGGAAACATGCAGAGCTAATGTGGAATGAATAAATGGAGACAGTTTTATATGCCTGAGTTAACATAGCTTTAAAAATAATTTTGTTTTTCTGGTTTTCACTGGGAAATCTCTAGAAGTCTCAGCCAGAATTACACAATAAGGGCACCAACAACTCATTTACATTAAAATTTAGAAATTTCTCTGAAACATCTGATGCTTTTTCTATATATATGCATGTACACATATATAATAATATTTAACAATAATTTCAAGATAATTATTATTGAATTAAAACAGATGAAACAAACATATTTAAAAATGTATGAAAATATAACTTAAAATCTGATAATACTCAACAGTAAAGTGCAAGTGTCAGATATATAATTTTTAATCATTTTTTCTTGGGGCACATAGCCCTTTCTGCACAAACAAAACAGAGTTCTTTACTAATGATGGTAAAATTTGAAAAAAGAATTAGCCATAACAGGGCACCAAAATAAGTTCAATCAGGGGGAAAAACCTTTGGTGGGTTCAAAATCGTTATTTTTTTAATAGTAAATAATCTGTCTTAAATGTACGTAAAAGTAAAAGCAAAGTAGCAGTAGATTCAAAATACAGACATATATTATTGAGTGAACTTACTCATGAGTAGCAGGAAAAAAGAAAGAAAATTCTATCTATCTATCTATCTATCTGTCTGTCTGTCTGTCTATCTATGTTATATATTATCTATATCTAGTCACTGTAAATAAAGGAATTTAAATTTACAATGGCTCCTTTTGAAGAATCAAGCAATAAAATCAGTGCACTGCAGTGCTTTTGCAAGATTCACTTGCAAAATCAAGATAAAACTTGCTCCCATTCCTAATTGCTGAAACCTTTACATTTATTCATGAACTTGGCTAATATATATTCTAGAGGATGGTTCTTTTCCTCTCTCCTGCCAGGTTTCCCACTGCGCCCTCTTAGAAGCCTAGTAGTGGCCATTGAAGATGTTGTCCTTAGAAAATGTGATTTCTAAGGTAAAATTACTTCATGGTAATTTTACTTAGCATATATGACACAAAAAGATTGCAGAGTGTAGGTTGCTATCTCTCTCCAAGTTCTGCAATTTGCAATACCTATAATGATGCTATTTCAGAAAGTTAGTTGGTTCAAAATGTACTTCTTACAAACTGTTATCATTCATTTTATAAATCCTAGATCATTACATTGCCTTGGTTAAGATACTTATAGCAATTCCCATTGTGAGGAATAAATTATATCTGAGAATAACAGCATTCTCCAACTTTTTCTCTTATATGGTCTAAATGCTACCATCAAAAGTTTTTAAGGACCAGTCATAAACTAGGAGAAACAACATAGCAATTGGCTCTTTGTCACATGTGGCAGTGGCCCAGAGGAAGTCATGAAGCCAACTTTAAAGAAAAAACTAATTTTTTAAAGGTAAAACAATAGTTCAAAACTTGGGATAACTGCTTTATTTTTAGAGATGTCTATATGACAGTCTCAAATGTTGTAACATTTTGGGCAAGAATGCTACATTTGCTGAGATTTTAATTATCCCACCAGATTTTGTCTATTTAAGTTAAAAATAGTTTAACACCAGAAACCAGCTGGAACAGTCTGATTAACCATCAGTTATCACTGAACTACAAATTAGTATTTTTTTTCTTTTCAATCCATGAGTATTATCACCTTTCACATCTTTATCTGTTCATGAGTCTGTGTGGCTAGATATATACTGTGTCTTGACATCTACAGTTACTTTTTCACTAACTTAAGATTTACTCAGTACTGTGTGAATTAAGAAAGAAAGAAAGAAAGAAAGAAAGAAAGAAAGAAAGAAAGAAAGAAAGGGAAGGAAGGAAGGAAGGAAGGAAGGAAGGAAGGAAGGAAGGAAGGAAGGAAGGAAGGAAAGAAGGAAAGAAATGTATGTATACTGTTTTACTAGCTACTGACAAAGTTTTTAAAAGAATTTCAAGTAGAGAAATCTTTCCATTTCATCTCTGTCTAGATCTTAAACTGAACCAATGATGTCTGCATGTTTTTCTGAATGCAGATTCTAAGTTACTGTGACCTGAAAATGGTATTAGAATGTTATTTATTTTTATCTCTGCAAAACAAAAGCTGGCCCATCACATAACAAGTTACTTTAAAAGTAAGAAAACCATAAAAATACTGGTGACCAGCTTTTCAATATCAATTTCAATCAGAGAGATTTTAGCAGGTTTTGGACCGATTTAAAATTTGTAAATTTGATTCCTAGAGAAGATGTTATCTTAAAAGAGCTGGATTTTTTTAATGCCTATGGAATGCTAGGATTTGGGAATAAAGAAACAAGAAATGAAAGTGATTGAGCTACTTCTTAGGAGCTGGAACTCAGGAGATTTATATATTCTAAAGAGAACCAGTCAATACTCTAAAATGTTGTTAAAAGTCTTGTTCTTTCTAAATTTGTTAGATAGTCAAGTTTATTTTATGAAAGTATGTAAATTCTAAAATATTTATTCTTTAATTTCTTGTAGGTGATAAATTCCCAACTATGTTTAGGCTAACTGAGTCTAAACTACACTAATAGTAAATGTGGTTATTCTGTAGACTACAGTAGCATACTAAAGAAGCAGTTGTGGAAACTGTGAGTAATGATTGAAAGCAACTGGGGAAAGGATGAAATAAATACCACATAGCACACAGGCTTTCTAGATTATTCAGTATGTAATTCTTATAGCTGTAGTATGGGATATATTCTAGGAAATTAGTCTGTTGCATGACAATCCCTGCATAATCCATATAAACATTTGGCCTAATCAAGAAATCAGTAGTGCAGAAATATGTACCACTCAAATAGCAGCCACAAAGACAATTCACAATCTTAGAACATTAAATTTTGTTCACACACACACACACACACACACACACACTACATTAACAGCTCTTAGGTGCGTGGTTAGGACTTGAACTGTAATGGTGAGTTTTTACCAGTTCCAGACTGTGAATCAAATTGAAAATTACATTTTAAATAAACTGGTCCAAATGGTTATCGACACACTGGATGCCATTCCAAAAAATCTTGGGTGGCACTTGAAAAATCTGCACATTGGTAAAATTTCCATCTGTCGGTTGCAAAAGGCCACATTCTTGCAATGGCACATATATACTACACCAATACGCCGTCTTTGGGAAGAACTTAATAAATATGAAGGCCAACAGCAACCAAAGAACTGGGAGCTGTAACATCACAATGTTGTTGCATGTGATTTAACTTACTTCTAATCTATATACTGCAGATTAATCTCCCAACTGAGTATGTTGTCATTGTCCCTAGCACAATAATCTCTCCCTATGTACTTGTCTAGTTGTGTGTATAGATGTGAAACTTAAATGATCACAAACATAAGTAGACAAAAGTTCATATGATTATAGGGTTGTTGTTTTCCAGCTTTCAACTGGAAATTATACTTTAAAGTTTTCTAGAAATACTGCAAACCAATATATTGTGCAAAACTTTCAGCTTAGTCTAAGATAAATTGAGAAGGAGGAAGAAATGTGTGTAAGTGAGTGACTGAGTGAATAAGCGAACAAATGAAATTGCAGGTCTGCATGAAAGAGAAGCTAACCATCCTTCTTACTTACTTCTTTAGATATGTATGCTTAAAAGCATAAAAGCCACATTAAAAGAAATAAAGAAGAAATAACTTGTGCTTCATTTGCCATTGCTACTGGGGCAAAAAAACCCCTTAGACCTGTTCCTACTATAAAAAATAGAATGAGAAAAACGAAGAAAGGGATGGAAAGAAGAAATCAGAGCAGAATTTGATCTGAAGTTCTACAAATCTGTAATTACTGAGCATTTCTAAAGGTGAAATATGAAACATTTAGTTTGCTTTTAATAGCCAGTACCAACATACAACCTTATCACTGCTGTGACAATGATAGCAAATATTTGCTTATTTGATGCATGCAATTTAGAACATTAAGATGTTCAAAAAGTCATAGGCATCAGAATTATCTTAAAAATAATAATTTGGTTGGACAATTGTATCATTGCACATTTAGGTAGCTTTATTTTCTTCTACCTCTTCCTTCAAAGATGTGTTGGAATTTGTAACCAAGGAGATACGTAATTTATTAGCCTTGGACTTTTAAAAATGCATTTTTCATGGTAAGCTTTTAAAGTCATCTCTCCACACTGCTTGATAAAGCTACAGCTCCATCTAGCGTTTCCATAAAAACATTAACAAAATATTTTGGGTTGCTGTTTCAGAACCAAAGCAATACCGCACCTTCACCGCTGATGAATTTAATGTAATCTACTTAGGCTGAAGGAAGATTTTAAGATTCTTTTAAAATTGTATTTTTTTTAAAAAGATCCATTTTTAAATAGTTCATTTAATTTGAATAAAAGGCATTTATTCCAAGGCCTTAAATAAAAAAGACATTATGAGATGCAATGAGATTTAAAAACTAAAACACATTTTAAGATCCTACATATCGACCATTCGTTAGCCTATGTGGTATTCAATTCTGCTTTCATGTACTGACCATATTTTATTTTCCCTGTTATTCTGTTGTTTAATTTTGCAATTCATTGGGGGATGCTTTTTGTGATATAGTTAATAGCTCAGATTTTGTTCTCCTAAGTGACCTCCATGTGGAATCCCAGATAAATGGTCCATCACTTCTTTCAAGCAAATCCTTCAGTTTTTCTTCTTTTTCAGATCATACAGTTGATCTGAGATTATATGCATATACTACCTTGCACAGTCCTGCCACAGTTTAAACCATATATCATATAATTTAAGGGTAATTGATTCCTTCTTAAAATTCAGTGACTATAACTTTAGGGTGTTGTTGCTGTTGTTACTATGAAAGAAAGAGAACACCAGAGCAAAATGGGTGTCAAAACCTGCCACATCCATCAAGCTGAAGAGAAAGAAAAATGGAATTTTGCTTCTTCAACAAAAGGAAGGCTTGATTCTGGAATGAACAGGCATGCACCAGATGTTCTTCCCTCAGGGGAAAAGCAATTGGCAGTCCCTTGTAGCAGTCCCATCCCAAGAAGATGCAATATAGTCCAGCCAAGTAACCATCAGGGTTCTCCTGTCTTAAATATATCATTTAAAGCAATAGGTCATCACACTTCTCTTAGAGATTTTATCAGTTGGCTCATCACCGGTAGAACTTTGTGTTCTAATTCAAATTAAACATGCATTTTATAATACTTACAAAGGTTCAGAATAGATGGATTCTGTTCCTATTCAAACTGTGGGACATTCACTTATTGAACAAGGGATTGGGGCCCACCACAAAGGATTTAATTGTGTTTTTGCTTGCATTGCATTCATATGGGTTATATTTTAGCTGTTTTACTTCATTTGTATGATGATTTAGTTGTAGATGTAATATAGCAATCTCTTTTAATATTCTAACTTTTGTTGTGTTATGAGATATTACAGATCATGATAAACTGTACATATTTAGTTGAGGAATCTTATTAATATTTGGGAAAACAAACCAAGAATGATTGGGGATGTTCTGTTGTTAAGTTTGCATGGTGTATCTCTAACTGGAGACTGAGACAGGACATGTACTAATGTAGGTCATATTCTTCTTTTTTTAATGAAACTAGTGACTCAATTTAAACAGATATAAAAGAATTAGGTGTTAATCCTTTCCATGAACTGAATCTTAGATCATGCAGTGTCTATGTATTTCTAATTAATCTAATTTGTAATAAAATACATTAAACAGACAAGGACTACTGTAGTTTCTGGAGGTTGAAGAATGTACATGAATTAAGTCTTCATGTGAAAGTAGTGATCAAGAACATAATTAATTCATATTAACATAGTTAAAGATAAAAGATGTGCACTGGGATCTAGTTATCTTTCTTTTTCTTTTACTTCAAACTTGAGTCACTTTAGACACTGTCATGTAGCTATTCAAAATGTCCATTTTTATCATAAAGTTATCAAAAAATAGGTATATCAGAATGTTAATGAAATTGATGATTAATATATATGGCCTTCACAAGTACTGGGTTACAGTAACCTAGAATTAGTCAGTAATCTAGAATGTGTTAATTTATTTAAAAAATAATAATTAGAAAGACATTACAATCCAACATATTTCCTAAGGAAGTCCTACTGAATTTTAGAAGGATATACCCCCCTAAATTGTGGGCGGGCAATCTTTTGGCTTCACTTCCTAGTAGGTTGATGTTCACAGACATGCACATTTCTATCTGGAGGCATATGGACATACACCTAAATGAGTTTTCCTAACCAAGCTTGATGCAGCTCTAACCCTGAGTTCCTAAGGGGTATTTCCTTCTGATTTTCTGGAAGACATTCGTCCTGCAAGATCCAGCAAATACTGTGCTTACTAAGTACAGAAGACACAGTGACAGAAGTCATTCTGAAGCCACAACTTAATAGAAACAGCCTTCAAGGAATTGGCAAGAAGCAGCTGCAGAATAATAAATGAGAAAGAGAGGAACAAAAGCAAAGCAACATGAGGACATGAAAATAGTTACAGACTCTAGAAGACCGTTCATCTCAATCTAAAAAGGTATTTAAATGATCACTCCCGAGTCATATTATTTCATGGCACAGTATCATAAAAGGTTACTTTCTTCTTTTTTAGATAAAGGTAACATTGATATAGGAAGTGACTATACTTTTTGTCCTCCTATACAACCTGATTGTTGCAGTATTATTGGGATGATGATGATGACGAGGAGGAGGAGGAGGAGGAGGAGGAGGAGGAGGAGGAGGAGGAGCATATGGCATTGTTACATTAGCCAGGAGACTACAATTCTAATGCAGAGTAGTAGTTTGGCTGCCAATTTACTAGCTATGTTGTGATACACACTTCCCAAGGTGGACCACAGGAGGCCAAGCCAGCTTTGCACCAGAAGGAAAGAAAAGCAGATCTTGGGAAGGTTTAAAGCTGGCAGGAATCTGACTGTCTGCACAAAGCACCAGCTTGCCTCTCCACCAAAGTGGTACCTATTCATATATTTCTATTTATCATAGTACATGCTTTTAAACTGCTAGGTGACAGAAGCTGAGGCAAGTGACGGGAGCTCAACCCACCATGCATTTAAAGGGCTCGAATGCTGGAACAAAGACAATCTCTAGCATCATTAAGCCAGTGAGCCACCGTGGCTCCTATTGGTATGATGTAGGATAGAGATACAGGAAAAGGACATAGTATAGTTCTCAGAAACCAGGACTCAACCGTTAGGATTCTACTTTACTGTTTATACTCAAGTTTGAAACTATGAACATTTTAACCACTTGCAACAACTCAGACATATAGTGACCAACGTAGTGGTTAACAATCAAGATTCATATATTTGTTATATGTTTTATCAAGTTGGAAATAAAGTTTATATTGAAGCCATTAAGTTATGTTTGATAACAGCTTGTTCCCTAGTCTCATAAACAAGCATTTGAGGAGCTCACAGTCTTTTAAAAACTTCTTTTGTCACAAAACATGAACCAGTTTTGCCTATTTTCTTCTACCAAACGTTCATAAGTATAAATAATGAATGGCCTCTGGAAGGTAGGATTGTAGATGGCTCACAGCTTATGTGCGGTTGATGGTTATGTTTCTTAACAAAGTAAAAAAAAGAAAAAGAGCATTAAATAGCACAGAATGGATTCAAGAAGAATTCACAAGGAACTAGTTGCATTTTTCCATACAAAATAGCCGGGCATTATGTCGGGTCCCATCACTCTGGCAATGTCATTTTGTTGGACCCAAGAGATATCCCTTCCTGCCCTTTGGAACAGCATTCCCTCTGAGATGTCATTGGTCTGACCCTGCCTGACATTTGAAAGGCATTAAAAACCTATTTCTTTCTCCAGGGCTACAGTCAGGGAGTAGTATGATCTTGTTGGATATATTTTTCCCAACACTTCATGTTCTTATATTTTCCATGCATGGTTTTTATTATTTCTTTACCTCATCATTTTACATGTTATTGCTGTTTATTCATATTGTACAGCACTTTCAGTTGTGTACCAAGTAGGTGCTATATAAATCAAGTGGATGGATGGATGGATCTAGATAAAATCTTCTATTCCGCAATTCACATATTGGAAAAATTGAATGTTCCTCACCATATTTCAAGTTGCAATGACTATTGCATTATCTTATGAATTATTGGAATTTTGTCTATTTTTCAATTGGTGAGCCATATAAAAACATCTTCACATGACTCAACAAGAGTGTGGAAAGAGCCATCTCAATTTTCTTAATTATATTTACAAAATATTACTGAGGCATTGCCTGGAATAATTCATTCAGAATATTTTGTATGTGTGTGTTTTCAGAATAATGCAGATTCTTGTCTACAATGAATCTAAAGCAATTAACACATTTAGATAAAATATGAACATACATTTATTATGAGTGAAAATTGTTTTAGCAGGCTCAAGCATCTAAAACCTATTGTCCAGATACATGTTTTTTTTCTCCTAGTGAATAATAGAAAATCTTTAAATGAGACTATACAAATTAAAAGTCCTGGTAGAAAATAGCAAAAGATATTTGTATTCTAAACCTATTCTTGGTTTCCTGCATGTAGGGCTTTTTTTAATGCATATCCTTTCCTGTTCCCTTTGCTAATTATTGAAAATATATATTTGTAAATAGAGATAGTGATGTGTGTGTGTGTTGTGTCTGTTAGATTTATATTCTACTTTTCTTACAGTAGCTCAAGATAGGCCACTAATTTTTATAGGACTATTTCTTTCATTCTTCCCCAAGCAATAACAAAAACATAACATTCAAGTTATTGAAGTATTATTTATAACTTGTGTTACTCCAAAACTCTATACTAAATACTAAATGCTGAAGATAAGACCACCTGACTTCAAAACAACTACCTGTTAAAAATTGTTTCTATGTTTTCTAAACTCCATTTCTTTTATTGTGATTTTTAAAAAAAGATTAATGTGGGATGATTGTCTTAGAGAGCTTGTGAAATGGGACATGCTCTAAAATCTGGCTAAGTTTTTCCTACATAGTTAGGGGTGTGGTTGGCTGTTCTTTTGATCAAAGAAGCTCTGAATTCTTATCAGTGATTTCAATCCAACATGCAGTAATTTGTTCTAGGTTTTTGTCATATTAAATAAGAGGTTCTGAATAGAAAGATTGGTAATCCCTCTTTAACTGGGTATTGACTGCTGCAGAGAATGTATTCTGAACTTTTTTATTCCTTCTTAGCTTTTTTATTGTTTCTTTTGAATGGTATGTGAATATGGTTTATTTCTATCTGCCTGTTAATGACTAATGAAACATATGCAAGCAAACATCCAAGCTCAGAGAACACTAAGAACGTCACAGTTCACCCCTGAGCTACATATATTCTCTGGAATAAAAATATATTTCTTCAAGAGAAGGCCCACTTGTTCAAACCAGGCAATAGAAATGTCAATATAGTAGTAGAAGTGGTAGAAGTCTAGCCAATTTTCTTCTGAGAAAAGTGTAAAATGGTCCAAGGTAGCTAAAATATGGTTTGGGTTAATATCACATAACATCCTTTGGATGCTATAAAATGATAACGCAGAGGACAAAAAGGAGGAGTCTGAATCAGACGAAGATTAACAGAGCTCAAATGCTTTCTTATTTCTGTTCTCAGCATGGTATATAGTTGAGTAGCTTTTAAGATGGTGGCATTATTAATCCCTCTTTCTTGTTTCAAAAACGATGAGATAATATATAATCCTGGTTGTTACATATATCTGGCATGAACTATATTTTATTTTTCAAAATAGGGTTACTTAAAATAAATGAATCACTTTCTGGCTAATTAATTTCTGGGGAATAGATAGCCAAGATGCAGTCATATAGTGCAGTTGTCCTACCATGTTTTCTATCCAGAATACCTTGGAATAAATGTTGTACCTCCATTAAAAGGACTGGAAATAAATATTCCATTTCCAAGGTGGGACTGACATTTATTTTGCTAAAAATAGTTATTTTCATACATACATACATACATACATACATACATACATACATACATACCCACCCAAACTTGGTCAGTTAAAATTGAGTAAATTCCTTAACACTGACAAATTTAGCAATATTATAAAATTTTACGTTGTTTCTAACAATGAGGCCTATTCTGTCTATATTAACATGGCATCTGGTGACCATATGGGATGTTCAGATAGACTTCATATAGGAATCCTATTTCACTGCAATCATTCTTGGATTATTTTTGTATTATTTGATTATTCATGAAGCACGTGGTAATTCTTTCAAATCACCTGTGGATGAAATAAGTAACTTGTACTAGTCCCTTATATGTATGTGTTTAATATAATTAGTTCTCCTGAAAAAGCAAATATTGTAAATAGAATGTATTATAAGATGGATTTTAGGCTTGTAGAAGAAATTTCTCTTTTCTTGAGCCAATTTTAACTTTTATCTAAAAATTTGAAGTAGGTAAATATAAATATAAATTGTCATTCTATAAATCTGATAAGATTAATTTTCAAGTTAAAAATTACAGCTTCTTTTATCCAAAAAGAAAGAAATGGAAATGGCCAATTAAAAATCCATTTGAGTAATGCTGGGTTTTAATGACATATTAAAACATTGAGCTCTGGTGACATTTTTTTTTATGAACAGATCAAGAAAACAAAGTATCCAAGCCACTCGTAGTGTGGGACTGACCCACACTACCTTATAAATTACAATATAACTGTATTGTTAAAATTAGTTCTTTACACACACACACACACACACACACACACACACAAACCAAGTTTGTCAATTTGATTCTTCTGACAGGTAGATTGAACTCCAACTACATGAATAAATATTAAGCATGATTCTGGACTATCTATGGGAGAATTAAATGTGATTAAAGTCAGTAGCCATTGCCAATAGATTTGGTGGAATTGTATACATCTTAAATAACTTTCATAAACTTTTAGCAAAATAGTTACTAGTTTCTTAACAAACTGTTGTTTTCTTCTCTTGTAAATCCTAACCAGCATAATCAACTGCTCTTTTCATAATTATATGTTTCTTTAAAAAGCAAAACAGATAAATATGCCATTTATGAACTATTTTTCAAACTTTTTTCAGTTCAAATAATAGTTTGTCAAGAGTTATAGGAAATGAAAAGCCCATTAGTGTAAAAAGATCTATTTGGAATCTTTTAGTCAGCAGCATTTGAAGTCTACACAATTGTTGTTCTAATCAATACAAAGCAAACAAGTCTAATGATAATAATAGTAATAATGGTACTGCAATTGAACACATTTGCTTTTTTGAAGTTAATAGTATTTAAGCACCCTTTGTGTACATTATTTGTGGATAATCATGAAAATGAAATCTTACAAAATTAAGTTCTAAAAAATTAATTAGAACAGTGTTTTTTCGATATTTAATTTATATTAAATGAAGATTTAAAAAATACACCCAGGTAGAAATCTTGACTAAAATTGATACAAAACTAAAAACAATATTAAGTGATTTGTGTTTACAAACAACAGTGAAGCAAACATATCCAATTTTACTTTATCTATGGAACAAAGTCAAAAAGGAAAAAAGACCCATTTATTTCAAATTATTTGTTCCAAATTAATTATCAATTACTGAATAATTAATATTTTATGAGGATATTGATTGATCCTTTAACTATCCATTTTCAGTGATTAACAAATCAATGAAACCAATACAGTTTAATTCATTAATAAAGTTCAAGAGTATTTTGGAAGAACTACAATATAATCAAGTCTTTCCTTTTGGAAAATAATTTCCTGTTTTTACCATTTCCCACCAGAAAAATTAGTACAAGAGGACATTTCCATGCATTGGCCTACTCTTGATATTGAAATACATATAGATTATATTATATCTGTGATTTATGTCTGTGATTTTTATTGTACAAAAATTTGTACCAAATTGTACAAAAAAGGGAAAATTTGGTGGAAACTAGGCTGTGGTTTATAGAGGCAAGTAGGATCAGTTTATTTTCCCTTGTTCCAATATTCTACCACTAAAAAGACCCCTTCCATATGAGGAAATTAGTATCAACATTTGGTGTTGTATTTCAAGTGAAGTGGCTGCATTGTTGCTTAATATTTGAGTTAATTCTGATTAATTGATAAAGTGTCTGGAATTTTTTAGTTTGAAGGCCACCTGAAAGCTTCTTGTTCAAGAGGCTTCCAATTTTATAGAGTTTTCCTACTTGTTATAGCAGCAATGAAGAGTTGCAGTCCTACCATGAATTATATTTACCAGATTTAATTAATTTATATTTCTATAAATTTCTAAAGTTAGAATATTACAATAGAAGATTTCTGTTTTAATTATTGTTTACTTGATATCAGTGCAATAAGATGATTATACATTGTAGCTACGCTCCCTACTAAAAGTGATTTGTTAAAACAAATTGAAATTATATTATATTACTACAAGAGAGAAGATATAAAAATACTGAAATAAATGTCAATATATTGGTAGAAAAAAGTTACAGACATATGGAAATTACTTTGCTCTGTGCAGTACACTAGATTACATGTAGTCCAAGCTAGGAGTCTGGAATTCCAGGTCAAGAATTTTGATCATAATGAATCAGGAAATTCTTCTCTGTTCTTTATTATTCATTATCAAAAAAAGTTCAGTTGTGTTTTTAATTATTTAAACAATAATTTCAATTATTAAAATGTTTAAATTATTATATATCAAGATTGGGATAGGATGCCGTTTTAATGTTCAATCTAGAGATTTATTGTGAGATTAACTCATCTTTTCTTGAGTTTTCCAAAAAATTAAACTTAATTAAAACAACAAGGCAGGAAAATTGCAGCTAAATGGTGATAGTGGCATGATAATACCATATGGGTATCATATTATGATTGGTCACACAATCAGCCAGATGTTAAGACCAGATTTGGCATTTTTATTCACCTATCAAGTCCTTCACAAGAACCTGGGATAGGCAGATTTTATTTTATTGTTACAGGAAAACACATATAGAAATACATACATACATTTTAATTCTAAAATCTTCTGCCACATTTAAATTCCTACTTTCTTCATATTTGTTAAAACTGAATGAACAAAACCCACAGAATATCAGATACTTCAGCTAATAAATACTACTAGAAAAAAGCTTTTTCCTGAGCTTCTAAAAGAAAATAGCACAACGCTTTTTCCTAAGCAGACCTACTACCCATAAAATTAAAGCATCTAAAAGTGTTATTGTAATCTTACTGTACCCAGATAAGTTTATCCTGCACAAAGGATCTAATTGTAATGTATCATTTTAGTTTAACTTATACATTAAACTACACATAAAATTATTTGTTCTTTTAATTTGTTCTCAATTTACCATAAATAGATTTACATTTTTATACAAGAAAAAGTGGTTTTAAAAAGAACCTGTTAAACATTGTTTTAATCTTACCCTTCATCCCTAATTGTTTTGCTGTTTGTGTTTTATAAAATCAGATCTTCCGTGCATGCAAAAAGTTTCTCTAATGCTATTTATAGCCTGTTCTCCAGGAGTTTGTTTAATTTTTCAGCTGCATTCTATTTATTTTTTCAGAGTTGAACAATTTGCTAAAATCCATGAAGAGAAATATTACTGGTTGCTATCAGATATTAAAAAGATCACATTAACCTATTTTGTGGATAACTTGAAAATAACCTCAAAATGTATCTTAACTAAAAAGAAAAGGGAGAAAATGAGATTTGCTACTTCCTGCAACTATAACTTCTCATACAGAATGATGAATTCTAGTTTAAGCCAGATGGCGAATGAAATAAAATAAGATGGGATGGGATGAAAGACAGCTAGTAAGGCAATTTTGTCAGGCTATTGTTACCAAGCTATGTATTTATGAGAACTGCATAAAAACAATTAAATTCAAATTCTGGTTAAAAACAGATAGCATCATTGCCTCAATGTTCAGTTTGTTTAGCATTGGGAACCTCAAACAATTCTTCCCTTGCTTTACAAGAAGCAATGAGATGTTCAAGAAACACTACTGCAGCTTATAAAATAACTTAAAAAAAACATTTTTGTTAATTCTGTTTGCCCAAATCAGATAAATGTTATGGGTATTTTATTCATCATTTTTCTACTTATGTATATCGACATTTTCCACTTGAATCTTCCTGGACTCCAAGTTGGTATGTCAAAAACTGTGCTTGCAGAAATGAAAGTATCCTCATTATGCAAATTTGGGTTTCACTGATAGGCATGTTCTGTTTTATAAATTACATCCTCTTGTCAGAAGTCAAATTGTATTTGAATAACTTCACGGAAATTGTCACCAAGATTTTCAATTGTGTGCCTTGTATGCCATTGTTGATTTAGTCAGAGAATAAAAAATGGACATATGTTGATTTTTAAACGTGTGCATGATTGTTTTGTCATAAATGTTATTTAAATGAAGCCTAGATGCATCTGTAATTTTTTCTGTTTATTTTTGTAAAGTTTGGCATTAAATATATGTAAATCTTTATATTTAATAAACTATGATAAATCACACCAGTTGCTGTATATTTTAGTTTTAACAAGTTTGCTTCCTACAAACATAGGGGGGAAAATTCCTGTAGGGTAAAATAAATATACATGTTCTGAAAATAATAATAAATCTAAAAATTAAAATGAAGTGAATACAATTTATGAAAATTATTTAAATCTTGTATAAAAGATTGCTTTCCTTATTTATATTCTCATAAAACTTACTAATAAATACACATCCAGCTTTCAAAGGTTTTCTCTGTTAACAAAACAGAACTCCAATATAAAATAAAATGCTTTTAATTTTGAAAATAATACATCACCTTAAAAAAGAATAGAAGAGAGATGTTACCAAAATGCTGGGTCCTTTACACAATGCTTCTACTGATGTCAGGTTTCAAAATGAGTAATCTTGCAGCTGGCAGAATCTTTGATGTTAAGGACAGTGAGAAAGAGTGAAATGCTAAATCAAGTGGGTTTTTTTAAAAAAACACATTATTCTTGTGAAGACAATATAAAATCATTGGAGTCTTTTTTATTTTCCCCAAACCCTTTCATTCCTGTTTACTCAAAGGAAGAAAGCATGAAGAAGATAAAGAAAATGTGGAATTTCTTAAAATAAAATGTTATTATGTCTGTTTTTATTAAACAATTACACCAGTGATGCAAATGGAGCTTGGCTGAATATAAGAAATGTATTTCCCAACCACTGGCATTCATCATATTTGTTCAGCTCATAATATGAATATACAACAAATTCCTGGTACGGCTTTCCAGAGCCATTTGACTGAGTTTTAAACCCTTGACAGTAACAAATACAAATTGCACCACCAGCCCCAAAAAATTGTTGGGGCTAATTTTAATATTAATGAATTCTTTACAACTTCAGTTCAGCAGTTTCGATTAAGCTTTAATTAGTAGCCAGAGGGGAATCCAAAACAAAAATAAGGAGTTGAATTGCTAATTAAGTTACTTTGATGAGGTAGAGTTTTAGTAAGGGACTCATTGTTGTTGCCTGTGCAGGTTCTGACAAGCTAAAAATACTAAAGATTATCATTATTGTAACTAACATCATACGTTACCACCAGCTTTTCTGCAAGAAGAAGACAGTTCATTAGAGTGCAACACTTTGGCCTGTCAGAAAAAGAATTAAAGCCTTGTTAATAAGATAGCAGTGCCTGGGAATGAGAGGCCAAAGCAAACAGACATTGGCTTTAACTCTGAATAGTGATAAATTATCTCATTATTTGATACGTTTGAAGCCAAGGTACCTGCATCTTTAAGCAATGCCCTCTTTAAAAGTACCCTGCAACATGGCTGTTTGTTTGAGATGGACAGTGTTGCATAATCTTTTCCATTACACATGGGTGATACTGTACAGTCTCTTTGATAAGAGTATGAATAAAAAAAAACCTCCATTGCCCCATTGTAATCACAATTCATTGGGAAACACATCCATAAAATCCAGAGACTAAATCCCTCCCCCCTTAAAATGGGATTCTGTAATATCAGCTTTGGTTTGATATAGGTCAGTATCTTAGCCTGCTGATGTTCTTATCAAAAGGTTTCTTAAATAGGGGAATTTGCAAACATTTTTTAATTTTAAAAATGTAAAAAATGTGCTGCTGAAGCTTCTAAAAGAGCCCTAATTATTACCAAGAAATTGTTTCAGTGATAGCAGTTTGACCAAGACACAACACACACATGCACACCCACAAATCTGCCATACCTTGGGAAGGATTGTGTGGTATAATCTGATCTGTCTATACTTTGATATTTTCTATAATTTGTATTTTATCCTTTTTGCTTAAGGTTTCAAAGCCCACATACCCAATAACTAAGGGATAAGAAGAGACAGAAAAATAAATTATATTGTTTCTAGGGTATTAAATATAAGCCTGGCTATCACAGCTACATTCCACTAGCGAATTGTAATCAGGTACTTTGACTTAACACAGTTTTGTTTTATAATCAGAATGATGCTGTATGTTGGAAAACCTATCTGCTTGTGTCTTAGGGGTTTCATACCTTGGTAAAAAAAATCTGAAAAACCATTGCATAATACTTTAAATCTACCCATTGTAATGTACCTCCAATAGTGAAAACCCACATCAAACTTTCCTCATAAATCTGGCCAGATGATTATACACATTATCACTAAAGCAAAAGAAAGAATCAAGGAATTAGAATGCAGCAGATTCTGCAGGATAACTTTGGCTAAATCTTCTTTTAATGCATAGTTTTGCAATTTTCTTTCACTCAGCATGAAACTGATTAAAAGCTGCTCATAAGAAAAGGCTTTGCGCAAACAGATGTATTGTTTAATATATTTACATCTCTAAGTGGTTGAGAATGTGAACTGAAATACAGCATGATATGAGTTGGTGAAAAAGGAAACATTGCAAGGTAGTTTTTGAATAGATCATACAATTTTTTTCCTTGTTCCATTGCCCTTGACAAACTATGCAAAATCTGTTAAACAGAGCATAGTACATCATAAGATAACTTACAGATGCAGTTATTTGGATGTAGTCTGAAATCATAATTGAACTAACAAAGAGTAAGTTCTTGTTAAGAGTGTATTCTAATAGGTAAGCAACCTTTTATTAATCTGATTTCTTAACACAGACTAGTTCATAAAAAAATGAACATCTCTTTTCCTAATCTACAGTATTGCGATCATACTTTTATGTCTCAGGATAAGTCAGGTTGAAACAATTTGACTTTGATTAAAACAATGCAAACCTTCTAAGCCAAGAGCTTCGTTATTAAATTGTATATTGCATGATTAAATCAACTCTATTAACTCTATCTAAATATATAATGTTATTCGCCTGGATCTACACCAGTTTTCTTTGTACGAGTTATTATTACAGTTACTGTTTAGAATTGTAACTAAAGGTAAAGGTTCCTCTCGCACATACGTGCTAGTCATTTCTGGCTCTAAGGGGCGGTGCTCATCTCCGTTACAAAGCCGAAGAGCCAGCACTGTCCAAAGATGTCTCCATGGTCATGTGGCCAACATGACTAAATGCCTAAGGCACACGGAATGCTGTTACCTTCCCATCAAGTGGTCCCTATTTTTCTACTTGCATTTTTATGTGCTTTTGAACTGCTAGGCTGGCAGAAGCTGGGACAAGTAACGGGAGCTCATTCCGTTATGCAGTGCTAGGGGTTCAAACTGCCAAATTGCTGACCTTTCTGATCGACAAGCTCAGCGTCTTAGCCACTGAGCCACTGCATCCCTATTGATATTCAGTTAGGAAACATCAGTTGCCACATAGAGAAATAAGTCCCTGATCTAAGTGTATATCTTTATTACTAGTTATAATCAGCACACACACAAACATACACATTTCTCCGTGTGTGTATCACTCAACTCTAAAAGATGCAGTCACCTTTAAAAACCCATTCTCTAGGAGAAAATGAAGATGTTTGCTTCCCTTTCTTGGTCCATGTTCTTAGGGAGCATTTTTGGAATTGTCTAGTGTAAATTTATTTTGACGTTCTTATATACTATCTATAAATATTGTACCTTTACTGGGATCCTAAAAATGAATTACTATATGGATAAATCCATTGAAATCAATAGAAAGGAAATTGTTGGATTTGATTTGCACTGGATCATGCTATATGTGTTTTGGTATGATGTGCTTGATTAAGTTTTGATAGGAGGAGGAGGAGGAGAAAAATAATTAACATTGCCATTATTCATTTTCTATTTTGTTCCAAAAAAGTACTAGATAAAACAACAGCATATAAAATGAAACTGAAGGAAAGGGGAGCTGATAAGTGTGGCTTTTATCATTCTGCCCTTTATCCTGCAGTGTTGTTCCATTTCAATGGAACCTGAACAGATATTCTACACCAGAGTAAAATGAATGCATTAGGTGAGCTTGAAATTCTTCAACATTCCAAATGGCTCATCCTGCAACTCTTATCTTCATCAATTATGAAGCTAGCTTGCTACAATTGATGGGAGCAATTATCCCTGTTTGAAAGTCAACAGCTTGGACACGGCAAGACTCTTTACTTGAATATATGGGTTTATCCACGTAAACTTTGTTCTGAGATTCTCCACTGAGCCCTTTCCCCTTTAGCAATATCAAAAGTATTTCAATCCTTTTGGAATCTGCCTTTTTTGCATTTTATCATTTTGATCTTGTCCAATCATCTGTAAAAGCTTTTTAAGAGGGAAACAAGAAGAAATATCTTCCAAAGCCATATTAGCTCAGACACATTTAAAGTTAAGGTTTGACCAGGTTATGCAAAGGATACACTCCACAACAGATGTAGCATTTGTATTTACCCTCACGATGATACAGTATATATTAAGAAATAGCATTTCTTGATAGATGGTAGGGGACTGTGTTTGCTGACAAGAATTTTGAAGAAGCCTCAATGACTATTCACAAGCCTTATGTCGGTATACACAGTCCAATAGCTCCGGAGGGGCTTCTTTCTTCTAGCAAGAGCAACTTAATTAACAAGGTATTGAAAGCTTAGTGTTATGTCCACACTGGGAATCCTGACTTATGATTTCCAAACAACGCAGGAATTGTAATTCAATTTAAGGGACACAACAAATTAAAAAGCCTGGCTCAGATGTAATACTAGCTTTTCAACTCCAGCTTCTATAGCTCAGTAGTACAATTATTAAAACCAAACAAAATGTCACAAAAGAACATGAAAAGAATGGGATGATCCAGAATTTTTCATCAGGAAAATGTTGCCTGATGTATAGAAATTGCCAAGAATAGCTTTCTCAAGGATAGTCCATCAACTCTGGAATGTTCTCCCCAGGGAATCTTACTTGGTGCCAACTTCACTATGTTTCTGGTTGTCAGGAAATAGGTTCTTTATTCTCCAAGCCTTTTAATATAGCTTTAATATGGTATGCATTTATATATATTTAGTTAATAAGCAGAAAAAAAGAATGAATATTGCATACCTTTATATAAGTGTGTATATGTGTGCATGCAAAGAATCAATTCCATCTCGACCTTTAAAAATTTAATATCAAGTTGATTTGTCTCTAAGTATTACCAAAGAGTAAAATGGGACATTTAGTAAAGTAACATTTGATAATCACTTCAAATAATTTAGAAGATTCTCAAGATGAAGGTGCCAAAGCAATATTTTAATAAATGTTAAAGTTGTAAATAATACCAATGTAACTATTGTGGGTTAAAAAAACCAAATCCTTTTTGTCCTTTAACACAGAATGCAATAATCAATTAATCCTTAACATTCAATAATTGACTTATAGTAAAAATCATACCTTTTAAATCTCAGCCTTCTGTATGTTTCATTGTAATATAACATATTACTGATTCATTATATTGGAAAAGCTTGGTTTTGAGAATTAGCATAGTTTTTTTTAAATAATCAATTAAACGAACAATTGAAAACAGGGTATCTCACCACCAATACTGACCTGTTCACCTTTGGGATAGCATGACTATGATTACTTTCCTGCTTAGTGTGCAGCTGTCAGAACTTTGAAACTAGTAGCTTTGGGATGTCCATGATAACTTCCAAAGATTGCCAAGTGATCCATTATAAATCCAACATTACCTATATGCGACATTATATAGAGTACTACATGTCATAGAATGAAATAAAGGTTTAGTATGCTGATAATTTAAGATTACATCTGTTAAAATTCATTTGTGCAAATTCAGTTCAATGGAAAAAAATATCAGTTGCAGTATAGATTTGTTTTCGATCAGAAATACACTGTTGTTTTGGCCTGTTATTTTAATATGGCTTGAACATGTGACATATAAGCAGAGTAATCTTGAATATATGCTCAAATTTTATCCTAGCATATCGACATTCATGTATCTGAACAGGAAAGTTCAGTATGAGAGATGTCAAACTTTCACAAACACATATTGCTGAAAAGAAGATGTATTCAGAAGCATGAAGACAATAGAAAACCCAAGAAGCTTTCAAACAATCATGTCCATCATCTCTTTATCACAAAAAGTTCTTTTCGAGTTAAGATGACGCATTACAACATACCTGTCATGCATTACTCAGATTACTGTCAGAAGAGCTCTCATTGGCATAATTTATATCATTCATTTTTTTAGGTTTGTTATGCAGAGTATCAAGTGAAAGAATTTTCAAAGTTCAACTGAATGTAAAATCTTTCTTTTGTGGAGCAACTTAAATTGTTTCTGATCCAAGAACTATGTCAGATTCCTTTGCCTGTCTGATGAAGCCCAGATGTCCAGTCTTAACTTAAAGATAATGGCCAATGGAAGTTAAATTGAGACTGGTAAAGGATTTTGCTCTCCTCTATAGCCAGTTTAAAGGAAGAACAAAAATGTTATGTAAATATATTTTAGGGCAGGTTGCTTAATGCTTTTTGCAGTCATGACAGTTGGGTAGTGATCATTTAGAAAAGAGAAACAAATTCCTTCTATGTCTTATTCTTACCTATCATTACTAAAATTAAAGTTCAATCAAATTTTTATTCATTTTATTTATTATTAATGAGAAGCTTTGTGGGATAGAGGAATAATAGTCAAAATGCAGTATTCATACCTTCTGTGATATTTAAAAAAAAGAATCCAAGCAAATAAATATTTTAACGACCCTCTCACAGTCTTTTTCTTTCCTTTTTTAGGAAAAAAATTAAACCAGATCATTAGTAATAAACTATGACTTCATTAGAATGTCCCACCTAACAGGAATACAGAAGAATGTGTCAATAATTGGCAAAGGTTTGTCTTTCATTAATTAACACCTTTGTATGAATACAAACTTGTTATCCTCACGTTTTATAGGTGAAATATTACCATAAAATGGTAGCATAAGTATTTTTTCTTTAAAAAGTTGTTTTCAACCATTTGCAGGACTGACAATCTTTTAATTAATATGTATAATTTTAAAAGAATACATTTCCTGTTGCATCATTCACTAAACTTATTGATCTAAAGTTTGATTGGGATGGCTTAAAGAATACTATATTCATAGAGAGAAATTAGGAATGCCTTAGTTTTAGAATGGTGCATAAGCAACAATATTCCAACTCTTAAAATGCCTATATGTCATTAATAGTAGTGTTGAAACCCATGGAATACTGCTATTCTGCAGTCTCCTCACAAGGTGCCGCCATCTGAAGTATATGTGGGCAATCTCCTATCCTATCTTTATCTAGAGAGATTTCAAGAAACTGGTATATTCACCAGTTCCTTGATCTTTGCTGAAGTCATAGCTTCCATCATCAATTCACCAACTTTCCCTGGAAGTCAATCTATCTATTTTTAATCTATGCTCTTATCAATTTAAATAAAAACTATTTAATAAAAAACAATATATATGAGATATTAAAGACATATCAGTCTCATCATAAATGAAAACAATGTCTTTTATTAATGAAATAGAAACAGCATAAATATTTCAGAAAATATCCAACATTTAATAAACACAGTACTAAAAAAAAAAATCAGTGACTTGGAATGCCACCTACATAATTTGATTTTTGCATCAGATGCAAACACTTGAATGATTTGCATATTCAGGAATTTAATAAAGTTTTTATTAGATAAAACTTGTCACTAAATAGGTATATCATAATTTTTATTAAATTGTTTTGAATATTATATGAATATTATGAAATTATCACTCAAAACTCATCATGCTGTAATATTTACTTACAGAATGCCTCTAAATTCTATTTGTCAAGAACTTACTCAACTGATTACTTTCAGAAATTTTCACTGTGTCTGATTGTTTAAGATTTAAACCCACAATTTATGGCTCTTACTTGCTTTTGTTAAACTTGAACATAAGCAGGACAGGATTGTCCTTTCCCTCTTTGTAAAGATAAAGACAACATTTGTTCTCCTTTATCTTTTCAGCATTTCAGTTATTCTGAAGAATTACTCAAAGACAATACCTAAAGACTTGGCTAGAGCATCAAGTACAGTATGTGTTCCAATATCTAAGGGGTTGCCATAAAGAAGAGGGAGTCAACCTATTCCCCAAAGCACCTGAAGACAGGACAAGAAGCAATGGATGGAAACTAATCAAGGAGAGAACTAACCTCAAACTTGTTGTGATTTGCCGGCAGCCTGGGCAAACGGCAGTAGAATCAGACAGTGGGGAAGAACGGGGACCAGTTAGGGAATTTAAAGAAGACTCAGACAAGGGTCCTGCATCTGATACAGAGATGGGGCCAGGTCCATCTGGGAGTGGGGTGCTGCCTCCAGAACCTCCGGAGTCTGGCAGCAGTAAGGCAGAGGACCCAGGGGAGCCTGTTCCCAGTGTGCATGTGTGCGGAGCTGCTAGAAGGCAAGAGCAGCTGAAACAAAAGGGGCAACTTTTGGTGATTGCCCCTCCCATAAGGTATAAAGGGCAGGCACAGATGATAAAACCTTTGCAGGAAGCAAAGTCATTCATTTGGTTCAGATTCATTAGTGAAGCTCTTTGTATTTTGGTTGTTTGTTGTTGTTTTTCTAGTTCATTTGACACTTCTGTTATTGGCAGCACTTCACAGGAAAGAAAGGTGGGTGCTTATCTCAAGGGACTGTTTGAGATTCATAACCAGCTGGGAATGAAAATAATTCCCAGCATTGCAATAAAACAAGACTTGTTTTTAAAATAAGTGTGTGCTAATTACAGTCTCAGAAGCCTTGGTCAGAACAAAACTAAGGAGAAATTTCCTGACAGCAAGAACAATTAATTAGTGGAACAATTTGCCTCCAGAAGTTGTGAGTGCTCCAATTCTGGAAGTTTTTAAAAAGGGATTGGACAACCATTTGTCTGAAATATAGGATTTCCTGCCTGAGTAGGGATTTGGATTAAAGGACCTCCAAGGTTCCAATTCTGTTATATTCTGTTTTGTCTTTCAAAGATGAATATGTTCTATCAGTAAGTTCTGAGGTGTATTCATTAAAGTACATCTGAAGATTTAAACTTCCTCAAATAAATAGGAATTCCCTCATCATGTTTTTATTTACCTCAAATTTCAGTCTCACTCCTTCATTCTTATAATCACACTTCACTCTAGTTTTCCTGGAGAACTGAGGCCAAACAGAACTTGAATAGCTTTTCCTTTCTTGGATACCTATTAGCATTTTGCCACATTCATTGAACAGATGGTACATTGATCCATTTTTCTTTCTTTTAGTTTGAACATATGTGAAGAAGCCTTTTCTGTTATTCTTAACTTCCTTTGCCAGCCTCAGCTTATTCTGATCATTTAAATTTCCCAACATTCTTGAGTAGTTCTGGACAACCTTTCTGTCATCCTATTCATGATTTGTCCTCTTTGCAAACCCAGTTCAGAGTGATTTTCAACACTTTGTTAGATTCTTGCATAGCCATGTTAGTTTATTTTGTTTTTTCAGGTAGATCTGTACAGATTTGTACTTGGAAATTTTAACGTATTTAGTGAAGCATTGAAAGGGAGATTTGGGAAAGAATAGTTACAGATGCAGTGAAATAAATATGTACCATTACATCTTAATTTAGCAAATGCAAGATACTATTTTATCCTAGGAATAATTATTTAAATTCCTTCAAGATTAAAGAGTGACAATTATAAAAGAGCTAATATCTAGATAATGTACTGTTCATTATTTCAATTTATTAATCCTACAATTGTCTGGTACTGACATATACTTAAGCCACACACCATGTAGATATTACAAACACTTTTATTATATATGGTTAAAAATAAGATCAAAAAGATTACAAAGATTGTAAAGATTTTGAAAGAACTCTGAATGGCTCTGTGTAGCTTACCCATTTAATCTATGCAATTTTTCAGCAGAATTATTTCTTGAAAGAATATAGCAAAATGTAAGATTCAATATCCACTTCTGAAACTCAGCCTTATGATTCTGCAGAACATAGAATAATAGAGTTGGAAGGGATACCATTTTGACAAATGGTTGTCCAGTCTCTTTTTGAAAGTCTGGACAAGCATTTGCCTAAAGTGGTTCAGAGAAATTCTGAACCAAAATCTGCAGCAAAAGCTAAAAAAATAGAATGATAATATCATAATATCTACAGCTGACATATATAGTTCTACAAAACTGTAGAGTGCTGAAATAATGTATGTTGTCATTAAGTCATCAAGTGCAAATGTTTAAATAGCAAACCCTATAACTGCATAGTTTTATGTTACTTGAAAATTCTTGGAGGGAAATTTAAATGTACTACATGCATGCATTCAGTAAACATGTATATTTTTGTGATTATTGTGTTGGAGTAAAAGATTTCTTTCTTTACTCCTGATAAGCCATTTTAAAGAGTATGAATAAGAAAATGCAAATTCATTCAAATAGTAATCTTAAGGAAGCTACTTTTAAAAAAAACTTTGTGCTACATTTACCATAGGTTCGCTTGTTGTCAGACCTAGGACGGTAAATTGAAACTTTGTGAACATTTTGGATTAAATATTTAGAGGGAGCATTATAAATTCCATACTGAATTTAAAGGAAAAACAAAGGGATAAAACAAGGTAGCAGCAGCATCCACAGGGACCAGGAGCATCGACAGGAAAATTCAAGAAGTCAATATGGCAGCTACCCCTATGTAATCAAAGTCTCACACTGCATGGTTGCAACCACAATCTTGATACTCCACTCAGCAAGGAAGCCCCTGATCGGTAAGGTAGAATAGCCCTCAAGTCTGAAAAGTCTGACTTGCTACAAAGCTCAATAAATTCAAGGCTGTTGAAAATAACAAGACAAAATCCATTAATAAGTGAAAATTCTTTACATTCATAAACAGAAGCATTTCATTCCCAGACCTCAAGAGTCCTACTCAGTCATCATAGTGCTAAACCTTGTGCTATAAAATGCAGGAATGTATCATTGTGATTTTCGGGTTTTTTGAAAAATAAAACACAAGCCCAACAGCAATGCATTGAAGCACACATTCTAATGTACTCCACCAAAAAGATTAAAATGGGGATGGGAAATCGACCTCCTCTTTAAGGACAATATCATATTGTCACACTTCCTAAAGACTTCAGCAGCTCCAAAATGTTTTTCTTCAAGCCTTGGATTAACCTTCATGGCTACAATTGTGCCATTGTAGAAAGTTGTGGCAGGTTAAAATTGGACCATAAAATAGCCAATTATTTATTTTATATAGCCTTCCACAAAGCCCAATAAATTTTCAGAGCTTTAAGATTCCAAAGTGTCCTAGTGACGTCTACAGCATCATGAGAAATATATTGAAAAAAAAACAAATGACCTCACAACTTAGCTCAGCAGTGGTCTGATTTCAATGAAGTAATAAAGGAATAGAGCCCTAGTTAAAATACCCTACATGAAATAGGTTGAAATTTAATGGTATGGGCTCAGAGTTTTAATACAGTTAAAACTTTTCCTGTTTTAATTGTATTTTAAATGTGTGTGATGTGACTTAAAGACTTATGACTACACACATGTTTAATAAATGAAACTTGAATTTAAAAAACCCATGCAATTTTCTCTGCCAGATTCAACCTTACTAGTCTTTAGGAACCATTTTAAGAAACTTTTTTTTATCACTCTTTCGATATTTAATTTTTGTCTATATATTTCTTCCTTTTGTTTCATCATGCCTTATAAATCTTTCTAAAAGTTTTGAATATGGAAGTTGCATTTTACTTCCCAGTCACCTTTCTTTCGGAGGGCATGATGCTCAGTGGTTAAAGATGCTGAACTTTTCAGCTGGAGAACTGACAGCCTGGGTTCGAGAACCCAGTGCCACATGAGAGGGTGAGCTTCCTTTACTTGCTCCAGCTCCTCCCCACATAGCAGTTGGAAAGCATGTAAATGCAAGCATATAAATAGGTATCATTTTGGTGGGAAAGTAACAGCAGTTATGCTCAGGGGTGGGATCTGACAGGTTTAACTACCGGTTCAGTGATTTACAATGTGCTTCCCTGCACGCTGCGCACCCATGTAAATCTTCATCAGCTTGCTGCCTGGACAGATGAGCAGCGCTGTGTGCAGGGAAGTAGCATTTGAAAAAGCACTTTTTCCCAGCTTTTTCAACTGCAGCTGTGCCTTGAACAGCAGCTGAGGTTGAAAAAGCAGGAAATAAAGGTCAGGTAAGAGCCGGGGCGGGTGGGTGGACCAAAACAGCAGCAGACATAGAACCAGTTCTATGTCTGCTGCTCTTCAGAGCTACTGGTTCTACAAAGCCGGACAGAACCAGTAGAATCCCACCCCTGGTTATGCTGGCCACATTACCATGGAAATGTCTTTTGACAATGCAAAGCAAAGAAACAGAGATGAGAACCCACCCACCCACCCCCACAAAATCAAACACAACTGGAGAGGGGAAACTTTTTCCTCCTTTCTTTCAGCAAAATAAAGGAAAACCCTAGATCAAGTCTTTATACAGAGATAGAAACTGATGATTTTCCACAGCTATAATTTTGGAAGGAAAGGTCGAGTGGGCAAGGGCACTGGAACTTTGCTAACATGGCTTTTTGAGTTGGATACCATTTTTTCACAGGGTCCATTATTTGAAAGCAAATATTGTGAAGCAACATGATTTTTTTTAATGCAGAACATTCAATAGATAATTGATACATTCATCACTGTTCTACTTGATAAATCATTGAAAGATCTTACATACATCCATTTTTCAAGGATCTTAGATGCTATGGAGAAAATACTTTGAGAAAATCCTGTTTTGCATGCAAGTTTAGACTCATATAATATAGATTCAAACCCAAGGGTCAATTCAACAGTCCATAACCATTCTTAGCTAGACATTAAACTTTGCAAAGGAGTGTAATATAGATTCTTAAATCATCAGGAAATCCAAAAGGAAAGAATTCTCAATGAGTCTCATTAGCCTAATGGCAGAAGTTCTTAGTTTTAATGAAGAAGGCATCAATGAAGACTGTGGATGGAGAAAACATTAAATTCTAAAATATGCACTCCTATTGTCTTGAAAATGACATTTGTCCCAATACATGGATGAGTCAGCCCAGAAATAGATAAAAAGCAAATATAGTGGTTCTACTTTTGAAACAAGCTTTGTAAGAGTGCATCTTCTATCTTGAAATTTACTTCTTACAAATGCATGTGGGTATCTTGGGACCAATTTGAAAAGGCCATTGTCTTCCATTTTTCATTATGATACTGATGCAAAAAGCAAAAGTTTTAACTAGTATAAAGGTAAAAAATTAATAAAATAAACTGTCCAGACAGCATGGTTTTCAAATTGTAAGTATTAAGGAAGAAGGTTTCTTTGCCCTAGAGCAGCAAATCGGAAAAACAAAACTTAATGATGTTACCTTTATTTTCATTTACATATGACTCTCACACCTGTATCCTGAAACCTTTCTAGGAAGGTTCTCATCCTCCTCAATATCTGGTTTATTCACACTGATTGGTGAAATTCATTTCAAAGCCAACTATACCATTTTTCTAGACCTTGTCTTCCTCATGTATTTCCAGATCGGAGTGTGAAAACATGTCTCCACATATTGTTTAGACAAGATGTAAAGCCAATGTCCAAGTTTTTAAATGTCAGCTATACAGTATATCCTCATAAAATATGGGACATAATGAAATTAGATGAAGAAAAATTAAAGATTAGGCTTTACAAATCTGTGTTCAATGGAAAGAACAATTTATTTCATTCTTTCTTTCTTGCTCTCTCCTTTTTTAAAAAAATTGCAATGTCTCAAAAAGCTTGGGGAGTTTCATTAGATGAAACTGTAACAAAACTGTCCTGTGAAGTTTTCAAGAAGGTTTTTAAAAAAATAGGCAAATGTCTTGAGTTACTAAAATTTTAATTTACTCTGAATTAATTACTAGTTAATTATGTCTGAATTGATCTCAAAATTTTCACTTCCAATCTGCTATATTCAGGCAGATTTTTAAAAATGGTTCACTGGTGAAAAAGCAAACATTTTTCAAAAAGAAATCAAGACATTCTTTTGGAAAACTCCTTATCCTTAAATCAAAATGAGCCATTTTTGAAGCTAGGATCACTTTTGGACTGAAAAAATGTCTAATTGTTAATTTTGACTGATACTGTTCATATTCTAGAAACATCAAGAGAACTTTTTTTTAACTTTATAAACTTTTACTATCACAGATGTTACAATTTTGCTGCAGAGCAGCATGATATGAAAGTGGATGAAAAGGAACTATTGATTTGTACTGATCAACATATTTTTACTACTTAATATTTTTATACATATACAAAAGGACATTATAATAGCAAGTCTCCAATTTTAACGGCGGCTCATATGAATTTTAGAAAATGAGGGAAGGGTATTTTCCTTCTAAGTTACAAATGCTAAAACCAGCACTACTACATTAGAATGTGTAGTTTCACAACTGCATAATAATATTTCAAGATTATTGAAATCCAAAATTCAGATTCTCTATCAGACATTGGCAAGTAACTCTGAAGCCTTGGCAGTACTGGTCAGTATCTCAGTTTCTTACCAAGAGATTTATATGAATTTACAACTTGTCCCTACAATATTTTCTCTGTAAAGGCACTAGGTCAATCATGCTGACATATTCTGCCATGCTCCTGACCACCTGGTATCAGGTCATGAAGAATCTTCTTTCACCATAGTCAACATAAGACTACCGTTTCTCGACATCTTCATTCTAATGCACTCCAGCTTCAGTCTTTTTTAAAGACATTGACCATATGATCATGATCAAGTAGCAAACAACTTACAATTCTCAGAGCTGCCAAATAGCGAATCAACCTTTATAATTAAAGGTGACAAGCTGACAAGAAAAATAAATGTAAAATTGTATATGTATATGAATGTTTATGTCAGATTACCGTCTGTGCAGTTGTTTTCTTTTTGTCAATAGCCAAAGGCTCATTTCTCAGTACCAGGAGCATGTTTTTCTATCAGGGCCTTGAGACAGTTCCCCTTCGCCCTAGTGAATCTGCTGATTAATTTTGGATGCTCTTCTTAATTAACACCCCAAAGGAAGTCTAGATTTTCTACCCTATATTCTATGTAAACCAAATGCATCTAAAGAATGATGACCCAAGGAGACAGGTCGACTCCATTCAAATGGCATTAGAAGAACACTGAAGTCAAGTCAAGGACTTGTCATACAGCGCCTAGGGAAAATGTAGGCCTTTAATCAGAGCAGAAGTGAGATTCATATTAGTCCAATTGTGTTTATTGCTGATAAAGAGGGTTGGGACGAATGCCACCTGACAGTTGAAACATGGTGTCCCTGTACGATAATGGGTGCCATTGGCTTTGATTAATAATTGGACCCATTTTTGCCTCCAAGGTATATTTGTTGTAGATGGGTAGAAGAAAATACAGTGGCATGATTTATTAGAAAATTAGGATATAACAATAAACTGCATAAGATCTTACAAAAATAACTGTAGATGCAGAAGCTTAGGACCAGACAATTCTAATATCCATGCCAGTTTTTATAGAAAAATATATAGATAAAAGTCCAGTCTATACTTGTCCTTGATGAAAAACAAAACAACAGACTTTTAATATAATTTCTCCATCTCTGCAGAAGGCAAGAAATCACTGTATGACTCAACCAACTGTTGCTTCATTAGCACAATTGGCAAAATTCTTATTAATTCATAGCATTAGAATGTATTCAGATTAGGACATTATATTGCCTGTGTACATATTTGCATACATGTGTTTCACATTTATTTTCTTTGCAATAATTATACAAAGATGGAATGCAGCTTAATTATTAAGTCAGACTATCCATGTTCATCTAAGTTAGTATTGCCTAAAATTATTGACAATTTTCCAGTGATTGAGATTGGAAACTTTTCTAACTCTACCTGGAAACTGAATTCAGAAACATGTACATGTATTTTTCCATTTCATCTTTGAGTGACATAATAGTTAGGCTACAGAGCTACATCTTTTAACAAGTATATACAGTATATGAAAAACAAATTTGATGTGGTATACCATTTATAGTGATTTGTAATATTACTTTTTAAAATATGGTTTCTGGATATTTATCATCACAATTTCTGTCTTTATTTAAATACCATGTCAGAAAGCAAGCTGTCTTAACAAGTTGTGATATGTCACATGATGACACCATGACGATGCGAGTTTGACACACCTGACATAGACAATAGCTTGGACATTGCAAAGGCAAGGTAGACTGACTCTGTTGTGGTCCTCCAGCAGCCTGCAAAGACAGCAGCAAAGTCAGATAGTGGGGAGGAACATGGGCCAGTCCGCAAGTCTGGGGAGGACTTGGACAAGGGTCCTGCATCTGATACAGAGGTGGGGCCAGAGTCATCTGGGAGTTATGTGCTTACTCCGGAGCCTCCAGAATCTGACAGCAGTGAGGCAGAGGAACAAGGGGAGCCTGTTCCCAATGCGCTTGTGCGCAGAGCTGCCAGAAGGCAAGAACAGTTAAGACAAAAGGGGCAACTCGGAGTAAGGCTTGGAGGTAATTGGCCCTCCTATAAGACATAAAGGAGGATAAAGGAGGACAAATCTTTGCAGGAAACAATTTTGTTTGCTCTGTTCGGATTAAACCTTGAAGCTCTGTGTGGACTTTATATTCTGTTTGGCTTTTTACAATTAATTTGGCACTTTAGTTGTTAGCAGCAATTCAAAGGAGATAACGGTGGGTGCTTATCTCGAGACACTGTTTGGGGCTCATTACGGGCTGGGAATGAACATAATTCCCAAAGTTGAAATAAAAAGAGAGTTGTTTGGACTAAGTGTGTGATTAATTACAGTCTCAGGAAGCCCTGGTCAGAACAGACTCAGAATTATACAACCGTATCCCTCAATGTAGAGAACTATATGAAGATTCTCTTCATGACATAGAGCAGGGCTGTCAAATTCACATCATCATGGCGGCATCATGTGACATATTGGGACTTTTTTCCCCTTCGCTAAACTGGGCAGGGCCAACATGTGACGCATCCAGCCCACGGGCCATGAGTTTGACACCCCTGACATAGATTCTAAACATTCATCTGTAGGGAGAATGTGTGTGACAGGAATACAACAGAAGAGGAAACAACCAGCTATTCTTGCTTTCTTGTGTTTCAAGGAAGAAGTTCCATAAACCAGATAATTAAATGATTGTACCTGAAAGACTAAATGAATTGTAAGTTATTTAAATATCAGCTCTTGTCACAACCCCTTTACTGGTTTACTTATATCTGTTTAAGAGGCTTCTTGATGGTTGTAATCATGATCACCATGTGTTTTCTCTCTTTTTTGCTTGAGGGAAAAATATTTAACTAAAATAGATGGCCTGAAGAATATATTTTCATACCCTAAGTTTGGCAGATAAGGAAAGAAACACACATCTGTCACCATAAATGGGAGGCAGTTCACTACTTAATTTAGTTCTGTCATTATAAAAAGAATATTAACATCATAACAAAAGACTATTATTTAGTATATACATATTTTCTGGAAAACAAAGGGACTTGCTGGGGGTAAGAATTAATAAAGTTATCCTGTAAGTTTTATCATTCAAATTATTTGATATCCCAATGAAAAATCAATCCATTTTCATTTTTGTCATTGAATATTGGAAGATTAGGCAATGATCTTAGATCTTAGCTGAACTTAAACAATATTTTTTAACATATTCATTTGAAATTTTCACTGCAATCTTTCATGCAAGAGTTTTGTACTTGTAAAAGCCTGAAATTGGAATTGGATAAAGTACAAAGATGGAAGTGAAATGTGTCAAGATGTATTTCTGAAGCTTTTGAAATGGATACTATTACTACTACTTCCCTTCTGGAGGGCAATACCTAGATTGTGTCAGCTGTCCAATACTGCCCTGAATCAAGCCACTTCAAGAATAATTCTGCAGTCTTGTTGAAGCAATTACTTCATATTATTCCCATGCCAATTGCAATGGAATATCAAAACTTACTTAAAGGTTCAGAACAAAAATCTAGAGGGAAGAGGCTGAATTGGCTTACAAATCAACTAGAATCCTACTAATGGAAAGTCTTGGCACACATAGATACCATTGAATCCCACCTGTGCACACCAAGACTTCTGTGCTATGAAACTTACCCACCATATGAGTAACCATACAACTTATTGTACTTAAATTGACAGTGGTGGGATGGATGATAGATTATCAGATGTATTCATGTGTTGAGCCTTCTAAATAATGAAGTCTGTAACAAAACAAGATGAAGGGAACAGGATTTTTTTTATTCCTGATCTAAACTCAAGTGAACTGAAAAAAAGAAAAAGAAAGTTAAAATAAAAGATACCAATCAATTAAAATCTTTCTTTCTTTGCTCTCCAAAAACTTTGGAGGGAGTAGATGAGAAATAGATAGATATACCACCTTATCCCAGAAAATACTTTAATTGGAGCTATAGAATCACAATGCTTTGCAGATTTGGTCTGTTTTAGGTCTACACTACTTGGTCATTATGCAAATCACAAAATTTCTATTTGTTGCCATTTTATTCCACCACAAGCCTAATCTATGCATCATATTAGTATATGATATTCTGCCCCTTTTTGATTGTATTTACTTTTTTATAGCATGCCTTTTCTATACAATCTAATCTTTGGTTGAAATAAATTACAACTATCAATTCTACCTTCAGCACACCTGAGCAGAAAAACAGGAAGAGCTTTGGTGACAAAAACTATTACTTGAATATTGAAGTTATTCTGATGGTCTACTCAATTCCTTCCATGCAGTCTTTATTTCCAAATTTATTCTGTTTCAGAAAATTCCAATCTTTTATTTCACATCTTGGGTTTAACTTTTAATTATTATTGTTTATTCTTGCTATGATTTGTCTTTGACTTTATGATTTATCAATTGTTGTTTATTATTATCTATAACCCATTACTTGCTATTTACATGTACTTGTTATTATTATTAGTTGCAAAGGCGTGTCCGACCCATTGCAACCCCATGAACAATATTCCTCCAGGCCTTCCTGTCCTCTACAATCCCCCGGATAGATCTTTACAACATCGGACTTTCCTTTCACCACCAGATGCATCCACAGCTGAGCGTCCTTTTGGCTTTGGCCCAGTTGCTTCATTCTTTCTGGTGCTACTAGTACTAGCTCTCTGTTCTTACCCAGAAGTATATTGGACACCTTCCGACCTGAGGGGCACATCTTCCAGCATCATATCTTTTTGCCTTTTGAGACAGATTCTTTGCGTCCAATCACACTTGGCCAATAAAGAATTCTATTCTATTCTATTCTATTCTATTCTATTCTATCCTATTCTATTCTATCCTATCTTCTTTTGCCTTGTTAGAATTTCTCTGCAAAGAAATACTATCTTTCAGCATATAACCCCCAAATATCCTGGCCCCTTTTTAAGATCACATGTATAAGAGTAATATTTCACTATAATCTCTGTACTCTGGATGAATCCCTTAAAATAATTTGCTGCAGATGTTATTGGATGTCAAGAGGCTAGAAATCCCCTGCTAGGTTTAAATCCCTTCACATCAGTAGAGTATACTTTAACATGTTATTCATTATATTGATTTGAAATAAGCCCATCATGGTGGTAGGCTTCCAATTCTTCCCCACAAATGCATTTGCAAGCACACAGGAACAGTACTTGGCAGCAGCAAGAACAGATTTTCCCAAACTATGAACCTGCTCCTAGAGAGAGCCTATCTCTTCCCTTTGGAATGAAAACTCTTCTTGGAGACAAGACAGTTGACAGTAACATCTCTAAATCTTTGGAATTCTATCTCCAGCAGTGAAAGAGATCTTGCTAGACAGGGAGATTGCCAGAGTTATAGAAAGTAGACTTTTTTTGCCAGGTCAATTATCACAGACTCCTAACAAACAAAAGATTATTTTCTTCATAATCACAAACTGTAAAAGCAACCTTTTCACCAAACAAATAAACACTGCAAATTCCATTTGCCTGAAATGTGGTAGGTTATTTTCTCTGTAGAAAGAAGACCATGTTTACATGTTTCATCCTATTTTATTTTAAGTAGATAGTTAATTGGAGCCCTTAAAGATGGTTAGCATAAAAAAACTTCACAGTTTCTTTTAATTTCATCATGTTCCATCCACTTAGCAATATATATTGTGAAAAAAAGCTAATTCCACTAAATAGTTATATAAAGTTGTGGTTTTCACTGAATAACTATGAGATTTATGAAGAGTAGAGGTTTCGTATCAGATTGGATCCCAAATGAATTGAGTAACATTTGCATTGGTCCAAATATAATCAGGATTACTTTCAGAATTATCAAACTGGAGTTCAGAAAAGAGTATCAGATTTCTCTACCTGGTGTTCCACTAGCAAAGACATTTCTTTGACTCTTGCTTAGGTTCTCTGAGATTTTTCAGTGGTGCTTTCAGCTTCATTTCTATTACTTTTAAAACTTTGTATTTAATGAGCTACTTTAAGACCCCTAAAGTAGGGGGGAAATTTCTCAAATAAAATAGTTCACTATAAATTGCTGGCTAAATCTGTAGCTTTCAGCTGCTTAAATTCTGACATATTCTTTCTTTCTTTTTTTAAGAATTAGAGAATGACACATTTACAGGTTTCTCAGCTATCACTTCCATAAGGTTCTTTCTAATGGTATGTCTGGCATGATAACATATATTACAATTTTCCGTGGCTTTAGATAAGGCTGAAGGGTCTTCTTAGTTCTAGTAACAGAGATCCTTTCACAGTTTCAGGACTGACTGACTCTCTCTTTCCTCTTCTCTGAAAAGAAGAAAACTCTAACTGGCTCTGTTTTCCTGGCAGTACCTTTTGAACTTTGTTTTGTGTCAAGGTAACATAAAGAAACAAGAGGGCCCCCGTGTAATTTGGATTTTTTAAAGTATCTCCTTTCAATCTAATGTACTGTTGTGAAATTAAACCAGTAAAACTATCCGAGTAGCCCATTTGAGGACTCTCTCTGCTATCTTTCTTTCAGTGACAAATCCAAGCTTCCAAGATTTGTTCCAGGATGATAAGCTGCACAATTTACAGGTATAAGTTAACAAATGAGAGCAATTAAAATGTCTCACGGTGGCACCTGTCGCAGGGTAGGGTTGCACTAAATGATTCCCACATCGTTGCTTCCTGGAGAACACACCATTTTCAGCCTTTCTGCAAAGGAAGCAACAATGGGAGAGTTGTTTTCAAATGGTCATGAACCACGAAATCTGGCCTTATCCTGTAGCTTAGGTATATGATTATTATCACTGGGGTGGGAAGGGCAGGAGGAGAGGAGCCAGGGAGAGCAGGCAGAGAAGCAGCAGTAACATTTTTTTCAGTCCTCTTTTGCACAAATGAATTATTGTGTTTCAGACCATTCTCAATTGCAACAGCATCTTAGAGGTGCTTCCATTGACTTTCTTTTATAGCATGGGAGTTTTCAGGGAGGTACCTTTCTGAAGTTTACCAACATCCAGAGCTTTTGTTTCTTTCCTTAAAAAGAGGACATATATATTCCTTCTAATACTCATTTTATCTAATGCAGAAGTTGGCAACTTGATGCCCTCCTGTTGAGTGAAACATCAACTCCATGAGCTCTTAAATGGCATATAAAGGGCATCATCTTACCTGCCCTTAATCTAATGAAACATTTATCATGTTATGAAGCATATGAACATATGGAGAACTGTTACAGGAATTGGGCATGGCTAGTCTAGTGAGAAGAAGGACTAGGGGAGACATGATAGGAGTGTTCCAATATTTGAGGGGCTGCCACAGAGAGGAAGGGGTCAAGCTATTTTCTAAAGCACCTGTAGGCCAGACAAGGAATAATGGATGGAAACTGAACAAGGAGAGATTTAACCTGGAAATAAGGAGAAACTTTCTGACAGTGAGAACAATCAACCAATGGAACACCTTCCCCTCGAAAGTTGTGAGAGCACCATCACTTGAGACCTTCAAGAAGAGATTGGACTGCCATTTGTCAGAAATGGTGTAGGGTCTCCTGCTTGGGTGGGGGGTTGGACTAAATGACTTACAAGGTCCCTTCCAACTCTGATTATCTGATTGTGAGAAGCATTGTATTCAGCTTCCTCAACCAAGTATCCTTCAGATATATTGGGATTACAGTTCTTCACACACCCAGTAAATAAACCCAATGTCTAAAGATTATGGTTTCTAGAAGCTGCAGACCTGAATCATCTGCAGTGGACCAAACTGGTATAAAGGGGTTTGCCTTAATTAAGAAATTCACCAAAGTATTATATTTACCATGAATGATGAAAATTCTTTTTGCTTGATTGAGAATCTTTTAAGAGTACAGGGCAACTTAATCTTAGCATATTCCCCTAGAACATTTTGGGAAATTTAAAAATAAGTCTGAAAATCCCTGTGGATGTATTTTTTGTGACCAGCTTCTCCAAAAGATTAGAATTTGTCTATTTGAAAGCACAGTGATTTTTTTTGACAATGGTTGTTTATCTATCCATCAAACATTACTCTTCCCTAAAAATAAAAAGTGTAATATAAACATCTTTGAACAGGGTCTCAATCTCTCTTTATTTCCAAAATGCTACTTGTCTTCCAGGATATGGTCATGAGTACCATACTGCCAATGCACTGTTGTCTCTTTTGGTAACCATTTTAAATGCTGGAGGAAGAAAAAAAACAGAAAAAGTACCAACCTTCCTAGACTCTTCTGAGTAATTTCCAGTTATGATGGGGGAAATTATGTCAAAAGACCAATTATTTATTTGGAGCAACTAAATAATGCATCTGCAATGTATTATATGCAAATGTATCAACCTGAAAACTCTTTATCTTGAAGCACAGGAAGACAACAGGAGACAACATAGAGGACTAACAAATTGTGGGTGATATAGAAAATGTGGGGAAATAAAAAGTCATTTTCCTCTATTATTATGCGAGAACTCAAAGTCATCCCTTGAAGCTAAATGCTAAACAAATGGATATTGTAAGGAATCACTCTGAGTCTTATGGATTCAGAAACTGAGGAGTTTGACTAGACTGAGTTTCATCCTACATCTCAAGCATATCTGAGAAAAGACTAGTGCAAGATGAATCTTCTGATCCAAAGCCTGAACTAGGCAAGGCCTTGAACCTAACAACACATTGTAAACAAACTATGAAAAAAAGCAAAACAAGTCAAGTTATTTGGAAAAAAAAGGAATTGTAGTTTATCCCATTAGCCAAGCTATAGGTTATATAAAAACTCTGTAATTTGACTGATTCTTGGAGTAATCATTGCCCACTCATCCCGTTTTGTACATGGTATTGGATATTTAGCTAAACCTTGGATATCAATCTTATCATATTTTCATGTTAGGTTCATACTCACAAAGTCTAAATAGCAGCAATCCCTATATAACTGGAAGGTATTAATAGAACTTAAGAATGCTCGGTGAAACTGGAATGTTGATGAACATATGAAAGAGAAAGTATAAAACAGAATGAAATGACAGAAGCCTCTTTGACTAGGACATGAGTTAAATTCCATGTAGAATTCTCATTGCAATATTTCGTGGAAGATTTAATATACTTATGAAATCCAAGCCAATAGAATGAACTATCCCTTAATGTTTCAGCTTTTCAGATTACTAGAACAGTTTCCATTTTTTTAGACCCTGCCCTTTCAATAAACTGTTCCTATATCTGTCCTTTTGGAAAGGTTAAAATTTGCTGCCAGAGATATTGTGATGGAAGGGATATGATCTTTTCCAAGGAGAGAGTTTTATATAGTGGATGTACTACTCCTTGTGCCAATGCATGCCTTTGAACCCAAGGGCAAGCTGTACTGCTGTTTGGCATTTTGCAATGGCCAAGCATCCTTCTGTACAGAGCAAGGTCCTCTGTTTGAAAGGTGTCCTTCTGTAGTGATCTCTCCTGACTAAGCTGGTATTAATTTAGGAATTGAGAAAGGGGATCTGGATTAGAGTCAGGACCCAGGCCACAAAATGAGTGGCAGAAATATGAATTACCTGGCCACAGCTTCCCTTTCTATAGTGAAATATAGTATACTTATCTTTAAATTACTGCTGTTCATACCTCATATAAATTAGCATATGCAATATATATGTCATTTTTTGACTGCTTCCTTTTTAGTGATGTGCGTTTTCTTTTTGGCATTTCATTTCCCCTCCGTCTCTCTCTGTCTCTCTCTCTCAGTGATGTACTACATAACTTTAGTCTCTAAAACTAATTTTAGAAATCCTTGAGGAAGGTGATAGGGTAGTATTCAAAAATTCTAGTTCCTAATATGCTATAACCAAATGCAAAAACTCTGCTTTCTATCTAGAGGGATCTGAGAATCTCCTAAGAATCTTCCTAATCTCTACCAATGGAATGGTAGCCATTGTTCAACTTTGTTCACTTTTCTCTAATGCATTTGGTATTGTAAATCTTTTATTCCTTATCTGAATTGAAATGCTGCCTAAATGTATGCAACTGATTATTTTATTTTCTTGTAACTCTTTTTATGTATTGGTTACTTCTTTCTGTTTACTCATTCCATCCTCTATGTAATATAGACAGTGTATTTTATGCATTTAATTCAATTCTTATCTTTTTGAAATCCACCATCTAATTAGGCTAAGTTGGAATGTCAGGCTACAATGCTAAACAGCTTGGCAGAAGATTTTTTTTTCATTTTATAAGTTTCCATAATGGGAAAATCTTTTAAGCATCTTCTAATAGAAGACTAAGCCTCAAAGAAAGCATGTCAACCAAGCATGCTTTTCACTGAAGTAAATACTGGTTAAAATACTGATTTCCAAGCAAGTACCAGCTCCCTGTTTTGATTAAGATTATAGAATTGCAAGTCAAGCAGGGTTTTTTGGTTGTTATTGTGGTAGTGATGGTGGGCAGAGTTGCAATTAAATATTTCATAAAAGTGTATTGTTTATTATGAAGTATTGACTTGCCAGTGTTTCGAAAAGCCAGCTATGTATTTGGACCACTTACTGTGAGTTAAAACAACAGGGCAGGACAACCATTTTGCCTTGCGGTTCAATCTAAATCCGATTGATTAACATTGTGTGTGCTTTTCTATGCAGCACTGAAAAGACTGTTTACTATAGATTTGTAATCAACCTGCCTTGCAGTACCATATTACCCCTGATAACAGAGGCTGTTGCAATTTGGGCCTGAAAGAAACCTATCTCCCAATGGCTTCTTAGATGCTTTTGTGCAGCAACCCACTCTGTTATCTCCATGTGTAATTTGTTTTTGAGAACAGTGATTTACATTTCACTTAGATTACACCTTTTAATGTATCACACGCATAAAGTGGCTGCTGAGGAAACATGCATCCCCGCTAGATTTCAAACAGTGCATTTGAGGCTTCAGTACAGAGAATTACAACACAATTAAAATCAAAAGCTCCCTGATTATTTTATTCATGTGGGCTAACTCTGTGTAGCTTTCACACTAAAACATAGCATTTTTTTAGTGACATGAAATAGTATTGTACATTTTACCTTATCATCTTTTACAACCAGACATCATATTGCTGTGAGGGACTAGTTACTGGATAAAAAGAGGTCAGAGAAACAAATTAATTTGGGAATGGGGTGGAGAAATTATTAATATTAAATTGAGCACACATGCAACAGGTAAATCTTATATACTTTTATGTTGTGAAGACATATTTAGAAAGGAAACGTAGCCAACTTTTATTCAACCATTGTCCTTCTAGCCCAGTTAGATCAGCAAATTTAAAAGTGCTCTTTGTTATTTACCAGTAAGTGGTATATGTTCATCAGTAATACCTTAATCATCTGGGTCATGCTGGATGCCCAAAATCAATTTTAGATTATAAGAATGATACTTTAGGTTTCTGTTTAGGTTACGCCAATGGGTGACTTCTTCAGGGATTGGATTGGGAGAAGAAAGATGTTAGCATTTGAGTTTTCTTGGTCTTCATCTGATTTGGTTAGCTGGTTTAAGGTGTATATACCCCATACTCTGCCTGGAGTTTCTTGCTATTTTATAGCTTGGGATCCCTTGAAATGGTGGTTAGCATGATCATAAGCAGAATCCCGGAGCCATTATGACATGCGTGCTAGATTTTCATCAGATTACAAAAGTAAATGGACTTCAAAAAATCACTTTGACAGTAAATTTAAACTTTATTACTGGTTAACTAAATATAACTAGTAATAAAGATATGCACTTAGATCAGGGACTTATTTCTCTATGTGGCAATTGATGTTTCCTAACTGAATATTGACAGGGATGCAGTGGCTCAGTGGCTAAGGCGCTGAGCTTGTCAATGGAAAGGTCGGCAACTCAGCGTTTCGAATCCCTAGCACTGCATAATGGAATGAGCTCCCATTACTTGTCCCAGCTTCTGTCAACCTAGCAGTTTGAAAGCATGTAAAAAATACAAGTAGAAAAATAGGGACCACTTTGTGCGAAGGTAACAGAGTTCTATGCGCCTTTGGCATTTAGTCATGCTGGCCACATGACCACGGAGACGTCTTTGGACAGTGCTGGCTCTTCAGCTTTGTAATGGAGATGAGCACTGCCCCTTGGAGCTGGAAACAACTAGTATGTATGTGCAAGAGGAATCTTTACCTTTAACTGAACATCAAGACACAGAATTCCTCCAAACCAATCTCTGTTATAATGCATTGTAAGTCTGAACATGTTTTATGCATATATAGACAAATACACATATGATAGAAAACATATTTCACACAGCTTCAATCTCAATCTGTTTACCATGGACCTCACCCCATTCTCAAAAAGTTCCCTGTCTTACTGTCCCCATTTATCTGTATTTATTTCCTTTGTTCATATTTATGTTCATACCTATACTTGTTATCTTGTACATGTCTGACAAACAAATATTAATAAATAAAATAAATAAATAAATAAATATTCTTCACTTGTGTATGTTTTCTACCAGGTATGTGACAGTATAGTATCCAAAATGTATGAACCCCGTTCATAATTCAATGAATAACTTAAATTATATAAAGACGGAATTGTAAAATCTTGGAAGAAAAATTCCACAGAAGGGAATTTGAAAGGGAAAAAATAACTTTGCAAGTTAATGATTGTCTGATAAAATTATGTCAATTGGAAAGATGCAATTTAAGAGATTAGGGTCTAAAATGCTCGGGTAAGGGACTGTTGGCACTATGTGGATTAAACCTCAAAAGAACTAGAAAAATGTTTTTTGAGAAAATGTAACATACTTAAATTATGTGGACATTTTTAAAAATGAAGCAAGAATCTCACATTTTATTTATTTTATTTTATTTATTTTATTTTGTCAAGCGATTATAAGATAACAGGTATAAGTATAAACATAGTTATGAATACATGAAATGGATACATATAAGAAAAATAAAAGAAACAATAGGACAAGGACGGTAGGCATGTTGGTGCGCTTATGCACACCCCTCCAGACCTCCTAGGAAAGGGGTGAGGTCAATAGTAGACAGTCTAAGTTTAAAGTTTTGGGGGTTTGGGGAAGAAACCAGAGAGTCAGGTAGAGAAATCTTTTTCACTGTAAAAGGTGGGAATTTTATTAAAATATGCATAGAAACTAAACAATTAGAAAGAAAAATGATTTGTAAAAATCATTCCTTTCTCAAAGCATTATTTTTCAGGTTATGAGTAGTTAACAATATGAACTTAAATATTTTGGTAAAGAAACTCAAACATGATTTGACAGGTATAAACAGAGACCTGATAGGAAGGTGCTTATGCCTAGAATGCAGCTTCTATAGATCACAATAATTTCATAAGTCACAGAAGCAAAATGACAACTCCCACACAGCAATCCAAATGAATTAACTTGGCAATGCTATAGTGAGTATGTGTATTAAAATAAGTGCAGAAATTAATAAAAGTTGCAGCACATTCAACCAAAGAAAAACTGTCTATAATGCCTTCAAAAAAAAAGCAACAACCCAAAACCACAGATTTTTTTTTCATAGATGCAAGAAGCCATAGTGATGGGAGACTTTAATTACCCTGCCATCTGTTGGCAAACAAACTATGTCAAGCATGATCCTTCCAGGGAATTCCTGGTTTTCCCTGTTGACAACTTCCTTCTTCAGAGGATGGAAGAAAAAACAAGAGAATTGCACTTTCCTTGCCTTGACAGGAATTAATGAGATGTTTAGTTGAAAACATGAAAATAACAAGAATATTTAAGAAAATCATTGTGTAATGCTGGCATTTTTTAATTTTAAGCTAAACTAGAACTGAACACAGCCAGATACACATCTTATATTCAACAAAAGCTGACAGTAATAAAATTAGAGCAATGATAAATAGTGTCACATAGCAGGCCAAGTTAATGGGAAAAAAGAATTTAAGATGAATAGGAGTGCCTAAAAAAGACTATCTTAATTCCAAAGGTACCTGAAGAGAAAAATCAAAGCCCATTTGCCTATACAAAAAGTTTAATGGTAAACTAAAAACAATCAAGAAAAAAATCCATAGGAAATGAAAAAATGACAAGAAAAAATATGTAGATATGTAGTGTAAGTAGAAAAACAAAAACTCAAAATGTACTAGACTTTGCAAAGAATGTTGCTTCTTTAAACAAGAGCAAAATAAAATGAAAAGATTCAGTATAACAACCATTTGGTGAATATGGAGATACTTTAATGGCTAATAAAGGAAAAGAATAAATATATTGTGATAAAATGGGGAAAAGGCATTTTAGTAGTGTATTAACAGCTTACTTAGGCCAAGTCATTCCATTTGAAGCCAAAAAAGGGAGAAAGAAGTGAAAGAGGGGAAGAACAAAGGTTTTTATCCAACACCATTAATTTCCCTTAAAATCCTAACAATTTTTACAAACAAAAATTGTTTGTAAAGTTATAATCAGTCTAGTTCCCCCAACCGTCCGAGTGTAATCTTCTCCAATCCTGTATTGCAAACTAGATATATGTCCATCTATGTAACTGTATATTTTCACTGACCCATTTACAATGACACTGAGGCCAAATTATAGATAGTAGGTGAACTCAAGGGCTTGGACCTCAAAAATAAATCAGATTATCTTCTTGCAGATGCGTTTTCACCAGTTCCCTGCTGCCATTTACACTTAGAAAGAAATATTTAAGTTCTTCTTTGCAGCCTTGGCTTTAATTTGCTGTGACATTTTTACATTTAATATTATTGTATTACTTTAGCTTACGATGTTGTTATTTTACTGTATTTTATGGTGC
Organism: Naja naja; assembly: GCA_009733165.1. Taxonomy (NCBI): domain Eukaryota; kingdom Metazoa; phylum Chordata; class Lepidosauria; order Squamata; family Elapidae; genus Naja; species Naja naja. Next base: position 19,089,029 of record CM019153.1, on the reverse strand, counting down.
ATTATATGTTATAACCTGTAGTTACACAATAAACACACTTTCTTTCTATATTTAACTGTTGATCATTTGGCCCTTTCTCCTTCTCTACAAATTGCCCTCAGCAGTGGCAGCAAAAAATAAAATAAAATAATAAAATAAAATGTAAACTAAACCTCTTGTTTCATTAAAAGGAGCCCTGTTGAATGGATGAATTCCATTCCATCTTTTGCTTTTCCTTTGACAGCATTATTGTTTTCATGTACGCTCGTCTCTGTGTCATTCATTTTCTTCTTTAATGTACTTAACTCTTATATTTCAGGTGAAATTACACTTGATACTTCAAAAGGATTCCTACTTATAGGAATCTCTGTCATTTCACAGGCCACTTGATGAAGAAAAATAATCAAAAAGGATTAAATGATAAAATAAGACACACGGAATATTTAAAACAAATACAAGTGGTGAAGTATATAGTGTAAATGTTCAGGATAATTTTCTTCTCCTGTTGTTTTCTTCATATACTCTTATTCAACAATATTGTATAATAATTTTTTTCAGCAATTGGTAATTATTTGAGAAGTTTGCAGATCCAGCTTTATTTTCAATGTTTGTTTGTTTGCCTGCTTGCTTGCTTGTTTAAAACAGAGATGGGGAACTATAGTCCTTTTATGACTTGTAGACCAACTCCCAGAATTTCTGAGCCAACCATGTTGGCTCAGGAATTCTGGGAGTTAAAGTATGCAAGTCATAAAAGAGTCATAATTCCCCACCTCTGTTTTAAGGCATTTATGTAGCTGCCCATCTTATAACCAATTTTGGACAGCTCCCAATCAAAATGTACTATTAAGTAAGATTGTTATGTTCTTTTATTTCACACTTGTCCAGAGCCAATGCAGAAGCAATTTCTTCTCTTCACACACCGAATATTGAGATGCAAACTTGTAAGTGATTTTGTCTTTTAGAAGAGTTGAAGATGGATAAAATCCTCTCTTTTCCCTAGCACATGGACCTGTTAAAAAAAGCACATGGACCTGTTAAAAAAAGTGATCAATATTACTTGGTCCTATTGAAATAATTGATGATATTATGTGTAATCTAACGTATCATACCATGATATTATTTACATTTATTTTTAAGTATTTTAATTGTTTTTTAAGCCTGCTTAAATTGTTTATTTTATTATACACCACCCAAAGTCACATTTGTGAAATGGGCAGTGATATAAATTTAATTAATACATAAATGAATAAATAAAAGTTCTCAATCTCTTTGCTTAATACTACAGACATTGTCCATTGGCTCAAAGCAACCAGTTACATTTGGACTTGAACAGGCCTATAACTCTGTGAAGCTGACTACTTATAATGTAGATAGTGTTTGGTTTTCTGACGGGCTTAGAAGATCAATATTCCTGATTTTCAACAAACAAACAAATAGCTTCCAGTAGTAGTGGTATCACTACACCTGAACTTGAAACTTTCCATGGGTTCAGAATGGCCATTCAACTGAAGACTGGTGAGCAATCTTTTCCTTCTTTCAAACTTTCAGCTGAATGTGTGATTTAAGAGGAGCATTAAAAAAAAAGCCTAAACAAAATATTCAAATTTTGCTACAGCTTTGTTTAGGAAAAGTAACACAAATGGCTTAAAAGGAGCAGAGAAATGCACAACATAGTTGTGTAATATTTTACCATGATCAGTAATATTAATGCATGACCTCATTCTCCTGCTTACTTAAAATTCTGTTTATTAATATATATTTCTTCTGGCTATTTATATAAAAACATAATCCTCCTTGACATAATTTGCTTTGCCTATTATAGAATTGTCATCACAGAATTAGAATGCCAGGAATACATAGTAAAAATTACATTATACTTGTGGTCAAATGGAAGAAAAAAATTTATTGTAAAACAGGCTATCCCATTCCAGGTGAACAGCAGGAAAAAAAAACCCAAAACATGACTCCTATTTATAACAACACTCTAGTAAGGTTACACACTAAAGTACACAGCTTGAATTATCTCAGTTTGGTTACAAACTACTTGAATAAAAACATTTAAAAATGCCCAATGAATTTGACTAGAAAGTAAATCAATTTTAATTATGTCTCATGACAAATGGTAAAACAGTATGCCAATTTAACTCGAGCAGTATACTAAAATGGTATTTGCAAGTGATGGAATGCACCAAAGCAGAAACAGACATATGTATTCTTCTCAATAGTAGTACGCTATCAATGATCTCCATCTGCACTTGGTAATTGATTTTTGTTTAGAATTTATTTCTGTTTTAGATTTTTTTAATCCTGCCTTTATTAATTTTGATATAAATATTTCAAGGTGTGAACATGCCCAATGCCCTCCTCTTATTTTCTCCACAACAATAACTATGAGCTATGAGATGAGTTGGCTGAAAGAATGACTGGCCCAAAGTCAATCAGCCAGCTTTCATGCCTACAATGGGAGTAGATATAGAATAAGGAAACTCTCTCCACTGAATAGAAGCACATGACAGAGAAAGGTTGGTTTCAAACCAGTCAAATATCAGAATTATATTATATAAAATATGTATAGTTCCATTTTAAAATGTTGTGATACAGATATACAGCAGATATACACATTCTACCCCTGGAAATTGAAAGTAGGAAGAAAAATTACCATATGAATAAACACAGTGAATCACATACTTAATGTGGAGGGATTTTAATACATAATATGTGTGTATGTATACATTTGCCTGTATGTATGCATGTGTGTGTGTAAACACACAGAGACATGTACAAATACATATCTATACATAGTTAACAGCTCACTTTTTAAATGCAAATATAAATATCTTTTATTTATGTGTTGTTTTGTTTTGATTTGGTATACAACTTTTTAAATACATAATTTGCATGAAATATTTGATAGAGAATGACAGACTTTAGTGGACCTCAGAATTACTGCCATCTGGCAGCCCGACAGAATCTGTATTGATGGGACATTCAATTTTGATCGGAAATAAATATGTATTTTTCTCCAGTACTGGATTTGGTCCAGTTTATATCTTTTCCTAATTTAGAAGCTTATTACAAAATTAATAAACCATTTTGTAAAATGTGATGGAGTTGTTCACATAGTTAACAAATAAAAGAAAATTTCTCAATAGAGAATAGTATAGCCAACCTTTTATCTGTAAACTGATTTATAGTTAATTTTTCATTCTAAAATTTGATTTCTTCTGTCTCTATCCATGTCCCTCCTGCTTTCCCATTTTCTCATCTAAAATTCTGTGATGTGTAAGTTTTACATATATAAAATAATAGCTCGATACCCGTGCTTCGCTACAAAACTATGTGGTTGGGCTTAGTTTTTGGGGAGAAAAATAAAGTGAAAAAGTTCTGCCTCTGCCTGCCAGCATTCATCAGTATTCATCTGGCTAGCGTCCTGCCAGTGTGTGAGGCTGTTTGGAATCTGAAACAGTATTTGCTGTGTGAGCAAGAAGGAGACAGCAAGGAGCCTGGGTGTGACTTAGCTCAACTGTCCTGTACTTAAGCTGCTTTCTGCTGTGAAACTAAAACTGAAACTGAAACTCCTCTCCTCTGCTTGTGTTTTGCAGGTGGGGAGGGGGAGTAGAACTCCTTAGCATCAGAGCATGTTAATAATAATATATAAAATACTAATGCTCTAATGATCATTTTGAAAAATCCTTTCTTGATGAGCACCTAGAAGCCAAGTGGAACATACATGCCAAATTTCAAGTTTGTAGACTTTATGGATCTGGAGATTTTGTGATGATGCGTGAGTGGTATTTCACATTTATATATATATATAAGCTGGATTCCCGAGCTTCAGTATGAAACTATGTGATCGGGCTTAGTTTTGGGGAGGAAAATGAGGAGAAAAAAATTCTGCCTCTGCCTACCAGCATCCATCGGTATTCATCTGGCTAGCGTCCTGTCAGTGTGCCAGAGAGTTGAGGGCTGTTTGGAAACTGAAACAGTATTTGCTGTGTGAGCAAGAAGGAGACAGCAAGGAGCCTGGGCGTGGCTTAGCTCAATGAGCCTTGGTGGCTCAGGCTGTTAGATGCCTGCTCTTAAGATCCAGCTGTCTACAATTACTGCAGGCTCGAATCCCACCAGGCTCAAGGTTGACTCAGCCTTCCATCCTCTCGGGGTAGGTAAATTGAGGACCCAAGATTGTTGGGGGCAATAAGCTGACTTTGTAAAAAATGCCGCTTACTAGAAGCAGGCATATACAATGGAATGAAGGCTATTGCTGAGCACACTGGGTTGTATCCCAAAAATTGTAAGCCGCCCTGAGTCTTCGGAGAAGGGCGGCATATAAATGTAATTTTAAAAAAAAACTGTTCTGTACTAAAGCTGCTTGCTGCTGTGAAACTAAAACTGAAACTGAAACTCCTTTCCTCTGCTTGTGTTTTCATTTGGGACAAATTTCTTTTCAAGTGGGGAGGGGGAAAAGAATTCCTTAGCAGCAGAGCATGTTAATAATAATATACAAAATACTAATGCTCTGATGGTCATTCTGAAAAGAACTTTTCTTAGTGAGCACCTAGAAACCAAGATGAACAAGATGTGCCAAATTTCACATTTGTAGGCTTTACGGTTCTGGAGATTTTGTGATGGTGCGGGAGTGTATTTCGCTTTTACAGTATATATATAGATGTAATACATTTTATATATGTAATGCAGATATGTATTTGTTCTGACATTCAAAACTATTCATTCTATTTAAAATAGTTGGAGGATTAAGAGTAGTTAACAAAATCAAAAAAGAGTTAGCAGGGAGGATAATTCCTTCTTTTATTTTAAAATTGTTTCTTTGTCATGCAGTCCCTTGCAAAGATGCTGAAATTCTCTCTTTGCCCACTATTTTCTTGCAGGATCTTGTGATTATGCAGCAACCATGATGAACATGATTTCAAGAAAATACAGAAGTTTGGAGAAGTCTGATGCAACTGTTTAACACGAGTTGGTCAGTTGCCTTAGAAAATTGTGGAGTTCTTCTGTCCCATCTTTCTTTTTGTAAAAAGTGAAGATTAATATTGACATTATTTTACTCTTAGTGGGAGAGAAGAAAAACATAATGTCCTTTTTGGCCCTCCTTTAAGAGCCACGGTGGTGCAATGGTCAGAGTGCAGTTCTGCAGGCTACGTCTGCTAGCTGCTGCTGCCTGCAATTTGGCAGTTCAAATCTCACCAGGCTCAAGGTTGACTCGGCCTTCCACCCTTCTGAGGTGAATAAAATGAGGACCCAGATTGTTGGAGGCAATATGCTGACTCTGTAAATCGCTTAGAAAAGGCTATAAAGCACTGTAAAGTGGTATATAAGTCTAAGTGCTATTGCTATTTTGAGGAATAAAGCATCTAACTAATAAAGAGGTAGGATTTATTTTATTGAGGGAAAAAATAGAAATATCTTTGACATGTTGTTTTCATCTCTTGTGTGTTTCAAAATTAAAATAAGGTTGGATACCTTTTATAAAATATTTCTCTCAATTTCTAACATAAATGTTTATGACGACTTAGTTCCAAACCTATTTTCTATGCTTTATTAAAAAGTCCTGACTAACATTTTCCATTTCTTTTACTAAGGATTACAGTGTTCAATTTATTCAATATTTTTATTAGACTCCATTTACGATTTACCTATTCATTGATTCATCACAAATCAATAGGTTTAGAAAATAATTGGGGTCTGGCTGGTGAACCTTCAAAGTGTAACAGAACTGTAGATTTGTTTTGGGAGCCAATGAAAAAAAATACATTGGCAAAAGTTAATAGCAAACCATCTACATACAACTGCCAAGAAAGTTTAATGTATATGTCTTTGCCATCAAGAGGAGTAAGCCCACCACAAGGAGTTATTTTTAACCTTACCTGATTTGGAAACATTAAAATGTGGCATTCTTTCATTAACAAAAATGCATCATATATTTATTTATATATTCATTCATTTGTTCATTCAAATACTGGATCACATTATTAAAAAATTATTTAATAAAATTCAAAAATTAAACTTTAATAGTATTAACATATTTATTTTATTTATTTATTTATTTTAATTACATTTATATGCCGCCCTTCTCCGAAGACTCAGGGCGGCTTACAATTTTTGGGATACAACCCAGTGTGCTCAGCAATAGCCTTCATTCCATTGTATATGCCTGCTTATTACTAAGCGGCATTTTTACAAGGTCAGCTAATTGCCCCCAACAATCTTGGGTCCTCAATTTACCTACCCCGAGAGGATGGAAGGCTGAGTCAACCTTGAGCCTGGTGGGATTCGAGCCTAGAGTAATTGCAGGCAGCTGGAACTTAAATGCAGGCATTTAACAGCCTGAGCCACCAAGGCTCATATGCATATGCAAAAGAATATTTGGAAATTCTAAAATACTAAATATATTTAATGTATAAATCATATTTTTAAACTTTGCTTTATATATTTAATAAATCTGTGTTATTTAAATGTAAAATAAAATTATAATTCTTTTATTCATATTTTGGAATATATTTAAACTTGCAAAGTAAATAAAGTTATTTAGCAATTTCCCTATAATTAGCTGTGTTATCATACACTTGTTCTTATAATGAAAAAAAAATCCTAACCTAACATTAACGTTTTATGAGCTTTTTAAAATTCCTTTTATTTACCTATATGGAACTACAAATAATTTAAAAATGCTATTTTAATATAACCAGAATTTTTAACACACTACAACTTCATCATTTCACTTTTATTAATATTTTATCAGAGACAAAATGGGGACAGTTCAATGTAGTTAATTAATCTTGCAGAGTAAAGAGCTAGTGGGCAGTTAACCTAAGATGTACTAAATGATTTTATCAATTAGGGAATAAATTCTTATTTTAGAATATTAAAGAAGCTCAAAAACTGCAGTATAACGTTATTTTAAAAATGCAGCTTATAGTTTGATTTTTAACAGGCTCACTGAGAATTGACATTTAAAAAGCTTAGTTTGAGAAAAAAAAGCAATGCTACAGTTCTTTGGATATGGACTATGCAGGTATAATATCAGTTACATGCACTTTGGGGTGATTATTTTTGCAGAAAATTTAGCATATCTCTTCTTTATCCAGTATCGGTTCCTTTTTCTTTATTCACACATACACATGTATGCACTTATAACACCAACAAAAAGTTGTCACTGACATAAAAAAAATTGTACCTGCCTGCCTGTCCTAGGGTAATCATCATAATTTATTTCACTATGGATATGCTTAAATCATTCTTTATTCTACGTAGATCTGAGCTTTGGTGGCTCAGGCTGTTAAATGCCTGCTCTTAAGATCCAGCTGTCTACAATTACTGTAGGCTCGAATCCCACCAGGCTCAAGGTTGACTCAGCCTTCCATCCTCTCGGGGTAGGTAAATTGAGGACCCAAGATTGTTGGGGGCAATTAGCTGACCTTGTAAAAATGCCGCTTAGTAATAAGCAGGCATATACAATGGAATAAGGCTATTGCTGAGCGCATTGGGTTGTGCTCCAAAAATTGTAAGCCGCCTTGAGTCTTCGGAGAAGGGCGGCATATAAATGTAATAAAAAAAAACAGCTTTCTCCTAATTTTACAAATAGAGAAAGTGGATGGATGGATGGATGGATGGATGGATGGATGGGTGGGTGGGTGGAGTCAGATAGGCAGACAATCAGGCAGGCAGGCAGGCAGACAGACAAATATAGGGATCCTTGGTGATTTCTGAGCTTGGTTGTTTTCTTGCAGATGTTTCATTAATCAAGCTAGGTAACATCATATGCTTTCCACTTTTTAGACTATAACAATAATTCTTACTACATTATATATACACACATACTTATATTTTAGAAGAAATCTTCGTTGGACCAAGTTCATTATGTATAAAACTCTATTGTATAAAATAAGTTATAAAATTAATTGGAATTGGATTCACCTAATACTGTCCAATGTTTATCAATTGCTCATTTTTTAAAAAAAATATCACTTTTCATTTATTTATTGGCATACGTTGTATTTTATTTATTTATTCATTCTTACAATTTATTAGCCATCTGACTCCGAGAACCTATGAGCATCTTACAATTTAAAGCATAAAATGCAAATTATAAAAACCCCAGAATATCACACAAACAAAGGAAACCATCTAGCAAGGGCTTAATCTTTCCTCTGCATCAAAGCTTGGGAAAATAGCCAGGTCTTTAATGCCTTCCTAAGCATTTTCAGGGTGGAAGCAATCCAGATCTTTGGGAAGATGTTCTAAATGGGCCAGTGGAAGCTTTTCATCCTGTTCATAATTTACACACATGTTCCTTTTGATTATATGATATTTTTGATGGATATTTGACCCAGGAAATTAAAAGGTTGATGCTAAGATTCATGCAACTGAAATGCTCAATATATTTCATGTCTGGGGTTTATACATCACTGCTAAAGATTTTCAATCAGGAACTCTGTTTTGGTGTCGGATAATCCCTACAAATGAAGAAAATTGTACTGAGGGTCACTGGATGTAACGGTATGTGAGAATGACCTTGGGAAACAGAAGGAAGAGCTGCAGACTCGACAAACATCATGGAAAAGATATCTCAGCCAATAGAAGGAGAGAGGTGAGGGTATGGGAAATATTTCAAAAGGGCCCCTCTTTAGTTTTCCAGAGAGTTAATGGAGAGGAAGAGAAAAATACCTTCATAGTTTTAGACTTAATCATAACTTAATTGCTAACATGCTTGTAAAGAAGGCACAGAAGAGGCTGTACTTCCTGAGAATTCTCAGGAAGATAAATCTATCTCAGTATCTATTCTGTCCTACTACCGCAGCACCACTGAGAGTGTCCTGACATACTGCATTCTTGTATGGTACGGGAGCAGCTCTGTAGCAGACAAAAAAGCTTTACAGAGAATCATTAAAACTGCCCAGAATATCACTGCACTCCAGCTATCAGCCATGGATGACATCTTTACATCTCGCTGTGTGAGGAAGTTGCACAACATTCTCAGAGACTCTTCCCATCCTGCTTACAATCTTTATGAACTGTTGCCTTCTGGCAGAAGTTACAGAACAATTAAAACTCAGACCACACGTTTTCTGAATAGTTTTTATCCCAAGAGCTATAACGGCACTTAACAATGAACTTAAGGACCACCATCAGTGAACTGTTGGACAGTATTACTTGGTCTGTTGTGTGGATGTTTGTGTGCTTTTAGGAGGTGGGGAATTTTGGCGGGTGGGGAGGTGTTTGGGGATTGTCATGTGTGTGTGCATATTGAGTCTTGGGTGTTATCAGAATTTCGTTGTATGTATACCGTGTATATATGTAAAATGACAATAAAGAATTTGATTCGATTCAATTCAATCCTAAAAGTTTCAAGTTCCTTTAGCTGTCTTTTGATTTAGCTACATTTACCATTTTTTCCAGTTGTTAGGCTTCCTTTTTGTATTATGATAACCAGAATTGGACATGGTGTTAGAGATGTGGTCTGATCAGTGCAAACTAGAGGGGTACTATCATTTCTATTATCTTGATCTTGATGTAGCTGATCTATGATCTTGATGTAGCTGTTCTATGATCTCTGTTGATGTAACCCCAATTGCAGCACAACACCAGCTCATCCTTAATCTGTAGTCTACCAAAACTTCCAGATCCCTCCCATAGGGACTATTGTTAAGCCATGTACCACCAGTCTTGTAACTGTGCATTTGGTTTTTCCTGCCTAAATGCAGAGACTTACATTTTTCACCTTTGAACAAACCTGATGGATGGAATGAAATAGAATGAAATAAACACACACACACACACACACACACACACACACACACACATACATATATATATATATATATATATATATATATATATATATGTAGGTCTTGGTGTATTCGGGTTATATATATATATATATATATATATATATATATATATATATATATATATATTCAGCTACAAGGAGAAACCTGACATTTATTATCAGAAAGGACACCTTTCCTGACTGAAATAATCACCTAGCTAATCTGCACTCATAAATCATGCCATATTGCTCTTCCTTACTTTTTTCCAAGAGGTCATCTGTGAATGACTGCAGCATTCTATCATATAAGAGACTCTCTGGTCATGGGATCTTAACAAGTGGACCATCACAAATGCTTATCTTTGGCGTCAGACTTGAATTTCATTTCTTTTTTTTTCTAAGTTCATTTTGTGCAGACTGTATTTAAATGAGAAACAATGCATCATCCTCACTCCAGTCTGTTCATAGGCTGCTGTACTAACAAGCCATTGTGCATTCTGAATGGGGTGATTGGTTGGTGGTTTAATTTAAATGGAGGACGATTAAATTCAATAGATTTTTTAAAAGTAACCAATGGGATTATGTACAAAACCATTTTGTTCACTTGTGTGTGTCTCTTCTTTTCAGCATTCTATTGTGTGTGACTCTGAGGTGCCTAGTTTTCTGGAAGGACATTAATATTAACTTCTGAGAGTGATATTATGGCAGTCTCATTAGATATGGCATCTCTTTTTCTCACCCAGAGTTCTCCTATTGTATAAGTTCCACATTTGGATGTGCTTTTATATGATTATCTAACAATAATGAACATACTGATTTTGAACATATATTTATTAAAGATTTATAGCTAAATCACATTTTTTTATCTAACCTGACTGTTTTGTCTTAGCTGAATTTACTGGAAGAATGAGAAAAAGGGAGAACCAGTAAGTCACTTTCCACCTCCATACCCAGTAAAAAAAAAATTTTTTTGACTAAAAGTGAACAGATATTTTTTCCACTGTAAAAATATTTATTCATAAAAAGCTGTTTGATTCTTATTCACTTAACAATGAATTAATATCAAACATAAGCTACTCTCATTCTCTAGTTCCACAAAAGAGTATGATACATAGAAGGACATCTGTAGAATTATTGTGCTTTGTAAAGCATTTATTATTTACTGAGGCATTCAGGTCAATGTTTTATATGGAATAAAATTATTTGAATTCAAATGGGTCCTTTGAACCAAGATGGTCTAAGGTAAGTTACTTATCCAATTATTTTCAGTTATAAACATAGAGGAATACTCTTCAGGCAGCAAATGATTGGCTTAGCATAGCTGGATTGCATCCCATTTAACAATGAGCACAAACAAAATGATTTGTTATGCTCATTTCACATTACACACGTTACCCAGTCACATTTTATTGGATTAAATTACAAATATTGTGACCAAGAAACGTGGCCAATGTCCTTCAAGACAGGATTTACATTGTGGAAGAATGTATCTCACTAATTTATCTATATTTAATTATTTATTTATTAGGTTTATGTCTTCACTGTTTGTTCTTAGGAGGTTATCTGATGGGCTACAGGGAAGCATGAGAAGAAGGGAGCATATTTCAAAGAGTGGGGAAAGGCAAGAGACCACACAACCCAAAGATGGAATGGAGAAAGAAGAGATTCAGGATAGCAACTTCCTAGAATTCCCAGATATATCCATGAGGATTAGAGTAGTATACATTTAAGTCTGACAAGATTTTCTCTATGAGATATGAGAGCAAATAAAGAACTGAACTTTGGCTGAACTGTTCTAGATTGTTCTTGCCTTGAGCCTAACAATTTACCTTTAAACTCAGACAGTGTGAAACACTAGTACTATAAATGTCAAATCAAGTTCCATGTGGATCATCAGAAACCTTCTTTCGGCTATTACATCATTAAAAGTAAAACAATAGGTCTTTGGGTTGACGGGCTTCAGAACAGGAGGACACTATGTTTATGGCATTCTATAATGGAGGCCCAAAGACCTCCTGAACTTTTCTTATTTTGCCAGATTTTTATTTGTTAAACTGTGATTGTTTTCTTGGTATTAATTTTATGCCTGTTTTCATCCTGTAATTCTTCTCTGAACAAACATTTTTTTTAATCAAAAAATGAAATAAAATAGGCATCCTCTTATCCTGCACAAAGCCATTGTCTTGTGAGCCATATATTTTGAAGATACTTGTATAAATGCAGGAATTTTTATTGAAATCTTAGGTTGAGATAGAAGATATTCAATAAGCTTTCTGCCTTCCATGTGCATTGTTTCATAGTGCAGAGAGTAAAGGCAAAGAATAAGACTTTAAAAAGTATCGTTCCAAAATGGATAATGTGAACAAGCTAATATATAGCATGACCCTGTGTGCAGACAAATATGCTAGACTCTAAGGAAGTTGCAAGCCACTACCGTAGTGTTTTTCTACCTTGTCAACTTTAAGGTAGATGGACTTCAACTCCCAAAAGTGGCTGAGAAATTCTGGAAGTTGAAGTTCACACATCTTAAAGTTGCTAAGGTTGAGAAATACTACTCTATCATCTCACCGCTGGGCATACAACGAAGATTATTGTAATCAGTCTTTCTAATTTTTAAGCCAATACAGATATAAGGAGATTGTCCTCTGCACATGGTATTTCCATAGTTTTTCTAATTACCACTGTCTTAAAGAATGAAATTCTAGGTACACTGCCTGTGGCCTTGAAACCTCAAGAGCTATTGTCAAGAACTATGAATAAATTATCATGTTTAATGCTACAACAGGGAACAATTATGAATTACACTGTGGGGAATAATGAAATTTTGTTCTAGTTATATTTCAATGTGGAAAAAAAATGGAAAAAAAGTTAGTTTTCTGTCCTACTCCTACCTCTAATTTCTGGATCATTGTGCCATGGAAAACTTACAGCCTAAGTCTAATTGGCATAATAAAATTCCAGTTGGGTCATTGCATAAATATCCAAGCTCTCAAAAAATTACAGATGCAAATGAAGTTCCTGTTTTTCTCTGGTTTTATCTAGTCCAAGCATCAGAATAAAATATTTGATAAGTCCTTCTGTTTAGCCTATACTGGGCATCATGGATTTTAGCATAGTTTTGGGCCATTATTTTTAATTACTAGATCACCATGCAGTTTTGAATACTTGAAACAGTTTTGCATACAGAATAAAATACTGTTTGTTTTAAGTTTGGAGAAAATTTAACTTGCAGAATTTGCTTTGTTTGAAAATCAGCCTTCAATAACAGGTAATGCTCTGTGGCACCATATGGAAGCTTTCTGACATATGGATTGAATTAACAAGTTTAAAACTGTTAAGATCAGTTTTTCTTTCACCGGAGGCAAAGTGGGGGAGGAGCAAACTTTGCAGGATGCACCTCTGTGAAATAAGCTTGAATAACAGCCATACAACTCAGCTGGTTGGTTTCTTGACAGGAAGGGAATTTTTAACAGCAGCTAATTTTATAGCAGTTAACAAAATGATGAATCAGAATGTGGAATGTGCTTACTCGCTTCATATAATCTACACATAAGCTATAATTGCCATGGCACTGGGGTTTTTTGTCTACATTTCCATATGTTATAGATCACACTGAATCTTTCCCAGTGACAACATTCCAGCATGGTTGGTGACGTCATAAGTTCATGAAATTTAACTTGATGTGAACCATTGCATCTGGTCATGGAAGTGTGATGAATCTCATGATGATGTCATGAACTCGATGGCTTACTATAATGGACAACTTGGTGAGAATCTGGCAAAAGGAATCTGAATTTGGAAGCATTCTTATATCATGCATGTTTCCTCTGCTTAAATGAAAGTGATAATTTGGTTGGAAGATGTTCATCTGGAAAAAATATATTCCTTTATTTATCTTTTTTCTCTAAGAATGATTTTTAAAAATTATAGCCCAAACCACTGGAATAAGATACAATGTATATAGCAAGAACCTAGTGTCACTTGGCAGATCTTTTTCTAGGATGGCAGCATAACTATAAAGTGCCCTGAGCAAAGAGATCTTGTAAACAGATTCTATTTATAAGAAGGAAGGAAAGAAGGGAGGGAGGGAGGGAGGAGGAAGGAAGGAAGAAAGAGGGAGGAAGGAAAGAGAAAAGAGAAGAGAGGGGAGGGGAGGGAGAAGATAAGAAAAAGAAAAGAAAAACAGGAGAGATGAGATGTGATGAGATGAGATGAGATGAGGGGAGAGGAAAGGAGAGGAGAAGAGAAGAGAAGAAAAGAGAAGAGAAGAGAAGAGAAGAGGTCTAGCTAAAAATATAAAATTTCATAACTAAATAAAATATGCATTTGTGAGGACCTTATTTATATGGTTCCATTCATGTTTTCCCTAACAATTTATGAGATCTCTATATAATGATGCGGCTAAGATTCCAGGCTGGTATAATTTGTTGCTTTGGGCACAAATTCCTTGCAGCATCTCCACAAGTTCCAGTGTCTAACCTAAGGCTTGACATGATTATTTTTTAACATTATCACTTTATATCAAACGCTCAGGACTCCGTTGGCATTTGCATGTTGGTTACAGAGGAATGGGATGTAAAGTATTCCAAAAGTTAGACAAGAAGTCCTTATTCTTCCATAAGTGACACTGCCTAAATTAATTAACCCAATCAGCTTTGTACAGAAACTATATGGTGCTGGCCCAGATGAATATTTGCAGAGAAAGCTGAATTTCGTCTGGGAACTGAAGTCTGGAAAATCAAAAGAAAAAAAAAAACCAGAAGTTAAAAGCAAAGTACTTTTGAAATATTTCAACAATGTAAAGATATAGTCAAAAAGGGTCAAACTCTTAAGAGCAATTTTATCTTTACTTTCTTTTGTGTTAAAAAAATACTTTTATTTTTCTAAAACTAACCTGTTTTGATTACTTTTTAAAAGTTATCTTAAGGTAGCTGTTGACTTGTGACTGGGTTTTTAATCATGTTCTCATTTTATGTTTATTATAGCAAAACATTTTTTTTTTGAAAAATCACCTTGAGCCTTGGTGGTGCAGGCTGTTAAATGCCTAGCACTTAGCACTTAGTTCCAGCTGCCTGCAATTAGTGCAGGCTCGAATCCCACCAGGCTCAAGGTTGACTCAGCCTTCCATCCTCTCGGGGTAGGTAAATTGAGGACCCAAGATTGTTGGGGGCAATAAGCTGATTTTGTAAAAATGCCGCTTGGGGGCCCCAAAAAGCCCTAGTAATAAGCAGGCATATACAATGGAATTAAGGCTATTGTTGAGAGCATTGGGTTGTGCTCCAAAAAATTGTAAGCCGCCCTGAGTCTCCGGAGAAGGGCGGCATATAAATATGAATTTAAAAAAAAAAACTGGACTGGCAGCATAGAGGGGATGCAAGATAGGCTGAGTAGTTACAATGAGCTCTCTGGCAAAATTGCTGTTTCATGTCCTGAGAATTGTAGGGCAGTTTGGCAAAGACCAGGAGGTCAATATATACTGATGACTTGGAGATGCAGTTTGATTTTTAAGCATCTTCTATGGCTACCAGTAAAAGGTAGAGATGTTTGTGTTCTGTGTGGCTGAATAAAACACACACACATAAAGACACATACACAACTTAGGCTAAAAGACATGATTATTGTAATTCGAAACTCATAAAGTGTTGCTGTGTTTGATATTTATTGTACTTTGGTGTAGAAAGAAACGTAATCTGGAAATAAGCGATCACTACTATTATATCATCAAAATGTTTTAGCCTTGGGTTTTATATTTGAAAAGACAAGCTTGAGTGACAGATGCAAACTGAGACTGGCCCCATGTCCTTCTGATCTTCTCTAATTGAAATTTTGTGGGATGAATTGAATGAGGACAGTTCAAAGATCTGGGGATCCGTACTACATAAACATTGTTTCATTTAATCAAAACACTCTTTGAAGTGCAACACTTGTAGACCACCTGTAGCTTTGAAATATAAAGTCATATAAAAGCTTCAGTGAATCTGAAGGGGACAGTGCGCAGCTACGATACGCCAGTGGAAAGAAAAAAGCAAAACAGGTAAGATGATCATGAAAGCCTAGTTTGTATTAATGTTTCTCTTCAGCATTGTTTTATTCCCCAGGCGGCAAAGCTTTCTAAAGTGGGAAGCAACCCACTGCTTTATTCAGGATTTTATCAAGATTGTTTTTATTACAGTTGTTATTTATAAACAAAACGTGTTTTCTACCTTGCCTCCCAACTTTAATTGTTTCTAGTTCATATGGATTTTACTTCAGAATATTCTGGTAAGAGCCCCTTCCAGCTTCAATTCTTCTCTGTGAAGTTTACATTTAAAGGCAATTTCAAAGACAAAATGACTACAATGTAGTCCTTGCTTTCCTGTAAAGGATGCAAACAAGGCGGTTTTCCACCTCAGAATTCTGCATGCATTTTGTAAAATATACCCAGTATGTAGGAACAGCAAGGACATGCTAAATGTCCTAAATGCATTTAGGGATGGATGGCAGACTAGTTGATGATATTCCGACACAGCATGATGCATAGAATTAGGTGGGCTTTGGTAACTTTCCAAGCATAAGGAACAAAATCAGTATTCCATTTCTTATGGATACCTCTCAAATTTGTATACAAATATTGTTTCACATGCAGGTATCTCAGCAAATCTAGAATATCCTAAGATATAAAGCTTACTACTACCATACTACTTTGAAGATAAAACAAATCACTAAATAAGCTGGATATTCTTGAATTATGTTTTCCGTTATTTCAGAATATGGAAATATTTTTGAAACATTTCTGAATATTTCACTGGAAGGTTGGATTGAATGTTCCTTTTGTAAAATTTTGATATAGAGAATGAAAGATGAGGAAGGGGATGGAAGGGATGATAAGGGAGGGAAAAAGAGGGGAAGGGGAGGAGAGGAGAAGTCTTGCAAGGCTGCATGTTAGTTTGATGTGTAGGGAGAACCATATCAATCTCCAACATACTACCAAGAAATTCATCATGTGGGAATTCTTTACATCTGTGTTAATTCTTGGTTGATGCAGCAATGCAACAACAAAGTGGACCAAGAGAAGTTAAAGCAGCTACCCAAATTCAACAAAGTCTGCTGTAAGGGTTCCAACAAATGTCCTAATAAAATTAAGAGTCTCAAGCCATTTAGCAAGAAAAATCCAGTTGTTTATTAGGAGTGCCATGTCGGCATGATCTAGGTGAAGCCAGCTCTGACTTCAGCCAATTAGTGGCTTCCCTCTGACACTATTTCCCCTTCCTCCCAGAGTGTGTCCACCAGCCACATTCCCCAATTGAGCAATTTCACGGGTCTTAGAAGTCATCCCCTCCAGCAGTTGTGGGTCTCTTTGGAGATGGCCTTGACTTTGGCCGGCTAGGCTGTGTCTTGTTTTGACTGCGGTGTGAATTCCTTGGAGCAGCTGTGAGGTGCGATTTCCATTCCCCTGCCTATGGCAACTCGGGAGCAGGTCAGGAAAGCTTCACAAGTTGATATTGCATGATAATAGTAATTAATATTAATTGTACAATTTGATCACAATGAGTTTGCTTTCCTTGTGTTTCTTCGATTTTCTGGTACTCTGTATTTTGCTAAGGTTGGAATAAGTTTTCATAGCCTACCAACATTCTGGCCGGAAGTTAAATAGAATAGCTGTAAATCAAGTCACATTTTTCAAATGAGGCTATAAAACCATAAATCAGCCTATAGTTTTTCCATCAGTATTGCAAGGAGTTAGAAAATAATGGTTTCAGAATTCCAGGAAGCAGTCCAACATGAGAGTTCCATCTAGTCTAAGCTTTAGGTTGAGAGCCATAAAATACAGGTTGCTAAAATAAAGCTATCACTAAAGTTGTTTCAGCAAGGTATGAGCCTACAGAGTAGTTTAAATCTGTTAAATCAACCAATTTAGAGCTTGCAACTAGGATTGGAATTTTGTTCATAAATTATGAAGCTGGACAAAAAATAACGCAATCAGGATGCTGCAACCATCCGTAAATGTGAGCCAGTTGCCAAGCACCTGAAATATATTCATGAGATCATTGGGGGAGCGGTGGGAAGTAGTGTGACATTTTACAATGAGTGGAAGTGTCTTACAGGCTATTAAGCACCTTTCTGAGGTTGTAATTCTGAATGGTCATTAAAGCACAGATTGTAAGTTGCAGACTACTTGTGAAGCTGAAATCCAGTTTTGATGTTGCTATGTTATCATTCTGCAGAAAGTCAGCTGCCAATGTTGGTCTTTCTTGATAGGCTTCTATTCTCCTTCTAGGTTATCCCAGTGTCTTGCGCCATTGTCTTATGCATTTTCAGAAGTGAGATCTTCCCTCTAATTTCAAGTGTCAGTCCTCAGTATCAGAGTCAGAAGCAGTGAGACTTACATCTGGGTTGTCATGCCCTTGTCGTAATCTGATTCAGAGAGGGAGGCCGAGCAGCTGACAGGGAGTGGGATTGTGCCTCTGTTGCCTGTGGAAGAAACTGGGAAGGGCACAGTCCAGCTGGGCAGAGCAGGGAAGAGGTAGAGCAAGGGAAAGGGAATTCAGAGGAAGACCCAGGCCCACCCCCTCTTCATCCTAGGGCATGCAGGGAGGAACAGAAAAGGGAGCAATGTGAGTTACATGGGAGAAAAGGGCCCTGATTCCTTTCATTAGCTTCATTAGCTGCAGCTGGGAACACAGTGTTTAAAAAAGGAAGCTGCGCATAGCAACTTGTTGGGAGCAAAATTATCTGGTATTGCTGAGACTTATCTGTGTTCCTGGCATCTTCCCAACTGTGTGTGTTTTGCTGTCCTTTCAAGTCTGCAATTCCTTCTCCTGCCCTGTCAAGTTAATTACTGCAGCGTGGTTTGTTTGGATTTTTAGTTACAGTTTGTATGTACTTTGTTTTCGGACTGAATTTCCTCCACTTAAAGGCTGTCCTTGGGAGAGCTTTTCTCCATCCGAAGGTAACCTGGACATTGGGGGCAAAGTTGGAGATAATAAAGGGAATCTTCTTGCTTATTTGACTGTGTTGCCTTTGTGCCACACCCCAGGTCATCACAGGTCTGTGTTAAATAACATTGGGTCATAGGCAACATTGTGGTCTGTTAGAAGCCAGAATGGTATTAAAATGACATACGTACTTGATATGATGCACATGGTGACTGTTCTGCTCTACGCCCTGGATGGGTATAAAGCAGACAGAGCAACTCCACAAAGCATCCATACAAAGTCTTTTTTATTGGTTCATCAGGCATCCTGTCAACTCACAGTTATGATGAGGTTCTTCTTAATGTCCAATCCTTTGCATTTCTGAATCGTGGTTTAGAAAGATATTAAACTCTCATACCTATATTTCATCCCATAATTATAGAGGCAGCGAATATAGCTGCTGCACGAGGCTGTGTGTTCAGGCAAGAAGAGGAGAACCTTCCTCAACCCACCAAGGGTCAATTCAGTGACCAATCAGGGTTACAGATGTGACCACATGACATGGACTACATTTCCCAAGAGACCTTAACTACATTTACCATGATGCATTCCCTTAAGGGGACAGCTCTCAATTCCTAACTAACTATCCCATTAACTCTAAACTGGCTGGACAGCACAGTGATGCTGTCTTCCCTTGCCCTTCCTGAAAAGATTTCTTCTTCAGTTAATTTTTTTAATTTTATAAGAGGACAGCAGTAAATTGGCCGTTCTTAGAATTGTGTACTCTTCTTTAATAGCTTTGAAACAGATACTGTAAAAATTATATGTCCCAAATGCAATCGTCTGGGAGCATGGTGGAAATACCTTTTGTGCACTATAATTATATAATTATATTATATTCTGCACTACAATTTTATAAGGGGTCCTTGGTGCTCTTTGAGCTTGTTTGTTTTCTTGCAGATGTTTCATTATCCAAACTAGATAACATCATCTCTAGCACTGATGATGTTACCTACTTAGGGTGATGAAACATCTGCAACAAAACAACCAAGCTCAGAGAGCACCAAGGACCCCTCATTTCAACCCTGAGCTACAAATATTTGCCATTATTGCTATAATTTTATGGCTTAAGCGTGTTTCCCGTTTCCCATTTCCCACTCAATACCACTGCTGTCATTTTCTCCGAAGAAAGTACCTTCAGGAGTTAAATTACATTTTCAAAAAAAATTATGTGATATCATTTTCCTGGAAACATGTTGGTTCACACTGGAGATTTATGTTCTCTTATTTTAAAGTTGTGCCATGGTAAAAAGAAAATACCTTCCCACACAGATATGATCATTTCAAGAAATGGCTTCTTGCTAGTTCTAGATATCATAGATTTGCCTGCCACCCCACATGATGCTTACCCAGTAATTCTCAGTATCTGAAATATATATTTAGGAATATCTATTTTAAGAGAAAATATTTGGAAGTGAATTTTATGTGGTTTAAACAGAAGTGTTAACACAGCAAGGATTATGGTTGGGCTATCTGATCATAATTTTCCAGTAGTACAACTGTTATGTCTAGAAATCTATTTCTAACAAACAGCACTGGCCTTGCACTCATATCCTGCTTGTAGGCTTCCCACTGGTACATGGTTAATTTCAATCAAAACAGATTTACAGATGTTTAAATCAAGTAAGATTTTGGCCTGAGTCAACATATGGCAATCTCTCAGGATCTCCAGAAGTACTATTAGACAACAATTTACAAGACCAAAATCATGGTTGATACATCATCAAGAAAACCATTCCAATTTCATATATCCAGGATTTCAAAATATTCTGGTACGTTATAAACCCAAAAAGAACACACAAAACAATATATTTATCAATATGCCATATTTGTACTCCAAATTCCTCAGCTATTTGCTTTTACAGTTCTCAGTGATCATAACCAACAACTGATATAAATGGAAGTTTAACAAATATAAACTAATTATTTAAATAATGTTAGTGTTGTCACACTTGAGTAATTTAGCCTGAATTCCACCTAACAACAACAAAAAACCAACAGAGCTGGATTTTTAAAAATTAAGAAAATGTAAACAAAAAAAGGATAAAGTAATACTTTTTGTTTTTATAATATATCTGTTTTCCACTAGTATTTTTGGTATTACCTTGAAGAAATAAGAGAATTATCATTCATGATCATCCTTTAGATATCAGTATGTGTCAGATCAAATTCGTACTTACTTAGATGTTCCTCAATCAGGCATACAGTGGGGATCTCTGATGACTTCATTATGCTAAGCAGAAATTGGCCTAAGTAGAAATGTGAATTTTAAATCATGGTATTGGGGTAACAGGTGGATATTTTTCATTGTTTTTCTGTCACAGTTTGCTCATGAGGCTTGGAAGAAGAAGATACATCAAGTCCATGATATTGTGCTTCCTGGAGCCTAAAGTCAAAGAGCCTTTTAGAAACTGTTCCTTTTCAATCATAATTCAAGACTCACTTTCCAGAAAAAGATGAGTCGTTTGAATTAGAAGAGAAAGAAAAAATAAGACAGGAAAAAGAAATATATCCTCTGCTGTCAGGCAAGAAAGTTCAGGTCCACACATGAGGTCAGTTAAACTGATTTATTGCTAATCAGTCCTTCTCAGTATTGGTTAATACCAAATATTCTTAAATATTGATTAATACCTGCTTGGGGTTATGTAAGGGTCCACAAAATTCAAGGGAGGTTGGACTTAGTCTACTTATGGCTACACAGGGATTCTAGCCTGATCTCTCTTTTAGTCCACTCCCTCCCCCATGTTCTGCCACTCATCTGCAAATCATATGAGTGGGGAAAGCAGAGACTCTACAAAGCATAGTATGAGTGAGGATCTATTGTGGAAGGTATTTCTTTATTCATTATAGTCTTTTTAGTGTTCCTGTTTCCCAGGAAAAAATTGTTATTTTTCTCAATTTTGTATTTAAACGTATAAATAAATGAAAAGGACACCAGCTACAGTTTGTTGAGTGGGATTTCTATTCCAGAAGGATAGCTCTTATCCTGGATTAAAGTAATCCAAGGTCTTTATCTTGAGAAAATTTTCTCCTAAAAGTCAGGTTAGCTCCAACCCTTCTAATGTTCCCAAAGTCCTTCAAAATCTGGTTATGTCATCTGTTTTGAGTTCTCAGGGAACCAATAACAAAACAGCCTCGGTGGCACAGTGGTTAAAGTGCAGTACTGCAAACTACTTCTCCTGAAAGCCAGCTGCCTGCAATTTGGCAGATCGAATCCCACCAGGCTCAAGTTTGACTCAGCCTTCCATTCTTCTGAGGTGGGAAAAATGAGGACCCAGATTGTTGGGGGCAATATGCTGACTCTGTAAACTGCTTAGATTGGATTAAGGATTAAATCTAAGTGCTATTGCTATTTTAAAATGGATCCACTATTGATGCATTTACTCACTCCTGCCTGTGGTTTGTATATATTACTTTGTAATTTATTTTAATTTTTAATAATGATTTATGTTTTTATAATGATTGTTTTTAATTGTTGTTTTTATTTGGTTGTTCACAAGAAGAAATGAAAATAGTATCAATTCGGATGAAATGGATAGCGATATATATTTGTTAAATAAATAAATGTTGAGAAACAAATCTAATGGACTCTAAATATTTTGTTCAGAAGTGGTGCAGCTTCACAAGGATCTTATGTATTATCTATATAGCTGCTTAATTTGATGTTTTCATTTCTTCTTGTGGGCCAGTCTAAGAAACATCTTACAAAATGGCTTTTAAGCCATTATAAACAAGCTAGCACCAAAAAAGCTTTCAAATATTTTACTGTAAAGAGGAAAATAATAATAATAAATTAATTAGTAGACTGATCCAAATATAAAGCAGATTTCACAATATAGTACAAGAAAAATCTCAGAGCTTTTAGTGAATTCAAAGAAGAGAAAATTATATTAATGTTTCCCTGTAAACAATACCATTTCCACTGGAAATTAATACAATTGGAAAGAAGGGCAAAGTATCTTTGCCTTGGCTGGAATAGATTGATTTGGAGAAACTGCAAATGAAAATTCTATCCTCTCATCACCAGATGCATGATGGGAAATTTCAGGGAAAAAACGGTGCTTGTTTTTCTCAGGATGGAAAGAATGTAAATGGTTGAAATACTTCACAGAGTTTCCCACATATGTCAAATTTGGGTTAGACTACTAAATTGAGAAGCAAATTCGACAAAAGATTAGGTTTACAGTATATGGGTTATCTTCGACTTATGATCACAACTGACCCCAAAATTTCTGTTGTTAAGAGAGACATTTGTTAAGTGAGTTTTGCCCATTTTATGACTTCTCTTGCCATAGATGTTAAGTGAATCACTGCAGTTGATAAGTTAATAACCTGGTTGTTAAGTGAATCTGGCTTCCCCATTGACTTCTTCTTGTCAGAAGGTGACAAAGGTATACTCACATGACCCTCGAAAAAGCAAAAGTCATAAATATCATAAATATGAACTATTTGCCAAGCATCTGAATTTTGATCACATGATCATGGCGATGCTGAAAAGGTCGTAACTCTGAAAAACAATCATAAATCACATTTTTCAGTGCCTTTGTAATTTTGAACAGTCATTAAATGCACTGCTGTAAGTTGAAAACTACCTGTACTTTATTGCAATAAGCTATTGTTCCTCAGTCTTGCCAATTTTAAGATGCCTGGACTTCAACTCTCAGAATTCCACAGCTGGTATGAATTTCAGACATCTTACCTGTTGCAATTTAGAAACACTGCAAAAGGCTACAATAATCCATTTACGATTTAGCTCCTCTCTGTCTTCTACCCCAATGAATCAGAGGGGAACTGGCCTAAATCCCTGATGGATGACAGTATTTCCCAGGGCTTCAAGAATGTTTCTTTGACTAGTTCTTGTCAAATTCCCCGTTCTCGGATCCCCCTGATTCTCCACAAGATAATATATCATAATACAGCCTCTTTGCTCATCCACTTCTAGACTGGGGTTATGGCACAATAAAATGTAGAGCAAATTTCAATATATGCTGTGTATAAAAATAGAGAAGGACATTTCAGTCGATCATGTTCAATGCCCATATGTAGGTGCAAAAATTCAGTATCTATCAGGTGGCAACAAGTTCATCTCTTGCTCAGATCATCTGCTGCCATCTAGTGCTTGCCTGGATATGTGGTTGCCATACAAGTAGTTCTCGACTTATGACCACAGTTGGGGCCAGAATCTCAGTTGTTGAGTGAAACAGTCATTAAGTGACATATCATGTGCCTGCTTCACTCAACAGCCCCAATCCTGAGACTGCTGTTTCTGATTGTTAAGCAATCTTGCAGTCATTAAGCAGCTTGAATCCCAGGTAAAGGGTGGGTTGGGAGCACCAGCAAAAGCTGCATGCAAATTGGGGGTTTCTGGAGTGCCTCAGCCACTCCAGGGTGGCACTCATGTGGCTTGAAGAAGAAGCCCTTCAGCAGTCCCAGCACCACAAGAACAGGCTGCATTCTCGCAGTGCTCTGGAAGTCTCTTTCCCCCATGGTGCGAGGCTTAGAAAATGGTTGCAAGGTGGCTTTGGGAAAGAAGGCCTGGCACAAACAGGAGCTGCTTTAGATAGGCCAGGTGGGCCTCTCAGCAGCTGGAGAAAAACAGCCAAATGAGAGCAGCACACAGCAGATCCTGGAGAGCATTTAGCAGCAGAGACAATTGTGCCATTTTCCAAGC
Organism: Naja naja; assembly: GCA_009733165.1. Lineage (NCBI taxonomy): Eukaryota > Metazoa > Chordata > Lepidosauria > Squamata > Elapidae > Naja > Naja naja. Next base: position 19,064,641 of record CM019153.1, on the reverse strand, counting down.
TTTACCTTCCTTGGATAATGGCCCAAGATGGCATTTCTCAGTGGCTGCAGGTATGCTAGGGCTGAAGTTGAGGGGGGCATGAGTGTAAGCAGGCTGTCAATCACCCTAATTTTAATCATGTGACCATGAGGATGTTGCAACAACTGTTGCTTTGGGCACCGGACATAAGTCTTTTCTTTCAGTGCCATCATAATTTTGAAAGGGTACTGAATGAGTGACTGTAAGTCAAAGACTGCCACTAATGAAATCATATCCCCAGCAGACAAACTAGCTGCCAGTTAATTTTAAGGGAGAGCCTTTCCTCCTCTTTGACTTTGTGGATTTCTCATAGTCAGGCAGAAAAGAGGCAACTTCTATATCTGAATATCTATTTGCCTCTATCTTTTCTACAGGTGTTAAATAATTAGAGCGGGCTGAATTATGCACTGCAAATAATATTCATTGTGAATAGAGCCTCCCCCCTTTCAAAAAAAGCCTCACAAATAATTAATGAAGCAATCCTGATTTTTGCAAATGTGTTTATTCTCATACACATTCATCAAAGACCTTGGACAAAGGATTTGTAGTCTTGAGAAATGCAATAAATTATTGCCTTCAGGTAATGTTGCTCGTGTTTGGCCCACAAGCAAATGGATGTTCTCACTTCTAGGTCTGTTGAGTTAGAGAATAAATTTTAAAAAGAGAGGAAAAAATAGGCAGCAAATTAACTGTTCAGTTATCCAGCAACAGTTGGAAACAGAAAGAACAAGGTCTGACACTTGGCGTAGCCTCCCATGTCATTTCAGTGTCTAACTTTTCCTTGTCTCCTCAGTTGTTAATTATCAGGCAAATTCATTTCCCAAATATAGGTATATGTTTTAATGCTACAATTTATAAAGGGAACATTTTGTAAAATAAAATACTCAGTGTCTCATTTTGGAGCCATAACTTTGTAAGGCTGTTACATGTTAGCATGTAAATCAGATGAATATCACTGAGAGAACTTTTTAAAGTGATTTTCATGCAATCCTTTTTACTCCACATATAATTCAAAGCAGTTTGAAAACGACCTATGATCTTTTTAGGTTGAAATGCAGAGAAGATAAAGCCACAATCATGGATAGATAATAGCAAGGCAAAGTTACTAAAGACAGGATTTAGCGGCTATTCATTGGCGAAACTCCGGAACTCAGTTGTGTTCAGTTTTGTCCTTTAGTCAATGGACCAAGTATTGTTAGCATATTAGTTCTCCTTATTCTTGAACCAAGTGCCAAAAAAATATGCAGAAGATCTTTATTGGAGTGACACATCAATTTAAAGATTCCCCCTTCAGAAAATTTGATGTCAGTTGCTGTCAAGTGCAAGTTAATATATATTTATTTAATTTTTAAATACAATTTAAGCTGTAGTTTTTTGGTATTGCAGTTTTAAAAAGCTTCTTTCTTTTGAAGCTTGTACAAAAGTTACAGTATTTATATTTTAACTACATCCTTTGGAATGCATCTGGATGAGGAATAGTACAGATCGTTTAAAATAAAATATATACTATATAATACTGGTAATATAATGCATAATTCAAACAAAAGAAGGAAGAACATACATTCAAAAGCACAAACATATTTGTTTCTTCATCAGTTTTTAGAAAATTTGAAGAATTATTTTAACAGTTTATTGTGGTATTATGAAACAAAGAATAAAAAGTGAAGTTATCCTAATGATCAGCATACCAAGAGAAAGAATAAATATTGTGTGGCTTCTTCCAAATCTAGAAAAGGCCTTTGATAACTTTTGCTGGAACAATGTGTTTATTATCTTCCAGAGAATTAATCTAAATATAGAGAGATAAAACACTGAAGCTATGATGTTTAACAAGAACGTGTGTTGTTGAATAAGAAGCACAATTAATAAAAGTTTCCAGTGTTAGTGTTTATTGTTATCAATAATATAAAGCAAATATAGACCAAGTATTAAAAGAATGAAAGGGACTTCACTAGCTGTACATGGCTGGTTGAAAAACTCTGCTGAACAGATAAGAGTTTGAAAATATCAAGAAATGTGAAAAAAATGTTTTTTAAGAGTATAACTTCAAAATAAATATATAAACATGTTAATCATATAGAATATATATGTGTTGCAACTGATATGATAATATATAAAATATCTCAAAAGTAAAATAAGGCAATACAAGTTTTTAATAGAATGATTTCATAACAGAGAGGGAATTGGTTTTAAAAAGAAAAGCATTAAATCCTATAAATAAAGAGAAAAATGAAAGGAAGAAAATTGGAAGCATTTGAAACTGTGGTGGAAAGGATTCTGGAAAGAGAACTGGGTATAAAGAAATTAATGAACTTTGAATGTGATGAAAAGGAAAAAGAGAAGAGAAGAGAAGAGAAGAGAAGAGAAGAGAAGAGAAGAGAAGAGAAGAGGAGAGGAGAGGAGAGATCTATCTAAAAATATAAAATTTTGTGAATCTGATTTATTTAGAACTGCAATAGTTTCCATAGCCATTATCATTTCATCAAAATTTTTAAAGAAACTTTCAACTAAAAATAAATAATTTAAAGGAAGAGGGAAGATGTTTTCTGGATATCTTGATTCAAAGTTAAAAGAAAAATAATGAGCACTAAATATTTTGCAAATTAATCTAATACAAAAACCCTGTGGTAAAAGTCCAGTACTGATGTAAATCAAATGGAAGCATTTCAATGTCCAAGAACACGCCATGTTTCCATATGAAAAAGCAAAAGTTATTCAAAACATCAAAAGTGGGGGAAACAGATGAAATTCAGCAGAGGTTAAAGTAAATCATCATTCAGCCAGCTATTCAACTTTAAAAACAAAAAAACCAAATAATGCAATAAATTTTTAAAAAATGAAAGTTAAAACCCAGGCTTGCTTAAAAAAACAGAAGGTGGATGCCCAGTGACTTTCCTACCATTCCCACAGAGAACTGGAATCTTCAAGACTTCCCTTCTCATCTTGGTCCACATCCAAAGCCGTTTTGTGTTATTCCTAAATATTCCCATTCAAATGCAGGGAGCAGCACTGCCAGAGACCCAACTTTGGCAGCAAAATCAGTAGATCATTGGCAGGAAAAAGAAAAATCCCTACCACTCAACATTTATCTTGGTGAGGAGTCTCATCACTATTATTATTACAGAGTGATGTAAAGTGCTATGGGACAGTATACAAGTCTAAATTCTATTGCTATTGCTAAATGGACACGGTCCAACTCACAAGTTATGAGTGAGAAGTGACAGTTCACTGGGAAAGATACATATTTATAATGAAGGATTAAGTGTCTTAGACTCATGAAAAAAGTTTGTGGATGTGTCTTCTCCTTCTCTTCCCCCTCTTCCTCCTTCTCTCCCTCCCCTCTCTCCTTCTCCTTCTCCTTCTTGAACTTTAAGGTAGAATTGGCCTAATATTTTTCTGTGTGCAATCAGAGATGGACCCTTGAGACAGATAATGTAATGCTTTGGTTGTACAGAGGAGCGTTTAGCCTATGTGTGTATATATAAAATTTTGAGAAAAGAGACAATTCAAAGAATAAGGTTATTCCCACTGTTGCAACAATTGATAAAACTAAAGGATAGATCACAGAGGGAGATAATTCATCATGAAAAATGGTGATAGATGCTGGGAAAATAAGAAAAGCTAAATAAGGGAAGGGAAGACAAGGAAAGTGTGTTTCAAAACATCTTTAACACTAGATAGAAACAAAGCACTGCAAAACCAATAATCAGAATAAGAGAATGTTTGACGTGGAACAAAAGAAGAAAACCTTCTAGTGGCCTCAATGTTTCTTTTTCCTTGCATTATTTTCATTATTATCTAAATAATGTTTGCCTTATTTTAAATAAGATGTGATATGTCATATGTTTGGACTAGAAGGGAAACTTGGTTTCTTTGAATGGTGTGTCATTAACTTTCAGTCTCACCAGAAATAAGAATCAGCTCAGTTTTATTCAGTTCAGTATTGTACTAATACAATATGTTTCTTGGAGAATTATTAAATTGCCATCATTGTTTATGCTACTGAGAGTTGTTTTCTTTAAAAGAAAGGGGCAATTCCACCAAATTCCATATTCTTACTTACCTTTCTTTCCTCTCCATAATGTTTCCAACTTCATATCAATGTGATATCAAAAGGCTTATCCTTCCTGCAAAGACAGCAGTGAAATTACCAATTATGAGTGAAATGGTGCTTAAGACAATTTAATAATTTCTGTAGTTGAGATAAAATTAAGTGCACAATCAAGAGTAAGTCCTTATTACAGACTCCCTTTTTTGTATCAAAAAAATTGATGAAGATGATTTAAGTGTCCTTTCTATGTGACAGAATAGAATCTTGGCCCTACCAAATTAGAAAGGGAAGTGCCATTTCTCTGGCACAGACTGATTGTGCCCATTTTAAAAATAATTAAAAAAGAAATGCTTTGCGTTTTGCACAAGCCCTGCATTGCTCTGATATTCATTAAAGCACCTCTTTCATGAAACTTTCAAAGCAGCCACATCTCATTTAACTCCATTGGATCTAATTAGGCTTTTGTCTTTGATAGTTTATTAGTAGTCTTCCCCAACATGATGATCTGCATAGACAATTCAGCTCTCACAATTTTTCAAGCCAACATAACTGGAAAAATCAGGTTAGAGAACTAGGTTCAAAGTTTGTATCCTAAATCTATTAGTCTTGAGTTTTATCTTGTTTTCAGGAAATTCTTATCCTCCTCCTGCTTTCTTTTGACACTTGATAAAAAGTTTTTATTTTTGGTATCAATGCAAGATTTTATTCTGTCTCTTCAAACTTTTTAAAATGAACTATCAAAAAATCCATCAATGAAGACCACAGTGCACAGTGGTTGGTATTGATGATGAAGATTACATCTTTTAAAAACGAGCTATCAAACGATACGCCATTACTGATGAGAATTTTAAAAAAGAACAGAAACTATCTTTTCAAATAAGAGCTTTTCAGATTCTTGTTGAACAGCAATTGCACTTTATTATTCTCTGTTCCCTCACTGGGGTGGGGAGGGAACTTGAGAAAGCTTCTTCAAACTTTTGATTACTTTGGTCTTCAGTGTTGTGGGCTGGTGTTTCAGCCAAGATTTCTATGGCTGCCTGTCTTTTTATCCCAATATCCCAAATCAAAATACTGTCAAGAAAGGGATACTATAGGACTGTGAGCTGCTAGACTGAGTGCCTCTTTTTATGCTTTATTACTTCTTTTCATTCTTCCTTTTCATAATTCAAAAGCAGCCATTGGTTCCGCATAATTGGATAAATACCTTATTATCAAAAAAAAAGCTAACGTTGGGTTGCATTGAAAATGGAAAAGACAGAATGGGTAACCAAAAGGAAAGGAAAAGAAGTATATACATGACTGGCAGTTCCCATTTCTTTACAAGTGTTACATTTCGGTCCCCAGCTACTACCACATGTTTCCTGTTCACAGATAATTTGTACAACATATTTTATCATTCAGTTTTAGACACAGTTGAAAGGCTTTTGCCTAAGGCTTAGAACACTTTGAAAATTGTATACCATTTGCAAAGCTTTCTTCTGCTTCAGTGTCCAATTAGGTGACTGCCTTCCTACAGACACTGAATTTATCATTTATGAAAATGGGATTTCTTCTCTCCAATCCCAAGGTGAACAGGAGTTAAAAAAAACCCTACCATTCTCACAGAAGAATTTGTGAATACAACAATTGTTCCTTCGCTACCACAAGTTCAGTGTGGTAAAAAGCTGGCTCTTATCACCGGAATAAGGGTATGTTGGCCTTCAGAGGCTTGGGGTCTATTTTCTTAGCAATAATAACAGTAATAGAACATGGTAGAGATATGATATATATTCTAATTAATTACATGCAAAAGTCTTGGCTTGTTATTTTATTCTTTTGCCTTTTGTCTACTCTGCTTCACTAAACTTTTCTTGTCTGTTAAAGAACAGTGACCACACTTTGCACACTTGTGTGCTAAGAGCTTCCCCTGCTGGACATTTCTAGAAAACATGCCTTAGCTGGAAAACCTACTCTCCAGATCTAATTTCACACTTCATATTCTTGACATAAGAGTAGCATTGGTAGCTGATTAACCAATGTATTATGACCTAAATGTTTTTTTTAAAACTGCACTGTTAGGTGTGGCATTGTATCAAATAAAAAGAGTCTTGTGGTATCTTAAGAACAACCAGTTTTCTTGGGCAATGGTTTCAGGGAGTTAAACTAAGCTTCAACAAATGGATGAAATGGATTCTCATATACCATGCTGTACAATTTAGTAAGCAACACAAATGGCAAGAGTTATTGTCTGGTATGTTTATGTAAGGCACAAACTATAACACTTCTTAACATTATAATACAGAAAACCCTAATTTCAAATGACATTGAAATTAAAGTTATTGGTAAATAATTTAAATATCTATTCCAGTTTACAGATTGGTGCATTTTAAATAATTGGTATATCCATATTATTGTTCCAAGAACTACATCACAAAATTACAAAAAGTGAATTACATTATAAATATGGTTACAAGATCCAAGATTCAAAGATTGTTACTTTGTAGTAAATAGAAAAACAATGATTCCAGAAGTCTCCACTATATTATCTGAGATAAATAGATGAGAGAGAGAGATGATAGGTAGATGACAAGTCATCTATGGCAAAACGTTTTGACTACAGCATGTTTCCTTTGTAACATGAAATTATAAATTAAATTTTAAAGTATTTTTTCAGAAATATAATATCTTAACCTGCAAATTTATGATAGTTATATTTATATAGTAATTTATCTCATGAGATCTCAAGGGGAGTTAGATTTGATCCCTGGATAAATTACTACTTTTATGTACAAAGATCACTGTTGAACTGTTTTTCCTCCTTCTATATTTTTCTCTATTTCCTATAATATTTATAATCGTACTTTTAAGAGTTCCTTTATTATCTATCAAAATATTATTGCATTAATGTCTTGTGCTTAGATAACTACATGCACACTTCTAGCTAGAAGAGAGCTCACACAGAGGTCACAGCTTTGTAGATGAACAAAGATTTGGCTGTCCCAGAACTAGATTAAAGATTCTGCCTTTTTACTTTGCTGCAGTGCATTCTAAATTAAAAATAAATTACAGTATTTGTGTCTACTTTCTTTTGATAAGATGGAAGTGAGACATTTAAAAGCGAATCTAAATTATAAATGTCATAGTCTCTGAAAATTTCAGATTGCAGCCGAAGTAATATTTTGCAGCTCTGAATGACTATGTCTGTGTGAATGTGTGTTAGGTGAAATAAAGAGGAGGCTGGCTTCTGAATCTCAGGCACTGTCAGAAAAATGCCATGTTTCGTTGGTCTACCAGAGAGCTCTATGTAGTTGTTAACTGAAATATATCAATTAAAACCCTGGGAGACTTAGAAAAGCAGTACTGTGAGAGGCAAAACTAACAGGATTTTAATCTAATTGTGCACTTATCTATTTTGTAAATAGTCAGTTACAAATTGCCAAGTGTGCTGAAGACTGTGCTAGTCAAAGTTGTATCACAGCACTGAATTAATAATGGGTTGCCAAAAGAAATGGAAACCTCATTCAAGATCTGAAAATGCATTTTCACCGACCTGACCACATGGCGTATTTCAGTGGCTACTTAAACATGCAGGAATAGGGAAGGGGAGGGAAGGAGAAAGGTGGGGAAGGAAGGACAGTTACCATATATAAAAATTTCCATGACTTTTTTTTTAAAGTTTTCTTTCCATTAGTCCAAAAGCAAAGTCTCTAGTTTCAGTTGTTAAAATTTTCTGGATTGATGTATGTATTTGTATGCAAATTCTTTTAGCTTTTTTGAATGTCCGCCAAACATGGTAAAATGTCCTTTTATGTTGTTCACATTTAGAGCAAAGATTCAGAGTACATTTGTATATTCTAGACAAGGGGTGTCAAACTCAAGGCCCACCTGCTGGATCCAGCTGTTGTGGTCTGCCAGAGGCCCGCGGAGCTGGCAGTAGAGTCAGACAGTGGGAAGGAACATGGACCAGTCCTGGAGTCTGGGGAGGACTCGGACGAGGGATGTGCATCCGACACAGAGATGGGGCCAGGTCCATCTGAGAGTTATGAACTTCCAGAATCTGACATCAGCAAGGCAGAGGAACAGGGGAAGCCTGTTCCCAGTGTGCACTTGTGCAGAGCTGCCAGAAAGCAAGAACAGTTAAAACAAAAGGGGCGACTTGGGAGTAAGGCTTGGAGATGTTTGGCCCCTCCCATAAGACATAAAGGAGGAGCAAAGGGACATTTATTTATTTATTTATTTATTAATGGGACTTATATGCCGCCCCATCTCCGAAGACTCGGGGCGGCTTACAATAAAAACAGACACAATAAATATTTTAAAAAGAATTAAATTAATGGTCCCAATTAATACAAAACTAAAAAGCCGCAAATCTAAAACACCCCACCCATAGGTCACAGCCCGGCTTGGTCAAATAACCAGGTCTTCAAGTCATGGCGGAAGGTGCGGAGGTCAGGGGCCAAGCGGAGCCCCAGGGAAGTTGGTTCCAGAGTTCAGGGACCGCGACAGAGTAGGCACGTTGTCGGTCGACCGCCAGCCGGCATTGCCCGGCTGATGGGACCCCAAGGAGTCCCTGTCTGTGACTTCGACAGGGCGGTTAGTATTCGATGTCGGCAGCAGTCTCTCCCTTAAATAATAAGGACCCATGTCATGTAGGACTTTGTATGTTAAAGTTAAAACCTTGAATCTCACCTGGAGGGCAACCGGCAACCAATGCAGGCAGCGCAGGAGGGGGCTAACATGGGAGAACCGGGAAACTCCCATCACCGCCCGCATTTTGCACCAGCTGCAGTCTCCGGATGGTATGCAAGGGCAGTCCTAAATAGACAGCGTTGCAATAGTCGAGCCGCGAGGTAACAAGGGCATGAGTGATCGTACGCAGGGCATCCCGGTCCAGGAACGGGTGAAGCTGGCGAACCAGCCAGACCTGGGCAAAGGCCCCTGGCGACGGCTCCCACCTGCTCCTCCAACCGAGCCGTGCATCCAGGAGGACCCCAGGTTCCTCGCCCTGTCCACAGGGGCAACACCACTCCCCTATGGTCAACGATGGACATTCTAAGCTGGAACGGGATGCCGGTATGTACAACCACTCAGTCTTGGCCGGGTTGAGTCGAAGCATGTTGCCGTCCATCCAGATTCGCGCATCCAGACAACGAGTCATCACGGAGAGGGCATCACTGATCTGGTTTGGGGTGGAGATATACAGTTGAGTATCATCCGCATATTGATGATACCTCACCCCAAAACCACGGATGATCTCACCCAGCGTTTCATGTAGATGTTAAATAAGAGGGGGGAGAGGACCGACCCCTGAGGGACCCCACAAGTGAGCGCCCTTGGGGACGACCTCTGCCCCCTGCCAACACCGACAGCCTAGGAGGAGAGCCACCGAACAGTGCCCCCACCCCCAGCCCCACAAGGCGTCGCAAAAGGATACCATGGTTGATGGTATCGAAAGCCGCTGAGAGTCTAATAGGACCAGGACAGAGGAAAAAACCCCTGTCCCATGCCCTCCAGAGTTTATCCAACAGTGCGACCAATGCCATCTCCGTGCTGAAACCAGGCCGGAAGCCCGATTGGTACGGATCGAGGTAGTCCGTTTCCTCCAGGAAAAGCGGAAATTGCCGGGCCACCACACTCTCAACAACCTTCGCCAAAAAGCGAAGGTTGGAGACTGGACGAAAGTTGTCTAACACGGTCGGGTCCAGGGCAGGCTTCTTCAGGAGGGGCCTCACCACCGCCTCCTTCATGAGCCTTTGCAGGAAGCAACTTTGTTCGTTCGGGTTGGTTTAAACTCTGAAGCTCCATGTTGATTTTGTGCTCCATTTGGCCTTGTACAACTACTTGGCAATTTCAAGGAAGATAAATGGGGGTGCTTATCAGCCTTATCCCGAAAGACTGTGGCAGACTTCTGTTGGACTATTCATAAACTGTTTGGGACTCATTATGGGCTGTGAATGCATATAATTCACAGCCATTGAAATTAAAAACAAAGTTTTTGGGAACAGCGTGTGATTGTTAATGTCTCAGGAAGCATTGGTCAGAATACCAGTCCACGATGTGGTCAGATCCAGCCCACAGGGCCATCCTGAAACTTGAAGAGGCCAGCCCACATTACCTTGGCCCAACCCATCCCATCCTAGCGGGCACGCACATACACAGGAGGCGGCAAGTGCACAGAGATTGGCTATGCTCATTGGCCTTGCACCGTATCTCTCCTCTGTGCCCAGCCTCACCTCTTCACCTTGCCTCTGGCCTTGCCTCACTCTGCAGCAGCACCCACAACAGCTTTGAGGAGGAGCTAAGTGTGCCAGGACACCCCCTAGGGGAAGTGGGGTTGGGAAGAATGCCTGGGGAGGTTTAAAAAAAAAGCTGCTTGTGCATGGCTGTTTCTGATGCTGGAGGGGCTGGCAGGGCATCGGTGCTTGCACGTAGCTGGGGAGGGTTTCCAGGGGGTCCAAAAATACTGGGGCACAGTGGAAGGGGCAGCCAAACTGCATGAGCTGCAATGGGGAGGACGAGTGAAAATAGAAGCTGTTGAGGGCAATGAGCAGGCAGAAGTGAGTAAGGGCTTCCCATTTTGATCTCTTCACACTGCCGTTGCCTCTCCACCTGGACTCCAGCCTAAAACCAAACATAACTGTCCCCCCACTGCACCCCTGTACCATTAGACCCACAATCACCCTCCCCAGCCTCACCCAAGCACCAATGCCCCACCAGGGGCCCCAGCATCAGAAACTGTGTGAGGCAGGACAGCAGCATGGGGAGGCATGACACACTCATGGACAAGTGTGTCTGTGCACCATGGAGGCCCTTGAGCTCTCATTGTCAGGCCAGCAGGATGAGGTGCAGGATGGCATGGGGCAGTAGGCCAACTGCCCATTTGGTGTCAGGCAGGCAGGATCAGACAGTTGGCCTGCTATGCATCACTGCCTTTCAACTGCTTCTGCAAATGCAGGGAGTCTGGGGGGAGGATCCGGAGGTCTCCAGCAGAGGAAGAAAAGACCAGGGCAAGTGCCAAAGCCTTGTCCATCAGAGATGCCTTGCCATTTGGGGGAGAGGGTCATGAAGGCAAACAGCAAGGCCAGCACAGCTTCTACAATTGCAGGGGCCCTGGGAGGAGGCATGGCAGGTGAACAGAGGTGGAATGTGCTTGTGGGCAGCCGAACTGCCTGTTAGGTGTTAGGCCAGAGTGGTAATGGGGCTTCCCCAAGCTGCACACCATCTCCTTTTGCCTGCCTGCATAGCCTCCCACCAGACACCCCACCTGCAATGCCAGAAGCCATGGTGGCTTTGCTGCTCGCCTGCACAACACCCCCCATGGCCACGAGGCTGCTGTGATGGAAGAGGCTTTGGTGGCTGCTCTGGTCTCTCCTTCCTCCACTGGAGACCTCCGGATCACCCCTCCCAGCCTTGTCTGGCCCCTTGACATGAGCGATGTCAAGCTGGCCTGGTCAAGTTAGCTATGCCCACCTGGTCACATGATCTCTCAGACACGCCTACCCAGACATACCTATCTGGCCATTTGAGGGCAATTGTCATTTCTGTGGTGATAAATACCAATGATACAGTATTTCATTAACATTGTACTTAAGAGTGTTACCCCATTTTATCATGTGTTCCTTCATTTCTTCTTCTGTTTCATCTTTCAACAAGTTTATACATTTTAATAATAACATGATCATTAATAGTACATAAATCTATTTCAAACTCAGTCTTATTTTAAAGTCCACTTTACATCTTCCTGGTAATAAGAAATCTTCCTGTGCATACGAAAATCCATTGACATGGCTATCCTCTTGTTAGAACTTTTCTTGATTTCATTTTACAATCACCTTGAGAAAATTCTAGTACATCATGGTAAGTTAACCATTTATGTCTATTTATCATTTATCGCAGTGGCAGGATTCAAATAATTTAACAACCGGCTCGCCAAGGCTCAGGTTGGCTGTTGTGGGAGGCGTGGCCCATCCCCATCCTTCAGCTCCACCACATATATGGGATGAGCCTCCTACGATGGCCAACCTGACCCTGGGCAAACTGGTTGTTAAATTACCCACCCTCCCACCATCAAAGTGGATCCTGGTGCTGCACTGCAATGGAGAAATGGGAAATGGAGTGGTCAGCACAAAGGAAGGGGGAGGAGCAGGAAGAAGAAAGAGAGGAAGTGGCCTTCTCCTTCCTTCGTGCCGGCCACTCTGTTGCCCGTTTCTGCTTCCCATATAGAATTTGGGCATGCACCATGAGATGTTTTTATGATGCTCTACTAAAAGATACTTTAGCCTGAAAAAATTCAGCCCTCTGACTAGGGAATTCCCTGAAATAAGACAGGAGAAGCCCTGTGGTAAGGATATCTAAGAAGTGTATGTCACACACAAGTTCAATTTCAGCTTGACTGTAACAGCAAATTTGGGAGGAGTGAGAGATTTTGTCTGTCTTCATGGTATCACTTTAAGAGGAACAAAGTACATTAAATGGGGCAATGTGAAGGGCCACTGGTAATAAGATGCTGTTATGCTATTAGTTTTGTTTTCTATATAACAGAATTTAAACACTTGTAATCTATGAAACATTTCATTTTCATTAACTGTCAAGTGAAGTGTACGTTGGAAATCCCAAATATGGTCTCAGGCCTCCATTCATTTACTTGTTCCATACAACATCGCAAGACACACAGTGAATTTCCAATAAAATTGGGAGGGGGGGTTGGTTTTTTGCTGAGTGTGGAAAATCAAGTTTTACAATTCTGCCTTTATTAAGCATAAGCAAGTACTAAAATTAGTTCCTTGTCAGTTTCTTTGCTAACAAATATCACTATAAAAGTATTACAATAATGTTTCATTTGTATACTTAATTAGGGGAAGTTGCTTGGAACCAGATCAGACTATTCATCTTGCCATGCAAGCAGTCTATATTTCACTTAATATGTTTTCTTTATGAATCAGCCAGAAGTCTTTCAGATTGTAGTTTGCTTTACTCTTTTTAAGTGAAATTTTGGTGACTGAAAGTGGGACCTTCAAAGTGAGAACAGACTCTTTACACTAAGCTGCAATCTCAATCCTCAATCCTATATTAGATACACTTTTATTTGGATGGGAAACCCAATAGTAATTCTATGACATGCTGATGTTTAGGATTCAACCATACTTTCTTTCTATGTTCTTATTTTTGTCATCATGAAATCAAGAAATTTCATCAAGAAATTTCTTAATTCCTTTTTAACACCATTCTATTCTTCAGGCCGCAATACATTTCGTTGAAGTTATTTTTCTGTAGGCCTAGGTCGATTGCATTTTTACAAAATTTAGGATTTTCTCAGATCCCTTCTCCCTAATCATTTTGGCAACTTAAGGATCCATGGTCAATTAATGTGTTCAAAGAAATAATAAGGCTATTAGTACACTGGAATAATTGCATAATGATTGAAAATAAAATTGTAATTAGGGTTCACATGACATTTAATATTCTGTTTCACTCCCTTCACTCTCATAATATCTCATTCCTATGACAAAAATTGAGTAGGATTTACTGTGCAGTGATTGGCAATTTTACAGCAATTTCCAAAGTATGTTTACTAAAAAGATGTTCCATTCTAATCAGCTTAAAATTTGCTTACAATTTCAATGAGATAAAAGTTCTTTTAATGTGTTTTTTCCCCACCAACAGTAAAGCAAACTGTAATTAATTTCTTGAAAGGATTTTACCCCAATGTTTAATTGTTTTTTTCTCTTACCTCATATTTTTTGGTTAACATTATATTTAAAAAAAACCCTTCATATTAATGAAAGCAAGAACATTGTGAATATAGTGAAGAAAAAATCTGCTTATGTATGGAAATGTTTAACCAGAAACATCTCTACCAATGTCAAAATATACCACATCTTCTCAAAAATATTTTAAAATAATACTTGGTAGATGTTAATCAACCAAATTGTTGATCTATTACTTTAATATTTCAATAAGAACAGAGCTGGTGGGACCTTTGATGTCTTCTAGTCCAATCCCCTGCTCAAGCAGGAGACCTTGTATCAGTGGTGGCTAACCTTTTTGGGCTCCTGTGCCAAAAATTGTGCATGTGCTTGTGCATGCACACTCACGTGCCAGCACCCAGAAGGCAATGTGCATGTGTGTGCAATCCGCCACCCCCCGCCACCCCCTTACCTGCACTGTGCCTGCCAGCTGATTTTCAGCCTGTTTGAGGCCTTTTTTGGCCTCCCAGAGGCTTGAGGAAAGCTTCTGTAGCCTTTGCAGGCCAAAAAATGGGCCCGTTTTGTCACTTCCAGTATTTCTGGAAATATAGGAAGCAATGAAACAGGCCCATTTTTTGGCCTCCCAGAGGCTTGAGGAAAGCCTCTGGGAGGCCAAAAAAGGTCTCAAACAGGCCAAAAATCAGCTGTGAGGTACGCACATGTGCAGTGAGGTAAGTTTGCCTGCAGCTCGCGTGTCAGCACAAATGGCTCTGCGTGCCACCTGTGGCACAAATGCCATAGGTTCACCATCACGTCCCTATACCATTTCAGATAAGTGACTGTCCAGTCTCTTCTTAAAAATCTCCAGTGATGAAGCATCCACAACTTCTACAATTTATACAGAGATTTAGATAGAAGTAGAATCAACAAGATATTCCATTTAAAATGCTTAATATTCTGCTTTAATGAGTATCAAGCTAGAAGATTTCACCACAGTTACAAAAATGATAATAAAAGTTACAAACGAGATGAAGATGATGTCATGCTGATGCTCCATTAAAAGACAGTGACAATTCCTTAAATGAAAATTTGTTCTAGAAGTGACATCACTTGAAGATACACTAATAATGTAATCAAAGGAAGAGAGAGACGGAGAGAAAGAGAGACCACAAGAGAAAAGAAACTATGAAAATACCTTTGGCAATAGGATTTAGGCAAAGTAATTGGAAGAACACCTAACGTCAAGAACATCATATGGATACTTTGATCACAAGCAGCATGGAGACTGAAAGTTTTTTGAACAAGCCATATGAGTGAAAATATTCATGGCATAATTAGATAAATAACAGATCTAGTGTCTATTTTTATTTTCCTTGATGAGAAGCATTGCAGGAGAGACTGCTGGTAGTTAATTCTCCCTAACAACAATCTGTGTAATCACAAACCCCAATTAGCTGTGCCTGTTCTATGCTATACAAACTATTTCCTTAGCGCTTCACATCACTACTTTGTAATTAGCTTTCATCTACATGAGCTTTGACTAAAAAAAATATATAAAAGAGTGTAAGTGATTGTACTGCCACTCAGTATTCTGTGAAATAATCGCCTGCGATTTCAATCAGATTAATTTTATCACCCGTATTAAGGAAAATTACCTCCCTCTTTACTCTCTACAACTGAGGGCTATTTCATTTCCTGAGATGTTCATAAAAGCATAATATAAAGCAATCTGTAATTGTAAATATCCTTTCCTAATAACTTTGAGATATTTCCTTAATACGTCTTTACATTTGGAGTTTCCGTTCCATAAAATACAGTAACAAGTGCTCTATTATGCTTAAGTATGTGCTGTTAAGCTGGGCAACTTAGTACCGGCCTTCCTGTTTTTACATAGGGTTATATTTAACTTGTAGATAATGGGAACAAGGTTTAAAAGTGATGGAGCGGAATAATGGCGTTGCGACAATAATATATCTTACTGCTGTGAAGAACAGCCTTTTAACGTGTCTTGCAGTTCATCCAGCACAGATTCCATTTTTCACTGCCTGACAAGTTTCACCTTCACCCACTATGTGAACAGGTACCAAAACAGATTTTTCAAAGAAAGGCTGCAATTTTTCTGAACTGTCCCCTACCTTAGGGTAAGCAATCTGCTTGTGTGAGGTAAGCCATCTACCCCCTCAAAAAAAGTTAAAAGTTTCATCTTTCCAACCTAGTGATTGTTAAACATTTTTTAAAGCAAATGAATAAGTGATCTATAAAATAGGGAAAGGTTTTACTCTGAGGATGGTTGCAAGTTAGAGCCATTCACACAGAGTTGTGTATCAACCTTTATTGAGGGAAGGTACTTGGGTATTTGTTTCACATTTAAAGGATGGATGTGATGAATATCACTATAGAAACTATATGTACAACAACATTCATTAGAAGATCTATTTTATCAGAAATTTGCCTGCATATAAATTCTTAGAGATTACTTCATTCCTCTCCACCACCTAAAAAAAATTAAAGATGTCACTTTTTGTATACTTGCCAAGAGTTGGTACTATGCTACTTTATTTTCCCAGTAATGTCAGTAAATCCATTTCCAATAAAAAATATGCATATTTTTTTTAATTTATAATATATACAAAGATGAAGAAAACACATACAAGTATATGACAGAAAGTCTGGTGCAAATATAAACCATTCTCACGTTGGCTCTTATTAGGAAGTAGGACATTTTTCAAGTTTTAAATCAACTTTCATGCAGGAAAATTTCTGAAGCTAACTGGAAAAAAAATCCAAAAACTTTGTGTAAGTGTTCTTATGCATGTAGTTAATGAGACAATGCACCAAAGGCTATTGATGCAATGAACGTCATCTTCAAAAAGCAGCATGTAACAATAATGCTCCTGATGGATGTACAAGAAAACCACTTATCACACTGAAATGAGGCCACGGAATTGTATATTAATCTATGGAGAGACAGAAGAGGGTGAGAGTTCGTCCTTGACTTTTTTAGAAGAGTAGATTAGAGATGCAACTTGCCACTTGTGCTTGTTTTATTCTTTCTAAAACATCACATGTTGCGAGGTATAGTATGCTATACACCTTTTGGGTTTCATTCATTTAAATAAAAGCTTTTTGGCTGAATGGTGCCCCTAGTGTGAAAAGGCATTTTGGATTTCTATCTCCCAAACATAACAATCCAAATGCAACTATATAGGTCTTTAGTCCCAACATGGTGCCTGGAGCAAACAATGTATCTTCTGACATGTTTCTTCACTCCTGCCAGGCTCCTTGCCCTTCTTAGCTTTATATTTTTTTAGGTTCTTTTAATTAAAAGAGGAAAGGAAAGCCAGCATGCTATGAAGTAAACCACTAGCCTCAAGCACAACCTACATTTCCAACAATACTTCTGGTCTTGCCATAGCTCCAGAAATATTAGTAGATAAGAAAATGAAAACTGTGGCCAATTTTTTTGTACCTTCTAGTGACTGGAACTGCATGCCATCATCAACATTTGGAGAGAGTATTCACATATTCCAAATAAGTTTGTTGAGACCTCTAGGAATCTATGCCTATAAATTCCAAAATTATATCTAAAAGCATCTAAAGAATAGAATGCTATCAAATTAACTTCTGGAGAGAGGGATTAATCTAGTAATAGCTAAGTAGGGCAGTGCCAAAAATGCCTCCCTCTCTTTTTATAGAACTATTTTCAAGCATAAGGGGGAAAGCCCTATTTTGTCATCCTTGGCAAAACAGAAGAAAAAAAAATTCCCAGAACACTTGAAAAAACTTGAAAAATGGTAATAGGGACTTCATTTTAACTTTTACTTTTTTTTAATTTATTCTGGATGGAAAGCATTTCTCAAACCAGCCCACCAGACTGGTTTTCTGTCCCTGAAATCAAGGATCTTTATTTCCAAAATTCTAGTACTCACTAATGGTGCAATGAAGGCTTCTCCCAATCTATAAAATACAAAACCAAGGTGAATTTCCAACTAGCAATTTAGAGAAACATATCAAATTCTGGGATTAAAATAAGAATATATAAAGTAAAATAAGGGATTTAACAATAGTAATAAATCCAGTGTACTAAAAGTAAACAAAATCAGAAATAATACAGTTCTCATGAAATCAGTACAAGAATAATTGCAAGTACATGTTGTCTTATTGATTTCATCAACTTTCCCTGGCATGGAACCTAAATTATCTTCATTATTGCTAAGACAGATCTGAATAATTATTGTCTAACTCAAACCAAAGGCATATCTTTGGAATCAACTTCCCCAGGGGCTCCAGACAGCCCCCGACCTCCGCTCCTTCTGCCGTGAGTTAAAAACCTGGCTATTCCAACTAGCCTACCTGGACTGAGGGAGAAAGGGAGAGGGTTTTGAACATATTTCAAATTATCCTAACCAACATTGAGACCTTGACTTCGTCAATCATTTGTTTAATTGTATTGAATCTATTTTAATTGTAAGCCGCCCTGAGTCCCTCAGGAGATAGGGCGGCATATAAATCAAATAAATAAATAAATAAATAAATAAATAAATAAATAAATAAATAAATAAATATCTGAAAGACCAGAGTTAATAAGGGTGCATAATGAGGAGACGTATATGAAGTTTTTTACAGGTAACTTTAAGGAGTGTTTCTTAATTTCAGTGATGTTCAGACCTATAGACTTTAAGTCCCAGGATTTTTAGATAGTATTCCCCTCACTGGGAAATTCTGAGAGCAGAAGTTCATAGTCTTTGTTAGATTTGCATGAAGAGTCAGACGCGAAGTGCTTCAGTGAAGAGTTTATTAGTGACTACAGCTCATAACAGACCCGATTTGGCTGGTCTGTGGCTGCTACTTATAGCCAGCAGCCACAGTTGCCAGCCAATCAGAGTGCAGGGTTTTCCCACTTTTAAACCAATCATTTCTGACATTTTACAAGAACAGTTCAAACTTAACCAATGACATTCAAACCTGCATACATAACACCCCTCCCCACTAGGTTCAGTCCATACTCAAACCCCAACCTATCTAATGTATTCTTTTAAATAGGTGGGGCTCTTACGTACGTTGAGACCTTCGTGGTTCAGAAGTTTTAACGTTCTCACCCAGTGAGAGAGGAAATGTGTCTGTTGACATTTCCCTAGTTGGACTTCCTGTGAAAGAAGACCCTGTTTGATTGTTAGAATCTGGTCTCTCCTCCCAACCCATCTCCAGCCCAATGTCAGCACCCAAGTCAGGTAGTGATGTGCAATCTTCCACTTGTAAGGATGGATTTTGGCATTGTGACAGGTTTTGGGATGGTTCCTGTCGTAATGGCTCATTACGCATGGGGTTGATTCTTGTTTGCTGATTATCCTCATGTTCCTCCCCTCCCCCTAGAAAAGCATTAGGTATGGGAACTAGAGAGGAACAATTGCAATATTCCTGAGGTAACCTGGATCTAAGCTGATCAATGTGCCTGCTCCAGAGGACTCCATCCTCTGTTTGTACCCTGTAAGAACGAGGGCCTGTGATTTGAGTTATTTCAGCAGGAATCCATGAAGGCTCACCCATAAGGTTCTTAGCATAAACAGAATCACCCACACTGAATGTGCGAACTTTGGAAGTGGAATCTAGTGGTGCGTTGGGTGCGTAAGTGGGATGAAGGCAGTCAAGGGAAGACCTAAGTTTCCTACCCATCAACAACTCTGCTGGGGATAAATTAGTTGATGGGTTAGGAGTGATGTGCTGAACACGAAGAAGTTTTTCAACTTTCTCAGTGATGTCCCCAGGACCCAATTGCTGATGCTTTTCCTTGGTAAAACGTACCATTCGTTCAGTCCAGCCGTTAGCCGAAGGGTGCCCAGGGGCTGTCAGGGCATGTCTGAAACCCAGTTGTGCTAGATAGGATTCAAAAGGGTTGGATGTAAATTGAGGGCCATTGGCAGAGACAAGAACATCAAGTAACCCGTGGGTTACAAAAAGCTTTTTAAGCTGCTTGATGACAGCATCAGTTGTGGTGGATGCCATAGGGATTACCTCTAGCCATTTGGAATATGCATCTACTATAATAAGGAAGGTGTGCCCTCTGGTAGGGCCAGCGAAATCAATGTGAATCCTAGACCATGGGCCCCTAGGACATTCCCATTCCTGTTTGGGGGTGAGAGGTGGGGCAGGCCTGACTACCTGACAGTTGGGACAAGATGCAACCCAGTTTTCAACCATTTTGTCAATACCTGGCCACCATACAATGACATTCAAACCAATGACATTCAAACCTGCATACATAACAGTCTTAATGTCACTAAGATTGACAAACACTAAAATCTAGATAAGGATCTAAAATTAAAAAATGCTGACTAGAAATACCTTCCAATGTCAGGTGCAAACAATCAGATTACACAGGTGAAGAGTTCAATTAGCTATTTTATTGTTCAAGTTTACAACTCTAGAATCTTCTCAAACTGGTAGTTTGCACCAGGGTCAGATTAAATAAGTTTCAATGGCATTTGGGGGAGGGGGATCAGATTTTGCCTTCTTATGCCCATGTAGGAATTCCAGACTAATTCTCCATCTGACTCCCGTCCCTGGCTCAGTCAGTCTCTCTCACACACATTTGGGAAAAATGCAAACTAAATCTCCTTTTTCTTGCATCAGCGCACCTGAAGATAAAATTCATATACATTATGTCTTACTGGTTATTCATGTTATATCCATGCAGTGAGGGTGTTTTTTTCTTTCAAAAAATGAGAAGTATAATTTTACTGAAATACATGAAGAATATGAATTTGTTATTTTGTTTTTTTGGGGTGAGGGTTTCTTTTTAAATTCTTTCTGTTGATAATCTGCTGCCTCTGGCACAAAATCAGAGGTGGTATTCAAGCAGGTTCTGACCAGTTCTGGAGAACTGGTAGCGGAAATTTTGAGTAGTTCTGAGAAACAGAAACCACCATCTCTGACTGGAGATTTTACAGTATCCTTCCCCTGCCACACCCACCAAGCTACCCCCACAGAACCGGTAGTAAAAAAAATTGAATCCCACTACTGGACAAAATGGTTGGTAATTGTGTTTCCTAGATATGGAGGATTAAGTTCTGTGTGACCTGCATCATATCCTTTGATTTATTTCCTGACTTCTCATAATCCTCTTCTATAGGAAAAAGTGGGTGCCCTGGAAACAGGAAGAGCAGCTCCCCAGAGTGCATGCGTGCACCAGCCAGCTGGTATTTGCATGCACATGCATGTTAGAAACCAGAAGACCAGGTGGCCAACACCCTTGCGTGAACTGGGAAGCTATGCTTCTGGTTTCCGGAACTCACACACACATGCATCGGGGAGCTGCTCTTCTGGTTTCCAGTGCACGCACATCAGAGGTGGTATTCAGCAGGTTCTGACCAGTTCTGGAGAACCGGTAGCAGAAATTTTAAGTAGTTCAGAGAACCGGCAAATACCACCTCTGACTTCCTGGCCCCTATCTATTCTCTGCTTCCTGAGTCCCAGCTGATCGGCTGGGTCTTCTTTAATTGCCCTGCACAGGAGACCGGAGCTGGAAAGCAGGTTAGTGGGGTGGGGAGGGAATGGGGATTTTGCAGTCACCTTCCCCTGGAGTGGGGTAGAAATGGAGATTTTACAGTATCCTTCCCCTGCCATGTCCACCAAGCCATGCCATGCCCACAGAACCAGTAGTAAAGAAAATTTGAATCCCATCACTGACGCGCATTCTCCCATTTTGGCATTTGATGCTGAAAAGGTTAGCCACCACTGTTGTACAGCTTCCATATGTCTGACCAGATTTTCCTCAAATCTTCAAAAGATTTGAGCATATCATGCTTTGATATGCTCAAAATAAAGAACTAAACTGTTTGGATGTGTCCTCAGGCAGATAGGTAAAATATCATAGTTAAGCTTACTTTGTAGACCTGCCCCTTTTGCTAACAATAATACAGAAATGGTTTACCATTGCCTTCTTCCATTTTTTAAAATTATTTATCAATCTTCTACTCCATAGCTATGGTGTTTCTTTTTTGTTTCCCTCTAAATAGTAGCCAAGGTCTATTTTGTTTATCCAACACCAACTAGTCACTACTAAATATTTTGGGGAAGTAATTCTTGCTATGCTGAATCATAAATGTTTGTAAGTCACCCAAAGTTGTCTCTAGGTGAGATGGGCAACAAACCAGTCTAATGCATGCATGTATACAAAGTTCTGGATAGAATGCAATATTTTTAATGAATAACTCAAAACAATCCAGCCCTAAATAGTGAGTGTATATTAGATTTGGGGTAAGCAAGTCTACCCTTTCTTTCCACAAATTCTATTGGATAGATCAAATATGAATTGATGAAATATGAATTCAAGTCTAACAGTTGCCATAATTCACAGATAGCACTAAGCATTAAGCAAAATTAGCTCTCTCGACTTCAGCTTTCAGTCTATGAAGCTTATAAAGTATCTTTGCTTCAATAAAGATATTTATCCATAATTAAAGTAGAATTTTATGATTTACTGTAGTCATTTTCTTTATCCATGTTTAACATGTTAGTAATACAAGGACAATTTTATTTTATTTTTACTCTGTGTGTCTGAAGGGTGTGTGTGTGTGGTGCGTATCACATGTGGATTGATTTCTCTTGCTTTCTCTTCTTACCATTTACTAGAAAATAATTTTCATGCAAATAGTTCAGATTAAACTGAAATCTAATTTTGATCTCAACTTTGATCTCAACTTTGGGGATGATCAAATGCTTAGGAAAGCTTTATGTTATATCTTGTGTTTAAATCTAAGTGTGTTGGTTCGGAGACACTGAAAAAATTATTATGATTTATGCTATTTTAGAAATGTCAATTAGTGTAATTTATTTCATATCCTGTTTACATTTATTCTACATATCAGATATATTGAAATCTAAAACTGGGATTTCTCTTCTGTATTCTTAGCCTCATATATATTTTTTCTGTATTCTTTTTATTTTGCTCCTTGTGAAATACCATATAAGCTTATTAAGGAGCATTTGCATCTTTTTTCAAGGTATCATCTGCAATAACCATTGTACTAAACTTAGAAGAAGCATTTACATTTATTGCCTAAGACAAGCTGTAAGCAGTACAGCTCCACTGCACAAATGTTTCTCTGAGATGCTGTTTTCTCCTTTCCTGGAACTGAATGCCAAAAATGCACATTCTCCTTCTTTTCAGCCAGGTCACCTCTAAAAGAATGTGGCATCAAATTCCTCTGTGCTCTTCGCCAGAGATGCATCTGCAGGCACAAAGCCTGTGACAAAAGACTGAAATGACAGCACTTTGACTCCCTTCTACCTTGTGTTTGTTTAGGAAGGTCCCAGAAATTGTATTTTACCAACCACATTTGCTATCAACACACAATTATCTGGCTTAATCATGTGGAACAGTGGCAAATTCACCTGGGGCTTAAGAACTAATGACATTCTCGTCTGAGCTGCTTTAGTGAAATGGCCTAGCACCTGAAGCAGGAACAGCAAGATTGCTCAAGAAAATTTGGTTTTCTTTTTTTTCATTTCATAGCATAGGGGCTCTGCTCAAATCAACAAATGCTCCTGATTAAATAGCTATGGTAGTTTGACTTATTTGCACCTGGGTGTATGGCTTTGAATGTGCATTGAGAAGCCCTCACCTTTACAAGAAAAGAATTGTGTGCTGCTTGCTTTTAAGGCAAAGACCCTTTTGATGAAGGCTACGGTCAAAGAAATTGTTGTGGAATCATTCTGATGCAATTAGAGTGATGAACAGAGAGGACGGCCATTGCAACCCTGATGCCTACAAGCACAGACATTTTAAAAGCTGTAATTATTGTCCTTCTTGTTTATTTCTGAGTCATTGAAACTCCTTCCTAAGGAACAAATGGCAACCCCCGGAGTTCATGCACCAAGATGATGTAAAAGATGATCCCACTTTTTACCTTTGAGAACAGCAGAGTCGGAGATGGAATTTTAATAGCAACAACCTTTGAGGCAGAAATGAACAAAGCTGCACCTGATTTCTCCCAGTTTCATTGCACACTGTCACGTAGATGCAACTTTAGTGATGCATAACATATCAGCTGTAGTAGAGGGGCTTCCATGTTTTAAAGCTGCAGCTGAATCATCATTTGCCTTTCACCTGATGAATTGATTAAAATTAAATATAGTTGCATCTTATCAAAATCTTCGAATGACAAAAAGGATGCTTTAGACAGTTTACAGTGTAATAAATGTAAGTCTCCCCTTTCTGGTGGAACAAAAAAGATATTTTTTTTCATTCCATATCCTCTGGTAACATTAAAAATAAAAAACAAAAAATAAGCTAGCCTTCTGTTCTAGCATTACTGATTAAAACTGGTCTCCCTTTTAACTGTTGTTGATAATTTTTTCACCCTTTTCACAGCAGGATTTCCTCACAACTAGCATATATGCTGTAATTAACAAAGCAAATTTAACTTACTATGGGTGGTTTACTAGTCAGCTTCTTGCCACCACCACCCAAGCCAAAAGTGAATGACTATATACCGTTTATCTGCTCTGAAGTAAGTATCAATGTGTACTGTGGTGCTTTTCTCCAGGTAAATAAATATGGGGTTATGATATGACCTTTGCAGCTACTGTAAGGACCAATCCTAACAGACTACAGCAGGCCAATTTCCATGAAATTTATAGAGCTTGCCATGATCTCATAGCTATGAAAATAAAAATGTAAAAATTCCACTGATTTCTTTTAAAGTGAAGGATGGCTGCTGCAGCAAGATTGCAAGTTGTCATGCCCCAACTTTTATATACTGTTGCTGCTTTCTAGCCCCATCTAGTGGCCAGAGAAACAAATACCAAGTATATTGTTTGAAGCTGACCCCACCTCATTACCCATCAGCCCGCACTCTCACAACAAGTGCAAGCTGGGAAGCCAGACACCATTTCCTTTAGCATTTGGAGAAGGCAAGAAGCACAAAGAAGAATCCATCTTAATCTGTGGCACATGGTCATCCAAGGACAAACCCACATCCCACACATAGAGCATCACTGGTGAGAAATTACTTGTATTTATTAATTGTTATGTTCAGCAGTAACCCAATACTGCCTATCTTGTATTTGTTTCTCATTGTATGTATTCCTATTTTCCTCAGTTTCACCATATCCTGTTCTTAAAACATTCAGCTCTATGCATACAGTCTGTTTTATTGGAAGGTGGGTGGGTTTAGCTGCATGTCAAGCTGCACACAGACTAAAGTGTAATGAGGACACAACACAAGTAATGTTCAATAGCATAGATCATTCCCAAAAAGTTTACCAGACATGGACTTGGATACATAATGGACCATGAAAGCAAAGGAGTGTGTTGCAGAAAGTGTTGTTTACAAAACAGGTCATTAGACAAAGTTGTCTATCGAAATGTATTTATGGAAAAAAAATTGGGTTCAAGATTCATACAAAGTATGAATGTTAGGAAAGATTGGAAACAAAAAGTCTCAGATGCAGAGGAATAAATAAAAAATATGCAATATTAACATACCAGATTTAGTCTAATCTTCTCATTCATCACCTTCTAAAATTCAACACAGAGTAGTTTTTTTCTGAGGATTCCAGGGAAATACTGTGTAACAATTACAAAAGTTTTCATATGGTGACGTAATGCAAAGTTAGGGCAATCCAATCACAATAAGATAGGGATGGTGAGTTGGTATTTGGGAGTAGCTGAACCCACATAGAGCACTGTTTTCATATCCTTTGCTTTGTCTTCAGAACAACCAAGTATACAAAGAATCCAGACTCACCTAATAGGGCAGATGGCAGCATAAAAAATTAATAAATAAAATAAATAAACAGGATAGACTGAGAACAAGAGTCAGCCAGTGAATTTAATGGTTAAGAAATACACTCCTAATCCTAATATAATATTCTAGTTCATATTATAAACCAGCATTTCCTGTACTCCAAATCACAATTCTGCTCATATTGTCATCATTCAGAAGAGAAATCCTGGAATTAAATGCTAGTGTCTCCCATACATTTATATCTGTAGCCTCCATCTCTGCAGTCACTTGCCAATATTAGCATCTTCAGAAATATTAGAAATAGGGTAATTTTATCATCACCAAGTAGAAATTATTTTTGGTGGAGGAGCTAAATACCTCAAAATGTTATATTTCAAAGGCTTTAACTTGGTGACATAATAAACTATTTTAAGTCATAGCTGGACAAGGCAGGGGGGGAAACTCTATTTCAGCTTTGCTCTTGAGGAACTGGGGAGAAAAATCATCATGTTTCATCTGCATTGCCAGATTTCCAGCCTGGGGCCAGCTTAATTATAGTCAACGGAGAAAAAAATGAATATGTAAAAGTGCAACTTGGGTCTCACAAAGCTTGAATAAATCAAAATATGAAACATTTAATTATTAATAGTTGGGAGGGGTTTCCCTATTGGTGAGCAAGGTTATCATCCTCTTTGCTAGCTGCTTATCAATTTTAGTCTCTTTCTTTAAAAAATCTTCTGTACCAAATATAAGATATTTTTGGAAAGCTTTTCCTCTCATGTTGGCCTCAAAAACCTCAGTATTCCACCAGAACACCAGTCAGCCAGCCATATTCTGTTTTCTACAAATGTTTCACAACAGCCCCAAAGGTAGACTTAGAAAATATTAAAATACTGGCTCACTGCAGCCTAGTCTTCATTTCAAACTAAAAACACACCAGCCAACCAACAAAACCATGGTGATGTTGCGTTGTCTGTGTTTTCTCCATAGTTTTGCAGAGTTCTTGTTTTGCCTGCTGCATGTGTGTCTTTTCCAAGCAATTCTTACTGCTTTCTGTGAAAAGTACACTTATTACACTTTGTAGCTTTTTTGTGCTTGGAACTCACATCTCACACCTAAATTGTACTTAATTTCTGGACCAAGGTACTTATCTCTGCACCTCATCATTTTCTTTCTGTGAAGTAGGTTCAACTTTATTGATTACAACAATTTCTGCGGTGATCGGTCTGGGGTTATTTTTTTAAATTAATGAATCTCAGACTCTTACCTTTGAGATTTGTTCTGGATTTTTTTTTGGTCTGTATCTCTGTTCTTTGTATTATTCCCACATTTCTTCCCCCCTAACAAGGTCCAAAGCTGGTTTTAGAGAGTTATCCTACTGATAGACAAAGAGATCATCATCATCTTCTTCTTCTTTTTATGAACCCATAATCCCTTGCGGGGTAGAGTCTTGGCAACTGAATGGAGCTAGCAGAGTTTTATCAGCCAGATGCCCTTCCTGTCACCAATGTGGAGTTTTGTTCAGCAGATACATTTTCGTTGTGCCCAGAGAGAGAAATATTTGCCTCTACCTAGTATCAAACTCACAGCATCCTGATTGTGAGATCAGAGCTTCACTGTACCACTCTATTGATAGACAAACAGGTGGACAGATAAAATACCATGCCTATTTACATAATTTCTTTCCAAAATTAGAGTAGGCTAGAAAGGTAAAAAAGCAAGAATAATTCACTCTGAAATTTCATAAGGTGTATCAATTACATTTCACAAGCCTTCTAATAAAAAGAAATCCATTATTGTATGTATATCTGCATTAATTTGATAATGTGAAAAGCACAAAAAGAAGCAATGATGATTCTGTCCACCATGGCAGTCAAAGGAATAATGTATATATGGAGTCTCTGTGCCAACCCTCTACCACGTTAGTTCGCATATTTGTTATAATGATGGCATGAAAAGGAGATATATTGATGACTACCAACCTTGATATCCCATTCAGATACACAAAAACATACAGAGAGGAACACGTAAACAGCATACTGTATGTACAGATGCGTATACATGGTAAAATCACACTATATATCAAAACAACATGTGTGTGTGTGTGTGTACACAAACACTATTCATAATGCATGGCTGATTCAAAATCAATAGTAAAGGAGCAAGTAGTCAAGAGATATGTCACAGACTTGGTACAGCAACCATGAAGGTCTTGAAATCTTGTGAAATGTTACGAAGAGAATTGTGCAAGACAGTCTATGGAAACAACAGTTAGTCTTTGAAGAAGCAAGACAGGAGGAGTGTTGACCTTTTAGAATTTTGGTGTGGGAATACCATGGACAGCCAAGAAAACAAACAGATCATTGAATAAATCAACTCAGAGATCTCACTTGAGGCACAAGTGCCAGATTCAAAGTATCCTATTTCAGACATACTATACGAAGACCCAGCTCTCTGGAAAATGCTCTAATGCTGGGGATGGGAAGAAAGAAAAAGATGAAGACCAGCAGCAGTGGGGATAGATGAAGGAGATGAGTGTGGAGTTGGAAGATCTAGGAAGGAAGGAAGGAAGGAAGGAAGGAAGGAAGGAAGGAAGGAAGGAAGGAAGGAAGGAAGGAAGGAAGGAAGGAAGGCAAGCTACATTGGAGATAGTTCATCATGTAGAAAATCTATGTGGTCACTAGAAATAAAAAATAACTTGCTGGCACATAATCAATCAATTAATCGATCAATCTTTATATTCTACCCCTCAAACTGACAATTCCTCTTCACCTTACAAAATCCACATAATCACTGAAAACAAATATCTCTTAATTGAATTTGACTTTTTTATATGAGTTAATAACATCTTTTCAAATTCAGTGAAAAGTGATGCCATATCTACTGACCTCTTTTTATTTATTAGATTTAAAAAAAAACCTAATTCAAAATGGCAAACATACCTAATACTCTTTTTTTTCTCAACAACTGTCCTGTGAGGTGAGTCGGGCTGAGAGACAATGACTGACCCACAGTCACTAACTTCATGGCTAAGATGGAACTAGAATTCACTGTCTCCAGGGTTGTACCCTTGGTAGCTTAACTGCTAGACCAGCGGTGGGCAACTATGGCCCCTTTATGATCTGTAGACTTCAACTTCCAGAATTCCTAAGCCAGCCATGCTGGTTCAGGAATTCTGGGAGTTGAAGTCCGCAGATCTTAAAGGGGCCATAGTTGCCCACCTCTGTGCTAGACCAAGGTAGCTAATTTAGATATTGTATTTGAAAGCTTTTCCACTAAAACTATTTCTAATTATTTGGAGTATCAATGTTCCAAAGTTATAATGCTAGTCTCTTTCACTTTCTGGGTTATAGATATTCTTGCTGTTATCCCAACTTGATTTGGAGTTAACAACCCATTGTATATCTCAGACTCTAACTTGAAAAGCCTTTTCTGGAGAATGTGTTAAAAAGCAAAATGTATAGCCATTGAATAATTATCTGGATCTAGTAACAAAATGCAACTAAAAACGGACTACCTACCTAGCTTTCCAAGATGTGGAATGTCATCACATAGAAACTGCTGGATATTTTTTTCCTTTTCTAGTGTTCTACACATTCCACATTCCATGTTATATGTGCAATTCTGATAGCTCTGGTCCCATTATCTATGAATTGTTATACATATTAATCTTGCTGGTTTTATCTTCCCAGCAAGCTAGCTAGGGTTCTTAGGACACCTTAGTTATTTTTATTGTGTCTACTTCCACATGCTGTCTATGAATGTCACCTGGTATAGGAAAGGCTTAAACATCATCTATCCTCATTTCCCATCCTCACTCCAGATAGGACTTTTAACAATCTTGCCTTCTGAAGAGTTTTCTGGAACTGAAAAACTGCCCCCCAAAAATGTAAACTTTGATTCTGCAAAGATCCCAGGCATTCCAATTGATTTCCATCACTAACCTAATTACATTTGTCTATTGCCTAGCTTCCACTGGTGATCAGATTAGATTACTCATCTTGAAGACATCACTTGCACAGGAACAATCTTGCTTGTTGAATGGAATAAAAAACAAGAAACCCAAAACCATGTAAAAGACAATGAAATAGACAACAAGCAAAAGCCATCAAAGTTGAATCCAAAGGGGAACATAGCAGAGGTATCTAGGGAAGTGCAGGACTAAACAAGGCAGAAAACTAGATGCAAAGAATAGCAAACATATCAGCTATCATATCATATCCTCAAACATTTAAATTCATGTCAAGTTATCCAAATATTACCCAAGGTGCTATAAAAAAATTCCCTTCACTTGTGCCAGAAAGAAAAATGGCAGTCACATATTAATTATTTTATAGCAAGTATGTCACAAGAAGGCTATTGTAATATCGGCCTTTTGACCACATCAAAAGAAGCCCCAGCAAATATGTCATCTCCTGCCACTCCCTGTGAAATATTGAGGTGCAATTGTTGGGGCCCTTTGGCTGATTCCAGGGCTCAAAAAAGGTCCACCTTTAAAACAAAGGGAATGACACTGGGAGGGAAAGCGAGAAAGAGCTTCTTTTATTTTTGCAATCAAAATACTAACATAGGAAAAACACAAGCTAGTTAACATATTCCCAGGACAAAATGGGACCTCATTGTGAGGTAGTTGTTCAAATGGGAAAGCCTTGACATGGGCCATATTTTAAAAAATAGACAGATATCTCTCAGTACCAGGGATCTACATTCTTCTGGTTACAGAATTTTCAATATTTTCATATCCTTTTTTTTCACTCCTATGAACTGCAGCTTATAGCAGTGGTAATCATTTCCTGTGTTTGAAAAAGAGATGAAAGCATTCATGGATGAAAGCAAGTTGGATTTAATCTCCTTCTCTCTCATCCACTGCACTGTGCTGATCATTTTCCAAAAAAACAAGACTTAAGCTCATTTTTGTCATGACAAAACTAGTTTCATAATAATCAGATGGCAATTCCTAGTGTATACAATTCTAATATAATTACCAGGAGGGAAATGTAGAGGGAGTTGCAGGTTTGAGATAAAGAAAAGCCTGTGGAATTTTGTATTAATGTCTCTGACTCTCTTATTTGTGCAAGTAATCAATCTTTCTGGGAACAGAATAGTAATTCTTTCTGGGGGGAAAAATGACAAGAGTCTGAGGAAGAAAGAAGATAATCTGAGTTTCATTCTGTACACAGCAGGTCAGCTGTGATTGACAAAGCTCATCACAAAACTATAGCTCCCAGAATAATCCCAGTAGCCGAGTTTCATTTGCAGCCAGAGTAGTGTTAATGACATGTTTAACAGCTGCTTGTTGAAGTTTGGAATCTGCATTAACCTGCAGAGCAGTGAACAGAGAAATGAGGGAGTTGCATTGAAATCAAGCCTTCATTATGCTGACAGGCCAGGTTAAGGAGGAGAGTGGATGCTCTTCAGGAGGGAGGAGAAGTCTCCGGGTACCCAAGGTTCAATTGCAGATAAGGGCAAGGGAGAAGATGACAGAGTCTGATCAATACGCACAAAAGGAAGCTGACATGTGCTTAACTCGAGACTTTTAATGAAGGGAAGGGGTTACGCAAGGCAGCAACAAGACACAGGGCAAGGACCAGCAAGGTAGCTGATGAGAGGACAGCCATTACAAAGGAAAGGTAGCTTGCCTGCTTGGCTGCACAACAATCATTTTGATAAGACCACCAACCATCTCTCCATATGTCTTTAGGAAGAGCTGCCCCATTTCTAGGTAAATCCAGGTCCACTCAGCTTCTCCAGACAAGGTCTCTGCATTTCTTTACTCTGCAGTATCAATTGCAATGTTTTTGCAAGCAAATATTTTAGAAGATATTTTACTTGGCTCTGCCTTTTGTCACATGTTTGAGAATTGATATAAACATGTTAAGCAATCTGATGCTCTCTGGATTTATAAAAATGCCACTTAGTAATAAGCAGGCATATACAATGGAATGAAGGCTATTGCTGATCACACTGGGTTGTATCCCAATTGTAAGCCGCCCTGAGTCTTCGGAGAAGGGCGGCATATAAATGTAATTAAAAAAAAAAGCTATTGAGTAGTTTTGGAACAGAACTACTGGAAAGCATACCTTACATAATCTATCTGCTTTATTTGTCATCATGTTTAAAATGTATTATGGTTGCAATCAGTACGGAAATAACATTGTCCCCTTTTTAAATCTCTAATAAAATATGCTGCATGTTACCTTTGTATCACCAATACAGTCTAAGTCATTCTACTACTTGAAAGTTCATTTCTGGTTATTCTTGAGCAGTGGTTGCCAACCAGTGGGCCAGGGACCACTGGTGGTCCACGAGAAAATTTTGGTGGTCCGCAATGAAATGTCACCCCTAAAGCACCCCCCAAAGCAATTAATCCAGGCTGCACAGAAACACAAGGCTGCACCACCCACATGGCCTGCGGGAACACAAGGCTTGAGTTACTTGCATTGAGAACAACAGGAGGTAGTGAGGAGAGGGGGGGAAAGGTGGAGGAGGTGAACTGGTCCCATGTGCCCCATGCACCTGGCCTGGCCACTGGGCTGCTTCTTTCTGCTTCTTTCTTCTTCTGCTTTTGGCTGCACACAAGGAAAGCAGCAAAAGTCTTTCTTTCTCTCCCCCAAACTCTGTCAGAAATGAGTCTTTGGGATTCTGCAAAGCATCCTGCTCCAAAAGGCTGCACCAGAGTGACAAGTCTCACAAAGACTCATTTCTGGCAGTTTGGGGGAGAGAAAGAAAGACTTTTGCTGCTTCTGCTGCTTTCCTTGCATGAAGCCAAACGTCTCTCTCTTTTTCTCTCTCCCCCTGAGAACGGAGCTGGAGATGGTATCCTGCAATTCCAAATAAAGAATAATCGATCGGTAGGAAAACGGGGTGGGGAATTTTCCTGCAGACTTTTTTTTGGGATTTTCCCATGGTCTCTGGTCCATGGGATTTAAAATTATGAATTTGGTGGTCCCTGAGGTCCAAAAGGTTGGCGACCCCCACAGTAGCTGGGACTGTGGTGGTTTGTTGCTTTTAATTTTGCAAAGAATTTATCTTCCCTCCGTTGGAAGTATGGAATGCTGGCCCAGATCATTATTTGTTCAAAATTAGTACAGTTGAAGAAATATGCCACAAAGAAAGAGATGTGTGATCTGATTCACATTTACATTTTTTACAATGTTAAGAAAATTGTGTCATTCCTCTTAAACTCTACAACTTCTGATCAAGTGTAAGTTTACTATTATTAGCGTTTCAGCATATAATCATGAGCAGCCTCTTTTTCCAAGGCAATGAGGAATTGAACAGGGTCATTGAAAAGCTTGATTAAACACAATTGCTTCATTTGACTATTAGCAGAAGATCACTTGGACCAAAGCTGTCTACATGGGTTTAGTATAGTACACCTGTATTTTGCACATTTTTATGCATTCTGCAATCTATAAAACTCGAATATTACCATGCTCTTGAAATACTACAGTTTTGTAATAGCAGATTTCAGGAGAATGTTTATAAGATCCCAAAGTGCCACAGGTATAAGACTTGAAACAAACAAAGAAAAATAGCAAAATACAGGAACACTTTAAACTCTGCATCCCTTTGCAAAATCAAATTATGACTCTGTGCTTTGTCCCAGCCTCAAAGCTATGTTATTATCAAACGGCGTATTTGGCATTGTTCTTTTGTCCTCTAAAATGCATGCACCAGATTAAACGTATCCAGATATTTTTGACAATCACATTTACACCTCAGATAGTTTTCTTAATTCATATTCTGAAACAAAAGTTGAAGAGAAAGATAGAGCGATAGCAGGCTGTTAGATATGAAAATAAGTAAAACATAAAACAAAGCATGCTCTGTAGGCTTTAAAGAGACTTCTGTTGTGGGAGGGCATTTTGTTCCTGGATTCCAGTTAACCCAGTGAGTCAAACATTTTAGCCAACTTTTCTAATTTGTCTCTAATTGTTGAGGCTGTATATAAAATGTATGTGTACCGAGAACACCTCACTCCTAAAACTGCAAATGCAACGAATGACTAAAATTAAAGTTCAGCTCATTGATCCCCTGATCCCCATGTCTAATTATCAACCAGATTAAGATTCTTACTGAGTTCCCAAAATGTAATTTGATGTTTTTAATTAATTATATTTTACTAAACAATTCAACAATCAGCCAAGATGCACAGAGCAGCTCACAGATTTCTGCTGGCAACTTGAGACCAGCATGGCCAACCAGTGGATCTTTACTACCCTAAATGTAATTAATACAAGCTAACATTCTGTTTAAGATTCTATTCAAGGTAAGATCAATTTAATTTGGATGCACAACAGGGATAGCAGAGTCTGCCCAACAGCAAAAGCAAATCAGATCAAAATAAAAACATGAAATAGAAGCATAGACAAATTAAAACTAAAAAAATGAAAGCATAAATCAATTAAATATAAAAAAGCATAAATTGATTAAAAAGAAAAGCATAAAATAATTAAAAATAAATCACTCTCTT
Source organism: Naja naja (assembly GCA_009733165.1). Lineage (NCBI taxonomy): Eukaryota > Metazoa > Chordata > Lepidosauria > Squamata > Elapidae > Naja > Naja naja. Next base: position 19,030,702 of record CM019153.1, on the reverse strand, counting down.
AACAATAGTGTAAAGATTGTTTATAAAATTACCAATCAGAAACAGACACAAAAGTAAGCAAAATTATAAAATTAAACCACAGTGATCGATATAATGACCCAAAAATGATTTCCACTAATTTCAGTGAAGAGTTCCAGCATTACAAATGAGGGCAAATTTCATAGTTCCAGCAATCCCCTACTCCATGATCCATGTCACAATTTTTAACACGGCATCACTATGTGGCAGGAGGCAGATATCTCTCAGATTGACTGTAAAGAATGGACAAAGCATCCCAGTATCCATGCTTAGAGGAAGGCAGAGTGAGTTCACAATGGTGGGAAACAATCTGCCACACAGAGAAAATGCCACAAAACAATCTTCTTTTGGAGCAGCAGCTGACCCAGAAGGCAACTAATTCAACAGATCTAAAGGAAGCACATGGTGACCTTGGGACACAACGGCTTGATGCTGTTCGAGAATTGATAGGGTTCTTGTATATGGAGAATTTTTTTTTTAAAGGCATGGAAAATAAACAAGCAAACATCGTAAGTAATTGAATTAAGCTCTTTTTCTTTGTGGAAACAAAAACAAAAAACAGCTGGAATGAAACCAGATCCCTATCTGTCACCTGAAAACCCTTGCTGAGCATGGATAAAAATCTCAAATTGTTGTCATTGTTTCTGCTTGAAAGGAGAACAGTTTTGCTTCTGTTGAAGTGGAGAGCAAATTATTTCATTCACTGAATTGAAAGGAGAAATAAACTGCTCCCATTCCTACCAAAAAATCCATTGTCCCCAATTCCCTGGTGGAAGTGAATTGCCAACTAGCCATTTTTCATAGGAAATCCCTCATCTTTTCCTCCCATACTTTCAGTCTCAAAGCAGTGTGAACCCAATATGCAAATGCATCATTTCTGTGGTTCTCAAAAGACTGAGGACATATAAAGAATATTGTCAACTAAAAAATGCTTCTTTGGTCTTTTTAGTTGCCAGCAGAAAGGTAGTGGGGGAAAGCAATGCATTCCTTAAATGCCTTAGATAATCGCCTTGGCAGCCCAAAGCTGTTGGTGTGCAACAATATTACTGGAGAGCATGATTGATGACTTTTGATTGATGTGTCCCATTGGAAAATATACATCCAGGGGGTGAGAGGAAGACCAGGGTCAAGGGGGAAATGAATGATGTATTTTAGTGTCGGCTGCACCCAGCTAACGCCAACATGGCCACTCCAAATAAATCAGTGTTTTTTTACTCTGAGAGATGCAGCTAGAGACTTATGATTTGAATGGGGGTGGATTTGTTGGAGCCCTGACAGCCAGCTGACACTAAAATACTCCATTCAAATATCAGGACTGAATTAATATTCTTGCCAGCTGTCCAACAAAACTGTTTAAAAATATCATTTAATCAATGCCGTGTCCAATCAACATTTCAGGTTGCCCACCACCACCAAAAATATCTTAAGCCCACTCCACATAAAATGCAATTAAAAAATCAAACAAGAAAAACCCAACAATGATTTAACTCCATTCTGTTTTTGTTGTTGATTGTACCATATGCATTTGCAGGTCACATGGCCCCAAAAAAAAATCTGAATGGCATCTATGAGAGCTGTTAAGCTGCCATGCCATCATTCTTTTGTTGCATTGAAAATGTTTCTAAGGCAGATTTTCAGTATGACACCATGGAGGGGATGAGAAAGACATTTTGACCTTATTTCTTCATGGTCTGAAGGAGGTTGTCTTGAGCCTCAGAGCAGGAGGAAGACAAGAAATACCAACTGAAAAAAAAATGTTCAGCCACAAGCACTGTAGATGTACAGAACCACAAGAAGAAGTTGAAAACCTTTGCTGCTGTTTCAGACATACTGATGCAGAAGAGAAATAAGTCAACATAGTTCTCAAACCCAACTGATAATGCAAAATTGAACAGGCTTAAAGCTATTTCCAAGTTAAATAAAAATCTTATGTCAAAATACCTTGTTTAATTTAAAAGAATAGAATGACAGTATTCACAAATAGAAAATCATAATTATCTGACTTCACCAGAGTTGAGGAAGTCACATACTATCTTCAAATATTACACAATGCTTGATGGAAAAAAGCTGTAGAAAAGTTGATAATCATATACTAGGGGTGTCAAACTCGCGTCGTCATGGTGTTGTCATATGATGTATCAGGACATTTTTCCCCTTCACTAAACTGGGCAGGGGGGGCAGCACATGACACATCAGACCCATGGCTCGAGTTTGACACCCTTGTCATATACAATGCATGCATTCAAGAAGAGCACTTAGTACAAGTAACACTAAATCAGCTTCATGGGTGACTATAACCTAAGATCAAGAAATTCCATTTTCAACATTTTCATCTTTTGATAAGTAGATATAGATTCAAATCCCTTCACTAGGTTCCAGGTGCCATTGCACAATCTTCTGTGATGGCATACACATAAGTATATATGTTGTGGGGTGCTAAAAATGTCATCCAAAAGTATGACAGGCACCCAGGAATACTTGATTCTTCATCATAGCAAGGTGATCATTTTGATGTCAAAATTACTAATTTGTGCTACAGAGAATTTAGACTTTACCACCCAAACATACTGTAATTGAGGAGCAGCCAACACTAAGGCTGGAATAGAGCAAGCTATTCACAAGAAACGATCTGAGAGATAAATTATGTCTCCTCTCTCACACTTTTTGTACTATTTTGTATTTTCATCTCCCCCAACCCCTGCTGATTGATTTCTGAACAGTTATCTTCTGGCACTCAATTGCTAATTATGCTTGCATGTAATATAGCTTATAAAGGTTGTGTTAATTTTTTCCCTTAAGCAAGCAAGACTGTTTTCTATCTCAGAAACCATCTAAAATGGGGAGACCAGAAAAAAACTACAAGAAGTGTGAAGAAACTTTTCTATTTTCTCAATGCCATCATTTTTATAGTTGTTGCTTCCTTATACACATTCCTCCCCCTCAAATCAGCAAGCACTAAATATATTTTTATAGAGTGACAGAGAAAGAGAGACCAATTACTAGACCTGATAATCCTCACAAATATAATTTGGAATGACTCAGGGGGTGTTTTTTCCTGCAACTGTTTGGAATAAGGAAGAAAAGGAAATGTACTGTACTAAATAAAGTGACCTTATTAACACTGATCCAAGATGCTTTTCTGCCTGAGAAAAAGGGAACTTTTTAATGTGTTGGATATGTGAAAAAGTTGTATCTCTCTTAGAAAAAAATTGAAGAAATAAGATATATCAAAAAAACAAAGATACCCCATATTTATTACATGCATATATACATGCATGCATGCATGGATGCATGGATGCATACATACATTTCATATATATATATATATATATATATATATATATATATATATATATTTGTTTTCGTAGATTTTCACGGGTAAAGGTATGTAGGTCTTGGTGTATTCGGGTCTTGTCCCGTGTAAGGTTGAGAATACCTTGGCAACGTTTCGACGAAATCTCATCCGTCATCTTCAGGCTGGTGTCTTCACCCTCACTAACGTATTAATGTCCAATGGATTCCAAAGAAGCACAATCACCAACCTAATCCGAAGGAGACTCCCCAAAAACCAAGACACAGAACAGGACAATGGCATCGCCCTCCTCCCTTACATCAAAGGCACCACAGATAAAATCAGCAAAATTCTCCACAAGCACAATATCAGGACAGCCTTTGGCACTGACCAAAAAATAGCCAACATCTTAAGAAACCCCAAAGACAAGATCCAGCTAGAAAACCAAGGAGTTTACAAAATACCATGCAAAATTTGCCCAGCCACATACATTGGACAAACCAACAGGAGAATAAATGCACGATCGCAGAACACAAGAACGCAGTCAGAAAAGAAGAAAAACTTCCTCCCTTTTCCAGCACCTTAAAGCCACAGGACATGAAATTGATTTTGAGGGATCCAAACTTATCTCCAATACTGAACACTTCAACAAAAGAATAATTAGGGAAGCCATCGAAATAGAGAAACACCCCATAACATGAATAAACGGGATGATACTTCCCCTACCAGACATCTGGAAACTAGCCCTGGTCAACAAACGAGTCCCAGCCACGAAAACCAACACGGACCCAAAATAACACAGGATGCCACCACCAATCTCCTTCACCAGACCCAAACCCAAGCCCACGCCACAGATGAAAGGCAACCACCATCCAGAAACCAGACCATGGCTGCAACACCAGCTGCTACACCCCCTCCAACCCCCAAACTAAGCAAACTGACACACACTATAAACACATAGCCAGACCTCAAACTCGGAGCCAAACCAAGGCCCAGAATGCCACATCACAGCCTTCCACCCAGGATACTACATCACAGAACTCAGGAGATCACAACACAAAACATCAGGAGGTTGCAGCACAGACAACGACCCAGGAGATTACAGCACCACACCCAGGACGTCACAACAATAGAACTCAGAAGGTCATCACACAGCCCATTACCCAGGTCGTTACAACACAAAGGCTGAGAGACACACAGCCAGCACCTCAGCCACACAGGGTCTCAGGAAAAAGCCATCCAATCTGCATACATCAACTCCACAAACCAATCAAGAAGTAACAACACAGCCAACTCTAGAGTTTAAAAGGGGAAAACAGCCACGATCACACACTTCTCCCAGGAGAACGAAGCTGAAGACACCAGCCTGAAGATGACGGATGAGATTTCGTCGAAACGTTGCCAAGGTATTCTCAATCTTACACGGGACAAGACCCGAATACACCAAGACCTACATATATATATATATATATATATATATATATATATATATATATATATATATATATGAAGCTAATGTTAAATTAAATTCCTGTTTTGGGCAGGTAAGTTAATAATTGCTTAAAACTGGATGCTTTTAGAATAATTTAACAATAGAAAAAATGAGTTTTAACATATGATCAGTTGCTCTTCAGGAAAAAAGTTACTGATAAGATTTGAAGAGAGATTATTCTTATTACATGTGGATTGAATTAATAACAGTCCAGGTGAATCTTGTAATGAACCTTGATTTATATGCCAATTGGATATTGTTTTAATGGAATAAAATAATAATAAAATTAAGAGGGAAACACTTATCCACTCAATAATTCAATTGGATTGGCAGATGTATCTTACTTACTTTATTTATTTATTTATTTATTTATTTTTCATATTTTTAACCACCCATCTCCCTCAGAGCAAGCTAATTTCTGAGTTCAGGGAAAGACTTCTATATAATTTTAGATTCATGTTCCAGAAAATATAAATGAACAGAGAGATCAAGAAAAAATAGTTGTTTCATTCTAGCTGATCATAGAGCTGATTTGATACTGAACTGGTTATATCGTGCAACATGTATAATGGCTGTAGCTATTCTGGATAGGTTGCAGTGATGAAAGCCATAGTAGACAAAGGGTGGTCCAGTGGTGGTGATAAAATCAAAAGCTTTTTACATCCTTTGGCTCAATAATAGGCAAAGAGAGCAGGAGGTGTTGGAGAGCATCCTAGTTATTTCAATGTATTAAGAATAAGGGAGAAAAACAGTAAACAATGTATTAATGAATGTAACCCATATTAGCTAGTTGAATGAATCTAACTTTAAGACAGACAAAATAACTCTGAGAGCACTGATGATGCCACATCAATATGGAGAATAGTGGCCAATGTGATTGGAACATTTTTATTCATAACCTGAATAGTAAGAATTATGTATTGCTTGTTAAAATTGTGGATGGCACAAAATTGGGAGGTTGGGCCAACTCTCATGATGACAGAATTAAATTTCAATAGAATCTGGAAAGATTGGAAGTTGGGTTGAGAGGAACAAGATGTCCTTCACAGGAATAAACGTAATGTGTTACAGTTACAGAGGAAAACAAGGTGCCCATTCAATAAAGGGAATTCATGGCTTGGAGAAGAACTTGATTGAAGAACTTGGAGAATATATTCCTGAGGGTTGGAATAGATGATTTTCATGAACTCTTCCTACTCCACAATTCTATGATTCTATTATTCTAAAGCGGACAGTTCACAAAAGTAAGCAAAGACATCATTTTTCACTACACAACACAAGCTATCACTCAAAACTTTGTAACTTTGTAAAAAGTCATTTCTGCCTGACCAGAGTAGAGAGAAATATAGAATTGCTTTAACTGACCTGGAAGTTGCAAATAACAAAACGTGACACCAGATACACATCTGAAACATAGCTGGTACAATTGTGGTACTAGTGTCAGATGTCAGGCTCCAAATATCAAGTGCAGAATTTGCATACATTACCATGTATATTCATTTGGATCTGATCTTGGCTTGATGTAAAGTAGCAAATTGTGTGAAAATTACAATTCTAAACTTCTGTCTGAGCAAGCGGCAATATCTGGCAAACTTTTTTTGAGCTTCAGAACTAAGCAGGATTGGTTAGTAGTTGTATGGGAAATCTCCAGAGAGTCCTGAGGCTATACACTACACTTGGGAAGTAGAAAAACATCCCCACCAAAAAGACAATGGAAATAATTCACCTCAAGCTGGTTGAAATTTTACCTTTTAATTCACCTCAGGCTGGTTGAAATTTTACCTTTTAATTCACCTCAGGCTGGTTGAAATTTTAACTTCTAACTTGTATTATCTATCTTACCTTGTATTATCTTTTATCTAACTCCACTTTGGGACTGTTTATTACATTGTATACTACTCTATAAAAATTAAAATTCTGCAAAATAATATTAAATCTAGAATCTGGAGGAAGGAGATCATTGCTTTGAAAGCACTGCAAAAATTAAATATTGCCATTAAATGGTACATTAATGAGTCATAGCCTATTATGAAGACATACAATATATTTCTGAACAATAGGAAAAAGCAGTCAGTTATAGATCCAGGAATCCAAAATTAATGGTTTTTGATAAAGTAGTTTAGTTTTACTTAGACGTGGCATAAGAAACTTCTAAAACTTTGGAATAAAAGAAAGGAATGCTCATCATAGCAGTGTTATGACCATTTAATCGTTTTTCCATAAGAAAAGATTAAAATGCTTTACTTATGCTAGATTAAATGCTTACTCGATAATTGCAATGGACAGTATGCTTTCAGAATAGGAGAATTAAATTAAAAGAAAGACAACTGCAGAAAATGTACTAGTGGTAGAATTAGAGAGGGTTTCATCAGCTCCTGATGCCTCCACTGTAATGAATCTGTCAAAAGATAATAATATTTTAGTGAAAGGTGTGATTGGATAAGTCACGTTATTTATTAACTGTTACCTTAAAATATCACTTTTGTCTTATTATTAAAGAGTGGTTAGAGTGCAGCAGGGCTTCCTGACATAAAGCATTAAAAAAAGATTATAGCTCTAACAGGGCTCGAAATATATTCTCTGTGCTGTAAACTCTATAGCATGATTTACTAATACCTGACGAGCAGAACCAGCCAGAGAACACTAAACCAGCAGAGATTGAATCCTTAGTCTGCTCCTGTAACCCATCCAGCACGTCCCCTGGAGCTTATTTGTCACAATACTTTTAACCAGCCAATATCAACATCCTTAGCTTCTAACCTTGATGTTTCAAACTGCCACAATTAAATATCTGCTTTTGGCTTACATGGCTTGAGTACAGATAGAAGAGGAAGAAAACATCGTATCGCAGAACCTGAGATTCAAGCAGGCTTCAAGTTCTTCATCCCTGATAGTCTATCCCAAATCAATAGGGACAATAGTCCATTTTTAAAACTCACATAACATAGGCTAAAAAATTAGCTATTTCCAGAAGAGTACAATTTTTCCCTGTAAGAAAACGGTGTGTTGAAATAAGAAGACTCATATGGAAATAACATGGGGTCTTCTCTTCTTTTCCCTTGCCTTCTTTTCTCTTCTCTTCTCCTCTCCTCTCCTCCCTTCCCTTCCCTTCATTCTACTCTGCTCAAATCTTGTATCTACCTTCATGATTGGGTTAGGATTAGGATTAGTTTATATATTTTGACTTAGGTGCCACATATTTTGGCAGCTGTATAAATATAGGAGCTGTAAATTTTGAAAAAGTTATGTGGCATTTCAAATAAACTACTTCTTTACCAATTTACATCTTAGGATACAGGTAGTCCTTCCTTATCTACCAGTCATTTCGAAGTTATATCATATATAGCATTGTTTTGTGGCCTGTAAAGGATATGCTGTCATTAATGGTTGTGTCTGCCCCCTGCCTCTCCCTACAGTCATGTGACTGCATGTTGTGGAGATCAGTTTTGCAACCAACTGCAATAGGTCATAGTCATAAGATTACAATTCACAATATGTCTGGTCCCAATCAAATAAATTGGTTCATTTAACAACTGCCATGAAAAAGGCTGGAAAATTATTTCTGGCCATGTAAGTGCCTTGACTTATGACTGCAATCATTTATTACCATAATTCCAGGTTCAATTGTGGTTTTAAGTTGAGGACTACCTCTAATGCTCTAACTTAAAAACATCACCTTTAACCTAGGTTCAATATCTGCATCACTATCTTTTGATAATCTCAACAGGAGATTAAATTGTTAGAGAAGTGTCTGGCCTTGAAGTATTTTATTTGGAAAGGCATGATACCATTTTCAAAATTTAAGAAACCCCAAAGCATATTAGTGACAGCTGTGCAGAAATAAACCTTAAAAGCAACAGAACATTAACTTAATTTCTATTTTCCAGCAGCTTCAGAAGCCATGAGGGTTACATTTCTTCATTCCCAAAGTAACACCTGATAGTTGGAAGAGAAAAATAAATGAATAAGGAGTTTTCCCAGTTCCAAGTAGTTTTGACTCTTAGTCTCGTAAGTTTATCAGCATGTAGGACATAATGGAAGTTTGGCAAATCTTAATAAAAGGGAGGGGTTTTGATCACATGATTGTGAACAGCATATTGACTTATTTTATTCTCTTACTGTGGACACTTCTAATTATTTCCAATTCCTTATACCAGGCTTGCTTTTTGGCCTATTTCTCTCTTGCCAGGTCCTGTCGTCAATGCAGTAGATATCACTTGGTTACAGAGAAATCTAATTAAATCAAATTTTACATTTGCTTTAGGCAAACAATTAAATGTCCCAGTATTTTATGGACTCAAATCCCCGTCTATTTTTCCTCTCTCTCCTTAAACAATGTCATTGGAAAGTGCATATTGATTAATCAGAACATTCCATTTTTTTAATTTAAAAAAATGTCTTTTAAAGTTGAGTGTTTTTGCGATTAAATTCTCTGACAAAACATTACATTTTAGTGCCATTTCCTCTCACACTGAGGCATTGTGCCTTGAGTGATTCATTCCTTTTCTTTTGCTCTCACCCACTGCCCTGTTGCAAATGACACCCCTTGTTCTATCAAAGGAAAATCTATATGAATGTATAAGTGAGAGAGCTGCCTGATTGTATACATTAGTGTGGAAAAACAATCCCACCCTGTGAGATTTTTTGTTCTCCTTTCTAGTATGTATCTCTTTAGCCGGGAGACTCCGCAGGATCTTGTAATTGTATCACTAGTGATGGAAGAGAGACAGAGTGTTTTGAACAGGCTACAACTGATTTCCAACATTAAAGAAATTGCTCTAAAAGGCAGATACTTGGGTTTTATACATGTAGATAATTAGTCAAATAAGTTTTAAGCATGTCTTGTGCCTGGATGCTATATTTGTTATAAAATTGTAAATAATTATTTCACTTTAGTCATTCTATTTTACCAGCTTCCATAAAATATGTAAATACAACAGATATTTCATTAATCTTAAGGCAGCTTTTGATTCTGTACCCAGGACCATACTATGGGAGAAGCTGGAAATGCATTTTTCAATTGGAGACTTCTCCCTTTAATTCATTTTTCATTTTCATTCATTCATAATTCATTTCCTACACCCCAATACAACTCTTAAGGTCAGGTGTAAAATGTAAGGGTTTTTCTTGAAACCAATTCCAACTCAAAAAGGGGGTAAAGACCGACTATTTCCCTTCCTTCATTCCAAAGGTGCTTTTTCAAGAGGCAATTGGACTTTCTTTGTTTTTGCTTCTCTTCTCATGTTTCTCTTCTCATCAAAGAAGCTTCTTCATTTTAGTTTAGTTTAGTTTAGTTTAGTTTAGTTTAGTTTAGTTTAGTTTAGTTTAGTTTAGTTTAGTTTAGTTTAGAAGAAGCTGAAGAAGCTTCTTGGATCAGAAGAGAAACGTCTTCAAGCAAAAACAAAGAAAGTCCAACTGCCTCTTGAAAAAGCACTTTTGGGACAACCATGACCTGAATGACTGAGAATCTCCATAGACATTTGGCCCCATTTTTAGATTAATGGCATGGTGAGATATCAAAGATTATAATCAGAAAACCAAGATTACAGCTTTTTCCACAGCAATTTATTGAGCATTAATGGCCATAAAATAGAACAAGTGATTACCTTTAGCTTTAAGTATTTAGGAGTAGTCATGCATGGCACTGACTCAAAGAAAGCCCAGTGTTAACATGCTGCTGTTATTCGACAAAGATCTGCAAATGCCATTTTTTTCTTATATGTATCCATTTCATGTATTCATAACTATGTTTATACTTATACCTGTTATCTTATAATCGCTTGACAAAATAAAAATAAAATAAAATAAAGTCAACTCCTGTCCTCAAGGCTTAGCACCATTAATCTTTTGAGGATAACTTCCAATCCATATGGATCAAGGATGTGTAATTTAATATTTCAGATTTGGGCTACTCTCCTTCCACAGGTCTTAAGATGGAACATGATCAGACAGAACAATCCCTGAAGCGAAGGTTAAAGGATACAGAGAGGCAAGTGGATCTAAGGGAAGCTCCAAGCTTCCTGTCACCAGCACATAACAGATATATTGCCACAGCTGCCAGCTACCTTATACAGCTAGAAAGACCCAGTCATCAGAAAGCTTTCTCTCTTTCCTGATGCCATGCTCTCTCCTCTGTAGTACTGTATGGTAAATACAAAAAAAGTTTCATTTTTGTGAATGGTAAATTCAAAAAAGTTCCATTGCCTGAAAGGCTCTGCCCCTATAATTCCAGAGAGGAAGAAACTACAGAACAAGTCCTTCTATGTTGCTCCCATTATGGAGGACATCCAAACCAGAATCAGACTTCTTCTAATCATTAGATATTCTGATTGTTCAGATTTGGCCCATGCCAGATGCTGCTTATAGATAATGTACCACTTGTTACAGTGCATGTAGCTAAGATTTGCACAGAAGTGCAGAAGATCCACTGATGGGCCATTATCCTGCAATGCATCCCCCATAACAATAATTCCTTTAGATTTTAAATACTAATACTTTGCTGATATTAATAATTTCTTTACCTTGGTTCAATCTTAGATATCATAGTTGATATTAATTAGTCTTTATATTATAATTTATCTTTTTTTTAATTATTAAATTTTATTTAGTTTTCAAAATTTAAAAACATAAAATAAAGCTTTATACATCATTATATCAATGTCAAGACATCTTTTACATTTCCTTATCAACTTTCTATATACACATTTATTTCATTATACAATTTCAACTCACTGTATAAATAAATATAGATAGATATGAATATAGATATAAGTATTTACATAGTTTCTTATTCTTTACCTAATTGCCATTTTGATTTCTTTTTATTCTTAAACCATTCATACCAGGCATCCCAGACAATATAATATATCGACTCTTCTTTGTCTCTTAATTTTATTGTTAGTCTGTCCATCTCTGCACAGTCTAAAAATTTTTTTATAACAACATCCTCTGATGGTACATTTTCCTGCTTCCAAAATTGTGCGTAGGAAATCCTAGCAGCTGTTAAGATATGTAGCATAATGTATTTATCTATATTATATTATAATTTAATATAGGCTACATCCTGGATTTTAGATACTAGTTAAGTTATTTTACAAATGTATTTTAACTCTGACCTAAATTTTGTCTATTTTTTACATGGTCTTTAACCACAATAAATCATACTGAATTAAAAGATAATTGTATTCCAAGTATTTGAGGGGGTTTTTGAGACAGTATAACAAAATGTGATGTATTAGTAGGAATATTTTTTATGTTTTATTTGGTGGCTCAGGCTGTTAAATGCCTGCTCTTAAGATCCAGCTGCCTACAATTATTGTAGGCTCGAATCCCACCAGGCTCAAGGTTGACTCAGCCTTCCATCCTCTCAGGGTAGGTAAATTGAGGACCCAAGATTGTTGGGGGCAATTAGCTGACCTTGTAAAAATGCCGCTTAGTAATAAGCAGGCATATACAATGGAATGAAGGCTATTGCTGAGCACACTGGGTTGTATCCCAGAAATTGTAAGCCGCCCTGAGTCTTCGGAGAAGGGCGGCATATAAATGTAATTAAAATAAATAAATAAAAATAAAAATTTATTTATTTGTCAACAACTTATAAGATAATGAACATAAGTATAAATACAGGAAATGGATATGAATAATTGGGGACAATAGGACAGGGGCAATAGGCATGATTGTGCGCTTATGCACGTCCCTTACATACCTCTTAGGAAAGGGGTGAGGTCAAAAGTGGTTAGTTTGAGGGAAAAGGAGTGTGGATATATGTCCACAAAACATGAGATTCTAGAAATTTTCACATTCCTATCTAATATTTGATTCATATATAACTAATGCCATTATGGTTAGTACTTCTATAGGTTTTTTTCAGTGATTCAAATGTGGAATAAAATTATACAATGGATTATGGATACTGGAAGCACTATATAGCTGGATTCACCAAGGGTTTCTCTAATTTTTTCACCAGCAGTGACAAGGGAAAAGGAGTCAATCCTGAAAATCCTAACTTGTAAACACTGACTGGGACTGATCACAGAACAAGGAGAAGGAACAACATGGTGAGGTCCAAAATGATGCCATGATCTATAATATTAAAAGCCACTGAGACATCAAGGAGAATACCAAAGATCATAGACATGATCAATGGAGTCTCCCAACCTAAAACATAACTGAAAAAAATGTAAATAATTTACTTACTTCATGATCCTCTGAAGACACAATCTGACCATCTACTCAACAAAAGTTGTTCTCTACCTTTATGATTTGTCCAATGACAGCTTCTCCAGGATGGGTGTAACACAACTTCCTTCAGTGAAGATTCAGACATCACCACATGGCTACTTCGGCAGTTCTAACTAAAAAGGAAGGGTAAAAATCTAAAGGACAGATAACCAAATTAACATCCCAAAAGATTTGGTGCATTTCCAGGAGGTACAAGATTATATTTCTTCTACATACCAGGACAAGATTATTTCTCAGTCAGCACACAAGAACTCACCCAGTTGGAGTCTAACTCTGAGAGATCTGAGTGACAATCTTACAGATACCTAAAATGTGGCCTTAAAGATATTCCCATATCTATATGGGTTTGACTATATGTTAAATTTACCACAGATAAGAAATAGCTAATTTTTTTTAAAAAGGATATATAAGAAGAACCACTCTAAACAGCCTTTTGATGAAAAAAAAACCTTAAAGTCCAATTATTAAGGTAAATCTTTGGGGATACAACTTTGCTGCTTTTCCACCATAAAGCGTTGTTACTTTAGGAATTCTTTCGGCTCAGTGGCCATTCCATAATATGTTTAACATAATGGTTAATTCAGAGATTTGTCAATGTTTTCCTCTGGAAGTCTAAATAAAACTGCAATTCTCCTTGGATGAATTCCAAAAACTGTGTTTTCTCTACTGGAGGATTTTAAATGGAATTAGACTATTGAAATCAAACTTCCCTATCAAATCTGGATTTCCGTTATGTATTTTCCCTACTTTTGACGTAACACACTTCAAATAAAGCTTCTATTAACTAAGGCTGTAACCATGGCTTAAATATTTATTCTGACATTATTGGACTGATAATATCAATTTCAAAGTTCAAATTTTAATAAGGTATTACAAAGCATGGAAAGAAACAAGCTAATCAAGCCAAGTTTCATATTTCCTCCCTTTGTATAAAATGATAATTGAATTTAAAGCTATGCTTTGTCTCTTTAATATCTGCTAAATATGGATGAATTACTGAATATATATTTATTCTCAGACTCATTTGAAGGCAAATATTTACAAGGCTTTTCTTTTGTAATCTGATTTTAATATCTCAACTGAAAATGATTCATAGCATATGACTTCAAATACCCTGTAGTTAAGAAGGCCAAAAATTAATTAACTGATTCTACCGTAGGTTTCTTGAAATTAATGGTGCCGTTTGTTTTATTATTTTAAATTATTGTTCCTTTCATTACATTTCAATGCCTTCTATCCAAATTGTCTTAACTTTTAATATCATTCTTATTTTAGTAACGTAATACTGAGCTTCCTGTTTTTCTGCACATTTTCTAGCCTTTTAATTTAGAAAGAAAATTATGACATGTCTTGAGATCCATTTTAAAGACTTTACCAGAATACCACAAAATGAATGTTAAGCGTTGTAGGATAAAGCAACCCATTTTCTGGGAGTCTCCCCCACTCCCAAAAAAAGGACTTGTACAATATATGATTACCCTACCTGGGGCACAAAATCCATTGAATCAATAGATGGCAGCAAAGGATCAAATTTTTGTTATCTAGTGGAATTTTTCCCTTTTTCAGATCATGGTCATACTTGAGGTTTACCCTTGCTGTGCTGCACCACAGTGGTGATATTCTGCAACAACTAGAGTTGCAGCTCTTGACAGAATCAAACTCAAGTATCTAATAGTCCACTTGCAAACCAAGAAAGTTTTTGTCTTTTTCTTTTTCTCTTTCCCCTTGTATCTCACACCCGCTATTCCCTTCTCCGCTTCCTTCCCTTAATTTCCTATTTTTTTTTCTTCTCTTCTTTGTATTTTATATAATAAAACAAAACCTTAATAAAAGGGAAGCAAAGCAAGAAAGTTGTAGGGCATTCAGGAATGATAGCATTCACTCCAGCAAAGTACTAACTCAACTTCATCTCAAGCTTTGTCTTTGACCTGGTCATGCTTATCTTTCTTAAGGGCATGCCAGCTGCAGAAAGATCCACTTGATGCTTGAAGGCTTTATGATTGTTCTGCAAACAGATGAAGTTGTGTCTCACTGTCTAGTTTGATAGATATCCACATCTCACCAAGGACAGCCTTCAGCATCTACAAGTGCTCGCTCTCATTCCCATACCATTTTGATCCTACAGGCATTTTACATGCCCATTCACTTCTCAACATGGACTATGAACTCTACACTAAATTATTAACTAACTGTTTATAAGTGATTATAGATTACATTATTCATATGAATCAAGCTGGATTTATTCCATATCATTAATAAATTTACCCCTTATTAGGAAATTCTTACATATTACACAAATCAACAACATTATTAGATCTTCATTAGCCATATGTTCTTTGGATATATTTAAAGCCTTTGACTCTACCGAAGTACAATTTTTAAAACAAATAACTAATTAAATTTTAATTTGGCACTGACTTCTATAAGATGATTTAATACATCTGCAGACCAGCTAAATCTCAGAGAAATCTTAACAGTTATGATTCAGTTCCCATTACAATTTTAAGAAATACTAAGCAAATTTGTCCTGTATCACCATTATTATCCAACCTAACTTTAGAAGCATTAACAGGATAAAAGGGGAGATAAGATGTATCGTTTGTATCTACTTGCAGGTGATATGATCTTGAGTCCCTCAAATGCTTCTCATTCAGCTAGCTATGTTAAGGAGTTAGAAAAATTTGCAGAGCTGACATGACCATCAGTTAATTTTCATAAATCATATCGAGATTTTTTCATAAACCGCAAAAAACACAAAAGGAAATTTCCACAGTTTTAGAAGTTCTAATAGAATCTTTAAAATATTAAGCCATGACTGTAACTCAAAATATTAATAAAACCTTTTCAAATAATTATGTAACAACTTGGAAGAAATTAAACAAAGAGATCTTCAAAACATTTCAATATTTTAAGGAAAATCACAGTGGCTAAAATGAACATCCTTGCACAGCTTAACTTTTTTATTTCAATGCCTCCCAATGTTAATTCCAGAATAGGTTTTAAGATATTGGCAGAGAAAAATTGAAAGCTTTTGTTTCCATGCACAAAAACTGAGAGTAAATAAAAGGATTTTACATGGATCTCAGAAGCAGGGAGGTTGGGACAGGCCCAAGTTGTTAATATATTACCAAGCAGCATAGTTAGGGCATATGATTCCATTTATTAGGGTAGACTCTTAAAACAATGCAGTCATACTGAAACTATATTAGAGCCAGATAAGTTTATAAATCAATGCTTTTTTCACTGAAAATATTTTTCTAAAATGAAACAGATTGAAATTGTTTTTACTACTAAAACAATGCTTCAGATTTGGAAAAGAAGTTGCAGAGTTTTCATAAAGGATATTTTTCTTTTAACTCCCCTGATAACAAATATATGTCAAGAAGGTTATTATGGTTTGACTAAAACAAAATCTTTCAGAAAATATAATCTTTGTAGACTAAAATATTTCTATAGTAATAGGGAACCTTTCAATAAAGATAAGATTGTTAATGAAATATATACCATAGCTCTTCTAGTACCAACTTAAATTTCTTTTGGGTAGTAGAAATATTAGAGATTTAGCAACATGACCCTATATCAATTTTCACAGTTTAACACTTCATTATTTAGAACAACCAAAAGGAACAATTTCAAAAATGTATAGGTTATTATTGCAATGAGAAAATTAAATGGTCAGAAATATTATTGCAATCAGATCCACCATTTTATTTAACAGAAGCTTGGAGTATTGATCTTGGTAATGCCGTACAGGAGACAAATTGGCAAAAGCGATGGAAACTGAGTGGATTCCTTCAGTTTCAATGTAAGAAATGCAGTGGAAGTTATACAATAATAGTTATAGAGTTGAAAGGGACCTTGGAGGTCATCAAGTCCAAGTCCCTGCTCTTGCAGGAGACCTACACTATTTCTGATAGATGGATGTCCAGTCTCTTCTTGAAAGCCTCCACTGCTGTGGCACCCACAATTTCTGAAGGCAATTTGTTCCACTGGTTAATTGTTGTCACTATTAGGAATGTTTTCTCTCCTTGGTTAGTTTCCATCCACCCAGGGGTAAGATTCTACCGGTTTGGCTAGTTCTATAGAACCGGTAGCTCCGAAGAGCAGCTGACACCAAACCGGTTCGCTGGGATGACCATCTGGTCATCTGTTTGGCCCACCTGCCTGCCCAGGCTCTACGTTGTCCTTTATTCTATGCTCTTACCTCCTCAGCTGCTTTGCATGGCACAGCTGAATGCCGCTCGTCAGCTGGAAAAGGTACGCACACACACATGTAGTGCATGTTTGACGTACATGCATGCACTCCCCGAACCAGTTGTTATGCCAGTAGGATCCCACCCCTGAATCCATCATTTCTTGTCATGCCTAGAGGTGCTTTGGTAAGTAAGTTTTCCCCCTCTTCTTTGTGGCAGCCCTTCAAATATAGGAAGACTGCTATCATATCATGTACCCCAGTTCTTCTTTTTACTAGACCAGGTATGCTAAATTCCTGCAATCATTCTTCATATGTTCTAGCTTCTTCTTAGCTTCCCCTAATTATTTTTGTTGCTCTTATAGATAAAGAATGGGTTTTGGGATGAAAAGATTATTTGTTGTATTTTAAGATAAGGTTATAAGTTAGGAGAATTATTTATATTTGTGATGATATGGAAGGCCATTTCTTCATATATTTCTTTTCTTTACTAATCATTATTCCTATTTTCTTTGCTATTTTTTTCTATTTTTTCTTTTCTGTTTTTATTTATTTTTCTTTGTACCAAATTTTTATATTAATTGTAATTTTTAATAAAATTACTATAAGCAGCTGGATATACTGCTGAACTAATAATAAAATCTGGATACCAACATAGCTTCTACTTGTTTCACTAAGGCATCAAGAAGAGCCATATGCTGTTCAAGGTTAATTTGGATTAAGGAACTGAAGAAGCTTCTTGGATGAGAAGCAAAACATGTTCAAGAAAAAACAAAGTGCAGTTGCCTTTTGAAAAAGCACATTTGGGACAACCATGATCTGAATGACTGAGAATCTCCACAAACATTTGGATTCAGGAATCATCATTGAGTGAGGGCTATTTGCAAAGCATCAGCTTTTTAAATAAGATTATTCACATGAGCTCTTAACTGACATAAAAATGTAGAAGTAACAGGACATGTTTTTTAAACCATTCCTTTCTATTACTCCCCATGTTATTTTTCTTTCAAAGAAATAATAGTAATAACAGTAATATCCATAGTGACTATCTACCAGCAATGCTCAGGAAATGTATTGGCACAGAGATGCCATTTCCTCAGTTTCTACTGCCATCTGGTGGCATGATACAAGAGATGCACACTGTGGATCCCTGCTGCTCAACTCAGCAAGGGGCTGCAGAGTGCAAAATGAAGAGTCTTGAGCAATCAAGCATATTGATTCCCTTTCCCCCCTCCCAGATGGAGTCTGTTCCTTCATCACATGGTAAGTATACCTGCATGGGCATGATTAATACCCCATGTACAGATCTACCTTCTTCGGAAGCCATAATCATATTTTAGTCACATAGCTCTATGTGAAGTTCATAGGTCACAGAAATAAGTCTGATACAGAGAAAGAAATCCATCTTGGATGAAAAATGGCTTTATGACAGCATTTGCTGTGCTTAACAGAGTATTCAACGTAATACAATTCTGGCTAAGAGCTGTCCAGTGGCTGCTGTTATCCTTGTTCCTGGTAGAGAGCACTGGGTACGTGTTATATTTTTAATTGTTCAAAGCTACCTCAGGTGTTAGCAAAAACAGGTAAGATATAAATTCAGTAACAAAATAACAGGCAACAAAAATAGAACTATGTTTATGGCAAGGTTTACCTCTAATAATCTCCAGCCAGACTTTTTTTATTTTGCCAATTTTGCCAAGTGTGCTGCAAGGAAGTGGAATCAATATTTTAACCTTTCAGAAGTGATTGACCTACAATTCCAGACTGATATTCCAGAAGTTACTCCAGAAACACAAGACATCCCCATAGCAAGATCACAGATAGAAACATGCAATGTTTGCAATGATCAGGAAGTCTGAGAGAGCACACTGATCTGATTGTTAGGCAGAAAACAAGTCCATAAAATCGTATCTGACCTGCTGTACTCAGATCACATGCAGGACTTACCTCCTTCTCAAACTACTTCTCTGGATTTCCACCCCTGTAGATCCATCTTCATATGCTTCTAGGTTGGAACTTCTCATACATTACCTTCCATGACATTACTTGATTCTCAAGGTCACGTTTCTGTTAACTTCCATCATTTCAGTTTGGTTAACTTCAGTACTTTAGCAACTTTAGTATTCCTGTCATGTTAACTGCTTTGCTGCTGGACTGTTTTAAGTTCTTCTTAGCATCTTGGAGAGGCTGGTAAGTTGGCTATTTTTGCTCTTCTGTGCAGTTAATCCTAGATTAGAAAAGAACGTTTGGTGTCCTTCTGATAGCACATTCCCTGGTGCATAGGAAAGGACATTGCTCAAAAGCCTTACCACTCCTGATGTAAAACAAAGTGGAAGGTGGGGGTAGCCTCTACTTTCTACATCTTCTTTATGGAGAGTGATTATTTTGGAAGTCAAATGAAAACTTATTTTAAAATAAACAACAATGATCAGCACATATTTTACAGGCAGCATGATAAATGTGTTGTCCTGTTTTTGTTGTGAGGAATTACAGGCTGGAATGGGAAGAAACATTATATGATCATGGTTTTAATGGAGGTCTTGAAAATTACAGAGCTTGGTGAAACTCTGATCAAAGAGAGGGATTATCAAGGAATAATTCTACAATTTATAGTCCTTTATGAAATTGTGATTCTGCCACTAGTAATAATAGTTTTCCCTCAGAAGGCCAGTTGGATTTCTCCTGGACCTACAGCATCTCCAGAGACAGAAAAGATACTAAGGCCTGCCTTTGCCTGGTTTCCAGTACTTCTTATATTTCTTTGTACATGTTTTTCAAGTAATTTAAACATTTAAACTTATACCATTTGCTATTTTAAAATTTGTTTTTCAGCATCCACTGTGGTGCATTTATCTTTATTGGGTTCTTACAGGTGAAACTTGAAAAATTAGAATATCGTGCAAAAGTTCATTTATTTCAGTAATGCAACTTAAAAGATGAAACTAATATATGAGATAGACTCATTACATGCAAAGCAAGATAGTTCAAGCTGTGATTTGCCATAATTGTGATGATTATGGCTTACAGCTCATGAAAACCCCAAATCCACAATCTCAGAAAATTAGAATATTGGGAAAAGGTGCAATATTCTAGGCTCAAAGTGTCCCACTCTAATCAGCTAATTAAGCCATAACACCTGCAAAGGGTTCCTGAGCCTTTAAATGGTCTCTCAGTCTGGTTCAATAGGAATCACAATCATGGGAAAGACTGCTGACGTGACAGTTGTGCAGAAAACCATCATTGACACCCTCCATAAGGAGGGAAAGCCTCAAAAGATAATTGCAAAAGAAGTTGGATGTTCCCAAAGTGCTGTATTAATAGAAAGTTATGTGGAAGGGAAAAGTGTGGAAGAAAAAGGTGCACAAGCAGCAGGGATGACTGCAGCCTGGAGAGGATTGTCAGGAAAAGGCCATTCAAAAGTGTTGGGGACTTTCACAAGGAGTGGACTGAGGCTGGGGTCAGTGCATCAAGAGCCACCACACACAGACAGATCCTGGACATGGGCTTCAAATGTCATATTCCTCTTGTCAAGCTGCTCCTGAACAACAAACGACATCAGAAGCGTCTTACCTGGGCTAAAGAAAAACAGACCTGGTCTGTGGCTCAGTGGTCCAAAATCCTCTTTTCTGATGAGAGCAACTTTTGCATCTCATTTGGAAACCAAGGACCCAGAGTCTGGAGGAAGAATGGAGAGGCACACACTGCAAGATGCTTGAAGTCCAGTGTACAGTTTCCACAATCTGTGTTGATTTGGTCATCTACTTGTGTTGGTCCACTGTGCTTCATTAAGTCTAGGGTCAACGCAGCCATCTACCAGGAGATTTTGGAGTACTTCGTGCTTCCTTCCACAGACGAGCTTTATGGGGATGCTGACTTCATTTTCCAGCAGGACTTGGCACCTGCCCACACTGCCAAAAGCACCAAAACCTGGTTCAATGACTGTGGGATTACTGTGCTTGACTGGCCAGCAAACTCGCCTGACCTGAACCCCATAGAGAATCTATGGGGCATTACCAAGAGAAAGATGAGAGACATGAGACGGAACAATGCAGAAGAGCTGAAGGCCGCTATTGAAGCAGCCCGGTCTTCCATAACACCTCAGCAGTGTCACAGACTGATAGCTTCCATGCCATGCCGCATTGAGGCAGTAATTGCTGCAAAAGGGGCCCAAACCAAGTACTGAGTATGTATGCATGCTTATACTTTTCAGAGGTCCTATATTGTTCTATGTACAATCCTTGTTTTATTGATTGCATGTAATATTCTAATTTTCTGAGATTGTGGATTTGGGATTTTCATGAGCTGTAAGCCATAATCATCACAATTATGGCAAATCACAGCTTGAACTATCTTGCTTTGCATGTAATGAGTCTATCTCATATATTAGTTTCACCTTTTAAGTTGCATTACTGAAATAAATGAACTTTTTCACGATATTCTAATTTTTCGAGTTTCACCTGTAGTGTTGTTTGAGCTCATTGTTTTCCAAACAAACTTTTTCTATGTGTTGGTGACATTACCTAGCCTGTTAATGACACATATGCTGGAGCAACCCAAGCTCAGATAACAGCAAGAACCCAAAAATTCAATTCTGAGCTATATATATTCAGTACTGTTAAATACATTAACATAAATAAAACCAGATGTTTACAGAAGAAATGCAAACTGTCAGGTTGACAAAGGCTGATGACACTAGTAAGGTCTGTTACAGCACAGATGGATAGTCCTGTGAAATCTGATGACTGAACAAACGAAGAGGAGGATTGTTGTTGTTTTTAATGCAGCTATGCCCAGGATCACATCTTGCTATCAAACACTGAATTTAGAAGGGAAAAGGAAGAACCAAAACTGACATGGACAGAATTCACAAAAGCCAACAAGGAATTACACTGATTTATGAACATAAAGTCTTCTGAGTGGGGAAGTGGCCTAGAGGTGAACATGTTCATCTCCCACTTGGAAGACTGAGAGTCCAATCCTAGGCAGTGGCAGATGTTTCTCTATCAGTGTGCAAAGAGAAAATATCTGCTGCGAACTCCATGTAGGCGTCAGGAAGGGCATCCGGCCAGTAACACTTAGCTCCAGTTGCCCCAACTCCACTCCAAAGGAAGGAATTACAGGGTCATAAAAAGAGAAAAAAAATGTACATAAAGCTTTCCCTCCTCCAAATTCTATGTGTGTCTTTGAGAAATTGATGTCAAAAATTAACATCACTATGATACACCCTCTTTATTCCTTATTACAATTTCCTTTGACTTCTACTTATGGCTCCTTTGCTTAGAATGTTTTACATTCAAGGTTCAAGAGAGTTTCCATGCAATTAATATGCAAATGTTATGGAAATAACAATATTGGGAAGAATGAGTCATTTCATTATTATATTTTTTTAAAGGAGGGGGTTAGACAAATTGTGATTGCTATTAAGGTATAATATTTTATATACTGATGCAGGAAAGCAAGTCTGTTAGGTAAAAAATATATTCAATATATTCCTAGTTAGAATGGATAATAACATCACAGCATCTAATACAATGTTCCAATTCAAAAGGTTTAAGTGGTTGCAACCACTGATGCAATGGAAACGTGTCTGTCAACCTTTGTTTAATCCTTAGCATCTGGCAGTCAGTGATATCCAATACCCAAGATTTAATTCAAATGTCATAGAGCATAGCCACTAAGAGCCTATTGCCCATGAATTTGTATAATATGGCTTTTCCTGATGTTGAAGCCCGTCAGCCTTGGACAAAATTTCCAAATGTGACATACCACAACCTTCTAATTCCAGGGAAGGTAGACTGAGAGTTATAGTAGTTCTATACATTTGGAGAATAATGAATCTGTATAATATATAGAGCTGTGTGTATAGAGGTGGTATTCAGCAGGTTCTGACCAGTTCTGGAGAACTAGTAGTGGAAATTTGGAGCAGTTCGGAGAACCAGTAAATACCACCTCTGACTAAAAATTTTACAGTATCCTTCCCCTGCCACGCCCACCAAGCCATGCCACCAAGCCACACCCACAGAACCAGTAGTAAAAGAAATTGAATCCCACCACTGATATAGATATAGATATATAGATATAGATAACATAGCATTATAAAGCCAGTTTCATATTTTGAAAGGGTAATGTTCGTTCTCACCTCCCCATCATTAATTTACTGAAGATCTCCGAACATATTGATTATGTAAACCAGAGTATGTCAGAACAGAGTGTTTGGAAACTGGAAAAAAAATCTGTAAGTCGGTCTCAAATATCCTTGACAGGACATTTCATTCAATTTAGCATTTAAAAAACAGTCTTTGTAGCTGATAAGCTCTTAAGCAAATGTAAGTGAGAGGGAAAGCTAACATGTCTGATAATTCACTCTATCTGACTGACAACTGTGCTGAATTTCCCCTGTGGTGCTAGCAAAACAAAAGTAATAACATACCAAGAAAGAAAGGATCATAAAGGATCACGCTGTCAGCTTTAATTCTGGAGAACAAAAACCAGTAAGATGATTTCTGTTTAGATCAGTCCAATACAACTCAGGAACATGGGTGCCAAATGCTGAATGGAGTAATGTGATCTGAGCTTAAAATAGCTGCCAAGTACACCATGGAGAAATATGTTGCAGTGTGAATGATCTGTTCAGAAGTAAAGTCACTGAACTGCAAGAGGTGATGAATGGGAAAGATTTTCCCTACCTTCATCCATACCTGATGTCTTTTCATGTTACTCTCCCATGCCTTTTCAATGTTCATAAATACTGAAATTTCCATTTCTACATGTATTTCTTATGTCATGCTTATGGCAGGATCCTCCTCAGCTCAGTAAATTCCAGGTTCGGTCTTTAGCATTTTCAATTCAAAGGATTAGGTGATATGACTCACTGTTTGCATGAGGCTCTGGGAACATGCTGTCAACCAGAATAAATATTACTGAACTAAATAGACAAATATATTACAGGAACAGAAGGAAAAAGCTAATAGTTTAAGGAAATATATGTTGAGAGTAGGGGTGTGTGGGTGGGCATTTACAAGTCAGTAATTAACTGCCTAAGTAAGGTGTCCTTAGTACCAATATGTGTACCGTATATACAAATAATTCTTATTATTATAATACTCTATAATGATCTGCCTTGTCAAAAAATCAGCATCCAAAAAGCATGTCATTTCCCCTGAAAATGAGCAATCGGTAAACAATAATAGTAGTGATGATGCCCTGAGCAAAAGGTTGGGATTTTTGTAACTTATCTTGCTCACATTCATTCTGACTAGTTATCTGTCACTTATTATTATTACTGCTTACTCTTAATGAAAAACTACAATTATAACACCACTTCACAGCTTTACTGTGAGGCGCTACACAGCTTCTTTTTACTGTTATTATGCAATAAAATTTCAATCCACTTTACATTTAAAGCTCCACAAAGACATGTTTTGATTAGAAAATGGACGTGGACTGTCTTCTTATATTGTAAGCTTTTAATTATGTATTAGAATATATTTGTCATATGATATTTTCAGATTTCTTGGCTAACTACTCACATAGCATGGCTTATATTTGCTTTTTTGTATTGCCCATATTCTTTTAAGTTTGTAAATATATTGTCTATTTCTTGCATTCTTTTAAAAATATGCATTTAAAAGAAAATTATTCTTTTTTAAAAAAATAAAGCTTTATTATTATTTATATTTTACATTACCATAATCTCAACCTCCAAAATTATTATACACTTCTGGAACTACCTTTCAGATGCCTCATACAGAGAATTGCCACTTTTTTATTGGGTCTTTCAATTTAGTTTATGGATTCCAGTGATAAAGTTCATTGTATTCAGCTGTCAACCAGCTGGATGGGGAAGTGTTCCCATAGACCACATGTAGAAAATGATGGTCCCTTTATGATTTGTGGACTTCAACTCCCAGAATTCCTAAGCCAGCTCAGGAATTCTGGGAGTCAAAATCCACAAGTCATAAAAGGGCCATCATTCCCCACCTCTGCCATAAAAATTTTCCCAAGCCTGGCTCATACATAGTGCCCACAAAACCCATTCAGGCAATTTTTCAAGAAAAAAAATGCCCATATATAAAACATTACATGAGAATAGTCATGTGTTTTACAAGAACTCTATAAAAATGTTAGTGAAAAAACTATCAGCAGCCAGAGAATATCAATGAAATATCCTAAAGGGAGCAAACAAATCAGAAGGAATGGTAGATGTCAACCCTGAAACTGATCTGGTCGGAGCCATCTTGGAGCTTCAGTCGAGCCACACTGCAGTGAGGGATTGGGAAGGAGGATTAGAGATAGCTGGGTTGTGTAGTCAAAATAAAATACTTTCTCTTGGGAACCTAGGACGTACTCACACCTGGCCGGAGGAAGGAGGAGATGTCACCAGACCAGCGGATGCTGCCTTGATTGAGCCATGTTACTGATTGTTTGGGGTTGTGGGAAAAACTTTTAATTAGGTGAAAACCAAAGGGCCCCTCAGAGTTGTTTTTCACCAGATATGTGCCAATATGATATTTTCAATAAAGCTATTCTTTGAAGAATCCATCTGCCTCTAAGTTTCTGCTTGTAATGGATCTATTACTTGGAACCCTGACAGTAGGAAGATGTCTAGTTAAGGCCACTTCTATCAAATTTATTGAATGAGTCAGAATAGTTTCCTAGTAAAAGCACCATGATCCGAAGGCAAATGGATCTGAAAACAATTGGAGATAAGGAAGTTCGGCTGTTTCCATAGCTGTATGGGAAATAGTCTGGAACATTTAACTAGCTTTGAGATCTATGGTTGAATAAAGGCATTACAACCGGATTAGTAAAATGCATACTCAAGCAAACAGCAAGCTTTATGTTTTGCTAATATAATGAAATTTAGCACCATTGTTTGGAGAGAAACAGAGAGCAAGAAGAAAAGAAAACCCTTCCTTTATACAAATATTTTCCTCATTAACTTTTATTTTTTTTAAAGGGAAGATATACAGCAAGTTTTTTTCATAGAAAACATATGTCAAATACATATATATGTATTTTTCTAAAGAAATCCAATTATCATATGTTGCCGCAAATGATGAGATAAGAATTTTATCTTCAAAATCTGCTCCTATTTGCAAGAAGCAGATTTGGCATACTTCCAATTGCTAATCACTTTCTCCTGGCGAACAGACGATGCCACAACTAGCCAGTCTGTATGTAGTCATATTCCGAGGCGTACACCTATACCTCCTATACAGGTAGTGTAGAGTATTCAGACAACAGAGAAGGCTTTGGAAAGGTAAAGACAGAAGTTCCATAAAAATGGACACTTTTAATATTTATCGAAACATAATCATACGGGCTTTAATTCTACCCTGAGCCACTGTGGTAAGAGGAGAAAAGGGGAAATCAAAAGAAGGGATTATATTATAGTGAAGCAGATGTAAACAGACTGCTAAGAGACATACTTGCTTGCTATTACCAAAAATAGAGAATGGAACAAGTTTTCCAATGAAAACATGGTATTAATTTTAAAAAGTGAATGATTGCAAAGTGATAACAAATAAAAAGAGCAAAAGTAGACTTGAGAAATGTAGACCTGGCTCCAGGCTTGAAAAATATAAGTAACATTCCTAATGCCTCCTTTCTGCCCTTCCTCATCTAACTGAATTTTCTGGCAATGTAGCAATACATGAAACAGGCCTCAATGCCCCCTTTACATTACCCATAATATTTCAGTCTTGCAGTTGATTAAGGGATAATGGGGAAAGCCTATCAACCTGAACCAGAAGAAAAGGGACACCATATGTAAAGCTGGTGCCTTCTGCTCAGGTTGCAGGTAGCCAGTACCTTTTATTAACCTGGGAGAGAAACCAAATTGGTCAGAGTCAACTGTAGTCTAGCTAAGAATGGAGCTCAATATAGTCTTGCTTCTTCAACATGGGAAGTGTGTGGTAAAGTGATAATACATGAGTTTTTAAAAATATTATCCTCCATTCCATATGATCACCCCTTCTACATATCCATCATAGACCTTCCTTCCTTCCTTCCTTTCTTTTCCTTCCTTCCTTTCCTTCCTTCCTTCCTTCCTTCTTTCCTATGCATGTTGTAAGAGAACAGGTGGACTATTGATAGACAATAGTTCAAACAACGTGATCAAATGGATCCATTTATAAACTTCACTGGACACCAAAACATGATGTAAAAATTAAATAATAATTATAATTGTATCATGCATTGTTTTAACGCCCAGGTAAGCAACAATAGCTGCTGCATCTTTTGTAGTTCCTTTGGGTGAGCTGTTCATAATTTGGACTGCATGGACTTATTGCACCTATGCTAAAGTTTAAAAACCGCTCTTCCACTGATCTCATCCTTTCTCTGACACATTGTCTAAAGCATTACATGGATAATTATTTTTAAGAACTGAACTGCTTGCTCATAGTAAAACTGAGAACTGAAACAAAAACAAATAGAGTAAGGATTGCATGGAACTCTTGTTTGTTCAGTAAGGTTGCAGGACTAATTCAAACAATATTATAATTAAGGGCTACACACAGTCCAAATTGCTTCTCAGATGACTTTTAAGGAGACCAAAGCTGGCCCTTCTTTCAGGAGTAATGTGGGTGTTTGCATCTAGACTTCCCCATATAATTTTGCATTCATGTTGCCTAGGAAAAGGATACAATTTGGCAATTTAATGATTAGACCTTAATTTATTGGCTGTCCGTAAGCACACAGATCCTTACACTGGAAAAAGATGTTGATGAGAGGGAAATTTTAGGTCTACACTGAATAAAAAATAGGCCTGTTTCTGGAAATTCACATTGTTATAGTATTATATAACATTGTTATTGCTAAAGACATCAAATTTGGAATCTTTCCAAAAACAGAATACAAAATCCGTTGTAGATAAATTGAGAAGGGTGATCTCGCAACCCTTTCCTTACTTCCAGCAGCAAGTATTTGGATAGGAGAGAAAAGAAGACCTAGTTTCATTGTAAATGTTCTTTCATTAAGTGGTTAATGTCAATAATGAATTGTTGAATTGGCCTGCAGCCAGCATCTAATTCTTATGGTAATTATTTTATATTTTTCCTTTGGTGTTAATATACGTAGGAAGATTTGAAGAAATATGAAACAATCCTACTTCTGAAAGGATTTTCATGTCCTTCATGGCAAGGACATGTAAACAGTGGCTACAATCTTGTGCACATTTCTGGGAAGCAATCTTCACTGAACCTAAGCATCACACTTCCAGTATTACTGAGTAGACAATATGAAGTTACGTTATTTAAGTCCATCTTCAATGATACCATGAGCATTCTATGGCAGTAGTGATAACAATGTATAAAAAAACATACTTAGCACAACTTCACTACACACTAATAATTCAAGCACCTGCTACCCAACTAATCAGAATGCAGATAAATCGTACGTCCTACCAGGAGAAACAACATGCCAGAAAACATAGCAAAAAATATTCCAACTGGAGCCAGTATAAAAGACCAGCCGTAACGTACATAGATGGAATAACTTAAACAGTCAATTTTCTTCTGAGCTTCATAATTTTTGAGATCAGCCACTGCTTGGACCCAGATAACATACAGTACAACCACCAGGGAGAATAGAATGCCTGACAGATGGAGAAAAAAGAATGTTTTATTAAATATTTATGGCAACATTGTCATACAGGAACTCAGAAATATCCAGAAAATTTAGAAAAACATTAAAACAGATTTTCCAATCCTATAAATCTATGGAAGTCACAATTTCCAGAATGGATTATTAGATTTATATCCTTCATTTTGTTCAGAATCTCAAGGCAGCATTCATGACACTCTCTCCCCCCATTTTTCCCTACAACTACTTTGGAAGGAAGGATGGGCTGAAAGAAAGAAACTGGCACAAAATCATCCAACAAGCTTTTTAATGAACTAGAATCCAAGTCTGCTTCTACTCTTGTCTTTCTCTCTACTGGGAATCTTTCATGAATGGGTATAATAACAACTAGAAAAATATTTATTGGTAAACTTATGTATTAGTTACATAGGGAGAAATGTTTTAAGTTTGTTTTTATACTATATATTACTCATATATAGCATCATTTTAGAAGGTCAGCATATACATTTGTGACATCTATCTATTCATCCAATAGAGAAAATATTTGGCCCATCAATTTTTGGGCTTTGGTTGAAGTTGAGGAAAGCAAGTTACCAAAAACCAATGGTGGACCAGAGGCTCCAATTCTTGTCTTAAACAATCATAATTTAAATGACATCTTCCTTCAAAACCTGCATTATGTTTGAACAGATTGAATGCTTAATTGTACCATTGGTTTATTACCAAGATGAATGGGCCAAATGACACTCATTGATTTGGGAGAAAAATGTTCCTTTATTATGATCATTATCACAAATGGCCATTGCCATTCAAGCCTAGTGACTGTGACTAAGTTTTTTTAAAAAGCATGGATTTTTAGAAACTTTTGAGACTGCTACATAGATCCTCTGTTTCAACTTGTTAAGACCCTTTGCTTGAAGAGCAATTCCCCATTCATTAGTAAAAGTAAGAGTCTTAAAGATGTAATGAATCACAAAAAATGGAACCCATTACTTCAAAAAATTAACAATGTGTTCGGCAGATATTTGGATAAATATGGATTCATCTCTCTATTTCTCTGTCTCTCCCTTACTGCTACTCATTTTGCTGTTTTATTTTTCAGGGGCACCCATATTTTATTCACAAGGTATAAAGTAACATAGGGATAAGAAGCAGTGATTAATAGAAGTCTTCATTCCAATATATTTATACTTCTTTCAAAGGTAAATAAATGAGAAAAGAGAAATATCTGTATACTCGAATAAATTCCTGATCTTCCCACATAGCAAGGCTTTTTCCATACCAACAATGAAAGGTTGTTTATGGTACAAAGAAGGAAGAAGGGAGAGACAGAGATGTGATCAACAGGTGCTGTTTAAAGTGACAGGCTCCTCTACAGTTCCATTAGTACTACAGAGGTTTGAAAATCCTTATTTTTTTTAATCATTCCAGACTTCGTTCTTTCTGTTGGCTTTGTTAGCAGGCTGTATATGGACAACTTCTGATTTTGTCTTCTGCTCCTCAGGCTGACTTATATCCTTAGATTCTTGTAGGATTTGATTGAAGCTGTGAAACTGTTCTGCTGCCAGGGCACTTCATGCATTCCAC
Source organism: Naja naja (assembly GCA_009733165.1). Classification (NCBI taxonomy): domain Eukaryota; kingdom Metazoa; phylum Chordata; class Lepidosauria; order Squamata; family Elapidae; genus Naja; species Naja naja. Next base: position 19,000,294 of record CM019153.1, on the reverse strand, counting down.
ACAGCTTCAATCAAATCCTACAAAAATCTAAGGATATAAGTCAGCCTGGGGAGCAGAAGACAAAATCATACAGAGGCTCTGAAATGGTAGCTGATCTGCATGTTCTGCTAGTAGACAATATGCAAATCAGCCTTTCTTGTATTTGCATTAGAGAAAATATATGAAGGGAGAGCAATTCAAAACAGGATATATTATGTGGGTTGATAAATTAAACATACATCCTTCCTCCCAATATTTCCTTGCATGTTTGATTGTTGGTTTAAAATAATCAAATAAAGACCTCTGGTAAAAGAGTTTATTTTTCCTTCTTGTTTAACCTCTGAACCAGTATAGAAAAGAACAGAATTTAGGAAGGATCCAGCTAGTAGACAGTCTTCTAAATCACACATTCCACAATCTGTACTTTCATGTCTTAACTGAGGTAAATAAAATTATATGTTTCAAATGCAGTATTTTAAATAAGGTAATAGGACTTTGAGCCTCAGAACAGCCATGAAGTGATATGAAGGAACATAAGTAAGGAGCACAAAGTTAAGAAAAAAAATAGGGTTATTCTCTTGCAGAGTTGAAGAACTGGATGTTTAGAAGTGAAACTCCGTCATTGTAGTAGCAAGATTTATGTCTGAGCAGACACACATAGGATTGCTCTAAATACACCTATTATCCAACATTGTCAGTTCATCAGCAACATCACTTTTGAATCTCCTGTTCCGAATATGGCTTAATCTCTTGATTAGACCATGAAATGCTTACAGAGACTCATGTACTTGGAATAGCTTGCTCTAAATTTATGTAATTTCAAATCTATAGTGTATTTTACTATATTTTGAAATTAATAAGTGAGAAGAAAGCCAGGACGGCTTCAAAGCCTCCAGCCACTAGCATATTACTTCCATATAATTTGTGGGAGAGAAAAATGGTAAGAAGATCAATGAAACTTGTGTTAAGGCTACCTTAACTATTCCTTTAAAAAAACAGTTGGAATATAAATCCAACAAAGTGTCCGTGTTCTGAAACAGGATGGTAGAATTTACCGGAATGCTGTAAGAACTGAAGTTTGGAATGTAAATGGAGCAACTGGGGAAGAACTGAAAATCACTTAAGGATAATATAATCTGGCTATTGAGTCAGAAATGGTTTAACAAGGCTAAAAATAATTGTTCAAGACCCTGAATTTCTGGCAGAAATGGGAACTGAGTAGGAGGAGTAAGTAGAGTGTCTATAATAGAATAAAAAGGATGTATGCAGTAACAGACATTGTTAAATTTGCATGAAGAGTCAGACGCGAAGAGCTTCAGTGAAGAGTTTATTAGTGACTACAGCTCGAATGGTATCGGTAGGGTGGATGCCATGCTTGTCAATCATATAGCCCAGGAACTCAACCTTGTCAGTTTTAAGAGTGCATTTTTCTTCCTTGACTTTTAACCCCGCTTTTTTGAATCTGGTAAGGACTTCTCTGAGTCTTTCTTGTAACTGAGTGTCATTTTCAGCAGAGATTAACACATCATCAAAGTAAGGCACTACCCCTGGCAGTCCTTGAAGCATCCTTTCCATAAGATTTTGAAAGATGCCTAGTGCCACGCTTACTCCAAATTGTAACCTTTTACATTTGAAGGCACCTCTATGAGTCACAATGGTTTGGGCCTCTGCAGTGGCATCATCAACTGTTAGTTGTTGATATGCCTGGGCCAGATCCAATTTGGCAAAGACTGTGCCCCTGCCAAGTGAATGTAATAGATGATGCACCACTGGAACTGGGTATGCGCTGCTGCAGCGCATGGTTCAGTGTCCCCTTATAGTCCCCACAGATTCTTACTGACCCATCAGTCTTGACAGGTGTGACTATGGGTGTCTCCCATCTGGAGTGGTCAGTGGGCTCTAAAACCCCTTGAGCTATTAATTTGTCTAATTGTGCATCAATTTTTTCCTTTAAAGCAAATGGGACCCTTCTGGGCTTTAAGCGAATTGGGGGCACCTTGGGATCTAGGTTGAAAGTGATAGGGGTCCCCATATACTTGCCCAATCCTTCGCTGAAGACCTCTAGAAACTCAGACTTCAAGGCCTCCTCCCATTCAGAGTTGCTCACGTGATTGATGCCAGTCACCTCGATGCCTAGTGGATTGAACCACTCAAGTCCCAGCAAGCTTGGGCGATCCTTGTCCACGATGGTCAGGGGCAAACGTTTGGTGTGGCCTTTGAACTTCACGTTGAATTCTCTTGTTCCAACTACTGGAATCTTGTTCCCTTGGTAGTCTTTAAGAGTCAGTGCTTGCTTCTGGAAATGTTTCTTCTGAATGTTGGGAAGTAGCCTGTGAATAGTGTCCCATGACACCATAGATAAATAGGAGCCTGAGTCCACTTCCATTTGGCAAGGCCTTCCTTCAATGAGTACCTTCACATGTACTTTTCTGCTTCTTAAGGTTGAAGAATGACCAATGGTGACTGTTTGATGAGTTTCATTCTTCCCATTTGCTTCTGAGTTGCTCCATTTTCTCACTGAAGTTGTTGGGCTTGAAATCTTTGTCAGGAAACTTTCTTCTGTGTGGTGGAGTTCTGGATGATTTGCAGACTCTTGCTAAGTGACCTCTTTTTCACAACGAAGGCAGATGGTATCAAGAAACTTGCATTCAGTGCGGGGTGCCCCCCACAACCTCTGCAATAAAAGTCTTGCCTTTTTCTTCCCAGGTCTTTCTTTTTCTTTTCCATTCTGAGTCTATAAATTCCTTCCTCCACCTCACTGCAGTCTGATTCAGAATCTATTTGCTCGCAATGAGTTGTTGTGGACTTTTCCACATCAGAATGGCTTGAGGCCTTGTTAATTTTCTTCATGGCTGCCACTGAGGACTTAGTGGCTTCTGCTGAGGAGGCCTCTTCTATGGCTTCCTTCAACGTGATCTTAGGTTTTAATAACAATTTGCTCTGAAGCACTTTGTCTTTGAGGCCTAGAACAAATCGATCGCGCATGGCCTCCTCCAAGTTGTTAAACTCGCATGCACCCCCAATGTCTCTTAAACTTGCCATGAAGTCATTAACGTTTTCGCTTTCCCCTTGATCCCGACGGTAAAATTCGTGTCTCTTAATGAGGCACGATACTTGTGGGGCGTAATGGGCTCTTAAAAGCTTTTCTAAATCAGGCCATTCCATTACCTTCACGTCTGCAGCTCCCGCCAATGCCTTTGCCATCTTGAAGACTGCCGGACCGCAGTGCATAAGAAAGACCGCCCTCTTCCACTTCTTGGAGATGTCGGCGAGGTCATTTCCTTCCAAACACATTTGGAAGCGATCCGCATACGATTCCCAGTCTTTTGCCGCCGGATCGAACGGGGCTGGGGGTGTTCAGCGCAGCCATCTCGCTCTTCTGCTTGTCTTCCGCGTCGTCTTTTCTTCAGGGGAATCCCACCTTCATCGCCAGTGTTAAGTTTGCATGAAGAGTCAGACACGAAGAGCTTCAGTGATGAGTTTATTAGTGACTACAGCTCGAATGGACCCGTCTTGGCTGGGCTACGGCTGCTACTTATAGCCAGCAGCCGTAGTTGCCAGCCAATCAGAGTGCAGGGTTTTCCCGCACTTTTCAAACCAATCATATTTGACATTTTACAAGATCAATTCAAACTAAACCAATGACATTCAAACCTACATACATAACAGAAATGTCTACACGGAACTATGATCAATCCAACAGAATGAAACAAGGGACAGAAAAGATACATATTTGGATCCTGGATGTCAAATCTAAGTTCTAAGCAAGCATGCATGTATTCTGTAGAAACACCTGATGAGTTGTTTATGAAAGAGACAGAAATGATTGCAAGTAGAGGCTCTTATTTTCTTGGTCTGTCAGGAGAGGGAGACAAAGTTTGAGGGTTGATATTGAAGGAGAGAATGAGGTTCAAACTAAGTTTTCTATTCTCTTTCCAAGGCCGTGAAAAGAAATTGTGATATCTTGAAGGGACTACCACAATTCCAAGAGCACTTTGCTAAATGAATTACTTCCTTACTATATAAACAAGAAGGCATTCTTAGATACTGTCCCACAAAATATGTGGAGTTTAGATTATCTTCTGGAGATATTTTGAATATGGCGTGGTAGAAAAAGCCAGAGAGACTTTGCTGGTATTACATTGTGAAGAAGGAGGATTTTGTGATAGATAAATACATGGACAGAGAATGATTGGGCTATATACATATACATATACACATACATTGAAAAAAAATGTTATCCCTTCCTTCAACAAGACTTTTTCAAGAAACATTCCCATCTAAATCTAAGGTATTTTATGCTTAGCATACAAAACCCTCTCCGGATCCTTGCATTGCATCTATGGTTTCAACCACACAGCCTATAATTTTAGGATAAGGTATATTGCTTTGGGACAACTAATTTTAGACAGCACATGAAACTTACCAGCAGCAATGAAAAAACCTCCTCCTATTTTGTAGAGGATGTGACTACCAAAAGGTGCAGCACAGATGACGAAGAAACTAGCAACAACCACAGTGACCACTCCAAGAAGCATGAAAATTGACCAAAAACCACGATAAACTGGAAATGGGGATAGGAGAATATCAAAAAGACATTTTAGAGAATAAAAGACAATTTTTACAAAATATTTCCAGCCTTCCCTGACATTTTTTTTTCATTAGCAAGCTGAACATTTATTCCAGCACAGCTTCCTGGTAATCAGTAATCTAAAGCACCATATGTCCTGCATTAGACAGGAATGCCAAATGCTATCAGATCATCTTGGAATATAACGATGCATGTGAAGAGTGTTATGAATCCTTGTTGCTGGGTATCTGCTGGAGAGACATGCGGTTAATCAGTTCACTCGCTTGGCCAATGGAAATTGTTCATAAAATAATGTGCTGAACTATAGCCAAGATTCTTCAAGATATTTGCATGATTTACCAGATACAATTGATCTCACTAAAGTAGAAACAGAGCCTAGAGACAATGAAAAGAAAAGCTTAGAACAGAGCCAAGATAAGTCACAAAGTTGCTGTAAACCAAAATTGAGTGCTTTTAAGAAACATATACTATATATTTACCAAAACGTATTTACATATGGTTTTAAAATCCAAATTGAAAGTATCAATGGAAAGACAAGCCAAAATATGCGTTCTAAAACTAGAACTGTTCAGACAGTATATTTCTTTGTGTATTTTTCAAAGCAAATATTAAAAATCATTGCATCAAGGACAAGCAATATTAAAGGTTCTGGATAATGATCATTGCATTAAGACTGGTAACATATGGTATTCTTCCCCTCAAATATTCATAATAATAAATTAATTGACTAATTAGGCATCTATTTTTAGGAATCTTTATAAAAAGAAAGATTATGGAAATCTATTTATTTTATTCGTTATAAACAGAAAAAGATAAATGTTAAATTATTGTGAAAAAACCTAAGTATAAACCCATTTGCATAAAACTAAAATGTACACTGCACTACAATAAAACAGCTTAGGTTTATTCATATTGATATTTAGACTATATTTCAACTACTGTTTTATGAATGAAGTTGCAGAAAATACTTTAAAGTGTATGAACATTCTATAAATTAATTTTCCTCATAGTGTATTAATAAAGTTTTCCTATTTCAATAATTTGAAACATTTTAAACCAAAATTTATTTACATTGTAATGCAAATAATTATAATTCTTAAAAAAAGACTATAAATGTATTAGGGTTGCTATGTTTCCTAATGTATAAATCAGAGTCCTTTTTTTAAAAAGGTTGCTAAAATCTAATCTTGGTCACAGAATTTGCTATTATGCTCTGTTTATATGATATAACATAAACAAGCCACCCAGTGATTTTGCAGAGTGAGATGGATGGCATACAAATTAAATAAAAAAATCAATTTTTAAAAAATTTACATCATCATGTACACAATTGTAATTGCAAATGTTACATAAAACCATGTCTTATTATCCAACTGAAAGCCTTAATATAATTAATTATTATACTTTCCTATTAAATAGATTATGTATGCTTTGATTATCTATGAATCTATTCATTAATTTGTTTATTTTAAATATATACTTCTTGCTGTTATGGTGGCAAATCAAAAGTTTATACCAAAAATATAAAAACTTAAGTGAATAGTTGGAACCCCTGTCTAAACACAATTTTATATGAATATAAGGAAGAACCTATCTTGTATTTTATGATAGTTTTCCACATCTTCTGGTTGAAGAAATTGTTATTTGCACCCTCCCTCTGAAGGACAGTTCAGTATCTAATGGGACCTTTCAAAATAAGATATACAAACTATAAACTCTTTTCTTAAAAGTAAACTATAGTCTCTAACATTTTCTAGAATCTTGGACAAAGTTCCTCAGTTTGAGGATTGCCGTTCAAAAGAAGTGATGAGACAAAATTATTTTGTTAGTTTGGTTTTGAAACACACTAATTGATGAAAAAACATTCAACTTTATTTCTTTTTTGTGATCAGAAATATTATTTTTCAGGGACCAATATGGCTAAGGAATTGGAGACTTATTATCTACTCCCAATTAGATTTAGAAACTTAAATATTCCTTTAAATTTGGGGTCTAAAAAGAATTATTTCCATAGATTTCTGCCTTTGCCAGCATACAGCAATAATAGTTTATCATTATCATTAAATGTGTATGCCACCCAAAATGAAGCAATTTATTATTTCATTATGCAATATTTACACAATATAATTTATCAATAAATAAAATGGAATTTGGGATAATATTTATACTTAGGGTATTTCCAAAGTAGTAGAATAAGAATGCATTGAAGTGGTGCTACAGATTTCAAATCCACATGCTTTGTGTTGTTGCAATATGAATAGTTTCCATAGCTAAGCAGCATAACATTTTTCTGCAGCATGTCACAGTTCTAGTTTTGGCAATGTTTCACAAGGCTAAAATATAAAAGAGTTGGGAACAAGAAAACAAACAGGAGTGAATAGGTATATGAGCTTGATTTTATCATAGTGATATTGCCAGTCATAAGAAGAATAAATTATTTCTTAATGTCTTTTATTGAATCATAAAACTTGCAGAATTAGAAGTACCTTCAAGAAGGAGCTTGACTGTTGATTGAGTGAGTGAGTGATTGATTGCAAAATGTGAAACTAATCTCCCTATTCTCAGGTTGCTCTTAAGGATAGATATAACCAGTATGTCTTCTCTCCCAGTAGAATTAATAAGGAGTCCATAAATTGACTCTGTCTTCAATATTTGATCTTTTCTTTTTTTGTAAAGGAAAAAGTTCCAAGAAAACTGAATAATAATAGATTCCTATATGCAGGATTCTGTTTTCATTTATTCATTCATTCATTCATTCATTCATTCATATTTATATCCCGCCCTTCTCCAGAGACTCAGGGCGGCTTACAATTTTTGGGGGGGAGCACAACCCAATGCGCTCAGCAATAGCCTTCATTCCATTGTATATGCCTGCTTATTACTAAGTGGCATTTTTACAAAGTCAGCTTATTGCCCCCAACAATCTTAGGTCCTCAATTTACCTACCCCGAGAGGATGGAAGGCTGAGTCAACCTTGAGCCTGGTGGGATTCGAGCCTGCAATAATTACAGGCAGCTGGAACTAAGTGCTAGGCATTTTTTATGCAATAATTTGCAATTTTATGTTTTTATGTACCCAAATAAAGTGGCTTAGTGTGGGGAGAGAAAAAGAGATGATTTTTCAGAATAAGAGTTTCTTTAGTCAAACAGCTTCCTTTTTGCAGAAATCTGCCTAATTTATTGTCTTTCTGAGCAGTATGACTGAAGGCTCAATATTTCTCAGTTTCTTTTTATTCATCCAGTTGACCCTTTTTTATAATAGTTCATGAAGCTTTTGTTTATTTAAAGAACTTGTATGGCTGCTTATTCTATGCATGATCAACCTAGGCAGCTCACAACATTCCATAAAATAGAAGCCAGAAAACTCCTCAACATCATCATACAGTATATCCCGTCACAACACTATCGTTTCTTATTAATTCTACATTTACATTTGCATTTACTGGGCTCACTCCCATTCTAGCTCAACGCATATCTTCATAGCCCTCTGGAAGGGTAATAGAGTGGGGGCCTCCAAAACTGAGAGGGAAGCTTCCAAAGAGTTGCGTTCGTTTGTTTTTTTCAAAAAAGAGGTCTCTTGACTGGTTGGTTGGTTGGTTGGATTGGTTGGTTGGTTGGTTGGTTGGTTGGTTGGTTGGTTGGTTGGTTGGTTTAATCAGTGAATAGAGTGACTACTGACTGAAATTTGACCAATCACATATTTGATCAATATATAAAATACCACTTGTGGTAGAGGTAAAACAAAAAGTCAAGATGATGTTCAAGCATGGACAATCAAAATGCCACCTCCTTTTGTTAAGATATCATAACACATAAAAAAGAAACAGGATTTTGACTATATGAGTGTTGATGTTATCTTGACTTTTTCACTTCCTCTCCTCTCAAAATGTTGTCCTTGACCTTTTTCATATGATCTATGAAAGTAAACTATTGGAAGGAACCATATTACCAATATCTCATTAAGCTAATTTGATTTAATTTAATGTATTTTAATTTTTGACCCCACTCAACCTATTTCTCAATTCTTATCTTACCATATTGTTGAGGTGCTAATTAAAGGTACATTGCAATCTTTGCCCTTAAAATGTTGGACTCAATTTCTGGGATAAAAGGACACTACTAATGGATACCAGCCATCTTTTTTCAGTTAGCAGCGAAGTGTCATTTTTGACAAGTTAATTTTAATTTGAACCACCATGAGACTGGTTCTTCCCTAGAAATGCTTCACTCTTTTTTCTTTGTTAACCATGAACTTGTATTATGTACTTGAATTTATACACAGAGGTCTTAGATTATATCTCACCTCCACCCTTCCAATTGGACAAGTCAGGATACTAGAATTTTGGAGTCTCCTTTAGCTCCTTTTAAATATCAGATTCTTTATTGGTGAAAACAGAATATGAGATGGTACAAAGAATTAACAGTAAGGATAAGAACATCACAGAAAATCAGATTACCTGTTTAAAGTTGCTGACAGGAATCAAACCTGACTTGCATGCGTGCACAAACACACACATACACTGATTTAAGACAATGATATTTATTCTCACCTTAGGAATGTGCCTTTTGGGAAAAAACAACAACAACAATAATAATAGGTACTGGTAGAACAATGAATCCAGCCCGATGCCTCTGGGGATCATAAATGAGTTATGACTGTAGAGGGTCTACTCACACAAGAAACAACTTCCCAGGGCAATGCAACACTGTGGATTCAATTCCAAAATGGGGCTTCAATGGCAGAAGTGGTGATCTGCTTGTAATCCTTAAAGCAATTGCTACTGCTATGCTTTCTGAACAGCAGTTCTGGAATTGAACTTGAAGAATTCCAAAGCCCTAATGATAATTGCAACAAAGAATACTTACTAATTGCAGAATTATAGGTGGTTGAATTATGGGAATCTCTTAAGAAAGGAAATGGAGAGAGATAAGCATGGGTGCAGTTTTTAGAAGGTGACTGGTTCGCTGAAAAACAGTAACAAAGGCTAAATTATTATCTTGCATTTCCATACATGTCAATTTCCCCAATTTTAGAATGCTTATGGTAGGTGGATGAATAATTGGCCCTATATGTTTAAGATCCAAAATTCTGAATTATGGGTGGGAAAGAGAAAGAATTACATCCTACTTTTAATAGAATAGTTCTTGTAAGGCTCTACAGTGTCAGTATCAAATCGCACAGTCTCTTGGAGTCAGGTAGCAGATACATTTAAAAATTAAAATTAAAAATATATTGTATGATCTGGACTATCTAAAGATAAATGTAGGAAAAAACACTATTCTGAAGGGAGTTTTGGTAGCAGTAATAGCATTGCTTGATTCACTCTGAATTGATTCAGAGTGAAACAGAAGCAGTAAAGGACTTCCCTAGAGAATTCAAGACATTTCCCAGTGATATATATATACTTGCCAATTATTTCCAATTAGCATTTCATTTAGCACTTATATTTAAATTTTGAAGACAAACAAACAAAAATCATTCATTGACTTCTCCTGATTCCCAGATGCCTATATTATGAAGATCCTTATAAGGAAAGTGTAAGAAATGTATAAACACCCATTCTTGTTCCTCCCAAGTTCTTCAGTCTTTCAAACCACCATTACATTCCATAACATTTTTGAAATTCCAACATTCTATCATCCAAAGATCATTCAGTAGACAAGCCTCCATCTAACTTTCTTCTACTAGAGTCCTAATATGGCATTTTAGGACCTGCACTGCCTCTCATTTGGTATCTGGAGAGTAGCATGGAAAAAGGAGGATGCTTCTGAATGGTCTGACATGGAAGGGTGAATGGGTAGAGGGAAAGACAGAAAGAAAGAGATTGGGGGGGGGGTGATGTTAGCTAAAACTTTGCTATAGTTTAGAGCTTTTATTGATGCAAATGCATTTGAATTATGGGCCTACAGACAGCAATTAGTTTTTTATGGAAAGATGGGCTACACTTATTTCCATAAATACTTTAAATATTTAAGAAGAACATCTATGAAAGATAGTTATTATACTTCCCAAATGATTAAAACAGTTTGTAACCATAATTTTACATTTCTCTAGTTCTCTATGTTTAATGCTTAGGAATACCCAATGCTCAGTAAATTGGCTTCTGTGCCAGTCTATACAGGTATTTATATAGAAAGGCTCTGTCAATTCTTCACTAACAAAACACCTTGCTCTAGAGCAGTGCATGAGGAAACAGAAAACACATTCAAATAAGTTCTTCCATTTCATTCAACAGCTTGTGCAGCTCTTGCACAAGCACAAACATGAAGTTGCTATTCAATCTTGTTTATATCACTATGTGAAGCCTTGCTAGAAACATTTGCAGAATGCATTTGTGCAGGCATGTGCAGAAATGTCCTAGTTTCATTTTGGTCACATTTCTGCAAGTGTAAGATTATGGCTTTTATTTTTGCATACAGGGTCATCCTGCCAGAACAAACATGCTGGTTTTTTTAGTGGATTGTTCTGTTGGAGTGTTGCAAACCATTGCATTCTTGTGCTTGAACTGAATCTCTACTGAATACTTTGAATATAAAGCAGCGTAAAGAAATGGGGTACTGTGAGCCTTCTTCAACCTCTGTCTAGCAGAATAATATCCGTAACAAACAGATCCACATATCTGATGCAGAAGATTGGGAAGTCCTCTAGAACAGATTTTGAAAGAATCACAGAGAAATGCAGCAAAGAGAAGGATAATGAAAATGCTCATGAAGATCCATTTTACCACATAGAAAGGTTTTCCTCTACAGATAGAAGTTATTAAAGCAGACAATGTTTAAAATGTAAGCAAGCATATTAGGTCAAAACTAGATTACTTACTGTACCAGAACTTCAACATACTGCTAGGATTCTCATCAATCTTCCCATCAAACCAGCATCTCCAGAAGAAACCCTCATGGTGGAACATAATTGTCTCTTCCTGCACAAAAGAAACTAAGAAGTTACATACATTTATATGAACGCATGTTCTATGTTTTATGGTGGATTGCTCATAACTCCATAACATCCTGCTAATTCTGAGTATAACTGACCAAAATGGAAATCAGAGAAAATAATCTCCTGAATGTTACTGACTGAAGTTAATATTAAAATCAAAATGTTCCTTATGCATTAAATAGTTTTCTAAACAAGAACAAAAACAGACACATCTCTGATACCAAGAGATTATTCCTAGAAATAAAAAGTATACAAACCCTAGTGCGATTCACATCTTCAGAACACTTCCCAACTTCTGTAGCCAGAAGCCAATAGTCTGTCCCAAAAGCAACCAGAAAAAACAAAATGCCAAGAGCTCCAAAGAACCCTCCAAAAAATATTCCAACACTCAACTTCATTGCTGGTTTGTTCTTTAAAAATAACTGATAAAGCTAAAATATATGTTTCAGGGTGGTGGGGGAGAAATGTCCTCCTCAGATAAATTTAGTTAAATTTAGTTATGTTGCTTATGCTATGGCTTGCATTTGTGTTCAGTTAAACTGCAACCTAACAAATGAAGATAGACTTCTATTTTGGGACGCTCCCTGAAAAAACTTTACAGTATTTTCCTTAGCTGGTGTGACCAGCCAAAAATAGCTGACCTTCCCTTAGCTAGCTATTGGCTTGAAATATTGTTGCACATGGTGCATCCACATATGAAGAAGAGGGATGAAATTACTGTCCCCTTATTATTCTGCCTAGGTTGGATTTCAATATCCAATGCTGACAAGCAGTATATATGTATGTATGTATGTGTGTGTGTGTGTATGTATGTATGTATGTATGTATGTGTGTGTGTATACACACACACACACTACAATCAATTTATCTTCTTCCTATAAGGAGGCAAAGAATAGTTTTCCCTGTCTCAGGCAAACATACAAAGTACAGTACAAACTAAGTTGCAGATATGTAGGCACATTGAAGCTTATCATCAGGTAGATGAAAACACTTGAGCCTCATTGACTGACTATCTCATTCCAAGGCAGCAATCAAGACATTTAAAGCTGAAATGTGGCACCCACTTGCTTTTTTAATGGTCTTTAAATGAGAGAATACATATCTAGCTCAAATTCAGAATTAAAAGTACATCTCTGCAGGCAAGATTTCAGTACCTAATATGCTCTTATTTTCACAAGAAAGCAGAAATATAGAAGGTCCCACTTTTATGCTTTAATGAGATTTGTATACAGAGAAAGTGATTTATAGTGGCAGCCAAGTAACACAACTATGCTTCTTAGAAAACAGGCTGTACTATTATTTTTCAATTTCAAATATAAACAGATGTTTTCTGCATCCTGATGCCATCCAGATGCTCTGGGAATACATATCCCAGAAGAGCAAATCTGCATCATTGATGGTTTGGTTATCTTGGGATTCTGGAAATTTTTACTCTGCATACCTCTAAAATATGTAAGATTGGGATGGTGATATCTGGGTTTACACTGCCGAAGAGGTAAAATGTTATTCAGTTGTACAGCTTTTCTGTATGGTAGTTGGACATCTGCACACCAGTCTCCCTGCATGCCTCCCTTCCTCTCTCTGCACATAGTGGTCTGTCTAAACCAGGGGTCCCCAGACTCTTAGGTCAATGACTTCTTCATGAAGTTTCAGATTGTTCATCCACCTTCAAACACATTACATGAATTTTTTTTTAACAAATACTACTTTAATTAGTAAAATAATAACAATAGTGAACCAGTCCCATTGATTGAAGTCATTGAAGTCAATATTGACCACTTTGCAGAGCCCTGATCTAAAGGAATTTGTTGAACTAATTCAACACAGAAGTACACAATTAGATAATTTTTTGAGACAGTGGAATAATTTGCAGTTTTGACAGCACATCGTTAGAGTGATCATAACACAGCTACAATGATAAGCAAGTTTCTTGTCAACACTTCTGTTCTAACATGTTTTGACTCTCCTTTCCTTTTCACTTAACTTTCTTTTTTTTCTGTACAGGTTAAACACATGCTATACAAAGCAAGGGAGCCTATGAAGGGGCAAGGCATTCTTGCAAATAAAAATTGTGCTAGAAGTTGGTGGACAGAAAGATTGATAGATGTCGAGACTGGTACATATAATTGGAAACTGCTGTGCATTCCTGACTTAGGACAAAACCAAATATTGTGTTTTACAAATATAAAGTATTTTCAAGTCTCTGTTATTTTTTAAATTTCATCAGTTTGCAAAATGATACACAGAAAGAATGGTTGTAAACATACTTTAAAATGTTAATTTAGTTATTCTTTGGGAAGGTGGTTACAAAATGAATTTTTAAAATTGAATTTTAAAAAAAGGTTCTTGAGTCCTGAGGCCTTTATAAACATATCAATATAGTGTTTGTGGCAAGGGTATGAAGACGTCTACTTTTTTAGGGGGGAGGAGAAGGTTGGATTTTGTTTTGTTTTGTTTTCCAATCTAGCCTGAAACCTTGAGATTCTGTTATGGTCATTCTCAACTACATAGCAGAACTGAATTTGCTTAGCTTTTTGAGATCAACTATCATATACATTTACAAATAAGACAAGAATTTTTGGTGTCAAAATGAACCCACTTCCGCTTATCCACAGATGGGCTTACCCAGGAGTATATTTAGAGGTAATACTATTCAAAGTATCTATATATTCCATATGTACTCACATAGAAGCCCATCCACAAATAAGCTGACCCTTGAATTTTTAACTGTAAAAATAGATAATGTACAGATTGCCACAGATAAACCAATTGGGAAAATTAAAATATATAAACATTTTGAGGGTTAGTTTATTCATGGATAGCACATTTTTCATGGTATTTTGGTTACAAATGTGACTATATACAGTAACTTTTCTTTCTATATACAATAACTTTTCTCTATCTATCTATTTATCTATCTATCAATCTATCTATCTATCAAATATATATGGCCACTCATCTCATGGAAAGTTACTTTAAGTGGTGTTTTTTATTGTAAAAACAGTAAACAAAATTAATATATTCATTAGTTAAAACCATTATATAATAATTAAAAAGAATTAGAAATTATAAAAACAGAACTAAAGAAGAGAATAATAAATGGAGGAATATTAATATTAAGTTCACCCAACTCCTGGGGTCCCCAGCCTACTGGAATAACCACTTCTTGAGGGACCTGTGGAAGCTCAGGAGTGATGAGGCCAACCTTTTCTCTACTGGAAGAAGATTCCACAATATGTGCACCACAGCAGAAAAGGCCCACTGGCAAGGGCCCACCAAATGTAGCTCCCTAGACAATGAAACCCATAACATTGCCATTCTGTAAGATCTGTTGGGACATACAGATGAAATCAGGGAAAGTTGATTCCTCAAATATATACATTGACCAAAAAATATGTGTTCCAAGAGTACTAAATAAATTCCAAGAATATTAAAGTACTCAATAAATATTGAGTATTCCGGGGTAGCTATTTTCACTCCAATGCATGGTTTCATAGTATCCCACAACAGTGCCTCTTCTGCTTATATCATCCCTTGCATTTATTAAAAAAAATCTTCTACCAGATCATACTTATTTTTTTAAAATGTTGTCAGTTATGATTTCTTGAGCTATTTTGGGGAAACAGAAGTGCTTTATAAATCACAAACAATACTTAATCTCACCTAAATAAATACATACAGTATACTGTTCTAATAGAAGAACCTCTTGCACTGTTAATGTTATAGAAGACAGCAAAGTTTCAACCTGGCTTTTATGAGCATTTGGATCATTTAGACACTTCTTTCTGTCTGAAAATATAACTGCAATTAGAACAGCATGGAACTAAGAAACTACTGTAAGAGATGTTTTTAAAATCAAATTTTTATATTATTTTTAAATTATATTATTTCAAATCTGAACAATGGACATCTACACCACTTATTCCATGAATCTTAATAGAAAATCTCATGGTGCCATCTCTTAGATTAAAATTAAGGCCTCATGCTTCATTGTGAAAAATAAATCTACCCTAGAGCTTTGGCTGCCAGTCTTATGGAAACAATTATCCATTCTACTGATAAAGATAAAATCTTCTAAGATTCACATTTATAACATAGAATTTACTAGATTAAGACCATTTCTGGAATTAATTTATTTTTACTCTTATTGGATTTAGTTTGGTATATGATACACAGTTTTCCATGATTGTTTTTCTGTTTTCCCTATGTCTAAAAAAATGCTCTATTTTTTTTAAAAAGGTCCATTGAAGTACTGAATAAATTATTACAGTATTTTCCTTATATGTTGATTCTTTTTTTTTCTTTTTATAAAGCTGAGAAGTCATGGCTATAACACACACAAAAAATGTTTAGGGCCATTTACTTTGTCTTCAGTTTTAGTATAGGACCGAATATATTTCTCATGTGGAAGATTTTTTACAATTTTTATGTTTACAAGAATATTTGTAAAAAAATTCTATACTGATCATCAATATTACTAGTATTACTATTCATCAAGCTTCACAAAATTCTACTGAGTAGGAAAAACTATTTTAATCAGTGGTGGGGTTCATATTTTTTTACTACTGGTTCTGTGGGCGAGGCTTGGTGGGTGTGGCAGGGGAAGGATACTGTAAAATCTCCAGTCAGAGGTGATATTTGCCGGTTCTCCAAACTACTCAAAATTTCGCTATTGGTTCTCCAGAACTGGTCAGAACCTGCTGAATACCACCTCTGGTTTGAATGTTTATTTTTTTTTATATCAAATGTTTTAGGTACCCTACATCTCTCTTTCCCTCCCCTTTCTCACAGGTAGGTAAGTTGCAGCTGCTAGGTGGGGTAGGAAGCAAAGGCTCATGACATTGACTGGAAAAAGTCAAGGAAGGTTGAAAATGAGAATCAAATGACCACAGCAGCAGCACCCAATAATACTGAAGCAGCCATAATTTTCCTACATTTCATTCCTTGAAGAGTCATGGGTCCTGGATTTTGGACACATTCTTTAAGTTAGCCATTTGGGGTTCAATAATTGTTGCCCTTTGATGCACCATTTTGCCCAGTTAAAAAAACATGACAATGAGAATTTTAGGAGTACATAGATTACCCAAACACTCACCACTTACAGGAGCATTACAAACACCTAATATAGATAGACCAGCTAATCACAGATGAGCTGGCAAAAGACAGCATTGTGACAAGTATATTTGACTTGGATGTAGAAATGTACACATCAGAACAGGGTGACACAAACTCAAGGCCTGGGACCCAGATTCAGCCCGCAGGGTGCTTAAATCTGGCTGCAGAGCTACCCTGGAAACAGTGAAGGACTGGCCCATAGTACCTCTGCCAGCAAAAATGGAGCTCGGGAGGGCTGCCCGTGACTTTCCCAGGCCCCATTTTTGGCTGTGATAGCTCCTACAGCCATCTGTCGGGGCTGGAGACCATTATGGCCAAAAACAGGGCCCAGGGGGCCCAGGGGCTCACCCAAGCTCCGTTTTTGTTGGCAAAGTGTTGCAGGAGGCTGTCATGGCCGAAAATGGAGCTAGGAGCCTGTTTTCGCTGCCAGAGCGTTTGGGCCACCACAGGTGCCCCGACACACGTGACATCAAGCTGGCCACACCCAACCTGGCCACACGCACTCCAGCCCCGAAAGTGAAACACAACTCTAATGCGGCCCTCAATGAAATAGAGTTTGACACTCCTGCATTAGAATATTCTGTTCTGCTCCGTTCTGTTCTAGTCCTAGTCCTATTCTAGAATAGACTAGAAATAGAAATAATAACACTAAAAGTGTAAATTAGCTGGATCTAGATTATCTCAAGGATTACTATATGCTCATGTGTGAGCACCAAAAGGAGTAGCCATACAGCATACAATACAGCCTGCTACTTATAATGCTATAGAAATTAATTTTAAACTATTTGGGGGGTTGTATGTGACAACATTATCTATAAACCTACATATGAAAGGATTGGTCTGATAGACATTTATTTTTTTATTTTTTTATTTCCTGCCTTTATTATTTTTATACCAACTCGGCGGTGAACATATCCAAAACTCCTTCCTCTCTTATTATCCCCATGCAACAATCTGTGAAATTGGCTGGGCTGAGACACAGTGATCGGCCCAACATTACCCGGCTGACTTTCATGGCTACAGTGAGAATAGAAATCATGGTCACTTGCTTTCTAGTCTAGTACCTTAACCACTAGACCAAACTAGCTGTTTTAAAAGGCAGATGTATCTTTAGAAAATCCCTTGATATTAATTTACGAGATTTGTACACTGCCAGATCTATTTGGCCTCAGAACACTCTACATCAAACACAATTAAAAAGTCCAAAAGAGATTGAACAACTTAAAAACAAGAACTCTGCCCCCAAACAATCTCAATTGCACAATCAGGTTTAATGCCAGGTAATAGGCAGTTGTATTTGCATCCAACACAGCTTTTAAATGTTCCTCAAACCCACATAGAGTACATACTATCTTTAGTGAGTTGTAATGAAGGCATGGGTTACTATTATAAGGTTCAGATAGGGCAGAGTAATAACTACAGTACTGAATGTAATGTGGACAGACTAGTTGAGTTTCCTGTTTCGTATAGCCCAATCATTTCGCTAGGATGCCTTAGGGTTAAGATGTAGAGTTAATTATACTCTCCCGTTAGTCTGACGTTGAGCAACTGGAAGATAACATTTCTGCCGATATTTGAGTTTTTATTTCTTCTAGCCTATCCTTTTATATTTTAAATTTTATGTCATATAGTATGCCTTATTTTAATTGTGATGCTTCTGACACAAATAAACAAACCCTATCTTGAAAGCAGAACTTTGATTTGTGTTTTAAAGCAGGACCGTATCCTAGGAAAAGCACAGCAATTTAGGAAATATCTATGATGTGTATGATTTTGATTTTCCCTTCACCTTTAACAAAATATTTAAATTCTGCATCATACAAGTAGACCATTTCCTGTCCTCAGTTTAAATTACTTCCTCCCCATCCCTGTATCATTTAGTGATGTGAATTACATTTCTAAAATCCAGGCCTCTGAAACTATTTTGCAATACATTAAAGCAGGAGTCTTCAACCTTGGCCACTTTAAGACATGCTGGCTGGGGAATTCTGGGAATTGAAGTCCACCGGTCTTAAAGTGACCAAGGTTGGAGACCCCTGCACTAAAGGATAGCTCCTATCACAGAGTCTTGTTGTGAATTTTCTGTTTCTCCTTCGCATTGTAGCTATTGCATTATAGCTTAGCTTCAAAAAGCCTAAGACAACCTCACCCCTAAGCAGCAATCAGAAATTCAGAGGCTGATGCTTTATTCAAGTATGCACAAAGACTGCTTTAATCCCATGCTTTTATTAGGTGTTTAAATTCCATTGAACTCAGGGGCATTGAAATATGGACTCTGCTTGTCCCATCCCACTGCATCTAAATCTTATGCAGGTTGTCTCTGACGTATGACCCATCGCTAAGTGAAACATTTGTTAAGTGAATTTTGTCCCATTTTATGAGCTTTCATGCCTCAGTTGTTAAGTGAATCACTTGTTAAATGAATCTGGCTTCCCCATTGACTTTGCTTGTAAGGTCACAAAAGATGATCACAAGATCCCAGGACACTGCAACTGTCATAAATATGAGTCAGGCCTCAAGCATCCGAATTTTGATCACGTGACTATGGGGATGCTGCAACGGTCGTGTGAAAAAACTATCATAAGACCCTTTTTTCAGTGCCATTGTCACCGGTTCAAAGGGCTACCTGTAATACTAAGTCAACCTGAAGGACTTCCTTCGTTTTGAAAACCTGAATGAACACCGTGAATGCATTGTCCTCATTCTCTCTCCTTGCAAAATGCCTTGAAGTGGCATTCAAGACCTCGACAAACAATATTTTTTAATGATATCCAGACCCCAGAAAAGCACAAGGTGGCCAAAAAGGGCTTTCCAACCTCCTCAACCCAAGACGGCTCCGGCCGAAAGAAAGGCATCACGTTTGCTATTGTTGCGACTGCAACTGCCCGCCTCGCCCCGCCCCACATCCCCGTCATCTGCCTACGCGGTGAAGCCGGACCCTGGCTGCCTTTCGCTTCTCTCCCCCTCGATCGCCCGGTTGCCCACCCGCGAGAGGCGCCTGCTCGAGGCTAGCCGGGCTGTGGTGGGGTTTCTTTCCCCACCTTCGCCCCGCGACGCATGGAGAATGGGGGAGGCGGGAGTGACCCGCTTAACCCTTTCCTGGATGAGGTGGAAAGGCCCCAGGCGGTGGCGGTGGCGGCTTCGCTGTCGTCGTTATTCCGAGGCAGGGCTGTTTGGCCCAACCGATTCTTGCTGTGTCTCTATGCGGTGGGCTTTCTGGTGAGCTGGCGAGGCTGCGCGGTTACCGTAGCGGCCGGTTAAAGCTCGGGCTGAGCTCTCGTGGGCCGCCACGGCCTGAGCCAGCAGCGGCTTCTTCCTGTCACTCGGTCCTTGCCTTGGGGCGACTTTTTCCGCATTCAGCCCTGAAGGGTGGAGAAGTCTTCCACTCTGCATGTGCTCAGAGGCAGCCCTCTGTCTGGATCCAAGTCTTGGCGTTGGAAGAAAAGCAAACTTCCGAAAGGAGCGGAATTGACAGACTGATCGAAGATTTGGGGGAGTCATTTGACAATTGGAAGTTAGGTGGCATGCTTGGTTTTCTGCAGAGAAACTTCCGGTTTCTTTGCTGGCATTATTTTTCATTGATGAGTACACAGCCTTTCTCAAGTTTACCTGGAACTATTTTTGAGTGGTAATCGATATGCAGATAGGAGGCACAGTGTAGTCATTTATTTGTTTATTATTTTTTTATGCCGGCCATCTCCCCTACAAGAGAAACTATTGCTGAATTCAGGGATTTTTGATCCTCCATCCAATGAATACTGCATATAACAAATACGAATACCATATGACCTGATCCCCAGAAAGCATTTTCATTTTGGTCACTATTTATTCATTTGCCTTCATTTTTATACCCCCCCACCCAGTCAGTTCTTGAGTATCTTAGTTAAATAAAGACTCCATATCCAGAGACTTTCCACCTCTAAATGCTAATACCAGCTGTCCTGCTTGGAAAGTATACTGTTGTTTGAAGGAGTGTTGGTTTACTTGAACATACTTTAAGTGGTTTTCAATCACGGTAACAGAATGCATGGCAGAAATAATATCTAACATCTCCCTGGTTTGCTTTCCAGAATTTCCCCAAACCCCCAAATTGTATTCTAATACATTTTCCATTCTTCTGCAATGAAAAAAGAGAAACCACAGTTTTTCTCTGTCATACACCATGCTCTCAATTGTCAAGTAAAAATAAAATAAAATATTGCTTATGATTACTAGTATATAGTTACTTTGAGTCAAAAAAGTGTTGGCACATGCAAAACTTACACTCAGATTAATTTTATGATATATTGTGGGTTAAAACACTGAAGGCTAAATGTGTCATAGACTGAAAATTATGGCAGCCTTTCCAGTCCCATGTTGAATATGGAGTAAATCAACAATAGGAAATTGAAAGGAATGTGCATGTAATCACCAGAGGATCATAGCTCTTGCTATGTGGTTGACACTTGGTTCACACTTCTGAGGGTTGCAATAATTTATTTTGTCTTATTCCACATGAAACTAATTTGTACTCTACTAGCATTCTGAAGCATTTTAATTAGAAAAATATCTGCTCTGTCACATACAGTTTCTTTTATTTGGGAATGCGAATAATGAATCTAGAATTCTAGCCTTAAGATGCCTTATGAATTCAGTAGTGAATTCCTCAGATCTATGGCTGATTTTTGAATTGTGTCTTTAATTTTTTTTAAGTTCAATATCTGCTTTGTAACTTCTTAACGTGATTTAGCTTTTAATTACTAGTTTACAACCTTTCTGGTTGTACTTACTTGAGTAGAATAATGCTAGCGGATATGTATATCATGTCTGGAAATATTTCATTGATTTTTTTTTTAAAGCATTGAAAGCAAATAGTACTCCTTTCTGTTGAATATTACAGAAAAGTAAATTCTTGTCTTTCTATTCAGGAATTATTGTTATACAGTAGTGATAAAATACAGTTAAATGTCGATCAACGGATTGTTATTAGCAAATGTTAATATTCTACACTTAATTTAAAAAAAAACTTTGTTGTCTATTTTCAGGATTTCTTTGGTGTCAGTATGGTTGTTCCCTTGTTAAACCTTCATGTGAAATCTTTAGGAGTGAGTTCAACAGTGGCAGGAGTGGTAGGTAAGCAGGCCATTTTTCTTAATTAAAGATTAGACTAGATTAGAAGCAAGTCATTTTTCAGGATAAGACCCTTGGAAGCGTAGTATGTTTATTGTTGTAACTTACTGTTAGTTTAATGTATTTTATAACAACATGTGTATTACAACTTGATGTAACCTGTGGTTACAACAATAAACTTCCTTACTCTTGATGAAGACTTTTCTTTAAAACAAAAGCTTAGATGGGGTACAATTTAGCAAACATTGCCTATGTGGGACCTTACTTTTTTCACCAAATGAAATTCAGTGGTGAAAAAAGTAAGGTTCTACATTTAGGCAAGAAAAACCAAATGCACAAGTATAGTATAGGTCCATTATGGCAAACCTATTGGTGGTAGAGCCCTCTCTCTGAGCACACGAGCTGTCAGTCCAGCTCAGCTCACATGCACACGCATGCCTCCCGCCGGCCAGCTGGTTTTCAGGTCTCTGCTGCGCATGCGCGGGAGTTGGGACATGTGCAGGGGTCATGCAAACATGCATGGGAGCTGGGGCGCACACGTGGGTCGCACATGCACGGAGGGTACAGGGGGTTACACATACATGGATGGGGATGCGTGGGGCGTGTGCATTTTGGGGATGCGCGTGCATGCGCTTTGGGCACTTGGTGCCGAAAAGGTTAGCCATCACTGGTATCAGTGATACCTGGCTCAATAGCAGTAACTGCAAGAGGAATCTTGGGAGTCCTAGTGGACAATCACTTAAATATGAGCCAGCAGTGTACTGCAACTGCCAAATTAGCCAACACAATCCTAGACTACATTAACAGAGGGATAGAATCAAGATCACTTGAAGTATTAAAACCACATTCTAATGCCTTGATAAGACTACATTTGGAATACTGCATCCAGCTTTGGTTGCCATGATGTAAAGAAGATTTTGAGACTCTCAAAACAATGCAGAGAAGAGCAACAAAGATGATTTAGGGGGCTGAAGGCTAAAACATACAAAGAACAGTTGCTGGAATTGGGTATGTCTACTTTAATGAAAAGAAGGGCTAGGGATGACATGATAGTAATGTTCCAATATCTAAGGGGTTGACACAAAGAAGAGGGAGTCAACCTCTTCTCCAAGGCACTTGAGGGAAGGACAAGAAGCAATGGATGGAAACTAATCAAGGAGAAAAGCAACCTAGAACTAAGGAGAAATTTCCTGGCAGAACAGTTAATCAGTGGAACAACTTGCCTCCAGAAGTTGTGAATGCTCCAATGCTGGAAGTTTTTAAGAAGAAATTGGACAACCATTTGTCTCAAATGGTATAGGGTTTCCCAGCTGAACAGGGGTTTGGACTAGAAGACCTCCAAGTTCCCTTCCAACTCTGTTATTCTGTTATCTTATAAATTAAAATCAGAGCTTCCTCATTTGACTGAAAATTATCAAGGACTACTAATATCTGAAATATACAAGTATTATAACTTGACTTTTCAGTTATAATAGGTACCACTTTGATGGGGAGGTAACTACCCGCTCCATGGTACCATGCTGGCCACATGACTGCGGAAATGTTTTAGGGCAGTGCTGGCTCAATGGCCTTGAAACTGAAATGACCACCGCCCCCTATTGCCAGTAGTTGACAATGACTACTGAAGTAAAATCTGCAGGGACGTCGTACTTTTTATAACTGAGTATTCAGGGAAGACACTTAGAAATGAAATCATTTGAATGTTTGATATCCTTTAGCACAAATTGCTGGAGAGAGTGGTTTTCCCTGTTTTAGTGGTTACATTACTTGTTATCTTTTTTCATCAGAAATAGTTCAAACTCCAGTGTCTTTATTTACATAAAGAAGTTCATAAAAGTTCATAAAATCAGACCTTCCACAATAGTAGATCCATCTCAGTCTGCAGCAGTGGCTCTGCCATTTAAAAAAAAACATGCCAATGGATGTTGGTGCATATTCTTTTTTTTCCCTAGTGGGTTATATATGCCACTTCTTTATTCTTCCTTTCACATGAAGTTATTTTTTTTTTAATTCATATTTATATGCCGCCCTTCTCCGAAGACTCAGGGTGGATTACAATTTTTTTGGAGCACAACCCAATGCGCTCAGCAGTAGCCTTCATTCCATTGTATATGCCTGCTTATTACTAAGCGGCATTTTTACAAAGTCAGCTTATTGCCCCCAACAATCTTGGGTCCTCAATTTACCTACCCCGAGAAGAAGGAAGGCTGAGTCAACCTTGAGCCTGGTGGGATTTGAGCCTGCACTAATTGCAGGCAGCTGGAACTAAGTGCTAGGCATTTAACAGCCTGCACTACCAAGATTCTTATTGAATTGTTTGTTCCAAAAAAATTGGTTTTAAGAATGTATGGCCAATGTATATGTATATTACCAGTGATGTCAAGAATAATTTGCTTTCTTCCTACTGAAAACCTATTGCAGAATGAGCATCTATATACTTTTATTTCACTATTTTTCCTTCTAGGATCTTTATATGGAATGCTCCAACTGTTTTCCAGCACCTTAGTGGTAAGTTTATATTCTTAATTCATAAATAATTACTGATTTTTTTCAAAGGTTTGGAATAGTATGATGCTGTAAAGAGAATGTGGTGTTTAAAATACATTCTTGTTGTGAACTGTCACTGCAATAAACTGGGTTTGTCTCCGAGATAGACCTTTCTATTAAAAATATTGGTATAGCTTTATTTTACTTAAAATATATTTTATAGTTTTGAAACTGAAAGCATTGATAAAAAAACATGGCACTTTAAAAACAGGAAAATCCAAGCCAACTTCATGTATTGTTATACTGTTGTAGGATAAATTATTCCAGGTGCGGGAAACCTTACTTCTGTTTTACAGCTATTTCACTGGCAATATTGCAAGTGGTTGCACTTGCCCAAGCTTGTATGACCCTAAACATCAAATAACAGTTGGGCTATTAGTACTTGGAAAAGAGATCAACTGAGAATACCAGGGCTGGTATCCTAGAAGATACAAAAATACCTTTTATAAAGCTATTTAACTTCAAATCAAATCCACTAGTTACTATGGTTACATACCAACATAAGAAAGATGAAATACAAACAATATTTTTAAAGCTAAAAAATTTATCCTATGCATTCTGGATGTATAGTATGGTGAGATGAGGCTCCAATACAAAAATTATATAACAAAAATTGTTCATCCCTACAGCACAATCTAATTTTCTATAGCCATAGCCATATTTAGCTGCTTCTATATCTGTAACATGTAAGAGTCAAAGAGGCTAACTCCATATCCAAAGTATACCTACTATCTTCTGCAGTTCCTCAAATGAGCCTTTTTTTTCATCTTTCCATATTTGTCTCCATTCTACAAAAACAACAGTTACATATAAAACTATCAGTAGCCTCAACCACATGTATGCTAGCCTCACAGTAATAGAATTTTGACTTTCATTAAATGGTATCTATTTATTAATTGCAGTAATCAAATGTTGCCATACCTACCTGTAATTTACTTTGTTAAGCAACGAGGTATTTATTTACTCATTCACTCTATAAAATCAGTGTGGCTAAATGGCTAAAATGTTGGAGTAGGAATGGGAAAACTCATGTACAGGTCTAACTCTGGCAAGAAAATTCATTTAGTGATTTTGGATCAGCCCAATCTACCCTACATGACTGATGTTTGGTGACTAAAATGAAGAGAAATTGACAGGTCCCAAGGAAGAGATGAGAAAAAGAAATCTGTCTTGAGCTTTATGAAGAAGAATAGGATAAAATAAATATACTATTAGTAAATATGTTAGAAATGTACAAATGATAGATATCACATATTTAGATGTAGGTTATTGGGAAAATATGGGTAAAGGTATAAATAAATCATTAGAATCCAGAAAGTCAGAACTATTTAAATTAATTATAAGGAGCTTATTATTTATTTCATTGAATCTTCTACTCGCATCTAAATTTGAATATAATCTAGGCATGATTAATAAACAGATATGTTGATCTCAAAACATTTATTTTTCTTATTCAGGGATCTTGGAGTGATCTAGTTGGAAGACCCCACTGCCTGCTTGTATGCATCCTCTTCAGTGCATTAGGTTATTTTGTGCTTAGTATATCCACCAATGTATTTTTATTTGCCATTGCTCGAACCTTTGTGGGTAAGTTTCTATGTTTCTATTTATGTCCAACTTTAGTTCATTAGATAAAGGGGCTGATGGATCAGATTGCCATTTTAACTCAGAGAAACTGTAATTATGAATTGATCGATCGATTGATTATATAGGTCAATGTCTACTCTTAGTAACTACATGGAAAATAACAGATAATTGTGGAGAAAATCTTTCAGGTCTTCCAACAGTATATCCATCATCAGATTAGCTGAGTCCATCTACCTTGCTGCTAGTCATAATTCTTCTTATTTTCTTTAATGTTGTTTTATTGTATTATAAGATGCAAACAATGTGTTAAATTAATTGGGTGCAGTAGTATCTATACATTATTAACTAGTGTTAACTAGCATTATGATTATTTGGATGACTTAAATCTTTAAATATAAGAAAAAAAAACTAATACTAAGGTTTCTGAAATGTTAATGAGCATATGGTTGTTTAAGTTTACCCATAGAGCCCAATGTAGCATTGATAGGCAATTTCAATATGCATTAAATAATTTTGCAATATATTGATACTTATATCTTTAAGTTTAATATTTAACACTAAACTTTTCAGTGTATTATTATTTTTGTTGTCTAGCAATATTAAAAAAGTGAAAAACAATGCAGAAGGAAAAATATAAGTTGCTTGAAAATGTAGCAGCTTAGTAAAATATTTCCGAAATGAATCATTCAATAGAATTAATTGTTGATGAGTTTGGAAAAAGCTAAAGTCTATTCTGACCTTGTGTTATCTGAAGTGTTCGTGTAAATACTCCAAAAAATCTTCCTCACACTAGTGCTGTTGCCTCCTGGCATTTAGCATGATTTTCTATAGGGTTTCCATAATTTTATGTTAATATTTTTTTAATTTACCTTTGATCAAGTTAACTTTTTATTTATGTATTTGTTTATTAGGTCTTACAGTCTTTATTTCAACAAATTGCTGTCATATGCTTGAAAATCCATTCAAACTTTCTTCCTCTCATCTCAAAAACTTCTTGAAAAATTTAGAAATCCTGTTTTGTAAAAGTCTTCATGCAGATTTTTTTTCATCTCTTGGTTTATAGTTTCTATTTCCACTTTAATTGTATTTTCTGTCCATTACTCCACAATTTTCCAGTGTTTCTAAATCAGCTGGAACTTCTTTCACCTCTGCTTTCTGTTTGTCTGTAAATTCTTCTACATTATTCTCTATTTCAACTTTTGCTTCCCCCTTAGGATTGTCTTCAAAAATGCATTAGCAAATAATTATTGCTGTCAGTTTAACTATATGTTTCTCTACTTAAAATTAAACTGACAGCAATAACTTGTTGCTTGTAAGACCTCTTTTTAAATAATTTTAAATCCAAACGTGTATAAAAAGTGAGGTAGTCTTCCGCAATTAAGAGCTTGATGACTTTCCTCATGTCCCAGCACTCAGGCCAGCAAATCAACCACTGTCCTGCAGTCTCCCTTTGAGGAGCAGTTATCTGGAGTAGGGGCCTCCAACCTTGGCAACTTTAAGGCTTGTGGACTTCAACTCTCAAGAGTTCCTCAGCCAGCTTTGCTGGGAGTTGAAGTCCACAAGTCTTAAAATTGGCGAGGTTGGAGACCCCTGATCTGTAGCATATGCAAGTGATCTCTCATCCTCTAATTATCTGGAAAGGATCTGTTAAATCATGGTTATCACCAGTCGTTTGGTCTTTGTTGACATGTCTCTGCTCTTCTGGAGATATCTTGGTTCGGATCACTCAGAAGTCCATCAGTAAGGCTATTTGTGACTAGTAATACAGGTTCTTGACTAAATAAGTAGGATAATTGCCACTTGCTCATGTCTTGCTTATAGGTAGTTAACAGGATATAAGCTAGTCCTTTCACTACTGATTTTTTTCTGTTATGGGGACTGTGCAACCACCAGCACCATAAAAAAATGTATGACTTATTTGCTACAAATTAATGCCATACTTTTTTCCCCTAAAATATTTTATAAAAATTATTATTTGATTTACAAATTGTTGACAAATATTTGATTGAATTTTTAAATAGCATCATTTTTGTTTTGTTTTTATTTACAAATCAGGTAGTCCTTGGCTTACAACCATTTTGTTTAGTGACCATTCAAAACTACAACAGCACTGAAAAAAGAGACTTATGACTGTTTTTTGTGACCATTGCAGCATCCCCATGCTTCACGTGATCAAAATTTGGGCAACCATGTTACTAACTTAACAATTGCAGTGATTCACTTAAGAACTTGAGTTATTCAGATTTTGCTTCTCTACTTACCTTTTTTGTTAATTTTAGGTATTTTCAAACATACACATTCCGTTTCCAAAGTACTCATTTCTGACATGGTTCCTAAGAAGGAGCGCCTCTTAGTAATTGGATATTTCAATGCTATTTCGAATTTTGGTTTCATTTTGGGACCAGTTGTTGGAGGCTATCTTACAGAGCTGGAAGGTGGCTTTTACTTGACTGCATTCATCTGTGCTTCCATCTTTGTCTTGAATGCTGGTACGTGATTTGATTTATGCTGACATTTTATACTTGAATCACTAGTTGGGCAAGAATTATATTTCTGAGAACACACTTCTTTTCCTGATTTGAATTTTATCTTTTATATTGTTTCATAAATGTTGACTATTGCAGTTGCAAGTAACCTACCAATTACATGCCCCCCTCCTCCAACTGTAAAAAAAAAATAAGGGCAGGGTATTAATCAGACAAATAAGATAAAGTTATGCTGCAGATGTATGACAACTATTTGGCTGTCTTGAAAAAATAGCTGCTTAGTTCAAAACTGCCATTGCATTAATTACTTTTTCATAATTGACATGTAATAGAGTGTCATGGTGTAACTCATTGATCAAATTCCTTTGCAGTTGTTTTTTGGCTGCTGCTACGGTATTGGAAAAAGATGCACAGTCGTGAATGGACCATTATTAACAAAGCCAGAAGTCATATTTCCGAAGAAGTAAAGCACGGCCTTCAGACTACGACTTCAGCTCACAAAGCCATGTCATCTGCTCATCTTAGGAACTCCTCTTGCATTCAAGTTACGTCTGTGCTGAAGAGGCTTGGCAGTGTTGCAAATTCTAAGCTGTGGGATGTTTTTTTGGTACGGCTCCTGATGTCTGTTGCAGTTATGCTCTATCATAGCAATTTTGTCTTGGGCCTTGAAGAAAGGTTTGGAATGAAGCCCAAACTCACTGGCTACCTAATTAGCTATGGTAGCACACTTGGAGTAGCTGCTGGCTTTCTCCTGGGACCTATCACTAAGTATTATAGGCATAATACTTTTGCTATGTTACTACACTCTACTCTTCTTACCTGCCTTTTTATGTTACTGTATTCTGTATCAGAAAGTCTTTGGACAATCATTTTGTCTTGTACATTTTTAGCATTTTCAACCACTGTGGGACGTACATGTATTACGGAACTTGAACTAATGCTGGGTGGGGATCAGTCCAGTGGTATGGTCATTGGTGTTGGTCAGTCTGTTTCAGCTGTGGGTCGCATAATTTCCCCTCTTCTCTCAGGTATTGTGCAGGAATACAGCCCACGTGGCCCACCAATTCTTGGAAGCCTTTTGGGGATTTCAGCAGTTCTCATCATGGTCTTTAATAAGTCACGATATTCTGTCAGAAAGACCATGAAATTTAAAAGTATGTAATGACTTGTTTACAGTGCTTTTCTGAAAAAAAAGCCAAAAAACTCTCGAAGGAATATTCTTCAATGTAGGGAAAATAGAAAATTATAAAACAGAGCAATAACATTTTAAATCAAATTGAAATCCTTTAAATAAAAGGAGGAACCCATGTTTTCAGCTTTCCTCATGTTTATGTGGAATTTGGATCAGGGATTTTTGATGGCACACAATACCATATTTCAAACCTTTATTAAATGTTAAAGAAAATGGAAGAACTGCCATCCCAGCAGATATTCACTCTCACTAAATAAAGGCTTTGAAGAGATGTATTTTGCTTAATGGCAAGTTGGTGGTTGAGTTTAATCCCCGAAGGATGACCTTGTGTTAAAAAATAGCATTCATTTCTCAATCAGAAACATAGATCTTGTTCAAATTCTTCTAAAATTGGTATTGAAACTGAAAACTTTTTTTGATCAAGATTTCACCAAGTGAATGGAGCTCCTTTTAAAAGTACACATTTAAGTAGTCATAGTTCTGTTTGCATATAGTCTCTTTTTTTTCTAATATCAAAGATCAGCTGCTTCAAATGAAACATTTGTTTAATCAAGTCCCTCACAGTTTGAGTGCAAGCTGCTATTTGTTTAATGTAAATTTGACATTGACAAAGCCTTGCAAAAGTGTTCACTGCAGAACACAACTTATCAACTCCATGTTAGAGCCTTCAGTATGAAGACTAATGTATTTCTTTGCAGTTGGAGAAAGGCACAGCTTGCATTCAGTGTGGTAGGTCAGAATAATACAACTCTGTTTTAGTATTTGGAGGAGACGAGTATGATTTTGCAAAAGGAAATGTTACACTTACAAAAGAGAATTGATTTCACATTCAAATATTTATTAACAATATGTTTTGATCTATCTAGCTGATTAAAAGAAAATAAGAAAAAAGGGAAATACATTATGCTTACCATAAAATTCTGATTTTCTATCATCAGCCTTACTGTTAGAAGTGTTTTTCAACTTTTGTATTGAACACTCTTCAATCCTGTGTTTTTCACATTTTAACATGTGTAGATTTCTAGTCTCAGAATTACTTAGCTAACAGGTTGAGAAACACTATTTTAGAACAACAAAAGAGGGACATGTGCCTAAATTTTAAGTGAAGAAGTGCTGAGAGAATACAAAATAGTGCTTAGCCTTTCTAAAAATAGCCCTGCAAGAGAAAGACTTGGATATTTGCTTTTATTGTAAGCTAGATCCCATCTTTCGGTATTATGGGACTAACAGCCATATTCTTTCCTTACCCAGATTAGAAGTAAAACTTAAAAGTTAGGTAAGATTAATTCCCAGCAAGCTCTACATCCATTGACAAAGTTAAGATTTGCTCACAACCCAAATAATACTCAACAAATTTTCTTGTCAAATTCAACCCAGAAATCTTGAGTTAGTTACTTAATATTATGTAGCAAAAATATTTGTAAAATATTTAACATACTTTTGGAATACTTGAAAGCCTCTAAGAAGTTGTACTCAGGGATTTTGTGCTGTGGTACTATTTGAGATGGTTTTGAATGCTTTCTGCAAAGGTCTGGTTTTAAAATTGCATTGCAATATTGGTAATGGGAAATAAAAGGAAAAAGTACACCTAGATGATCTATATGTCATTTCTTCAGCTACTGTCCCATGCAATATATAAATGTATATGTGTTGTTTAATTTATATGGCATTCCCATTTCAAGAGGACTATATTAACTTTCCTTAGACAGAAAACCATATTGCTCTCGAAGTAAAGCAGCAAAAGTTTTACTATCTTGACTAAACATTCTGAAGAGATTTTATTCTAGCAGGCAATCCTACTGTCATGTTCTCACTATGTTTCAATACCTTACTTGCTTCTTTGAGGGTTTGGGGTGTGGGCAACAGTATGTTGGTTTACAATATTGTCTCTAGCTTGGACAACTAGATGTTTGCATAGAATGGCATTAACATGCTCAAATAAAAATGAACAATTGTGTTTGTGGCACACTGGCCAAATATGCTAAAACTAACCAGTACTGTCCTTATTATTAGCAACTTCCTGGAGCCCATCAGGAAACACTGCTTCATCAGTGGGATTGGGAGCATGCCCATTCTTCCAGATCTCATGGACAGCAGAGCCTTTGGGGATAGGTAACATGGCCCCGTGCCATATAGAACTTTGAAAGTGACAACCAGCATCTTCACAGTGTTGTGAATATTGTGGGAGGTTGAAGATTGGGTAAGGCTGAGGGGTAAATAGCGTAACAGGAGAATATTAGAATGTAGACTCATGGAATGGTTATAGAGTTGGCTTAATGTATCAGTAAAGACTGTATATAAATAACATTTGGAAGAATGCTTGTTGCCCTAGGGCCTAGGCAATGAGAAAAATAGTATAAATTATTAATTTTTTTAAAAGAAGCTTAAAATTATATTTTAAAACTTTTAAAATACAGCCAGTTTGATATAGTTGTTAAGGTGCAAGGCTAAAAACCAGGAGACTGGGTAGTAGTAGTCTCACCTTAGGCATGAAAAAGCAGCAGGATGACTTTGGGCCATTCATGCTTTCTCAGTCCAACCCACTTAACAGGATGGTTGTTGTGAGGAAAATAGGAGGAGGAAAGAGTGTTAGATATGTTCACCATTTTATTTATAAAAAAAATAATAAAAATGGCTGGAAAACTTTTCAGCAGTATTATGATTGAAAGTGTAACAAGTGACTGAGCAAAATTGGGGAAATGCAATGCAACGATGCAGCTTCATGCTTTGCAATGGATATTAAACATGAAATGAATGAGAAAGTCACTGAACACTTGTTGATTTAGAGGAAATATATGATGAAATGATAATGCTTGAATTCTGAAATATTTGGTCTGGATATGGATTGAAACATGGCTGCTGAATGCAGTGTGAGTTTGCGTGAGGATAAATTGAATGCTTAATTAATGGTTCAGCACTGAGAATGTGCAAGTATGTGCAATCTCTTCTTGGTCGTGGACAAACATGTAACATATGCTTCAGTTGACAGAATTGTGTTTGTTGGAAATG
The DNA here is from genome assembly GCA_009733165.1 of Naja naja. Lineage (NCBI taxonomy): Eukaryota > Metazoa > Chordata > Lepidosauria > Squamata > Elapidae > Naja > Naja naja. The sequence goes on along the minus strand of CM019153.1, from coordinate 18,967,743 downwards.
TCAGTGTGTACATATTTTATATGCTAATAATAATGTTAGTTGAAGGCAATTGATTTGTAGCAATTGTTAGATTATGCTGCAATCTGGAGTACTGAGCTGAAAAATAAGATATTAGGTACCACGGTAGCAGTGCTTGACTAGGAAAGTTGAATGAATTAGAAGTTATATGTAAATGATGAAAAATAAAAAATAAATCTGTGTGCCTTTGGTGAAATATTTATGAAAACAGGAAAACTGCTGGAATTTTTTAAAGATGTGCTAATGCTGCTAGAAAGGTACCAATAGTAGGTAGTATGTGTTCTCTTGTGAAGAACAAATGTTTATTAAAAGAAACAAAAAAGGTTTCTGGTCATCTTGTATGGGAATGGGAATTATCTATGTATTAAATATCAGAGTAAGTAGCATGAAGTAGAAATGGGGTGCTAAGAGCTGTATGTGGTAAAATAGGAGATACAGTTAGTGGTGCATGAATGATTGAACACAAGTTATCACTGTGGATGAAATACTTTGAGAAGGTTTGGTCAGATAGAATATACAACTGAGTTGAAAAACTACTATATGAAGGAAAAGTGAATGATCAGGAAGGAAGCAAAGACTGATAATGTTATAATTTGGTTGAACGAATGAGAATCTCACAAAAAGAGTAAAAAAATGGCAATATACAAACCAGCATATGATTGTGATAAAAGCAAGAATGTTTTGCAGCAATAGAAATATAGCAATAACAAGAGCACTTAGACTTACAGTATATACTGCTTCACAGTGCTTTACAACCCTCTCTAAGCAGTTTACAGAGTCAGCATATTTTCCCCAACAATAACTAAGAGCCTTGGTGGTACAGGCTGTTAAATGCCTAGCACTTAAGTTCCAGCTGCCTGCAGTTACTGCAGGCTTGAATCCCACCAGGCTCAAGGTTGACTCAGCCTTCCATCCTCTCGGGGTAGGTAAACTGAGGACCCAAGATTGTTGGGGGCAATAAGCTGACTTTGTAAAAATGCCGCTTAGTAATAAGCAGGCATATACAATGGAAGGAAGGCTATTGCTGAGCGCATTGGGTTGTATCCCAAAAATTGTAAGCCGCCCTGAGTCTTCGGAGAAGGGCGGCATATAAATGTAATTTTTTTTAAAAAACTAAATTATTGTTGGGGAAAATATAATTATTGGAAGGTTGAGTCAACTTTGGGCCGGTAAGAATCAAACTTGGAGCTCCGGTTGGCTCCCGATCTCTCCTCTTTCCACCGCAATCTGAAAACCTGGTTGTTTGCACAGGCCGGGCTGGACTGACCTCCTGGGGGGGTGGGATTTTAAATTGGTTTTAATGAGTTTTATTCGGCTTGGCTTGTTAGGTTTAATTTCTTTTTAAATTATTTATTGTTCTGTGTTTTTATTTGTGAGCCGCCCCGAGTCCTTTCAGAGAGGGGGCGGCATGTAAGTCCAAGTAAAATAAATAAAATAAAATAAACTGCCAAAATGCAGGCAGTCAGCAGGCAGCAGAAGTAGCCTGATTACTGCATTCTAACCACTGCGCCACCATGGCTCATATGAGATATGAGAAGCATAGTGAATGTGTTGGTGTATTCATTGGAATATTGAGATGTGAATGTATGTACTGCATGCATGCGTACTGCAGTTAAAAACAAAAGTTTGGAAAATTTTAGTCTAGTAGTTAAGGCACCAGAGTAGAAAGCAGGAGGCCATGAGTTCTAGTTCTGCCCTAGCTTGACAGTCAGGTGGCTCAGTCACTTCTCTCATCCCAACCCACCTCATAAGTTGTTGCGGGGAAAATAGGAGGAGGAAGATATGTTCAATATGTTCGCTGCCTTGAGTTATTTGTAAACATAATAAAGGCAGGATACAAATAAAATGAAATCCAATAAAAATGCTTCTTTTAGTGATGATTACGTTCAGTGATAATGACATTTTCTGTTCCGTGAGTTCTTACAAATATTCACACAACAATATTTTTCCTCTACAAAAACTAATTTCATTGTTACCTGTGAGATACGCTACCACAAAACTCTGTATCTTGCAAGATCTCCACATTTTTATTTTCATGGAGAGAAATAGGAAGGGCATACATGAACGCCAGCAGGAAATTTACCTTTTAAGGCTTCAACATAATAATTATTATAGCTTTTCTACCAAAAAAAAGATGTTCAGCTCCAGCTTCATCTGAATGTAGAAAAGAAATTTCATTCTGCAAGTGTTCCATTATCAGGGTCCATGCTTTCAAAATATATAAACTTGGAAAAGGATTTTTCTGCTAATGTTGACCTGTACAGAATTGGTTATCCAGTTTGGTTTTGTTAACCATGAAAATTGTATCAACCTTAATTCCTGTTAGTGATCCTATTAACGATTTTTTCAGCTTCAACCACAATAATTCATGGGCAAACAATCGACACAAGGTAAACCACTCCAAACTCGATTACAGAAAATATGACTTCAGCAAGAGTGGTCAACTCCTGGAATGCTCTCCATTGTTACAGTCTCAAACCCTCACAGCTTCAATCTCAAACTGTCTTCTGTGGACTTCACCCCATTCTTCACAGAGTGCCTACAGTCCCTATCTTACTGTCCCCATATATCTGTATTTACTTCCTTTGTTCATATTTATGTTCATACCTATACTTGTTATCTTGTACATGTTTGACAAACAAATAAATAAAAATAAAAAATAGTGATTCATTTTCTAGCACCCCAGATTCTCATTAAATTCCATCAGTCAGCAAGGATTGTGATAATGTGGCAGAATTATTTCTTGCAGCACTTCAAATGACCATAAAACATGACAATTATAAATGTGGGCAAAATAATATGAGACCTTCAATTCTTAAGTTCTTTTGTGAGTTTTTGAATTTTTAACCACTCTTATTAATCGCGGCATACAAGTCCAATAAATAAATAAATAAATAAATAATCTGTACGACTGAGTCAAAATGGTTATAATTAGCAAATATTTCTTCATGTGGCATTAGTAGGCCTGTAATGCAAATATGAATCAAATTACAGGAGCAGGAAAGATGGTTTAAAGTATTGTGTCTTGATGTACAGTACACCAAAACTCCAAACCACTTCTAGAATGTTAATAGTAATTTCAACAGGACAAGCATGCTGGGTTCCTGTGTAACATGCAACTTTATCATATGCTGGATATGTCAAAGTGTTAACATTGTGCCAATTAATTAGGTTTGAATTTTCTCACATTGTCAATTTGGCTAATTCTACAAATACTACAAATATTACTTTATCGGGTTTCCTAATATATTTTGATAAAGAACATTTGTTCCCATTGCATCTTATGTCCATCCAAAAGTCCAAGTAACTTTTATGTTGTCAAAATGTTATCAGATTCTTCTCCAGAGAACATAGTACATGGCCTGCACTAAAAGTAATAACAGCCACTGATTGCTGATATATTTAAAACAATGTCTTTTATGTTGAACAAGAAGAGTTTTCTATTCTAAAAGACCAAAGAAAGTTATTTGTATATTTACCAATAGATGGCACTAAAGACTTTTTTTCAGTCATTTAATGTTGAACTGGATTTCAGCTCAAAGCAACAGCATCAAACAACAGTGCACCACAATATTGTTACTATGCTTAGGCAGCCTAAGTCAAAAGTATAATTTATCACCATCACATATTCTTGAGCCCCATTGCATTTTTTTACTATCTGTAGGACAATTTCATTTGTAAAGCAAATACTGATTAATTTAAGTCTATATTTCTAGTGTTCTATCAAGAAGGGCATTTTATCAGCACCAATAACTGAACATACTTCTGATTTGTGTTGATATGGCCTACAGGCTAATCAATAAAGCTAATCTAATAATCTTCTGATTTGTGATTAAATGTAGGTACAATAAGTGCATTTTATTCATTTTTTCTTCAAATGGAAAACTTCAAAGAAAAGAGATCATTAGTAATAGTGCATATTAGAGTATTAGAGCAAGACTTTTAAAGGCACTCCTGTTTGCCTTAAAAGCAAAGATTCTTTTAATTATATTGCTGCTTTTTAAAAAAAATCTATCTAGGGACACATAATTTTAAAATAACTTCAATATGTTTAAATAAATAAATAAACTTAAGACCATTAACTTAGTTAAAAGCATGATGATTAAAACAAGTTGTTGTGCTATTTACCTTTCTACAGAATATTAGAATTTGGACTTCGAAGGCAGCCTGAATATTACATGAGTTGATGAACAGAATAATCTGCATTATTAACAAATAATATAGACAGAAACAGTAAGTAATGGTTTACAGAGGATTGTACCTTCTGGATATATGTGGAGGGGGAGGAAGAGGAGCAGAATGATGAAAGCAGCATTGTGCTATTGTGATCCAAGTCCCCCTGCCCCATTTGTACAGATCATGTTGCATATGGACATACAAATAGGGACAGAACCTCCAAACAAGCTCCTATGAATATCCGTGAACAGATCTGTGATTCATAAGGCATAGCAAAACAGATGAGTAAAAGATTGTCAAAAAAAAAAGTTGACAACTGCTGTCATTGGCTTTGTGGTTCAAGTATGCAGTTTTAATAATGTGCAAAATTTATTCCGGTTTACCTAAAAGTAAGTTCCTTTGAACCTACAGAGTACATGTACGGAGATTGTATCTCCAAATCAAGATAGCCTTGTTTGTTCTTAAGGAATCGTCTTTAAAGTAGCCCCTAACTGTGTGTTGGCACATTGGATATATTTTAACAGGATGGGAAATTTTTAGTGCATTTCCTAATTAAAATCTGGCTTTGTTTAGGGCTACCCTCTAGTGATGGTCTGGATTTTTACAATTCAGATCTAGTAGCCTTTCCCTTGAAGATAGTAACTCACACGTCAGGCATACAATATATAATAATGGATCAAAGTTGTCTTCATTGTATAATTTACATTATTTGGTCCCAGAGCAGCTAAGAATTTCTTTCTACTTGATTTCTAAATTTTCTTTCCTTCCTAACCACCCTGCACAAGACTAGGGCCAGGTTTTGAATCCAATTGCCCTAGTGCCATTTACATCATGCTAGCAGTCTACTATATGTATTGTTTGGGTATTAGTACTGTATCTGTTTAATAATTATTGCTATGGTTATTCTCAGATTTATCTCTTGACCTTTCAGCTTTTGATGCCTGCCGGGCTAATCGAGGTGGGGGCAGGGGCTTGACTGATCTGTCATCTTCAGCTGATTCTTCATTCACTGTGCCAAATGCTGGCCTTGGCAACAGTGGTTGCCGGAAGCATCTTGATGTTCCTTGAGGGTAGCTCGCTGTACCACCATTGTCTCTGCCCGTTTCATTCTTCCACTCAATTCTGCATTGTTGCTGACGAAGTCTTTGATCTCTCAAAATTTTTCCCGCTTGGGATTTTAAATTCAGCACCATGGTATGGTCAGATTCAGAATCACTGCTGTCACTTACTGCAAATTTAAAATATATAGATAGGTAGATAGATAGATATAGATATGTAGATACACAATATAACAATATACTGTTTCAATAGGTTATGGCACAAAAACAAAATTCTCAAGAATGTTAAGTATATTAAGTCAATTGGAACTGTAGTCTTCACTGGATATTCTTTTGTTAACAAATGTAATCACATAAGGAGAACAGCAATGTGCATTGGTTGGTACACTGAATGGAAGCATATTTAATTGCCCAGAATCACTTCTCATGAGATGAGTGGTTATATAACTTTGATTAATAAAAATAAATATGTAAATCTTTCCATAGGATGCTACACAATGGATGGCAGATTGTCAAATATCCACATTTTCTTGCTTATATAATGTGTATAATGAAGCTAATATATTCCTGTAAACATAGACACACTTAACCTATGATCTGCTTAAAATTCCAGGCACACTCTTGTTCAGTGCCAATTTTACATATTATTTATTTCAAATGAGATTTCCCAAAGAGAGAGTCTGTGAAAAGAAAGGTTAGTACCACCTTTAACCACATTAGGCCATAAATAGATCCAATACAGAAAAATAACAGGGAAAAGTAATTCTGTGAATGACCTTAAAGCACAAATTAGCTATGGAATCTAAGCCATGTTTTACCTCATTTGTATACTTAACATCATCAGCATTTTACTAATTTAAAGCAAAGCTGCTTATATCATCTGAGAACTGGTACTTTTACTACAAAAATTATAATGAACAAAGTTGTTCTTACTAGATTTATCTTGATTACTAGATAAAAGTTGTTTGTCAAAACAACTGAAGTGCACCTTCTCACGTTACAGTTTCATCAAGATAAGAGACAGTTGTACTTAAACACAAACCAACATTGCCAGATTCATCCTTTTGATTGACAGTTTTCTGGACTATATTTTTATAAAAGACTAAACTATTGTTTTTTCCTATTATATAACTTTACAATAAAAACAATTGTAGTGCTCTGTAACTTCTTTGCTTCAGTCACTAACCTTTAAATAAACACTAGTGCAAAAAAGGATAATAAGCAACATCATACTTGTGTTAAAATATAAGGAGCTGTCACAATGAAAAGAACAGGAACAGGTAAAAGGACACAACACTGTCATCATTCACCATTTTTCACCAAAGGAAACTTAAATTTGTATGTATCTGAAACAAGTTTTTAAAATATGAACATCCTAAGTATAAACCTAGTATAATGCAAGATTTTTATTAGCATTTGATTAAGTTCTCCAGGTTACCAAAGCAGGCATTTCAAATAGAAAAGGCTATAGACTCTTCTTTGCTTGAAAATTATGTCCACATGACACACTTTCCAGCAGCATATGTTACTGCATATTCTAGTTAGAGGATTTGAAAAATATTAGGAATATTAGAATAAATAGTGAAAGCACACATTGTTACAAATCTATGTTTGAGATCTGAAGAATTGCAATATATGGACAGGAACAGTTTGAACTTGTAATCCTTTATATAGCTGTTTGAATAATAGTATTGGAAGCAAAACCATTTTAAAAAACAGTTCATGACATAATCTCTAATCCAATCATGGGAAGGACTTGTTCAAATCTTTGGATATCCCCAAATTAGTTCAGGTTATAGTCTTTGAAAAGCAATTCAAGAAAACTACAATAGTTTCTTTTACAGAATTGAAAGTGTTACAACAAAATCTTCAATAAATATCCTACTCTTATTTCTGGCTCTGCAGGTTTTGCAGGATTCTTTGTTTAATGGGACAATAATCAACAACAGGACTAAATAGATGGGTGTGTATAATAATAGGCAGTGATAATGCCATCATAGTCATATCCAGTATTCGCTCAATTCAGCCAAATACTCTCACGTGAGCCCATCTTAACCTACTAAATTCTAGCAAAATTTTCTCCCTCTTACAGACAGAAATAGAAGGCATTGCAATCATGCTGAAATTGTGCTATACAGTACGCTTTATAGTACATGTCCTTAAACATATAGGTATGGTGTAAAACTTCACAGGCACTTAATTGACATGAATCATTATAGTCTGTAAGTATCCCTGTGGTAGACACAGTTATTGTAAGAAATTAATGAAGTAATATTAGGGTCCCTCTCTAGTATGAAATGAGTAATAACACAGTAGTCAATTATTAAAATAACTGACTGCACATTTTATTACAAACAATATGAACACGCATGCACAACATGATGGATTCAAACTACATAACTTGACAAAGGAAGTGTATATTAGATAAGACAGAAGAGGGAGAAGAAAATACAATCCACATATATACTACACAAAAACACTGAAAGGAGAGAACAAATACAGTAGTTGGGTAAATTAATTGCATGAGCACAGAATCAGAAATGTAAATATTGTCTATCTTAGGGTACATAGTTTATTTTTACAAAGGAAGAGACAAACAAGAATTAAAAAGAGACATAAAAACCCAAAATCTATATAATGGTTTCTTCCAAACTGAGTATGTAATAATGATGATATAAATTAGGAAATAGGTTCTTTCATAAAATACTGTTGACTTGTAGTGTTTAGTCCAGTAACCTAATGTGGCTGAAATGAAAAATAAACTCCCCCATCTTTTTTACACTTTAATGTTTTTTTAAAAAACATTTATTCTAAATGTTTAATTCTGTTAATACTTGTGACATCATTTGGCAGTATTCACTATATGAAAAAATTGCTTGCTGGCTGGCTTTATTTAGCATATTTACTATCATTATCTACAACCTGTTACATATGCTGTATGGTGAAAAGGCAAATTGTTAAGAGAAATTCTGGAGTTTCCTCAAACTGGCAACAGTCAAAGGCTGTGATAGGAAGGCATAAACAAATAATAGACTCTGAGCTATCAACACAATCAGGAATAAATTATACATGACAGACAAATACATGACAGAGAACACAGACAAGTGACAAGAGAGAAACCAGAAATCCTTTGCAGTTTTTTAGAATGGGAAGAAGCACATGGAATCAACTGAACTAACAGGCTTAATCCCAAACAGTTGTGGGTCGCTTGCATAATTCTCAATAGTCTACCATCTCTTCTATACGTTCCAGGGAATATCTGCAATGTAGATTGTACATCTTTTGATACTGAAATATTCTGATTGCAAATGTCCAATCCCATCCTGAGAACACTCTTGCCAGAGGTTTTCCAACACTGGAACAAATCATTCCACTTATCAGAGGCAACTGTAAATCAGGGACAATTCAATTCCATCATTTTTGCTAAGATTGGAATGGGAATTATATTAGTTAGGTTTTTTATTGTTTTACACATTTCTGGGTGTTGGTAATCACCTCCATGGCATGGAGGTTATTTGAGAAACTATCTCATGCCAATGGGGTTTGGTCCGCCTCACTCGTGCCGGCAGAGGAGGCATGCTACAGACCGCATTTGCCAGGGTACTCTGGCTAGTGGAGTCCAAAAGAAGAGCCTTCTGTATCATCGCACCTGCCCTTTGGAGCATCTTTCCCACTCCTCCCTGGTCAGTTCCTAGCCTTCTGATCTTCAGCTTAAAGACCTGGCTTTGCCAGTTGACATGGGGGGGGGGTGTTTCACATTGGAGGTGGTTGATAACAAATCCCACATTCTCCCTGCTCATCCTACTCCCTCCCTTCCCATTTTTCAGTTAGGGTTGAGTATTTATAATTTTTATAGTTTTTTATTTGTATTGTGTATATGTTTTATATAGTTTTATCCTTTTAATATTGTAAGCTACCCACAGATACCCTGCGGTAAAATGGGCAGCCAATAAATTTAATAAATAAATATATCAAGACCACACTTTTTTTAACTTATTACTTTATTCTTGACAAGGGATTTCATTGGCCAAATAAAAAGGAGCACCTAGTTGAGTTCTATGTTCTATAAATGAGGAAGAAAAATTCAGGGATATATGTGCGCACGTATGCAAAGATCCCATATTTCTATAGAGAGCTAGGGTCAAAATGGAAGGTTGTGCATGCCACCTCTTCTATCATGCCTAAATAAATATTTGCTTTGTATAGTGTCATTGATAAAATTAAAACTTACAATCAGGGAAAAGCTTTCTAGAATCAAGACATGGAAGAACATATTTAAAATGGTAGTGAAACTATATCTGATATAAATATACAAAACATAAAACTAGCATAGAACTGGATGAGAACAATTTATAATATAATGAACTATATTATATGGCAGTGAAAATGCTGAATAATTCATTCTTCTTTTTATTCCAAAACTGCATTACCTTTAAAGGAGGATTGATTTCTTTTCCGTGTTTTCTCTGCAAGTTTAGTATTTTTAGGTAGTGATAAGTAACGTGGTGATTTCGTGTGCATCTGCAAAAAAGAAGCATAAAATGTGTTCAGGCAGAACGAAATACATACAACTCAAATATTAGTATAACTTCTCACTTAATAGAAATCTGTGCAAGGAGCATTCTATTTGTTTTAAAATAGAAAAAAAATATATGCATGCATGTAGTTCTAACAATTTCCATGTGTTCAATTTTAGAACCCTTCTAACCCTTTTAGGTTGGAAGAAAAGAGGGATTCTATGTAATCAATCATCCACTGCTGTTGTACTAAGACCAGAGCAAAAATCCAAATCAGTAACATCCTAATATCTTTTAAATGATCCTAAAACCATCAATCTCTACTTCTCCTTGAAATCGTATTTGTTAAGTATCTCCATGCAAAGCTTCCCCAACATCAGATTGCTGGAAATGCAGAGTTAGACAATCACCCATAGGAGTACCTTCTAAAGGCTGAGGATTCTCCAATTCTTTTCTTTTTTAAGAAATTGTATTTCAAGTGACATTTTAAAAGTAATTATTAAACGAGGGTAGTAGTAAAATCTAATAGTAGCTCACCAAGTGAAACTCTTTGTGAGAGAAATATAGAGAACTCTATGTACAGTAACTTCCCTGTATTAAATGGGTGAAATGTCACTCAGTGTTAAGTCTATCAGAGAAAGACTTATTGCTTGGAAAGGGTTGGTCTTTAGCCTGCCATCAGAGGACAAAGGGCCTGGCAACTAGGGGCTATACAGCTTTTAAGTTTTAAGAGCCTACACAGAATTGATTTAATTAGATTTAAGAATTTAGATTTTCCTTTGTCTTTTATACTTTATTTAGTCTCACTCTAACTCACTTTTTCATAAAGAAAAATCATTCAGCACAAGGAGACTATTCATCAGAACTTTCACTTCTCTGCCTAGCTGGTCCAGCAGGATTCAAAGATTCTGTATCTGAAATTATTAGGTTCAAGCAAACAGCACAAGGGTACATTTTGAAGGCCATGCATTATAAGCAAGGCAGCTAAATCTTACTACTTCGGAACAACAAAGACTGTGGCTGTTGCTACTCATGTTTTTTAGATATGCTCAAGAGTTGTTTAAACATGGTTCCTTTAGACTCATTTTCAGTTGTAATATCATTTTTTATCCTAGACAGTACAATAATTTGTAAAAGCAAATCAGAGCAGAGGAGAAAAGAGGAAAGGAGTGTGTTATTTCCATTAAGAATGAATTAGTTTTATTCTCCATGTTGAAATAAAGGTAAAGATTAGTCTTCATTTGACTAAGTAATAATTTTATTCCTCCAAAATGTTAATAAAATGACTAATAAAACCTAGCCTTGCAGATGCTTCGTTTACTAATCCATGTATATTTTGATATATCTTGTATATATTTTTAATTGTTCACATGTTTTCCACTAGAAATAGCTAAGAAATAGCTAAGGTGACCAACCATCCTCCTTTAGGGAGGACACTCCTCCTTTTGTAAGTTCTGTCCTCCCTCAAAAAGTGTCCTCCGACATGTCCTCCTTTTTGTTATTTGAAGACTAATCTATAAATCTCCGTATTTGATCGATGCCAAGCCGATCCGTTGTGTGTGATGTGACATATTTGTATTTGACATGATGATTTGTCAAGGCTCAGTACAGTGCAGCGAGACACGATTATGAGACGCATGAGCTCCACACAGGAGAATTGTTTTGAGAGTGTGCCACGTGCAAGAGTGCACCGTGTGCAAGAATGCGTCGTGCACAAGTGGCTTTGTTTTTTTTTCTTCAATTTATTTGTGTTCTCCTTTTCATTGTAAAAAAGTTGGTCACCTTAAAATAGCTGTCCTTACACAAACATTTAGAGGCACTTGTTATAAAGAAATAAATATTTGAGTATGAAACCAAAACAGTAGTCACTCTCGCTCTCCCATGGAAGATGTATAGTATCTGTCCCAAAAAAAACTGCTTTTATTCATTGATATCTTTCATTGGTTTCATGTGTTATCTTCGGTTATCTTGAAAAAGAATCAGTAACTAGTGATACAGGATCAAACTACTGAGAATCATTTAGAGGCCTAAGTGCTTCATTCATATAGTAAAATACTTTGTTTAATAAAATCCCATTTAAAATATATTAAATATATATGTATATATAAGTACTGTTCTTGACAAACTGTTGCTCTTCCTACTGCTCTCCCTTAGGCTATGTCGGCGACGAATCAAAATTTCTTTGGCCTGTTTTTCATTTGCATCTTCAGCAAGACTGTATCTATTATATGATGGAGTCTGCAACAAACAAATAAGAAAAAATATGCTTTAAAAATATATTAATAGTGGTGGTTCTGATGCAAAGGCTTCCTGCATCACATTTTGTTTTGAAGATATCTCAAAAACATAACTTAAAAGCAGAATTAGCAGAATGTAACACCTGAAAATGATGTAATATTCCAAAAGTAATTTATTATTTTGATAGCTTTCTTTACTACCACAATTTTAATAACTTAGATGTTAAATATTAGAAATGTCAATTATCTTACAGACAATATTTATATAAGAATAGGCATAGAGATACACCACCACTATGGCTAGGTAAAAAAGGCAAACATCTCTAAACTGTTTTCCAGACAAGTGTAAGTTGAAATGCTCTCTAATTGATATTGGGAGAATAGAATTTCCACACTTTCTAAGCCTCAATTTGTATTTAGCTTTTTATTCTGCATTCATTACTTTATATATAATTCAAAGCAATGAACATATACTCTTTCTTCCTCCTATTTTTCGCACAACAAGAATCCTGTGAAGTAGATTGGGCTGAGAGAGAGAATGATTGGTCCAAAGTCATCCATCCAACTTTCATGCCTGAGGTGGGACTCACAGTCTTCTGGTTTCTAAACCAACACCTTAACCACTACACTAAACAGGCCCTCCATTAACTGCTCTGCAGAAGATTCTGTCTTCCAAATTTTATTAAAAGGCTATGGGTGAGTGCTATTTGAACCTCTGAGTTATAGTGGTCCATAATTTTGTTCCACCATGGAAGAACACTTTGGGTCCCCAATCCTTGGACTCTGGTTCTCTTCAGGTGGAAAAAAAATATACCAAATGGATCAAGAGATGAAGCTGAAGCAATGGTGGTATTCTACCGGTTTGACCAGTTCTGCTGATCCAGTAGCGGCGATGAGCAGTGGAGACCGAACCAGTTCTCTCCGACGCTCTGCTGTTGGGCCCACCCAGGCTCCCATACTCGCCTTTATCCTCTGAATTTGAAGCGCAGCTGCTTTGCATGGAATAGCAAAGTGCCGCGCGGCAGCTGCTGAAGTGACCAGGAGAGTACAGGGATGCAGGAGGTGAGTTGGAACGCCTCTGTGCGTGCGCAAACACTTCTGCACCTGCGCAAAGTGCACATTTGGCACCAAAGTATGTGCACATGCGCAAAGTGTGCCCACCAAGCCACATCCACCAAACCAGTGGTAAAAATACTTGAATCCCACCACTGAGTTGAACATATCCAGGAGCCAAGTCTGCAGGCTTCAGAATTTGAAATACTAAAATTGTTCTACCAGGAAGCCTATTGGGAGCAAAGGCAGCATCACAGCACTGGGGTAATTCCAGTGTAATATGACTGTAATAGCTCTCAAGTGCCAGCATGCAAGTTGCTTCATTCTGCACTAACTGCAGTTTCCAATTGGCCTTCAAAGGCATGCCCCTGTAAAGTTCATTGCACAATTACTTCTGATGTGATACAGATATGAATTTATTATTACAGGGCTCCCACTCCTACATTTCCCTAGACGTTTCTGTGGCCCATCCCTACTTGGTTTTTGCAAGGCTGTACTTTTCTTGCCAATGTACCATTGGCCCTGATTGATAAAGGATGATAGCGGATAAATATTTGCATATTATATTCAGGTATGATAATTACTACATTATTATGGTTGTTATTTTTGTTGGGTTATTTTGATTAATTGGGGCAGTTCATAAATATAATAAATAAATAATATGAGCAATATCAATAATATTATGCACCAGCCAAAGTCGGACAAAAGGTTCCCTGATTATAGCATCTAGCAGCACCCATGGCTTGAGGTCAACTCTCCGAAGCCTACTCCTTCAGAAGAAATAATGTCCCATCCAAAGTTATAACTGGAAAATGACAGTTCTGTCCTCATCTTACCAAGCTTCTACAGCCTCCAGGCACAGGATCAAGACTTTCATGGTATCTGTGGCCTGGCTAGGGATGGAAATATGCATGCTAATAATCATCCCAAACCAACAGGCAAACTGTCCCAGGCAATTAAAGCTTCTGCTAGAAAAGACACATTATCAGGGATCCTTTGGATAAGACTGTATTTTAAAGATTAAAGTGTTTGCATGACTACACTTTGATGGTGTTTTCATTTGAGATAAATCGGAATATAAAACTTTAAAGACATGCAGCGAACAGTACTAGTTGACTGTATGATTGATTGAGTTGGGAATCTTCCCTGGGTATTCAGAAGTATCCTTGAATCTGATTTCAGTGAAAAAATACAACAATATTCACATAAACTCTTAATTCTATCCTTCACCACATGGAGCCTCAGATAACCTGTTCAACAGCGACTAATGGCCTGTAGGTTATACCCCTGTAGGTGGGTTTTTGCTAGGAGTCAGGGGGAATTGATCAGTTTCTTCTCCCCACCACCAAAACACACACACACACACACACACACACACACGGAGTCACAAACTCTGCATTGGCAATGAACATTCAGCCATTTTGTTGTTCTTTACATGTATCTGTCCTTCCTAGCAAACAACATAAAAATTTGTATGTTTCTACTGCAATGTGAATGAGAAATCTGTAGTTTTTTTTGTATGTTAAATGTAAGATGAGCAAGGCTCATGTTATTTTCATTCCAACAGAAATCACTGGGGGAAATGTGGCATTATGTTTACATGTATGAAGAGTAGCCTGCATGTTCATCTTCACACTGTAGCCTTTAAATATCTGATCCAGCATATAATGCTGTGTTTATGCTCCAGGTATTGTATACTCAATTTTAACATCAAAAGACACATATTTCAAAACAGTTCCAGCTGTTTGTTTCAAGCTTTTCTTAAGTCTTTTTGCATAAACATAATTTCTCTTTGTTGCATAGCAATTCATTACCTTTCTTACTCAATAAATCTAAATATATTTGTTTGGGGATAAATTCCACTGATCGTAATCGAAATTATTTCTGCGTACACATCTTAAGTTAGCAAGCTACTGTTTTTATTGGAAAATGAAAAAACAACTGTCTGAGAATGTAGATGTAGACACACCAAGGTGTTATTCTAATATCTTGTTGTCTACTTACTCTTTGCCGTATCTGATACAGATTCTTTGTTAAAATCTCTCTTATGTTATCCATTTGGCCAGAATAAGGTGCATGTATTTCTTCTCCTTCTTGAGGCTCACTGTTGTAACGGGATAAAATATAGGACTGTATAGATCATCCATTGGAATAATATAAATTATACATTTTTTCAAAGATAGAAAATAATTTAAAAGAAAGAAAACATATTTATCATGTGTTACATAAAAAGAACAATTTGGTTAGTATTAACTTAACCATATCATTAATGTGGTTCTGCAATTTATTTAAAGTGCAAGTTGATAAAATGTTAAATAAATCTACAATTTTCCCAAGTAGGTACGATCCATAGATTCTTTCATTCATGAATATTTGAGGATTTAATTGAAATACATAATTCACATCAATGTCACCTGATTATAGAATTAATAATACACTATGTTTTTAACACATTTCACTCAATTAAATTTAAATATATTTTATAATATCAAAATATCAATATAAATTTTGTTCTGAAAAGCTGAAGCAGTAAAAGTCTTCTATATTAATTCTTTATAGCCACTTTAAATTACTGTGAATTTCTGAAACCCCTATGATCATCTCTATGTATGTAATACCCCTATCCACAACCGAGCCCTCACTTTGCTGATATTTCATAAATAATTCAAAGCAGTCTTTCTTGTTCAGTGAGGTTTGAGACCCAGTTGTGAGTGCCATTATTAAGTATTTTTGCTTTTTGGTTATGTTCATGAGGGTTCTTCTTGGTTATTTGTTTCTTTGTACTTCCTTCTTGGATTAAGATAGTTTATATATCTATTCTTGTCTCTATCCCTAATTCTGCCTCTTCATTATAGAAAATACAATCACCTGTAACTCTAATGTTACATGCATGAAAAAACACCTAGACACACACAAACAAGCCAATCCAGGAGTTTCCGGCTGGGAATTTGGAGAAGTTGTACTCCTAAAATAATTGGAAGGTAACAGATGGAGGGAATAGAGGAAGAGAAGGTTTTTTTAAAGCTGTTCTAAGTATTTAATCTCTCAATTAAACTTGCATTAAATCTGTCTATTTGCGAAGCTCATGACTAGAGGTCTCCAGTGTTGCAAGTATAAACAGGAACAATGTCCTGCTTTTATGCACTCCTGCGAGAGTACAACAGGAACTTGGTTTATTATTTTATTTATTTATTTTTAGTATTGTATTTATTTAATTTATTGACTGCCCATCTTACTATAAGGTAACACTGGGTAGCTTACAATATTAAAAAAAACACAATATAAAATAAATTCTGCAAAAATGTAAATATAAAATGCAAAATGCAACAGCTAAAGATGGGAAGGAGAAAATAGGATAAGCAGGAGAGGGCAATGTTTTTTTAAGGAGAGGATGAACCACAGCCTCCTTAAAATGTCCCAGAAATATCACTTCCTGGAGTGATGAATTAATCACTGCCTGCACCCACCTGCTAGTCATTGTATGGAGGCTTTCACCATCCAGGAGGGACAAGGATCTAACTGACAGGTGGTGGGTGCTGACAGCATTGAGGACCCTGTTCACTTCAGGTCCAACAAGGTCAAACCTTTCCCGGATTGATTTATAAAAAACAAAATATTTTAAATGTTATTCCTAACGTTCACTTCCATGTATGCTGTTACTTCCGACTTGTTTTATGTTTGTATTTTATTAACTGATGGAAGGGTTTGAAAGTAAATTTTTGAAAAGGAAATAAATCCCAGAAATAATTAAATGGTTAAAGCGTTTAGTCCTAAATGTAAAAAACAAAAACAAAACAGCCTGCTCGTTTTTATCTTTTCTTGGGCTGCAAGGAAGTAAAGAATTCACCTTCAGTGCTTTTAAGAGTTATATTCTGACATTGATACTTCTCCATATTTCTCTCTACTTACTTGAGAGAAGCTAGAGATGGAACTGTGCTTAACATCCCATTCTCTGCCATTTCAATGGCATTTTTTATTTCCAATTTCTTGTACAGGGCAACAATACTTGATTTTGGTTGTTTTTCCTTGATTAAAAGTCTTCTTAGATACTTCTTATCAAATTTTATAAACCTGTAAGAAGGAAGAGCCATTCTATTAATTAATTTAAAATGAATTGAAACTGCAGCAAATTTTCTTTGTTCTTATAAATTATTCTGACTTTTAGAGAATTAGTTTCTAACTAAAATGGAATTTTTAATCTGTGACAAATCAAAATTAAATGCTCATGTTTTCTGAAATGAAATAATTCTTAAAGTTAATTGAAGTATATGTTTGTAAATTTAGTAATTCATGGCTTTTTCCACTTGTTCTTTTAGATCATTACTAAATATGCTACTTACTTATCTCTCCAAAAGTTGTGACCCCAGTGTCCACACACATCTTCAATACCAGCCTTGATGTGATCAAAGAACTAGGATGTAAAAAAAAAACCTCAGTGATTACATTATTATTATACAAAGATATATATGACTTGCTTCTGTAAGAAAAAGTTATCTTGATTTTATACTCAATTGTTATCCAATACAATTGTTTTTAAAATCAACAATAAATGTGAGAAATACATTACTAAGAGTCAACACCAACTTGATGGAACATAATCAATTAAAACATGTTATAAATGTTACATTATCACCACTAGGGGAAAAAAATCCCTCCAATTGAATATGATGCTTGTTATCTAGATGTACATCTTTTTCTCAGTGCATGGCACCCTTCATATCTCAATTTTTCACAGGGCCTCTAGGCCAAAAGAAGTACCTGAAAGTTCCATTTATTAAATAGTTAAGTCCAAATTTAAAAATGTAAAATATCCCAACATGCACACTTTGGGAATCATGGTATCAACTTTCAAAATGACTTCAGCCAAAGCCGGGCCTACTTTTGTTTCTCAGTTGCCACTCTTGGGGGAAGGCGGGAGTCAGAAGATATTGGAATGTGGTGCCTTAATCTGCTAGACAAAATATCAACAAGACTTAGCATGAGAACCAAGGCTTCCTGAGACAGTAACGATCACATGCTTAGTCCCCAAAACCCTCTTTTTATTTCAACAGCTGTGAATTATATTCATTCACAGCCCGTAAATGAATCCCAAACAGTTTATGAATAGCCCAACAGAAGTCTGCCACAGTCTTTTGGGATAAGGCTGATAAGCCCCCACCTTCATCTACCTTGAAATGCTGCCAATGACTAAATTGCCAATTAGCTGTACAAGGCCAAACGGAGCACAAAGTCAACATGGAGCTTCAGAGTTTAAACCGACCAGAACGAATTGTTGCTTCCTGCAAAGGCTCATGTCTCTTTGCTCCTCCTTTATGTCTTATGGGAAGGGCCTACCATCTCCAAGCCTTACTCCCGAGTCACCCCTTTTGTCTTAACTCTTCTTGGCTTCTGGCAGCTCTGTGCAAGCGCACACTGGGAACAGGCTCCCCTGTTCCTCTGCCTCGCTGATGTCAGATTCTGGAGGCTCCGGAGTCAGGACATAACTCTCAGATGGCCCTAGCTCCATCTCTGTGGTAGATGCAGATTCCTCATCTGAGTCCTCCCCAGACTCCAGGACTGGCCCATGTTCCTCCCTACTGTCCAACTCTGCTGCCAGCTCATGGCAACAAATATCTGCTGAAACTGAGGCAGAAGCTACTACCGGACTGATTAGTTAATGTGACTTGGGACACCTGAGGGTGGGTGGAAAGTTTCTATTCTTTTAACTACCCTAAAGCATGGGAATTACTTAGTTAGCTTCATCTTTCTACATGCCAGTATGATGTACTCAATAAAAGGTCTTTTGAGCCTGACTGAAGCCTCACAGTCCTGACTCAATTGGGTTCATTACTTGGAACCATGACACATGGTTCTGGGCATTTCCCAAAAGGCATGTAATGCACCTCAAACTGCAAACTTACCCGGCAGTAGATTTCTTCACTGACTGCTGGTTGCTTCTTATTTGATCTTTTGACATGAAGAAACTCCACTAGTGAGCGAATTGTCATTCCCTGTACAGAAGAGCAGAACAAGCATGACATTCACTTCAGCCCGGCATGATTTGCCATGATGTCATTTTCATATTCTGTTCAATGTGCATTTTAATAACTGAATGGTCAGTATATAGCATTATACAGATAATCCCCAGGTTATGAGCGTTCCTTAGCGAACATCCGAGATTATGTGATAAGTGCCTCCTAGTGTTTAGGAACAAATCCCAAAATTATGAATATTGCAGCACCATGGCAGTTGTTCACCCTTATGAACAACCACAGAGGCTCTGCAACATTCACCCCACCTATTCCCCCTGTCAAATCTTCGCAGGCACTTCACCCTTGGAGACTCACTTATCTCGCAAAGATCTCTTTATCACAGTTTCTTTGTCGGTATTCGCAGAGAACAGAGGCCTAATGTACCGTGAGATCACGCAAGATCAGTAGCATGAGATATTGTGTAATCTTGTACTTTAGGCCTCTATTCTCTGCTAATTGAGGCCTCGACATTTGCAAATGGAGAGAAGGCTTAGGTTCTTCAGGCCTTTCCTCTGTTTGCCGTTTCCTTGCTGAAGCCTGCAGGGAAATTGCATTCCTGTAGGCTTCACCAGCCCTTTGCAAAAAGCCTTTGTTGGCACCAGCGGAGCTTGGGAGGAGCAGGCATGTCCCTCTGAAGCCCTGTTCCTACCTTTTTGCGAAGGGCTGCCAAAGCCTACAGGGATGCAATCCTCAAGCACTTTGCTGATGAGAAAGCAGCCCCAAAAGACCATGTGCAGCCTTTCGGGGCTGCTTTCTCACCCCAGATCAGTTTGATGAGGCCTCCAGCACTGAGAAAGTAGCCTCTTGCTGACAAGAAAGGAGGGCACAGGCAAAGAAACAGGTTGGAGAGGAGACAGATGTTCATAAGGTAAATCACCCAGTGTGACAGGATGGTGGGGGAAGCAATTGTGGGGACCCCAGGGGCGGGAGATTGAGGAATCTGTGGGCCAGGGGAGGCCTTGGATGGTCTGAATTAGGTGGCCTGTTTCCTCACTAGGTCCCAATAGCCTTCCCCACCCCAAGGTATCTCATGTGCACTTAACGAGCCACGCATTAAATTAGTGAAAGCAGGAAGTGATGTCGTACAAGCAAGGTACGAGATTCACTCCCATGAATTCCCGAGTTATAGATGGAATGGACAGGCTCCATTACATTCATAACTCAAGGACTACCTGTATTACCAATTTTTAAAAAGAAAATACATTTTTGTTGTGAAAGGAGATGCAGTTTGGGGAAAGATTTCACATTGTACTGATGCATCAGAAATAAAGCTGAAGATGTAGGCCTAGTTCATAAGATAGATGGGGTTATTGTCAATGAATATGAAGAGATCTAGAAGAAGGCTTTGACACAAATCTGAGATGTTCGGTCATGGACATGTGCAATTTCTGACTGCATAATCTGTTATTTTCTTTTTGTGTAACACTTTTAGTATTACAAATTGGATAAATTGCAGATTTTCTATGAAAAAAGAACTATTGGTCCTATCGTACATATAACTATTGGAAGTATTCTTACCTGAATGAACACAGTAAAGAATATCACTACGATAGCAGCGGTAATGAAAAGCTTCTTTCTAGGAAATACAGCAGAAGGTAGCAGGAAGACCAGAGAAAAACATATAGCTCCTCGGAGGCCTCCATAGGCGATAATGAACTGGTCTTTAAATGTTATAGGAATTGTCCGAAATATATTTATTACCTGAGTCAATGCAAAAACTCCTAAAAAAAAAGCCAAAACACATACAAAAATTGATTATGGTATCCTAACCAGCTTCAAAATTTAGGAATGGAATATATAGTGTTACAACTGTTTTCTTCCTATTTCCATGGCTGTTTCCAGTTGGTGTTGCTAGGGAGGATATATTTAATTCAATTACAGACTCCCCAGGATCTACCCACTCTCTGCTCTTAGTTAAAATCTAAAATCAGAATTGTGTGAGGTATTATCAATATGCTGATGTATAATATACATCTCCATCTTAGGCTGACTAAGTTAGGTTGTCAAGATTCTTTTCCAGTGCCTGAAGGTTATGTAACCTGGATGGGGAAACGCAGAGTTTATCTTAACACTAACTGTTCTGTCTTGTACAAAACAGATAGATAAACTCCACAAAGCATCCATACAAAGTCTTTCTTATTGGTTCATCAGGCACCCTCACAGTTATGATGAGATTCTTCTTAATGTCCAACCCTTTGTATGTCTGTCTTTATAGGTAAAAAGATGGTTCTCTTTCATCCCATAGTCGTAGAGGCAGGGGATATAGCTGCTACCATGAGGCTGTGTGTTCAGGCAAGAGTGAAGAAACCTCCCCCAACCCACCAAGGGTCAATTCAATGACCAATCAGGGTTACAGATGTGGCCACATGACATGAACTACATTTCCCAGGATACCTTAACTACATTTACCATGATGCATTCCCTTAAGGAGACAGCTCTCAATTCCTAACTAACTATCCCAAATCCCATTAACTCTAAACTGGCTGGACAGCACACTAACAAAACTGAAGAGTTGTACATTTTTGGAGATCACTTTGGTAAGGAATAACTCTCCCAACCAGAACTGGAGTGCAATATTGGGGTCCTCTTGGACTCTGCTTTTGCTAGAATTCCATCTCTATTATTCAGGTTATAAGGACCAGATTTGAAAAATAGCTGTTGATTAATGTTTTGCCTAGTAAGGACAAGCAGCAAAAACTTTACACAAACCCATTGTGTGACAGTTTGCAAAGACACAAGATGACTTTGACAGAGTTATGCAGGTCCGTTACCAAATCAACAAGGAGTAAAACATATCTTAAGTCAACAATACAGAAAGTGTTCATAGGTGGGTAAAACAGACATTTTCCTAATTCACTAAGATATAAGAAGGAGGAAAAGAACAGCACATTCCATCAATATTCTATTATTATAACTATATCCAGGCTGATGCAACTACACCCATTCCTGGGTGTGACTCACAGTCACTCATGCCCTAGTCATCTGCTGTCTAGATTGCTACAATATGTTCCATATAGTGTTGCCTTTGATAACTACTCAGAAGCTCCAATTGGTTCAAAATACAGTGGTGTGAACAGTTATGAATGCACTTCATTGTGCCCAGGTAGCACACTGCTTCACAAACTGAACTGGCTCCATATAAACTTTCAGATGTTATTCAAGGTACTGATTATCTCCTATAAAATCCTTCATGGCAGAGATCCAGGTTACCTGTAGAACTTCCTGTCCCTAATTGTTTCTACTCATTCCTAGACATTTAGTGGAGAAGGCATGTTAAGGTTCTTTCCTTGTAACAATATCAGCTAGTGAAATTGTTAAGGGCATGGTTTCTCTGTTGCAGTGCCTGCCCTAATATCATTTGTCTGAGGTTTGGACATCCTGGTTTTGTCCTGCAAAGATGCAATGACTTGGCTCTACCCCAAGCATTCAGGCAGATTGTAGGATGACCGTATATATATATATATATATATATATATATATATATATATATATATATATATAAATATATATATATTTTCGTAGATTTTCACGGGTAAAGGTATGTAGGTCTTGGTGTATTCGGGTCTTGTCCCGTGTAAGATTGAGAATACCTTGGCAACGTTTCGACGAAATCTCATCCGTCATCTTCAGGCTGGTGTCTTCAGCCGTTCTCCTGGGAGAACGAAGCTGAAGACACCAGCCTGAAGATGACGGATGAGATTTCGTCAAACGTATCTCAATCTTACAACACAATACCAAGACCTACATATATATATATATATATATATATATATATATATATATATATATATATATATATGATCATTAAATGACATATGTCAATACATTAGTTCCAGTTACTCCTGTTGACCCATTATCCTATTGGTTTTTCAATATTCCAAAGATATGATACAATATTTTTTAGTCTTCATTTTCATGTTTCTTCAAATGGTGAGTCAACTATAGTTGCTCTTGCAATTGGGCAACCTTATGAAACTCATAAATCAAACTAAATACAGGTAAATAAATGTGCTTGAATACTTACCTTTAAGGTAACAATTCCTCAAAAACAAGACATAATCTTCTGTTGGTATTATAGAAAGGTAGATACATACATACATCATGGCTGAAATCTTTCTTTACTATAAGTGTAAATGTTTTGTAATGAAAATACCATATTTACTATAATTTAAAATAAGAAGGATACAAATTAAAAGCATCCCCTACCCTTTGCAGTTTTAAGATAGCCAAGCCAATAATTCCTCAGGAATTTCTATAAAAGAAGAGACTTCCTATTAGTTGGAAGTTGAAAATCTGCTGCTAGTGTTTTCACACTGTATAGGATGCCAATATCTCCTGCAAAATTCTGCCTTCTTCCTTCCTTATATAATCATTGGGTTCACTGACCAAAAATTGGTTTACTCAGAGTCATTTGTAAAGATTTTCCTCTATCACTGTAAAAAACAAGGCTTTCATCTTAAAAATAAGGACATTTCTTTGTCAAAGATACAGTTCCATTATCTAAAAGATAATCATATTTCAGTAAAGTAGGCTGAAATGCAATCTAAAAAGTTTTAAGTGTCTCTTACCTAATGAACGCCAAATCAAACAAAATAGCAGAGTGAAACAAACAAAGGCCCAGTTCCATTCATGGTTTTTTCCTACTGTAGATACTCCCATGAAAATAAAGATAAGAGTTTCACTGACGCTGCTCAGCATTTTCATGAAATATTTTATAGTAGTATAGGACTTCTGAGAAACATTCTCTTCCACGTATTTATTCATGGTCATAGCACATGCTGTAATCCTGCAGGAAAAAACTAGTTCAGTTTCTCTGTGTTTGTATTGCGAATACTGTAATTTTTACTGCAAACACTTGCGTAAAGTGCACCTGATGTTATTCCAATAAAATGTCCTGAGTCACCCTGTTAGTGAGATAGGTGGCAAGAACTCCAATAAATAAATAAATTTCACTCATAATTGTTATAGACGTTAATGCCATTGAGTTCAGTAAAATTAAGTTCCTTCCTTTTAACATTGCTGAATACATTTCTTGATACCATATAATAAGGTCTTTGGGACCACTTATAGACTTTTATGCAATCAACATAATGCATTGTGTGGATGCCTTTGCAGTCAACTCTTCTAACAAAAACTTAATTGTTACTTGCTTGTAGGAAATGGAAAGTCATCATTCACTTTGGCTTTTGACGCTCTGAAGGGACATATGATGCTGTCTTGGCCAGATAGACCAGGTGACTACTATAATTATTTGTCTTCCCTTTGGTTATTCAGCATTGTGATATTCAATGTGGTTATGATTTCACTTTAAAAAGATACCATTTCATGATGTCAGAAAGACTGCAAATAGATATCATGCGTGGGTGTTATTGCAGTGCTTCCTGTTTTAATCTTGAACTTTAAGATGTGTTCCATGATGTTGTTCCTATCAAATATCTTCCTGGAACAGATGTTTCAGAGATTATACAAACTGGATTTGTTACTGCTTCTCAGTATTATTATTATTGTTGTTGTTGTTGTTGTTGTTGTTATATATTTTGGTCAAAGTATGTGTTATATTTTTATATAAAGTAAAATAAGCTGAACTAAACTGAAGTTACCTTACCATCTGTATATATACTATACCATGCTATAAAAGTAGTCTATTATTTGTAGATGCAAAAATGAGTTACAGTTTAGGTACCTATTTAAAGTAGCTTAGATAGGAATCTTTACTAAATCCCCAGGATGATACAGGGCATATCTAACCAAGTAGAAAGGCCACAGGAAGTTTTCTACAATAGTTCCCATGCCATTCTGTGGTTTTTGATAGCCAGAACATGTTGTGACACAAAAGAGGAAGTATTAAAGTTCTCCTGTGCTGTGGGACTACAATTCCAGGGTTCATTTTATACTTCCCACCTCACCTATGAAGTGGCCCAGAACTGCAGAGTGGTTATTTTTCAGATTCTTACATAATGACTGTATCATGAACAAAATGTGAAGACCCACACTAGACAATTCTGGGAACTTTCATCCAATTTCAAAACTCTTAATAGTATACTGAAAGTTAGTTATACTGTCTCTTATACTTCAGTTGTAAAATTATATGGATATTTTTATGACTGGGGTTGCCTGAATTTGGCTAGTAATAACAGCAGAAATGTAGATTTCATCTATAAAAGCAGGGATAAAGTACAAATTATTCTGTTTTTAATGACTGTATTTATTTTGAAACTCATAAAAAGTACTTATAAATTTAAGTCCTAATTACCTGAATGATTACTATTCTCACAACAATAGATACAGGGTGGAAAAACATCCAAGAAATTATTAATTTTTTGATTTGTATTTTGTTTTTATGTCTTGTTACAGAAAGACTAATGCAGAAGTCCTTCTTCAGTATATTGATTTCAGTTTATTCAAATATTCCTAGGTAATCAATTCCATTTATCTAAAACTATTTAAACTAGACTGGGCAGATCTACCAGTAATGCAAATCAGCCTGTAGAAACATGGCAGTTTAATGGAAAAATCTAGATCATAAGATATTATCTTTTAGCTTTTTCACAATTCAGTCTTAATTTTCCTGACTCCTCTTCTAAATTATGTGATATATAGGAGTTATACAAATATGTTGAAAATGCTTTATTGTAATTTGATCAAAATCACTTCATTTATGAAAAAAGAAACTTAACATCCAATATTCTATTACATTCCTTTTTAGTACAAATGTATATATAAACTTATATACTAGACTAGAAAATAATTTTGTAGCTCAATCAATTAAATGCTTATCCATAATATAAATTGATTCTGGCTTAGCTAGAAATGGATACCCAGCTATAGTGTCTTAGCACTATGCATGAATGAACCATTGCAGCTTATTTAAGAAATCATAGTTAAAATAATATGATAACAATTGGTGGATACTTATTTTCTACATATTAAATTAAAAGACATAGTATTCTCAGCAAAAAGAGCACTGAAAAAGCAATAGGATTTTATAAGAGGCATTCATAATGCACATATATGAATGTTCCATGATAATAGTACCTATGATTGTCTTTACAATACAGTAAATAATCTTGAAGCATTTTAAAGATTAGTTGATGAATCATATTTATGAATGCTGAAATTAACATCAGAATTAGAAGGAAATTGAAAACCACGCAAATATTGTTACTGGGAAATGAAGTAGGTGGGGTTCTTAAAGGTCAGGTGAATTAATATAGTATTTTATATTTAACAAAATGCTCAGCGAAATAAATTTCCACTTTTACAGTTTATGCAATGAAATCTATTTTTCAAATTTAAGCTTTATTAGTTCATTCACATGTTTCCATATTGAAATATTGGAAATAATTAATTAGTTATGTGAGAACATTGAATTTAGTAATGCATTATATGACTCAAATATAGGTAGTCCTCAGCTTACAATTACAATTACAATTGTTGCTGTGAGACATTTGTTAAGTGAGTTTTGCCCCATTTTACGTCTTTTTTTGCCACATTTGTTAAGTGAATCACTGCAGTTGTTAAATTAATAACCCGGTTGTTAAGTAAATCTGGCTTCCTCATTGACTTTGCTTGTCAGAAGTTTGCAAAAGGCAAACTTTGCAAAAGGCAAACATGGCCCTGGGACACTGCAACCATCATAAATGTGAGTCAGTTGTCAAGCATCCAAATGTAAGGCACATGACCATAGGGATACTGCAATGGTCATAAGTGTCAGAAATAGTCCTAAGTCACTTTTTTTCAGTGCTGCTGTAACTTCAAATGGTCATTAAGTGAACAGTTGTAAATCAAGGACAACTTGAATTAAAAGTAGATTTTAAAAAATTGAAATATGGCACTAAAAGTCAAGAAACACAACATATTTCACATTATATGAGGGAAACATTCATTTTGCCAAATGTACCTTGATTTCCCCAACATAAGACCTATCCCAAAAATAAGCCCTACTTAAGCGCCTGTGCAGCCTCCTGCCCATTCCATTTGGTTGCTTGTGGTACCGCCGACATAAGGTGAGGCGAGGAGGGGTGGAACTGCCCCATGCCACCTTACGTCAGCGGCACCGCAAGCTAGGCCATCCATGTCCCAACAACTGCTTCGTGATCACAGCACTAGCATGTCGCTTGTGCTCCTGCTCCATTACGATCACGAACAAGCAGAAGTGGACCAGCAGCCATGCAGGCTCCTGGTGGACAGGAATGCTGGAGCCGCCACCGCGAGGCAAGGCAGATATTGGGGCGTGGGTGGCCTGGCTATGGGGTCTCTAAGGTAAGCCAGTGCAGGATGCATGGGGCAGCTCCACACACACACACCTGCCTGGAAGTGCAGGACGGCCTCCTGCTTGCCATGAGCAAACAGAAGAAATGGGCCTCCCATACATGGGGGGGGGGAGATCTCCTAAAAACAAACCCTAGTGCTTATTTCAGAGCCCAAAATGAATATATCAATCCCTGTGGTAAAATAAAATAATCATAATATGTTGTTTTTATCTGTTATTTATTCAACGGTTTATAATGTTTGAGATATATAGATTTTCAACAAATATTTTAAAATAATTTAAAGATGAGAAATGAATCGAAGGCTGAAGCTTACTAATTCGACTAAGTCTATCTTATAAAGTGTGCAGTAGAAACAAGCTTTAAAATAGAAATCACTTTTGCATATCTTAAACTTTTACCCATTTTCTCATACCAGCTATCATAACTATTTATAGCATTGTTTCTGAATGTACTGTAGCTAACTCTAATTATAATGATGGAATTGAAACGTTTTCTTAAATCATTTACTCTTTTAAAATTAGACTTCAAATTCTCAAAGGTAAAAAGCAGAGATACGATTTACTTGTAACAAGCCTATAACTTGAAAAACATGCTCTGTTTACTTAATATCCTCTGCCACATTGTTGTCTATCAACATAGGAGATCCTTCAATAATTGAGAACAAAAATCGACATATTGATATTGACACCACATATTTTCATGTGTGGAAGATTAAAGGGATATGAAAAGATTCCAAAGTTGCACTAATAAAGATAATTATCAGATAATTATAATAAATAATTATAAATAACAATAATTATTAACTATAAATAATAATAAATAAAAAGATAATTATAATAATCAGAACTAGTGGCCTCAAGAAAACAATCACTATAGTGTAATTTCCCAACCTAAACTGGCTAAATGAGTAACTTTGACTGCTAGTTAAAACAAAAACTTATCATAAAAACCAAAGAAATCACTAATTTCAAGAAAACTGATACATTTGCCTTCTTACCATCATGGACATGGGACTTGTTAAATATTATTACTTCTGAATTTGAAAACTAGATCTTTTTTAAAGGAAGAACATAAATTACTATTAATAATACATCCAAGATATAAAAGTTTGTTGGTTGCTTGTTTTTTATATATACTTACGCCATAATCCCTGAAAGGTGAAACATTTCAGCTGTTATGTACGATAGGTAACTGTATAAGAAGACAAACAGTGGCTCAATCACTCGAATTTTATGGGTGAAACGAGTAGTAAAAGCTGCTACAAATCCAAGAATGATTCCAATCAAAACTCCACCAATGCCAACTACAAAAAAATTAGCAATTCCAGCAAATATGTCAATGGCCTCAATTGTACGCATCTGGCAGAAAGATTTGAACAAGTTGTACAGGACCTATGAAGGCAAAAGTTTCGCTTTTTAGATTCCTTTCGAAATATTGTTACAGTTATTTTAACTGAAAATATAAATTACATTCTATTGCATAATCTCAGAAAGTAGAACAAATGAAAAAAAATAGGAATACATGAGCCAATTTTTGTTACTTTTCAGCTGTGCAGCATTTTCTTAAAAAAACATACATCTTTTAAAAAATTTTCCCCTTAGAGAAAAAATGTCTGTTTAGTTATTCAGTCCTGTATGTAACAATGAGGAGCCTCAGTCCTTAATATAATGTTGTATTGTAAATTTCAAAAATTTACTTTTATTATCTAGTCAACCCTCTGAAGAAAAATAGCAGTCTCTTACCTTGCAGCCTTGCACGTGAATTTTTTTTGAGGGGGATGATGGGGAAGAGATAAGAAAAAGAAAAAAAGTATGTCAGGGGGGAAAATGATGTGTCAGAAAGAAAGATAGCAGGTGATGTCATCCATTAGGGTATTTATAAGACTGAAGTACTTCCGA
The DNA here is from genome assembly GCA_009733165.1 of Naja naja. Classification (NCBI taxonomy): domain Eukaryota; kingdom Metazoa; phylum Chordata; class Lepidosauria; order Squamata; family Elapidae; genus Naja; species Naja naja. The sequence goes on along the minus strand of CM019153.1, from coordinate 18,938,502 downwards.
TCAGTACTCAAAAGGTGATTCAGCAGCTTCCACATAATACGGAGAAAAGGATTCAGCTGTGTTAGCAGAAGTGTTACACTGATACCTCCATATGCTCCAACACTTTTTTTTAAAACAAAACCCAAAGCTCTACATAGCTTAGTATTCATAACGCACAAAGAGCAAAGACAAACTTCTGTCCATATCTATAGACTGAATACATTCATTAAAATTATTCAACCAGGAGCTAAAATTACATTCATAGCAGCCAGATGACAGGGATATGACTGTTTTTATCTGCAATGTATTGGGTAATCACCCTGGACTAGCAAAAAGCCTTTATCTTCTTGTGGACCAGAATCCAATAGTTCTCAAAAAGTCTAGTCATCTTGGTGGTAAAGATTAAGTGTTTGTTGTCATCTCTCCCATGCAGTAGGCTTTAATCCATATCTGATCAAATCCATTCCAGTTCTTCTGCTAACGTTGCTTTATTTGCCTCATTTCATTTTCTCATTGTTCCTTTAGTCCAACAAGCATCCCTTTCTAGTCTGTAGAGGAAGAGCCCTGTCAACTTACTAGGTCATTTCTCCATTTCCAAGGTTGGCAAGGACTTTGAAAGAATAGCTTGTCAAAGTGACAACAAAATGCTTTCATAACACTATTTAAATTCCTCCGCTTTTAGAACTGGGTCAGCTTTTCTTAATTTGCTAAAACTGTATATTTCATGGCACTTTATAAGGCTACAACAAAACAATGAACTTTGGGCAATTTATCCATGCAATGAGCATGAGAGTTACTGAGTGTGTGGATATCCCAATCCAAAATAGCAATAGGAGACTTATATACTGCTCCAAAGTGCTTTACTGCAGTTTACAATGTCAGCATACTGCCCCCAACAATCTGAGCCCTCATTTTACTGACCTCAGGGATAGAAGGTTGAATCAACCTTGAGCCAGTCAGGATTGAACTCCTGACTGTAGGCAGAATTAGCCTGCAGTATTGCATTCTAACCACTGTGCCACCAAAGCCCACAAATGTCACAATCTTTAGCATATATTTTCTAACTATTGAAACTGTGTTTATTTTAACACATCTAGTCCATCAAAGTTTTTAACAGCAACTTCTATCCAGCCTGAGTTGGCAGTGTACAGATTTGAATAGCCTCATTCAGTGAGTAAGCAGAGAATCATTAAGGGTCATTGCTCCTATACCCTTCTCTTAGATGGGTTGTTAAGTGTGATCTTCCTGGTGAATCTGTGAAGTGGTCTTCATCTTTCTGGAAACTGATACAAGAGCAGCATTAAAAAAGCGGAGAACAGGTTGTACTGATAAAGGAGAATATTTGTAGCTCAGGATTGAAATGAGGGGTTAATTGCTGCTCTTTGAGCTTAGTTGATTTCTAGTAGACATTATCCAAACTAGGTAACATCAATGGTACTAAGGAGTGGGATTCCTCTAAATTTATACTCTGGAGACCTCCAAGACTACTCCAAGACTACTCCCACCAACATTGACAGGGTAAGTCACTGGAATATAAATTGAGAGCAAACCTACTCCTAGGTGATCTTACCTAGTTTGGGTAATGAAATATCTACAAGAAAATAACTAAGCTCACAGAACACAAGGGCGGGTTGTTGTCTTAAAAAGAAGTTTGAGAAAGGAATGAAGGAATCCATTTGTGCCAAAATGGAAAATCCTTCTCAGACACAACCAATCCCCCAGTTTTTATGCTGCTCTTGCATCAGTCCCAAGGAAGATCAAGATCACTTCACAGATTCACTAGGGAGATCACATTTAATGACCCATCTAAGAGAAGAATTTAGGAACAATGACCCTTAAGGACTCTGCCTACTCAGCTAAGGAGCCTATTCAGATTAGGTGAAATGAAACCATACTGGAGGACATATATGGGATGTCCCTTACCAACTTGCACAGACTAAAGAAGCTACTTCAAAACAAACCATTTCAAACAAACAAAGAAACAAAAAAGAGCAATGAAGTCCAGTTGTCATGACTCAACTTCCAGACATTTCTTTTCATGTCCCACAGGTATCAATGCTCTATTCAGAGTTTCCTTGCTTTATTATAAGCATATTCTAGTTATTTGCAGTTTCAGAGTAAATATGCCAGGAATTATAAATGGAGTTATTTATCATGATTTAGGGTTCTGTAAAACTCCAGGAACCTTCATTCCTACCTATTTCTTTGTGGTCCTTTCCAAGTTTAGAACTTCAGATAGTGTTTTCTATTATTAATCAAACAGCACGTAATAGAACAACAACTTGTGGACTATCTATCAAACTAACCAAATCTTGTCCTGAGTTATGTGTGGTCACAGAAAATAGAAGCAAAATATTTTTGCTTTACTTGCTGTAAACTGGATGCATTGGCAAGAGGCAGAGTATGCAAATCCGATTAGCCCTGCTTGGGTGAAATCGTATCTCATTATCCCGTGAGAAAGCAGTAACCATATTACGAGCAACAAGGAATTGACCACACAAAAAAGCTGGAAATAGTGAAAGGAGGTGCCAGTGCATTTTACTTCTCTGATGCAGAGACAGAAATGGAAATCTGAGCAGTGTGCTCCCACCTCAATTTGAAACAGCCAGCTCACTTCCTTGTTCTACTCCCCAGGCATTCCTGGCGCCTATCAAATATCAGCCATTAAAGATAGACATTAACCTGGTTTATATTCTGCAGAATGAAACTGCAATGCTTTTCCTGGACGGTGCCATTTCACATGGCAATTGCATACTGCATACTCCATTAAAATGCAAATGGAGGGAAAAAGCAAATAGGAACCTTCTTTGTCATAAGAATACTACATGAATAAGAAACTTTATTTTTGTAAAGTGAGACCGAATTTTATAAAGTGTTTATCTACCAGTTTCCTAAGATGGTTCAGCCCAACAAATTTTTATCTCTTCACCTAGCTGGACATGAGATGCATATTGGAGATTTTTAAAAATTGTTAGGGATTTAAATATATGAATACATAATTTAGGAAAAAATACTGTATTTTGTTGTCATTAGCAAGACAGGAATCCTACGGCAACTTGAAAGCTAACTGATGTTGTCATGGCACAAAATCTGTGATGAACAGGGATGTAGCCAATAAATAACTATTTTCATAGAGGTCATTCATTGTCATATGGATGGTCATTTTAGCCACTCCTGTATTCATTTTTTTCTTTTTATTTTCAAAGTACAATAGAAAAATGAATACAAAACTTTATTCAAATAATTTCCTAATAGTTTTGAAACACATTGATATACATTTTTTTCTATTTCTGAGTTTTAGATACAACGTTCCTTTGGAGAAATGTACTAATCCTCCATCTGGTTACTGATAGAATTGCTTCTATGACGAGCTTAAAATAATTAAAATAATAACAAGTTTATGTGGGCTTGTGATTTTAGCAGAATTACTTGTGATGTAGCCATAATAAAATTATTCAAACTTCTTTCTGAGTGAATGTTTAGATTCACATGATTTCTCCTCTGTATGTTTTTTCCTAAGTTTTCTTTTTAGTTTAGAATTAAAAAAGAGGCCTTTGAAATTGGACAGCTAATGAACTCAAATAAATAAATAAGATTTCATTGTAACTAAAATATATGTAACATGCAGTTTACATTTCTTACCACATTATAGGAACATGGGTTTATTCTTATTAAGCATTAAGGTTATCATTTGTCTAATTTAACATGAACACCACTGGACTTAAGAATTTGGTTTTTCTTTTTCTTTAAAAAAAAAAAGATTAACACCACTTTTAATGAGTGTATATCAGGGATAAAATCCAACCACTTCGCACCACCTCAGAAGTGGTAGGGACAATTTGAATAAGTTCAGAGAGGTGGTAGGGACAATTTGAATCGGTTGGCCCCACCCATACCCACTAGCCTTCTTGTAGAGACTAAGTCCCACCCCCACGCCCACCCACCATCCTTTTAGGGACTGAGTCCCACTAAGTCACGCCCCCAAATTACGCCCACAGAGCCAGTAGGGAAAAATTCTGAATTTCACCCCTGGTGTGCGTGTGTGTGATTTAGGAGGAAAAAGAATGAGTACAAATTATATGAATTACAATACATGATGACAAAAGGTATGTTTATATCAGTTAAAACTTTAGCAGAATGCTTAAAATATTAATAGCAATTCATTCAATGAGTTATGTAACATCTTTCATCTGTCAAATAACTGATCAACATCTTTTGCCAGAAGGACAGAATAATTAACCAACTATCTATACCTTTGCAAAATAGAACTGAAATTCCCCTTCCAAATGCAGGGACAGATGTCAGAATCAGCAGAACTCATTAATGGGGTATTGCAGCAGAAGTGGTATTCAGCAGGTTCTGACCAGTTATAGCGAACCGGTAGCAGAAATTTTGAGTAGTTTAGAGAACCAGCAAATACCATCTCTGACTGGAGATTTTACAGTATCCTTCCCCTGCCACGCCCACCAAACCATGCCCACAGAACAGGTAGTAAAAAAAATTGAATCCCACCACTGTATTGTAATATTTTCATATTTGATTTAACAGCAAAAGGGTAAAGATTCTCTGAGCTACAAACTGGTTCAGATCTTTACAAGATAATAATGTTGTTTACAAAATAGAATTACCATTCACATGTATACCAGGAACTATTTCAAAAGTGGTTATAGCTTTTATTGTAAACAATTTACACATTCTCATGACCTCAGTGATTTTATCCAGTAACTGATACAATTTTCCCATTTTTCTATCTCACTTCCTGTGAGATGAATACCGCCATATACTGTATGAAATTAAAATGCATTTCTTTCTTGTTATCAATTCAATATATCTGATGACCAACACAGATAATATGCATTTTGAAATCTGTGTGTGTAGCAGGATGTGCAATACTATTCTTAAAATCAGGGAATAACTAGACCTCTCTGGACCCCAGTCAACCTTTGTTATTCTAATTTTACTCATCAGTTAAAGGATACTAATGGGTAATTAGAGAATGCAGACCTGTTTTTCAGGAACTTGTATTGATGCATGATGGGAGAGTATGAAGTAATTGTTGGGGTCAACATGCTGACACTGGAAACCACTTAGAAAGGACTGTAAAGCACTGTGAAGCGATATATAAGTCTAAATTATAAAGGGTATTGCTATTCAAACACAACCCAACCATGTTTAATATGAAGGGTTTTTTAATCTTGACCCACAGATGTCTGCTTATGCAAGAGAGTTGTGTGAAATAAACAATTAAATATTCACGTTGTGGTAACTGAAAATACCGTAATAAGAACACTGCATATTTTGAATATTTAGATTACTGGATGTTATGTTTTAAAATCCCTTCTTCTCTTTGTTCTTTACCTTCCTAGAACAGAAGCCTGAACAGTTTACAAAAGGTACCTAGTTTTACCTGATTTTATTGCATATAGAAGTGCAAACATTTTGTCTGTGTGCATTCGTAAGTATGTCACTTACCACAGTTACAGCATCATTCAAGAGAGATTCCCCAAAGACTAAGATGTACAGCTGCTCGTTGACATGAATATTTTCAAAGACAGCCAACACAGCCACAGGATCCACCGCTGAAATCAAACTCCCAAAAAGCAGGCTCTGCAGTAGAGTGATGTCACTCAGACCAAAGGCCTCAACCTGGCAAATGGCAAAGAGGGAAATGCCAATGCCAAAAGAATTCCAGAGTGTACCCACAACAGCATACCAAAAAATGGTGCCAAAGTTCTCAAAGAAGAGGCGTGTTGGCATAAAATAACCAGCATCAAGGACAATTGGAGGAAGAAGATATAAGAAAAAAACATCACTCTTCATCACTGGTGGAGATTTTTCCTGTACCCCAAATATAATTCCACCTAAAATCAGTCCGATCACAATAAGGAGACAACTTTCTGGAACTATCTGGGGCAATTTGTGGTAGAGATGAAAACCTTCAAATTAACGGAGAAAGAAAGAGAAAGAGAAGAAATATTATTTTGTGACCAAAAAATCTTAACACTTAACATATTAATTTTATTTATTTTGTATTTATTCCCTTCCATGCATTTTTATAAACTTACAATTAAACCCTCAAAAGAAAAAAGAAATCAGCTAACCCACTTACTCTTCATTTATTACAAGTGCCATAAAACCAATCAAACTATAAACTTTCTATGAGTAAAATCTGCAGGAAAGAATTAGCCTGTTAGGTAAATTTTATTTTATTATTTTTATTTTACTTTATTTGTACTCTGCCTTCATTTTTTTAGAAATAAGCAGCTTGGAACTCATGAGATAACTTTATTTTTCATGATTTGATACCAATGCTTTAAAACTGCTTAGACAAAATAATTAATTCAGGCTTTAATTGATCTTGTGGTTTGGCAAAAGATTCCTTAAAAGGGTGGTACTTTAAGGTTTTTAGCTGAAAAATACAGTATTTTGCAAGTGTCAACATTAGATCAAAGTTCAGTGAAATGGTTCATTCTTTGGAAAGAAAATCCTACATACTAGGGTTGCAGACTAGCCTGGGAAGTTCAAAAAGCATCCCAGAGAAAGGCAAAGGCATTTTTCGTGCATAGTATTGCAAAAATCCTAGATGGATATTCCCATGAATTTATTTGGAGTCCCTTACAATGATTGGCCCTTGAATGAGTATCTATGGAGATTCTCAATACTCTATGTCATGTTGTTCCAAAGGTGCTTTTTCAAAAGACAACTAGATTTTGTTTTTCCTTGAAGATGTTTTTGCTTCTCATTCAGGAAGCTTCTTCAGTTTTGACAGTGTCTTCAAGGAAAAACAAAATCCAGTTACCTTTTGAAAAAGCACCTTTGGAGTATCCTGAGTCAGTTTCCTTCAGCAGGTATGAACCAGGTAGCATTCTATTCATTAGACGTGCTCATTTGCACACAAGAGTCTCACTTTTCACTAAGACTTTGAGAATCTGCTTTTGCTCTGGCAGGTTGAGGAAACTATCTAGAATAATGTCATCTGGAGGAAAAGACAAATCACAGCCTACATCTCACACAATTGAGATGTCAGTCCTATCAGTAGATGGAACAAGATCTACAGGTATGTCAGGCACCACTTTGTGGTTACTGGAAGTAATATGAGGGTTTGGACTGTGAATGTATTCAAATCAGAAAAAATATTAGTGTCTTCCCTATGAAAACTTGTGTTTCTAGTGTCTGAGTGGATACTTTTTATGTACTCTGCATGTGTGTGTGTGAGAGAGAGAATAAAAATAGACAAGCAGAAGAAGTATTAAAAGATAGGGAAAAGTCAAGGAAAAAGCAAGATAAAAGTGCAAGGAAAAAGGAATGAAAAAATAAAACCATAGAAAAAGAATATTTTCCCACTTTTTTGATACAAATATAGATAAAAAATACATCAAATTATTACTCTAAAATTACCAATATTCCACATTATTTCTAAAATCCCATATATTCCAAAATCACAATTTCATTTTTTTCATATTCTCATACAAAGTCCAAAAGTGGTCTCCAGGTAAGTTATAAAATTAGTCAAATCTTATCTTTAGTCAAAGCTGTCAATTTTACCATTTCCAACAATTCTATCAACTTAACCATCCATTCTTTCATTGTAAGTCTTTACATTTTTGTGCATACATAAGAAGCTTGCAACTGTTATCATGTATAAAAATAAAGATCTTTGAATCTGTTGGTATATTAATCACAAACAAAAGTCTTTGATTTCAACTGTACATTTACTTTTAAAAACTTCTGTATCAAAAATCAAACTCTTGTATTGTAGCCTCATCTGTGAAATTGGTTGTTGCAGAGAATTGCATCTTACAGATGAGTTAAACAAAGAATGACAATTTGTCTACTGTTGGCTGCCTGAACTCTCCTTAATTGTCTGAGGGCCCTTCTGCAAAGCTCTTGGGAAGGAAGCCTGTGAAATTTCCTGAGGTCATGGGCTTGGAATGATTCAGGCATTTGCTTGCTATGTGGACCCAGATGTGGCATTTTGTAGCTGAGTCAGTAACATGAATTTTAGCTGTGTAAGATCTAGCTATTTGAGAGCTCTGTGGTAAAACATAACCCCAAATTTCTCCTTCTTTGTTGGTTTCTGAGGACAGAAATCTCTTAATTCCTCTAGTTTCAGAGGTTTGCCACTGCTGGATTTTGAAAGACCTTCAGGAGGTGGACATGGCTTGAAAAGGCTTAAAATCTAGTACGCATGCCATGTTTCCCACACCTCGACTTTTCCAGCCAGAAATCCATTACCAAACAATATTGGACTAACTCTTCCAAATTATCTGAGGCACCTTTTGTCACCAATTCATCTCTCATCTTACCAGTAAATTCTTCTGTACATTGATCAATCAGATAATTCAACCCCACATCCATAGCAAATAATTTAAAACCTGGTATGTATGCCTGCCCAGTGCACTGACTGTATTTGTAAATATCATGGTTTCCTGTCATTCTATTGATCAAATCATTAAAGGATGTTCTGAATAATTTTCCAATACTATCCTGTTGCCATGGGCTTTATCCAAGATTCAGCACCTGTTGCTGTCCTAATGGCTTCTGGTTGCCTTCTCCAAGGTCATCTCACAATTAGTCAGATATGAGTCTGTTCCACCCCAGCCAAAGAACTGAATGTGATTCATAATGCAAAGTGTAAAGTTACTAAAAGAAGAACACTTGAAAAGGTTTCCTATATTTGCCTGAGCAACTGAAGTTCTCACGTGCAGGCAAAATCAAAAGTGGGACTCTTAATGATCAAGGATTAATTATTCCTGAATTACTGAATAACTCTTGAAGCTTCTTGCTGGAGTATGGGAAGTATGGTCTGTATCCTATATACTCATAAGGACTTTTATTGATCTCCTCTCCCCACCCCCCCAATGTTATTAAAGGTGTTCACTAAGAGCTTTCCATCACCATCTCCTTATGATACCTGATATGGATATATTCGAGATGGCCACTGCTGCCCTTTTCTTAAAACTGTCTCAGATCATCTTTAGTTAACTATTATGTAATCATAATGAATGTTGTTAAAATGGCCATACCAAACCAATTTAGATTATTAATTCTAAAATCCACATGTCAATTCAGAAATCACAAACTAATCAGTAAACCATTATGTTCTTTAGTGTTCTTCCCAACCAAAACAAACAGTATAAGGAAAAAGATAGAAGTTGATACTGAAATCATGGCATACCCATTAACCAAGCTTTAATCAAGTTGCAAATAGATCACATGATATAAAAATATGAGAGGTAAGCATTTACCACTAAGAATCCTTTAAGAATTATAAGAACTATATCTTGCTTGGAAAATGTATATAAACCATGTGTTAGATTATAGTACTAAATTTTACAATATTGAACGTGTATTAATTTGAAATGAGCATGCAGCAGATTTGATTAAAGTTTAAATTACATAAGTTTTGCTGTTCTTTAGAAACAAGACAAAACATATGAGATGCAAATGCTCTGTAATCTTGCATTATGTCAGTGATCTCCAGATTGTGAAATTCTCAATCAGCATTTAGAGAATATTAAAATTAGAGAAGGCTGCTAAATATTTCTTTCATACATTTCAGAGCTAAGCTATGGTATAAAAAGGAAGTTTAAATTCTGATAAACATTTTTGAGGACTCAATGATAACAAAAATATTATTTGTAGAAAATACATTTTGCATTTATAAGACTACTGACTTGGGAGAGGAAATTGATTTGTGTCTCAGTATGTTTAGAAGTCCATTGCAATTGATTATTTTCTATTATTTGCTGAGTTGTGTACTCCTCTGTAAATTATTTTATTTTTGCTAGTTTGACATGGTTTGCCACAGGCATAGAGTTACCTTTCACACAGAGAACATTCATGTTTATCTCATTCCTCCACATATTCCACACTTAAGCCATTTAATTACACAACTTGCACTTAAATGGGAGAGAACCAGGAACTGTAGTTCTTTATTATAGTTCACAGCTACATTGTAATTCATACTATCTACTTTTCAGTCTACTGAAATATATACTAAAATGATTCACTCATATCTTTTTTCATTTATGAGTAATTTTTCTAAAAAATCAAATTTTACATCTTTCCTAAATGTTAGGAATAGAAATCCTATTATACTTGTCCCGTGTAGTAATAGTAGACTAATTTTTATGCTACTGTTTGTACATCTACAATTAACTTTTGAAATGTGTTTACCACATTCCTGATAATTAACAGTCAAGATAAACAAGTGCAATCAAAACTAACAAAAGAAAAAAGAATATACTAAAGTGCCAAACTTTTTCAAACCTGTACACTCTAGTGGTATTTTTGATGAGATGAGAAACCTACTTATCTGTATCTGTATTCATCTTTATTTTGATGAACTATAGATAGATCATATCAACTTCACTGCAGTCATAGATCATTGTAAAAATGTAATGCAATAGAAAAATAGTAAAGTACCTGCAGTTTACTTTAACTCAAGTAACAAGGTCATCATATATACTGGAGGGCACAAGTACTCGGGTATTAATTTGTCAAGTCTTTTCATAATTTACAAACCATAAAACAAAACTTTGCCACATTTAGGTCAAAGATATATGGGTTCTTATCTGAGCCTAGCTATTTTAAACAGAATAAATCTGAGCAATTAGGATAGAATACAGGTCAGAAAGACTTATACTCTTGGATATCAGAATATACTGTAAGTCAGTTACAAGTCTTTGCATAAAATTAAATAGAGACAAGGCATCACATGTCCCTTGGGAGAGGGGGCGGCATATAAGTCGAATAAATAAATAAATAAATAAATAAATAAATAAATAAATAAATAATATAATCTGTTCACTTTGAGAATTTTCTTGAACTTCCTGTGAATGATGTCATAAAAGTAAGGTCATTAAAACAGGTTAAGGTTAATGCCTATAACAGTATGTGTGAACAACCTGGGGGACAGAAGAGAGAGCCATAGGATCTCAATGTGTAAAAGATATAGAAGCCTGCAGAAGGAGAGAAGGCGTGGGAAATGTTTCAAAAGGGATCCTTTTCAGAGAATAAAACGAAAGAAGGGGAAATATCCTTTCAACCTTTGTTATGGATTTTGTTATAGTAGCTTTACAATAAATATAGAGCTAGTGTGCTTTCTCTCTGGACTACCTCACAGGGCTTCTGAATTTAGGACTTGTTAAAAAAAAACCGTAAAAGTAGCAAGCACGTTTTAAATGGCATGTTTAGATTTATGAAATTTGAAGACTTTATTGCAGTCATTAACCAGCACCATTCTTAGCAATATTATTTCTTTTAAGAAATAATCCTGTGTAGGATTAGAGCAAAAGTCTTTCCCATCCAGGGTACTGTTTCTATTGATGTCTTACTAGATGTCAGTCAAGATTCCCACTGTTGTTTTTTAATCAATTTTTTGTGGTGTTTAAAGACACACTGCCTGTGATCATGTCATTAAAAAATATTCTTGCATGTTTTGATTGATTGACCAATAGCCATAACATTTTTGTTAATATTATTAGTCACTGTTAACTTTATTTTCCATGAATTGGCATAATCCTGCTTTTAAAGTAGCAAACTGGACTATACAGAAATGAATTGCATAAATAATGTAAGGACCAGAGTTAAGTATTTCTTTTCATCAGGTGTGAATGAACAGAGAGTGCTGTAATACTTAGCCATTATTGCACATGCAATTTTTTGGATTTCATTTGAAAAAAAAGCACTTTGTATAATAAATATTTTGAGCAATTTTTACATAAAATACTTTGAAAACCTACAACATCTGGAAATATACAGAAGATTTTGTTGATATTATGACATCCAATTAACATCATGCATGAAGAATCAGGACTACACTTACTACAGGTAAGATGATTTATTGTTCATTCATTAATAAGAATCTAGTTAATGGTCAACACTAAAAATGGCACTAGATAAGAGTTAACAAAATTCAAGAGGGGTTGGACATAGACTATTTGTGAGCACATACAGAAGAAACTCTAGGCTGATTCCTCTCTTGACTCTGCCCCTTATCTATGCCAGTAGCTCTCCTACATCAATATCCTTAACAATTATTGTAAAACTACTATAAAGAAGCTTTTGTTTAAAAAACTTTCCAGACTAGTCTATAGTCTTGGATTACACAAAAGTCTTACCCTAATACTAACCATGCTTATTCTAGTACTAACCAGGTTTAACTGTAGTAAAAAATTCCAGGCCCAGGCAAGTTGGTTAGGTGCTATGGCTTGTTAAAATTGCCCAATTGAACTGAGGAGAAATGTGGGCTGTGACTGATACAGGCAATTTTCTGAATGTCAGCTTTAATGATATCTGAAACATACAGAACTGTACATTGTAGGATTGAACCTAAATTTTAATTTAATTCAATATTCTCATGCATGCATTAAACAAGAGAAGAATTCACATCACCCTTGTTTGATGCAGGCATGAACTTTGCTGTAAGTGATCAACCAAATACTACAATATCTTGTATCAATACCTTTAATTATCTACAAACAGATAACTAATTTACACTGTGTTAAATTTTATTCATTTCAGAATTTACTATCTACCTCTTCAGTACAAATTTAAAGCAACATATAATATATGACCCACCTTATGCTTTCAAGTTCCAAGACTGAGGTGACATTATATACTAATTTGTTATTTAAAATATTTCCTGTCATATAATATTTCCACAGAATACAAAATTAAAAATAAATTGAATAGAGAAATAAAAATATATAAAATATAATAATACATACATTATATATGTGCTGTCCAGCCAGTTTAGAGTTAATGGGATTTGAGATAGGTAGTTAGGAATTGAGAGCTGTCCCCTTAAGGGAATGCATCATGGTAAATGTAGTTAAGGTATCCTGGGAAATGTAGTCCATGTCATGTGGTCACATCTGTAATCCTGATTGGTCACTAAATTGACCCTTGTTGAGTTGGGGGAGGCTTCCTCACTCTAGCCTGAATCTTATACCATGCAGTGGCCACAATCATCATCACAATCATCATCATAGGGATGAGAGTTTAATATCTTTCTACACCACGATTCAGAAATGCAAAGGATTGGACATTAAGAAGAACCTCATCATAACTTGTGCTCATTACCTCTCATGTAGACTACTGCAATGCTCTCTACATGGGGCTGCCCTTGAGGACCACCCAGAGGCTTCAGCTGATGCAAAATGTGGCCACGCGGGTTGTGATGCGAGTGTCCTGATACTCCCATGTTACACCTCTCCTGCATGAGCTGCATTGGCTACCGGTGGTCCTCTGGGTGAGGTTCAAGGTGCTTGTCATCATTTATAAAGCCCTTCATGGCTTAGGTCCGGGGTATTTGTGGGAGCATCTGCTGCCAGCAACGACGTCCAATCGCCCGGTGCGCTCACATAGGTGTGGCCTCTTCAGAGTGCCGTCAGCCAGACAATGTTGGCTGCGGCCCCCAGGGGGAGGGCCTTCTCTGTGGGAGTGCCTGCCCTTTGGAATCAACTGCCCATGGAGCTTCGGGTGGTGCCTGACCTCCACTCCTTCTGTCGTGACCTGAAGACTTGGCTTTTTTGTTTAGCCAACCTGGACTGAAAGGGATTTTAATAGTTTTAATTTGTCTTATGTGGTTTGTGGGTTTTAAATTGCTTTTTAAATTAGATTTATATGCCGCCCTTCTCCGAAGACTCAGGGCTTACAATTTTGGGATACAACCCAATGCGCTCAGCAATAACCTTCATTCCATTGTATATGCCTGCTTAGTCTAAGCGGCATTTTTGCAAAGTCAGCTTATTGCTCCCAACAATCTTGGGTCCTCAATTTACCTACCCTGAGAGGATGGAAGACTGAGTCAACCTTGGGCCTGGTGGGATTCGAACCTACAATAATTGCAGGCAGCTGAAACTTAAGTGCTAGGCATTTAGCAGCCTGCACCACCAAGGCCCTTTTAGATCTAGTGTTGTGGTTTTAGATTTAATATTTTCTTAAAGTTTGTATTTTCTGTTTTTATCATTTTATCATAAGCTACCCTGAGTCCTTTGGCAGATAGGGCGGTGTAGAAATCCCAACAAATAAAAATAAAATTAATTAATTAATTAATAACTGTGAGTTGACAGGATGCTTGATGAACCAATAAAAACACTTTGTATAGATGCTTTGTGGAGTTGCTCTGTCTGCTGTATACCCATCCAGAGCATAATAAGCAGAACAATATAAGTGGGGAGAGAGGGAGAGAGAAAGAGGAGAGAGAGAACAAGAGCAAAGAAGTTCAATCTCTTTATCATGAACTCTTAAATAATGAAGGAAATAACACTTTTTTAACCTGCAGCTACTAAGTTTGCATCTCTTGATTATTAGAGAGACTTTCTAAAGAATAGGCAGGACGAGATGAAGGGTGGCTTTCATGGATGAGCTTTAATCACTAGCTTCTTCTTTTATGAGTTTAAGACATGAAAAAGTCATACCAAGCAGATCTAATTAAATTAAAAGCTTCTTGTGGAATGCAATGCTTCCTGAATGGACTCTCAGGATCACACATATATACCAAAACAGAAGACGAAGAATACATAATACATAATTCCAAGCTAACCAGAGTAATTTAAAATGGATATAATTAGATATTCTTGTTTGGACATTTCAGTGGAATAATAGAATGCACACAACCTTGAACTGAATTCCATCCTAACCATTGCACAGGCTTATCCATGTCCTTTTCTTAGCAACAATATTGGAGTTGTTTGCCATTGTATGCTTCTAAGATACATTGTCTTCCCAGTTTCTTAACATAGTCTTCAGCCACCAGCATATCCTGATGGTCTCTCATCTGAGTCCTGAACAGGTCTAGCTTCCTGACCTAAGCAAAGCAAATATTATCTGTTGTGATATTTTCTAGGAAGCCCAGTATAATTAAGCAACATTTATACAAATCTGAAATGGAGGTGGTCTTAACACATCGACATTAGAATTTTGGGACAAATCTGAAACAATGAGAACACACACACACACACAAAACATACATAGAGTTTATTGCATACAGGTAATCCTTGATTTACAACAGTTCATTTAGTGACTGTTCAAAATTACAATAGCACTGAAAAAGTGACCTATGACCATTGTTCAGAGTTACGACCTTTGCATCATCATCATCATCTGATTAAAATTCAGATGCTTAGCAGCTGGCTCATATTTATGACTTATGACCTTTTTTACACTTATGACCACTGCAGCATCCCCATGTGATCAAAATTCAGATGCTTGGCAACTGATTCATATTTATGACAGTTGCTGTGTCCCAAGGTCATGTAATCACCTTTTGCAACCTTTTCACAAGCAAAGTCAATGGGGAATCTAGATTCATTTAACCACCCAGGTTACTAATTTATTAACTGCAGTGATTCACTTAACACTTGAGGCAAGAGTGGTCATAAAATGAGAAAAAAACACATTTAACCAATGTCTCACTTAACAACAGAAATGTTGGTCTCCATTGTGGTCGTACGTTGAGGACTACCTGTGTACTGCATAAAGTATTTGAGACATTACAGCATTTACATGTTTAGACAACAAGAATTTCCTTCCTCAGTCTTTATAGTTATTCTCTTTATTTCTAGAGTGCTAGATATAAGCTAAATACTCCAGAGAATGCAAGGGATAAAATCCTCCTGCAAATGCCAGCTGATTTTCCATCAAAGACATTAGGAAGGAACCGTGATCCTTATCTAATCATTAGCATTCTGCTTTGTTGCTCTTTGTTGTTCCTCTCTGAGATGAGAGGAATCCTTATGCAAAACGACCTGCGGGGAGAAATGTTTGTCATGCAAAGGGAGCACCTGGATTTGCCCTCTTCTACTTTGTCAATGGTATCTGACCCCTCAACGCTCTCGTCCAAATCTCTTTCACCGTGTTGGACAAGATGCCAATTTAACCACTTAGGCTTCAGAAACAGATGTAAAAACTCAAGGTGCTGGATGACCAATTCCTAGAAAGGCATCTACTACCTGCACCCCACCCTTTCTCCCCAAAACACCTGTTCTACATTCACCGCCCCGAAAGCCTCCTTGACCCGAAAGGGGGTTTACAAACCCTCTGTGTTTCCTTTCGCTTACCGATCTTGGCTAAGGAAGCCAGGAGGATCCAGAGGGTGATCTCGAAGGGGATTTGCACGTGTGGGTAATCCAAGGTAAAGACGTGAAGCCGGGTCTCTTCGAAAGGGGTCTCAGCCGGCACCTGCAAGGTGCTTGCTCTGCGACTGGGATGGATGGCTGGCATGGCAGCCGGATCTCTCAGCTCTTCTTCCGAAGCGGCGGCGGCGGCGGCTGCTACCACGGACGACACAAAGGCGGCCACCAGGAGCAGCGAGGGGCCGATCCCAGGACTTCCCGGGCAGCCCCGAGCAGCCCCCATTGAGCGGCTGCGGGGCCGGCACTCTCCGTTCAAGTGGAAGGGGAAGCAACGCCGGCGCTAAACCGGTTCACTTCCAGCATGATGGTGGTCCTGCCCTCATCGCCTGCAGGGAAGGCAGAAGTCACGCGGGGAGGGGGGAGGCGAGAGGGGGAAGGCGGGCCGGCCAAGAACGCCCTCTACTCCTTCCACCTTCCACGCCGGGTTTCATCTCCTCCTGCCCGGCTGGTAGGGCTCACCTGCGGGCTCCCCCAGCGAGGCTCGCCTTTCGCTCCCCCGCCCTTTTTCTAGTACAACGCTACCTCGCCAGCCGCTTTTTCCTCCTTTACGCACCTGCAGGCGAGAGGAAGGAGGGCAATGCCGGGCTGGGCTGTGGCAATGATCGGCCGCAATGGGCAACTTTTGGCAGCCCCAAAGAGAGTTTTCCACGCGGGCAACACCCCGCGCCTTCCTTCAACAGGAACGCTTGGTGGGGGGGGGTGGCTTTGAAGGTCACCCACAGGGAGAGACGCTTTGCAGCCCCCTCCCCTCCGGCCGTCTTCTCAAAGGACGGTTCTCCCCAATGCGCGCCGCCCGAGGGCCTGGGCAGAGAAACGGGGCGCTCTACTCGTCCCCCTCAGCAGCGCGGAAACCAGCGCGAGGGCAATCAAAAGCTGGCGGGAGATTTTTCTGAACTTTAGGGAAACTTTCCTGTCAGCTGTCAACAGCCCTCCCTCAAAGGACAGCCGGGTTCCACAGCTCTGGCGACTGATACTGGTAGCGTTTAGGCGGGGAGAATACAGTGGAAAGAAACTCTGACAGGATCTCCTCAAGAGATCGGGCAAACTGGAAATGAATCCTATAGGCATGAGAACTTCCAAAGAGGTCGCAATCCCTTGTAAGAAAAGGGTCATTCAACCTCCTGAAGTTGTATCTCATATAATATCGCTATTTCTGACCTTGCCAATAGAGCAGTGCTGGGGAGAAATAGGATTCTGCTTCCAATAATAGCCATGACTCAATGTGTTCTGTCTGTGCAGAATTAGATATTTGAAAGCCAACTTTCTCATGGCAGCTTTGTGGACTTTGTAAGAATGTACATGGGAAACTTTTTGTTTGGTTCCAGGACAATAGGGTGAAAGGATTCATGAAATGCCTTGGATCCACATTTTATACTATACTATACCATAAATCAGATGTAATTTTAAAGTTAGTTATTTATTAACTTTAAAATTAAAGACAATATTCCAGTTGTTTTTTTGTCTAAAGCAGGACTAGAACTCAGTCTCCCAGTTTCTATTCCACTACCTTAATCATTGTACCAAACTGCCCTTCTCTATAAACCTAAGCGGCCCTTGAAAATATATTTCATAAATAGCTTATTAACAGGTTGAAAAGGAAATTGTAGAAAGTGAGGCTTTTAAATATTAAGTGGACTTATCATCACTTTCTTTAGTGTGGAACAGCTGAAAAATTCTGCCAAAAGCGGCTTTCTGCCCTGAGCAGCGCCACCAGTGCAACAAGTCTTGTCTCGCTGGTGGAGCTGCTTGCGGCAAAATGCCACAAGGCTTTGCTTGCGGCATTCTGCGCCCAGTGGAGCCGCTCATGGCAGAATGCCGCAAGTCTCATCTCACTGGTGGTGCCGCTCACACACACAACAGCACAATGCACCATGCAGCATCCAGCTGCAAGTGGCTCCACCAGCGCAACAAGCCTCATGGCGTTCTGCCACAAGTGGCTCCACCAGCTCCACTGACGAGGTAAGTGGGTGCAGGGCACGTGGGGCACCCCCCCCATCCTAGCCTGGTTTTTACACCTGTGTATCACTCCACCTCATACAGCCAGATATGGGTGGGGCTTAACTAGGGCTTATTTTTGGGATAGGGATTATATATTAGGCACCGGTGTGAAAATCAGGCTAGGGCTGTTTTCAAGGTAGGTTATATTTTTGGGAAAACATGGTATTGCTGTACAAAGCCTTAGTAATACTGCATCCAGTTTTGGTCACCCCATTAAAAAAGATGCTGAGACTTTGGAAGAGAAGAGCAACAAAGATGATTAGAGGCCTGGAAGCTAAAACCTACAAAGACAGGGTGAAGGAATTAAGTATGGTTAGTCTAGTGAGAAGAAGGACCAGGGGTGACATGGTATCATAGTGTTTTGATATTTGAGGGACTAGCACAAAGAAGAGGGGTCAATTATTTTCCAAAGCACCTAGAGGCAAGAGAAGAAACAACGGATGGAAACTAATCAACCAACCTAGAACTAAAGAGAAACTTCCTGACAATGAGAACAATTAACCAGTGGAATGGCTTGCCTTCAGAAATTGTGAGTGCTCCAACATTGGAGGCTTTTAAGAAGAGACCGGACAACTACTTGTCAGAAATGGTATAGGGTCCTGCTTGAGCAAGAGGTTGGACTAGAAGATCTACAAGGTCCCTTCCAACTCTGTAATTCTCTTACATCTGTGGTTAGGAAAGTTACAGAATTCCAAATGCTAACATTATAGGATAAAATTCTTCGGTGAAGTTTTCTGCTCTTTGGAATGTTGGTCTTCCAGTCACCATATCCAGAGTAATCTGCTACCACAGGTGCATACATATTCCCCATGCAATTGCAATTGCATCATATATCTTGCTTATCTACTATAAACTTGCTACAAAAAAATAAAATTGTGGACCTTTGTATGAGTGATATTACCTAGAGTATCCCTAATAAAATGGTAAAATACAAGTAGCCCTCAACTTACGGCCATAATTGAGCCCAAGAAACTTTGTATGGAAGCCTTTGTAGAGTTTGCCTGACTGTCTTTATATTTAGCCAGCAATTTAAAGACAGAACAGCCGTTAAGTGACTCACTATAGTTGTTACCTTAGTAACATGGTTGTCAAGTGAATCTGGCTTCCCCATTGACTTTGAGGGGTCTTTGGTACTCTCTAAGCTTGCTTGTTTTCTTGCAGACATATTATACAAATTAGGTAACATCATCAGTGCTAGTAAGGAGCAGGGTTGCTCTCAGTTTATATTCTAATGGATTGCCCTGGGGTAGTCTTAGAGGTTCTTTACTGCTGGCTTGTTTGGCAGTTCCTTGATTGGCATATTGTTCATTTGATTGTTGTCTATGCTCCTTTGGGTGCTGATTGCTGGTAGAGAAGTCATTAGGTCTCTTTGTTCCCTGTTTGGCTTGTTGATTGTCTCTTTTGCATAGTATATAGCTATTGTTTATGTCTGTGTGTCTATTGATGGCTAATTTGTCAGAGTGCCAGGCTTCTAGAAATTATCTGGAATTCTTGGACTTGGCTTAGTCTATGATGGTCATCGTTTCCCATTTGAAATGGTTAGGTCTGTCCATGTGTTGTGAAATTAGTTTTCTTTGTATCTTCTGATGAAACTGTCAGACTGGTATTCTGCCAGTCTTTTTGCCTGTTCATCTTACATAGTGGCTGTTGCAGTCATTACATTGTATGTTGTAGCTTTTTCTTCTGGGGCTACTGGGTCCTTTGATTTGCTTAAGATGTTTTGAAGGCTTATATGCTTCACTGATTCAACAGTGAACAGTGGTTGTAGTAGTGTGTTGGTGGTTCCTGAGGTATTTGTCAACTCATAAAATATTCCTATGCCTGTTTTAGTAGTTGCCATATAAAGGGGGGAGGAGCAAAAGTACATTCCAACTCTTATCTTTAAAAGATTGTAACTAAAATACCAGAGTTTTGCCTGCGAATATATTTAATTGGAGAACATGAATGATGACACCCAGCCTATGAACGTGCTTAATTGGAGAATCTGGTTTATGAGACACCCAGGGGGGATGGGGGAAACAGGGTCACAGATGACTGTAAATTATGCATGCCAGAGTTGGCTTCATACAGGGCAGTACCAGTATGTTGCCTCTAATGAATCCTTTGAAGTTTTTTGAAGCTTGGCTCGAGAATCATGATTTAATTAGGGCAATTGCTGGAATCCTGACATTCTTTTTAGAGTTTGTTGTGCTGTATTGGATTGAAAACTCAGGCATTTTTTGATAAAGTTGCATGGATATTCTTTTTATTGGAGTATGATGCTGTTTCCTTTTTCTGCTGTTCAGGTTGCTGCAGTGAGTTTGTGCTTGTCTAAATAAGATTCTTGTGCAACTTCTCTTGTGGGAGTTTGGGTTGTTGCTTTGGTAGCGGAGAATTTGGATGATGTGGGTCATTTCTCTGTACACTTGTATTTCTAGTTTGCCACTGTTTGCTATTGTTTCTAGTCTGCCATAGTTTTCCAGAGAAGAAGTGAACAACAACTCACTATCCTTCCTGGACCTCCTGATCAGCACAGATCACGGCAAACTCAGAGAGCACCAACATTCAACCCCGAGCTACAAATATTCTCCTTGATTGGTCTCATTGAGTTTGCTCATCAGAAAGTTGCAAAAGGTGATCACATGACACTACAACCTTCATAAATATATGTCAGTTGCCAAGAATCTGAATTTTGATCATATGGGGATGCTGCAATGGTCATAAGTGTAAAAGAAAGGTCATAAGTCACTTTTTTCAGTGCTGTTGTAAATTCAAATGGTTCACTAAATGAACTGTTATAAGTCAAGGACTACTGTATTAAATCACAAAAAGTAACTTAGGCTGGGAGCTATTTTGCTTTCCACAGTGGTATTAAAGAACTTCTTCTACATAAAGTAAAATTATTAAACAATTATGCAGAGAAATGCATATAACACTCACAACTAGATAAAAATTAAGGAAACAAGTGACAACCTGCAACTGCTACCATCTTTGGACAATACATTGTTATGCACCTCTTTCTTATCTTTGAGGAATGTAGGTAAATTAAGTTGGCAATAATTCTATAGAAATTTATTTAACATACATGTAGGTTTCATTTGTCATGGACATTTTTCAATCTATTCGTAGTGAATATATTCCAGTGTTCTAAATATTGTTGTAAAATCTGACATAAAGTTATTTTTCTAGCCTAATATATACCAGTATGTTTGATTTTTTTTCATATAGCTATAAAAATCTTTGTTGCATTTACTTTATCCCGTAAAAAGTGGGGAAAAGTGCAATTAGCTCAACATAGGAAAATGTAAGTGTGGAATAAATGTAACTGGAATACTAAAACATAAAATCATTTTATGTTCTTATGTAATATGAAAATATATTATAGTGATTTCCCCCCCACATGTCTGCACCTACAAATAGAGTTAATATTCCACCAGTGCAAACATATTTCCATTCATGTGACTCCTGTTTTAACACAGCTCCTTTCCAAAACATTGTAAGTAGGTTTGCTGCTAAGCTTCTAATTAGCAGGGAGACTTCTAAGGAAAATTTCCCTCTGCTTCTTTAGAAGTATCCAATATAGAAAAAACTAAACCTTTAATTATGAACAAGTGAAAACAATTAGCAAAACAATAAAACATAGAGTGTTATGCAATAAGCTAAATAACTTTAAGCAACAATTGGCTATTGAACCCAACAGAATGTTTTTCCCCAGTATCTTCCAGGAGGCCTGCTCACTGCATACTTTTCCCATTTTCTTAGTAAAGATTCTTCCACTTATAGCCATCTATATATTTTTAATCAAATCAGGAAACAAATTGAAGGGATACATAATTGAAGAACACATAATTGAAGAGTTATCCCTTATTACAGGCAAAGGTGCAGGATTTCAATCATGGTTGACATCTTGCCATTTTTCACTCATTTCCCATCAATATCCAGCTTTCTCATTTGTGAGATCCATATTAGCAACAGGAAAGTCTCCATCTCTTGCCACAATCTCCTTGCCTCCCTCCCTCCTTCTCCCTGCTTCTCTCGTGCCGCCCCCAATTTCACCTCTGTGCAGTTAGATTTCTTTTTAAGTATTATTATTTATTTCTCATCTTTACTGCAAGTTTTTGAACCACATTTAATTAAAAGAATATAAGAAATAACTGAGGATTTCATTTTTTTAAAAAAATGTTGTCTTTGCAATGTACTGTCTTAAAGCTTTTGACCTTATATGCAATTGTTGTCCAATAAGTTTTTAAGGATAGCATCTGCTATTTTCCTATGTCAGATACTCAATTAAAAATTTAAAGATCACTGCTCTTATTTTTAGAAAGTAAACAGTACTTCCTGTCACTTTCAGAATACTCCTCAAGAATGTACAATAATAAATAATTCAGAGACTATGCTGTTCCTGATTCTTTACTTTTGATAGGAAGCAACTACACAGAGTAATCAGGTGTACAGTACATTTGATCCTAATCATAAAGGACACTAAATTGGCACAATATCAAGAACATTTATATCTACCTCTGATACCCATGAAATTTTGGCTTACCACATCATGATCTATTTAAAATGAATTCCTCAACTTTGACATTGTACGTAAAATAAGATTGTGTGGTCCAATAGAGTTAAGTCCAAGACTTTTGTTTGAATAGTTAGTTTATTGAAAAGAGATGGGATTGTTCTCATTCAAATGATACAAGTGCAAGTAGTTGACTTTTCATATTTGCACATATTTGATGTTAAAATATTCATAGAAATTACATTGAAAAGCTTTGAAGATTGTAAAACTAAGAGAGGAATTAAAATTAAAAGAGCATGTTAGAGAAGCATGGAGAATCTCTGACCCATGTGATTTAATGCAAAGCCTGCCCATACGTGTCTACCTTTGAAGAAATATGGGGGGATTCCAAAAATGAGAATAGAAAGCCCTATAGCTAGCTACTAGAAACATAGGAACTTGTTTGGACACCAAAGATATCCAAATTTTTGTACCTGTCTTATTCGTGTTTTCTTTTTAATACAGTATCTATTAAAATTTGAAGAAAGAGATCTTACTTAACCTTGCACCAGAGGTTGTCTCAGCTTCTGTTCATGAAGGGGTTCATTGAAGCATACATAACATTTGAACAGAGCTGCCTGAAACTTGGCATACAGTTGGATCTCTGACCACCAAAATTTGGTGCAAGCAACAAAATAATTTTTCAAGCTGATTTCTCAACAAACTGAAGAGCTGTGGCAGGTGATCCAGTACCACTTGGTGGTGCAGGCTGTTAAATGCCTAGCACTTAAGTTTCAGCTGCCTGCAATTACTGCAGACTCGAATCCCACCAGGCTCAAGGTTGACTCAGCCTTCCATCCTCTCGGGGTAGGTAAATTGAGGACCCAAGATTGTTGTGGGCAATAAGCTGACTTTGTAAAAATGCCGCTTAGTAATAAGCAGGCATATACAATGGAATGAAGGCTATTGCTGAGTGCATTGGGTTGTATCCCAAAAATTGTAAGCCGCCCTGAGTCTTCGGAGAAGGGCGGCATATAAATGTAATTTTTTTAAAAAATAGTGAGAAGTGTTAGGTAAAAGTTTGGTTCTTTTCAACTGAATGAAATGCACTAACCACTTGATATACAGTCTTTCGTTCATTCCAAAAGCTAGTTACATAGTGATACACAGCTTTATGCATGTGTATGTATATTCTTGTGTACACACAAACACACACATATGCACATGCATACATGTTTTGAGTACCAATTTTTAGATAGCACTTTGAAATTAAAAGAGGCTTTGTGAATAAATTTGAGGTAATTCTGTATAAATTAAGAGAGCGTGATAGCTCCTATGATTGATTGAGCAAGACTGAGTCTATTGTGACACACCAAAAAAATGACATAGTTGACATGGTTGACATGTTTTGTGATCCAACAAGTTGAACTTAGCTTCTGGCCAGACCTAGCAGCTTACCAGTCTTGTTTCTATAATCCCAGCCAAACAATATAAAGATTGGATGTTTATCCCGTTTTTCCCCCAGATAGCTCAGCTTGTGCATATTTACTGTAGTGTGTCACAATTCATTGCTGGCCTAAGACAGAATATCTAATATCTTTTTCTGGAACTATTTAGAGAAAAATGTCTGCATCATTTCTTCCACAGTATAGTGTACATATCATTTCAAGAAAATTGGTATAACAATTTTGTTCATTTATAAACCCGTAACAAGGACACCTGGCTTTTTATTTCTAGGTAGAGCTAAGCCCTGATTTGCTTCCTGACTGTAGAAACAAATCCTTGCCTAGCCACACAGATCAGTTATTCTACCTCATCATGCTTCAATCTTCTTTTCAGTATTATTTTTCAATCAAGTGTTTGAGTGCCTAAATATATTAGTCTACAGTTTAACAGTCTGAAGCCTAAGTTATTTTTACTTGCTAATAGATATCAGTGTTTATTTTTATTCTGCAAAGCACGAGTTTCTCATTTTTCAAAATTAAACTAAATTATGTAACATGAAAAAAATAGCAAGGCAGATTGATAGGTAGTATGGGAGGTATCTGCGAAAATGTTAGTGTCCATGAATACAAAAAAGAAGACCCCCTATCTTTAACTTAGCCTTAAGTAGCTGTTGGGACTTTAATAAAGCCATTGCTAGCTTGAAAGTAGATGGTGTTGTTGTTTCCTACCTGGTCAAATTGCTGCTTGTATTGTCCATAGAGGTCACTGCTGCACTTCCATTTTCCACTAAAGTTTTTCCATTAAAAGGAAGTACACTCTTCATAATTCTCAATGTACATCCTACCAGTGGTTTGCCCAGGGTACAAAAACTAATTTGAAACAATTGTTAAGAACCTGCAGAATTGGGGATGTGCGTGTGAGTCATGGCTGACTGATGATGCATGGGGATGATGACCACTATCCAGAATCTCGATGAAGATTCTCAGTCATCCAGGTACAGTTGTTTGGAAGTTGAATCATGGCAACTTGACTTCTTTTCTTTTTTTTTGGTTTGCAACATTTTTCTGTTTATGCAAGCAGCTTTTTCAAACAGAGCAAGTTGGTTAAGGGGACCCCATATAGTGTGGTTTCATTTCTCACCTAATCTGAATCATTAGGTGATTAGGCAGACAGTCATTAAGGATTATTGCTTCTAAATCCTTTTCTCAGGTGGGTCATTAAGTGTGACCTCTCTGGTGAATCTGTGAAGTGGTCTCGATTCCTGGGCATTGATGCAAGAGCAGCATAAAAAATGAGGGACAGGTTGTTTCTATTGAGGGAAGGACTTTCCACTTTAGCATAAATAGATCCCTTCACTCCTTTCTCAACCCATGTCTTCCCTGTCTGTGGGAAGCCCCCCATGAATGAAATATTTTGAGGAATATTAAAAAGACAGAATATTTTCCTAAATGAAAACTGGAGAAACATTTTTTTAGAGGCAGGAAGCATACTCACTCCTAATACTGCCCCCCATCAGATATTTTGTGCTCATTAAGAAAGACTGGACCAGCCTATCTACAAAACAAGAGACCTTCAGCTCCAGGATGATGGGATTAAGACGAATAGGACATGATACTTCAGGACATAATAAGATTAACCCACTACCATTTAACAAAAGACACAGAACTCACTGGGTCCTAAGGTGATTGCACAATCTCCTAAGGTTTTTTCAATCACTGCATCATCTTAGAGCAGTCCAAACTTCAACCAAACCTGGGAGCTCAGAAAAACTCCTAGGATTTGTACTTCGCCTATAGAGCCAGCTATGACACCTACGTAACCCCTACATGATCCATGGGAGTCTGACAACAGTCAATATAATACATGTTCTTGCATAGGAACAGGAAGGTCAAGTGTAAAGCCCAAGAGAAGGTATAACTCCACCCACTGTTAACTCAGTGTGGTCAGCTGCACCAGAACCATGTGCTTGGTGGTTCTGTTCATCATTAAACCTTATTTCTAATCAGCCTCCATGTTTCCCATGTCTTTCTCTGAGCTTGGAACTCAACCAGATGGATATTTCTTCCAACATGTCCAAAATGTGAACTTTACTTTTAAACAAAAAGGAAAGAAAAAAGGACACACTTTTCAATAAGTCACTGAGAGATGTAATAAATTTCCTTTTCTTTGATGTGCTTAATAAGAAACTGCTCAGCCATCTATTGAAAATTCTTTAATTTGGATTCCTCCAATGTGGCACTTAATAGCTGGAATAATCTTTGTCAACAGTATGATTCTATAATAAATAATCTTTCTGCAATTGTTTTTTTCCTATGAAAGTTTTTTTCACAGAATGCAGGACCTCAGGAAGAAGATCAAGCAGAGGAAGTGCCATGACAAGGTGAGACCCTGCATGGAATGTACCATTGACAGATGTGGCAAACATTAGCAAATCTTACCAATGGCTGAAAAAGCTTGGACCGAAAGACAGCATTGAGGTACTTATCATAGTAGCACAGTAAAGACACCAAATCCAGAGAAGCAGGTGTCTATCATACTAGACAGGATTCGAGGTATAGGCTACACAAAAACACTTCATAGATAATTGGACACATAATGGCAGGGTATATGAAGCAGACAGCAACAGCACACACTGAATGGCAGAACCAAATAGATGGCATTGTGTTCAGGAATATCTGCAGAATGTGTAGACTAGCTCCTTCCAAGTCCACATAAATTTATGGAGAATAATACAGCTAAGATTCTGTGGGATTTCCAGATTCAAATGTGCATGCAGGTACTGGACAATCTACCAGACATCATAGTACTGGATGTTCTGCTTATTACGCTCTGGATGGGTATAAAGCAGACAGAGCAACTCCACAAAGCATCTATACAAAGTCTTTTTTATTGGTTCATCAGGCATCCTGTCAACTCACAGTTATGATGAGGTTCTTCTTAATGTCCAATCCTTTGCATTTCTGAATTGTGGTGTAGAAAGATATTAAACTCTCATCCCTATGATGATAACCATGATGATAACTGTAGTGACCGCATGGTATAGGATTCAGGCTAGAGTGAGGGAGCCTCCCCCAACCCAACAAGGGTCAATTTAGTGACCAATCAGGATTACAGATGTGACCACATGACATGGACTACGTTTCCCAGGATACCTTAACTACATTTACCATAATGCATTCCCTTAAGGGGACAGCTCTCAATTCCTAAGTACCTATCCCAAATCCCATCAACTCTAAACTGGCTGGACAGCACACTGGACAAGGACCAGAAAACAGCAGTTCTGATAGATGTAGTGACAGCAACATCAGGAAGAAGGAGTATAAGAAGCTAAAGAAGTACCAGGGCCTTAAGGATAAACTAAAGAATATGTGGAAAGTAAACACCTAAGTAGTCCCAATGGTGGTAGAAGCACTTAAAACTGTAACTCCTAAACACTCTGGAGCAACATCAGACCTTTCTATTCAGAAAGGTGTAGTGTTAGGAACAGTTAAGATACTGTACAGAACCCTCAAACTCCCAGGCCTCTGGCAGAGGATCCAAGATTAAGGAAAACGCATATCACCTATGGGGGTTAAAAGATATTTTCTTCTTCTTTAGAATGTGTAATGTTCAGTATATGATAAACCATACCATCCTAAGGTAAAATGTGCCAACGGTCTCCTTTCTCCTGTTTTCACATTAGTTTTGAAATGGTATTCTTTCTTATTCTGATTGCTGTTGAATATGTAATTGTTTTCTGCAGTTTTCATACCATGGTCAGTTGAAACTTTATTTCTTGTTCCTTGATTCTTTTTAATATTGGTGTTTGGCAGTTCTGATGTCTGCCATGCTTGTATTTAATTGATTTTGTTCCTTCCTTTTTCACTGCGTGTTAAAAGTTTCTTTTCGGCAGCGGATATTTGTATATTAAGCAATACTGTATCTTATCTCCTTTATCAGAAATAAAAGGCCGTGCCTATTTTCCAATTCAGGTGAGCCAAATTAGCTTCAAGTTTGGTTGCATAGACTCATTAGATCTTCAAATAGGCAGTGGAACAAAGGAAGTCAGTTTAAACAGTGTTGTTTCAATCAATTGCTTTTTGTACTTACAAAGAGAAGGAAGCTTTTATTCAACTTTATTGGTTGTATGAAATGAAGAATAGCTAATTAGGATGTCATATGATTCAGGAATGGACTTCTGAATTTAGCAACATACTAAGAAATGCTCTTCAAAAATTCAAAGTGATTATCACTTGATAAGCAGTTTATAACAAGTGCTAAGAGACAAAGAGTTAGGCCATATCAATTACCAAAGTTTTAACTGCAGACCAAGGACCCTTCCTCTAAATAGCAATTTGATAGCACTGCACTTCAACAGAAACTAAAGTGATACTGTTTTCTACTTCTGGTCCAGGAAGTGGAAACGCTGAAATCAGCAACGCCTAAGGTCTGCTAATCAGAAAAGTATGAGCCAAGTACTGGGGAAAGGATAATGGAACAATGACTTGCACTAGGTTTTCTCAACCTTGCTATTCTCAGAAATGTTGATTATAATAGGTGTACAATATCTGGACAGCAAAAATCCTAATGAGCACTAGAAGAACGCAATGAAATTCTGCTGTCTGGATTTGTCTAGCAGAATAAAAGCATGAAAAAAACTGAATCATGGAAGGAGAACCATTTCAAGATATTGCTGTTGTATTAACAGCATACACTGGCACAGCCCATACCAAGTCAGAAGTAAAAAGGAACTGCTTTTCCAGATTGGATTCTGGGTGTGCCAATACTTGAACAATGTAAAGGTACATGAGACAAAGAGAGAAGTAGGAAAAATTTAAAAATGTACAGATTTTTTTCCCATGTCTTCCCCATTCCCATTGTTTAGAAAGGCCCAGTTTAGAGATTAATTTATTACATCTAAGAAGGAGAAAAAGAGAAGGAGGATATGGTTTATATATAAATTTTATTAAACAAGCTTTTCCACAGAGTTAAATTTTTGAGTTAAAAGATATGGAGAAAAATAATAAAAAAGGGAAAAATAGATACAGGACAAAAAGTAGAAAAGAAAAAAGAAAGAATAATTAAAAAGTGGCTTCTGGTCTGGTTAACAGCAGTTATGAATTCATCTGTATTTTATGTTCTCTCTCTAAGGATCATCAAAGTTTCGTTCTTTCCATAATCTACCATTTCTGATCAACAAATTCATAAAGCTTCAGTTCATTTTTCAACATTCATAAGGCATGGGTGTCAAATTTGTGGCGTCACGTTGCCATCACGTGACGTTTCATGATGATTTCCCCATTCACGGAGCTGGGGTGGGTACGGCCTGTGCGTGATGCATCCAGCCCACAGGCAGCCAGTTTGACACCCCAGTCATAAGGAGTTTCCAATAGAAAATAAGTAGTTGATCTTTCTCAAGTTAATTTTGTGGTCTCTGTTAGATACATCATCTTCATCTTCTTCCTCTGTGTATTCAGAATCTTTCCATAGTCATCTCACAGCAATAAGTGTATATTTAAACCATATGCTACAGCATTTTTCTACTTGTTTGTCCATTCATCCCAACCCCCCCCCCACCCCAAAATGTCCAGCTGTCACTTGAATCTTAGTCTTTAAAATTCTTTATATCAATGTATGTATTTGAAGTCAAATTTTCCTATTTTTTTACAAGTCCACCAAGCATGCTAAAATGATTCTTCATGTTATTCACATTTCCAGCATAAATTTGAAGTACCTTTACATATATTAGATACTTTTTCTAGACTCAAATATCAATGATACATACTTTTATTAACATTTTGTTTATAACATATTGTGAATTTCAATCCTTTCCACTATTGTTATATATTGTAAGATGCAATACATTTTGTATAAAATTATTAGCACTTTTTATCATATACTCTTTCACTTGTTCATCTTCCATATCAAATTTCAGCAAGAATTTATATATTTTCCCAATTACATGTTCATGATTTGCATATAATTCATCTTCAAATTCTAGCTTTTGTTGCTCAGTTCCAAATATCCTGTTATCTACTTTAAATCTTTCTTTTAACTGTGTATGAA
Organism: Naja naja; assembly: GCA_009733165.1. Lineage (NCBI taxonomy): Eukaryota > Metazoa > Chordata > Lepidosauria > Squamata > Elapidae > Naja > Naja naja. The sequence continues at coordinate 18,908,415 of CM019153.1, read as the reverse complement.
AACCATTGAAAATTAAACCTAAGATATATGGATATATGGTGTTACAATGAAGCATGCAAGTCACACTACAAGCATACCAGCTTTTGACTACATCAAAAGTAAGCAACTCTGACATTTGACAAATTTAACATCCTTAGGAAATATAGCCATAATGCTGGATATTATTGGAATATAGCTCAGAAACACTATGAAAACCACAGTTTATTCTTGGCATGGATGACAAATGACTAAGTTGACATCAAAGGGGTGTTTTTAATAGGTGCTATAAAAATGTTGTAAGATAAGATTCATTCAATCATTCCTTTCATGTAGTTGTTGTATTGTCCAGTGAAGTTTTTGAATCACCTATAAGAGTTATTAGTACCATAATACTTTTATTCACTTTGGATGGTATCTACAGGACCCTGAAATTAAATTAACTAAGAGATGAAACTTGATAATATCACCACCATGAGATTTAGGATAAGAATATCATATCCTGAGATTTAAGACTGTATTATCTGTGTATATATTTATACATCAAAGACTATCTGCAGACTGGAAAACATTGGATAGCAATTCTATTCTTATTTAAAACAAATAGTTCAAGTTAATAATCTATTTCTTTTTTTAATAAAGTAAAAAAAGAGATAAGTAAAAAAGAAATAAAAGAGAAAAAAGAGAAAGGAAAAAGAAAAATATAAAGTAGTGCTGATTTTATTTACAGCAGTTATAAATGTGTTTATATTTTATTCTCTCTTTCTCTCTAAAGTTATATCATAGCTCCCTTCATTCAAAATTCTACCCTTTCTAATCATCAAACTCATAAATCGCAAGTTCATTTTCTTTTATTTTCAGCAAAAAAATCTATAAAAGGTTTCCAGTCACCTACAAATGTAGTTATTGTCTTTTCCCTAATCAAACAAGTTGATTTTACCCTCCCTTCAAATACTGCTGAATTTATAGACTATCCCTCCATTGTATTTCACACCTTTCAATCTTCATGCATATAATTGTTAATCTTTCAAAGGAGATCAAGTCTTATAAAGCAGCTCAAGAGGTGCTTTGCCTGATAGTGAAGCAATTTTCCATTCATGTTCTTCCACCTTCAGCATTTAGAATTGAGAGTTTAGATTTTAATCTCTACCCTCACTCACCTGAAGAAGTTTCAGGCAGGTAAACTATTTAGCTAAGAAAAATTTAAAAATGATGTAATGTAGAATAATTTAGTGATATAAACAGGTTCTGCATAATCCACTTCAGTATTGTTAACACTGCTAAGGAGATAATCACTTCAGAATACTTGGCATCTTTAAAGTGCTATCTATATTATGATAGGTGTAATCCACAATAATTTAGACGCACCTCTGTTGTTTAAAGCAAAATTTGTACACTTGACTACCTCTGGAGTGATACATTTAATTATAAGATCAGTGTTTTGTTTCCTGTGGCTTCTGTGCTCATAGTTAAAATAGTAAATGATACAGATGTCTGACTTACTGAAATCTGAAGAAAAGATCTGAAGATTTAACATGTGAAGATGCAGCCACTATGCTTTATCAGCTACTGATTCATTTTCTAAGAGAAAACTGAGATATGTCCTTCCAAACATTCATTCATTCAGTTCACTGATAGAGGATGGGACCTGCTTTCAATTACACAGACTTGGTTGCTGAAGAATGGGTATTCCTCTCTCTGAATTGTGTTTTGGCAGTAGGCAAAAGAAGAAAGAATAACTATTGCCATGAAGGATACTCTGCAGGCAAAATGAGAGATTCTGTTGTAGAGGATTGGATGTGAATCAAGTGGCTGTTGGAAATGGTGCTGTACTTTCCTCCATTACACAATAGTATATCTCTGGAAGAAATTATGCCTTCATCGCCTTGTGCATAGATTCTTGTAATCAGCTGTATTGGGGCTGTCTCTGAAGAGTGCCTACAACTGTTATTGGTCCAAAATGCAGCAGCCTGCTTGAAAAGAAGTTGAATCCACTTCAACAAAATTCAGTAAACTACAATTGATTATCAATAGGTTCCAGCACAATTTACAGTGATGGTTATTATTTATAAAGCTTTGCCTGTCTTGCCTCATAATTTTCATCAGGACTGTCCATTCCAAATGGAATCTTTCAGTCACAGATATTCTGTCCAGCAAGTTCTGGTTCTGATGCTTGGGGGAATGGGAATACCAAGGAAAACTTTTTCTATGGTTGCACAGGATGGTAGAATTTTCTTCCCCTGAAGTTTGAACAATTTCTTATTCCTTTTAATTTAGGAAACCGGTGAAGATGTTTCTTTTCTGTTGAGTCATTGGACTTCTAGAGGTTCGTTTGTAGTGATTAGCGACCTAGTATATTGTAGCTGGCAGGTGTAATGATGGCTATGTTGCTAATATGAATTAGTAATTACATATGGACAATATACTGTATACTATTTATTTATAGAGCTTAAGTTTTATGGTGTTTTACATTTTCTTCTGGAAGTGCTTAAAGGCTCTGATCATATATATAACATCATATATATAACATCTGGCCAGGCTTCACAGAGCATAAACATGAATCCATGCTGTATCATGAAATAAGTTTTATGCTGTAATATTAATTATGTAACTTGAATCATGCTATTATCTCCTGAGAAAAATCAAGGAGTATCACAGGAATATAGTGATATGAGTGACATGACAATATACTTAAAATTGAGGAACTGGATCCCTCTAAGTACATGTTCAGCCTGTGGTATTTTAACTATTCAACATTTGCTTGTACATTTCAACAGTCTAAGTAAAAGAACCTCTTGTTACTTATTTCTGGTTATTAAACAACTGAGAATCTTAACATCTTACAAACCTACCTTCTGTTGGAAGTGAAAATATGTGTTCTGTGTGCCTCTGAGCATTCCTGAGACCAGGAATCTGAACTAAGAAATTATTAGTGAAGCAGGTTTTCTAAATAAAGCAAACGTTTCCTTTTTTCAAATTGCAAATGCATTAGAAATATTGGCAAATCCTAGCACCAGCTAGCTGTAACCGCTTTGTTCTTTGTAACTCATTAAAAAATAACCCCACCCTATTTATTCTAGCACACAGCTGCTTAATCCCAGTAGCAAATCTTTTGCAAATCTGTAGGGGTAATTATAGTGCAGGCTGAAGATAATAGTACACACAGTACAGTGTTTGCTTAGCTAAGGTTCAGTTTAGATTGGAAATTCATTTGTATTTTTCCTTTTTGAATCACTATAAATTGTATGTCTCCTGTTCATACAGTATGTGCAATAGTAAAAGTATTATGGTTGATTGTACAGCCAGATATTTAGATTGGATTTGGCATTTTTATCAACCTATTGAACCTTTCCCAAGAACACGGATAGACAGATGGGTTTTTTGATGATGTTAAAGGTACTGTTACAGGATATAAACTGTTCCAATTTTGGAATTTACTGATGGGGATTTTGTCAATGCAGATGGAGCGGTGCTCCAGATGTTTGGGATTGCACCCAATCATTATCATTGTTGGTGCTATTTTTGCTTTATTTTGCCAGAATCATTCTACTTCTATTTGTAGGTCTTTGTATTTTGTGATTTTTCTCCAGTTCTATAACATTCACTAACCACACCTATCTGCCTTCCTTATAAACAGTTTTAAGTCTGGGGCATTATATGGCAGGTGCCTGTCTGTTCATATTCTAAAGTCCAAGAGCACTTCTTCATTTTCTATTACATTATCTATTTTGTGGTCCCATCAGTTCTTCTTGCAGGGAAATGGTCTTTCTTGCAGTTCAGTCTGTGTGATCTTTCTGCATTAGCTGGTCCATGGTTTCTTCACCTTCTCTGCAGAGGTGACCTTTGCTTTCTGTTGCTGTCTTCTCAGCCAAAATTAGTCCCTCTGTCTTTTTCTTCAATTTTCCTGCTCTTAGCATTGCCAGGTCTTGTTATCTGTGACAGAAACGATTTTTGAGAATGCCTGGAACATGTTGAAAAGCCCTGTTGCACCTGTGTAGCTCAAACTTTCCAAAAGCAAATCCAGAGACATGCTTCCCTCATGAGCAAAGTGCCTTGTTGAATAATTTGCATAAGTCTAGTGTAGTGCTTTTCAAACATGATAAATTTAAGATGGGTAGATTTCAGCTCCAGCCAGCATGGGAGTTGAAATTCATACGTCTTAACGTTGCCAAGCTTAAAGTCTACTATTTTTGCATTGAGACTATCAGCCCACAAGCTAAATTTCTAAGAAACATTTTAGATAATATTTATATTACAATCAGTATATGATAGAAGCCTTGAATGTTGTTTCTTAAGAACAAGATATTCTTTCAGAGCTATAACTATTATTAGTGCCTTTCAAATAACATCTGTTGTCCCTGGAAAGTACATTTTTATGATACATAACATACCAGTTGCATGTCTTAGCTCTGAAGACTGATTAAAGAAATAAAACATTATTTCCTGTTGGTATCTTTATGTCTGGTGGTAGACAAATCAGCTCTTAGTGTATGTACATTTAAAAAAAACTTTTTGTTTGGAACTGAGAGCTCTGAATAATATGGTATAAGTCATTATTAAGACATTACAGAAATTGTAGGATAATTCAGACATCACTAAGAAAAGTTATTTGTGTTGTGTATATGTGTGTCTATGTGTGATTACATGAAACCAAAGTCATTATGAAATCATAGTAATAAATACAGCCTTGGAAATCATTTTATTTACACACATTATAATTTGCCATTGTCATTCGGAGTATTCATTGTATAACTGAAAAGTTTTATGTGGTTTTTTTCTGTTTTTTTATAATTTATAGTTTATTTTATTTTATTTGTTGGTTTATTAAAATTTTACAAGACTTATCTCACATAAGTGCCTATGGTCTTAAAAACAATATAAACACATGACTAAAAGGACGGTTAGAAACAGAATTAATATCAAGGTTAAAACTACCAAGTTAAAAGTGAAAAACCAAAATTAAAAAATTCAGAAGACTCAAAAAAGTGAACCAAGTGGAGGCAGTGCTCTCAAACCACCAGCCATCCCTAGCGTTGCATCACAAACCTAAGACATACATACCCCATGCTAATGGGCAGATCCAGGACTTAATGCGCTCGTTACCTCCCATGTGGACTACTGCAATGCTCTCCACATGGGGCTGCCCTTGAGGACCACTCGGGGGCTTCAGCTGGTGCAGAATGCAGCTGCACTGGTTGTGATGGGAGTGTCCCAATACTCCCATGTTACACCCCTCCTGCGTGAGCTGCACTGGTTGCCGGTTGCCCTCCGAGTGAGATTCAAGGTGCTGGTAATCATCTATAAAGCCCTTCATGGTTTAGGCCCAGGGTATTTGCGGGAGCACCTGCTGCCAGCAATGGTTTCCCATCACCCTGTGCGCTCCCACAGACACGGCCTCCTCAGGGTGCAGTCAGCCAGACAATGTCGGCTGGCGACCCCCAGGAGGAGAGCCTTCTCTGTGGGTGCGCCCGCCCCTTGGAATCAACTCCCCATGGAGCTTCGGGTGGCTCCTGACCTTTGATCCTTCCGTCGCAACATGAAGACATGGCTTTTTCAATCGGCCAACCTGGACGGAATTTATTAATTGCTTTTATTAATTTATTAATTGCTTTTAAATTAGTTGTTGGTTTTTAATGTTTTAAATATGTGTAATTGGGGGTTTTCTATTTAATAGTTTTTTAAATTCTGTATTTTTGTGTTTTTATTGTTGTAAGCCGCCCTGAGTCCTTTGGGAGATAGGGCGGCATAGAAATCCCATTATTAAATTAGATTAGATTAGATTAAATTAAATTAAATTAAATTAAATTAAGTTAAATTAATATTTTTCCAGCAAAGCAGAAGAGTAGGGTATTTTGCCTCAACTCTGCAGGTAAGATGTTCCAAAGGGCAGTGGCAAGATTTAGGAAAGCCTCATATGACAGAACTATAGGTAATTATAGGCAAACTTGTCGATCACATAAGTAATATTCTTTGTTAGGCAGTGAGTTGGTGAAGTGAGTTCATCTCACAGCATCTGAGAAAATCTTCAGTCTTCATATTCCCACTAAGATTTTCATTTAATACATTTGTTTTATTTATCTGGAGCTATTCACATGATTGATACTGGAGATCTTGAGCAACTCTTGTTTTGGGAAGAACCAAATTCAAAACTTATTTCATTGTATTGGATTGAAATAGTGGCACTACCTATGCAGTATAATCTGTGCAAGTCAACCAATGCTGCTACTTAACAATGCAAACCAGTGCAGTTATAGTTCAGTATAATGGAAAATTACATAATATCCTTAATCAAATGCTAGATAATTATATGTATTTTCACAGATCAAGCAACTAGAGCTAGTTATGTTAACATTAGGGCTTTGCAAAGCTTTAAAATTAAAATGCTTTAATAATTTCATAAAAGTTCATGAGAAGTACCCTATCAGAATCATTCAGGAAGCAATAAAAATAACCCTTATCCAGTAAATATATCTTTGATGATACAAAGCAGGTATTGGAAGTCAAAATAGATTTATACACATGTAAAATATGTTTCGAAACCTCTTCAGCTATGAAACTTGTGAATGAAGATTTGAGTCAGTGCAAAAGTGTTTCTCTAAAAAGAATTGGGCACTATCTGTGCCTCATAACACTTCATTCTGATAAAGTCAAGCCAACTGTGTTGCACAGTCACACAATTACAAAACAAATGCAATATTTTATTTAATAGCTCAGTCCTGTTATTTTCATAATCCTTGTAGACATTTCCTTCTGCATTTAGGAATGAGCTGTCAGTCAGCTTGATCACAATTTATTGCAACAAGATTTTCCAATCACAAATCTACTGAAAACCATAATTTTCAAATAGTAAGAAAACAGATTACAGATAATCCATATTTAAATTTTTATTTTGCCCAGAGCATCTAAGAATACAGAAATTTTCCAGTTAGAAGTTTCCAACAATTTATGAAACATTTGGAATGAAAATTGTCATCATAGCATGCAGTGAAGGTGAGGATTCATTTTTTTCTTTGAGTAAAGTGTCCTTTGGACCGATAAACATGGTTTTTGCCTCTGGTCTCTCCTGCCCATACTACAACAGGTGCTGTAGGGCATGAGGCCCTGTTGACCTCATCCTCTGACTCAAGTTCCTGAGTATCAGTTTCAAGAACAGCATTAAGTTGAGGCTTCGGGGCTAAAAGTGGTTTTTGTATTCTGGCTCGCTGATCCTGTTGATTTGTTCTTTTCTGCCTTGTAAAACTGGCTGGTTTAGTTTGTGAATGCATTCGCTCCATTGGGAGAAATTCTTTCTGCTGATGGTGTTTCTTCTGAGGTGACCTTGGTCCAGCCTCTGTATTATGCATCATGAAGACAGATTCGGAATCACTGCTACCATACCCTGAATTCAGAAAGAAATATTTAGGAGGAGAAGTTGCAGACAACAATATCATGGCCATGTATTCTATTTGCAGAGAACAGTTATTGACAGTGAGCTCCAGCTCTTGCTGACTCAGCAGTTTGAAAGCAGTAGCTGTTAGCACATAGATGTGTATCACTTCAGTGGACACATTAATGGGGTCATAAAAGGAGCCCACAAGTGGGCATTCCCTGGGCAACAGTGATGTCACCTGCCATATTTTTAACCTAAAACTATCTTAGGTGCTTCTGACATGAATACAACAATGACCATTAGAACCAACAATTGGGCAACAAGCTAAAGAAAAGATTATTTAGTCACAGTTTTGTTTATCATAGTGATATGCACTGTATTTCTACTTAAATTATAGTTATTATACTTTGCCTTATACAAAAAGGCCATATAGATCTAGCTCTCTTTTCCCTTTATTTTGTGGAGACATCTTCTTTTCTTGGGTGCCACACAGTTACATTTCTACTTCTTGTGCATAATTTTGAAGATTCTTTTTAAGCACAAAGAAATCTTTATTAAAGAATAGACAAAACTAGTGTAATGAAGAAACTAGGGCTCCTTATGATTATTGATAAAAATAGTAACATTTGGTCTAAATGAAATTGGGTGGGGCTAAGATTCTTTAACTACAAATTCAAGATGAACACTAGATAAAGTGTTGTTGTAATACTTGTGTACCACTCAGAGTCACTGATAAGTGATCATAGAAATTAAAATAAATAAATAAATTCTCTTTTTTGAAATGTAATTGTCCAAACCTTTGGCTATACTGAGTCCAATGATTCATGCAAGGGTTCACCTCTTTTATGGGTATTATTAATATTTTGGGACATTGAGTCAACTGCTGGACCATAAAGCCAAGATGAGCAAGATCTGCAATTAATAAATGGTTTTGTTGGGTTTTTCATTGGGTTTGGGGCACATTTAATTATCAGGTTCAAAGAAGGTTAGCTTTAGGGCTTTTTGAAAATAAGAGATTGGTTGGTTTAAACCTTTTATTTTCATTATATGTTCAAGATAGCTTCTTTTAAAGAACTATACATATTATCTGGCACATTAAATGCTTCAGCAGAGTCATCTCTAGTAATGCGGTTGGAACTGTCATATCCAAAAGCAAATCTGTCCTAAAATATTGCACACATATGCATGCACACATATGTGTGTGTGCACACACATACACATATACACACGCTGGAGTGTATTTAGAAGTGATTGGACAACCATTTGTATGAAATGTTATAGGGTTTTCTGTTTGAGTAGGGAGTTGGACTAGAAGACCTTCAAGATACCTTCCAACCAGAGGTGGTATTCAGTAGGTTCTGACCAGTTCTGAAGAACTGGTAGTGGAAATTTTGAGTAGTTCGTAAAACCGGCAAATGCCACCTCTGACTGGAGATTTTACAGTAGCCTTCCCCTGCCACACCCACCAAGCCACACCCACAGAACCGGTAGTAAAAAATTTTGAATCCCACCATCGCTTCCAACACTATTTTTCTAGTATATAATACATACCTTAGTCCGTATTTGCCAGTAAATGGGTTCAGAAATGAAAATTTACTTGTTTGTAAATATTTTTTATTGTATGTGTATTTTCTGATATGAAAATCCTGATATGAAACAAGTATAATAGGCACATATTTTTCATCTACAGCTCATGTTGCTATTTTTTAATAATTTGCTTCCCCGTGCCTTTAGCAAATGTAAAATACTTAAAAAAACATAGCTGCCTATTTATACCTACTTAGTAGTTAAAGATTAAATGGAAACTAGAACTTGGCTGGTAAAATCTGGACAACAATATGATAGCAGAAATCTAACTTTTTGGTAACATCTAATAGTTAGCTAATTGTAGCAATGTGTAAAATAATTTGGAATTCATGGGGTGAAAGTAGAACTGCTTCTTTATAGCATCTGAGAGCTTTAAAGGCTACCACATTAGCCTAAAAAGTGACGTGGCTGCTTTAAGGAATCAAGGGGTTAGGGCAATTGAACCTTTAATATGAAACTTTAAAGAAGCTGTGTCTGTATTCAGACTACTTCCTTAAACTACTGCATGGTATTCAAATCAAACAATGTTGTCCAAATGTTATTTGGCTATAAAAGATGTAGAAAAAAAAATCACTTGTCTGTGATAATGAAGTTAAATAATTTTAAATAATACCAATGCAAAAATGGCCAGCTTTTCTCAACCAGTGTTTTCCAGTTATTTTGCAACTAAAATTTACAGAATTGGAATAGTAAACATCTAGAAAGCACCAGATTGGTAAGCATTTTAAATTCTGATTGGCACTATCTCACAGTCATGGAAAGCAAAACTTTGCCAGTGTTGTATCTATCTGGAACCTGATAGATAATAGCAAAATTAGTAAGGATTGCCAATAATTTTCAATTTTTTATTGTTTCAATTAAAAAGCCTTACCTGTTTGATCATCATAGTTCATCCTAGTTGTTCTTCTAATTGGTTGAGAATTACCAAAGGGTAGGGATAAATAACGTAGGCTTTTACTGGCAGCCTGTAGACAGAGTAAAAAAGGAGATACACATTTGCAGAAATGTGTGTGGATTCCATTTTGAATTATCTGATCTCTAGTTATAGAGAAAAATGTGAAAATATATTTGAAATTAGGAAAATTAATACCAACAGTATCTTTTACTATAACGATAGTATAATTGCAAACTTATCTATCATATATGTGGTATACATGAATTCAAAATACTGGAATAGTTTCAGTTTCGAACCTGTCCATTGGTGATACTCATGTCTATTTCAGCTAGTTAAAAATCTCAGTCAGCTAATCTAACTAATGTTCATCCATACTATTGAAATCTCTGTCTTTCTAAAAAAAATTAATTAAATGCTTCCTGGTTGAACATTCCCTAACAATGACAATAATATTCTTCTGCTAATTCTTTTTTTTAAAGAAAGGAAAATCAGCCACCCCACAGGTGATATAGTGCATTCAATGGCTACATCAATTGCTAAGGAAGAGCAGTATTCACAATACCTATTTAGATACACCTGCCTCCGTAGCATTTCCTTTGTACAGAACAAGAAAAAGAGTTAGAAATATAAGCTAATAAATTCAAGGGATGAATTTTGGTGGCTCAGGCTGTTAAATGCCTGCTCTTAAGATCCAGCTGTCTACAATTATTGTAGGCTCGAATCCCACCAGGCTCAAGGTTGACTCAGCCTTCCATCTGCTCGGGGTAGGTAAATTGAGGACCCAAGATTGTTGGGGGCAATTAGCTGACCTTGTAAAAATGCTGCTTAGTAATAAGCAGGCATATACAATGGAATGAAGGCTATTGCTGAGCGCATTGGGTTGTGCTCCAAAAATTGTAAGCCGCCCTGAGTCTTCGGAGAAGGGCAGCATATAAATGTAATTTAAAAAAAAAATAAGGGGGTGGGATAAAATTAATAGTTTACAGCAATTTTATTCACTCTTCAAACTTGTAAAGCCCTGGAAACCATCTTTGCTCTCATTCATATCCAAACATTATTCCATACATTGCCTTTTAGATCTTAGCCTCTCAATCTATGGATTTATTGGATTGCATATTTTGTTATTGCTATGCTTTTATCTAATCATTAGACAGCTTCTCTTGTGTTTATTTTGGCAGAAGCTTTAGCAATTTCCATACACTTTTGCATAAACTCCATAGCTTATTATGTGATAGATACCTGCCCTCCCCATGGTAAGCTATGACCTTTCCTTGTGTTCTGCCGTATGCTGCATCGATGTCGGATAAGGATTTCTTTCACTTGCTTTTCACTTGTTTCAGGGGCAAGATTATACCTGTTGTACGATAGTGTCTGAAATGAGAAATGCATTACTTGATTTCATCAGCTTAGCTCCCAAACAATGCATGTAAAATGACCACTTTATAATCATGTGATTTTAGAAAATCACTATACTGAGAGTTTTTGGGAACAAATTCTTTGTGTGTCTAATCACACTTGGCCAAATGAAATATTCTATTCTATTCTAAATTTCTCCCTTTTCCAAGGGTCAATTCCATTGTAGCCAACTTGGCATGGTGTCTTTATAAAAAAGGATGCTGGTTCTCTGATTTTTGCTTTGGAGGAAATTCCCATAGTAGCAAAAGTCAACACCCAGGAGATACAGGATAAACTTGGAAGAGAGCTTAACTCCAGGGATGATTGCCCATAATCCATAGGCTATAGCATCCATGGAAAAAAATAAAGTTGAAACGGATGATAATCTTAGAACATGGTAGTGTAAAATCCCTAACAGAAATAAAAATTGGCAGGTGTATATTAAAAATATTGCTATTCTTTACTTCTGACTTTATCTTAGTAGTTTTCAGAAATACTTCTTAAATCCATAGCTCACAAATAAAATTTTGCCATCTTCTTGAATGGATGAAGCTTTTACAAGAAAGCTAATGACTATTCACTATGCATTACATCCCCGTAGTTATATTGATACCTGCTCTGCAGAAATGGAGGCAGAGATTTTCTTTAAATCAAACAAAATCTTGAAGAAGGAAAGGATTCATTGGATAATTACATAAAAGGCAGTCAAGAATAAGCATTAATGAAACTTAAAATTGGAACTTACCAAATATGTATAAAGCAAAACTTCAATATTAAAATTAAAATAATGTAATAAAGACAAGAACGAAATACTGGCAAGGAAAAGCATTACATGGCCAATTTCTACAAAATGTGAGAGGAAAGTGGATAAAGTTAAAACCTGGTAGTGGCTTATAGCTGGAAAAAGAGACTGACTGCTAAAGAGCAAGCTACTCAAACTAAGGCCAAAATTGAAAAATCATCAAATGATTCAAAATGTAGATTGCACAAAGAAGCAGAAGAAATCATAGTTCATATACTTGGCTTGGTCAAAAAGATTGCACACATTTATTATAAACAAAATAATATAGTTGCCAAAATATAGTTGAGTCACTGGAACACCTATAAAAATTATGTGTCAGTAAATTAAAAAAATTAGTGGAAACCTAGAGTTGAAAATTACATCGAAAAGGGCTATTTTGTTAATTTTTATTGCAAAATTGACAAACTCGAGTTATCCCTTTGCAGATTAACAGATTTATTTAAGTATACATTCACTTCTATTCCTCAACTATAATTTTTTCAGGAAAGATTTTATATCACTCCTCCTCAAAATTTGCATCACATAATATATTGAACACTTGTCTTTACAATTCTTTTATTTTGATCTATTTATTAAATGTACAATGCTCATCAGTGATTCTTACACCTTCTGCCAATTTAAAACCAAGTTTAAAAAATTAAATTACTCGGCAATGTTGTTTCAATGCATTTTAACAAAGACTATAATTAAGAAGTTAGGTGTTACTTTAAAAGCCAACCAATGTGCTATAGTTGAGTCTTTGGGGCCAATGCATACTGTAAAACTCACGTTAGTCTTTAACATACAACCAGGTCCAATCAGATGTATTGCTGCCACAATCAACTATGTAATATAGCTGCCAGCCTACAAACTAAACCTATTGAATTGTTGAAAATTTAAAATAAGGGGCGCCTGCCACCTAGTGCTCATCTTTAGATTCTATTCCATTTGTTTTGCATGCATCCTTTTTTCCTAACTCACTTGCCTGATATAAAGCTCAGACGTTATAATTAATTAAAAGATAATTCACAACCAAAAAAACCCACTTCTTTATCTAATAAATGAGAAGTTCTGCCATCCAATGTGGCTTAAGGGACAGACAGAATAAATTCATGAAGGATCCAGATATCAGTGGCTACTAGTCCTGGTAGTTGTTTATTACTTCTGAATTACCAGTAACATATCTCAAATCCCAGCAGCTAGCTCTCAAGAAGATTTTGACCTCTGTTGGATTTGGCTTACCTCTCTGTAACACAGAATGCCAAATTAGATAACCTTTTGGCCCATTGTACTCTTTTTAAATTCTTGTGTTTTATTTATAAATCAAATTTATATAATCACCCATCTCCCCCACCCAAAGGAGAGTCTGGATAGCACATAGCAATAAATAAAACAGCCAAGATAAAACTGATAAAGATCTAAAAAGTCACAGTAATAAATAACATAATAACCAAAATATCAGCCATGGATGAAGGCAGAATAAAAATAGCTCCCTTAGCAATGGAACCACCATGACAAAATCTTAGCCCTTTGGTAACCCCAAGTATAGTGAAGTCTTGAGGGTTTTTCAAAAATTTGAAAGGAGCACATGGATTCTATATTCTTCAAACTTGAACACTTTAACAACCTACTTGCCATTTTTTAAAATAATTCTAAGGTATGTTTGAGATGGCAATTCTAAACTCCTTCCTTTTTTCTTTTCCTTTTTTCTGGAAGCTCAAGTATCAGTGAAAGTGATTTTATGACTGTCCTACAAAGACACATCAGAAGTATTGGAATTAATTCATTAAAAACAATGAGCCAATCTCTTCTTAATATTATTCTGCACTTCAGCTACAACCATAGCTGCTCCAAGCAATTCTGCCACCACTGACTTCTGCTAAGGTATGAAATAATTCAAACATGTTCTTTTCTTATGTAACTATGGAACAGGTTATCAGAACTGAAAGCACACACCCTTTGCCTCACTTGATACAGATTATGTGCCAGCATGTTCTGCATAGATTCCACATCTTTAGGGGAAAGTTTCTGTATTCTTTCATTCCTGCGCCTCCTGCAAACAAATATGAAGGCAAATATTATTTGACTAAGCAAAAAGTTCAATCATTATTTCACTAGAATAGTTTCGCCTACATTCTGTTATCAGTTACTGTTACCTGTAAGTTGACTTTCCTAACAAAGGGTGGCAAGAAATCATTTGTAAATCAATGGAACAAACAGCTTAATTTCTTTGCAAGCTGCATATGTATATTTGAATATTATCACTATTAGGTACAGCAGTCTTCTTACTAAAAAAATAAAATAATTTATAGAGGTGTAATGTAGAAAGAAGAAATTCATTATATAAGCCACATATAAATGCAAGTAGAACCATTACCATGTATCACACACATATAAAGTTTCTTTGTTGAAGTGTGTATCATAACATATTAAATCAGAATCAATGTTGAATGACTTTGAAATGCAATTAGTTTAATTGGTGAATCAAGCTGAGGGATCAGAGGTATAAATAAAGGGGAGAAACCCCTAAGTTCAATTTTTAAAAAATCTATATTGAAATTAATAGAATTTAAATTACATAATCAGATATCCTGGATATTATAAACTAATATAAACAAAGTATGTCACAGGTCTTCTAGAACCAAAATTCTCAACCAGCGCTACTAATACTACAACTGTAATTTAGAAGTAGTCTGGTTGGGAAATAAAGTAACTCACTGAAACTTAGAATTTTAAAAAACCTACATAATTATAAAATGCCTCTAAACAGATATTTTTATTTCTCTCGTTCTAAGACCTAGTTCTCAAAGTAACTTGATTGGACTTAAGATATGCCAGATTGACAACAAAATTCTAGATTGTGTACAGGTTTATTTTTTCCTACGAATTTTTTTTTACTGTTTTAGTCTTGTTATTCTCAAACCTATCATTTCATATGCTAAAGAAACCTCTTTTTAAAAAAACAGGACCAGCCATGCTACTACCATAAGTAGAGATACAGAATAATTGGAAAACGTAGAAAAGCAGCAAGATATTGGATAATATCATGAATTAGCCTATGCTAAGCTCTTTATTCCTGCTATCTCCATTGTTGAAACTGAATAACTGTCAGAACTGTCATTCTGGACTGGACAGAATAACTGTCCAGTCCAGAATGAAATGGTACAAATGGAACAAGAAAGAAGGCACCATGTTGCCCTTCGTTTTGGTGAAAACAACATTCTAACTTAGGCCAATCTTCACAGTAAAATATTATTAACATTATTCCAGAGACAGGAGTTTCCTAGAAATATGAAAGTTTTTTGTTTCTTTATAGAAATTTAGGTACAAAAAGTTAGATTAAAGAGCACTAACAATTGGAGGTCAACAAATAGAAGTTATTAGCATTAAGGAATCAAAAAATATGTTTGAATCAATGTAACTGTGAAGGCTCTGTCTGGAAACAGTTTCAAGGTAGCAGTGAGTACGATTCTGCTATTATTATATGGAACTCATTTCTGAGTTGGCTAAAACGTGAAGACAATCATTCATGAGTTTAGCTATTAACCAAGGAAGTTCATAACAGTTCCTTAAGGGAGAAAACACATGGTTTCTCTCCACTCCTTATACAGATAGACTTATGTGCTATGCAACTTATAATACAGGTCTGTTTCAAATAAAATAAAGGAAACCAACCAATAAGCCAATTTTTAAGTAAAAAAATTCTACAGTTTTAAGTATCAGATTCAGTGAAAATTTTACAGTTAAATAAAACTGATTACTTCACTGATGTTTTCTTTTAGAGTAGACTCTAACTTTTCTTGAGTTAACTTTTATTAACTATTATTTCTTCTTAAATATTTTTATCCCATGTTTATTATTCTTAGTATGGTAATTTCAAATATATTATGATTTTTTTAAAGGCATATTTGAATGTGTGTATTTAAGTATGTACATCATGGCTGTGTAATCCTCAGAATACAAAAGCAACTCATTATTAAGGATTGTTACATATTTTCAGATTTTATTGCACTATAATACTTTAAAATGAATTTAATATATATTCATGGAAACATCTAGTCAATCAACATCATGCATTAAGTATTCCAATAAAATTTGCTAGCCAATAGTGTGATGTGGGCTTGTGAAAACTAAATTGTGCATGCCTGTGCCATGTGCAAGCCTATCCTATTTAAATATATCAGAGTTTATGTAAATACAGGAATGTATGCTTAGATCTCTGACGTCTCAGCACACAGTGAAGAACTAGATGAAGTTTTGTTCATTCTAGCTCCTACTTAATCTAACCTAGGGCTGTCAGATCTAGACTGCAAAAACCCAGTTGATCTTCTGATGGCAGCAAAAAGCTAATATCTTCTTATATCCCTTTGTTGCCATGTCTAACATCATCTGTATTTTTGCAGCCTAAATATGATAGACCTTTTACTTTTTTCTGTACAATATTTATTTTAAAAATGATGTAGATGGAAGGTATCACTTTGGTATAAGGAAAAATTTAGCACAATGAAGTTATATACTCAAAACCTAAAGGATAGTCCATCATCCTGCAGCTGAGGGTCTTTTGTCTTGTGGATAGTTTGGCCCAGAATTTCTTAATGTGCACCAAAATATTTGCTTGGGGCAAGGAGCTGGAGCTCTGAATTTCTGTCTTTAGAAACATGTTTCTCTTTTGGGGAAAATATAATATTCTGCCTTTTTAATATTTCCTAAAATATTACATTCTTCTAAGAGGGGTGGGTGCTAACTTTCTACATTCAGTAGAATCAATTCACATATTCAGCTGCAAATTACTGATTATCAGTTGTCTATTAAAGGTGCCCCCCCAGATGTGGTCTTCAAATGTAGCTAAACTGCTATAAAAACCATTGCTTTTCACCACCGGCAATGTTGCCTGGACTTACTTTCTTTCTTTCTTTCTTTCTTTCTTTCTTTCTTTCTTTCTTTCTTTCTTTCTTTCTTTCTTTGATTTGTCAATCGCTTACAAGATAATTAAGTATAAGGATAAACATAGTTGTGAATACATGAAATGAATACATATAAGAGAAATAAAAAGAAACAATAGGACAGGGACGGTAGGCACGTTAGTGCACTTATGCACACCCCCTACAGACCTCTTAGGAAAGGGGTGATGTCAATAGTAGACAGTCTAAGGTTAAAGTTTTTGGAGTTTGGGGAAGAAACTACAGAGTCAGGTAGAGTATTCCAGACATTGATCACTCTGTTGCTGAAGTCGTATTTGCTGCAATCAAGTTTGGTGCGGTTAACCTTGAGTTTGTATCTATTGTGTGCTCTTGTATTGTTATGGTTGAAGCTGAAGTATTCATTGACTGGTAGGACATTGCAATGTATGATTTTATATACTATACTTAGATCAGACCTAAGACGACGTAGTTCTAGGTTTTCTAGGTCTAGAATTTCAAGTCTGGTGGCATAAGGTATTCTGCAACGAGTAGAGGAGTGTAGAACTTTTCTTGTGAAACATTTCTGGACTTTCTCAACTGTGTTAATATCAGATACATGATGTGGGTCCCAGACTGATGAGCTGTATTCGAGTATTGGTCTGGCAAATGTTTTGTATGCCCTAGTTAGTAGTGTGATATTACCAGAGAAAAAGCTACGTAGGATTAGGTTAACAACCCTTAATGCCTTTTTGGGTATGTAGCTACAGTGGGCTCTAGCACTTAGACCATTAGAGATGAGTACTCCAAGGTCCTTGACGGAGTTTGGATCATCAACAAGGTCTTGATCATCTGGAGAACCATATGTTGCCCCTGTTCATTAAATTCCTTGATTAAATAAAATATTTGCATTGTTCTTAACATACTTACAGAGAAGATGATTTGGAAGCCGTAGGTGTCATGCTCCCACTTTCAACCATTTCAATGACTTGTCTGATTTCCAGTTTCTTATATAAAGAAACAAGGCTGGATTTAGGCTGTTGTTTGTGCAGTAGTATCTTCTTCAGAAAATTATTGTCAAACTTCTTAAATCTGGTAAACGCAATAATCAAGATGGCAAACATTGTTCCTGCATTAATTACTTTACCAAAGAGCTCTCAAGTTTTTCAAAAACCAAAAAGTAGCAGCATAAAGGCTGTGGCCTACAGCAGCTTATCTTGTGTTAAACCAATAAGAAAAGGGCAATCAATTCATTGTTATGGGAGAAAGAGGCTAAAAGAACAGAGCATACTTTTGATGAGAGACAGGCAAAATCCTGAATTCTTTTACACTTGTTCAGCAGACTGCCAGATCTTAACAGCCATTTATCATTCAGTAATATGACGATAAACTTCTACTTATGGATAAATATATGAAAATCAAGGAAAAAGAAAAAATGTGATTTAATAATTTAAAGATAATTTAGTGAATACGCAAAATGACATATTCAAATACTGAGTGAAGATACTCCACTCCATCCTGCTTTAAACTAAATCAACATTACTTATGCTTTTCTTTAGTTTTCCCAGTTAATTTTAGCTTAGTTTATTCAATTTACTTTTATCCAGTTATTTTATTTTGACTAACAGTCATAGACACATCCTTACTTGTCTCTCAGTTGATAATGGCTCCAGTGTCCACATATATCTTCAATTCCAGCTTTTAAATGATCCATCAACTATAGATGCAAAACATTTTATTATGAATTAAAACATTTCTTTTTTATTATTATTAATGTATAATATAAAATACAAAAATGCAAAAGAAAATAGTAGAAAAGATAGGAGATGGAAAAGGGAAGGGAAAAGTGTAGGATATAGGGACATAAAGAAAGAAAAGGCATTGACTTCCAATTCCCTTTGGTGCAGTAGAATAAGATAATATCAAAACTCAACTTTTTACTTTTATATAATACAAGTAGTCCTTGAATTACGACAACTCATTTAGTGACCATTCAAAGTTGCAAGAGTGCTGAAAAAAGTGACTTATGACTGTTTGTCACACTTACAACATTGCGGCATCCCTATAGTCGTATGATCCAAATTAAGATGCTTGGCAACTGGTTCATATTTATGACCATTGTCGTGTCTCAGAGTCATGTGGTCCCCTTTTGCAACCTTCTGACAAGCAAAGTCAATGAGGAAATTAGATTCACTTAACAACCGTGTTACAGCTGCAGTTAACAGCTGCAGTGGTTCACTTAACAACTGTACTTTCCCGGTACTCCCATGTTATGCACCTCCTGCGCGAGCTGCATTGGCTGCTGGTTGCCCTCTGGGTGAGATTCAAGGTGTTGGTGTTAACATTCAAAGTCCTTCATGGCTTGGGTCCGGGGTATTTGCGGGAGCGTCTCCTGCCGGCATCGAATGCCGATCGCCCTGTGCATGTACACAGACAGGGATTCCTCGGGGTGCCGCCCGCAAGACAGTGTCAGCTGGCGGTGCCCCGGGGAAGGGCCTACTCTGTAGCGGCTCCCACCTTATGGAACCAACTACCCCAGGGGCTCCATTTGGCTCCTGATCTCCGCTCTTTCTGCCGTGATCTGAAAACCTGGCTGTTTGAGCAGGCCGGGCTGGACTGACCTCTGGGGGGTTGGGTTTAAATTGGTTTTTAAATTGGTTTTATTTATTGGGCTTGTTTAGGTTTAATTCTTTTTAAAAATATTTATTGTTTGTATTTTAGTTGTGAGCGAGTCCTTTCGAGAGGGGGCATACAAGTCCAATTAAATAAATAAATAAATAAACAAACAAACAAACGAACAAACAAACTGTGGCAAGAAAGGTAATAAAATGGGGGAAATTTCACTTAACAAATGTTTCACTTAGCAACATAAATTTTGGGATCAATTGTAGTCATAAGTCAAGGACTACCTGTAGTATAAACTAGCTATTTTTATAACAACAAACTAATTGGTAAAACCCAAAATCAATGTTTCTTTTTTTCCACCTCAAACATAAAGTCCAGAAGCAGTTTCCATGAATTAAATTTCTTGCGTTCTAGAATAAGTACACAGCAGTTTATTTCAAAACAGAATTCCGTAAATAGAAATAATGGAAATCCTCAGTGTTCATCTTCTACAGTGGAACCTTAGCTTGTGAACGACCAAATTGGGTTCCGACCAGTGGTGGGAATAAAAAAAATTTAGTACCAATTCTGTGGGCATGGCTTGGTGGGCATGACAGGGGAAGGATACTGTAAAATCTGCAGTCAGAGGTGGGATTTGCCAGTTCTCCAAATTACTCAAAATTTCCACTACCAGTTCTCCAGAACTGGTCAGAACCTGCTGAATACCACCTATGGTTCCAACCAAAAAATCCATCCGATTTTTTAATTGGGTCACAATTCAAAAATTGGGTGATGAACAAATCCTTGCCACTGCGATTTCCCCTTTCACGCATGCGCAGTCTGTCATGCTTCCGGTCACATCCAAATCAGGTTGCAACTGTAGTCCTGGAATGGATTACGGTCGTGGCCCGGGGTTCCACTGCCTTGGATATACTAAATCAAAATTCACAAATAATATTTATCCTGAAGTGCTGTGT
Source organism: Naja naja (assembly GCA_009733165.1). NCBI lineage: Eukaryota > Metazoa > Chordata > Lepidosauria > Squamata > Elapidae > Naja > Naja naja. Next base: position 18,887,933 of record CM019153.1, on the reverse strand, counting down.
TCAACACAGCATCCCCTCAATATGAATATAACTTCAGGGCAATAAGTAAAAGCATTTATCCTATAATATTCTTCAAAACTGTATAGATAAAACCAGAATAAAGCATAAGGACCGTTAGAACTGTGGCTTTCTTTGGCACTAGCATCATCAAATAATAATTGTTCCAAAATCTCAACACATAAAACATTGCATCTGCTGAAATATCTCTTTCTTATCCCTTGCTTTTGTGGTCAAAACCTGACCCAAAACACTAAATCAAAATAAAATGGTGGGGGGGAGTCCTGAAAGACTGCATTAAGTCAAAACTGCAGCTGCCCCTGTCAGTCATGAAGAAGCAGGGGAAATCCCAAAGGTCAAAAGAACCATTAGTTTATCAAGTTTCAGGTTTTAAAGTCATACAGTACATGCTTTGAGGCAGCTGATTCCAATTGCAAACCTCAAATTAAAAATGAATAGCTATTCCTAGATGTTTGGAGACCCAAAGCCATTAAGAGCGGGCAATAATTTATAATCTTTCTATGTTCCTGTTGTCCATTAATACTAAAAAATTCAACTTACTCGCATATGAATTTCTTCATTTATTGATTCTTTTTTATTGGTCTTCTTAACATCTAGGTATTTTACCAGAGGTCTAATGGTGATTCCCTTCATGTGAAATAAAGAAAGAAGAAAGAAGAAATCCAACCATTAAACTGTGCAACTGAACAGTATGAATGGGATACCTGTAGTATTAATTGAGGCCTAGCATAACTTCTATTTCCTGATTATTTCACATGCTAAAATAGCTTTGGGGGTAGGAGGGAAGTACCTAGTATTTTAAAAAGCCATTTTACCAGTATGATACATTTACCTTTGTGCACAAAATCCCGAGTCTATATTTGTAAGAACACAAGATCAGGTTAGATGATTGGATGGGGAAGATCCCCAGGGCCTTCAATAAAAATTTGTTCTAATGTCTGCAAGATGCACTGATGCTTTGTGATGAAATATTCTCCTTACCTGAATGAAAACAGTAAAGTATATCACCACAATAGTAGATGTAATAAACATCTTCTTTCTAGGGTAGAGGGTGGTAGGAAGCAAAAACGCAAGGGAGAAGCTGCTGGCTCCTCTTAGCCCACTATAAGTAACAATAAGTTGATCCTTTAGAGTAAATTTGTAAGTGCGGAACTTGTTGCAAATGGAGAACAGAAAGAACACACCTAAGAAACAAAATAATAAAAAAAGCATAACTCCCTAATAAAACAGAACTGGAAACATGTATGTTATGCAAACTATCCAAGCCAAACAAAGAATACTGTAATGAAGATCTAACATAACCTGCTTATCCTGCCTTAAGCAATATATCCAGAAGAGTTCTATAGGTAACACTTTGTCTTAGCAAAGTAAATTATGCCTCAATCTATTTTAGCCAACACAATTACACCTGAAGTCTTTGTTAAACTGGTTAGACCAGTCAGATCTGAACGGTCCCAACATTTCTCTTTCTGTTTTACATTCTCTTCCTCTTACTTTCTGTCTCAGCTAGCAACGTTTAAAGCTTTTTATCCATCCAGTTTGTTTTCAAGTTGCCTATGCAATTTACTTAGTGCTCTCCAAAGCATGCAGAAAAGCAGGGTGAATCCAATGAAAGCCCAGTTCCACTCATGATTCCGACCAATTGTAGACACTCCCATGAACACAAAGATCAGGGTCTCGCTGATACTGCTCAGCATTTTCATGAAGTATTTTATGGTTATGTAGGAATTTTGAGAAATATTGGCTTCCACATATTTCTTCATTGTCACTGCACATGCTGTAATCCTGTTGAGTCATAAACATTGAAGAAAAGGAGTAAGAACCATTGGAAACAGAGGAACATGAAAAGAGAATTTGGCATATTTCTACATTCATTGTGAAGGTTATTTTACGGTGTCAATCAGAAATTGGAATTGGAAACAAAAGGAACAATGAGAAACAACAGGAAATTCTCAACATGTTTGGAGCAACATAAAGATTTGCAGAAATAGATATCCATTAAAACAAATAAATATTGGGGAAATAGTTGCTCTTTCCTCAAAAAATCAGGATTAAGCCTGGATTAAGCATGATCTGTGATCGTGCAATTATTATGCATCTTCTAGTAAAGAAACTTGAAAACTAGAGGGCAGTAAAACCCATATTTTCCAAAATACAGCTTCCAGTTTATAGTGTTCTTAATTGCTTGTCACTCTTTTGGCTAAGGTCTATGTAGTATAGCAGCTTTCCTAACACTCTGATCTCAAGATGTGGGGAAGTTACCACTTATAAAATTTATACATTCTCTAAATAGTTTTGATGTCACACCTGAAGGCAAACAGAAACCTGGACCATAACATCTTGATTCAACTTCTGATTATGTATGGCTATTGTATGTTGCCTCATAGCATACAGTTCTCTAGGTACTTTGAAAGCAAGAAAATAATAATAATAATGAGGAAAATAAAACATGAGAACATTAAGATGAAGAACAAAGTACCTGCCACATGCAATGTTGTATAGTTGTGCATTGTTGTGTAGGGTAGAGAAGATTAGAAAGTGGAGAGGCACCAGAAAGTGCCAAAGAGGAAGAATGCTCTACAATAATTCTGTTTCACTAGTGCACAAAAAGTTGACTGCTGTTTCAATACATTGCTGATGCTAAGGCTATCTAAATGGGAAATCAGTCCACAGATTGTCCACTGCAGGATTAGTTGGCACAATTAATTTTGTCCATTCTTTAGCTGATGATATGCAACTGAACTCATATCCTTTGAAATTCTGACATCCCCAAATTCTTATCATCTTGTCATGTTTAATAAAACAATGAAAGAAAAAACAGGTAGCCCTTGACTTACAACTGTTCACTTAGTGACTGTACAAAGTGACAATGGCACTGAAAAAAGTGACTTATGACCAAGTGCCAATGAGCCACAGTGGCACAGTAGTTAGAATGATGTACTGTAGGCTACTTCTGCTGACTGCCGGCTGCCTGCAATTTGGCAGATCGAATCTCACCAGGCTCAAAGTTGAGTCAGCCTTCCATCCTTCCAAGGTGGGTAAAATGAGGACCCAAATTGCTGGGGGCAATATGCTGACTCTGTAAGCTGTTTAGAGAGGGCTGTAAAGCACTGTGAATCGGTAAATAAGTCTAAGTGCTATTGCTATTGCTATTTTCCACACTTACGACTATTGTAGCATGTCCATGGTCACATGATTTACATTCAGATGCTTGACAATTGACTCACATTTATGACTGTTGCGGTGTCCTGGGGTCATCCTTCTGACAAGCAAAGTCAATAGGGAAACCAGATTCACTTAACAACCATGCTACTAATTTAATAACTGCAGTGATTTATTTAACAACTGTGGCAAGAAAAGTCATAAAATGGGGGCAAAACTCACTTAACAAATTTCTCACTTAGCAACATAACTTTTTGGCTCAAACTGTGGTTGTTACCTGTAGTTAAATCCATGAAAAAGAATATTCATGTTATCTATGTTTAGTTTAAAGTGTTTAAATGAAATCAAAGTCAAACATGAACTATTCACAATCTGAAGTATAATCCTTGATCCAGAAAAGGCTAGGTTCTGCTGCAGTTCCAGAAGTCTGTTCATGAATGGAGCTCTGCAACCATATCACCCTGATTTTGTCTCAAAACTTGGTTAACAGCAGAAATCGCGCCAGTGTGAGAAAAAGCATCCAGCATGAAGATATTCCCTAACCTTGACATAAGCAGCACTTAATAAGGATGTAATTCAGTACCATATGCTGAGTTCATTATTATCAAAGGAGGGAAAGGCCTAAAACACCTTTGTTTAAATGAATCATTGCCTGGTGCCTAAAGTGTTGTGGTTCCTCAAACATTCTTTCTTATCACCCAAGGCAATTACTCAAGGGTGTAAAACCAGGAAATACTAAGTTAATAAGAGGCTGCCAGATAGGAAAAGGAACATTGCAAGTTTTACTTACGCCAAGATGCCAGATATGTAAAGTATTTCCGCGGTTAAATAGGACAGGTAACTGAACATGAAGACCAAGAGAGGTTCAATGGCAGAAATGTTTTGGGTGAATCGAGTCATAAAAGCTGCCACAAATCCAAAGACGATGCCAAACAGCAGCCCTCCAAGACTGACCACAAAAAAGCGAGCGCAGCCAGCTAGAATGTCAACAGATTCAATTGTTTCATATTTATGCATCTGGGTAAAGTCAATGAATATATTGTACAGGACCTGCACAGGAGAAAGAAACAAAACATTTCATCCTTAATTCTCCCCAGAGACGCTCACTGCCATTATCCTTTAGACCAGCTATTACAGTGCAGCAGATGCCTTGCAGGGAGATGCCACTTCCACTATAGCTTTAAATAAACAATGAATTATGAAGAACTATTTCCCCTCCCATCATTCAATGTCCCAATGGAGCAAAGAAATTCAAATACACTTTTTAAAAAAATGGTTGTCCAATCCCTTTTAAGAAGAAATTGAACAACCATTTGTCTGAAATGGTATAGGGTTTCCTGTATGAGCAGGGGATTGGACTAGAAGATCTCCAGGGTCCCTTTTGACTCTTTTATTCTGTTATGTTAAAAATAATACAAACACCTGAGAGTAAAACTAGGCTTGATTTCTTTGTGTGGCACCAAAAAAATACATGAGATTTCAGTAATATTTATATGCATTTCAGCCTCTCCTCCTGCTAGTGATATCTTTCATTCAGATTGTTGCAAAATGATCATCTGTCATAAATTAGTCATGTTCAGAGACATCAAGGATACATGTTTTTTTTTCACCTGCTGCTGCAATAGACATGAAAGATATTAAACACATAGAAAGCATGAAATACATTTGCATCCTTTGCTAGAAAGCAGGCATGCATGCTAAATGAGTGATCTGTATATTTTAAAATAAATGAATGAATGATTGGAGCATTTTTGCTCTTGCTAACTAACTTGGTTTTTAGTCAGCTGTGTGAAGTTAACTTTGGTGCTATCATTCTGGTCATGGAAAGCTCGTCCCAAAGAAACTCATCTGATGCCTTCTGTAATTTTTGTTTTGTTTTTGTTTCCATCTACTGTATCATTTGAAGGCTTGTTTTGAAAAAAAAAAGTGACCTGTGTGGGATACACTGCAAATTTGTACTGATGGTAGATTTAACTTAGATTTTTATTTACATTCTAAAATGTGAGTTTGCCTTTTACTATTGTATTAGGTCCTCAGGGGATTTTGTTACTGGTGAATGCAAACATTATAACAAAATAAACCAACTAATGAGTGAAATACTCTTTATTTGCAACACCCAGCTCTGAATAATTCACTGCAATGATATAAGCTACAGTACTTGGAGAAGCATTATCATATACTCTCATTGCTTCAGCAGGCAAATTTGTCTGAGCTTGGAAACTAGGTAAGGCTAATCTTAGGTAAAATTTGGGTGAGAAAGTAGGAGAAGTATTGGAGGCTATGGATTAGACTAGGCAGTTGAAATAGGTCCTGTAAAAAGACAGTAGCAAACAACTTTCATATGTTTGCCAAAAAACAGCACAACAGTCCTAAAAGATGAAAGAGGGCTACTGAGGAATGCCATTTACAAGGACTCAGGGTTGAGTTTTCCCAGTGATGGTTCTCTTCTATCTGGAGATACTCAGTTTTCCTTCATCATGTTGGGCTTCCAAAAGGCCATAAAGACTTGGGAATTTATTAAAAGAATTGAGCAGCACTGTCATAACATATTGTTTAAGGATCCTTAAGGAGTCAGAAAACCCTCCTTTAGACATGGAGGCCAGCTGGGTTACTTTGGGCCAATCATTCTCTCTGAGCCTCCCATTCAGATGCAAAAAAAAAGTATTTACCAACTTGCACTGGGCCAGTGTGGTAGATTATGCTCCAAAATGTTAAATTAAGAGGTCTTCATGCTGCAATGATTGATTCAGCTGGCTATAGCCAGTATATGTACTCAAAACAATCTCAATTAACAATGGTATCACTGAGCGTAGTTTGAAACCCTAGTGAGAATCATTACTTGATAATAAAAATATGTGATTGGAATTCTTAGTTGGTAACGAGACACCATGGTTCTTAATTCTTTATAAAATGGTTAGCTGTAAATTATTCCCAACTGCAAAAGCTAAAGGCATGATTTGTTGCTTAGGTATCATTTTGATTAAGGATCTCGGTCTCTGCTATTCCTCAGCTATAAAGTCAGCATGATCTTTGTAATTAAAGTTTTCAAAAGGCAATACAATGAATGTACATTTGGTAGTTTATTTGATTATAAACTTGGCAGATTGTAGCTTAAATATGGACAGTATGTTCACCTAGTACTAGACTCCATTTGACAAGGGCACTTGTTCTAATCCTTGATCAGCCACCAAAAATATATCGGTTATCTTGGGCCTACTTCAAAAGGTTATTCAAATAACAGAAGAGGATGATTTGGGTTGCCCTGTCCTCCTTGGAAGAAAGAGAGAAATGTATATACCTGTGCATTACAGAAGCTCAATTTTTACAAAAAGTTGTAACATACTTACTACAGTTATCCCATCATTTAATAAGGATTCTCCAAATATCATCATGTAAAGTTGTTCATTGACAGACATCTCCTCAAAGACAGTTAAGACAGCTGTTGGATCCACTGCTGAGACCATGCTGCCAAATAACAGGCTGTCAAGCAGGCTCACATCCTTGAGGCCAAAAGGGGTGATCTGGCAAATTCCATAAAGTGACAATCCAATGCCAAAGGAATTTATGAGGGAGCCCATTGCAGACCACCAAAGAATTGAACCGAAGTTTTCAAAAAAGGGACGGGTTGACATAAAATAGCCTCCTTCAAGGATAATGGGAGGAAGGAGGTATAAGAAATAAATGCTGGTAGTCATAACTGGTGGAGATTTGTGCTTGGTGCCAAAAATAATCCCACCAACCAAAACACCCATGGCAATGTGGACACAGTTTTCTGGCATGAAGTGTGGAAGACGATGGTAGAGATGGAAACCTTGAAAGAAAAATAGAAACTTCATGATGTTATATTGGGGTTTGGGAATTTTAATAAATTCTACCCTTTGTTCTCCATATTGGATATTAGCCTGATGGAGCCCTAGGATAGATTAATCACATTCTTTCTAAAGATGACAATTTGTTGCTCTCCAGTAATAATACTGCAGTGGCCCATTCCTTGAATGAACGGAAGAATTTCTGAGCAACCAAAATGCATAAGGAACATTGAAATACTACACAACCAGACTTGATCAGATAGCTTAACTGTAATTGTGATTACAATTGTGATTTAAACATGTTTAATTTTTTATTGTAGTCTAAGGTTTTTTTAAAAAAAGAAATTAATGTCCTTAATATAAAGGTTTTATACACAATGGTTTGTGATTCCCTAGATACTGCCAGTTTGTAATTCAGATTGACCCAGAAGGCATTAGGAAAGTTACCATAACATGGATTTCCCTTCTGGATAATGAATATCAGAAGCTGCATCTCAATTCATACTTTCAAACACTTCCTTAGAATCAGAAAATAATGAATTGTGGCTGTTATGTATGTAGGTTTGAAGTCATTGGTTTAGTTTGAACTGTTCTTGTAAAATGTTGGAAATGATTGGTTTAAAAAGTGTGGGAAAACCCTGCACTCTGATTGGCTGGCAACTGCGGCTGCTGGCTATAAGTAGCAGCTGCAGCCCAGCCAAATTGGGTCCGTTCTGAGCTGTAGTCACTAATAAATTAAGAGCTTGAAGCACTCCGCGTCTGTCTCTTCATGCAAACTTAACAGTGGCCATATCAGAGAATCTGATAAATGGCCTATACAGATTTCACTGATTAATTGAAATACACAGGCAGAGACACAGCTTGTTTTTTTGCATCTAGCAACCTAGGATCTGAGTAACTCGGTGAAAATTTGATGTTGTTCAGCTAGACCTTTTCTGTGTGTGTTTCAGTGTTACGTTTCCTTTTCCTTTCAGTGAAATGCATTTGTCCTTCACTTATTTTCTTTTTAATCCAATGTCCCATCATATGTTATCCTCTATTCTTCCAGGTATATTGAGTCTAGGGTGATTTTTGCAAAATATCTTCTCAGCCTCCCTTGTCAAACCCTCTGTTTTCTAGCATTGCTTTCTTAGACTTCAATATACAAAAGCAGCAGCAATATTTGTGCATTTTCCTCATAGAAGAGTGACAGCAGATATGCTAGTATTTTTGTTCCATGACTCTTCGAAATGGTTTTCAGTTCTGATAGACAGACAGACAGACAGTCAGACAGACAGACAGACAGACAGACAGACAGACAGACAGATTAGGGATAGGGATAGGGATAGGGATAGGGATAGGGATAGGGATAGGGATAGGGATAGGGATAAATCAATTAAATAATCCATTATATCAGAGCAGCTTATACAGTTGGAGCTAAAGACTTCATTATCACCATTAACATAATATAATATAGAATGTTCCTTTTTCTGTAAGAAATCTGCATATGGTTACATATTACTCAAATCTATAGATCTTTTAAAAGTGTTTAAGGAAATTGTATTGTAACTTCACAGTATCCAGGCAAAACACTACTCACCAAGGACAGTATTCTTAATGATAAAAAAGGTAAACGTCTATCAGATTATAACATAATTTAAATTTAAATTCTGTGTTTCTGTGACAATGGTCAAGTAAAAAGTAAATTATTTTTTAGTTATTTTTAATGTAAGAATTTAAAATTATTTCTAATTTAAATACATACATATTCAGAATGTACGTTTCTTAAATTTAGTGTTGATCTTCATTGAATTTAGTTTCAAAAGTTAGGAAAGAAAACTAACCATTTAAAATATTAGCAGAATATATTTTCAAGTACTGTGGTTTAAATGAAACAAATCATTGCTTTCCTTTGGAAAATGTAAACTGTTGTTAAAATTATAGGTCTGTTCACAACCATCAGTGTAATAAAACCCATTGATTATAAGTATATTTACATCCAAGTAAAAGTGTGTGGTGTTTACCTTCCACACATATTATAACTGGAAGATTAAAAAAACACTTTACATTTAAAAATAAAACTCCAAATTGCAAAACCGTCAGTGCTTTTCCAAAGTTAGTGAGGTGAAACTTTCAGAGCAAATTTTAACACGAAACGTTGCATATGCTCTTGAAGGTGTCTGAATTAAAAAGTTGCAATACAGCTCTAAAAATTTTCACATTCACAATTTCACATTTCAAATGTAAATCACATGGAGGTTAATTTTGGGTTCATCACAAAGTAATTTTAAAACCTTTAGCACTATATCTGTTCTCACTGGGTGACAAGCATACTTAATTTTTCAAGCCTCAAGTAGAAACTTCTTTGCAACCTAAATTATCTCACTAAATTGTTATTTCCTTGGTAACAAGTTGTTTTTTTTCCTGTTTTTGCAGTTTTACCTTTTCATACCTACTTTTATTAAAGAAGTATTTTTCACTCACCTATTTTCGCAAGAGAAGCCAAGAGAATCCAAAGTGTAACTTCGTATGGTATTTGCACATATTCATAGTCCAAGGTGAAAATATGTAGCCTCTCATCTCGTCCTGATTCTGTCCCATCAAAGGGGTCAGCTTTATATAAAGCACTAGAATTTGTATGAGAATGTTGCAAAGACAGGTCTCCAGCAGCAAAATAACTATCTAGGCTGGATAGCAGCAACAAGCAGCTAAAAACATTTGGACATCCAAATGTCTTAACAGCCATGGTGAGAAGAATTTTATGTATGAGACGTCTTCAAGGCTGAAATATTAAACATGCTTTATCTTGTTAAATTCATTTTAAGTCAGAGTCTTTAGGATTGTTCCAGCTTTATGTAGACTTTCCTGTCTTGTTGCTTGGTCTTCTCAAACTCATTCTTCTAAATTTTATTTTCAATATTTTGTAATGTTCTGCTGCCACAGCTTTTAATTGAAGCCTTTCACTCCATTTGGAAGGAAAGAAACAATACAATTTTATGGCTAGTGGTACAATTATTGGTCCGAGACTACTACAACATAATCCACCAGACGTTCTGAGTTACAAAGAATCCAGAAACAGAAATATTTGACAGATCCACCTCCAACGTATTTTTTTCAGGTTTACTTACAGTGAATCATTTCTTGGTTTGTGGCAGAAACACATCAAATGTTATGTTAGAGACACCTAATGGAAGTCACAAGACTTGCAGCCATGACTTTACAGTATGTGTTTGGAACTATCAAGGGATCACTTTTACTTGTTTCTTTGTTTTGTTTATTTGTTTTGTAGATTTCTTTTTTATTGCCTCAATTGGTTGTAATCTAAACAATGTACAATATTAAACTTTGATAAAAGAGTACATTTTCATTACAGTATACAATAATAATATCAGAACAGTTTCATCATACAAACAAACATTCAGATGCTGGTAGCTATATATGTAGCTATCATCTCCAGTGCATTTCACAAAAACCAAGGACTTTACAGATAATAGCCAAAACCTGGAACTGTATTTGGAAACAAATCATAGACAATGGTAACATAGGTAGTACATTATATAGGTAGTCCTTGACTTGCAACCACAACTGAGTCCAAAATTTATGTTGCTAAGTGAAACATTTGTTAAGTGAGTTTTGCTCCATTTTATGTATTTTTTCTCTCTCACCCTCTGTATATGTGTTTGTATGTCACTTTTAATACATTACAGTCAGGTGCACCTTTAAAAGGATAAATCCAAGTTAAGCAGCCCCATCACATCCAACTGAATAGCATGTCTATAAATAAATATGGCGCAAACAGTACATTTCCATTTAACATTATACAATACTGCATTAAATAATTACATTATTTTTATGAAATACTAAAGACACAGTTGTTGAAATGGAAACCGGAAGTGATCATCAACTTACCCAGTAGCTTACAGAGTCTACTTAGAGATGGGGAATCTGTCCATTTTGGCTTTCCCATACTGTGTTTCTCATTTTTCTATGGATAAATGCGGTTCTTCCTGTTTCCATATTAGAATCATTTTGCTTCACAGTTGTAAATCAAATGCATATTTTTCTATTACTACAAATTGTGCATTACTTCCTCCAATATGCATTTGGGATTAGCAGATAGTTTTGTTCGTTTGTTTTTGTTCAATGGGCTTTGTTTTAAAAAACAATTGGTAACATGGGTGGCAACATTCATAGAGTTACAACTTTCAGAATTTCAGTTTAAAGTGGCCATATTATAAATAAAATGCAAATGAATCTTTCTCAAATTCCCAACTCTACCATTTAATAATCATTTATAGCTGTGGAGAGTTTTGAAATACTGATCTATGGCCTCTGCCGTGTTATACTCTACTTGCTCATCCTTTGTTTCTCATTTTCTGTTACCAACACCAACGGCTGCTGATGGGAAATGAAGGCCACTTGTCCAAGGCACTGTTGCTGTGTTTCACTGGCAAGTGATACCGTAATTTCTTCCAGAACTGCTTATTAGCTGAAGGGGAGGTAGATGTTCTCCAGGTAACCCTGGGTAAAATCCTGAGGGCTTTCTTCACCTTAGGAGATAATGAAGGTGGCTCCTGAAAAGTCTCAACTTGTATTAGGATGGGTTTCATTGTTTTATCTTCCAAGGCAGTGTTGATTGCTGCTTCAAGTTCAAAGAGAGCCTGGCTATTCTTAGCGTAGTTTGGATTCAAAATGATGATGGCCCGCCTGCTCTTTTTCATGGCACTTACAATGTCATCAGTGTAGGCTGGCAAAAGAGAGCATGATTAATAACGTATTTTGCTTCTTTTATCATGTCTTTGAAACTATGCCTTGAACTAGAGGTATAAAGCAGTATAAAATTCAACCAAAACATCCACAAAAACTCCAAATAAACATTTACCTTTCGGGGGAAAAAATTCAACCAAAACAATACAATCTGAAAAAGCATGCTAATTAAATCTGAGAAGTAAAACCTGAAACACCTCCTTCTTTGCAGCTCATTGACTGTCTCTAGATCAGGACTGAGTCTGTGTTTTTTGTATTTCCACTGACCAATACTGTCAATGACTTTTTACAGAACCACTGTATTTTATTCAAACTGGTCAAATCTTAGTAAACACGATTTGGGTTTGGGTTTGATTTTGCAGGCAGTCCTCAACTTATGACCACAATTGAGGACCCAAGATTGTTGGGGGCAATAAGCTGACTTTGTAAAAATGCCGCTTAGTAATAAGCAGGCATATACAATGGAATGAAGGCTATTGCTGAGCACACTGGGTTGTATCCCCCCAAAAATTGTAAGCCGCCCTGAGTCTTCAGAGAAGGGCGGCATATAAATGTAATTTTAAAAAAAAATTGAGCCCTAACATTTCTGTTGCTAAGTGAGACAATTGTGAAGTGAGTTTTGCCCCATTTTATGACCTTTCTTGCCATACTTGTCAAGTGAATCAATGCAGTTGTTAAGGTACTAAACACGATTGTTAAAGTGAATCTGGTGTCAAGCCAAAAATTGACATATGTGCAGCCATTTTAGTTAGGCTTAGTATATATTCTTTTTCTTACTTTCTCTGTGGCAGTCATGGGAGGATGGGTTTCGGGTTTGCCACATTCCTAAGGCGGGGGAGTGGAGATAGAGAGAGTTGTTTAGGCTAGATATTCTTCTTCCCGTGGGAAAACGAGCTATCTGTGCTTGGGCCCCTTGAGGTGGAGATTTATGACATCAAGCAATGTTGAATTACTTCTATTGGAGAATGTGACTTTTGGGGGTTGTTTCTAACTTCTAATATTGTGTGGTAATTTTGGGTTGTGTCAGATCTGGAATTACCACAAACTTTGCCAATTTGATGCTTTCCTAAATAAAAGAAATTGTCTTGGAAGATGGACTTTGTTTTATTCTTTTTAAATGGATTTCATCACTTGGAAACCTGACATCTGGCTTCCCCATTGACTTTGCTTATCATAAGGTTGCAAAAGGGGATTATATCACCCTGAGCCACTGCAAATGTCATAAATATGAATCAGTTGCCAAGCCTCTGAATTTTGATCATGGAGATGCTGCAATGGTCATAAGTGTGAAAAACAATCCTAAATCACTTTTTTCAGTGCCACTGTAACTTCAAACGGTCACTAAATGAACTGTTGTAAGTCAAGGATTACCTGTATTTGCAAATGATGCTAGCTTTAACATCACCTGACACAAGGCTGTCTCTTTTCTATGACAGAAAGTATTGATGCAGCTATTTTATTTTAGCTATTGCATGAAATCAAAGAAATAAATAGTATACCTCCACCTGGAAGGATGTCTCTTTCTGTGAGACATAGCTTATATCCATAATCGTGTTCTAAAATGAGTGGAAGAAATTCTAGAGCCAACTGCTCCTCAATGCATGGTTCTTGGTTGGCTTCAGTGAACTCCGGTTTTGCATAGGAGACAAAAGCATCAAATTCCTTCCAATCTAAAAATAAATGAATTAATTAAAATAATGATGATGAAAAGAAGCAAATGGGCATTGAAACTTAAAAAGGAGGAAGGAGAGGAGAAGGAAAGTTGAAGGAAAGGAAAATCTTTTCTAAATCAGAGAAATGGAGAGAAATGTTTTGTTTAAATTGGCCATTACCACCATGTATAATCAAACAACGCGAGGAAGGAGATCAGGAAAAGCAGAGGACTTCCGGTGACGCCTCGGTATGGCGAGGTAGGGAGGAAAACTAGCGCTTCTCCCACCTCGGGTTTTCCGTTCAGGGACGGCTGTTCGTGGCAGGGTGACTTCAAGATTTGAACACCCCAACGAGGAGCAAAGCTCAGAACCTGTTTGGGAAGTGCGATCCCAAAGGTGAAGAAGAGCTCCCGAAGTCCGGAACGGAAGAAGCCAGCCCCTCTGGAGCTGACCCGAAGACAAGGCGGTGTGCCAACAGAAGGAAGCAGAAAGAGAAGGCTGCAGACCGGAGGAGTGGAAAAGAAGCTTGGTGAGGGGCTGTAGAGGGTTGACGTGAATATTTGGTGGAGATTGCCTAAAAGGACTGGGGTGAGAGTGGAATAGAGCGGCAACATCTTAGCGATTACCCCAAAAGAAAGTAAAATGGAAGAGAAAAAGGCAAGCAACCCCAAAGAAGAGAAAAAGAGAAAGTGCTGTGAGTAAAAAGAGAAAGTGTTCCGGAAAAGAAGTGCTTACTTAGCTGGAAAGGGAGCGGTGGAGGCTGGAAGGAGAAATGAGTGAGCGGCAGATGAGAGAGCTAAAACACGCCGGGCAGTGACAGGACAACTGTGGAGGCAGCCATCGTGCCGGGGAGAGTGGTGAAGACCCAGACTAAGCGACCGATTGAACAACAGATTTAAAAGAGGAGGATATAAACCTGAACTACTGCACGCAAAAGAACTGTTGCCAGCGAAGGGAAAAGAAAAGATAATTTTGGAGTGAAAAATGGGAGGACCTGCGAAGAAACTCAGCGGCAAGGAACGGATGGAGTGGGAAGGATGGCCAGCACCATGACAGCGCAAATTGATAAACTCTTGGAGCATGGACAAACAAATGATTGAATAAACAGTTCCAGAAAAGGAAAGTTATAAAAACTTAACTAATTTAATTAATATATGGAGGAAGAAAAATAACTTGGGAAAGAAAGACAGAGCGGGGAGGGAAGAACATCGGAGATAACAGAACTGAGAAGAGCGCTGCCATCGTGACAGTGCAAACTGGTTACTTTTGATGGCACAAAGAACTAGATACTGAGAACGGTGGTACGAACAGTAGTAAGCTGAACAACAGAAGTGGACTTTATATCGGTTTATATGTATAGTATTTAATCTTATTCTATATTATCTAATTGGGAGAAAACTAATATAGGTAATTAAGTAAATAAAGATTAATAGAGATCTGATAGAGATATATAGATATATAAGAGAATCATAGTAGAACTGTTGTATTTTTATAGGCATTAAGATTTGAAATATTTCAGTTAACTAAATTATTTAATAGATAGGATAAGATTTAAGTTTTAATATTTAATATTCAAGATATGCAATATCTAACATTTAAGATATAAGATACATAACATATTCAAAATATTTAGTATATTTAAGATAACAGTGAGCTGAAATAGATAAAAGTAGATTACTGGGTGATATACAAACTGTTGACTTATATTAATTAATTAACTCACACTAACTATTAAGATCTGATTGAATTATCTTATATATTTCTTTCCTATTTAACTCCTTTATTTCTGGGGAAACCTATAATTCATTTGTAGCGTATACCTTGTCTCTCATATATTTATTAGAGTAACATCGAATTGTGAGTAAGGAATGTAATGAAATTGTAATCAAATGTCCCCCCCTCAACATCAATAAGAAAGGTAGTAGGCTCTAACCGCAATATAAGATAAGATAAGAAAATAGAGATTTCTCCCCCTTGGTGAAGGGTAAATAAGAGGGGAAAATACGAAAGGATAAAGGGATAGAGTCATTTGTAGCCTAACTGAGTGGAACTGTTGAAAGGAGGAGCTCTTGGTAAAATGATAGTTAGCAATGTGACGTGGGGAAATATAAACAAAATACTTAAAGACCAACAAAAGATTATAAAGGAAATGACATCCACAACGACCACCATTACCAAAACAGGGAAAAAGGGAATGATAACTGCAACCCCACCCAGCCCTACTGGGATCTCCTCCCAAAGAACAATAGAAGGGATGTTAGGCCCTGAGAAACCCAATACACAAGCGACTTCCCAAACACTACAGAATACACTTCAGACAATTCAAAACATGATGCTATCAATGCAGGAAATAATGCTGAATAATCATGCAGAAAGTAAGAGAGAAAGGGAACTGATGAGATCAGAACTAAAAAGTGAATTGGGAGAGATGAAAAATGAAATTAAAAGTTTAGAGGGGAAAATAGGACAATTACAGGAAATGACAAGGACAAACGAAGAAAAAATTGTAGCAATCACCAAACAAACAGATCAAACAGGGAAAAAAGTAGAGGATATGGAGCAAAAAATAAAAGACCAACATAGAGAAACAAATGAGACCCTGACCTATCTAGAAATGGATAGAGCCTCATATTATTTAAGGTTCCAAAATATACATGAGGAAAGAGGGGAAAACCTGACCTTAATAATGACGGAAATGCTAGCAACTCTACTGCGAAAGGAGAGAGACGAGATGATACAAGAAATAGACGAGACATACAGGGTTTTTACAAGCTATGCAAGAAGACATGGGCTCCCACGGGAGGTCCATGTCAGGTTCGTGAGGAAAAGAGTCAGGGAGATAATTTACAGACTGATGAGGGAGGAAACCATAAACTACAATGGTAGACAAATTATAGTACTAAAACAAATACCAAGAAGGGTGAGGGAACAAAGAAAAGAATACAGATTCCTCACGAACTACCTAAACAGAAAGAACATATTGTTTAGATGGAATGATCCTGAAGGGTCTGGTTACATGGGAGGGGAAAAGAACAAAGATTGACAACCTATACAAGGCCCAAAGATTTTTTGAACAGATAGGAGGATCAGAGGAGGAATTAAGTAGTAGGGGAGATTCACAAAACGAGTCGTGAGGACCTACAAGCTAGTATCAGAGGAGAAGAGAGAAGGGAGGGAAGGAGGGGACAGGGAAATAGCGCCAGGGAAGAAAGAAAAAGGAAGAGACAGGGGTGAAAACCAGGAGTCAAACAACAGGTAGAACGTGACAAAACCTAGAGGAAAAAGATCAAATGGGAAAGGAAATAAAATTAATATCAATAAATATTAATGGGTTAAATACCCCAAGTAAAAGGAGAAAAATATTTACTAGATTAGAAAGACAAAATGGGATATAATATGCCTTCAAGAAGTCCATATAAAAGAACAAGATAAAGAGAACAGGAAGTTGGGGAAAGCATTTATGGCCTAACAGGGGAAAAAGAGAGGGTGGTACTATATGTAAAAGAGGATATTACAGCAAAACTGATATACAATGATACAGATGGAAGAATATTAATGGTGGAAGCGGAGATACACAATAAGAAGACGTTATTAACAGGAATTTATGCAACAAATAAAAATCAAAAAGAATTTTATAAAAATTTATATGAGAAGCTGATAGAGAGTGGCAATACAAGGATTTGTCTAATGGGGGATTATAATGCAATAACTGATAATAAGCAAGATTACAAATGTGGACAAAATCAGTATCAAAAATGAAACATCCTACCAAAAATATTTTTTGAAATGTCAGAGGAGCTAGGATTAGAAGACGTATGGAGGAAAAGAAACCCAGGAATTACACAGTATACTTTCCACTCCAGTCCACATAAATCATGGTCCAGGATAGATATGATATGGATAAATAGTGAATTAAATAGGGAAATCCAAGACACAAAAATTTTAACAAATGTATGGGCCGACCACAACCCAATGTTACTAATTTGGAAAGAAGGGGGAAGGAAAGGAAAAAGATGGTCGTTGAAGACACCTGTTTTAAGGGAAGAAAAATATTTGCAAAAAATAAGGGAGGAATTAATAAACTTTTACAACTTCAATAAAAAGAAGATACATCACTACAGAATTTATGGGATACGACTAAAGCCTATATCAGGGGAATATCAATTGCATACACAGTAAATAGAAATAAGGAAAGATGGAAAAACAGGATGAGCTAGTAAAAGAAATTGGAAAACTAGAGAATAAACAAAAGAGAAACCGGACAATGAGCAAATTAGAGATGAGCTAATACAAATAAAACATGAATTTAACACACTTGAACAAGAGGAATTGCTTAAGAAGTTACAATACACAAAACAAAACTATTTTGAATATGCAAATAAACCGGTAGGTGGTTAGCATACAAACTGAGAAAAGAGGAGCAAAAAAGAACGATACAATACTTAGAAGATAAAAATGGGGAACTTGAAGCTGATTCGGAAAAAAAGAAAGAAATTACAAGAGATTACTTTGAGGATTTATATAAACAAGAAAAAGTAGAACTAACCAAAATAGAACAATACCTAAAAGAAGGAAACATTCAGGAGTTATCTGAGGACAAAAGAGAGATATTGAACAAGGAAATAACGATAGGTGAACTAAGAGAGGTGATTCAGAAACAAAAAAATAATAAAACACCAGGTCCAGATGGATATCCAAGTGAATTTTATAAAAAGATAGGAGATATACTAAACAATACATTTTAGAGGTCTGTAATGAGGTATTATTAAAAGCGAAAATACCCAACTCCTGGAGGGAGGCATACATAACACTCATACCCAAAGAAGAGACAAATATAAATCAAATTAAAATTACAGACCAATATCACTCTTGAACACGGACTATAAAATATTTATGACAATTATGGCACAAAGATTAAAAGGAATTATTAGTGAGAAAATTAATACAGACCAAAATGGATTTTTACCAAAAGGCAGATTAGACATAACATAAGAACAATAATAAACATATTGGAATATTATGAAAATCACCCGGGAAACCAAATGGCACTGATCTTTTTGGATGCACAGAAAGCGTTTGATAATTTGAATTGGGATTTTATGAAATTGCAAATCAATAAAATGAATTTTGGATATAATTTCGAAAGAATGCTTAACGCAATATATGATAGCCAAAAGGCAAACATATTGATAAATGGGGAAATCACCAAAACGTTCAAAATAGAGAAAGGGGTCAGACAAGGTTGCCCCCTGTCACCATTGTTGTTCATCACAATATTAGAAATACTGTTAGTTAGAATTAGGGGAAATGGGAATATAAAAGGAACGAAAGTTAAGAACCAAGAATATAA
Organism: Naja naja; assembly: GCA_009733165.1. Lineage (NCBI taxonomy): Eukaryota > Metazoa > Chordata > Lepidosauria > Squamata > Elapidae > Naja > Naja naja. Next base: position 18,869,196 of record CM019153.1, on the reverse strand, counting down.
GGTACAGGCATTTGCAGATGATATGGTATTCATAATAGAAGAACCACTAGAGACGGGCCCTGTACTAATGCAAGAGATAAACAAATTTGGGGAACTAGCAGGATTAAAAGTAAACAAGGGAAAACTAAAATGTTAGTTAAAAATATAATAAATTCTAAACAAAAAAATTGGAAGAGATAATGGGATTACAAATAGTAAATAAAATAAAATATCTAGGAATCTGGATGAGGGTGAAAACAATAATGCTATGGGAAGATAACTACATTAAAATTTTAAAGCAAATTAAAAGGGATTTGGAAACCTGTAATAAAATGCAAGTATCTTTCTTAGGAAGAATTGCGACAATTAAGATGAATATATTACCCAAAGTTTTGTATCTATTCCAGACGATCCCAATACTAATAAATAGAAAGTTTTTTAAGGAATTGGACAGGATGATGATGAAATTTATTTGGATGGGGAAAAAGGCGAGAATAAAGAAAAAATACTTACAAGATGATAAAGGTAGAGGTGGATTCGGACTCCCGGATTGGGAAGTTTACTATAAAGCTGCAATTTTGGTATGGATAAGGGAATGGGTGAAATTAGAAAATAAAAGAATATTAACATTAGAGGGGCATGACTTACAAATGGGATGGCACTCACTCTTGTGGAATCCGACTGATAAAAAACAAAGATATGCAATGAAACACATAATACGTAAATCATTGATTAAAAATTGGGTGGAAATAAGGAAGAAAAACTACACTAAAATACCGAGATGGTTCTCAACAATGGAGGCAACTTTTCACCCCAACACATTGGACTTAAATAAAAAACTTAAATACTATCAGATATTGGACACAGAGGGGAGACTAAAAACAAGGCAGGACCTGGAAACTCAAGGAATAGTGATAGATAATTGGGCTTACTTACAAATCAAAATGAGGTATAATAAAGACATAAAGGAATACAGAATAGAGACAAAGAATACAAATTTGGATAAATTACTTCTGGGACCGGAAGAAAAATTGATATCCAAATTATATAACTTATTATTAGAACAAGAAAGAATAGGACAATTAGTGAAAGGACCAATGATAGCATGGGAGAAAAATATAGGATATAGTTTGGACCTGAATGATTGGGAGGATATATGGGAGAAAAACTTGACATATACAAAATCCGTGGCATATAAAGAAAACCAGTACAAAATGATGTATAGGTGGCATTTGGCCCCCGCTAGATTAGCAAAATTATTTCCACAGGCAAATCCAAATTGTTGGAAGTGCAAAGACAAAATCGGCACATATTATCATATGTGGTGGATGTGTGCAAAAATAAGGAAGTACTGGACGGAAATTAAAAACTGGATTGAGGATGTGATGAAATGTGAACTGGAGTGGAAACCAGAACTGTTCTTATTAGGAATGATAAAAGGAAACTTTCCCCCAGAGGACAAATACTGATAACACATTTACTAACAGCGGCTCGAATCTCTTTAGCTCAGAAATGGAAGGAACCTATAACCCCATCCATACAAATGGTAATAAAGAAAACATATGAATGTGTGGAAATGGAGTGATTAACACTTAAATTAAATAAAAAAGAGGACTCGGACTACTATAAGGCATGGGACAAATGGTACAATTGGGTAGAACGCAATGGAAAGAGAGGAATGGAGGGAAAGGGAATATAGGAAAGCAGGGTATTAGAGCAAATAGAAAGAATTTATAGATAATAGGAGATACTATGTAATAATTTAGAAAAAGATATAGGAAATACCTAAAAATAACCCAAACCAAGCAAGATGAAAATGAAAATGGGTATGGTTATGTATAAATGTAATTTCACGCGGAAAAAATGTATATCCGATCTGCAACCCAAAACAAGCGGGGAAAGCGCATTGCGCATTGTTTATGTATTTATGTTATTTGTAACTGTAAGTCTGTGTGTTTTGTTTTTAACAATTGTAAATAAACCTTTATTTTAAAAAAAGGAAAAGCAGAGATATTCTGGCAACAGTGTGCCTATGTAAATGGGTGTATTTTATGAGTCTCCCTTTGTGTGTAAGTCTGTATAAGAAATAAAAACAGCCACCATAGCTAGGGTATCTTTTCATATCAAAACCGTATTAAATGTTGTGTTAGACAAACCATCCTACATATATAGATGAACTATACTGGGTGGATGAGATGAGAACACTGAATTAGATCTGGATTTCAACTTCTTTTTATACAGAGCCTCGCTATCTTCAAACAGGCTCTTACTTAATTCTTGTTATGAAAATAAAATAGTAATAAAAATAAAATAAAGAAGGCTATCTCTCACGAAATTAATTTATTTTCTTATTCTAATTCCTTATTTACAAAATCTTACTCATGAAAATAACACTGAAGTTCCAAATGAAAATTTCCTAACTATCAAACAAATATACATGCCTTTTCTTTCATACAAACTATGTACCTGCAATGGTGGCACAGAGTATTGCAGGCTAATTCTGCTTACTGCCTGCAGTTCAAGTCTCATCCTTATGAGCAGTGGTGGGATTCAATTTTTTTACTACCTGTTCTGTGGGCATGGCTAGGTGGGTGTGGCTAGGTGGTCATGTGACTGGAAGGTCAAAAGTCTTTTTTTGTTTCACAGCAACCCCCTGGGCCCCATTTTTGGCCTAGTGGGACTCAGGGAAGGCTCCTGGGAGCAAAAAGGGTGTGGGGACTGCACAGCCTCCTGGGAGTCCCTAGGGTGCGGGGACTGTACAGCACTCCCCTGCACCCCGTTTTTGGCTTCCTGGGCCTCAGGGAAGCCTCCTGGGCACTGAAAAAAGAAGCATTTTGAAGCCTTCCTAGGTAAGTACAACAGTGAGGAGGGCGGAATCAGCTGTGCAGCATGATTTAGATTAGCTAGAAAGCAAGAAATCCAACAATTTCCTGCTTTCTAGCTAATCTAAATCATACGGCACAGCTGATCGTCGCCCAGCTGATTGTCGGAAGTACCTGTTCAGCCAAGCCGGTAGCATTTTTTTTACTACCGGTTCGTCTGAATCAGTAGCATTTTTTACTATTGGTTCAGGTGAACCGGGCCAAACTGGAAACATTTCACCTCTGCTTACGAGGTCAGTAAAATGAGGATTCAGATTGTTGGGAGCAATATGCTGACTCTGTAAACCACTTAGAGAGGGTTGTCCAAAAGCCATAATTTGCCCACAACAACATTGTGCATTACTGGACAAAGAGGGCATTAAACCAAGGTTTTTGCAATTTCAAGCACTCTAGGATGCCACATTATTCTTTGACTTAAAATATGCTGATCTATCTCACTGGAAAATTGTACCATTTTTCATTTTACCAGCAGAGGCTGCTCTAAAACAAATTCTGTAAGCCATCTGAGCAGTGAGTTAACTATTGCATCAATATTCCTAATTCACTAATGGTCACAAATTCTGATCTTGGAGCATTTTCTTATAGAAAATGAAGTGATTCCCATATCTAGGCTAAAGTACAGCATGCAGAACATGTAAATGGGCATAGAGCACCAGTGCTCAGAAATTGTAGACAGAAAATTTATGAACAGCAATTTGTAACACACAAAAATCAAAGCATTTTATACTGACTGTGTAAGAATCTTGTGCAAATAATAAGATATTATTGAACAATTATGATTGTTATTTATTAAATTTATTATGGATACCCAGTCCAAAATTTATCCAAACATAAAATTATAAAACATGTTAAAAGCATGAAATAAACAAGATAGCCTAGACTAAAAATAACCATACCAATAAAAAGCAACAGGGATTTCACAGACACACTAACTCAAGGCATGAGCACAGAGCCAAATCTTAAAATCCTTCCAGAATCCCAGAAGACTGGGCACCAATCCTATCTCTGGAGGGATGTAGCTTCAGCGAGAAGGAGTAGCATCACAGAAATCACCCTTCCTTGATCCCACAAGATAATAATATTTAATGGAGATATGTAAAGTGCAGCCTCTCTGCCTGAATGAACCACACAGGCAGAAACAATTGGAGATAGGCAATTCTTCAAATAACATAGACCTATGCCATGAAGAGCTTTTGAATTGCACCCAGAAGTCAACTGGCAGCAAACATAGTTCATATCACAGTAATAATACTTGGACATAAGAACAAAGGCCATCTGCACTGCTGCATTTTGAATCAGCTATAGTTTCCAGATGAGCAATGCCATGTAGAACACATCTACAGTATAAGATTCATATTCTTCTTAATCCTATTTCTTTATCACACAATTTGGATTATCGGTGACTTTTCTAAGTTTCAAGAAGTCGTTTAATCACCCTTAATCATCCTAGTACTCTCCAAGTATGTTGGGCTTCAGCTTGCAGAATTCACAGCCATTTGAAGTTTTAACATATCTAGACAGTACTCAATATTTAAATCTACATCAGAGCCTGATAGTATTATTTTGAACTGATCTATGCTATGTAGATATATATACTTCCGGCGGGACCTGAAAACATGGTTGTTCTAACTTGCCGACCTGGACTGAGGAGGGGGATGGGGGTTTTAATTGAATAGGGTTATTTTAATTCAGATTATTGGGTTTCATGTTTAATCTCTTTTTAAAATTGTATAGTATTTATATTTATATTGTTTTATGATTGTGCCGAGTCCTTCGGGAGATGGGGTGGCATAGAAATCCAATAAAATAAATAAATAAATAAATAAATAAATAAATAAATAAATTTGATTCAAATTCCTGCTTATCTCTGAAATTTGGGACATGATCTTTTCAAACTGGTGAGTTATAAGAAAAAAATGCCATGTTAATGCTAAGTGTTTATGAATGTGTGTGTATGCATATTGTGTGCAAGTTTGTGTGTAAAAATTATCACTTTAATTTTTATCTTTCACTTCTTAATTCTGTACATTTTTAATTCCATAGATCACTGATGAGTGTTTGTTCTATATTCACAGCTAGCTTATCAAAAAAAAAATCAGAATTGTTTGACAATAAAAGCACAAGAAATGAAATGTTTTTAGTTACCAGCTCCTTTCAGGTGTCTGAAAATTTATTATACAACTCACTTTTAAAACTGATCATATACTTTTATCATAAAAATAGCTATATAGAAAGTTTTATCTTTAGCCTGAAAATGAGAAAGAAACTTTTAAAAGAAAGGATCAAAAGAATGTGGAGGGGGCATGAAAGTTTGTTTTTTTTTAGAAAATGAAAAGTTTTGACCTACATTCATTTCCTGAATTTAATACCTCTGTGGTAAACTAATATTTAAAAACATCCTCGTTAACAGGATTCTGAAACAGCCATGTATATTTATCTAGGCCAGGGGTGTCAAACTCACGGCCCATGGGCTGGATATGTCACATGATGGCCCCACCCCAGTTTAGCGAAGAGGGAAAAATTCACAATAAGTCACGTGACAAAGCTGTGACAACGCGAGTTTGACACCCCTGATCTAGGCTATATCCCTAGCAATTCTTCCCTCATTCTTTGTTCTCTTTTTCTCCAATATTTTTATGAAATCTGCCCAATGTTTCTCTATTGTCTCTGTTTCTGAGATTAAAATTCAACTACAGTATTTTATTTATAGTTTTTATTTTGTTCATTGAGGTCATACAGTAACATTTGAAATGTTTGAAAGTTGAAGCTTCCATTAACTGAATTTAATAAAAGAAATGGAAAAAAGAGTTCATCGGATTTTTCAGATGACTTTGATAAAGATTTGCTTCCTGTGTATTTAAAAGGATTATGCCAAGTTTTAAGAAATGTGGGTGTATGCAGTGTTCGGTTTGGGTTTTTTTCTGGTGCGGCCTGATTCATTCTGAAAATTCCATCCTTCCTAGGGTTGACTTTCCCTAATTTTCCTTTATCGTATCTGATTGATGAGTTATAAGATGATAGCAAAGGGCTTATTAATAACCATTTCTTTCCAAATGATGACTAAATGCTACTATTTGAATTCTATAGAATATTGTTGAATATTGTTATTATATTACCTCTGCTTTAGGAATGGGGAAGAGGATTTGAAACATGGTTTCTTACATTTCAATCCAATATTTCATTCACTGGGTCAGGAGAGATGCTTAATTCTACAAACAGGGATTCTTATAAAAATTAATATTTTGTATACATTGTATTAATATTCAGTATTTGGGAATGGGTTGTTGAGATCCCTATATGTCAAGTTAAGATACTTAGAAACAATGGGTGAAGTAGGAACAAATGTAGGTACGGTGAGGAGAGAGAGAGAGAAAAAGAACTGATAAGAACTAGTAGAATTGACCAATCTTCTCCCATTAGTAAATTGGTCAATAAATGCTATTGTAAATCGAATGTACTTACCACTCAGAGTTTCATCTTTGGCTAGGTAATTCCGATAGAACAATACAAGTTCGATCCAGTGCCTATAAACCAGCAGGCCTCCTGAAATCACTCCAAGTAGTATTATAATAGTGCCACACAAAGTAAGCAAGAAAAGGATTGCTAACGAGAAAAGAGCAAAAAACAAAACATAATAGAAAATTAATTATGGTTAATGATTAATAGTGAAGTTTAAGATGAAATATGACAGTTGGAAAAAATGTGGTGGATGGTGACCTGAACTTGTCCACTGAAGAAATAGATGTATTACAAAGAGCAATAAATTTTGTTTGATTGAAGAATACACATATTTATATCACAATCACATGAAGGTAGTTCTATTCAGGTGCACCAGCAAATGAATGGTGTAGTTCCATTCATATAAACATTCAAAATCCAAAACTTATAGAGGTGTCCATGAAGTCTTAGACTTAAGACCTTAAACTCTTCTATTTTAGGCAAACAGTTAGAAGATCTAAATCCACTTAGATTTAGATCCTCTTTTGTGGATTGGAATTTTTTATTTCTTTAGTACTAGATTCCAGCCAATTTATTGCAGCCTGAATTTCACCAGTTACTATGCCAACATCTGATCAAAGACACAAGAAGTGTGGTGGCTTGCTTTTCTATCAGGGTTTTGGGGATGAAAAAGAAAATCACAATAAGCTGCTGTATTTCTCTAGAATCCATTAAAGTATGGCAAGCTGTTGATGCCTTAGAACTCCAATTAGTTGTTTTGCAATTTCTGATATGCTGAAGATAAAACCTGGAGTAAATTAAATCTATCTATAGTTAATGCTGTGGTGACAGTTGTTCACGAGATTCTCAAGGAGTCTTAACTGCCTTCAAGGAAGATTATTTAATTTTATCCAAGATAAATATATTTAGCTGTGGAATTTTCATCTGAGAAGCCAGATATAGGTAGTCCTCACAAACCACATACCAACCACAAGTTAGTCATTATGCGAAGCAGTGACTGAGTGAAACTGAAATACTGCTTATGATCTAATTTTGAAACTGTTTTGCTTCACATACCTGTGAAGGTTGTAAAGGTGAGGATGGATTGCAGTTACTTTTCCTCACTATCTTAATTGTGAATGATTGCTAAAAAAAAGCAGTCATTAAATGAGGACTACTTCATAATGCATTGCAGAAGAGAGAAAGAAAGAAAGAAAGAAAGAAAGAAAGAAAGAAAGAAAGAAAGAAAGAAAGAAAGAAAGTGGGAGGGAGAGGAAGGAAGGAAGGAAGGAAGGAAGGAAGGAAACCTGTTGTCTTCTTGTTATTCACAATCTAACTTCACAGAGACCTGGCAGCCCTTTTTAGAGACTCTGCATTTGAATATATGGATTCATTAGAAAATATTGTGTTTGTGAAGTACAGCAACTATCACAGTATAGCATGAGAAACTGGAACTGTTTTTATAATAGGAAATTGAGGCTAAGGCTCATGAAATTCATGCAGTTGTTTACCCCATAAAATAATAGGTCAGGAAACCAAAGAAAAATGTTAATGAGGTCAAGTAGAGCCAGTGATATTATCTTAAGTGTTTTGACAGTTTTACCTTTTTCTGTTTGCCTCTTAAGTTTGATCACTCCAGTAGCATTCCCAATAGAATTTTGGGCCAAGCAGATGAAGTGGCTGTTTAGATCTTCTTCAGTTACTTTTATTAGTTTGAAGGTAAGAGAAAAGGTTTGTCCATCCAGTCCCTGTGGATGAACTCTAAAAAGAATAATGTTCTCATCAATCATCAGTCATGCTCCCATCCATGTGCAGACATTTGCAGCTTTTTATGATACCCAAGAACAAATATTTTAAATATGTATAGAGCATTCTTTCTATGTCAGAATAAAAAAAATTTAAAAAGAAAAGAAAAAAGTATAAAAAATTGTGGCAGTCGCATCTATTTCACATTGAAATTCTTGGTTTTTTTTAACAAGAAACAACTCTATTTATGTTTGGTCAACATGGTCTTCCAGAAGCCACCTCATGAATCTTTTTTTTTTAATTACATTTATATGCCGCCCTTCTCCGGAGACTCAGGGCGGCTTACAATTTTTGGGATACAACCCAATGCGCTCAGCAATAGCCTTCATTCCATTGTATATGCCTGCTTATTACTAAGCGGCATTTTTACAAAGTCAGCTTATTGCCCCCAACAATCTTGGGTCCTCAATTTACCTACCCCGAGAGGATGGAAGGCTGAGTCAACCTTGAGCCTGGTGGGATTCGAGCCTGCAGTAATTGTAGGCAGCTGGAACTTAAGTGCAGGCATTTAACAGCCTGAGCCACCAAGGCCCTATCTACCACTCAAATACTAATATGTTTCTTCTATAACCCATCTTTCCAGTAAGAATCTTAATATGCGATGCATTGACCCATTTTATATAAATCCCCCCAATTCCTATAGCTAATTCATGTGTTACAGAATATACACAACTGATTAAAGCCAATGAAAAATTAAACCCCAAATAAGCTTGCTAAACTAAATCTTAGAAAAACCTTAGAAAAAGTTATGGACCTAAAATCAAACAAGCCACATTAGGATTTAGCAAGATATGAACTGGAGGATAATGCACTTGATTGTTCTGCATTTCCCAGAGTTGCTTTTTGAGAGATGGCTAGCTATATAGATTTCATAGATGAGAGAGAGACAAAGAGAGAGAGAGAGAGAGGGAAAGAGAGAGACAGAGAGAGACAGAGAGAAAGAGAAACATAATAGGCTACAATCCTATGCTTCTGACCCCATAATTTGCAAGTTCTAGTTTCATAATGTACCTACTAAAACATGCTGACTTCTGCATGTGCATATACCTTTCTGCTTGCTATATTTCTTTGCAAGTATAAAAAATGAACAAGCAAGAAACCCAAAGTCCTTTTTAACTGCAAAAATAAAAGCAGAATTAAGGGTCCACAGAGTAGGGCAAGTTAAAGAAAATTAAGATGGCAACAGAAAATGTACTGGATCTTGCTTTAAAAATTGTAATTTCATCTGCAATTTCATAGTGGCAAATGTATAAGAAGAAATATATTTTATGTCTGAGATACAAAACAATTTCCATACTGAGAACCACATTTTGTCTTTGAATAACATGTCAGAAATCATGCCTCCAAAAGCCTGTGATGGTTTATGATGATTAAAATTCTTTTAAAAAATTAATATTTGGGATTTTAAAAATGTAAACTGGATTTCATCTAACTGAGATTAAAAGTAACTTTGATTACATTTAATCTAATTACTCAGATATATTTAATATAATGTTAAAAAGTGCAATTCGACGACAACTTTGGGAAATGCATCTAAGGCCTCCAGGGAGCACCTGGACTCTTGGAATTTCAGATAGATAATCACCGGTCTACAAATTTTGGGAAATTCTCTCTCCTCTCCTCTCCACTCCTTTCCCCTCCTTTCCCCTCCTCCACTCTCTTCTTTTTTTTCTTTTGATTTAGACACTTTCCTTCCCTACCTCTCTTGCTGTACCAGTTGCTTGCTTTCACTGGTTTCTCGGTACCACTCCAGTGAGGAGGAAACATTCATTTCAAAACCAAATTGTGCTTTGCATTCAAGATCAATCGGTTGACCTTTAAAAAAAAGATGAAGGTGGGGGAAAACAATATGCACATTTTCCATGGAACTGAAAAAATTTAGAGTACTTTGCAAATGGTTATGAGATTCTTTATATACGACTTGAAAATCCACAGATTATTAATATTAAGTAGCTTATACAAAGGGTCTTCAAAAATAACACATGTAGCTATGGTCTATTTTACACAAAAACAAATCTTGTTACATCTTAAAGACTAGTATATTTACTATTTTCATCAGATTTCCTCACGCACCATTTCCAATTTAACTTTCATGCATTTGGTGGAAAGGAGGTGATACTGAAGTACATAGGATAATAATTATACTAGATGTGTGTGTTTGTGTGTGTGTGTGTGTGTGTGTGTGTGTGTAAGTCTTGATTCCTAGCAACTGCTTGGACACTTGCAGTTCTCTTGGCAAGGTTTTTCAGAAGGATTTGCCATTTCTTGCTTTTTATGGCTGTGAGAGTGTGAATGGCTTCATGCCTAAAATGGGATTAGAATTTACAAAATACCAGTTTGTAGCCTGATGCCTTAATACACCAAATTATATATCTCCTATTAGGTTTTAACAGTGACATATTTGAAAAACATTTCATTTGATATGATAGAATAGAATAAAATAGAATAGAATAACAGAGTTGGAAGGAACCTTGGAGGTCTTCTAGTCCAATCCCCTGCCTAGGCAGGAAACCCTACACCACTTCAGACAAATGGTAATCCGACATCTTTTTAAAAACTTCCAGTGTTGGAGCATTCACAACTTCTGGAGATAAGTTGTTCCACTGATTAATTGCTCTATCAGGAAATTTCTCCTTAGTTCTAAGTTGCCTCTCTCCTTGATTAGTTTCCACCCATTGCTTCTTGTCCTGCCCTCAGGTGCTTTGGAGAATGATAAATGTGTGTCTTCTAATGTAATGTTATGGATACATATTAATTAGAGCAAATTGCTATAGAGTAATAACCTGTACGTTCCTGTTATGGTGTGTGGGAATGAGTTTAGGAGAAAGGACGAAGAGCTGCAGATGGCAATGGTCAGATAAGAGGCAGTTCACAGAAGTAATGGAACACGGCAAACATCTCAGAAGGGCTCCTTCTGAGGGACCCTTCTAGTTTCATGGACTATAAAGATGAAAGGTACTTTTGGATTTCCAAAATTATATAACGTTTCAATAAAGATAGAGTTAGTACTCCAGGTTCTTGCCTGGACTACCTTGAAGGGTGAACAATTCCACAAACCAGAAAGTCAAACACCTGTCATTTTTAAAGACAAAAATATGTTCTACATAGATAGTGGGAAGAAGGATGCCAAATGGGACCTTTGAATGCAGAATTTATAAATTAAAATAACTGCAGAAAAGACACTAGCCTACATTTTAACTAGTCTAAATCTAAAAAAAAGTTTTCCCCAGAAAGATCATAATCAGAGGTGGTATTCAGCAGGTTCTGACCAGTTCTGGAGAACCGGTAGCGGAAATTTTGAATAGTTCAGAGAACCAGCAAATACCACCACTGATTGGAGATTTTACAGTATCCTTCCCCTGTCATGCCCACCAAGTCACACCCACAAAACCGGTAGTAAAATTTTTTGAATCCCACCACTGTTTAAAACATAATGTCCAGCCCCTCAAAATTCTGGTAATATACTCTTGAATCCATACACTGCAATAGTTCTATCAAATTCATATCATTAAGCTACAGTTATTAACTTGTGAATGTATATATGGAAACCAGCTGGGAGTTAGAATAAATTGTAACTTTTCTCCAACTTTTCAGAATAGAATCCTGCTGTTTTGCTAAAACAATAGTTGATCTGTGATTTATATCATAAAATAATTAATCCAAAAGTACCCACAGCTAGTCCATATTCACTAAAATTAAGCTTTAGCTTAGAGTGGAATGCAGTCAATTTAAAATACTTATTATCTCATAGGTTGCAAAATAATTGTGAAAATTTAATTATCTTACCAATTTCTACTTCAAGGGTCATCCCATCACTGGGATTCAAAACCTTTGGAGGATGGATAGTGTCTTTTGCTAAAACATGAAAAACGGTGTGTTACAAGTTAAAAATAATAATTAGGAAATAATAGAAAATACTTGTAACTCGTGTTTTAGCTACAACCCGAGGTTGTTTAAATTCAAGCTTGCTCTCCAAGCTTGTTTAAATTTAGTTTCTGAACGTTTCATTATCAGACTAATATCATCAGCAGGATTTTCTTGGCCTATTCCTCTTTAGCTTGTATATGTCTTGTGTGCCAATGTGGACAGCTTGTTGTGTGATTGGTTGTTCGTTTGGAACCATCGAAGTTGCAACAAACCTTCTCAGTTCGATTGGAAAGGAACAAAAATTATTGGCCATGCCAACACCCGCCATATACGTGAATTTATTGAAGCCTGGTATTCTACCATAGGAGCAATTAAGAAGCATATTGATCTAATCCAGCATAGGAATACATAAGAAATCAGACCGTTTGAATGACTAATCAACAAGAGTACCAATCAGCTGTTCAGAATTTAAAAGCTTCAAACAAACAACCAATCACATGACCAACTGACCACACTGGCACACAATGTTATATAGCCCTACTTTTGACATCTCAACCAAGTAGCAGAAGAGAGTTATTTCCATAGACCTGATAGATAATAGACTTTTGAAATCAAGCAGAGAGCAAAGAAAAACTATTTGCTTATATAAAATAAAAATAATGATTTTTCAAAGTATTTCTTAGTAATGGGAAACATTTCCCCTGTCCAGTCATTTCTGACTCTAGGGAGTGGTGCTCATCTCTATTCTTGGTCGAGGGAACCAGCATTGTCCAAAGACATTTCTGTGGGTCATATGGCCAGCGTGACTATAAGCTGTTACTTTCCCATCAAAGTGATACCTATTTAACTACTTGCATTTGCATGCTTTCAAACTGCTAATGGGCAGGAAATTTCCTAGTCTTCTTATACAAACACACAGACACACACACACACAGCAAAGTAACTGGCATAACAGGGTTTAAGTTGGTTCTGTTCCTTCAACAGAACTTTTTCCATATGATATATAGACTTTCCACTGAAATTATTTTAGCATGCCTAATTGGACTGCTATAATAATCTACCATTGCAAATTAGCTCCATCAATCTTAAACAAGAATTATCTGAACGCATTCTTGCAGTTTTCCAAAATAAAATTAGATCCATTTTGAAAAAGAAGTGCAGTCAGTGATTTATTTATTTATTACCACATAGATCTCCTTTTTTCGTTTAAAAAAGTTTATTAAACCCATGTTTTTTATCTTCTGAGTAAATTGCTTTCAGGGAATGTTATAACTGCTTAGACCGTTCAGGAATGGCAAAGATAAGCAAATAATTGAAATAGTAATTGAATATTACTATATAATTATAATTTAACAAAATTAAGAAACTCTAAAAAAGATTGCTATAGTATACCATAATACCTATTTTACTGCCAGAATGTAAAACACTATATGAAATTATTTATTATGCTGGATTATGTATAGTGACTTACAGATAACATGCACATTTAGTATTGTTCTCATTTTCCATTGTATATCGTTGTCAGTCAACATAAAATCACATGTATAAGTGCCATTATCTTTATCATACACAGAACGCAGCACTAGTTTATCATGGTAGAATTGTAGGCCAGGTCTTTTCTTTTTAAGTTTTACTTGTACTCCATTCTACAAGAAGATAAAGATGAACAACTCAAACATTATGATAGGTTGAAATGTACAAATTCACAAATTCTTCAGATATTTCATAGCAACTGGTATTCTGATCCTCAAATGAATTATAAAACTATCATGATTATCAGTCATGAAAGGTGTGATTAAAGAATTTGTGTGAAAAAAGGTGTTTTAATTTGGTTTTCTTCCTGCAATAGCCTTCCTTATACCAGTGCACCCCAGATATGTGGTATTTCAGTTCATATGAATCCCATTTTGGTTTTGACCATGCTGGCTGGAAACTGCACAAATTGTGATCCATTATAGCCAAAGAGTGCCAGATTGTGAAATCCTATTCTATATGAAACCAGATCCTACAACCTTCCCCATCCCACCTGTCATGCCCCTGGTGGAGACTGACTCTGAGGGAGAGGAAGAACAGCTGGTTCCGGAGGTTGTGGAGGAGGCTGGGAAAGGGCAGAGGCCAGCTGGGCAGTCAAAGGAGGACCGAGACCCATCCCCTCTCCATCCTAGGGCATGCAGGGAGGAGAGGATAAGGGAGAGACGTGGTCTACTGGGGAGGAGAAGGCCTTGATCCTCTTCATGGGCTGCAGCTCTGACAACTGGATAAGAGGACGGACATGCGTACGGGTGAGTGCTGGAAACAAAGCGTGGAAATATCTCTAGTTTATTGTTCCTCTCTGAGTTTGGTGTCCTTCCCAGTGTGTGTTCTGATATCTGTGGATGTCTTCAAGCCTTTATCTTGCCTGGTTTGTGTTGTTTTTTACTCTTTATAATTTATAGGCATTTTTAGTTTAAACGGCATTTCCTCCTTCTTGTAACTGCTCATGTGGGAGTTGTTGTTTTTTTGTCTCCAATCAAGGATATTTGGAGCTTGGAAGCAAAGTAAAGGAATAAAAGGGGCTTTACCTGTTTTTGTGACTGTGTTTATTTTGTATCCTACCCTGGGTCATCACACCACCTTTCTAACAGCAATTAGCAATAACACTTAGACTTATATACACTTCACAGTGCTTTACAGCCCTCTCTAAGCAGAGTCAGCATATTCCCCCCAACAAACTGTGTCCTTATTTTATCAACTTCGGAAAGATGACTTGAGTCTGTCTTGAACTAGTGAGGATCGAATTACTGGCAGTTGAACATATTAGCCTGCAATACTGCATTCTAACCACTGCACCACCATGGCTCTTAAAATTAAATTCAAATTAAAACTAAAGGGCTTTGTATTTCCCCATCCAGTAGTAGCACCTACAGCACCTGACTTGGCTAATCCTGAACGTACATCCAAGTATTCACAAGATCCAAAGTTGCTTAGGTTTTCAAGAAATCAGGGAATGTTAGGCTAAAAGGTTAAACTGGGAGGTCAAAGAAAATATTCCAGTAGAAATAGTGACAAACAATCTATGATCTTTCAAACAAATCAAAGCTATTTGTTTTGAAATGCACAGCAATTGAATAGTTTCAAAGGAATTGTTACCTTAAAAGAAACTTACTTTGTACCATTTCACTGATGATTGTTGAAAATTAGAGTAACAGTTTTTCCCTGGGCAACCAATAGATATTCCTTGGTCCACAAAGAGGTAAATGTCATTTGTGTTGTTAACTGAACAATTAGCCATAATTTTTGTTTGAACAGTTATTAAAATATTGACACATGGTGATATGTTATCCCTGTGTGACACAAAAAGAAATGTCAGGTGAAATTATCCAGAGACTAATTCTATGCAGGAAGAGAAAAAACAAATTGAATATATTGCTGAACCTGAAATGTAGAATGGTACCTCAGCATTCATTGTTAATTGGTTCCAGAAGGTGCGATGAGTACCAAAAGAAATTTTTCCATATGGAATAATGCAGTGAGTCTCATGGCAGCTGACACTGACAAGTTTTAGCTTGTGATGTATCAAACAGCCAATAAGTACCGGACAACATTTTCATGTTGAAATGCATTGAGTACCAAATTTGATGAGTTTCACAGCAGTTGAGTACCAAGATACCACTGTATTATTAAAATATTTGAAAAAAAGTTATATTTATAATGTCCCAGTATATCCTAAGATTGTAGAGGGGATTTTATTTATGGAAGAAATTGACACAGAGGTTTGTAGATTTGACATGGCACAAAACTGTGTGGAAAATGTGACCCTCCCAGTTGCTTGAGTAAAAATTCCTGTTCACTATCATTGGATAGTTTTATATCCTGGCTTATTTTTATCTTGTTCCAGAATTATATTATACAGTATCATATCATTCATAAAGTTATGTGGCTATGATCACATACACTATACAGTATACATACTCTTAATAGCTTAGTAGCTTCCATTCTTTTTCTGAATTATGATTAATATAAAATGTTATCTAAATAAAAAAAACATATTTTACAAAGAATTAGTTGCAGTTCATATCAGATTAAAATAAAAAGCCTGACTGCTATTTATTGTAGAGGTTTCGTCTATTGGCATAGTTAAAATGGTTAAATAATTTTAACATGTATTTATTTATTTGTTTGTTCATTTTATTATTTATTTATTTGTCAAATTTATATAGCTACCCATGTCACCCAAAGGACTCTGGGTGGCATTGGAGGACATGATCTATCCCCATTATTACCATTAATTCCCAGTTGTTTTGGATAAAGATAATGTCATGCCTAAACCACTTCTTCTATCACCACCATCCACAAATTGCATCCGAAATAATTGAGAAACAATTGTTGGGATGGTAAAACACAAGCAAACTAGAAGCTCATTTGCACGGCACAACCAACCTTTTCATACAGATGTATATTCCAGAATGTTCAGGTTTTATTAGGTTAAACCAAAGTGAATTTCCCAAAGGAGTAGGATTGGCAGTTTTATCACTGAGGATCATAGTGGCTCCTCCATCACTGGATTGCCGGAACCACATAACATGGTTTTCATAAAGAGGAGAATGGTTGTAAATTGATGTAGTGTCTTCAGATGGCAGGTCACATGATACAATAAATTTGTGGTTGCTGATGGCTCTGTACCTCACATTGGTATGCTTTTTAAGGCAATCTGAAAAGAATGTAAGAAGTCAGTACTATTTTTTAAAAGGACATTTTTGTTATTATATGCCTCCAGGAACATATGTAGGCCTTTGCTTTTGAGAAGCAATCAGGTTCTCAACTAGTAACAATAAGGCATCAGATTTGCCAATGTGTGATCTTTGATTAATTTCATTGCCAGCATTAGTTCTACAGCCATGAATAAGATAACAAGCTGCATTCCTTAGATCCTCTCAAACAGATTGAAAACAAGCCACAATGACCTCTGATATCAAAACATTATTTGATGACCGGGGTGTGGCACAAAAGCAACACAGCCAGAGAATAAGACCCGGGTTCAAAGCTCTAACTTTGCCCACAATGACCCAGTTACCTTCCGGTCTGGAGAAAAACTCTCCCACGAACCTGCACCAGCTTTTGGCTGCAGATATTCCAGTCCAAATGCTGTAAACTGAAAACTTTAAACTATAAATCCAACAAGGCAACATAAGGTAATAAATCCAGCAGAGCAAGATATGGAGTTTCAGAAATGAAATAACAAGGCAGTAAATCAAACCAGTTGGGAGGATGCCAGGAACTCAGATAACCACAGCCAACACAAGATAAACTCAACATTTGTTCCCAACAACTGTTCCTCCCATCTGCCTCTCCTTTAAACTTCATCCCCAGGTGTGCCTTGTGAAGGGAACCAGGGCCCTTTCCTCCCTCATAAGCCACGTTGCTCTCTTCTCCATCCTTCCCTGTGTACCCTAGGATGAAGAGGGGGTGGACCTTGGTCTTCCTCTGAACCCCCTGTCCCTTGTTCTACCTCTCTCCTGCTCTGCCCAGCCTGACTTTGCCCTTCCCCAGTTTCCTCCACAGCCAATGGAGCTACTCTCCTGCTCCCTGTCAGCTGTTTTTCTTCCTCCTCAGATTCAGACTCCAATGGGGGCATGACACATTGAGACATTGTATGTCCCAGGCATCCACAGGTCATGAAATAGCAGAAGTCCATTTCCCTCACTTTACTGGAAAATAAAAGAAAATGCTTGCATATACACACACACACATCTTATTTCATACTGAATGAATTTGGCAACACGTAAAAGGGGGAAAAACCTGAGTAAGGCCCCCCCCTCTCAATTCCTATAAGGGGAAGCCTAAAAGCCACCATTTATTTGCCTGGTAGATCTATTTGAGGAGATTTTTTAAAAACTGGTACCAAAAGATGAATTAAGGCCAACGTTCATGCAAATGAGGAAATGGACTCCCCACTAACTATACAGCACAGCACCATTTCAAAGAAAATTCTGCAGTTTAAAATATACCACAACTGTCAGAAAAAAATGGGTGAGTTGCTAAAAACAGATGTTGGACTAAGGTTGCAGAGTCTACCTGATTCAGCATTAGTTCAAAGATTCCATAGATTCAACATATATTAAAGACATATTGATCTTCAATATGTCTTTAATATACATTGACTCTATCAATCTCAATACAATCAACACTGATTGATGATGTTTCTCCAGGATTTCTAACAGGAACTTCCAGAATGATCAGGAAATGTTGGGAATTAAAGTCAGATTTTTTTTCAGATGAAGTGTGTTCTTTACATTTAATCTTTGAATTGAAATCTTTTTATCATCAGAAGCTGAAAAAAGGTGTATAGGTAACACATTTAAGAAAAAGAAAACTCTTGTTTGCTATTCAAGACCAACTTATGAAGAGGATGCAGTTTTGAAAGGTGAATAATGGACAAGAATATATGTATTCTTGAAAATGCCTTAGTTTATTGACATGCACAATAGATTTTTGTAGCTAACAAGAAATATACATATTCCTGTCCACTGACCTATGAAGCCCTCCTTATCTGGAAATCTTTACAATCTGCTTCTGTGAAAGATATAAGATCACACTTTAGGTAGGAAAATATATTTAAAAACAGAATCCCTTATAGGGGTCCTCTATCCACAAGTCACGGGCCGTGGCCCACTATTGTGACATGAACTTTTTTGGAACCAGGCTGCGGAAGTGATAAGGGAGCATGCACGCATCCCCATTTGCATGAGCAGTAGACAAGCGCAAATGGAGCTGGGCTGGGCATACTTGGTGGCCACTCACGCAGACCCATTCCCTCTCACCCCCCTTCAGTGGTGGGATTCAAATTTTTTACTACTGGTTCTGTGGGCATGGCTTGGTGGGTGTGACAGGGGAAGAATACTGTAAAATCTCCAGTCAGAGGTGGTATTTACTGGTTCTTCAAACTACTCAAAATTTCCACTACTGGTTCTCCAGGACTGGTCAGAACCTGCTGAATACCAACTCTGCCCCCCTCTCCTCTTGCTGGAGAAGTTGGGGAGCTCTGCATTATAGGAAAACTGAGAAGGAAACATCAAGCAATGAAGATTTGCAGTAAGGGTAATGACATAGCTTACCAGTAATATCACCAGCTTCTACTCTTGCCACAAACAATAGAAAGCACCAGAAAAAAATAAGCATTTTTGCCTAAGATTTCATTTCTGCAGTGTTGAATCTTTGGCAGTTGGCTTCAGTGGCAGACATCGAAACTCTTTTCATTACTGTGAAATAATTAAATATAGTTATCTGAAAATAATTCCTTCCAGACAGAAGCTACATGGAAAGTGTAGAGAAGTAAGCAAAAATTATTTGTGACATATTTCATAGTTATTTTATGGAAAGGGATTTCTTCTAAAACACCTTTTTAAAACATGGGACCAATAAGGTTCATAAAATCATAGACTCATAGGACTGGAAGGAGCCTTGGAAGTTTTTTAATCCAACCCCTGGCCCCCAAATTGTTGTCCAATCTTTTCTTGAAAACCTCCAGCCATAACTCAGCCATAACTTTAGGAGGCATGATGTTCCAATAATTGTTCTCATTATCAGAAAATTTATTCTTAGTTTAACATTGGATTTTCCTTTGATGAGCTTACATCCATTGCTTGTTGTCCTGCTCTCGGGTGCTTTGAAGAATGAATCAATCCCCTTTTCCCTGTGAGAGCCCTTCACGTATTGGAAGACAGCTATCACGTCCCTTCTAAGCCTTCTCTTGTTAGACTAAACATAAATAGTTCCTTTAGCTGTTCATCATATGGTTTAGCCTCCAGAACCCTTATGATCTTTGTTGCTCTTTTCCACACTAATTCATAGCTACAACTGTCCGAATGTTATTAATTTGTATTAAGAAAAAAACAAGGGATTGTATTTATAACTACTATAAATGCAAAATTATAAGAATGCCAAATATAGTTTAAACATCTGACTGTGTGACAATCCAACCATAATAATAATATAACATGTATCTATTCTCTTTTACACTATCTGTTTAAAGAAAAGTTTAAAAGAAACACATAGGAAAATATGGTTGACTTACAACTGAATGTAAGATTTTCTCCATGAAGCTTCTATGAATGAGACAGATTATAGAGCACAATAGAAGCTTCATTCGAACTGATTTCATTTGGGACCTGAGAAATAAAAACTACTACATTCATCTAATTAACACAGAAAATTTACTTAGTGGAGATAATAGATTTATAGATATACTTAGTGAAAGAAATCCAAAGGCTTTTTAAGCCAACTACTTGCATTCAAACAAAAAGTTAAATTAAGGCATTCAAAGGAAAGGAAACAAATATGTACATACTATTTGTGACATTTTTAAAAAATCCTTCAATATTATTTGATGTAGTAAATCTGAGAAATTGTAATTTGAAAAGGGATTATTTTCTGAATGAAACATCTTACCTTTCAATCTTATCAGAAGCAGTAAGTGTTGTTTTCCCTTTGAAACGGAATTTTGTATTCATACTTCCTTTTAATCAGCTTCCTTGACCTCAATGTCATCATTACTTCCTTTTAACAAGTCATGATTCCGGCCACAATTTGTGAGCAAGATGTGAATCTGTATTTTATTATTTTACGATAGGAGTATACCTTTCCCAGATTTGCACTGATAGAAACTAACATACTTCAGTACTGCCTGTGATAATAAATTCTCCTTCCCTTATATGTGTCCTCTCTCTCTGCTCACAGTGCTCTAAAGTACTCCTTACTTTTTCTGGCAGATAACCTGAGTAATTTATTTTTTAGCTCTAGGTCTGAAGTAGGAAACCACAGTCATTGCTACCATTGGTTAAATCCAGTTCACAATTGTGTTCATAGTGACATTATGACTAATCCTATGTTTTTTGCCCTATTTAATAACTCAAATGTCTTAGGTTGGTTAGCTCTGAAACATTAACAATTTTTGAAAAAAGAAACCCAGACTGGTTAATAATCCTGATAGTCCAGGTCAGACTGAGAAGGAAAAGAGGATAAATATGTGGAAAAGGAAAATAAATCACTTTCTGTTATCATGAAATACAATGATATATCCTAGCAGTTAAGGCAATTGTTATTTGGCTTCTTATCACCAGAGAGTGGTGATATACTTCTCCCTGGCAAATGGTGAAGATTGACTGATTTATAAAATTTATTGGCTGTTCATCTTTCTCATAGAATAATTCTGGGCGGCTTAAAATTACATCTTAGTTAAAACATAAAATGTTAAAATCAAACCTTACAGCCAAGGTTTGGGGAGGGGGGGCAGAGTCAGGAGGAAGTGGGACAGTGGTGGGATTCAAAAATATTTACTACCGGTTCTGTGGGTGTGGCTTGGTGAACGTGGTTTGGTGGGCATAGCAGGGGAAGGATACTACAAAATCTCCATTCCCACCCCACTCCTGCAAAATCTCCATTCTCTTCCCACTCCTGGGGCAAGGTTACTGCAAAATCCCATTCCCTCCCCACCCCACTAACCTGCTTTCCAGCTCCATTCTCCTTTGCAGGGCAACAAAAGAAGACTCAGCCGATCAGCTGGGACTCGGGAGGCAGAGAATAGATGGGGCGGGACCAGTCAGAGGTGGTATTTGCCAGTTCTCTGAACTACTCAAAATTTCTGCTACCGTTCTCCAGAACTGGTCAGATCCTGTTGAATACCCCTCTGAAGTGGGATCTGTGATTATTCAATGTGGAGGGAGGGGGCAGAGTGGAGGGGAGAGTGGGGTGGAGTGGTAGGGAGGAGGGATCTGTTATTACTTCAATCCACTGCCTCCATTGTGCTGATCCCCCTCTGGGGCCCCAGGCCGACTGGCATAACCACATCTTTAGACCCTTATAGAAAAATAGGAGGATTAGAGCTAACCTCACATTGGGGTGGGGGGAAGATATTCCAAAGGGCAGGAGCAAAGAAGATTGATTCATAAGAACAAGAATAGTCCATTTAGAAATCAGTCTAGGATTGTACATACATTTCGCTTCAGAAGTGCATGCAAATTAATGTAGCTGAACAGAAAGAGGAAATTCACAATTCGTTCCTGATCATACAGGATTTAGATAATCTATAAGGAGATGAGAATGGCGAAGTAAAACAGCATAAGAACCTTGAACAACAGCACTAGAAATGTTTACAACTCACAACAATACTAATAACAAGTTTAATTAGGTAGTTAGCTAGAATCCTGAAATCATCAGCAAAAAACCCATGCATATTTGCCAAATACATTGAAGTTGAATTTTTACTAGCAGAGAAGAGAAAAACACTTACATGTTCACCCTGAGAAGACCAACATTCTATATCTCAGATCATACAACTGGAGGCAGGCTAGTTTTGCCTCAACTGATTGACTCATTTTCTCCATTACCTTGGATTGTTTCCTATTAATGTCTTCCTTTTCAGTGTCACGGATCTCTTTCCTGCGAGACTTTATTGAAACTACCTACAGGGTAAACAATATGATTTTGTACCTTCTTTAAAGCAAATAATACTGTGCTATGTGCACATGCTTAAGGGTAGGGAGTCAGGCCTGCAAAAAGGTTTTATCCTTCCCTGTGTTGCAGGCTGTATAAAAATAATCTTGCCTTCGAGGAAAGTTATCATGGACACCACGGGCATTTGTCTTTATGTATTGTATCTAGGTGACTAAAGGCATTCAGACTGAAGATAGGAAATGTGATGACCCATAGTCTCTCAAAATAACCCAAAAACCCAAAACATGAATTAAAGTCTGGCAATGCCTTCAACTTAACTTCACTGTTTTAATATTCACAGTTTAAAGTCACAAAAGGAAATAATGAGGCAAAAGGAAACCAAAAACAAACCGAGAGTTCTGAGGCAAACCAAGATAACAAAGTGTTAAGTTTGCATGAAGAGTCAGACGCGAAGAGCTTCAGTGAAGAGTTTATTCAGTGACTACAGCTCGAATGGACCCGAGTTGGCTGGGCTACGGCTGCCTCTTATAGCCTGCAGCCGTACTTGCCAGCTAATGGGAGTGCAGGGTTTCTTCCCGCACTATTTAAACCAATACCATTTGACATTTTACAAGAACAGTTCAAATAAACCAATAACATTCAAACCTACATACATAACACCCCTCCCCACTAGGTTCAGTCCATACCAAACCCCAACCTATCTAATGTATTCCTTTAAATAGGTGGGGCTCTTACGTGTACGTTGAGACCTTCGTGGTTCAGAAGTTTTAACGTTCTCACCCAGTGAGAGGGAAATGTGTCTGCTGACATTTCCCTGTTGGGACTTCCTGTGAAAGAAGACCCTGTTAGACTGTTAGAATCTGGTCTCTCCTCCCAACCCATCTCCAGCCCAATGTCAGCACCCAAGTCAGGTAGTGATGTGCAATCTTCCACTTCTAAGGATGGATCTTGGCATTGTGACAGGGTTCGGGATGGTTCCTGTCGTAATGGCTCGTTACACGTGGGGTTGATTCTTGCTTGCTGATTTTCCTCTTGTTCCTCCCCTTCCCCCCTAGAAGTGACATCAGGTGAGGGACCCAGAGAGAGACAGGGGCAATGTTCCTGAGGGAACCTGGATCGAAGTTGGTCAATGTGCCTGCTCCAGAGGAGTCCATCCTCTGTTTGTACCCTGTAAGAACGAGGGCCAGTGATGTGAGTTACTTCAGCAGGAATCCACAGAGGTTCACCTATAAGGTTCTTAGCATATACAGAATCACCCACACTGAAAGTACGAACTTCGGAAGTGGAATCCAGTGGTGCGTTGGGTGCGTAAGTGGGATGAAGGCGGTCAAGGGAAGACCTAAGTTTCCTACCCATCAACAACTCTGCTGGGGATAAGTTATTTATGGGCTAGGAGTGATGTGCTGAACACTAAGAAGTTTTTCAAGCTTCTCAGTGATGTCCCCAGGACCCAGTTGCTGGAGCTTCTCTTTGGTAAAGCGTACCATGCGTTCAGCCCAGCCATTAGCTGAAGGGTGCCCAGGGGCAGTGAGGGCATGTCTGATACCCTGTTGTGCTAGAAAGGATTCAAAAATGTTAGATGTGAATTGAGGGCCATTGTCAGAGACAAGGACATCTGGTAACCCATGGGTTACAAACAGTTTTCTGAGCTGCTTGATGACAGCATCAGTTATGGTGGATGTCATGGGAATTACCTCGAGCCATTTGGAATATGCATCTACTATAACCAGAAAAGTGTGCCCTCTAGTAGGGCCTGCGAAATCAATGTGGATCCTAGACCACGGGCCCCTAGGACATTCCCATTCCTGTGGGGGTGAGAGGTGGGGCAGGCCTGACTACCTGGCAATTGGGACAAGATGCAACCCAGTTTTCAACCATTTTGTCAATACCTGGCCACCATACATAACTCCTGGCCAATCCCTTCATCCTTACAATCCCAGGATGACCCTCATGTAACATTTCCAAAACCTCTCTTTGCAGTTTTGCAGGAATAACCACCCTGTTACCCCACAAAATACATCCTCTTAATACAGATAATTCAGTTTGTCTGGACTTAAAAGTTTGGGCCAGGTGAGGTAGATCTTGAAGAGGCCAACCTTTCTTAATCCAGCCTATAACAGGAGCCAACACAGTGTCTTTGGCAGTCTCTCTGGCAATCTCAGCAGCATGAACTGGAAGCTTAGCAACAGTCTCTAGGAAAAAGGTGTGTGTTTCAGGTTCAAAGTCCACCTTGTGGCAAGGCAGTGGGCAACGACTCAGTGCATCAGCATGTCCAATGTCCTTGCCAGGCCTGTGAATCAGTTTGTATGAATAGGCTGCAAGAAATTCAGTCCACCTCAGCATTCTTGGTGACAGGATAGTAGGTGTAGGTTTGTCTCCTGCCACAATACCTAATAAAGGTTTGTGATCTGTAACAATGGTAAATGACCTGCCATACATATATTCATGAAATTTCTTGATAGCTGCAACAACTGCCAATGCCTCTCTGCTTTGGACAAAGTGCGAGAGTAAAATGCAATAGGGGCTTCCCTTCCACTGGGAAGCCTGTGGCTCAACCCCCCACTCCAAAGGGGATGCATCACAAGTCAGTACAACAGGCAAATTCTCAGAGAATTGTATCAATACAGCATCAGATGTGATTAGTCTCTTAATACTGTTAAATGCTGATTGTTCTTTCCTCCCCCAGATCCAAACAGCTTTTTTATCAAGCAATCGGTGCAAAGGTTCAGCAATGGATGCCTTTTGAGGTAGAAACATGTGATAAAAGTTAATGAGTCCAAGGAAGGCTTGCAAATCTGTTTTGCATTTAGGTTTAGGGGCTTCTTTGATTACTTTAACCTTGGCATCAGTAGGGTAGATGCCATGCTTGTCAATCATGTAGCCCAGGAACTCAACCCTGTCTGTTTTAAGTGTGCATTTTTCTTCCTTGACTTTCAACCCCGCTTTTCTGAATCTCGTAAGGACTTCTCTGAGTCTTTCTTGTAACTGAGTGTCATTTTCAGCAGAGATTAACACATCATCAAAGTAAGGTACTACCCCTGGCAGTCCTTGGAGCATTCTTTCCATAAGGCTTTGAAAGATGCCTGGTGCCATGCTTACTCCAAATTGTAACCTTTTACATTTGAAGGCACCTCTGTGAGTCACAGTGGTTTGGGCCTCTGCAGTGGCATCATCAACTGTTAGTTGTTGATATGCCTGGGCCAAGTCCAATTTGGCAAAGACTGTGCCCCTGCCAAGTGAATGTAGCAGATGATGCACAACTGGCACTGGGTATGCGCTCTGCTGCAGCGCACGGTTCAGTGTCCCCTTATAGTCTCCACAAATTCTTACTGACCCATCAGCCTTAACTGGTGTGACTATGGGTGTTTCCCATCTGGAGTGATCAGTGGGCTCTAAAACCCCTTGAGCAATTAATTTGTCTAATTGTGCATCATTTTTTTCCTTTAAAGCAAATGGAACCCTCCTGGGCTTTAAACGAATTGGGGGCACCTTGGGATCTAGGTTGAAAGTGATAGGGGTCCCCATATACTTGCCCAGTCCTTCGCTGAAGACCTCTGGAAACTCAGACTTCAAGGCCTCCTCCCATTCAGAGTTGCTCACGTGATTGATGCCAGTCACCTCGATGCCTAGTGGTTTGAACCACTCAAGTCCCAGCAAGCTTGGGCGATCCTTGTCCAATAACATTCAAACCTACATACATAACAAAGCATACATTCCAGGGAGATAACCAGGGAGAGTCCATGGGAAGAAGCCAACAAAAATAAACCTCGTTCACAGGAAACACTAAATTTTGACTCCAGCAATTCTGACTGCACAGTTACACACTTATATACATAGCTCCCAGCTGTAAGCCCTGAGGAGGATCATGGCCCTCTCCTCCCGAGGAAACCACGCTTTTCCCTGATCCTCTCCTCCCTGCGTGCCCTGGGATGGATAGGGGATGGGCCTGGATCCTCCTCTGATTACTCAGCTGGCCTCTGCCCTTCCCCAGTTTCCTCCACCACTACTGGAGCCACACTCCCACTCCCTGTTGGCTGTTCCTCCTCTTCCTCGGAGTCAGTCTCCACCAGGGGCATGACACTAAAACCAAGATGACACACTTTTTTAAAAATGAGTAGGGCTTCCGTCATGCCATTGTGACTGCCGGTTTGCTTTTTTTCGATTCCCTGGACATCCCTAATTGATTATTAAAGAATCAAAGAAAACCCAGATATCTATGTAACGCCTTTAGAAAAGAACAATTGTAACACATTTTTTCTGTATTTTTTAAAAATAAAAATTGCAACAGTCAGTAGATATTACAAGCAAGGTATACTACAATTGAACACATTTCAGTCATTAGACTTCAACATTTGGATGTAATGAAATTTTAATACAGCAAAAAGTCAGTCAGTTTGTTTAACAAATATCTAACATGGAAATCATAGCAAAGCAATGCCTAGTACACATTTACTCTTAAAGTGGCCTTTATTCCACTTACATTCCCTTGGTTGTCTCCATGCTTCTCTGCTGCTTAAAGGCTTTTTTTAATTTTGTAGAAGCTGAGAAGTGATTATACAGAAATGGTTTTCCATCACAAACTGGAACATAGGATTCTGTAACAAAAATAGACATGGGTTCAAGGTAAAAAAGTAGGGAAAGCCAGGACCAACCTAAATCTAAATCAGTGTTTATGACTTTAACATTATTTTCTTTCTGACACAGGAAAAACAACCTTGAAGGACTTGAGAACTCTAAAGGACCTGCAATCTGAGGTTATCTATCCTTTTATTGAAGAATTTTGTCCTGAAGAGAAATATCTTACGTAAAGCGAAATTCCTCTATTAAGAGCGTCCAGCAGATACAATCCATCAAATTTAATGTGTTATCACATACAACCCTGGGGAATTCCAGGGTAATAAGTTAGTATATATTATAGATGGATTTTAGTCACCTTGTAGCAGCAGCATTATGTTAGATGAATTTTCTCAGGCTGATGCCAGCCTGATTGGATAACCTAGCTGTGTACTCCATATCCATATTCAAAAGCAAAAGGATGCTTCAGAGCATCTGAATCTGCATATGTATGAGATACATATGCAGCACTGGACTCCAACTAGCAGCCATTCTCAGCACTCTTTGACACCATTAGGACTTCAGGGAATGCACCAGTACTTTATTTTTTAAATTCATATTTATATGCCGCCCTTCTCCGGAGACTCAGGGCGGCTTACAATTTTTGGGATACAACCCAATGCACTCAGCAATAGCCTTCTTTCCATTGTATATGCCTGCTTATTACTAAGCGGCATTTTTACAAAGTCAGCTTATTGCCCCCAACAATCTTGGGTCCTCAGTTTACCTACCCCGAGAGGATGGAAGGCTGAGTCAACCTTGAGCCTGGTGGGATTCGAGCCTGCAATAATTACAGGCAGCTGGAACTAAGTGCTAGGCTATTAACAGCCTGAACCACCAAGGCCCTTGGTCACTTTCAAGACAGATGCTATGTTCACAGTTATAGACACTTAAGGGTAGTAGTAGCAGCATGAAGTTTCTGTAAAAGCAGAGTATTTCTGCTGCAGCTGGTTCTTTTAAACATATTTCATATATGCAATACACAGATATAAACTAAAATGGTGACTGATTCCTGCTCAAGTTAAATAACACAAGACCTAATGAATTCACATGTATTAGGTATCTTTCAGTGCTTTCTTTCCAATGTCTCTCTCTCACATAAAGAGCTGAACTCCGAATATAGTTCTTGTTAATTGGGGACAATGGTAATTCAACCATCTTTCAACAAATGCTTGCATTTTGTGCATCATTCTAGTTGATGTTGCAGTGCTTTGATTGTCTCTCTTGGGCTTCTGATTCTTTGTCAGCATCTGCTGCATTTAAGGTTCCAACAGCAATAAAATACAAAGAAAACACGATTGTTCTTTGACATCTTGACACTGGACCCCCACTTTGTAAATAAATCTGTAAGGCAGACATCCAGCATTTTGACATATTATGTAAAAAAGATGGACAACCATACGGAATATACATACTGAATAAAACAATATATAAATATATTATTGAAATAAAGTCTAATGGCATAGATAGGACAACGTGAAGCCCCCAGTCTCAATTCTGCAGCTCCCAAGTATCTCTGAATGCATTCTTATATTTTACTTCCAAAGCAACAGTGATGAAGATCTAGTAGTAGGCAAGTGATGGCTCAGAAGTGATACAGAAGGCATTTGTTCTTTTTCTTCTGTCCTGCAATGTTACCCCTTGACAAGCAGCTGAAATAGTTGGCTTGGCAGGCATAGCATAGCAAAGCTTTTTCCAAAATTTTGAATTTAAAGGCAGTGATTTTTCTTCTTTCCATTTCACCACTTGGCTGGAAGAAAGAAGTTCCAACGACTTGGGCAAGAAATCAAAATCATTTTTTGGCATGTATTCTATTAATATGACTCTGATCTTCCTCTCAACCAAGGCTTTATGCAGTCCAATCTCTAGCTCATACATGACTTGGTCAGAGACATAGTTTCGGCTCAGAATAATAATTAATCTTCGACTTCTGTCAATGGATGATTGGATGTCATCAATAATAGCTGTAAGTAGAAGAGGTTATATTTTATTTCTATGTAACCCAATTATTCATATTTTACTCATTTTAGTTAATGTTTTATGCAAAAAAGATTTCGAATATTTTATTTTAATTTGTTAATCAAATTTATATAGTGGCCCATCTTCTCCAAAGAGACTGGGTGGCACATATCGATAAATAAAGCAATATAAAACAGATACAAATTTAAAAGGTTACAGTAATAAATAGTTGTGGGTGTGTTTGTGGGTATGTGTGTGTGTGTATGTTAAACAATATAATTATGTTAAAATCAGTCAGCAGCCAAATTTGAACATTTCAGAGCTTTTCAGAGTTTGAGCATTTCAGATGGATGGATGGATGGGTGGGAGGAATAATGTTATCTACAATATTTTCAGAAACAACCATACAACACATCTAGAATCATTGCTTAATTCATCCCAATGCTTTTTATTTGAGCAAAAGAACAAGCCAAGAGTTTCAGCACTTTTGCCCAAAATCACAGCAAACGAACATATGTGTGTGTGTGTTGTGTGGGTGTGTGGGTGTAAACAGTATATAATATACAGTATATAATAAAATCTCAGTGGTGCTATTTCTAGGAAACTAAATGGCAGTGGTTGGATTCAATTTTTTTTACTACCAGTTCTGTGGGCATGGCTTGGTGGGCGTGGCAGGGGAAAGATACTGTAAAATCTCCAGTCAGAGGTGGTATTTGCTGGTTCTCCAAACTACTCAAATTTTCTGCTACCAATTCTCCAGAACTGGTCAGAACCTTTTGAATACCACCTCTGCTGTGATATATTTTAAATTTAAGCAAAAGAAAAAGATATTTTACCAATATATTCAGTGATCATTTGTCTCATCTACTTACCTCCTCCAGGAGAAATATCTCGTTCAAAAATGCATAACTTATATCCAAAATGGTCTTCTAATGTTTTAGGCAGTATCTCCAGAGCAAATTTTCTCTCTTCACCACATATTGGTGTACAGTCTTTCAGGTAAGACACAAAAGCATCGTATAGTTTTCCATCTATAAATAAATAATTGACAGAGTCAGCATACTTCTCTGACATAATTACTTATAGGAATGACATTCAGGCAGGCTCTCCTATTTTGTTGTATGATTGGCTAAATAGCATTTATTCTGTAATTATTTCATTTATAAAACAATCAAATAAAGATGTTTACACCATATTAAATGCGGAGCCAAAGGAAGACAGAAACAGAGTGAACAGAATCAATAATTTCCCATTTTGTAGAACAATTGTGTATCTGTGTTACTTCCCAAAAACAACTCTGTATCCCTAATTTCTATTTTCTTTCAGAATAGAGAAAGACTACAATAATGAAAAGTGAAGAAATTACAATTTCTTCTTTTTTCCCCTTTGATCCTTATGGATTTAAATCAGTGCTATTCTTTATTAAGTCACGTCAATCATTTTACCTCCCAGTGTTTCATCCTTTCCTGTTATAGCTCTGAACAATAAAACAAGTTCAATCTTGAATATTACACAGAGAATCACTATCATTACAGCAATAAAGGAAAACATTATGGCCATTATCATTCCAGCAGTAAAGGCATGAACTGGTAAATCTGGATTAGATTCTAGGAAGAAAAAAAAGAAGAGAATAGATTATTGCATAGGAAGGCAAGCTTTTCCAATAATCACAAGAAGAATTTAAAATATTTTCTAGCCAAATCCCTTTCTAGTATGCTTTGAGACAGAAATATATGTACTAATATTTTGCCTTGTACTTCTATCTTAAAATAGAAAAATATTCTTACAATCTATAAAGATATGAAACATTTTATCTATTATTAACTAACCTTAACATAGCCTAAGTTTATATATTATATCTTATATAAATGAAGCCACCAATTCAGAACTAGAAAATCCATTTGCTTTCACTCAAGATCAATATTTGGCATTAAAGAAGCAACTAAATGTTGTCAAATTCATGTACCATGTAAAGGTGCAATGCACTTTTAGAGGATACTTAGAAGACTTTATCCATTCTCAATTATCCTTTATACAGTAATGTATCCAGCCAATTTTATGCCAGCTGGACTTCAAATTGTCTATAAGATGAACAGCCTTTCCAGGGAGACCAGACAGGAAACATGACCAGATGAGCTAATTTAATTTAATTGTAAGGCTATATTAACAAAATCTTGCAAGTGAGAAAGTAGAAATCTTCGACCACTTCCTTTACAGACTGAGAAGCTAGGGATGGACCCTTCTGAAGATCTTTCTCCACCCACTCTCCACTATGCCCTCTCTTATTTGACCACACCCTATGCAACATTTCTTCATCCTGTCTCCCAAGACCCTTCTCACAGAACACTACCAGTACAAAGCCTCATTTATGTAAAATAATCAGAGGTGGTATTCAGCCAGTTCTGATAGGTTCTGGAGAACCGATAGAGGAAATTTTGACTAATTTGGAGAACTGGTAAATGCCACCTCTGACTGGCCCAGCCCCCCATCTATTCTCTGCCTCCCGAGTCCCAGGTGATTGGCTGGGTCTTCTTTTGTTGCCCTGCACAGGAGAACAGAGCTGGAAAGCAGGTTAGTGGAGTGGGGAGGGAATGGGATTTTACAGTAGCCTTCCCCTTCTATGCCCACCAAGCCACACCCACAGAACCAGTAGTAAAAAAATTGAATACCACCACTGAAAATAATCCTTAAAAACAGAATCAAAAACATCATGTAGTTTTATCTTTTAATATTGTAAGCTACCCAGAGTTACCATTTGGCAAGACGAGCAGCTAATACATTTTACAAAGAAATAGTTTACTTTATTGATTAGCCCATGGGTCATATCAAAGTGCAGAGTTCCATACACAAATTAATACTAAAATCTGATAATAACTATTTTAAATGGAAATGGAATAAAATACAATTTAAAATGGAATTGGAATAAAATACAATTTAAAATGAGATTGGAATAAAATACAATAATTTAATATATGTATAAATAAAATATGATAAAATTATATTTCAGTGTCACCTCTACAATCTACATACAAAGAAATAAATTATGGGGACATTGGCAGATAAATGGACAAGTACACTAATTCTAAATAGTATAGAATAAAAATCAATGTTAGGGAATTTTGAATTTTATATATAAGAAGAAGAATGCAAGTCCCAAATTTAAAAACCACCTAATTTTTCTGTCTACTAACAGAGAAATTCATAGAAAGACCTTTTTTTATTATTTCCAAGAATTATCAACAAATATGTTAGTATCTTTTGAGTTTAAGTAAGTGAGTTTAATATCTTGAGTTTGTAGATATTGCTGATGAATAACTGGTTTATGAACAGCAAATTATAATCTCATTGTTATTCTATGTAAACACTTTAACCAAAAGTCATTTTGATAAAGTAGATTACTATAAAATATTTTAATCTATGTAGTGTTTATATCCAAAGTTGACTTGAGAATGCCATTAGTTTTTTTTTTTAAAGAAATGGTTAAAAATATAATCAATTAACCAAAAATACTGATCTTTTCAGGTGCTGAAGAAAATCATATTATTTTGTACAATAATATGGATGTCTTTCCCATTTTGTAAGAAAACTGAACACTCAACTTATTAAAATAATTTATAAATTTTTCCCCTGAATTTGCATAAGATATTAGATGACAATTCTAAAACATTATGGCAATTTTTAAAAAATATGTTTTTATTACATTAAGACAGGAGTGTCAAACTCGTGGTGTCATGTTGTCATCATGTGACATATCACAACTTTTTCCCTCAGTAAACCAGGGTTGGCCATGGCCAGCACGTGATGCATCTGGCCCATGGCCCGCAGGTTTGACACCTCTGCATTAGGAGATGGGCCTGAATGTATGAGAGTATTATCTAAAGATACCATAAATGTTTACATATTAGAGGGCATTAAGTTGCTATCTCCGAAACAAACAATTACGTCTACAAAAACTCAAATTTAGATTAAAATAGAATTCAAGTAGTAATTAGCCTTGCATAATTTTCAAGTTCTATTATCAGCTACATCCAAAATTATCTGCCCACTTTCTAAGAATTCTTTTTAGTCTTTACAGTTTATTTTTTCTCCATATCAGTTTAGACTTCGGGGTCATATGGAGACACCTGTATTTAATTTTTAAATTAAAAGTTAATTTTTATACTAGATTAAACTATACAATACCTTTTCGCAATATAAATGTTTGCTCTTCAAAACCATTTTCAAAAAAAATGCATTTGTACGAAGAATTGAAGTTCTTTTCTTTCACATGTTTAAACCAAAGTTGTTTCATAACATATTTTTTTCCATTTTCATCACTGTTAAGAAAGGAGAATTGATAGAATAACAATGCTATAAGTATTTACCCTGGGGAAAGCTCAGTGAATTCAGTGAACTTTACTTTTAAATAA
This sequence comes from Naja naja, assembly GCA_009733165.1. Classification (NCBI taxonomy): domain Eukaryota; kingdom Metazoa; phylum Chordata; class Lepidosauria; order Squamata; family Elapidae; genus Naja; species Naja naja. The sequence continues at coordinate 18,835,811 of CM019153.1, read as the reverse complement.
ACAGAAGAGAACTTATTGAATTCAATTAATTAATTTGCTCTTCAGTCATAAAAGTTAGTCTTGCTCTCTTCTTCAGGCATTTTGATGTATCTGGAAGGATTTTGGAAGCTCCCAAGTATGTGAAGGCAATTCTTCTGTTGACCACTTTGTTAATCTTGGAAATATATACCTTAAATTGTTTTCTTTATCCTGAACTCTTTGAAATCTATACTATTGACAACTTAAAGTTCCATATCTATTTACTACTTAAACTTCTCACTACTTAAAATTCCAACTTCCATAGCATGAATTCCAGAAATTGCATTTCCATTGTATCTGCAAGGTATTTGAAGAAAGTTGTCAGGGAATTAAAGCGTATAAAGATTAGTTTAAATAACTAGCTTATTCCCATCTTTTAAAAATGGCTGCTTTATATTTTATGAATGAATAAAATAGGAAAAATTTTATCTATCCATAAAGTCCCATTCTTATGTTATGGAATTTTCATTTGGCAAAAATCAGGAAACAGTTGTTATTCTTTCTCCAAAAATAGGACAGACTTTTTTTTAGTTTTTTTTATAGTACAAATATGTCATTTTATTACATTGGATATCAGTCATAGTAGATCACATTGCAAAACTTGCCCCCCAAAATTTAAGTCCTTGACTTATAACAGTTCATGTAGTGATCGTTAGGAGTTACAACGGCATTGAAAAAGTCAGAGTCATGTGATCACTTTTTGCAAACTTCTGACAAGCAAAATCAATGGGGAAGCCAGATTCATTTAACAATTATGTTATTCATTTAACACCTGCACTGATTCATTTAACGACTCTGACAAGAAAGGTCACAAAATGAGCAAAACTCACTTAACAAATGTCCTACCAACAAAAAAATTGGGGCTCAATTTGTGGTCATATGTCAAGGACTACCTAAATGTCTAATTATCAAATAAGTGTACAAAATATTTGGTTATGAATAGTACTTACTATTTATGTTCTACCTTTTGACACAGTGAACTATTACTCTGACATATTTCTATATCTTCATCATGCACGATCCAATAGAGTTCATAGGGGAATTCAACAAAGTTCTTTGAATAACCTAAAAATGCTGTGCAGTTGAGGATTTCCTCTTTACCTAACAGAAATATTTATTTAAAATTAATAATTTTAATCAAAGACTTATAAAAATTACAAGGGAGAAGTCACAATTTCATACAATGATCTGCCAATCAAGAAATATTCTCCTTTTTAATCCTCTTCAGAATTAAATTTTAAATCATTGATTAATAGCTTTGCTTCAATGAATATTTTCTACCTGTTGGAATTCCTGACTTGGTGATATATTTTAATATAATTTAACAACTACAAATAACAACAAATAAGAAGTTGGAAATAAGAAAAAAAACATTTGACTTCACTGGTCCTTCAAACTGAAAATATTAGAATTCTATTTCTATAATCATTTGTTATGAAATACATTAATCTATGTACTGTAGGACTTGTCAACAATATTTTGGTACTCTTTTATTCTCAAAAGAGGGAAAGCATTGTAGCATATTGAAATACATTAAGTTTTCTAAAATTTCAAAAAAATATTTTCTCATAGTACAACTACAATAGTAACTATAGATTGTTGTGCACCACAATCCTGCACACTACGTCTATTGCTAATGAATATGATTAAAAATAATTTACATGCTATGGACTACAGAACTACAAAATTGTTAGAAAACTAAAGCTCCTGGATGTCCTGAAATCTCTGAAGCCAGTTGTTTTTTTAAAAAAAATGACAGTGGACAAAGACAAGAAAAATAACTAATTCTTTAAATTAAAATATCACTTTTCATTTCTCTTCAGAAATCTTTCAAAGGCCTGCCAGCTACTTCTTTCTAAATGCTCTTTTCTTACTACTCTTCTAGAAGGAATACAGACTCTGTGGAATAAATCCTGGATTTAGATACAAATCAAGAAATATCATTACTTGGTTTATATTTATAATATAATATTGTGCTGTCCAGCCAGTTTAGAGTTAATGGGATAGTTAGTTAGGAATTGAGAGCTGTCCCCTTAAGGGAATGCATCATGGTAAATGTAGTTAAGGTATTCTGGGAAATGTAGTCCATGTCATGTGGTCACATCTGTAACCTTGATTGGTCACTGAATTGACCCTTGGTGGGTTGGGAGAGGTTTCTCCTCTCTTGCCTGAACACACAGCCTCGTGTAGCAGCTATATTCGCTACCTCTATGATTATGGGGTGAAATATAGCTATGAGAGTTTAATATCTTTCTACACCACAATTCAGATATGCAAAGGATTGGACATTAAGAAGAACCTCGTCATAACTGTGAGTTGACAGGATGCCTGATGAACCAATAAAAAGGACTTTGTATAGATGCTTTGTGGAGTTACTCTGTCTGCTTTATACCCATCCAGGGCGTAAAGCAGAACAAATATAGTAATATCATTCTAGCTCAAGTACAGAAAAATCTATGATATTTTAAAGGCAATTTATATTGCCAGCTTTTGAAAAGGCAAACTTGTTGATATAGTCAAACATCATCATAGATTAATAATAAAGAGAAGTACCTATTTCAGTTGTGAAAACATTACGACCAGGTCCAATTAGCTTTGGAGTTACTTTTTCTTCAGTATCTTAAGAAGAGAAAAGAGAATTACTTAAACTAATTTTCCTAAAGTCCATCATGATGATAATCACTAACATGTTGTCTTTACATAAAACATTTTCTTTTAAATTTTTAAGTGAATTGGCCATTTAATCAAAGATGATTCTTCATTTTAAAAATATGATTTTGGACTGCTCCAGGCTATTAGGATGTATTCTCAGAATTACATAGCTGAATTTTCCTCTCTAAGGAGACGAGTATCCAGTACATCAGAATGATTTTCATTATGATGGTCTTCTAATATCATATTCAAAATAGAAGTACATTGCATATAATACAAGAACCATATTAGTGGCATGCACACACACAGGACCAAGCAAGATAACATCAGGGAGTCCTCAACTTATGAGTGGTTGCTTAACAACCATTCAAACTTATGACAGACCCCCCCCCCCCAAAAGGTACTTACGACCCACTTTGAGCCAGTTCCAAAGTTCTGGCAGCTGAACTCCTATGACCACATTTCGGGAACTTGGAAACCCATACTTTATGTCCATTTGCAGAATCCCATGGTCACATGACCATGATTTATGATTTTTTTTTGCCAAAAAAACTGTATTTACTTCAATTTTTCAGTAAAAATGTCCTACAGTGAACGCTGGGTTCACTTAACCACCATGGTGTTCATTTTACAACTAGCTCATTTGCTTAATGACTACTGCAAAGAAGGATATAACATTGGAACCAATCACATGGTGACCTGTTTTATGACATTCACATGACCATAATGGGCAGACTCCATTATGGTCAAAAGTCAAGGACTATCTATATCCGTGATGGCTAACTTTTTCAGTACCGAGTGCCCAGCATGGCATGCATGCGCATGCCCCATGCAAAATTCAATACACACATGCCTCCATGCATGTGCCCAGCCTGCATGCATGTGCACGCCCCATGCATGCATGTGTTCCCTCCACATGCATGTGCATCCCCATCCCTGTGCCCCACCCCTGCACATGCACCCCACTCCTGCACATGTACCCCATCCCCCATGCATGCATGCACATCTCCACATATGCACCCAGCCCCCCACGCATGCACCCCAGAGACCCAAAGACCAGCTGGACGGTGGAGGAATGTGCATGCATGTGCGGCAGAGCTGACTTGGGGTGAAGGCTAGCATGCCCACAGAGAGAGCTCTGCGTGCCACTTCTGGAACAAGTGCCATAGGTTCGCCATCATGGACCTATATCAAGCAATAAGTCTTACTTCACCCAGTTATACAGCCAACAAGCATGAAGGACTTGAAGCAGAGATAATTTCTGATAGAAAGCTGCTGGCATGAGATAAAAACAAAGGGCTGTACAGTGGGCTTATTATAAGACCCTGCCGGTGCACACAGTCATCTATTGGGCCTCTGTTTTCTCCAGCACTGTTTGCATTACTAGCCAATACATGTATAAACGTGGACAGCTTAAGCAAATGTAATCCATAACGATAAGAGGATTGGAAAGCCTTTCTCTGTGTTGTGTTTTCCGGAGTTCTCCATTACTTCATAAGATACTAAAATTCAAATCTGTCACATTAGAACAAGAACACCACTGACTGTGGTCCCAAGTCATTGAACAATTTTACACAGCCTCACCTTTAATATTTAAATTGGTGGTACTTGTGCTGTTATATTTCTTTCCTGCATGAAGAATTGTTTTTACACATGTATATTTTCCACCATCCTTTTCTGTTAACTGATCAATGTACCATTCTTCTTCACCTCTCTTATTAATATTCTCTATGCAGTCCTGTTTCAATGAAGATGTTTACAAGTTATAACATAAAATATACAGATTTCTTTTTTAAAGTGGGCATGTTGTAAGATAAAGCTCTCCGTCCTATTGGAAAAATGCATCAATCTCTTTTTTCTAATCAATTGGATAAACATGATTGCATTCAGCATTCATTTATTTTATTCAAAAATTATTCTGCTTAGAATTCTTAACCTGGGAATGAACCCAAGGAGAATAGTGTCAGGATTCCAAGTAACATCTCCATAGAAAGAAGAATTCCAAGGCAGACAAGTTCCTCAAAGAACAATTTTATTGGAGATATCACATTAGCAGAAGCTGGTGAAAACCAACTCCGAAAGTTCCTGACTGATTAAAAAGTTTCTCCAAATAATCAGTCACATTGATCAATCAAGGCATTGGCTCGTTGCCTGGATATTGTGCTCCTCCTCCCTTCAGCCACCTGTCCTTGGTTCCCACAGGAAACTATTTTGTTTTGGCTACAAACCCCCATCTAACTATTCTCCCCCTTTCTATCCCTTCTTCGCAATGTGGTAACCCTGAAGTCTCCAAAATGGCCCTAGCCAGGTTCACTTCAGAGTTGACAACTAGTATGCATAGATTTTGATGTTTAAACTAAATCCCCAGAATTAGTTGCTTAAAATAAATTCTTTAAATCCACTCCAAGAAAATGCAAGAACCTTTGGAAAGAACGAATACAATGCAGAAACAACCTTATGTCAATATTCATTCTTTTTCAGTGAAATATGTAGTTATTACTAGAATGTATTGCCAACAGAAGTTTGTATTACAAAGTGGCATTTATGGAATTAACAAATGAAACAACTTGTAAACATAAATAAAATGTTCCCCTTATACAAATCTCTGTTAAAAAGACATTTAAAGGATTTATTAAAAAAGAAATTATTTTTCAACAACAGATAATTTGAGTAGGAATTGCCATCCAGCTGTAGAAGACACTGGCAGTGAAGTTTAAAACTCTAATTAGTTTCAGGCTAGGATCCTTGATGTATTTATTTCCACTATTCATGGAAACAAGGATATGAATGTTAGCTACATTCAGAGTTTTTTGAATAAGCGTGTAACTCCTCAAAGGGTAGTGGTTGAAAAAAGTCCTCTCTTTGTACACCAATTCTACAAGCAAAGTGGAAATGTTTACATTGGAGAAAGTGTCACCACTATGAAAGGCTCATGAACTGCTATCTAAATGATGCAGAATAGAGGAATGTCTGGAAGATTCTATATACTATCTCTATAGTATACACTGTACTTCATTGAAGCTACCAGGACCATTAAACAAAGAGGAGGACAACGTTGTTCACAAGGTATATGGTCATTTGTATTTTTGTTGTTGTTCCAGTGTATGAATGCAGTGAATTACACTTTCCATTGTGGTATATTATCTCCTTCTTTCTGACTATAAACTATTCCTTCTATAAACAAGAAAGTGTTTTAAAAGTACCTTATACCACGTTATGTTGATAACATTTGCAGTATCATTTGTACTACTGCATGTGAAAAAATACTCTGTCCCAATTATTCCATCTCTTCCAGTAAGCAAATGCTCTTTAGTGAAACAACTGCTTTTATTTCTCTTGATGACATTTAAGAACCATTCCTTACAGGGTATCTTCCAGGTTCCATTTCTGCATGGGGACAAGAAATGTGACATATAAAGCAGAATACTTGTTTCAAGGAGGAGATATACATCCAACCTCTTCATATTATCAAAAACAAACTTGTGAAATCTATGTGAAGAAGTATAGATCTCAAAAGTTTAAGAACATGCCCATATTTTTGACTGTGGCCAACACTTAAAACTTCTTAAAACTTGGATAAAACCAACTATTCCAAAGGCTGAACTAGACTGCCAATTACAGCTACTACTTTCCTTATTTACCATCAGGATCAACTCAACCTCACTCAGAAGTGCTATTTAGCATAGCAAAACAATCCAGGGTGAAGAAAAGTCAGATCAAATGAGCATCCATGTTGATTGATACAAGTATGCCTTCTTTTTTCCTTCCTTCTCTTGTAGTAATTTATAATCACAGTTTAGCTAGACAAATATATTCACAAAGATATATACTTATTCATTTTTAAATTGTGTTATGGATAATCCTTGCTTAATGACCACTTGTTCAGTGACCATTAAAAATTATGATGATGCTGAATGAGTGAAATTTATGACTGGTCCTCATATTTGTAGCTGTCACACATCCCTATGGTCATATGATCACAGTTCAGGAACTTGGTGACAAGCTCAGAATTACAAGGTTGCAACATCCCACAGACACTTGGTCACTATTTGTAACCTTCACTGCTGGACTCCAACAAGGAAAGTCAGTGGGGAAGCCAGCAGTAGGTTGCAAATGGCAACAATGTTGTCAGTCCTCAAAATGGTGAGCCTCCGGTGGACCATCTTGGGGTTGCCATTCAGTGGGGGAAGGCTTACAGGGATAATGAAAAAAAGTAGACTCATGGTGTGGGAGGTGGACAACGAAGAAGCAACTGGCCAACAATCAGATGGAGAGCAGGATGGCAACAGAAGAAAGAACTAGGCCCATCAGAAAGATTCCAGGCCTCTCTAGAAGTACAACAGCCATGTGGGTGTTCACTTCCAATTAAATGTGTTTAGTATCACAGCAGAATATTCTTGAATACACATGATTAAAATAGAAGACATTTTTATGGTTGTAAATCACATAATGTTTAGAATGGGAGGAATAAGCGTATCACAGGTTAAAACTACTATACAAGGCAGGTTATAGGTTTATTTTATCAGTTTTTCCTTCATTTTTTAATTCATATCCACACATATTTTTTCATTCTTTTTAGAGACCTATATAAATAATATTAATAAAAGTACAATCAATGGTGCTACATTTTATAAATATAAAAGACTATTATTGTCCTTGTTATCATTAAAAGGAAGGATAATATTTTTCTTCTGTTCTAAGGCATACTTCAAAATTGGAGAGAAACTACGCTTTAGTTTTGATTAGAGGCCTTAGGAAACATATATAAAATGAGAGGATTGTGGCGGGGTTAGAAGGCTTACCTTTTCATGATTGCCAAACAGTTCGGGTTTAAGAGATTAGAATGACAGTGGAGAAAATAATCAGTGTTGTCTCCATTATAAAACAATTAATACACATGAGAATATTTGGAAATTCCACTTTAAAACAGTGAAAGGTTGAATTCATCATTTTCTAAAAATGCAACTGCTGAAATACCTATGTAAATCATTGTAGTGAAGTGCTTAAGTATTATTTCAGTGAGAGATAGACTTACTCATAATTTTTGTAATGTTCTTCCTGTTGCACACATTTTGAAAAAAAATTTTGCAATACTCTTCCTGTTATACACACACACTGAGGCTGAAAACCGTGCCATCACCTTTGGAGCTAAGAAAATTGTATAAACAAACCACAATTTCTGAAGCAACAGTGTTATTATGTATCTATGCTCTGCCACAGAGTTTACTGATATTATATTCAAAGATTCTTAATGCTTTAAAGTTTTAAAGACTAGTGGCACCAAGAAGATGATGATATCCGGAAGACTTTGGCTATCTTTCTTTTTCAACAAATTCTGAAAGATTTTGGAAGCTCTAAACCAAGGGTCGTCAACCTTTTGGACCTCAGGGACCACCAAACTCATAATTTTAAATCCTGCGGACCAGAGACCCTGGGAAAATCCCAAAAAGTCTGCAAAAAAATTCCCCACCCCGTTTTCCTACCGACCAGTCATGCTTTATTTGGGATCGCAGGATACCGTCTCCAGCTCTGTTCTTAGGGAGGGAGGGAAGGAGCCTTGGTGGCTCCTTCTGTTAAATGCCTGCATTTAAGTTCCAGCTGCCTACAATTACTGTAGGCTCGAATCTCACCAGGCTCAAGGTTGACTCAGCCTTCCATCCTCTCGGGGTAGGTAAATTGAGGACCCAAGATTGTTGGGGGCAATAAGCTGACTTTGTAAAAATGCCGCTTAGTAATAAGCAGGCATATACAATGGAATGAAGGCTATTGCTGAGCACACTGGGTTGTATCCCAAAAGTTGTAAGCCGCCCTGAGTCTTCGGAGAAGGGCGGCATTTAAATGTAATTTTTTTTTTTAAAGGAGGGAGAGACTTTTGGCTTCATGCAAGTAAAGCAGCAGAAGCAGCAGAAGTCTTTCTTTCTCTCCCCCAAACTCCACCAGAAATGAGTTTTTGTAAGACTTGTTGCACCAGCGACAAGACTTGTCACACCAGTGAGACTTGTCACACTCTTGGAGCAGGAGGATGCCTTGCAGGGTTCCAAAGACTCATTTCTGGCAGAAAGACTTTTGCTGCTTTCCTTGCGTGCAGCCAAAAGCAGAAGAAAAAAGAAGCTGAAAGAAGCAACCCGGTGGCTAGGCAAGTTCCCCCTCCCCTTTCCCTCCTCCCCTCACTACCTCATGTTGTTCGCAATGCAAGCGACGCAAGCCTTGTGTTCCTGTGGGCCATGTGGGCAGCATAGCCTTGTGTTCCCGCACAGCCTGGATTAATTGCTTTGGGGGTGCTTTGGGGGTGGCATTTCTCTGGGGACCACCAAAATTTTCTCACGGACCACCAGTGGTCCCCGGCCCACTGGTTGGTGACCACTGCTCTGAACTGATGTTTGGGCATAGGCCAATGACTGAGAAAGGAGGAATAAACTGAGATTTCACATAAAAAAGGTTTTATCAATCCTCCTCAGTCCTGGTGGAAGCCATGAAAAAAGTTTGGATGAAGGGGCTTGTGGAATTAATGTTTCTCCTGGAAGGTTAGGAAGCTGTGTAGTCTCCTAAAATGCTTTCCCCCAGATTTCTCTGAAATAAGTTGCTCTATTTTTGGAGAAGGAATATAGGACTTTAGGAGTTTATTTTTTAATCACTTCCCCTGTAGACTACAGTTAAACACTCCAAGTGGGGCTGTTTTTGAAAATGCAAGTATTTGACCTCTCATTTTCATTTCTCCAATTCAGATTTGGACACAAATTTGGACCTCTTGAGCTTTCAGTTCCTGCTTAAAGAGCAGATGGAAGATGGCCATTCTTTCTTTCCATAGTTATATCTAGTGCACCAATTATGTCCTTTCCTGCATTGGGAAGTCCTACATATCATTGTTTGTGCCGCAGTCATCTCAACAGGATTACAGTAATGTGCTCTACATCAGGCTACCTTGAAAACTATCTGGAAACTACCACTGGTCCAAAATTGGTGTTTTACAAGTTCCAATATTCAGGACATCCAGGTGTAATTCAAGGTCTGGTTATCACATTTAAAGTAATTTATGGCATAGGGCCTGGCTATCTGCTTGTCTCCAGTCATCCCTGCCATCTGATCCAGTAGGGTGGGTGTGCCCCAAATCCTTTCAGTTAAAGAATGTCATCTGGCAGGCAGGACATGGGAGAGGCAATTACTCTGCTGCAATTCCTGACCTCTGGAATTAGCTTCCTCCCATAGATTTTTCCCAAGCTTATGTCACTTAGAAAATTGCTAAAGATGTGGTTATTCTCCCAGGCCTTGCTTGGTGACAGTTGATTTTAGAGCCGCGGTTTGGTTTTGGTTTGGTTTTCTGGTCTTATTTGTTTTGATTTTCCTCTGGCATTTTGCCTTTCAAGTTGATTTTATTTTCTGTACATTATTTTTTTTTAGTTGTAAGTTGCCCAAGAGTCATTTAGGAATAGGGCAATCTAAGAATTAAATAAAAATTAATTTAATTTAATACTGCAAGATCAGTGCTGGGACAAAATGTAGCAGGTAAGATTCTAACAGGAATGTCTTTTGTAGATCATATTACAATGATCTTGAAAAAAAGACAATTGATACTGAGTTGGAAATATGACATACGCACATCAAACAATTGTTTTTGTTCTAAAGCATAAATGCCTGGAGATACACTAGTGTAAGGATTGGTCTTCTATACTAACCTACTCATAATTTACAGTGCTCATTAAGTGTTATGTTATATGTCCATTCATTTAGTGTCTTAGATGGGTTGGAATTGAAACATGGCGCTTTGTAGTAATAGAAACTAACTCTGAAAATTACTCCAAAGGAAGAGGTGATTTACTGCTTACATGTATTACATGAATAGAATAATTTTGTAATGATGAAATTTTAATACGTGTAACACTTTGTCATACTTTAAATGCTACAAATACTGAATGGATTTCTTGCTTTTATATCACTGTTGAGGAGGAAATGATTAGTAAATTTACCATGGGAACATGCAGCATTAGCTCCATTGCAAAAGAGATGGTTTACCTCAAATTACTAAACTGGGTAAATGAATATTACTGAAATGTAACATCTGGAACAAATATATACTTTATAAAGGAATGCATTACTATGAAGAATCTATACCTTTTATACTGCATATAACTAACATTGTTTTAAAAAATGCAATGCACTATTTCAGAAGTTTACTTAGGATAAAATACTTTTTTTATTCTGGAAGCTTCTACTGTCATTTAAAGAAGGAAGTTTGATTTCCATATTAAATTTACCTAACTAAAGGGTCATTTTCTTTTTCTGGTTCATGGATGGCAAGTTTTACTGTTGCAAACCTTTTCCCAATATCTATATTGGAATTGTTCCTAAGGTAGGACAACATTGATGTTCAACTATCTTGGAACATATAGGGTTCTCCTCCCATTTGTTTTAATTACTAAGGTTTGGTCCTTCTGATAATGCTAAATTAATATAATGAGGGAACCCAAACAAGGTAAAACAAGACAAGTTTTTTTTTGATAAGCATATGAACCTATACCTTAAACTAATAAATAGCCTTAAACTGTGGGGAGGTTTTGTTGTTATTTGAGGAATTGGAACATAAAGAAGAGCTTTGGTGGCTCAGGCTGTTAAATGCCTGCTCTTAAGATCCAGCTGTCTACAATTACTGTAGGCTCGAATCCCACCAGGCTCAAGGTTGACTCAGCCTTCCATCCTCTCGGGGTAGGTAAATTGAGGACCCAAGATTGTTGGGGGCAATTAGCTGACCTTGTAAAAATGCCGCTTAGTAATAAGCAGGCATATACAATGGAATGAAGGCTATTGCTGAGCACATTGGGTTGTGCTCCAAAAAAAAAATTGTAAGCTGCCCTGAGTCTTCGGAGAAAGGCGGCATATAAATGTAATTAAAAAAAAAAAATTTCCAACGCATGCAAAATAGAAATATTCAGTTAACAACTTTTTACTATGGGTCAGCACTCCAAACTCCCTGTAGTAATAAGGTAATAATGTAATAATAAAGTAATAATGTAATTTTCAAATTAATAAAAATTATTCTTAAACGGTTGTTAGAAAAAATTAAATAGTTGTTCAAATGAACATGTTGTTCTGGTTGACTTCTGACTTGCTGAAAATCTCATTTCTACCTTTCTCACCAACCAGAGTTTAGTCACCCGCTTCACTACTATTCTGCTGCTACAGGCATTCAGCCATGTGGCCCCCAGGGGATACCCAGCTGTCATTTTAAAGACTTCTCCCGTAGCTTGGCAAACTTGTGCCCATTTATCAGCTAACTGGCCACAAATTGACGAAGGTGATATCCAGGAAACTGAGGATGCATCATAAGGTTGGAGAACAGAGACAAATATGGACATAACTTCCTTCTTAAACATAGCTATGTATATAGTGTACCTACCTGAGACAGCAATGATAGATTCCAGTATCATTCAGTAAAATTGGCCAAAATTGCAAATTAGATCCATTCAAATCAATTCTGCTGTCTCCATGAATTAATACTTCTTCTCCTTTTTTCCCTTTATACCAATTGATAACTTGTCCTTCATGCTGTGCTTTCTTAGGGCAGCAAAATGAAAAGTATTCTTCTTCTAGTACATTAATAGGTGAGTGTCTTTTGCAAAGCTTTCCTTCAGAAAATGAAAACATATAGAAAATAGAAATACTATTTGTTATATTAGAAGTATGATAACACTTGGGCTAGTGTAGTTCAGCTTTATAGCATAACTTGTCCATGGCAGCGGGGAGTTTGGTTAAAAAAGGTTGTTTGCATATATCCTAGAAAGAAAAATATAAAATGGTAACATTCCTCATTTTGACTTCTTGCTCTACCCTCTTTAAATTCCAGTTTAAATATTGCATCTGTTAACAATTCCATTGCATCTTGTGTTATGAAGCTAACGAAAGCTTAACATTTTAATAATGTGGTACAGAGAAGATATAATCAACTTCTGATTCTGATTTCATGAGTCACCTTCTGATTTTGCCTTCTATACACTAAGACAACTGTCTACAACATTTAGAATTTTAGAACAGGGGTCCCCCGCAACACCAGGATGTGGCCAATTCAGAACCAGGTGAGCTGCGTGCATGCTTATACGCTGGCCCACCACTCATGCAGCACGGTTTCCTTCTCCCCCACTCAGTTGGGCCATCAAGCCGCAAAAGTTGGGGACCACTGCTTTAAAACATTACTATGTTCATTTGTTGTATCGGTCAATGCAATTCTGGCAGCCTGCAGACATATTTTTGGACAGTTGGTGCCAAAAGGCCAAGAAGCAACTGAGTGATACAAGGCCTGTCCCATTTGTACACATGTTGTAGGTGCCATTTTGACTTTTTAATATCTTTACCCTACCCATCTGCCAAATCCTGTAGGAGACCTATCATATTCATACTACTTAACTGATATTTTTCAAGGAACCTCATCAATATTTCATGATTCTAAAACAGAATACTAAACCTCAAAAAGATTTATGTGTTTAAGCATTTGTGTCACAAAATCTTGCAGACCACTAGTAAAAAGGAGAAATAGATATTATTGACAATGATGCCACAATAACAAGCAAACTTTGGCTTATGATATATTCTTGCCTTAGTTTAACTAATAAACAATCCAGTTATAAGATCAAAAAGAGGCTAATGACAAATGGCTGTATTTCAAACTGTGTAATGTAGCATACATAGATATGGAACAGAGCCATAAGATATTGTGGTTTGAGTAGGGGAGAAATGATATTTATCTGAGGTAGACTCAAATCGTGAATGATACTGCAGTGACATATATTTTTCATTAGTATTAGATAATTTCCATTCCTTGGAAATATTTAGAGGCTGAAACCCCAACCACTTTTGATTTATTATCCTGCTGAATAGTGCATTTTTACATGAAAGTCACAATACATTATGAAATGAAAACATGTAAATTCACAACTGCAGCTTATCTTGCCTGATCAACATACCTTTCTCAAATGTTACCCATAACAACTTTCCATTATTTTAATGTTTATGTATCATCTGCATATGATAGCCAGCCTCCAATAGCATAGACAGTCTTAAAACTATCAACCCAAAACGGCATGTTCAAGATAAAGAGAGAAAACAAAAAGAGTTATACTTACCCGGGCTGATAAAGCTAAGGATCAGTGTTAGCAAAACTGCCAGATTTTCAGAACGCATTTTAAAATTTGTTTAAGCGTAGTTTCTCCTATAAAGCAAAAACAAAAAACAAAACACATTTTTAAAAAATCCTAATTAAAATGTAATTCTAATACTATAATTCACTAGATTTTAATGTGATGATATGAATAACACATACATAATAGTTACACCTGAATCTAAGATTTGAACTAGGAATCAGACTTAAGAAAAGAAAGTGAACATTTGCATAACTGATGTGGTGAGCCATTCTTCTGCTGTAGCTCATTCTTACAAACATGGCTCCCCATGTCAACAGTCAAAAAAGTCAAGATGGTGGCAATGATTGTATAATCAAAGCTTCACCCATTTTGTATGTGGCATATTAGAAATAGGCAAAGCTTTGATTGCACCATCAAGGCTGCCATCTCAACTTCCGTTTTAACCATCTTTATGAATTCCCCTACCCATCATAGATTTTATTTTTCATATTACACATAATTGGCTATTATAGAATTATTGTAGTCTTTTCTAGTCTAACGACATTAGCTTCCAATGGAAGTGCCAATGACCTCTCTGGTCATTATTTCCAAGTAATTCTGGCTATTTTACTCTTGAGCCAACCATACCCTGCAAGCAGTTCACAGACAATTTATTTTTATTACATATATCTGTATACAATCCAGCTCCCATCCTGTTTCATTCATATGATATCTTATTTATGGCAATATATATGCTGCCCAACTGGATACAGAACATTCACGATCCACCACAATTCAATCACTGATGTTTCTGATATGAAATAATATTGCATCCTTTTAACACAGCGCTTGAGGCCTGTGTAATCATCACAGAAACAAAATATTATGAAATCGCTGTCTTATAGTATTGCATAAAAGCTTGTGTCCACTTAGTATATAAACCTGGTCATGGTTTGCCAGAAAGAGCTGAAGATTCCTAGATGTTAACTGCTGAATCTGCTTCAAGAGTTACAGCAGGAAAAGCCAATGTACTGTAGTAGTTATGGTCCTGGACTAGGATAAAGGAAAACCAGGCTCAAGCCATTAACCTTTAACCTTTAACCTTAGGGGTTCCCCGGGTGACTTTGGCCAATCAATCACTCTTCCTCAGACAAACTCCTGACAGAGTTGTGTCTTGGACGCCTGAAGAAAAAGTAAGACATAAATCTAATAAACAGAAGCCCTAAACTTCTAAAAGCAAAGATAGTCCACACCTTATTAACACAATTGAGCCCAAGATGCCTGTTGCTAAGCAAGACAGTTGTTAAGTGACTTTTTCCCAGTTTACAACCTTTCTTGCCACAGAGGTTAAGTGAATCACTGCAGCTGTTAAGTCAGTAGCATTGTTGTTAAGTAAATCTGGCTTCCCCATTGACTTTGTTGATCAGAAGGTTGCAAATGGTGATCACATGTCTTGGGGACACTGCAACCGTCATAAATATATGCGCCAGAATTTTGATCATTTAATCATGAGGATGCTGCAACGGTTGTGTGAAAAACAGTTGTAAGTCACTTTTTTCAATACTGTTGTTACTTCGAACGGCCACTAAATGAATGGTTGTAAGACAAGCACTACCTATAATTGACTCCACTGCAGATTAATTTACCATTGGAAACTCATCCTACTGTTCAATCAGATTCACTGGTGTGTAATTTAAGATTATTAGCTTCTGTTTTGGATGTGAGGGCGATCTGGCTGCGACATCTGTCACCCCCCATTGATTGCCAGGGTTGATTCGGCTGATCTGGCTGGCTAGGCGGGTGTCCCCTTCCTCCCTCACCGCTCCATGTGCATCCCTCCCAAAGCTGCACGCTCGGTGGAAGAAGACGACCATCCCAGATAGAAGAAGTGTACCGATCTTCGGTCAAGGGTATAGCTTCTGTTTTGTGAGATAGCAGAAAAAGTGGTGGGGAGTATCTGAGGAATTAAGTCTGTAGAGATTCTCAGTCATCCAGGTCATGGTTGTCCCAAAGGTGCTTTTTCAGGAGGCACCTGGACTTTCTTGTTTTTTCTTTTGAAGACGTTTCGCTTCTCATCCAAGAAGCCTCTTCGGCTCTTCCATTCCCCACAATCCTGTCAGAGGTGGAGAAGCGAAACGTCTTCAAAAGAAAAACAAGGAAGTCCAGCTGCCTCCTGAAAAAGCATCTTTTGGGCTATCTGAGGAATTACAGGTGTTCTTCACATAACCAGTCATTCAACAACCATTTGAACATACAATGATATTGAATAAGTGGTGATAGTCATAACATCTTTGCAATCATGTGATCATCATTTGAGATCCTCACTGCCAGCTTCCAACAAGGAAAATCAACGGGGAACCTGGCAGGAGATTGCAAATAGTGAAAGTGTGACATTGTGCTTAATGATAGTATGGGATTCACTTTATAAAGGCAACCAGAAGTGCAGAACTGTAGTTACAGTCATATGACATCACACTTTATGACGGTGTGGCTGTGATCAGAATGTTGGTCCCAATTAGTGTTGCTAAGTGAAGACTATCTGTATGTGCATTGCTATATGAAAATATTCTAAAGTAGATCATAACAATTACAATCTGAAAACAACTTATAAACAATATGATAATTACCAGAAATAGCCTGAATTAATCAACAAATCTTATCTAATTTTTTATTGGTAATAGAATAAGTAAGGATTATATATTCCTTGTAGCAGCACATAACTGGTTTAAAAATTGCACTCATGAAGTTTTTGTTATCAAATCAGAGGGAAGAAGTGCCTCATTTAATCTTAAGTGTTTGACTCATCTGTTTAAAAATGTAGTGATTTACTGTAGATGATTAAAATACAGAGTAAACACAGAATATTTATCAATTTTGCAGATGATACAATAATGAGATAAGATGAGATAACGGGTCACAAGGAAGAAATAACATTCAATCTGACATAGATACAGAAATTAGTTTAAAGTTATAATGAAATATAATAAATAAAATGTTTTTCACAGAACCAAAAGTTAAACTGAAAAGTCATGGGATGGGAATACCTGTCTTGGTAAGGAATTTAAAAAAAGGATTTGCAATAATAGCTTTTTGCAATTTTTGCAAATGGAAAGCAGGTGAATATTGTGGTGTGGTTGCAAACATTCTACAACATTTCCAAATCATGAAACTAACAATTCTTTTTTATTCTTCTTTTGATTAGAACTATATAAAGTATTTAATCTGCTCTGTGGCCTGAAGGTTAATTTGGGACCTAATTAAGAAGAAGGTTCATTTATCTTTCATTGAGGAAAGTGATTCTCCAATTGTACTGTGTAAGGTCCAACAGGTGAGCCTCCTCCATGTTAACCACCACTAACATAGCCACATCTTGTTGGCTGCCATTGCCTTAGCAAAAAGGGATTCTTGACTGGAAACTTGTTTACTGAAGCACTGAAGTAAAAGTATAAGTACTATAGCTGTACAGTAAAACTCAGAAAAAATGACAGAAGTGATCAGGTTTAGTTGCTGTTATTATGAGTCCATGTGTGCCATCCTAAGGGGCACCCTTGATCTCAGACAAACAGGAAATACGTTTATGGGATTTTAGAGAGATGGAGTCCCAAATAGCCCTTAATAGAGATTTCTACTGAAGAAATTTTTGAGCAGCAAGCTTCTGCGTGGTAAATTGTTATTATTGTACACCATGAGGTACACAGGATTACTCAAATGAGAAATGGATTAACATTTTGTGGCAATATTTAGTTGCAAGATGCCTCCAAAAACAGAAGGGAGAAGAAAGTATAAAACACAATAATAATCATCCAATTACATCAAGAAGAGTGAACCACAATGGTTTTTTTTAAAAAAGCAAAGGTAGAGGGGAAGTATTCATTTAACTGTGCGGTCTCTGCATCGTTACTTGTTGATCTCTGACTGGGAAACACTGGTTTAGCAAGGTCAGATTCGGGGTGAAACATTGCTACTACATGGTAATAGAGTTTTCTGTCTCTTTTTGCTGCCATCTAGTGGTCGTCCGAATTTTTGCAGCCCAAATCTAGGAAATCCAGGATGCTGAACTGAACAGGGCTCTCCCGATTCTCCGAACAACGCGCGGCCCGAGCATTCTGGGGGCTGTGCTCCCAAGCACCTTTTGCGAAGGTTGCATTGTGGGAAAGATGGTTCTTACCTTAAGCCAGATGGCTGGTGCAAAGAAAGTGGGATGAGGCTGAGAGATGGGCTGCCAATGCAGACGCTTTGGAGGCGAAGCTTTTTCTCTGACGATCCCCAGGCGAGGAGGTTATGCTTCTGTCCTAGGACTTGGCAACAAGAGAGTAAAAGACGGCCATCGGTTTCTCCCGGAAGGTGCTTCCGATCGGATTGATCTGTTGTTTGTTAACTCAAGAATTACGAGAAAGAGGACCCTGAAGGGCCCTCCCTGACTGGAAGCCCCGCCTTCCACCCGCAAAAGTCCCCCTCATGCCCTCGCACCATTGTTCAGATGAGAGACGTGAGCTGATTCAGATATTCCGCGCGCGAGACGTGCCTCGAATCCGGGAAAATTGGGCTTTGGTTAAACGGGGAAATTCTGGGAGAATTGCTTTCAAAACAAGAAAGGGGTGCAAGCACTTCAACACTTTTTTAGTGCCCTCGTCTACACATCCTCACCCGGGCAAAAGACCTGTCGAAATCCTTGGGAGGTGCTTTTGATTCAGAGTGCATGGGAGCCGATAGAACCGTTTCCGATGGGGAAACGAGGCAGCGATGTGGTGTAATCCACTTTTTAAATACGCGGGTGAAGAAATTGCTCTTGCCCCTTTCCCAAAGAAGTTGTCCCTGCCACTTCATATTGTTTGACTGTCCTTATTGATGGTGTGCAGAACACATCCAGGCAAGAATTGAAGGATTCTTCAGTTTTTCCCTCACCCCACCCCAAATTACTGAGCAGCAGGAAATATTTACCAATAGTTGGCAAGAGCTTGGACTATAAAGGAGGAGAGCTTTGAGACCAGCAAAAACAAAGCCTTTCTAGTTTTGCATAAGTGCTTTAAATTCAAAGCAGTGGTGGTATTCAATTTTTTTTACTACAGGTTCTGTGGGGCTGGCTTGGTGGGCATGGCTTGGTAGGCATGGCAGGGAAAGGATACTGTAAAATCCCCATTTCCACCCCACTCCAGGGGAAGGATACTGAAAAATCCCCATTCCCTCCCCACCCACTCACCTGCTTTCCAGCTCCATTCTCCTGTGCAGGGCAACAAAAGAAGACCCAGCAGATCAGCTGGGACTACGATCAGCTGGGACTTGGGAGGCAATGAATAGATGGGGGCAGGGCCAACCAGAAGTGGTACTTACCAGTTCTCCAAACTACTCAAAATTTCCGCTACCGGTTCTCCAGAACCTGTCAGAACTGGCTGAATACCTCTGGTTCAAAGGGAAATTAGCATCTGATAGCCCAGTTCTCTTTAGACAGTTATAGTGTTATTTTACAGCAGTTAAATGCCTGTTCGAAAACCATCCAAGTAACAGATGTTGAGAGAATGGTGAAACCAATAGCAGAGAGAGTCCATCCCTCCTGGTCAGCTGTTCTAAAGGTGTGAGTGTCTGTGGATCAGCTTGGAGGCTTAGACAAAGCAGTTAGTAGAAACTATGCAATCCCACTTTTCAGGATTTTGCTACAGACAGAAGAAATGGTAGAGCACAGCAGATCATAAACAGCAAAGCTACTGCAGCTTGTGGCCTGCATAAGGAAGAAAATACCATTTTAAAACTAGAACAACAAATTGTCTATGGGGGTTCTCAACCATCCAGGTCATGGCTGTCCCAAGGATACTTTTCCAAAAGGCAACTCGACTTTCTTGGTTTTTTCCCTTGAAAATCTTTTGCTTTTCATCCAAGAAGCTTCATTGGTTCTGACGGGATGATGGGGAATTTAGAACTAAGGATTCGTTAAGGCTGCCTGAGATCGCAGCTGTAATGAAATGAAGGCATCAGCATCATAAAGGTATTACAGGAAAAAGAGGTTTCTGAGGATGGTTAGGTGGGAATGGGAAAAGGTTCACTGACATTCATTGATTGATTGATTGATTGATTGATGAGACTTTTATGCCGCCCTATCTCCTGAAGGACACAGGGAGGCTTACAAACTAAAAACAATCTGGATACAAGTATACAAATATTAAAAAACAATTAAACCAAGGTCTCATAAATATAGCGAAATTAAAATACGTTTAAAAACCCTCCCCCAAGCCCATCAGTCCGGGTAGGCTAGTTGGAACAGCCAGGTTTTTAGGTCGCAGCAGAAAGAGCAGAGGTCAGGGGCCACCCGGAGCTCCAGGGGAAGCTGGTTCCATAGGGTGGGTGCACCCACCGAGAAGGTCTTCCCTCTGGGAATCGCCAGCCGGCATTGCCAAGTCGACGGAACCTGGAGGAGGCCCTGTCGATGGGAGCGCATGGGATGCTGGGAGGTGGTTATCGGCATCAGGTCTCCCGCAAATATCCTGGACCAATGCCATGAAGCACCCTAAATCTCACCCGGAGGGCAACTGGTAACCAGTGCACCTCGTGCAGGAGGGGTGTAACATGGGAGTATCGGGATCCTCCCATCACAGCCCACACCGCTGCATTCTGGACCAGCTGAAGCCTCCGGGTGGTCCTCAAGGGCAGCCCCATGTAAAGAGCATTGCAGTAGTCCAAACGGGAGACAATGAGTGCATGAGTGACTGTACGCAGGGCATCTTGGTCCAGATAGGGATGCAACTAGTGCACCAGGCGAACCTGGGCAAATGCCCCCCTGACCATGGCTCCCACCTGCTCCTCCAAACTGAGCCATGTATCCAGGAGGACACCCAAGTTGCGCACTCTTATCTACAGGGGGCAACACCTCTCCTCCCATAGCCAAAGATGGAATCTCCTGGACAATTCGAGATGCCGGTATATACAGCCACTCGGTCTTAGCCGGTTTGAGCCGAAGCCTGTTCCTCCCCATCCAGACCTGCACCACCTCCAGACACCGGGACATCACGTTGAGAGCATCACTGGGCTGGTTAGGGGTGAAGATAAAAAGCTGAGTATCATCAGTGTACTGATGATACCTCACCCCAAAACCACGGATGATCTCACCCAGCGGCTTCATGTAGATGTTGAACAGGAGGGACGAGAGAACCAACCCCTGAGGCACCCCACACAGGAGGGGCCTCAGGGCTGATCTCTGCTCCCCTGCCAACACTACCTGCGTGCGATCCAAGAGGTAGGAGGAGAACCACCATAAAATGGTGCCCCCCACTCCCAGCCCCTCGAGGCGCCGCAGTAAGATACCATGGTCGATGGTATCAAAAGCCACTGAGAGATCTAACAGGACCAGGACAGAGGAGTAACCTCTGTCCCGTGCCCTCCAGAGATCATCCACCAGCGCGACCAATTCTGTCTCCGTGCTGTATCCGGGCCTGAAGCCCGATTGATACGGGCTTCAGCTGGTGTTCCTTTTTTTACTCCAGGGTTGTCTTCATTTTAGAGAGTGAATGAGGAGCACCTATTGGGTATCCCCTCTTACCAGGAGATAGGACAGAAGAAGGTATGTTGCTTGGGAAATTCTGGGAGTGGGAAGTTCATACATCTTAAAGTTGAGAAACATTCTATTCAAACATTCCACTTCAAGGAGAGAAGCAACTTAGAACTAAGAAGACATTCCCTGACAGTTAGAACAATTAATCAGTGGAACAACTTGCCTCCAGAAGTTGTGAGTGCTCCAACACTGGAAGTTTTTAAGAAGAGATTGGAGAACCATTTGTCTGAAGTGGTGTAGGGTTTCCTGCCTAGGCAAGGGGTTGGACTAGAAGACCTCCAAGGTCCCTTCCTACTCTGTTATTCCATTCTAAACCATATTTGAGAGATAACCCTGTACTCTCTGTTGGAAGACCTCTACTATAGAAGTAAAGTTTGGTATAGTGATTGAAACACCAGGCTAGAAACCGAGAGACTGTGAATTCTAGTCCCAATTAACACAGAGCCAGTTGGGTGACTTTGGACTAGTCACTCTGTTATAGCCCTGGGAAGCAGATGCTGACACACCACTTCCAAAAAACCTAGTCAAGAAAATTTCAGGGGCTAGTCCCAGCAGTCACCAGAAGTCAAAGCTGAGTCAAGGACACAAGAGAAAGAGAACAGAAAAGTTCACCACTTTATATCTTCCAAATTTTATTTATTTTATTTATTTATTGGAAAATGTCAAACAAAAACTAGAACAAGAATAAGAGAATAAAAATACAATGACAGGGATGATAGACACCATTAGTGCACTTATGCATGCCCCCTCTACTGATCACGTAAGTATGAAGTAAGGTCCACAGAAGTCAATTTGTGACTGAAACTGAAAATTTGTAGCTGAGACAACTGATTCCAAACTTTGACAACTCTATTGCAGAAATCATATTTTTTACAGTCAAGTTTAGAACAATTTACATTGAGATTAAAGCGGTTGTTCATGCACGTATTGTTGCGATTAAAACAGAAAAAGTCATTTACAGGTAAAACATTACTATGTATAATTTTATATGCAATATGTAGGTCTGATCGCAAGCGACACAGTTGTAAGTTATCCAAACCGAGAATTTTGAACCTAGTAGCATAAGGAATTCTACTGTGTACAGAAGAGTGCAAGACTTTTCTTGTGAAGTGCTTCTGAACCTGCTTGATTGTACCAATGTCAGTTATATGATCCCAAACAGTTGAACAATGCCCTAAAATTGGTCTAGCATAAGTTTTATAAGCTCTAATTAGCAATACAATGTTTCCAGAAAAAAAGCTTTACAACTCTTAATGCTTTTTTAGCAATGCTGTTACAGTGAGCTTTGGAGCATAAATCATCAGAGATAAATACATCTAGGTCCTTAACAAAGTGAGGGTCATCTGCTAGATCAATGCCACCTAGCATTCTGATTATGTTTACCAATATGTTAGACAGAGCATTTATTAATCGAAATTTGAAGTTACCAGATAGATGACCATTCAAACACATAGTCAAGATCACTTTGCAAAACAACAGAATTATCTGTAGAACTGTAGAATTTTCCTGATGCCCAGCATTAACCTTTCATTATAGCCCATCAGTTCTGGTCATTTCCCCTGGGATAATAGAGAACATTCCCACTTCCTTTCTTATGCTACCTTTCAGTTTGACATTCCACCACTTCTTTTTTTGTAAACTAAATACAACCAGATCATTTAACACTTTCTCCTGGGGCTTGGTTTCTGTCTTTTACAATCCTATAGCCCTTTGCTAAACTTGTTCCAATTTGTCACTGTCCTTTTTGGATTGTGGTGCTCAGAACCAAGCATGAACTCAGTTAGGACTTCTTCAACATTTAATAAAAGGGATGGCAGGTGTGTGTGTGTGTGTGTGTGTGTGCGTGTCTGTGAAAATGTTTGTGGTGTGCTTCAAGCATAACTTCAGGGAATAATGCTGGACAAGCCTTCTTTCTAGAAAAAAATATTTTCACAGAAGCAAAACAACTGTATGAAAGGAGAAAGAGAAGAAATATAGATATGTTTCTACAGAACATCTGACATGTGGAGGATTAACTCTTTGATTATAGGAGGTGGACAGCCTAGTTTTGCCAAATTTCAGTTCTCTTTGCAGGTGATTTATAAGCATACCAGAGCAGATAATGTGATAGGAAGAGAATAAGTAAATTAAATCTACATTGTTGAATTGAAACAAAACCTACCCAAATAAGTGTTCTGTGTCCTATAATGCTACTACTCAGAACTGCTGGAGCTTTCTTGCTGTTAAACAGTTTGTAGTTCTCTTATGCAAGTAACCATTCAGTCATCATGGTAAATAGCGGTTAGCTGTTTATGTTGAACTTTGATGTGAACACAACCCACAGATGACATGAAAAGCCAGAAAAAGCATACCAAAGCTTGTCTTCCTGTAAAGGGTGAGAGGAATGCTGAGTCTATCAATAAGTCTATAAATCATGGGAGGGAAGGGCTTCCCCATACAGTGTTTTTCCAATGAACTTTTTTTCTTAAAAAATAAATCTATTTTGGTTTGCAAGTAGCTAAAGCATACAGCAGCCTTACAGCAAGTGACAGAAAGAAAAAATTCTTCTTTCATGCAGCTATTAACAGCCAATACATATCTAATCTCATACAGAAGATGCTGTGCCCCCTGTTTCTTATATTCAGAGGATGGTTGCCTGCAAATAGGCAAATCATAACAACTGTAAAAATGAAAACTAAATCACACTGAACCTACTTATTAATCACGTAGAATCATTTTTGACACCATTGTATTTTTTAAGGAAAATTTGCTATGACGTATACGGTAGTATAGCTACAAAACATTAATAATAATGTAGGGCTTTCATCTTTAACCAAGGCCTCAAATGAACAATTTATACTGCTTCAACTATTTTTTCAAGATGGTTTAATTTTTTCTGAGTACTTTCTGAATACTTACTAATTTTTCATTGGTTTTTTTTTTAACACAAATACTGGAAGAGGAAATCCACAGATAATTTGCAGCAGCGGTATGTTAATTTCCATTGCTGTCAACCTTTAAATTACCGGTAGTCTTTTTTCCAACATTGCAATCATGGTTTTAAGAATACTGCATGGTGAAATTTTTTGACGTTATTCTGCCCCACATTTTTATCTTTTAAAAAAAGTGTTCAGTGCTGATTCATTTTGAAGATGTATAACTCCTTACTTAAGGCAAATGTGTGTGTGTGTGTGTGTGTGTGTTTTCATAGATTTTCATGGGTAAAGGTATGTAGGTCTTGGTGTATTCAGGTCTTGTCCCATGTAAGATTGAGAGTATTTTGGCGACGTTTCGACGAGGTCCCACTCGCCATCTTCAGGCTGATGTCTTCGGCTTTGTGCTTGTGCCAGCTTTGCTTTGCTTTGCTTTGCACCAAGACATACATACATACATACATACATACATACATACATACACACACACACATATATATACATTCAGATAAAAAGAAAAAGAGTGGAACCTTGATTTGTACCTTCGTATAAATTAAATTAAAGAGAAGGCAGAAGAGATTCTCAGTCATCCAGATCAAGGTTATCCCAAAGGTGCTTTTTCAGGAGACAACTGGACTTCCTTGTTTTTTCCTTTTGAAGAAGAAAGGGTAGTGGGGAGCCGAAGAAGCTTCTTGGATGAGAAGTGAAACGTCTTCAAAAGAAAAAACAAGAAAGTCCAGTTGCCTCCTGAAAAAGCACCTTTGGGACACCCATGACCTGGATGACTGAGAATCTCTACAGACTCTTAGCTATACAATTTGGGGTGACACACTTTGAATGGTGTGGAAGTAGGAATGGATTTCCAGAGGGAAAATGGCAGACTACAGGACTCAAGAGCACTGCTCAAGTGACTCTGAGGACACAGATAAATCTCCAAATGTTTCAATAACCCACTAAAAGGATGCAGATTACCAGCTGTCTTCAAGGAATATAAATCCCTCCAGTCCCCACTATCCTGTCAGAACTGAAGAAGCTTCTTGGATGACAAAAAAAGAAATTGGATTTTCAAAAAAGAAAAAAAAAGTTCAGTCACTCCTGGAAAAGCACCTTTGGGATAAAGAGAAGGCACTTCACGAATAATCACCCATGCTTTAGAAGCTGGATAACTCATATCCATCAAAATAAAGAACTTTACTGAAAACCCAATATATCCCAATATTGATTTCAAAAAATGGGTAAGTTTCCATCCATTCAACATCCATTTCAAAAATCTCTAATGAAAATTCATCAAATGCCTTCTCTGTGGGAGTGCCCACCCTGTGGAATCAGTTATCTCTGGAGCTTCGGTTGGCCCCTGACCTCCGTTCCTTCCACCATGACCTAAAGGCGTGGTTGTTCCAACAGGCTGTCCTGGACTGAGGAGTGGGTTTTATGGGGTCTTACGGGTTTTTTATTGGAAGTTTATGGGATTTTTGATATTGTTTGGGTTTTTATTTAATATCTTTTAGTACTTTTAAATTTTGTATTTTGTGTTTTTAGTGTTGTGAGCCGCCCTGAGTCCTCTGGGAGATAGGGCGGCATACAAAGCCAAACAATAAATAAATAAAATAAATACATTTTCCAAAGATATTACACCATAGGTGTTCAGTCTTAAATATGAAATCAATATTATCAATTAAAAGTCTGATAATATCAGAAGCTTTACATGGCCCGATATATCAGACTCAGCTTAGTGTAGTTGAAGAAATATTCTGTAATCTCCGTGTTGAAATTAACTGAAGCCTTGGTGGTGCAGGCTGTTAAATGCCTAGCACTTAAATTCCAGCTGCCTGCAATTAGTGCAGGCTCGAATCCCACCAGCCTCAAGGTTGACTCAGCCTTCCATCCTCTCGGGGTAGGTAAATTGAGGACCCAAGATTGTTGGGGACAATAAGCTGACTTTGTAAAAAATGCCACTTAGTAATAAGCAGGCATATACAATGGAATGAAGGCTATTGCTGAGCACATTGGGTTGTGCTCCAAAAATTGTAAGCTGCCCTAAGTCTTCAGAGAAGGGCGGCATATAAATGTGAATTTTAAAAAAAATGAAAAAAAATCTTATCATCAACCACAGCATTTCTCAAACCTTGGCAACTTGAAGAGGTATGCCCTTCAACTCCCAGAATTTCCCAGCGAGCAAGACTGGCTGGGGAATTCTGGGAGTTGAAGTCCACACCTCCTCAAGTTGCCACGGTTGAGAAACACTGATATTCTACCATTTTCATCCAGCTGTATCCCTTAGAAACTTTAAATATTTTGTTTAAATCAATAACACCAAAACACTAAACAGCCAAACTTTAAAAAGAAACTTAAAGCTCATTTTCAGCTTCCATATGAAATGACCTGAGTTCCATTTGATAATTTTAGAGCAAGGACATCCAGAAATCTAATATTATTTTGTTAAGAGTTATTTATTGTGATATTAAACATTTTTCTGCATTATTTGCTTTGTAAAACCATATGAATATATATCTTGATTTTTAAAAGATCTCTCATGCTTAAACAACAAATCAAAAGAATCTCATAATATAATGTAGGATTATGTGAGCTATATGAAAAGGAGACTCCAACTTTTCAAAACAAAACTTTGTCAACATTTTGAAGATACCTGGATTAATGTACAAAATTGAGATTTTGGAAGGAAAGCATAAAGGGCATTGGAAGTCTTGTCAATCATTGCAATAATGATCCAAAAATTAAACAAAATGGGACCCAATTTAGAAGGGAGAGGGCAGCAAAAGGAACACCCAATTTGAAAATGGGTTGAATCAAACTGAATTGGAAAGAAAACATACAGAAACATACAGAAATATTTAGGGGCAGATACTTGGCAAATGCTCAATCAATTCCTCTATTTTGAGCCCCAGGACTGATCCCTCCAGGTCCAGTGTCTCAAAATGGGATATACTGTCCTTATATGCATCAGCAACCAGCAACCAATTCCTGCCCTTTCTTCAATACCATTTTGATATAATTGTCAATTGTAGGACAACATTCACTTCTGTGATCCCAACTTGTTTTAATCCAGCTTTATATCAATTCATCTGAAAATTAGCTTTAAAAAAACCTAATCCACTTCTGAAGGTTTATTTATAACTATAACTTTTCTTTCATATATGCAGATTACACTAAATGGAATTTTCATGAAAAATGGATGGAAAATATTTGATGTGACAATTATATTATATGATAGCCCAGCTGCCAAAAATGGTCAGTTCATAATGCAGCTTTGAACAAATGTTAAATCTGCCAAATGATTATGCTACAATATTCCAACACACAAGATCCTCTTTGCTATTTTAAAAGTATGATAGAAAAGGGAATCAATGCGTCAGGTGATTTCCAATTCGTCAATCATCATTTAATCAAGCAGGTCTCTTAAAGTTGGAAATCCAATAGGTTAAGAGTGACATCTTGTGGAAAATGATGGTGCTGCAAGACATTCCCATAAATCATAGCTGACCAAGTCCAGCTTCTCCCACTTCATTCAGCCAGGCAGAACCAAAATTTGTCCAAAAATGAATGCCCAAACTGACTTTGTATAAGGCCAGGCAAGATGAAATAACTTTCAGAACACCAATATCTCTCTAAGGTATTCCCAAGTTGATTCAATTCACTTCTGCTGAAAGAAAAATCTGGTCTGGTTCCAAGCTGGGAGAAAAGCACTGGAAATAAAAAGGAGACTGATTGGAACAAAGGTTTTATTGATGAGTAGAACCAACAACAGCATGTAGTTCTGGGACAGCTGACAAATTAGCTTGATGAGTGCAAAGATTTTTATAGAGTTTCCTAGATGCTGCAGGGAGTTGTACAATGTAATACATCTATTTTAATGGTGGTGGGTTAATCCTAAAATGTCCTAAAGGTCATGTCCTGTCATTCTTAATTCCATCAGCTGGAACTGAAAATGTTTTGTTTATGAATAGATTGTCTCGGATTTCTTAATGGGCACAAAATATCCATCTTTAAAGACTTCAGGCATCCGCTGAAGGGTGTTGGGACAGCTTTCTTCTGCCTTTGTTAAGATTTTTCTCCTTTGGGACAATATAATATTCTACCTCTTTTAATATTCCTCAAAATATTTCATTCTTCTGTGAGGGTGGGGGAGCTTCCCACTCTTTCTTGAAGACATCAACCCTAATGACAGGGAAGTCATGGCAGGTGCACCAGGAGATCATTAATGGATAGGAATGAAATCTGTAGCAGGTTTTAAGCTTTGAGAGGCTTATGGAAAGAAATCAGTGCAGTGTCTGGCAGAAGCTTAATGCAAAAGTATTTTTCCTTTTACCCGAATCTCTGAAATTAGAAGAGCTAGCTGGTCTTACTCTTGGCACTTTTTAAAGGTTTTATGATATGCAGTGGAGGTCTCAAAGGCGTTTTTTTCAAAAGGCAGCTGGACTTTGTTTTTCCTTGAAGATGTCATCTGGTCATTAACAGTATTTCTGAGATTTGTTGAGGCCACTTTATCTGAGGCCCTAGGGCTCAGGTAAACCTGCAAGTGGCTCAGATAAACCCAGGACTCAGATAACTCTCCACCCAGTGCTGGGATTCAAATAATTTAACAACCAGTTCTCTGACCTAATGACCGGCTGGGTAGGCATGGCTGGGTGGTCATGTGACTGGGTGGGCGTGGCCAACTCAACTTCAGTCATGTTGAGGGGGCCCTCGCCTCACCTGGCCTCCTCTTCTCTCCTCACCATGCCCGGCCCCTCCCCTCCCAGCCACTCCTTGTCACGCTTGGCATCGCCTTGCCTTCCAGTCAGTCGCCTGTCTGTGATTATGATTCATTCCTTTATTTAAAAATTATTTGCAAAGGCATAAGAATCTGCATAAGGCAAATGCATTCATGTTTTAAATAAACACACACATACACATACACACATATATACATATATACATACATACATACATACTTACACACACACACACACACACACACATATATGTATATAGTTTATTTAAACCAAATTTGTATATCAGTGATTGCATAACCTCTCTAGATGCCATACGCTAAATAAATAAAAATACACCTGGACAAGAATACATCATGGGGCCATATAGGGACATATATGCATAGAATTAAACAAAATGGACCATGTTCTGAATCAGTACACTGAGTCCCATTTGTTTTGATGTCAAACAGTGGTGGGATTCAAAAATTTTTACTACCAGTTCTGTGGGCGTGGCTTGGTGGGCGTGGCAGGGGAAGGATACTGTAAAATCTCCAGTCAGAGATGGTATTTGCTGGTTCTCTGAACTACTCA
Source organism: Naja naja (assembly GCA_009733165.1). Taxonomy (NCBI): domain Eukaryota; kingdom Metazoa; phylum Chordata; class Lepidosauria; order Squamata; family Elapidae; genus Naja; species Naja naja. The sequence continues at coordinate 18,806,278 of CM019153.1, read as the reverse complement.
AAATGTCCGCTACCAGTTCTCCAGAACTGGTCAGAACCTGCTGAATACCCACCTCTGGTGTCAAACCAGGAAAGTCGCATTTGCCATCTGAGTTAGTGGGTTAGTGAACTGGAAAGTGAGGGAGCCTTCCACTACCAATCCTATCAAGATGGGGCAGAATTAGAGCTGGGCAGTGCATACATTTAATACATTATTATTATTATCTCTTTTATTCATTAAGCATGAAACTCAGTCAACTGAACATTTTAAAATATATCCACAAATATCATTGACTGAAGCAGATTGTTGATACAGGTTGCTGCCAGCATCCTAGGTTTCAACCAAGTATTTTCTTAAGATGTACGATGAGTATTTTTTACATAATGACCAGTGGATTAATTTAGCAACTCAGTCATGTCTAGCTTTGTAATCAGTTTGTGTGATTTTGCCGCAGTCACATATTAAATGTGAAACAGTTTCAACTTTGTCATTGCAAAGTCAACAGTTTGGACTGTCGGTATTTTTTTGTATCTTCGCTTTCATGGCATTGGTTTGTAATGCTTGTTCTTGAGCAGCAAGTATCAGACCTTCTGTTTCTTTCATGATGGTTCCCATCTTAACCCATGCCCATGTCAAGTTGTTATCACATTTTCCTTCCATGTTTTTCAAGTGCTGTCCATGCAAAGCTTTGGTTTTCCATCCATTTAATCTGTTTAATCCATCCATTTAAGCTGTTTTTCCTTATATTCTGCCTTTTTTCTTGTTTTTATAATGTTCTCCGTTTTCACAGCCTGCAGCAATTTTTCAGTACTTTGATTCACATAGTCATTCAAACTTTGTTTTTCTTCTTCTACAGTTTGATGGATTTGCAATAACCCTCTGTACCCTATTCTTCTTGGCAGGTACAACTTGTTGATGTCACTTCGTGGATGTAAAGTATGGTGCATATTCAAAAGTTTGTGCATTTTCCGGTCCAAGTTTTCTAGTCCAGTTGATGAATCCAGCTGAGTAGCATATTCCTGGAACTTTCCATGTATTAATGGCTTTAATTATGTTTCCAGCATTCAGCTTTGATTTTAATATTTTGTGGACCCTCCTGATGTATTCCTTTTGCTTTGATTCTTTGACTTTTCCATTCAAGATGTTATCTGCTTCCAATATGCCTAGGTATTTGTGACCATCATTCTTTGCTAATGCTTTCACTATACTTCAATTTCCCAGTTTTATTCCTTCTATTTTTTCCATTTTTCCTTGATGCATGGATAATATAGCACATTTTTCAAGTCCAAAGTTCATTTTGATATCACTGCTGAACAGTTGAATTATTATTATATTATTATTATTATTATTATTATTATTATTATTATTATTATTATTTAATCTTTAGTGAGATTCACAGCCTTTAGGACTGGTAGTAGCTCAACAGCTCGAGTCCTAACCAAGGACCTAGGAACTGTTCAGGTAGCGTCGGAAGATATAAGCTGTTCCAAGTAGGATGGTTTTTTGTAGAATCAGGGTATTCAAGTCTGATAAATTCAGGATTTCCAAATAGCGAGGCAACCCTTTAGGTATTGCTCCAAGGGTTCCAATTACAATTGGGATAACACACAATTTCTGTTTCCAAAGTTACTCAACTTCAATTTGTAAATCCCGATACTTTGTGATTTTTTCTTGCTGCGTGTCTATAATTCGTGCATCACCAGGTGTTGCAATGTCAAAGAACCAAACCCTTTTCTTCTCAACTATTGTTATGTCAGGCATGTTGTGGGCTAAATGCCTGTCTGTCTGAATTCTGAATTACCACAAGATCTTGACTTTTTCATTTTCCAGAACCTTCTCAACATGATGTTCCCAGTAGTTGTTACTATACTCAAACTTTTGGCATAGTTTCCAGTGAATGATTTTAGCAACTTGGTTATGGCATTCTAAGTAGTCAGTTTGTGAAATTTTGCTGCATCCACTGATTAAATGGTCAACTGTTTCATCTTTCTCATTACAGAGGCGGCATTTGCTATTGGGGGTGACATGCTGAATCTTTGCTTTCATGCAATTTGTGGCTATGGCTTGTCCTTGAGCAGCCAAAATAAAGCCTTCAGTTTCTTTTTTCAGTATTCCTGATTTTAGCCAATTCCAAGCAAGCTTTTGGTGAGCTTTGCCTTCAATACTTTTCAGGTATTGGCCATGCATAGCTTTGTTTTTCCAATTTTCAGTTCGCTTCTCAATTACTTCTTTTTTGTATTCAGCTTTTGACTTGGTTGTCTTCAAAAGGCCTCCTTTATGTACTTCCTTAATCATTGGCTCTTAACTTTTCTGCATGTAGTCATTCAAGCTGTGTCTTTCTTCTAGTCTGCTTTATTTGTAGGAGACCTCGACTACCCTCTGCTCTCCGTAAATATTATTATTATTATTATTATTATTATTATTATTATTATTATTATATCTTCAATTGGATTCAGTCTGGGATTAGTAAAAACAATAATTCAGAGCTGTTAAGGTGTCATTGTTGTTGATTGAGATTTGAACTTCAATTCGATTCACAGTCTGGGACTGATAAAAACTTAACAATTCAAGTCCTAACCAAGAACCTAAGAACTGTTAAGCTAACATCTGAGTATATAGGCAGTTCCAAGTAAGATGGGTTTTTTTGTAATAACCTACTAAGGAGACATATATAACCTGTGATCTTTCAGGAAGTCCTCTGTAGTTGATATTTTATCAATCTGCATTATTATTATTACACATTTCTAGAGGATATGAAAATCTTCTAAAAATACTTCTGAACACTGGAAGCATTTTGTTAATTTGCTATTTATTAAAATTATATGCACCTTATCTCTCAATCTAGCAAGTCTAGGCAGCATATACATTTAATAAATGTAAAAATATAATAAATTTTATAAATCCGATATATATTCGGATAGACTATCATTGCCTGTCATTATGCAGAACTGTGCAAGTGCAATCATAAACATGACTGGAATAAATGCTACTTTGAAGTTAGAATGAAGTAATCAGAATATAATATAAAAACACATGTAAAATGCAGAGTTACTGCAATCTCTCTGTGAAACTTCCTTCTGCTTTCTTAGAAACACCCATTGTTCTTTCCCCCGTTCAAAGAAATTGTGGACCTTAAACCACAGCTGATAAAATATGTGATAACAAGACTTAAAGAGTGCAGTCAGCTCAAGAGTTGTATTAGTAGGCAGATGTCAACAACTGTCAGGGTTGTTTGGAAAAGGTTATCAAAATATTAGGTGGTGGTATTTCATTGTTTATTAAATTTATTTGTTGCCTCTCTAACTAGTAAGTCAACTCCGGGCAGCTTACAAACCATAAAAAGATAAACATGAAAATAATAAAAACGACAGTTACAATTACAACACCATATAAAAACTATATTGAATGAGATTGATGGCATGGGGATGAGGTCTTCTTCTTACTCCATTAACCACTTCCAGCAGTGCACACTTCCCTCAGGGCCCCAAGTCAACCAGCAAAACCAGGTTTTGATATGCTTCCGGAAGCTTGGAAGGGTGGGGGCAGTTCTCACTTTGGGTGGTAGAATATTCCACAGGGCCAGAGGCACAGAAGAAAAGGCTTGTGCCAGCTAGAATTCCTTGGCTGACAGGGTCCACAGTAGGCCCCTTTCGCTGGAGCCAGTGGGCCAGACATTGGCGCCAGACGGATACTCAGATACCCTGGTGTGCTTTATGCATCTACAAGGCTAAACATACATGTTTTTCACCAGGATCCATCCACTATGGCAGAGTCTGGGGCCCAAAAAAGAGACAGAGATATTCCAATGAATATTTTGCACCAGTGGGATCTTTTGAAAGTGGGAACTGTGACCCGAGAGTACAACAGAAATATAAAGGGGCAGAACAGAAGAATGGCAAAAACAACAGCAATCCTAAAGCCCTAACTTTCAAACAAAGCATTCATATTCTATATAATGAAGTTTACAATTTCACTAAATTTCACACCAATATAGTAAAAATCTTGCAACAGTAAAAACAGAGAAATGAAAAAAAATGTAAATATAATAGTAACAAAGTAATGAAACAATAAAATAAGCAATGAAAGTACAGTAATATGAGAAGCAGGAAATGCAGGAGAGAGGTGGGAACTGCACTTTGGTACTCCATTAGGTTTCCAGGCCAATTGACAATGTCCAGTCTTCAAACTCTTGTGGTAGGATTGGGGAGGGGGGAATCTCATCCTGGAAGATGAAGTGGTTCATTGGGTAGCCTGGAACTATGCCATTAAGGGCCTCAAAGGTCACGACCACCTCAAACTGCATTTGGGAGCAATCCGGCATCCTGTGCAATTTGTGGAACAGCAGTGTAATATGGAGCATTCCAGGAGCCCCAAAGATTGCTCATGCTGCTGCACTTTGTGCTGGCCGAAGTTTCTGAATGGATTTCAAGGTTGCTCCATTGTAGTAATCCAGGTGACAGATGACTTGGACTTGAGTGACTGAGTGCAGGGGATCCAGATCCAGGAAAGGTCACAGCTGGTGCACACAGTGAAGCTGTGCAAAGGCTCTACTAGCCACATCTGCCACCTGCTCTTTGAGCAGGAGTTTTGAGTCCAGGAGAACCTCTAAGTTGTGAACTGGATCTGAACAGGGTAATGCAACCCCATCCAGAACTAAACGCACTCTACATGGGGCTACCCTTGAAGAGCATTCGGAGACTTCAGTTGGTCCGGAACGCAGCCGCGCAAGCTGTTGTGGGTGTCGTGAGATACACCCACATATCACCAATTCTCCATGAGCTGCACTGGCTTCCTATTAGTCTCCAGGTGCAATTCAAGGTATTGGGCATTACCTATAAAGCCCTATATGGTTCAGCACCAGGTTATCTCCAGAATCTTCACCTACTCTCTGTCTCCCTGCGACCAGTAAGATCCCAGAGTCGGTCTCCTCTGGGTTCCATCAGCTAAACAGTGCCAGCTGGCGGGCCCGCGGGAGAGGGCCTTCTCTGTGGCTGCTCCGGCTCTCTGGAACCAGCTACCTCCCAAGGTCCAGACTGCCTCCACCCTGCTGGCCTTCCGCAAAGCAGTCATAACCTGGCTTTTCCAGCAGGCATGGGGCTGTTGATCTCGCGACTGAGATCTAGCGAGATCCGGCCCTTCTGTTGTTTGTTGTTTTTTAAATTGTTTTTAAATTTTTTAATGTAATTCTTTTGTTTTGTTTTTTTGCTGTGAGCTGCCCGGAGTCCTTTGGGAGTTGGGCGGCATGTAAGTTTGATAAATAAATAAATAAATGAATGAATGAATGAATGAATGAATGAATATGACAAAAACCTGGATCTTCAGCTCCATGCACCCAAAACCACTTGGTCTTGCCAGGATTCAGTAAAAAGCCTATTGTCCCCCATCTATGCGTCTACAGCTAGTGAGAAAGTAGTAACAGCATCACTCAGGCCACCAAGTATGGAGGCATAGAGATGTAGCATCATCTGCATACTGATATTTCAACCCTTGGTCACAGATGGTCTCATTCAGAGGTTTCATGTACACATTAAACAGGATCCAAGATATTTATACGTTCTTTTCTTGTTCTCCAATCCTGTATTTTATGCAGTCCTACTGAGAAAGGTAATCTCCATGCTGACAATTTTTTAACGTATTACCAACAAATCAAGACAAATTACATCAAGTCTTGGTTTCTTCCAAAAGAGTGAACTAAAAACCAGATTAAATATGAAATAGAAAGGCCTTCAGGGGACATATGTAAATTCTGCACCACTTTCCACATATCTGTGAGAAGCACTATCTACAAGTTATCAGTCAGAATGCCTGAAAAAAGGTTGTTTTGTTATCTTGGGTTAGAAGATACTTTTTTCATGTAAATAATGATACTTTTAATATTGAAAGCTGGACCAAAACATCCATTCCTTCCTAGAGAAATAGACTGGGGTATAGACCTTTTAGCCTAGCTATTGGACCCAAAGTTCTCATTAAAAGTCCTAATTTGCTTAAGACATGCAAATCTAAAGAAGACACCTGCATATAAGTTGCTCTTATTCTTATCTATTGGCCTTACTCCCTCATATATTTAGAGGCTATGCATTAAGTTTGTCAAGAGGATAATGCTATAGTAAAAGGGTGCCAGTAACACTCTCTTAGCAATGGTAAAACAAGACTGCTTGGCTAACTTTTGATTTCAATGTAAGAGAGAGAAGTGAATCTTTGCAGTTATACCTTAAAGGTTAACAGCATTTAGCAATCTACTAAATGCCTTAGGAATAGGAGCCAACTCAGATACCTCGTCATCCTTATAGTGCCATTTCCCAGGAAAAATTGCTTAACCACCATGTTACTATTCACCATTTTGTCTCAATCTCCAGCGTATGAGAGCAATATTTCAATGCCTCTAACAAAAACCTTCAATGAGGTTTGTAAAAAATGCAGTCCTTCTTTAACGATTGTATTTGGTTAAATAAGTGGCATGGAGACAAGGATTCATGTTGCATTTGCCTTGAACAAAGAACAGAAATCCAGTGTTGAGCAATAAAAAAGACAGTTCTGTAATACTTGTGCAATACACCGTATGGATCAGAGCTGCCTTTCTGACACACCACTCATAATTATGGATAGTTTGCATCATTAGATATTTCTCATGCATTCAATCAGCAATGTATTACATGCATTGTTGAATATAATAAACAGATTTGTGAAATCTTTTCATGAATATTGTAGAGTCAGTTACTTCTTTGTTATAATTTTGTTCATGATAGTATCAAGCCTTTTTAATTTTTTGCAACCATCTTTAGCTTAAACAATAAAAATTATTATAAATTCTTTGCTTCATCATACATGTAATTATTTAATTCCTGCTAATAATTTCTTATACTCCAATATATTGCCAAATGTAAAATATATTACATCCTAATGTTTTAATTTACAACCAATGTATAGGTCTCTAATTTGAGCTATCACTAAAATAAAATAATTTTTAAAAATCCACCAGTTATTTTTATTTGGAAAAAAACATTTTTTGAGGATACATTAATACTAAATTAATTAGGCTGCAGTATAGCTTATCCCTAATATGAACACATTTGTCAATCTATAGTAAGCACATATACACATTTGTGACTAGAAAGAAAAAGAGTATTTATTTATTTAATTCTACTTAGACATCCACATGGTTTTAATCAATTCTGGACAGTTCACATCGTAAAAATAATATACATACATTAGAATGTATTTACAAGCAGAAAAGAGCATGTTGCAAATATACTGCTAAAAACAGACTCTCAGCTATGTTAAAAATGTAAATATATATAAAATAAGTACACTTATAAAGCAGTGTTGATACTGATATGTTCAACTGATTATATGTTATTTAGGAACTCATAAAAATGGCCTGTTCCAAACAAAATGGCATTTTGCAGCTGTTGAGGATAAGCCCAAAATAACCCAGCCATCTTGCACATCAGACAGCAACTACAGCTGTACTAGGCAGCCCAAAGGGGTACTTCATGCTGCGCAGAAGTGTAAGAAAGCAACTCTCTTCAAATGACAAACGCCTCTGTTTCCAACTTGTGTAATTGTTCTCAGAAGTTGCTCCTGGCAGTTACCTATCTTTGTCTCTTGATGAAGCAAAGTGCGCTTGCCCAAAGGAGAAGCAGTGGGAAAAAAATCCGAAGCAGCAGGGTGAACCTTGCAAAAAGACTCGTCTGTAGGTTTGAAGAGAAATACTCTGCATTGTCACACACGGTGTAGGGCCTCTTTCTTATGCTTTATATAGCTAACGAAAGGGAATATTAATGACAGGACATTCAAAAGATTTCAGGCCTCCTAGCCTATTATATTAAAATACCTGCAAAAACAGTCTGCAAAAATAAGACCGGATAATATCAAGGGCTTACCTAACTCATTATTTAGTTTTCACTAAGGGGAGCAGAAGTTCAAAAGCAGGATCCCAGCAGAAATGCAACCTCCCACAAGTGTTGTGTGCACATGCAAATTTTCTCTCTTGAAAATGAGAAACCTCCAAAAATTGTATTAAAAAACTGAGCAAGTAAAAATGAATTATTTGAGACACTGACCAGTATAAGGAGGGCAGAATCTGGTCATTTAAGAAGCTTAAAGGATACATCAAAAATAAAAAATAAAAACCTAAACATGCTTATAAAAATTTAGAAAATGTAAACAATATACTACAATAAAAACAACAATAAAACAATAAAAAGCTTATTTAAAAATGGGAGTCTAAAAACGGGGAGGAGAATTACATGGTTGCAGGAGAGCATAAAAGGTTAATATGTGGAAAACTGGATCTACAAGTAACGAAGCACTTTAATAAAATGGTAAACTGTGTTCAGGAAATCTAGGTCATCATCAGATGAATTTTGTGTGCTGCTACACAGAACCTGGAAACATACATTGAGGCAGGATCGGTATCTGAAACTAAAAGGATGATATAAAATTAGCCAGGGTATTTGTACCATATTTGTAAGCAAGAATTCTTTTTTTAAAAAAACCCTGTTCACATTACACTTTTTAAATGAAAATGTTGTACAATTTGGCTTGTGGGAGTATCTGGTGAATAAACAAGAAATCTGGTGAATAAACAAGAAAATCCGTTCCAACATGACATATCAATTTAGGAATCCATCTCCACCATATAGGACATGTTACATCAGCTTCAATGCAAACATCCTTCCAGAGGGATTCTGAAATGATCTCAAGACTATGCTTCTTTCATCTGGGAGACACTGCAAGGTACTGGCATCAAAGCTAGTTCTTGGGACGCTTGATGTTCTGGTGGCATTCGGTATCTGACCTTTTTCCAAAAGGAACTATTTGCCGAAGAAGAGTCTTTCTTCATGATGTCCCCTTTCCATCTGATAGCTCCCTGTTTTTGCTTGATGTATCTGATGGACTCGGGCATGTGGCTGTAATCCTTTGTCTTACTCATTTCGATCAGGATAGTTTTCATTCCATCAGGTATAAGAGCATGATACACTGCTATATACTGCTCAGGAGCCTCTTCTAAGCTGGGCAGCCCAGGTACTAGAATCATAATCAGCCTCCTGCTTTGCGTAATGGTTTCATCAACAACATTGAGTAACGCTATAAATAACCACAGATAAAGATTGTATCAGATGTTAATACCCACAAACTTATTATATTGTTTTAGATACATATGGATTTAAAATGGCATAATAATGGGCAAAATACAAAGACTAGAATCACCATTTCTATATGCAAGAAAATAATACTTTAAGAAGGCTTGAAATATAGCTGCCTTATAAAAATAGAACAGGAGATTAATCACTGAATGCTTTCGAAGTGTTATTACATAAAGGCCAAACTAGGTGCTACAAAAATGAATGCATCTCACATTCCTTGTCATGTAATTCAACTACAGGCACCATAAGATAGGTGTGTGTGTGTGTGTGTGTGTGTGAGAGAGAGAGAGAGAGAGAGAGAGAGAGAGAGAGAGAGAGAGAGACCTTGACTTACAACAGTTCATTTAGTGACCGTTCAAAGTTACAATGACACTGACTAATGACCGTTTTTCACACATGACCATTGCAGCATTTTCATGTTCAAAATTCAGACACTTGGCAACTGACCCATATTTATGACAGTTGCAATGTCCTGGGATCACGCAATCACGTTTTCCAACCTTCTACAAAGCAAAGGCAATGGGAAAGCCAGATTCACTTAACAACCATGTTACCAACTTAACAACTGCAGTTATCCACTTAACAACTGTAGTAAGAAAGGTTATAAAATGGCCACCTAATGAGAAGGAAGGACTCACTGGAGAAGAGCCTAATGCTGGGAAAGATTGAGGGCAAAAGAAGAAGGGGACGGCAGAGAATGAGGTGGCTGGATGGAGTCACTGAAGCAGTCTGTGGGGTGAGCTTAAATGGACTCCAGAGGATGGTAGAGGACAGGAAGGCCTGGAGGAATGTTGCCCATGGGGTCGTGATGGGTCGAACACGACTTTGCAACTAACAACATATATATATGATCCAATTTTATTCAACTAATATTTTAAAGCAGCATGAAAATGTTAAGTTTACAACTGAAAAATGATTTTAAATATTATCTTTAAGCCATTTTTAAAGTAGAATATTATGCAACATAATAAAATTATCCATTCTTTTTACTATAAAACTATGCAATCCTGCATTGTTTGGATACATGCATATTTGACTCATTTATATCGTTGATCCCAGCTGCAGATTTCTTTGGGCGCAATCATAATGAGTGGCTTTTTAAATTCTTCATACTGCCTTCAACAGAGCACTGACTTGAGAAATCAAAATGATTTAAATGATAAATCTGCAGATATAAAAGAGATCGGCATATTATTGTTGTTTTCTTTACTCAAATACGCATAAATTTATTGTAAAGGAAAAATAGTTGTATTAGCACTTCACCCACAATTTAGTTTAGCACCTAGTTTTACAATAAAAAGAATAGATAATTTTATTATGTTGTATAAGACTCCATTGTAAAAATGGCTTAAAGATTATATTAAAAATAATTTCTCAATTGTAAACTTAGTATTTTCATGCTGCTTTCAAATATTAGTTGAATAAAATTGGGTTTTAACAGTAGAAAACTTTCTAATGTTACTTAAGTAACAAAAAAAGAAGTTAAGAATCTCAAGGGCTATTTTTTCTTTTTATTATTATGTGCACATGTTTTTATTGCTTTATATATGCTTACTTTGTATGTTACTATTATTTAATAATTATATAAACAAATAAAATAAAATGTACCCTTTTTTAGTAACAGAAATGTTCCTTCTTTAATCACTCTCCCAACCATCCCCATTTTTTAAAAAAAAATCTGCCTTTGTTTTCATATCATACAAAATGCTGCATGAATTGAAGAGGACTTTAAGATTTTGGACTGCATAAGTAATTATATCCACTGTATCAGATTGTGTGCAAAGACCACTTACCAATTTGTATAGACGCTCTGAGTGAAATGGGAAGTCTCAAAATTCAATATATAAATAAAATAAATAGCAAATAAGCAACATCAGACTGAATGTTACATTTTACCTTTTCCTGGCAAATCATCCCTGCCAGGTATAAAGAGACTATATCCACACTGTTTTTCCAGAACATCAGGCAGTACTTTCAGTACAAAGTCAGCTTGGCTGCTGATTTTTGGATATAACACATACGCATCATAGATTTTTCCATCTGAAACTGACAGTATAAGACAAAACTGCTTCAGAAATTATTAATAACCTCCATCCCTAATACAGTTACAAGTAGAATTGATTCCAGAATAAACCAGGTCTATTTTATATAGGATGACTGATGAATGTAACAGAGGGTCACCTGTGTCAGTGTTTATCAACTATGGCAATTTTAAGGCGTGTGGACTTCAACTTCGAGGACTCTCAAGTGTAAGCTGAGAAATCCTAGGAGTTGAAGTCTAATATCTTAAAGTTGCCATGGTTGAGAAACACTGGTTTATATAATCTCAGAGCATGAATGGTGAGGAGCCCTAGAGTTGAAGACGTTTGCCTCCCACTCAGTTCAAAGTTCAATTCTAGGCAACAACACATGTTTCTCTATCAGGGCTCAAAGAGAAAATAGCTGCTGCAAACTCTGCATAGGCAGGGAAGGCACCCATCCAGTAAACACCACCCAAAACAAAAGATTACAAGGTCATAAAAATAAATAAATAAATAAATATTTGTATGTCTATGTCTATCTGTGGTGGCGCAGTGGTTAGAATGCAGTACTGCAGGCTACTTCTGCTGGTCAGCAGCTTGCCAGCAGTTTGGCAATTCGGGTCTCACTGGCTCAAGGTTGACTCAATCCTGCATCCTTCCGAGGTTGGTAAAATGAGGACCCAGATTGTTGGGGGCAATAGACTGACCCTGTAAACCACTTAAAGAGGGCTGTAAAAGCACTGTGAAGTGGTATATAAGGCTAAGTGCTATTGCTATATCTATACATGTATAAAATGTTCAGAGCTTGTGTTTTCTTTAAAACATAGAAATGAATTTAAAAAAATAGCAACTCCTATAACATTTTAAATAACTGTTATATACAAAATGTTAAATCGCAATTACCAGTTCTTCAGCTGGTATAGGTCTTCATATGCATTGAGTTCTTCCTAACCTAGGATGTCATAATGTGTCACCTAATATATGTGCACATCCAAGCAGTGTGGCCTTTTGTAAATGACAGATGGAAATACTGTCAATGCTCTGTCCAAGATTTTTTGGTATAATATCCAGTAGCTCAATTATCATCATCATTTTCATCATCATCATCATTAAAAAGATTTCTGAAGTTAGAACTTGGTTTGTTACCTTCAGAAGGTAAGGCTATTGACCTTGTTTAACCACAATTATAGTCGATTTATTTGTCAGCATGTTTTTTTAAATACAAGGAATTTTCACTTGAGGTACAAATGGACAGCTTCAAATTACCCTATTTTGGTCATTTACACAAAGACCTAGTTCTCTGGAAATGGTTCCAAGTCTGGAAAAAGAGGACGAAAAGAAGTGGAGGACAACCAGCTACAAGGTGGATGGGCTCAGGAATAGGAATTATGAGTCATTATTGGAAGACCGAAATGACAATAGATAAGTTATGGAGAAAAACTATATGATCTCTAACAATCAATATTGACTTAATAACATGTAATAAATCAATCTGACTATACTAATATTCTTCCCTTTTAATACAGAGTGTTACCTTTTTTATGAAAAAAAGGGCGACATGATTTCCGATACCAAAGGACAATTTCAATCTTGAACAAGATGCAGATTAATACAGGTATAATCAGTAGTAATATCAATACCACAAAAGCTGCATGGTTTTTGGCTAAATCGGAAAAAAAAATAATCATATTCAATTCAGTATTCTATGAAATGGTTAGAATAATGATTAGCATTTAGAAACCACTAAGCCAAATTCGTCTTTCCTCAGGAAGTATCATTGTCTTGATTTCAAGTTCAAAGCATAGATAAAAATCATGTGTGGTATGTTAAGAAAAGTAATTGGCAAATTTACCTACTACTCTAATCGCCACATGTCCTGGTCAAGACTGGATATGATGTGGATGACAAAAGGATTAAACTCAGAAATTGTAGACATAATAATTGAACCAAATGTATTAGCGGATCATAATATGATTAGGCTAAGGTGGGAAGGGAAACAACAACCAAGAAATTGGATGCTTCAGAGATCTATATTAAAAGAGGAACTATTTAATAAGTTATTGACAAGTGAGTTAGAACTTTTCTTTCGAGAAAATAATCCCCAAGATACCTCGCTACAGAACAACTGGGATACAGCCAAAGCTGTAATGAGGGGGGTGTCCATTAAATATATGGCCAAAAAGAACAAGGAGAAAAAACAACAGAGAGCAAAATTACAACAAGAGTATAAGGAATGGGTTGATAAATTGCAGGTCGCACCACAAGATAAACAAATTAAATTGCAATTGGATTTGGTTAATCACAAAATAAATTTACTTGATAAAGATGAACTTGCCCAGAAATTAAAGAAAACGAAACAATATCAATTTGAGAATGCAAACAAACCAGGGCGCTGGTTAGCCTCTAGACTTAAGAAACAGCATGAAAAGAGGTGGGTTACCAAACTAAGAAATGAACAAGGGAAGTTATGCTTTAAGGAGGAAGAAAAAAAGTGCATTATTCAAAAATATTATAGTGACTTGTACACAGAAGCTAATCATACAACAGAAGACCAGATTCAAAACTATTTGGAGAAAGTTGATTTTACAGAAATTTTAGACGAGGATAAAGAATTTTTAAACCAAAACATAACCCTCCAAGAAGTATATGGGGCCATCATAAAGCAAAAAACTGATAAAGCCCCGGGGCCAGATGGCCTACCCGCAGAAATTTATAAATCGCAACAAGAAATTTTAGGGAAAGAATTGTTGAAGATCCTTAATGAAGTCCTTGACAAGGCGAAATGCCCCCAATCTTGGCAAGAGGCCAGAATATCTATTATCCCAAAAGCAGGTGCTGACTTGACAGAACCAGGTAACTATAGACCAATTTCCCTTCTCAATGTGGATTATAAAATTTTTATGACCATTATAGCCGAAAGATTTAAAAGAATACTTAATAAATTTATCTCTGCAGATCAAAATGGTTTTCTCCCACAAAGACATCTCAGAAACAACATTAGGGTAACATTAGATATATTAGAGTATTATGAAGAACGTAGTGCTGATCAAGCTGCTACTATTTTTAGATGCCCAAAAGGCATTTGATAATGTGAAATGGGAGTTTATTCTACAACAAATTAAATTTCTGGATTTAGGACCCAAATTTATAAATGTTATTACAGCTATTTACCAAAAACAAGAAGCTCAAATTTTAATAAATGGGGGACTGACGAGGAGATTTCAAATACAGAAAGGAACTAGACAAGGATGCCCACTGTCTCCTCTGCTGTTTATCATGACCCTGGAGGCTTTAATTAGGACGGTCCAACAGGAAAGCGATATAAAAGGATTAAAAATTAAGAAGGAAGAGTTTAAACTACAAGCATTTGCTGATGATTTGCTTTTTATTCTGGAAGAACCACAAACCTCAGGACTTAAATTGTTACAGAAACTGGAAGAATTTGGCCTTGTAGCGGGACTCAAAATTAATAAAAGTAAAACTAAAATGATCACGAAAAATATGACAAATAAACAGAAAGAAGCACTGGCCACAATAATGGATATTGAAATTGTGGAAAAATAAAGTACTTAGGAATTATTATATCAACCAGATTTAGCTCCCTCAAGAAAGATAATTATGACCCCCTTATTAAACGAATATCGGAGGATTTAATAAGATGGAATAATTTAAATTTATCCTTTATGGGCAGGATAGCCACGGTAAAAATGAATATCTTACCTAAATTACTATTCCTTTTTCAAAACACTCCTATAATACTTAATAGAGCCTTTTTGATAGGTTAAACAAGATAATATCAAGTTTTATTTGGCAAAAGAGAAACCGAGGATAAAATTAAAATTACTACAAGATGCCACAGAGAGAGGTGGATTGGGTTTGCCAAATTGGGAATTGTATCATAGTGCTGCAATAATGACTTGGTTAAAAGACTGGATCAACCATACTAATACAAGAGTATTAACACTAGAGGATATAACCTTCAGTCAGGTTGGCATGCTTTTCTTGGACAAGACAATATAAAAGGTTATAGCTATGTGCAAAAACACAAACTTAGACAGACACTTTTACACACCTGGTTTAAAATCAAGAAACAAATGTACATCCAAACCCCAATTTGGCTATCAACATTAGAAGCCTTGATGCACCCACATTTATTAAGATATGACAAAATTATCACCTACGAAGAGCTCTTAGATGTGAAAGGCGATCTACTAACCAGACAACAATTGATTGATAAAGGAATAGATTTGGAATGGTGGGCCTATCTGCAACTCCAATCTAAATACAAAAGACAAGAAGGAATTGGGTATTAGTACAACAAGGACTGAATTGGATGAAATCTTGCTAGGGCAGGATAAAAAGATGATCAAAAAAATTTACCATGTATTATTAGAGGCCAAACTGGAAGAAGAAATTGTAAAAGAAACAATGGTACTATGGATGAGAGACTTTGGTTATAACATAAATTTGGATGATTGGCGGAATATTTGGATTAGAAACAAAAAAATAACCCTAGCAACCCCGTATAAAGAAAATCTTTATAAATTATTCTATAGGTGGCATATGACACCAATAAGATTAGCTAAAATTAATAATAAACTCTCACCTACTTGTTGGAAATGCAACAAGGAAAAGGCACTTATTATCATATGTGGTGGCGTTGCAGAAAGGCCCAGGAATTTTGGAATCAAGTTCATAAATGGTTACAGGAAATGTGCAAGGAGGAGATACAATTCACCCCAGAATTCTTTCTACTTGGAATTACAAAAAGGACATATCCGAAAGACACTTTCTACTTAATGATACATATTATTACTGCAGCAAGGATGGCTTTTGCTCAAAACTGGAAAAACATTGAAACTCCAACTGAAGCAGAAACACTAAGAAAAATTATTACGTGCGCAGAGATGGACAAATTGACTATGGAAATAAAAAACAAGGAAGAAACGAAGAAAAGTAATTGGCCAATTAGAAAATATATTTGTACCAAAGAGCTAATCCAGATTCAATTTTCACAAATTTAAAGTCATTAAATGTCTATATGGCTTTAAGTTACATTGGACAGAGGAAATGTCACTTCCTTCTATTCTGCTAATGCCTTTGATGGTACAAGATATTAGGGTCAAAAAACCCAAAATCCCAAAGATCTCAATTATAAAAGGAACAAGGAAACTTTGGTATCATATTCCACCACTCTTTGGGTGGCAGTAACTAGCATAAGTTTAGGAAAGATCCTTTAAGATCTTATTACAGATAGTCCTTGACTTACAACAATTCATTTAGTGATTGTTTCAAGTTACAACAGCACTTAAGAGCATTTTTTACCCTTATGACTGTTGCAATCCTATAACTTAGACAACTTTCCATTTTTATCCCTGCATTGGTTTGGTTGTTTGTTATATTCTATGTCCATGATGGCGAATCTATGGCATGCATGCCAGAAGTGGCAGGCAGAGCCATTACTGCTGGCACATGAGCCGTCGCCCCCAACAGGTCTACTGTGCATGTGCGCACACTGCCCATCCAACAGCTGATTGTTGGGTATCTGGCGTGCATGCACGGGGGTGCGCGGGAAATGTGTGTGCATATGCAGAGACGTATGGCGCGGGGGGGGGGGTGTCGCATTATCGGCACAGGAGCCCAAAAAGGTTAGCCACCACTGTTCTATGTGGTAAAATTGCAGCAGGCTAAATAAAAAAATAAAAAAGGAAAAGTATTTTCTTTCAGTGCAATCCAACCAATACAAGTACAACTTGAATTCTGAGAGACATAGAATTTCCTATGGTTGAAATTCGATGCATACCAGAACACATTTCACAACAAACTATGTGGCTTGCTTTCCAATACATGCACAGAATGTCTCCATTTCATTCTATTTCTCACTTCTATATTCAGTATTTCAGAGGCTGAAATGCTGCAGCAACACTTCATTATTTCTACAGCTATATCTTTTCCCTTTTTTTCTGTTCTAAATTTGCATTCTTCCCATACATTTAGAAATCAAATATAAAATGGCATACTTGGGCGCTGTATTTTGATGTATGCTGCAACTTCACCTGCATGGCAAGTAAAGTGCCGGTCATAATCTTCATTTTTCAACTCTGTAATGTTCAGAGACACTGTAAAAATCTCTGCTCCTTCCTTTGGCATATTTGTTCTGTATTAAAATTGAAATATATTAAAATTTCACATTTAAGCTAGACCGTAAAGAACTGCCATGTTCACACAAAGGTTCAGATTCAAAAACCTCAACTTAAGTTAATACTTGACGCCAGAAAGACTATATCATCTACTCTTTGCACTGTTTCACATATGCCAAGAATTGATATATAGCCATATATGCCTATTCAACTTGCTTATGCCTTATGTGGTTAATTGCAAAGAAGCTGTATCTGAATTTCATTATTGATAAAGTAGACAGTGATTATATATGTCTATGAGATTCTCAGTCATCCAGGCCATGGCTGTCCCCAAAGTGCTTTTTCAAGAGACAACTCAACTTTCCTGTTTGTCTTAGAAGATGTTTGGCTTCTCATTGAAGAAGCTTCTTTAGCTATGACTGGATGGTGGGAAATGGAAGGATTTATATTCCTTGCAGACAGCTGGACATTTGCATTCTTTTAGAGAGTGGTTGAGGCCATTTGGAGAGTTGTCTGTGTTTTCAGGGTCACCTACCAGTAAGTAGTGCAAATGGGTGTGGAGCATTTTTGGAACTGCTGAAAGAGATCCTGTAGTCTGTAATTTTTCTGCAAAGTTCATACTCTCACACCATTCATAATTGTTCATCCTAAGATGCATAGCTAAATGTCTATGGACATTCTCATCCAGGTCACTGTTGTCCCAAAGGTGCTTTTTGTCAAGTGGCCTCAACAGCTTTCTAAAAGAATGCAAATGTCCAGCTGTCTTCCAGGAATATAAATCCTTCCATTCCCCACCATCTAGTCATAGCTGAAGAAGCTTCTTCAATGAGAAGCAAAACGTCTTCTTAGAAAAACAGGAAAGTCCAGTTGCCTCTTGAAAAAGCACCTTTGGGACAGGGATTATATAAATATATAATATTCAGTGGTCTATATAATACAAAATATTCTGAAATAATTAATCATTTGTTTGGTTTGTCAAAAGAGCATCAAGTTTGTCTTTGCATTAGTGTATGAGCATTAAATCTATTACAAAAGGAAAACAAATTGTGCTTGATTAATTTATGTATTAAAATATATATCATACTTACTGATTTCCTTCTATAATTCTACCTTTAAATAGTTTGTCAACTAGAGTATTATTGACTCTCCAGGATATAGAAAGCATATTGTCTCTAAAACTTGATACATTACACTCTGTAAAGACATTGGATCCTAAAAAATTGAAAATAGAAAAGTTATTTTTTTAAATAGATTTATAAATAAATAAATTTATATCTGTATAACGTAATGAAGGCATTTCATTTTTTTCTTCTTGCCCACCCTGAATGTCATTGCATCATTGAGATTAAAATGTGTGCAAATGGAAAATGGTTTATAAGTTTTTTATTGTTTTTTTTTAAATTAAGATAATAGCAGAGAACTTACCAACATCAGCTTCAATAGTATTGTTTATGGGATACAAAATTTCAGGTCTTTTCCTGGCTAAATCTTCTGACAGAACACAAATATATATATATATATATATAAGCCTTTATGTCATACATATGCAAAGGTCACGTAATTAACATTCATTTAAGCCAAAACTTTGTTATGTAAATTTTAGAATATCAAAACACATTACAATGATCATCTTAGAAGTACATAAACTCACTGATAGCTTGGTATGTATTATTTTCAACATCTGTACAATTTTTATTCCAAGAAAAATCCCAGTGGCTTTCATACAGTTACTTAAATAAATAAAGCATTTTAAAAAAAATCAGATAGCAAAAAGAATAGAGAAGGAAGAAAAGGCAAAAGACATTCAGGCCCCAGAACTAAATTTTAAATACTATCCAGATGAATACTAGGACTACAATGATTTGAAAATGATTCATAACACAACTTGGGAATGTGCACCTCACTGCCATTTACTGAAGGGGCCCATCTTTTTCCAGATTTCCAAAATACAGCTGATTTTTTAAAAAAACCAGCCTTACTACAACTTTCACGCAATTCTTGTGAAGAAATATTTAAAAAGATGAACTACTTTATTGACTAGCAAAAAGATGCTATGCTTGTGTGAGGCCCAAACTAGTGGAGCAGGTGACAAAAGAAACATAACAATGCAAGCTCTGCCTCTTCCCTGTTGAATTTGCACATGATGTCACAACGGAAGTAGGAAATGGTGAAAACGGCATTGTGCCCGCCTAACGTCACATTAGCATCACTGCGGTTAGGAAAAGATGCCTATAACCTAAGGCAATTCTTGTGAATCATTTTGATAGGTGAATAGCTTGGGTGCAATTCAGGGAGAGTGGATTTTGGTGGATTTTGTCTTTTAACAAGGATGATTTAACAGCCATCACTATTTTCTTTGCCTCTGCTACTACCTAATGAAGGGCAGACTGATAGTAGACTCAGTACTGTTATTTCCAATGTTTAAATGAAAAACAGTGCTGACCCCTAAACTGTTCTGACCAAGGCTTCCTAGACCCTAACTACGCACATGCTTATTTTAAAAACAAGACTTATTTTATTGCAATGCTGGGAATTGTTTTCATTCCCAGCCGGAATTAATCTCGAACAGTCCCTCGAGATAAGCACCCACCTTTCTTTTTTATGAAGTGCTGCCAATAACAGAAGTATCAAATGAACTAGAAAAAAAACCAACTGAAGTACGAAGAGCTTCAAGAATGAATCTGAACCAAACGAACTATTTTGCTTCCTGCAAAGGTCTCATCATCTTTGCCTGTCCTTTATTTATTTATTTATTTTATTTATTCGACTTGTATACCGCCCTACTCCCTAAGGACTCAGGGCGGCGAACATTAAAACAGAACAAATTTACAATAAAAAAGAATTAAATAAAACAAGCCGAATACATTAAAACATTAAGAAAATTAAAACCCTCGCCCCCCCCCCAGGTCATTCCAGGCCGGCCTGTTGAAACAACCAGGTCTTCAGGTCTCGGCGGAAGGAGTGGAGGTCGGGGGCCAAACGGAGATCCACGGGGAGCTGATTCCAGAGGGCAGGCACTCCCACGGAGAAGGCCCTAGCCCTGGGAACCGCCCGACAATGCCTGACTGACGGTATCCCAAGGAGGCCCCTCCTATGAGAGTGAACAGGGCGATCGATAAGTGATGCTGGCAGGAGGCGTTCCCGCAAGTACCCTGGACCCAAGCCATTTAGGGCTTTATAAGTTGTTACTAGCACCTTGAAGGCGACCTGGGAGACAACCGGCAACCAATGCAAGCCGTGCAGGAGGGGTGTAACATGGGAGTATTGGGATACTCCCATCACAGCCCGCGCGGCCGCATTCTGTACCAGCTGTAACCTCCGGGTCATCCGCAAGGGCAGCCCCATGTAAAGAGTGTTGCAGTAGTCGATTCTGGAGGTGACGAGCGCATGAGTAACCATTCGAAGGGCATCTCGGTCCAAATAAGGGCGGAGCTGGCGAACCAGCCGAACCTGGGCAAAAGCCCCCCCTGGCCACAGCTCCCATATGCTCCTCCAAACTGAGCTGTGAGTCCAGGAGGACGCCCAGATTCCTCGCCCTATCCACGGGGGGCAACACCTCTCCCCCATGACCAAAGGTGGTACATCCAATAAAGACCGAGATGCCGGTAAGAACAGCCACTCAGTCTTTGTGGGGTTGAGCTGAAGCCTATTACTCCCCGTCCAGACCCGTACCGCCTCCAGGCACCGGGACATCACGGAGAGAGCATCACTGATCTGGCCTGGGGTAGAGATATAAAGCTGGGTATCATCAGCATACTGATGATACCTCACCCCAAAACCTCGGATGATCTCGCCCAGCGGTTTCATGTAGATATTAAACAGGAGGGGGGAGAGAATGGACCCCTGCGGCACCCCACAAGTGAGGGGCCTCGGGGCCGACCTCTGCCCCCCTGCCAACACCGACTGTGAATGGCCTCATAGGAGGGGCAATCACCTCCCAGCCTTACTCCCGAGTCGCCCCTTTTGTTTCAGCTGCTCTCATCTTCTAACAGCTCTGCAGACACGCGCACTGGGAACAGGCTCCCAAGTCCTCTGCCTCACTGCTGCCGGACTCCGAAGGCTCCGGAGGCAGCACCCCACTCCCAGATGGCCCTGGCTCCATCTCTGTATTGGACGCAGGACCCTCATCCGAGTCCTCTCCAGACTACTGGACTGATCCCTGTTCTTCCCACTGTCCGATTCCGCTGCCATCTGCATCAGCTGCCAGCGAACCACAAATAAACTATCATCCTTAAGGCATAAAAGAAATCAGCTCTTTCATATTTTTTGGTGCAAGAGCATAGGTTTTATAACAAACGGAGAGAGTATAAAAACCCTTTGTATTAAAAGTACATTTGGAACATGGAACTATTGTTTGCCTTGTTGTATATATATATATCTATATATAGATAGATAGATAGATAGATAGATAGATAGATAGATAGATGGATGCAGATGCAGATGCAGATGTAGATATAATTACATGGTCACCCATCTCAAAAAAATGATGTTGGGTGGCATACAAGAATTAAACCTAACAATAATCTAGGATGCCTAATTATTGTAAATCCCAATCATCAACCACAGCAACAGCAGGAAACACCTATGATAAAATTTGACTTACCTAAATACATTATTAACTCAAACATTATTAAAAAAATCAACTAGTTTTTATTTGAAGAATCTTCATGCTAGCATGCCAATTGAACTTCTAGTAGTTTTAATTGGAATTAAAAAAAGGATTAATCTGTTGTAAACTGTATTTAATTTTGAATTCTCCCTTGCAATTGCATGCATTATATACACTAACACTGATTAAAAGGACATTTGGAATAGTAAATGTTGTTTGATATTATGTGTATATTAGTGGCATAACACGTCTCAATTGCTAGATAAATATATAACATGATCATTTTGAAAAGAGCATTAAATCTCTTTTGAAATATGTAAAATAAATATAAGTAAGCAGACAGAAAATGAGTGGAAAACATTCATCGCCCAGCTAATATAGGAGCAAATTACCACTCTATTGATAACACACTTACTTACCTAATAAATCCACCAAAATGCTATTTGAAAAATTGTATTTATTTCCCCTAAAAGTATAGGTTCCTCTGCATACATATTTTCCCTCATCATCTTTTTTCAGATCTTTCATAATAAGATGGTTTCTGAAGAACTCAAATTGTTCTCCTTGTATTGGCTCACATTCCTAAATATAACAAAGTAAAATATTTTAATGAAGAAATGGGGAAGAAAATGCTTCTTAAATTGTAACATACTTAGGCCTGCCAATCACACATACTTATCAGTATGTAAATTTGATTACACTGTATATATGTACCTCCACATACATATACTCAACTTTTTACAACAACTTTATAAAAAGATATTAGTTAGACATCCAGATAATAACAGTGGCAAGTGGGACCTTTCATTAAGTTTTGATGATTAACTGATTGTGTCTCTACCTAGAGCAGGAAATTTGCTTTCAGTGATACACGTGCTAATAACCTCAAGATCTGGTTTCTAAAAACTGTTATTAGTAGGAAAACCACAGAAGGTAGTCAGAAATTGCAGATGATCAAGAATGCAACAGCAAAGGTACCAAGTGGTACTGGAAGACCTTTATGTTCAAACCAGTGGTGGTTTCAATTTTTTTTACTGAGGGCATGGCTTGGCAGGTGCATTTTGCGTGCACATGCGCGTTTTGCACATGTGCAGAGGGTTTGCTTTCCTGCAATCCTGCACTCTCCCTGTGTCCTCAGCAGCTGATGTGCAGCAATCGGCTGTTCCACAAAGCAGCTGAGGTTGAAAAGCAGGAAATAAAGGTCAGTATAGAGCCGGGGCGGCTGATCGTTGGAGCAAACCGGTTCGCTCACAGATGATCGCCGGAGCTACCAGTTCAGCTGAACCGGATATTACTGTTTGAACCAGTGGTGGTATTCTACCGGTTCAGCAGAATACCACCAATGGTTCAAACAGTAATATTAATATTAATATTACTAATAAACAGTAATATTATTAATAAACAGTAATATTAATTGCCTTCTGAGATCAATGCAAGTTTTTTTGCTGTATGGGGGCATCTAAAGTCAAAAGAAGCTTGTGTGTGTGTGTGTGTGTGTGTGTGTGTGAGAGACATTCCTTTTACTCATCTATGACATAGGCCTGGCATCCTGACTATTGCTCTATAGTCCTTTTCACACTCTTAGGTCCTTAATAAACCTCATTTTCCTGGTCCTATTTAACATTCCACTTGCAGCACATTGAATATAGATATGTAGCAAATGTGGCTTTGTGATAGGAATCATACATAGTATGAAATGTTACTATTACTGGTGTTGAAGCTAGTATATTCTTTTTTACAACTTAGGAAAGGGCTTAAAATTGTTTACTTGGAACTTTTTAGCATGCTAGAGGATGTAGTGTTTTGTTTTAACATATATCTTAGAATTTTATATATAATTTATGGAATATTTATAATACTAATATTTATTATTTATTACATTTGCATACATCTATAAATCTGATTTATGCTCTATGTGTGAGACTATGTTTGTGTATGTGTCTAAGGTATTGTGGACAATTGAAAGAATATCTCAGAGAAGGTTGTATTCTTCATGTAGTCACCACTGAACTCAACGTGTGGGTCTTTATTCTATAGACGTATCAACGCTTTGATTTTGAACAAAGAGGCATATAATTTTCTTTTTTTTTTTATTAGAAAAGTTTATTTACAAATTTAAAAAAGACACACAACATACAGACATACAGTCACACGCAAAACATAGATACATCACACATTTTCATTTCTTTTTTAGTTGCAGATCAGAAATGCATTTTCCCATTTAATATTACCATCATATATAAACATAAATATTTCTTCTAATAATATTCGCTTGATTTGACCTTTTAGAATTTTCTCTTATTTCATTTTTCAAATTCTTACATCACCTATTTTCTACTATCTCCTGCTTTCTATAAATTCTTATGTTTCAAATAGCACCCTATTTTCCAACATTCCCATTCCCTTCGTTTTTATGTTCCATCCAGTTGTACCACGTTTCCCATATCTTATAGTAATCTGAATCTTCTTTTCCATTTAATTTGAGAGTTAATCTCTCCATTTCAACACATTCATACATTTTCTTTATTACTGCTTGTATAGACGGAATTGAAGATTCTTTCCATTTTTGCGCTAAAACAATTCGAGCCGCTGTTAGAAGATGTGCAATTAGGTATTTGTCTTTTGGAGGAAGCTTTTTCTTTATCATTCCAAGTAGGAACAGTTCTGGTTTCCACTCCAGCTCACAGTTCATCACATTCTCGATCCAGTTTTTGATTCCTATCCAATATTTTTTAATTTTGGGGCATGTCCACCACACATGGTAGTAAGTGCCCAATTTATCCTGACATTTCCAACAATTTGGGTTTGCCTGGGGAAATATTTTTGCTAATCTAGCCGGGGCCAAGTGCCACCTATACATCATTTTGTATTGATTTTCTTTGTGCGCACTGACTTAGTATATGTTAAATTTTCTTCCCAAATCTCTTCCCAGTCATTTAGGTCCAATTTGTATCCTATATTTTGCTCCCAAGCTACCATTGATCCTTTTACTAGTTGTCCTGCTCTTTCCTGTTCTAATAGTAATTTATATAATTTGGATATTAACTTTTCTTCTGGTCCCAAGAGTAGTTTATCCAGATTTGTATTTTTTGTTTCTATTCCATATTCCTTTATGTCTTTGTTATATCTTGTTTTAATTTGTAAGTAAACCCAACTATCTATTGATATGCCTTGTATTTCCAAGTCCTGTTTTGTTTTTAATTTTCCATCTGTGTCCAATATCTGATAATATTTAAGTTTCTTATTTAAGTCCATTGTATTTGGGTTAAAGGTTGCCTCCATTGTTGAGAACCACCTTGGTATTTTTATATAGTTTTTCTTTCTTATTTCGGCCCAATTTTTAATCAATGAGTTGTATTATATGTTTCGTTGTATGTTTTTGTCCTTTGTGCATCGGGTTCCATAGAAGTGCATGCCATCCTATTTGTAAGTCATGCCCCTCTAGTGTTAGCATTCTCTTATTTTCTAGCCTTACCCAGTCTTTTATCCATAACAAAATCGCAGCTTTGTAGTAAATTTCCCAATCTGGCAGTCCCAATCCTCCTCTACTTTTATCATCTTGGAGATATTTTCTCTTTATCCTTGCCTTTTTTCCCATCCAAATAAATTTCATTGTCATTCTATTCAACTCCATAAAAAACTTTTTATTTGTTAATATTGGGATTGTCTGAAATAGAAACAAGACTTTGGGAAGTATGTTCATCTTGATTGTTGCAATTCTCCCTAAGAGGGATATTTGCAATTTGCTCCAAATTTCCAGATCCTTTTTAATTTGTTCTAAAATTTTTATATAATTATCTTCCCATAGCATTATTGTTTTTGCCCTTATCCAAATTCCTAGATATCTTATTTTGTTTACTATTTGTAACCCCATAATTTCTTCGAGCTTCTTTTGTTTGGAATTTATTATATTTTTGACTAGTAATTTGGTTTTTCCCCTATTTACCTTTAAACCTGCTAGTTCCCCAAATTCATTTATTTCTTTCATTAATATCGGGCCTGTCTCTAAAGGTTCTTCTATTATAAATACCATGTCGTCTCGAATGCTTGTTTTGTATTCTTGATTCTTAATTTTCGCTCCTTTTATATTTCCATTTCCCCTAATTCTAATTAATAGTGTCTCTAATACTGTAATGAACAATAGTGGTGATAAGGGGCAGCCTTGTCTGACCCCTTTCTCTATTTTAAACATTTTGGTGGTCTCGCCATTTACTAATATGTTTGCCTTTTGGGTGTCATATATTGCGTTTATCATTCCTTCAAAATTATGTCCAAACTTCATTTTATTAAATTGCTGTTTCATGAAATCCCAATTCAAATTATCGAATGCTTTCTGTGCATCTAAAAAAATTAGGGCCATTTGATTGCTCGGGTGACTTTCGTAGTATTCTAATATATTTATTATTGTTCTTATATTATGTCTAATTTGTCTTCTCGGCAAAAATCCATTTTGATCTGTGCTAATTTTTCCACTAATAATTCCTTTTAATCTTTGTGCCATAATTGTCATAAAAATTTTATAGTCTGTATTTAAAAGCGATATTGGTCTATAATTTTTAATTTGGTTAATATTTGTCTCTTCTTTGGGTATAAGCGTTATGTATGCCTCCTTCCAAGTGTTGGGAATTTTGGCTTTACCCAGTGCTTCGTTACAAACTTCTAAAAATGTATTATTTAGTATGTCCCCTATCTTTTTATAGAATTCACTTGGGTATCCATCTGGGCCTGGTGTTTTATTATTTTTTTGCTTCTGAATTGCTTTTTTTAATTCATCCATTGTTATTTCTTTGTTTAGCACCTCTCTTTCTTCATCAGTAAGTTTCTGTATATTTCCTTCCCCTAAATATTGTTTTATTTTAGACACTTCTACATTTTCTTGTTTATATAATTCCTCAAAGTAATTTCTTGCAATTTCTTTCTTTTTTTTCCAAGTCAGCCTCAAGATCCCCATTTTCGTTCTCTAAGCATTGTATCGTTCTTTTCTGTTCCTCTTTTCTCAATTTATATGCTAACCATCTCCCCGGTTTGTTTGCATGTTCAAAGTAGTTTTGTTTTGTGTATTGTAGCTTTCTAAGGAGTTCCTCTTGTTCAAGTATATTAAGTTCATGTTTTTTTTGTATTAGTGCATCTTTAATTTGCTCACTGTCTAGATTTCTTTTTTGTTTGTTCTCTAATTTTCCAATTTCTTTTATTAATTCATCTTGTTTCTTCCATCTTTCCTTATTTCTATTTGACAAATATCGATTGATATTCCCCTAATATAAGCTTTTATCGTATCCCACATGTTTTGTAAGGATGTATCCTCTTTCTTATTAAAATTATAGAAGTTTGTTAATTCCTCTCTAATTTTTTGCAAATATTTTTCTTCTTTCAAGATCTGAGAGTTTAATGACCATCTTCGTCCTTTCCTTCCTCCTTCTTTCCAAGTTAAAGACATTGGGTTATGATCAGCCCATATATTTGTTAGAATTTTTGTGTCCAAGATTTCTTTGTTTAATTCACTATTTATCCAAATCATATCTATTCTAGACCAGGATTTGTGTGGACTGGAGTGGAAAGTATACTGTGTAATTTGTGGATTCCTTTTTCTCCATACATCTTCCAATCCTAATTCCTCTACCATTTCAAAAAATATTTTTGGCAAGGTATTTCGTTTTTGGTATTGTTTATATTCCGATTTGTAATCTTGCCTATTATCAGTTATTGCATTGTAGTCCCCCATCAGACAAATCCTCGGGTTGCCAATTTCTATCAATTTTTCATATAAATTTTTATAAAATTCTTTTTGGTTCTTATTTGGCGCATAAATTCCAACGGCTAAGGTTTTCTTGTTATGTATCTCTATTTCCACCATTAATATTCTTCCATCTGTATCATTGTATATCAATTTTGCATTAAGGTCCTCTTTTATATATAGTACCACTCCTCTTTTTCTTTCCACTGCTAAAGCCGTAAATGCTTTTCCCAGTTTTCTATTCTCTAAATATTTTTTGTCCTGCTCTTTTATGTGGACTTCTTGAAGACATATTATGTCCCATTTTTGTCTTTCCAATCTATCAAATATTTTTTTTTTATTTGGACTATTTAGTCCATTGATGTTCATTGATATTAATTTTATTCCCCTTCCCATTTGGTCGCTTCTTTTCTAACTTTATTACGTTTTACCTGCTGTTTGACTCCTAGTCTTCACTCCTGTCTCTTCTCTCCTTCCTTCTTCACAAACCATTAGTTCTCTGTCCCCCTCCTTCCCCTCTTTTCTCTCTTCTCTCACATGAACTCTTAGGTCTTCACGGCTTGCGTTTCTCGACTCTTCTCTACTGCTCAATTCCTCCTCTAATCCTCCTGTTTGTTCATAGAATCTTTGAGCCTTAGCTAGATTGTCAATTCTGGTTCTTTTGCCTTCCCATGTTACTAGAATTCCTTCTGGATCGTTCCACCTAAATAAAATGTTTTTTTTGTTTAAATGATTTGTGAGGAATCTGTATTCCTTTCTTTGTTCTCTCACTCTCCTTGGAATTTGCTTCAGTACTATGACTTGCCTACCATTATGATTTATTGTCTCTTCTCTAGTCAATCTATAAATTATTTCTCTGACTCTTTTTCTAGCGAATCTGACATGAACCTCCCGTGGGAGTCCATGTCTTCTAGCATAGCTTGTGTAGACTCTATATGCCTCATCAATCTCTAGTATCATCTGGTCACTTTCTTTTTGCAGAATAGTTGCCAACAATTCTGCCACTACGAGAGTCAAGTTTTCCCCTCTTTCCTCCTGTATATTCTGGAACCTTAGATAGTATGAGGCTCTGTCCATTTCTAGATATGTCAGGGCCTCGTTCGTTTCCTTATATTGGTCTTTAATTTTATGTTCCATAGCTTCCACCTTTTTCCCTGTTTGGTCTGTTTGTTTCGTAATTGTTATAATTTTCTCCTCATTTGTCCTTGTCGTCTCCTGCAACTGTCCTATTTTCCCCTCTAAGGTTTTTAATTCATTTTTCATCTCTCCCAGTTCACTTTTTAATTCTGCTCTCATCTCTTCTCTTTCTTTCTTACTTTCCACATGGTTATTTATCATTGTTTCTTGCATCGTTAACATCATACTTTGTAATGTCTGTAATGTGTTTTGTATCGTTTGGGAGGGAGTTTGAGTATTGGACTTCTCGGGGGCCAGCATCCCTTCTATTGTTTTTTGGGAGGAGGTCACCGTAGGTGTAGATGGGGTTGCAGTTGTCACTCCCTTTTTTCCTGTTTTAGTAATGGTGGAAGTTACTGTTGACATTTCTTTTATTATCTTTTGCTGTTCTTTAATGATTCTGTTTATATTTCCCCACGTCTTATTTCCAATTTTCATCTACTAGAGGTCCCTCTATTCCAATATTTTCACTCAGTCAAATCTAACCAAAGGGGGGAACAGGGGTGCTGTCTGTCCTTGTTTTTTCCCGTTGACTTTAAAGTCAAGTATCTTTCTTAATAATCTTGGGGGGGACAGAGGGTAAAATCACATTACATTCCTTGCATATAGTTTATGGTAATCTAAGAAAAAGAGTCTAAGGAAAGAAAAATAGAGAAAAGAGAAAGAAGAAAACCGGATGTAGAAAACAAATCAAGTGGAGTAAAGTAATATATGTATATATATATAGAAAAAAAAGCGAAAGTAGAAGCGACTATCAAATCTTATTGTTCTATATAGGATAGATACTTATTGTAAATCACTACTTATCTATCTTCAGTAATCTCTTGCTGAAAAGTTTAGATCAATTGCATATCTTAAGAATAAGTTAATAAGTATATTAAGTATTGGCTTTTAAATATCAATATTTCAAAATCCTTAACGTCTTATAATAATCTATAATAATATAGCAATCCTATAGAATTCTTTCCGTTTATGTTATAGATCTATCTATGTATATATATATGTATAATATAAAGTAGTATAGAATATATGATATAGAATACAAATTAAGTTCAATAGTATACGTATAGCGTTATATCAGGCTCCTTCCGCTCTTTCAATTGCTGTTCTTTGCTCGAGTTTTCAATTGTTCTAATGTCAATGGCCGCCGAGGAAAAAAAAAATTGCAGTGTCACAATGGTGGGACTTTTCTTTATGGTCTTCCCTCCGATAGGTTTAGTCCACCTTCCTGTCAGTCCTTACTTCCGAAAAAGTTCTATTTTCCTTTCCCTTTTCTCCTTTAATAAACAGCGAAAGTTTCCGGATGTTGATTGAGTTAAATTAGTTTTTATAGCTTTCCCTTTTCTGCGGCTTTCTGTTTATTCGCTAAACTGTCCGTTTTCTAAAGTGCATAAAATTTACGCAGTCACTTTACTTTGCACCCTTATCACACCGCAGAATCTTTACCAGCTTTCAAGTTTTCAATTTCCACTTTTCTTCTGGTCTGGCTTTTTTCCGTTGGTTCTTCTATCGCAATGGCTACCTCTGCAGGGACTCTGTCACTGCCCGCTGTCCAGTAGCTCTTTCACCTGCCACCCACTTCGTTCTCAGATCTCTTCCAACCTCAACCGCACTTTCTCCAGTTGGACAAGACCTCTTTTCACCGGGTACTTTCTCTCTTCTCACAGGACTTTCACTTTCTTATTGACTTTCTTGTTCTTTGCACGGGACTAACCTCGTCTTCCACTTTATTTTCTCCTGGGGTAGTCACTAGGATTGTGCCACTTTTCCCCGCTTTCGCCCCAATCCTTTTAACAATCCCCACAAAGTAGTCTTTCCAGTCTTTTATAATTTCTCACCAAGCTTCCTTTGTTCTTTTCCGATCAGCAACTTTCTCTTCAGCTTCCCGCTAATGGCGCGCCGCCCCGTCTTCAGGCCAGCTCTGACAGCGCTGGCTTCTTCCGTTCAGAACTTCGGGAACTCTTCTTCGCCTTTTGGGATCGCACTTCCCAAACCGGCTCCAAGTTTTCCTCCTCGCAAGGGTGTTCGAATTGGACTCACCCTGCCACGAACGGCTGTTCTTGAACGGAAAAACCCGAGGTGGGAGAAGCACAAGTATTTCTCCCTACCTCGCCACACCGAGGCGTCACCGGAAGTCAAGAGGCATATAATTTTCATTCCCCCCCTTTTTTTATTACTCTTAATGTTTGTGTTTCTGGAGAACTTTTGTTTTTAGCTTTCCTCCTAGCAACTCTTTGAGCTATATTATACCAGAGGTAGTATTCAGCCAGTTCTGACAGGTCCTGGCGAACCGGTAGCATAAAGTTTGAGTAGTTCGGAGAACTCGTAAATATCACCTCTGGTTGGCCCCACCCCCATCTATTCTCTGCCTCCCAAGTCCCAGCTGATCGGCTGGGTCTGCACAGGAGAATGGAGCTAGAAAGCAGGTTAGTTGGGTGAGGAGGGAATGAGGATTTTGCAATATCCTTCCCCTGCCATGCCTACCAAGCCACGCCCACAAAACCACACCACACCCACCAAGCCACACCACGCCCCCAGAACCAGTAGTAAAAAAATTTGAATACCATCACTGTATTTTACAGAATTTAAGTAATCCACAGACCTTGACAGATCACAGCAGAGGCAATTCAAGAAATCAGTCTCTAAATTCAGTGGGCAATGAATCATAATTTCACCTGCTTCTTCAAAGTTTCTCCACTGCTGCTGTGCTAATATTACAAAGGGAAAGTGAACTACAGGCTCTCATAACTGCTAAAGTTCATTTAATATCCATTAAAAAAATACAGAAGGGGGAATTTTAAAAGATCTGTACCTTATACCAATGAATAGAAGAATAATCTACTTCCTGTCCAAACTCATTTATTTGATGACACACAATCCTGGATGGTGGTCTTGGAAACAATGTTTGCTTAAGGTAGTATTTTTCATTAAAACAAAGACCAGCGTTAGTGAGAACTGCAATTGAGACGTTGTACTTATAACATCTTGTTGAATTCCTATAACTAAATGTTAAAATGTTAAAATTATTATTTTTTGTACAGTACAATTCTATTTTCTGTCCAAATATTTTACCAAACTTTGTATTTTATTTTCTTATACATTATTGCCACCATGTCCAAAATTATAAAATCATTCACCATTTAGATCAATATCTATAAAAATAGATGCAAAATATACGTGTTTTTTTCTTTTTATTGTTAATTTTAGTCCTTTAAAACATAAGCTGTGGAATTGGGAAGACTTTAAATATAACAAACTATAAAAGCAAATAGATTAAATTATTATTTGGGGGTATCTCAAATGCTGTTGGAGAAAAATGCTCATTGCTGAGGAAGAATGTAATTTTTAAATAAAATCACTTTAAGTCCATTCACAACCAAATTCAATACCTTAGCCATGGATGGAGACAGAGGGCAAGTGGGCTACGTAAGATGTATATAAGATGAAAAGGTAAGGTGTATTTTTTAATGAACCATCTTCCCTGATTCATAATAGTACTTTTAATAAGGAGCATTATTTGAGCTGGCATACTGCTTATGCCAACATAGGCATGGACTATGTTCGAATTTTGTCTTATCTTTAAAGTTCATTCTCTAGGTATAGCTTGCTTATTTTTTTGCCTGAGGATGGAAGTTTATCTGTGGTCTGAGGATCTTCTGATTCAGGGGACAGAGGCATAGTTCTTTTCCTGTTTTCTTTAGCTTATGTTCCTCATTTACAAGATCAGTGCCCTTTTTTTAAGGAATAGTCATTTTAACTGCCCTGAAATATTGGAAAGCTATTAGAAGACCGCAGCAGCAGATTTGGATGTTAAAACAGGGTATAGCCCTCAGTGCTAATAATGGCTGAGGTAGTTCATCAGTGAAATTGGGGATGGCCAGTTCTACATTCTGCTGGGGAACTGGCTATGGTCAAGTAAGAGCACAACCCAGTAAATGCTATGGTGCCCACTTTATTGAACAATTTTTCCACACACACACCCAAAAAATTAGATTAGCTACATCCCTTTTGACGTTCTGGAAATCCCAGTAGATTTGGTTATATAATCAATTTATATTTGTTTTTTATTTCTTGATTTTATATTTGTTGTTGTTCAATTATATAATGCTGCCTAGAGTTGGGTGAGTTGAGTGGCTATACAAATTTGTTGAAAGAAAGGAAAGGAAAGGAAAGGAAAGGAAAGGAAAGGAAAGGAAAGGAAAGGAAGGAAGGAAGGAAGGAAGGAAGGAAGGAAGGAAGGAAGGAAGGAAGGAAGGAAGGAAATCACCCTGTAATGGTGGTGACAGAGTATTCTCTGTATTACTGAGATTCAAATAAGTTATCAGCTCCACCATATTACTTAATAGAAAGAGTATGTAGTATGTCTTCTACAGGAGTAGCTTTTAGGCATACAGGTAATCCTCAACTTACAACCATTTGTTTAGTGACCATTCAAACTTATAACAGCACTGAAAAAAGTGACTTATGACTGTTTTTCACACTTACAACCATTGTAACATTCCCTTAGTCACATGACCAAAATTTGGGCACTTGGCAACTGGTACATATTTATTTATGATAGTTGCACTGTCCAAGAGTCATACGATCTCCATTTGTAACCTTCCTAGTCGGCTTCCAACAAGCAAAGTCAATGGAAGAAGCCAGCTTTGCTTAATGACCGTATGATTCATTTAACAACTGCAGTGATTTGGTTAACAATTATGGAAAAAAGGTCATAAAATATTCACTTAACAGTTTTGCTTAGCAATGGAAATTTTGGGCTTAATTGTCATTATAAGTCAAGGACTATCTGTATTAAACAGTATTACTCAAGAACCTCAGCTCATCTGAAGACTTTTGGGAGTATGAATGTCGAGGCATTGATTCTTCCCAGCTCATCAGCTACGGACCACAAGAGGGAAGAAGCATGTAAGAAGAAAGTTAAGGATTTATTCCCTCTTTGTCACTTTGTTTGCAGTTGCCTAACAGACTGCTATTTCTGGATCACTTCCTTCCACCTCCTCAAGTTCCCATGTACACAACACATTAACCTCTAACAAGAACTAAGAATTGCTGTCGTTTTGTTTTTTTTGAGAAGTTCCAATGCAAATTTATTTAGTCAAAAGCAGCATAGATTTAGAAGAGTGGTCATGCAATTTTAAAGTAGGTTAGCATGGAACACAGCATTGTTATCCAAATGTCATCTCTCAAAAACTTCTCAGTTTGACATTATAATACCTCAGTGTTAGAGCACAATGCACTTCCATCAAGAAGGAAACATCCGACAAAGGTGTATTTCAGATTCTCAATAAACTAACAGTTATAGTGATGCAGTGGTTAGAGTGTAGTATTGCAGGCTAATTCTACCAGCAGTTCGATCCTGACAGCCTTAAGGTTGACTGAGCCTTCCATCCTTCCAAGGTCAGTAAAATGAGGACCCAGATTATTGGAGGCAATATGCTGACCCTGTAAACCACTTAAGAGAGGGCTGTAAAGTACTATGAAACGGCATATAAGTCTGAGTGCTATTGCTAATGCTAAACTTCTGTTCCCTGTATAAACTGCTGTCAACAATCCTGAGGGCTTTATATCCAACAATAAAATGATATGAAACATCACTGTCCTCTAGAAAATGCTGGGACTGATGAAAAACAATCCTGTAGAAAAACAGCTCCTACTTACATGAAAGCTATAGATTTTCTATTGTTTATATAGTCAATTATTTCCCTAATTTTGGCGGTCTAATAAAAAAGCCATCAGCAGATTAATAGAATTAGTTATGATCTACCACATAGTCAAATGCCTGATGCAAACCATATACTTCAGACTAAGGCAGATCAATTAGAATAGAGCTGGCACCATTTCCAACCACCAGTTAACTGATAATGCCCAAGAAGCCTTCAATCATGAACCAATCCCATAAAATTCAAATTCCACACCATTATAAATGCTGCAAAGTGATACCCACTTCTCAACCCTTGCTCTGAGGAAGCCTTGCCAGAATGTAATGTGGCACTTGTGCACAAAAAACTTGGTATCTACTTCAGTATAGATCTCACTAAGCTTAGATAACCCCAATTACAATTTAAATTCCCAATGATGTATCAAAATACAACTATCCCCTCCATTCCCAGAACCAATAAATGCCTTACCTTATAATACATTGATACAATCCTGAATCTTGAGCTATTGCAGGGATAAACCAGAGGCTGTTTTTCTGTTGGAATACTCTTGAAAAAGGTTGTGTAATTAAAGGTGTGTCATTTCCATTCACGTACCAGTTCAGGGTAGAGTTTGCAAGTTCATATTTTGAAATTAAGCAATCAAGCCTAAAAGGATTGTTTTCTTCAAATACCTTCTGCTTTCCAATATACTCCTGGACACATTTCTCTACATGAAGTGGAGGAAATCATTATATTTTAAACTACACATTCAAACAATGAGTCCATTGTTGAGAGGAAAAAACACTTTCTATCAAAATCCACCCAATTTGGATTGTGGCTATGGTCATTTTGAGGGGAGATCCTAAACACATCTTGTAAGACTGTTGCAGCCCTTGAGCTAAACAAACTCATACTTAATTTTCAAGACTTTATTTTGCAGATACTTTTTGGGAATTGCTTTTGTAATATTCTGTTTTGCAAAATAATGACATGCAAGCTTAGCAATGGCTAAAGCAAGTCACGTTTCATTCAATAGCGCTTGCTGTCAGAGAGCTTTCGATAGGACTAGTCTTCATCTTATTTTATGACTGCAACTTGCAGTTTCCATCATTTATAGCTTGCAACATAAATTAAGAAATGAGGAAAACTTTCTTATCCCCTTATCTCTACATGTCACCTTTGCTCGCCCAACATTTAGGGTGTTGAAGCAGCAGAGATTATCCAGCTTTCAGAGAAGAAAAGATCAGGGCATTTATAAAAGGAAACTTCCTCAATTTAATTTGCCTGGGATCAGGGGTGGGATTCTACCAGTTCAGACCGGTTCGGGCGAACCCCTAGGTGCGACGATCAGTTGGCAGCAAACCGGTTTGCTGCAATGATCATGTGGGCCCACTCACCCGCCCCTGTGCTATACTTACCTATATCCTCTCAGCTGATTCGTGTAGCAAAGTGGATTGCTGCTCTTCAGCTGAGTTACTCCCAGCAGTAACATAGCAGGTAAGTTTTTTCTGGAAGGTAGTCACACGCGCATGCGCAAAGCACACAATCATCGAACTAGTTGTTTGATCGGAAGCATCCCACCACTGCCTGGGATCCATGCCAGTGTCATTAAGCTTTTCCATTTACCTCAAAAATCTTAATAAGCACTTCAATATATCAGATATGGAGAAAAGTGCTACAATGAATGTGCTTATACAGGTAGTTCTCCACTTACAGCAGTTCATTTAATGACCATTCAAAGTTACAACGGCATGGAAAAAAGTGATTTACTATTTTTCACATCTGCAGCCATTGCAGCATCCCCATGGTCATGTGATCTAAATTCAGATGCTTGGCAACTGGCTCATATTTATGACATTTGCAGTGTTCCAGGCCCACGTGATCATTTTTTGCGACCTTCTGACAAGCAAAATCAATGGGGAAGCCAGATTCACTTAACAATCATGTTACTAACTAAACAACTGGAATGATTCACTTAATAACTGTGGCAAGAAAGGTTGTAAAATAAAGCAAAACTCACTTAAAATGTGTCCCTTAACAGAAATGTTGAGCTCAATTGCATTGTAAGTCAAGCACTATCTATAATCATAATCATAATCCTGCCACAAAACCACACTGCATTGAAAGATTTAGTTCACTATTATGAGTTCTTTGTGGCCCATGGTATAAATTAGAACTGAGCAAAAAGAAGAGATAAAATCAGCATTACAAAGCTAATTACAATAGGGATCTAAACACAAATCTAAAGTTACCTTTCTTTTCACGAAATAGCATCTCAGAAATCCACTTCAGAATTGGTTTTATTAGCTAGACCTGTATTCTCAAACCTGACAACTTTAAAATGTGTGGAATTCAATTATTACACTGGCTAGGGGATTTTAGGAGTTAAAGTCCATGTATTATAAGTTGTAAAGTTTGAGAAACACTGAGATAAACTTTAATAAACCCCTGCTTACAAAAATACCATAGCTTACTTTACACTTTTTTAATACTACTGTACCAGAGTCTGTAATTCAGATCATCAGTCCTTAATTTAAATCTAATTAAAGCTAGGCCAGCATGCATTCCACAGTATGAAACACTTTTTAAAATAGTTTTGTCCATATTGCACAGAAAAATTGCCTACTGAATTTTGAAAAGTAAAAGCTTACATCTAATAACCAGAGTAATTATCATAAATACAATTGCTCCTATTTTTTTTAACTCTTGAGTGTTTGAAAAAGCTGTTTACAAGGAACTCACCTGATTTGAGTACACAAATAAATGAGAGGACTAGAATACAGTAATCGACTAAAGCAGGTTTCATGTTTTACTGAACAAAAAGAAAAGAAGCAAAAGATTCAATACATTCAAGCCGTAAATATTTGATACTTTTCTGTTTTCAATTCTTATCATTTACAAGAAATCTTGCTGTTTCCCTCCAGCCCTTCCACACATTCACACATCCCCACAAAATGCCAGTATAGTACTGTACAATAAAACAAAATTAAATAAACCATATCTGGATAATTTAATTTATCAGGCAACTTAAAGTGGTTTTTTAGTATTTTTTTCATTTATTGAATTTATTCAAGATTACAAAAAATAAACAAAGAGAAATAAAAAAGATAAACAAAAAGAGATGTAAATTAAAGACTGCTAATACATGAGAAATAAAATTAAACAGAACTAAAATATAGGAAGAAAAAAAGACACACACCCCTCAAATTTAAAAATCATAATAAAGATTGCCAATAGTAAATACATTGTATATGTACGGGTGTGCACATGCATATGTATTAGTAATAATTAGTTTACAAAAAAGTACTTTCTAACAGTATCTTGCTATTAACAAGAAAAAGATAGAAATAATTTAAATATACTACTTTATTGTTGAACTATCAACATGAAATCCATGCCAAAGAAAAACCATCACATTAAAACACTATCTATGAAAAGAAATGACATGAAAGAATCCTGGAATCAGCCATTAGTTATCTGTCCCCAAAACAACCATCTCAAGATCTTCCTAGGCAAAATTGTATCTTGGAATCTTAACTCAGCTGCTGCTGTAATTTGGCTGATGATTAAGGACAGTTACAGCTCATTTTCATTTATTTATAAATAAATAAATTATATATACAATATATTATATATTTATATATATAAAATATTTATAAATATGCCTTTGGATTATGGATTTCCTGTCTGACCGCCCTCAGATGGTCAGATTAGGTAATCATATCTCTTCATTACTTATTCTTAACACTGGTACATCACACGATTGTGTGTTGAGTCCTTTACTCTATACTCTTTATGTACATGACTGCATTCCCATTCATGCCAGTAATACTATTATTAAATTTGCAAATGATACTTCTTGCATTTCTGCCAACTCCCAATTCATATGTGGTTGTGAAATTCCCAAGCCAATTTTACATGGAATTAAGAGATAATTCCATTTGCTGCTACAAACTCTCCACTGAAGTAGAATTCCTTCAATGTTTTAGTGTACAGATTATAGAGCAGGGATTCCCAACCTTTTCTATACCCCACACCCTTAGAATGTTTCTGATATATTCTTGCACCCCTTAATTATACATATACACTATATAATTATAGAGGGGGCGGACCCGCTGCGGGGCAGGGCTGAGGAGTTTGGTCAATATCTGTCGGATAAGATCGCTCGAATTCGGAGCGGGTTGCCCTCTGATTTGCAGTGGTCTGAGGAACGGGATGCAGGCAGTCTGGCCAGTACGATCTGGGATGAGTTCGACTGTTTCCGAGGATGAAGTGGACGGGATTATGCGACGTCTGAGTTCCACCACATGTTTGTTGGACCCGTGCCCTTCCTGGCTGGCTTATGCCGCCAGGGAGGTCACCTGCGGCTGGCTCCGGGCAGTTGTCAATGCTTCATTAAGGGAGGGTGTCTTTCCCACTGCCTTGAAGGAGGCGGTGGTGAGACCCCTTCTGAAGAAGCCTGCCCTGGACCCTACCGTGTTAGACAACTTTCGTCCAGTCTCCAACCTTCGTTTTTTAGTGGCTCAGCAGTTTCTGCTTTTCCTGGATGAAGCGGACTACCTGGATCCGTATCAATCGGGCTTCCGGCCTGGTTTCAGCACGGAGACGGCATTGGTCGCACTGATGGATGATCTCTGGAGTGCTCGGGACAGGGGTTTTTCCTCTGTCCTGGTCCTATTAGACCTCTCAGCGGCTTTCGATACCATCGACCATGGTATCCTCCTGCGGCGCCTCGGGGGTTGGGTATAGGGGGCACTGTGCTTGGTGGTTCACCTCCTACCTCTCGGGCGATCGCAGTCGGTGTTGGCGGGGGGCAGAGGTCTACCTCGAGGGTGCTCTCTTGTGGGGTCCCTCAGGGGTCGGTCCTCTCCCCTGCTATTTAACATCTACATGAAGCCGCTGGGTGAGATCATCCATGGTTTTGGGGTGAGTTTCCATCAGTACGCTGATGATACTCAGCTGTACATTTCCACCCCGAACCAGATCGGTGATGCCCTCTCCCTGATGACCCAGTGTCTGGATGCGGTACGGATTTGGATGAACGGAAACATGCTTGCTCAACCCGGCCAAGACTGAGTGGCTGTGCGTACCGGCATCTCGGCCCAGCTTGGAGTGTTCATCTTTGGCCATAGGGGGAGTGGTATTACCCCCTTTGGATAGGACGCGGAATCTGGGGGTCCTCCTGGATGCTCGGCTCCGGTTGGAGGAGCAGGTGGGGGCCGTCGCCAGGGGGGCCTTTGCCCAGCTTCGTCTGGTTCGCCAGCTGCGCCCTTTTCTGGACCGAGATGCCCTGCGCACGGTTACTCATGCCCTTGTTACCTCCAGACTCGACTACTGCAACGCTCTCTATTTAGGACTGCCCTTGCATACCATCCGGAGATTGCAGCTGGTGCAGAATGCGGCGGCGCGGGTGGTGATGGGAGTTTCCGTTCTCCCATGTTACCCCCTCCTGCGCTGCCTTCATTGGCTACGGTTGCGCTCGGGTGAGATTCAAGGTTTTAGTGTTAACATTCAAAGTCCTTCATGACATGGGTCCCCAATATTTAAGGGAGCGGCTCCTGCCGACATCAAATGCCAACCGCCCTGTGCGAGCACATAGGCAAGGACTCCTTGGGGTCCCATCGGCTGGCCAATGCCGGCTGGCGGTCTCCCGACGACAAGCCTATTCTATAGCGGCCCCAGACCTCTGGAACCAACTTCCCTGGAGCTCCGTCTGGCCCCTGACCTCCGCACCTTCCGCCATGACTTGAAGACCTGGTTGTTTAACCAATCCGGGTTGTGATTTTCTGGGACGGGATGGCTTTTATGGGATAGTTTTAAGGGATATTTTTATGGGTGTACTGTAATTGTAATGGGGCTTATTTAGTTTAATCTGCTTTTAAATTATTTATTGTTGTTGTTGTTTTATTTGTAAGCCACCCCGAGTCTTCGGAGATGGGGCGGCATATAAGTCCCATTAATAAATAAATAAATAAATAATATAATTATACATATACACTATAATTTTGAACCATCTAAACCCAAGTTTTCTCACCCCCTAGAATATCATCTCATACCTCTAGTTGGGAGCACCTGTTATAGAGCAAGCTCACAGAGGGTCAGATTAGGTAATCATACCCCTTCAACCCTTATTCTTTACACTGGTACACCACAGGGTTGCGTGTTGAGTCCCTTACTCTATACTCTTTAACTGCATGACTGCATTCCCACTCATGCTAGTAATACTATTACTAAATTTGCAGATGATACAACAGTGGTGGGACATATCTCCGGGGGGGGGGGATGAGTCTGCCTACTGAGATGAGGTGGACCGATTGCTTTAGTGGTGTGGAGACAATAACTTGGTCCTCAACACCAATAAGACCAAGGAGCTTATAGTGGACAATAGAAGGAATAGATCAGACATGCAGCCCTTGTTTACCAATGGAAACCGAGTGGAGCAAGTGGACAGTTTTAAGTTTCTGGGTGTTATCATAAAAGAGGACCTGACCTGGGGCACTCACATTGCACACTGGTCAAAAGGGCCCAGCAGAAATTATACTTCTCTGCCTTCTTCTCAGAAAACAACTTCTCTTAGACTTCTCAGGAAACAACTGAATGAAAAACTGCTGGTGACCTTCTACCACTGCACCATAGAGAGTATTTTAACTTACTGCACCTGTGTATGGTTTGCCAATTGCACAGTAGCAAACAGGACAGCGCTCCAGATGTTTAACATCATTGCCCAGAGGATCATTGGTTGCCCTCTCCCCTCTTTGAAAGAGCTTTATAGCTCCCGCTGCCTTAAGAAAGTTCAAAACATTCTCAAAGATCCATCTCATCCTGGGAACCCTTTTTTTGAACTATTACCATCTGGCAGACGGTACAGGATAATAAAAACAAGGGCAAATAGGCTGAAAAACAGCTTCTATCCCAGGGCAGTAACTATATTGAATTCTACTGTATAGTAAAATATTAATGCAATATCAGGGGTTTTCAATTCAATTGTATGAAATGCAAAGGATTTGTGTTTGTGTTATATTTTTATAGTTACTGTGTAATGTACACTGAAGATGGCATTTAATTTCATTGTATGAGGTGCAATGACAATCAAGTAAACTAATTTACATGTGCTAACTGCCCAACTCCAATATCATTACTATCTGCTCAAAAGTAAGTCAATTCAAAACAATTACTCACTCTGGTAATTAACTAAAATGTTGCTGTTTTGAATGTATAATCCTCTTTCTGTTATCTGTTATGTTACTTTATGTTCAGGTAATATAACAAAGCAGCGTTCTTTATTGGTGTCTAGTGTCATTTAAAACTAAAATATTGTCTATTTGCTGAAAGTTATTAGTCACAGAGAGTTTATAAACAATGCCAAATCTCATGGAGTCCTAGAATATACACTACTAGAGGTAAAATGTACAATAATCCCAAAATGAATTGGATATATTTCTACAAGATTGTGCTAACTGTTTAGAAGACTGGAATATTATGTCCATCTTCAGATATCAATTAAAAACAAAAATTAATATGAAGTTTATTTAAATAAAACCTATGAATTTAAAAATATACCAATATATTTATGTAATTATTTTGGCAAAATAGCCAATCCCATTACTGTATAAGAAAATCTATTTGTTTCAGAAATTATGTTCAATGGGATTTATATAGATACAACACAATAGCTATAAACTAATACTGTATTAATACAATAAACTAATACTGTAGTTTATTCTGCTATCATTTCATAGGTAAGGATAAAATGATGTTATAATATTAAAATCTACTAACCTGAGAAGGCAGGAATCTATTAAATAGGTTTAAAAAATTCTTAGCAATTTATGGTGCAATCCCGTGGTCTTTTCTTTTCACCGGAAATGCTCTGCTTGTAAAGATAACTTGAGGTAAAACTTCTATAAGGAAATGCAAGATGACAGGTAACACTTTTAAAGTAAGTG
Source organism: Naja naja (assembly GCA_009733165.1). Classification (NCBI taxonomy): domain Eukaryota; kingdom Metazoa; phylum Chordata; class Lepidosauria; order Squamata; family Elapidae; genus Naja; species Naja naja. The sequence continues at coordinate 18,763,882 of CM019153.1, read as the reverse complement.
AACCGCCTTTCCCTTTTTAACTTTGGGTGGAAAATATGACTGCTTTGCACAAGACTGATTTGCATAATTCTTTATCTTTGATAAAGGGGCTTTTAGGCAACGCAGGAGCCTTGGATTTTCTGCTGGTAAACTTTCCCTACGGAAGGAAGCTCTCAAAACCACCACCCATCAGGAAAAGAAATAGAAAATTAGAAGAGGGATCGCGGAACAGCTACTTCTTTTCCTATTAAACCGGTTCCACCAGTTTCCTGATAAAGAAGGCATCTGAACTCAGCGCACAGACAGATTCAATGTTGCGGAATATAGAGCAAATCCAGTATTGCGGAAAAAGAAAGCTTTTCGCTAAAAAAATATCTCTATCTCTCTATTGTCTGTCTATCCATCGATCTTCTATTTATCTCTTGAAGTCACCCTCAGTATGTTTGCCGCAGATGGGAAGTTTCATACCCTATCAGTGCCAGAACGTGAGATGAGCCGCATATAAATTTAAATAAATAAACAATGGTTTGAAGGAACCCACCCAACACCCTTCGATTCCCAGCCCCAAGTATTTCAAACACACAAAGTATAGTCACCTGCTCTGAACAAGAACAATCTTAAGTCACCATGAAGATGGATAGATAAAAAATTCCCTCAAGTGGACCTTAGCTACAAATTCCATAGATATATCCACGCGGATTTTCAGGTAACACAACGGAAGTGGCTTGCCACTGCCTCCTGGGGTGACTTCGACTTCCACTGGGTGATTTTCCGGTGATCTACCATCCAAACGGTAATCGGGACCGACCTTTCTGATTTTGAGCAGCCAGCCGAGTGCGGCTCCTCAAGTGGTATAAACGCGAGCGCTTGACTAGGAACCGGCTAGGCTTGCATGACGACTTGGCTGCAACGCACCAAGAGGGGAGGGAGCCATAAGACATGCGTCGGTAACCTGTCATGAGTCAACCTTTCGGCGCAACATATCTATATCATATGCTATATCTCTCTCTGGAAGCTTTAACTCCAGTCTAGGATCCATCAGGAGGATTGGAAAATGGGCCGGGCCGGAGGGCGGGAGTGAAAGACAGGAATCAAAAGGAATCTCAGCCACGCTCTCAATGCCAGAGCCGGGACACTTGACAGCACCTAGAAATAGCAGTAAGAAAGCAACAGGTCGTTTTGCCCAGCATTTGGGATGATGCGTGGGAAGATTTTTGTGAGAACCTAATATTGCGGAATAAGTTTTTCTGGCGCGCCGAGTTCTTCGATGGGAAATTGCGCCATTGTGCTCATGCAAGAAAACTGCTGTTGCAACCTCGCATAACGCACTTGCGCTCCAAAGTCGGAGAACTTCCGCCCCGGCCAAGAATAGCGGCGCAGAGGCGGCAACCAAAGGAGGCCCTCCAGTCGCGGCGTTGGCGGGAACGAGTCCTTCGGGAGTAGGGCGGCATACAAGTCTAAATAAATAATAATAATAATAATAACAAATCGGCTCCGCTCGGAAGCCTCGCCTTCCTCGCGAACCAGGCGAGGCTATCAGTTGGCGCGCAGTAGAAATTACGCGCGCAAAAAAGGGGGAAATTTCACTTAACCCAAGGCGGTATTTGGAGGAAAGTACCGCCGTGGATAATATCGCAGGAGCGCTTTCGGACTAGTTCGCTTAAATATTGCATATAATAATTCCTAAATATTGCAAGCAGTTTCGTTCCATGCTAGCTATTCCGCACATCCGTTGATAAAAAAAGTGGAGCATAGGCAGAAGTTCACAATTATGCTGCACTCTGAAGGTTCCTGTTGGATCCCCTGCTTGACTGAACTGTTCAGGCTTGCGAGCTCTGTCTCCTTCTTTTTCTCCCTCCCGCCCTTTCTATTGGATCTTTTTCCCGCTTTGCGCTGCGAGATCTGGGAGAGCGATCCACTTGTTCGTGCTTCGGCCTTCTGGAAAATGAAGCCCTCGGCAAGGTGCTGAGGAATTCCTTGAGCCCTGCGAGCGACTGAATCCATTTTTCCAACATTACCTCCAGATAGCTGCCATTCTGTTGCTTTGGGTCCAAGCATGTGTGTCCTAATGAAGTGGAGGATGTCAATCAGTTCTAGAGTAGAAGCCTAGGTATTCCCTAAAAACTAATTGGTGGCATATCGTGATGCTCTAAAGATTCCAAAATGCTTATAAAGAGAATTTGTATAAGATGTTTTACAGGTGGCACTTACCCCCATCGAGAACTGCTAAAATAAAATAAAAACTGCTAAGATGTTTAAAGATAAGTCTGCGAAGTGCTGGAAATGTCAGAAGTTACCAAGTTCATACTATCGTATGTGGTGGGCATGCACAGAAGCTAAAAAGCATTGGACTAGAATACATATGTGGCTGGAGAAAATGATAAAACAACCTATAGATTTAAAACCAGAGACATTTTTATTGGGAATTTTGCCTGAGGATTATAACAAAGAGTTAACCTACTTGATTATCAATGTATTAACAGTAGCCAGGATTGTATTTGTACAAAATTGGAAAAATGAGAAAATTCCGATGGATGAGGAAATAATTAAGAAAATAATGGAATGTGCAGAAGTGAGTAGATTGACAGTGGCAATTAGAGAACAAGAGGAAAAATATTATAAAATTTGGAATTTATTTTATGAATGGCTAAATAGAAGAGTAAGAAATTGAAATTTGTAAGTACAGTATAATATCTATTACTGATAATTGAATGAGTTAGACAGAATAAGAAAATGAATGTGAAATATATTATTGAAAGTCAATAAATAGAATGTTAAGGCTAATATAAGTGATATATGTGATATAAAATACTGATTAGAATGATTATAAATATATATAAGTAAAATATGTATGATAATGTTATTATATGCACAAAGAAATGTGTACCCAACTGACACTGATGAACAGAAAGGTTTTATTTGTTTTTGTTGTTATAAAAATAAAAAAAAATATTTTAAAAAAGGTTCCAAAATGCCTTCCTGGGCTCTTCATTGTTATTGTAGATACAGTGGCTCCAGTGCTTGGTGACTGATGGGAAATATGCTTGGAATTTCTCTCTCTTGCAGACAAATTCTTTGTACAAAGTAATCAAAGACCCTTTTAAGGATTGGCTGTTTTCACCAAGCTAGCTTGATGTTTAGGATGGCTGAATCTTCCAAAAGTCACAAGTTGTCTTACAAAAATTAATTTTCCAAATATACTGTGTACATTATCTCTGCTTTCAGTTACATTTGCAGGGACCAATTTGATTTGAATAATTAAACTTAACTTTTATTAAATTAACAATTAAATCATTTAATGTTGTTGGCAGCTACATAAATGCAGGCAGTTTCTGACTGCCTTTTTCCAAAATGTTTTTCAGATTTCCAAGTTGAACCTGCTTAGCTTTTGGAAATCTGCCAGGATTAGCCAGAGGCTGCTAGAATGTCCAGCATAATTCCTGTGAATTTTATAGCTCCTGATTATTCTTCAGTAAAGGTTTCTGTTGCTTTTTCTGCACTTTTCTCATATTCTCTCCTTAAGGCAAAATCATTATAAACAGTCGCCTAAATATTGCAATATAGTAATAGCAATAACAGACTTACAGTGGAATTTCCACTCACGTCCGTAATCAGTTTCAGGATTTCGGTCGCAACCCGATTTGGTTGTGACTGGAAGCAAGGCTGACTGGGCATGCATGGACCAAAAAGAAATGGCACGGAACAGGAAATTGCTGCAGCAGGGAAAATTGCTGCTTTGACACCCGAAGATGTGTTCACAACCAGATGCAAAAATTTTCCCAAATTTTTGGTTGTCACCTGATTTGGTCGTGGTCAGAAGCGTTCATGACCCGAGGTTCCACTGTATATGCCACTTCACAGTGCTTTACAGCCCTCTCTAAATGGTTTTATTGCTCCCAACAATCTGGGTCCTCATTTTACCAACCTTGGAAGGATGGAAGGCTGAGTTAACCTTGAGCCAGTCAAGATCAAACTGCTGGCAGTTGGCAGAGTTAGCCTGCAATACTGCATTCTAACTACCGCTTAGAGAAGACTGTAAAGCATGTGAAGCATAGAAGTTTAAGTGCTCTAAGTGTTAGGATTCAGGGTTTTGGACAAAGTGATTCATGAGGATTAAGATACAAAAGGCTGAAAATGATTATACCAGATCACTTCCTTCATTTTCTAAGACAATTCCACAGCTTTAACAATATCACAGGAAAACCTGTCCTATTTCCCCCACATTCTTTACAACCAAAGAATTTTCAGAATCAAGTTCACATAAAGCATGCCGTAAGTTTTATTTAAGTAAAGTATTGTAATGAACATTAATCATGACAAAGGTTGAAGCTGACTGGTCTGTTATATCCAAAATCTTGTAGGTCTTTTCAGAGGGGTACATAGGATACTATTAATGAACATTACATATGTCAGTATTTTCCCATTCAGGTTTTCAGAAGCCTTTGATACAGTGATTTTAATTTTTTTTAATCTTTCCCATTTGATTTCATTCTTCAGGTACCTTTCTCAGATTTCAGATGAGTGTTGCAGCACATTACGCAACAAAGACACAAAGACTTCATAGAAATAACTTTATTTTGTGGTTTATAATATTGACTTGTTTGTTTATATTTATATTTCACATTTCTGAACTACTTATCTCCTGCAAGGAGAGACTCTGAACAATGTACAATAACATATCAAAGTATAAAACCTTGTACAAATATTAAAATTTTAAGTTAAAAAATTAAAATTATAAAAACAATTAAGCAGGCAAGAATAATTAAACTCTTTTATAAAGTAGTTGACAAAGGCAAGGGGAAGGCTCCCATGGCACCAATCAACCCCATGACTGTATGCTCCTTGGGTTCCCTACAGAAGGCCTCAGAACCATGTTTTGACCTCTTTGTCATTTTTATGATTAAAAATAGTATGTGAGCCAGTGTCGTATATTTGTTAAGGCATCAGGCTAGAAATCACGAGACTGAGAGTTCTAGTCCCATCTTAAGCACAAAGCCAATCAAGCAAACCTTGGGCCAATCACTTTCTCAACCTGAGGAAATGGCAAACCACATCAGAAAACTGCAGGAACTTATCTAGGCAGTGTCTGAAAATTGGACATGACAAGTACAGGAATAATTTGTACAATTGTACCCAAGTATAGAAAAAATAGCTATATATTTGGTCAAATTATTAAATCTGAGCTCCCCTACTACAAAATACAATTTCTGAAAATAAGGTGAAATGCTTGTATTGCATATATTTAGTGATTTGAAATATAACAATTGTTTCTGAACTACTGACAAAACACTCAATTCAAAATAATTATTTTAATAACAAAAGTGTTTAATTAAAAAAGTCAAACTAAAAGTAAAAAGCACACTTTACCCTTGCTTCCTAGTATGGCAATTTATTTAAATATGTCATTTTTATTTTTCTCCTTGGGAGATACTATAGTAATACCCATAGTATATGGATTGTACCATATTCCATATGTAGTGTATTTGGAATATACAGTAACTATATAGAGAGTAAGTACATGCCGAAATATTTTTTGCAACTATCATGAATCTTCCATTTAACTAAGGCAGTACAAGCAAGTAAGTATTGTATAGACATTGTTGTTCAAAAGACAGAATATGCCCATCTCATCAACGTATAGCCATACAGGCTGTTTTTCAATGGAAATTCTAGAAAGGATATCAGTTAAAGGAAGGGCTAGAATTCACCCTTAAAAGCCCTGAAATACAAGGATTAAATCCTTGCTGATAGCTATAATAAACATCAGAGCTAGATCAGTATTTACCATTTTGCTCAAACCCTTGGGGTTTAGATTTAAACTCTTTTTCGTATAAAGTTTTCTTATAGAATAGCTCCTTATATACTCACTTATTTTGCATGTAAAACAATAGTATGCAAAAACAATTTCAACTTCTTCCTTGTCCAGCATTCACATTATTTTGCCACTTGCCCAAGTAGCTCATGCACTTCACAGCCTATGGGTGAATAAACTTTCAGAAAATACTGTTCTGAATTGTGTTTCTGTTGATCCCAGACTTGGAACAATCTCTAGCAGGTGCACAGGTTTGTACATCTATAAGAATCCACTGGAATAGATTTCAAGTAAACATTGCAGGTGTGGCTTTGACATCATCCGTCTGATATCTGAGAAGAGTGAAAAGTTATTGGCAAAAAATGCAAGTTTGAGGAAAGTGGGCTTGGACTGGCTGGCATCTGGTATCTCACATTCTTCCAAAACCTTGTAGTTGCCATTTCAGAGGTTTCTGTAAAAGTTCCCCTCCATGTGAGTATGCCATGCTTTTGCTTAAGATATCTGAGGGATTCTGGAATACTATTGAAATCTTTTATTTTGTCTAGCTGAATCAGTATAACTTTGGTTTCCTCTTGGATAAGAGCACTGTAGACTGCAAGTTCCTGTTCAGAGAACAAACTCTGCCTGCCACCACAATATAGATCTGGCATTAAAATAATGATCACTCTTCTGCTTAGCTTGATCATTTTATCCACCATAGTAATGACAGCTGTGAATGAAAAAACAACACCACCAAATCAATATGGGCCAGGTAAGGCATAAATTTTAAACAGGTACTGATTATAAAAATTGCTTAATTTTAGATATATGGATCATGTTTCTTGAATCTAAAGAAGTGAACTGAATTGAATTGAATTCAATCATCTCAATTCCTAACGACTTCATGGAAACCTGTCCCTAGTTTGCTTGGTAACAAAATGGAAATGGTTTGCAATTGCCTTCTTCTGAAAAACTTCATCTCCCTTATTGTCTAGTCTAGTTACACAGACAAATGAGTTATCCATTATTAGCTAGTTATGCATCACATCTAACTCTCTTCTTTTCTGGCCAAAAATATCATAGCAGATAGAACATACAAAGAACTCAAAGACAAGGCAGATGTCTCCAAGGAAAAAAGGCTAGTCCTTTCTAATGACACTTTTTCAAAACCACCCACATTTTGTCCAGGTAGACATATTGTTTAAACAATTAAACAAGACTGTGGAAAAGAAAGGGACACAGCCAGACCAATGTCCTCCCTTAATTCTTTTATCCTTCTCTTGCACATCATTTATCACTTTCTTTTTTACTATATACAGTTCTAAATAATGCGATGTTGGTCTCATGATCAATATTCGCTTTCAATTTCAGGCCTTCTGTACTAGCTTTAGGCAAAGTTCTCAACAGATTGAAGATGGGAAGGTTGCTTAGCCAGTATTAATCAACCAAGGGTAACTAAACTTTTAAGAATGATACAAAAAAATTCATATTTATATCCCGCCCTTCTCCGGAGACTCAGGGTGGCTTACAATTTTTGGAGAACAACCCAATGCGATCAGCAATAGCCTTCATTCCATTGTATATGCCTGCATTTTTACGGCATTTTTACAAAGTCATTTTTACAAAGTCAGCAAAGGCATTTTTACAAAGTCAGCTTATTGCCCCCAACAATCTTGGGTCCTCAATTTACCTACCCCGAGAGGATGGAAGGCTGAGTCAACCTTGAGCCTGGTGGGATTCGAGACTGCACTAATTGCAGGCAGCTGGAACTTAAGTGCTAGGCATTTAACAGCCTGCACCACCAAGGCTCTTCAATTGTCATTCTGTCCAAAGAAAATCTATCTAGAAAATCACCACTGTATATAAGTAACAAGATTGACAAACATTGCTGAGGAGATCAGCTTGAGCTTCTTCGGCGACAGACCTGAAATGCGACTGCTGGTTTCAGTCCGTGCTAGACCCCGAGCCGGCTGGCTCTGGGGTTAAACCACCAGAGAGGTGGTGAAGACAGGGAGCAGCAGGGCTGAGGAGAGCCTCTCCTCACCAGCTGGTCTTTCTCCCTTTCCGTAGCAGTGGTCAGAAATGGCCACCTCAAAGAAGAACTTGAGCAGATAAGATCGTGCAGGAGGAAGCTAGCACGGGGAAAGTGTGATGGACCAGGCTTGATATGGAAAATATCTATTTAAGGTACCTGAATTTGAGCAGTGGACATAACAACATTTTTAAAAGAAAAGTCTTTTAAAGCTGCAAAGGGAAGTGAAAAGCTAGTTTTTTTTTCTTTCTTCCTCTTTGATGGTGATAGCTCTGAATGACTAGGAGTATTGAGAAAAGACAGGCACAAGAAAGGGATACTAACTCACTTGGACATTAATAGGCTTTTTATAGCTGTAAACAAAGTGTCAAGTGATGAGGACTTGTTGAGAAGCTTTAAAGAATTATTTTTACAAAGAAAGAGAGAGAAAGTAAACAGAGGAAGAAGAAAAGTGAAAGTAGGGTGGAGTCTGGAGATTGAGGATACCACCCGGACTTAAAAGAATTGAGAGTGGATTTGCAACAGGACTTGGGACCTATTTGGATTTCAAGATAATGGTGAAATTAATTTAAAGGGATCTGCAAGGGTACGTGAGATATATCATTATATTAGAAATAGAAGATAGAAGATTTAGAGGATTAATAGGATGTGTTTTTTCTTAATGAGTAAATGAGGCAAATATGATAAGAGAATAAGGTTTTTAATAATTCAAAAAGATTTTGTTGAAGCGATACGGATGTTAAATAGTAATAAAATGGAAATATTTTAAATAAAAATAAATGAATAAGATGGACATAAATATTAATGGTAGAATTGAATTTGAACAGAAATAAGTACTTTATACACATGTTATATACATGTATAACTTCTTTTAGTTTTGTATTGCTAAGAATTTTAATAGATAAAAAAGAAAGTACCAAGCAGAACCTGATTGATAATAGCTAGATTTTTTAAAAAAATAGAAGTCTAATATAGGTAATAACTGTATTGTTGAAATACAAATGTTAAATAATGATTGGCTAAGAGATTGAGGTGCTATCCTCTAGAGCAATAATTACAGGGCAAAATATGCTTTATAAGATAGTATATGATTGTAATAGATAGATAAAAGTGTATTAATACTGATTGGAAAAATATTGGGGGAGAATAAAGGAAATAGTATAAATTGTTATGATAAATGGAATAGAATATTAGAAATGAGTGAAAAATTGAAATTATATCAGTATGGAGAAGTGAGGGCCAGGACATACACTGTTCTCAAAAGAAGAACTTTTGTGTTTTTGCCTATTGTTTTTGTATTGTATTGGTTTGTTTGTCTGTATTTTTGTTTAAAAATAATAAAACTTTGTCAAAAAAAAAGATTGACAAACATTGCTCATAAGCTGCTAACTTTCCTGCAAATTTCATTGAATTATAAATTTCACTGAATTTTAATAGAAATGTTACAGTCATGATTATGCATTGGTGCTTCTTCCACTTTAGACATGGAGGGCAAACTCATAATCCAGTTTCAATGAGGGCAAGCCATGAATACAAGATGAATACAAGATGAATCAGGCTTTCATGAATACAAGATGAATCAGGCTGTTCTGAAAGTGACAGTATGGTTATAAAATATGAGCAGTTCCAATATTAAGCATAGCTGATATGTTTATACATAGCTGATTGCAGTATCAATGATAGAAGATATAGTGATAGAAAAAACAATATCCAAACTAGGACTTTGAAGGAACAGATCAAGGAGACACCTGGATAAACCATACTCTCAAATTTTCATAGAATTCCAGACAAATGCTATTGCAAGGATTTTTGAATGAGTCAACAGATACAGACTTTTAAACATTTTATTATAGGAAAATGATCCTCATATTGCCACTGAAAATTAAAAAACAATAAAAGAAAGAGAAGAATGACAGCAGGATACTGAGACAGCACTAGATTCAAGGGGTATAAAGAAGTGAAAATCCAAAAGGGAAAACATAAATGTGGAGAATAAAGCGATGATCTTAGTGAAGAGAAGCGAATAAAGAATACCAAAGCAGTAAGAAGGAAAATATTGCTTAAGCCCAAACCATGAAGGAGGGACGTGAAACATCTCAGACAGAAATATCCCAAATTCATAACAACATAGGAGGCGGAGGCGGTAAACCACAAGGCGACTTGTAAACAGTGAAGTCATAAGGAGAAAAAAGTCAAGGGAGAGATTGTTCAGAATTATCGTTAGAAGATGAGATGCAGTTGAAGAAAATACCAAGAGTGAGGCCTAAAAATTAATAAGAAAATTCCACCCTTACCCAGAAAAAGACAATATCACAAACTGTTTTCCTCAATATTTAAACGAACACATCTGTTCTAGCTTAGTCTACTGTTCCATCTAAGGACCATATTTGGGATGCCACTGGAACTTCAGGGTTTGCGATGGCTTCTGTTCCAGCCTTACCAGGTGATATCAGGAATGCTACACAATATAATACACTAACACTACATTAATTAGCTGTAAGGCCATATCACATTACAAAAAATGTGATAAACTTTAATAACATAATTAAATAAAAAACTGAACTCAAGCGTCCTTATCATCTTTACAATTTACCTCACTAATATCTGTATTATACATACTTCTCTGAATTGGATTATTTTATTCAATAAGGAGGCCAGTTTATAGGTAACATTTATATTCTAACTGTACAAAAACATGTTGTTCTAAGATATGGGTCACAATCAGCTTTTTGTCTTATAAATATATGGTTCAGGATAATGATCTCTCTGCCACATAATTACACTCAAATAATATATGCAATATATTATCAGTCCCTGATATGCCACTAATACATGTATGTTCGTGGTAGGGGACTCAATTATACCATCCATATTTTACCATTGTATCTAACTGCTCAAAACACCCTTCTAAGATATTTTGGGAGTTAAATATTTTTCCATTTTAAATTATATCTGTAGTAGCGCATTCAGCATACCAGCCTTACTGACAGTAATTGTATCACTTTGAACTTTTACAGCCGAAATTCTTTGTGCAACAATTTAACTTCTTATTGTCCAGGTATTTTAAAGTCAAAGACAGGAAGACCACAACTCCTAATGTAGTTTGTAAACTGCACTGACCTTGTGTAGTCTCACTAAAGTCAATTCTATTCTGTCAAATACAATCTTCGAATTCTATCCATTTCCACAGAAGTCATTTTCCACCAATAATTATGCCCTAATCCTTGAAAGTATATGAAGTTCTAACTGTGATAACTGGAATCCTTTTATCCTTATCCATATTCCTCAAGGGACACAACTGTGTTTGTTCTCAAAGTAGTGCATGTTTTAAACCCCAATCAGGAATGCTATAAACTTTATCACCAGATCAACATTTCAAAACCTTAAGAGTTGCCCTTTAAGGAACAATTTAAAAATTCTAAGCGCATACCTTGCCCTGGCACATCATCCCTTCCAAGAATAAATAGCTTGTAACCGCACTGTTTTTCTAGGATTTCAGGTAATAATTTGAAGACAAAGGTTTCAGTCAAATATACAGAGCCTGATACATTGTGAGGATATAACACATATGCATCATAGACCTTTTCATCTGAAACTAGAAGGAAAGAGAAAAATCAACTCTGTGTTAACCATAACATTTATAGGAATAATTTGTTATAGAAATTTACGTTTCATGTGCCTGAATTATTAGCTAAGGCAACAAATACATCCAGCTAAGACATAAAAAGACATCAGCATAGATCAACCAATATTTTAATATCACTATTTATTTATTTATTTATTTATTTATTTATTAGATTTATATCCCGCCTCTCTTCCCCCATCAGGGGAACTCAAGGCGGCGTACAACAATTTAAAAACATATCCTATACAATATAAAACCAAAAATCTCATTCATATCATCCAAACATACAAGAGGGAAGAACAGAGGTCTCAGTTCCATGCCTTCCGACAAAGCCAGGTCTTAATGGCTTTGCAGAATGTAGGTAGATTGGGGATGGTTCTAATCTCCGCAGGGAGCATATTCCAAAGGGACGGTGCCTGGGCCCGCCAGCCAACATTCTTTGGCCGACGGTATCCGGAGCAAGCCTTCCTTGTGGGATCTAACCGGGCACTGGGAGGCATAAGGTAGCAGTAGGCGGTCTCGAAGGTATCCCGCTCCTAAGCCATGAAGGGCTTTAAAAGTTGTTACTAGCACCTTGAATTGCACCCGGAAGACCACCGGTAACCAATGCAGCTCGTGGAGGATAGGTGTTATATGGGTGCACTTAGGTGCCCCCATAATCACTCGCACAGCTGCATTTTGCACCAGTTGAAGTCTCCAAGTGCTCTTCAAGGGCAGCCCCATGAAGAGCGCATTGCAGTAATCCAATCGAGAGGTGATAAGGGCATGAGCGACCGTGTGTAGAGCCCTTCGGTCCAGGAAGGGTCGCAACTGGCACAACAGGCAAACCTGTGCAAAGGCCCCTCTGGTCACAGCCATAAGATGGTGGTCAAATTGTAGCTGTGGATCCAGAAGGACCCCAAGTTGCGAACTCGTTCTGAGGGGAGCAATTTCTCTCCCCCCAGTACCAAAGTTGGATAATCAAGTGAAGCCCGAGGGGGCAAGACCCACAGCCACTCGGTCTTGTCAGGGTTGAGTCTGAGCCGATTGGTCCTCATCCAGACCCTCACAGCCTCCAAGCACTGGGACATCACCTCCACGGCGTTACTAGATTGACTGGGGACAGAGATGTACAACTGGGTATCATCAGCATACTGATGAAGCTCATCATAACCTCATGGTGAAAAAAAAACACAATGTAAGCTTATTAACCAAACATTCTCTGACATTTTTTATAACTTAACATCTAATTTGTGGAGATTAACATTAGATCAATGATTACAGGTATGTGGGAAGTCAATTTAAGTTTGATTGGGATGGGTTAAGCTGGCAATGAATTAAAATATCAGGCCAGCAGCATTTCAAAATTGGACACTTACTAAAGCTTTCTGAATAATTTAGTATTAACACTATCTTGAATTAGTCTACTGAGTTGTTAGAAAGTTAATACAGGTAACAATGCTGTATAAATGTTAGAACTAAAATTCTTTACAGGAAAGCCAAGTCACTAATGAAAATCCAATACAGTATCTCATTTTTTTCAGACTACACCTTAAACAAAGTATAACTATTCAAATAATTTTCTCCATTCCTTTCATTCCTGACATAATAATTATTGTCACTTAGTGTCATTTTGGAGCACAGAAATATCTGTAATCAGTCAGTCAGTCAATCAATCAATCAATATTTTATGCCTTTTAAGTCAGTGTTAACTTCTAGTGACTGCTAAAACAAGTCCTGCAGAGTATACAAGATAATATACAAAGGATATATCAGTTAATTGATATCAGTACAAGACTTTATAGAAGTTTTATTTTCCTATATTCTTCTGCCCTTCCCTAACCATACAAGACAAGAGGTTAGAGTGTGGAAAAGTGTTCAAATCTTGTCCTCTTCATTTTGTTTTGTTTTGAATTGAGAAAAAAATCCATAAGGGCACAACTGTGCCTACCGTCCCTGTCCTATTGTCCCTATTTATTCGTACCTATTTCCTGTATTCTTACTCATGTTTATATTTATACCTATTATCTTGTAAGTGACTGACAAATCAAATAAATGAATAAATAAAATAAAAGTCCAAAATTACAGCTCTAAAATTCTACTTGGAAACAAAATCAGTAGATAAGACAATCAAGGAATTTCAGTTTTGTCATTCACCTTGGTTTATTTTTTTCCCCACTGCTTTTATTAAACTATGAATGAAACAGATAAGTTCTTTGTTTTTAAGTTCAACTCCTGTAAATAAATGCAGCTAGCCTAACATTTCAATTCTTCGTTTACTGATGTTTCTAACTTCCCCAAAATTTTTATACCAAGGTGCTTTTCCAAAAGGAAACTGGACTTCCTTGGTTTTTTTCTTGTCTTTCTGGAAATTTGAAGTTCCAGAATGTGTCCAGAATGTGAACCTCAAAGTTCAAAAATGTGAACTTTAAAGTAAACTTTAAAGTTCACATTCTGGACAGAGAGGATTACTAATTTGAAAGAGGGTTCAAAGAGACCATCTATGTTAAAACTGAACAGCCCTCTCAACAGAGGGACAGGGATGTGACACCATCTATCTACAATATAGTCCTTTCAGCAGTCCAAAGAAGGTTCCACATCCATTTGCACTCGGGTGACTCCGAGGGTACAGATGAATGCCCAAGTGGCCTCAATGACTTGGATTAAAATATGTTTTCAAAGAAAAACCAAGAAAGTCGAAGTGCCTTTGGAAAAGCACCTTTGGGGCACTAAATGGATGATCGAGAATCTCCATAGAACTCAAGAAGTTAAATGTCACAAGATTTATAATCAACAATCCAATATTAGAGCATTTAAGGGAACCCATAGTTCTTAATTCATTAATGCAATCACAAAACACTAAAATTACAAAAGTATGTTCTTTGTATTAGTAATAAATTGTAATCTAGTTCCTTGGAGCAGAAATGGTAAGATAAAAAGTCAAAGAAAAGTTGCAAACTGTTTAGAAAGCATCAAAACCTTTATTCTTTATCAGATGACATCAAATTACTGAAGCCAAACTTACTTCCTTTGCTGAGATGTTGGCAAGAATCCCGGTACCAAAGGACAATGTCAACTTTGAAAAATTTGTAAGTAAGCAGTGATGCTACTATAATAAACAAAGGTGAAATCAATCCTCCAATCACATAAATCTGAACGTTTTGAGCTGTATTGGTTTAAAAAAAAGGGAAAAGAAAAGGGAAGGGGAGAAAGAGGAAGGGAGGAGAGAAAGGGAAGGGAAGAGAAGAGAACATTCTTAGTAAGTGCCACAAGATGTTTATAAGATGAGCAATTTATACAATTTCTATCTTATTTTCATTTTTCTAAGCAAATTCTCATAAAATATTTCATTCTTTTGACAAGGGGCTTCTAATGTCTGAAGATTATCCAAATAACAGGTTTTATTGCTAAACAGATGATTAAGATGATGATGCTTGGTTACTTTTCATTATAGCTTTTAAAGTTTATTTATTCTTGTAAATGATAGGTCATTCAGTCTCAAAAAGATTTATAAATGATATAAAAATAAAATAACAAAAGCATAATACCATTTCAAAGTCAATAGCAAAATGAATCTTTCAGTCCATTAGCAGTTGTATCAATCACTTTCTATAGGAAGGGAACCCTGATATCATCCAACTCCAAAAAGCTTTCTAGGTTGATATTGATGTGATCTTGGGTGGAGAATTGGTTCAAAAAGGCATACAAAGCCAACTTCTTCATTTAATATGTCCTCGAGGCATTTTCATGAGCATTATCTTCTTACAGAAGAGCAGGTCCACTTAGAAAGCCAACTGAATGTCACTGGTGGAAAGCACTAGCAATAACCTCTGGCAACATTATCCAACTCTGACTTACCTAGCCTTCCTAGTCTACCCCAAGTATTTCTAGATAGAACAAGTGTCAACACTTGTTTTCTTTTTTGAGATAGTGAGATATTTTCCCATTAGACTATGGAACTAAGCAGAGCTTTACAAGATGAACATATCTCAGCAATATTTTTCCAAATAATGTTTTTTATTTACATACAATTCAGTATCCATAATGTAATAAAATATAATCCATATTTTAAGTGGTTATATGGTCCATTTGGGGTCAATGACTGTTTCTAGATTAGAATAAGTACTATGTCCATCCTGAGCATGATCTAATATTATATGAAACTTTGGAATCTCAGCCTCCTCAAAAGAAAAAAAATGTGTTTCATATCAGAGTACATAAAGATTAGCAAAATTCTCATGGATGTTTGTTTGTCTTTATGAACAAGCAAAGCACCTTTTCTCTATATTATGTAAACATACTTTTAGGTATGTAAAAGATATACATAACTATATAGACTTATACATAAAGTTACCTGGATAGTTTAGCATTACATATGCTACTTGTATTACACGTCCAGACCATACTTCACACAAATATTTTCCATAATCCCTGTCTTTCACTTTGGAAATGTTTAATTTTACTTCTATTATTTGTTTTCCAGAAAGAACCCTAACAACACCAAAAGAAAATATAAACAAAAAAGAAAAGAAGAAAATAATTAAGGAAAATTATATTGATTTATATAAATTGGGTCATGCTCAGTGTCTTAATTTGAACACATTTAAATTAAGTTAAATGTATTCAGAATAGAAATGTAGACCTTGTCATTTGCCCAGCAAAGTCTCAGCTTTTGTTTCACTCATATACAGCACTTAGTTACCAAGATTTACTGTGGCATAAGAATATCAGGATAATGTAACAGAAGAAACATGAAATATTTTAATTAAATATATCTGTTTAATACTACCATATCTATTCTTGTGGCAACAGTGCACCTATTGCCTAAAACTAAATAGCTTCACAAATACTCAGAAATTCACTGAACACATGCAGATTTCAATTGAAAAAATATGCCAGATACAGATTTTTAAAATACAAAAGCTTGTTATCTGCTGGAATAATACTCAGATCCTCAAGATAGGTAGCTCCATTTCACTATAAAATGTTTGGAAAGCACGAAGAAGTACATTTTAGGAATTTCTATTAGTATTGTACTTCGGTGCACTATTACTAAATCAACAAGCTATTGCAGCTAAATAAATTTATTTCACAGTGAGGCTTGCTTCATATTTATGTAAATACCTAACCCCACAGCACTGAGTGAAAATGTAATAATTTGGAACCCCCTAGAAAAACAACATATTGCACTTACTGAACCTTCTCATTTGTGTTTAATATCTCATTATCGAATGTCCAGGTTACAATTACCATTTGATCAAGAGGATCTGCTGAAACATTACATACCAGGTCAAATCTGGAACCTGCAAATTACAAATAATTATAGTGAGTTTGCCTAGGACTATTAAAAACGGTTTCTTTTTCAAGTGAAGTAATTACTTACCTGGTTTTACTTCAATTGAGTTGTTATTTGGATAAATTATATCTGGATATATCTTTGGTGCTTCTAAAACAATTTAAAAATACTGAAAATAAGTAACTATAAAATCTACTGCAATGCTACTTTAATTTTTACGAATGAATTTTATTACCACAGTTAGAGCTTTCAGTTACTAAAATGTTGTGCCAATATCTCATAGTTATATAATTGGAAAAGTAGGTTTGTGATACAATTCTATTATTAGAGCAATGATAGCCTGAAAATGAAAGCATGTACTTTGTTCTGAACATACTTAGATTCTATTAATGTAAATCTAATCATTTACATGATAACTGGTAGTACTGACAATCTTTTTCTGCTAAAATATAGACATTATAGTATGCTCAGAACTTCAACCAAATATGTAGTATATAGCAGTGGTCGCTAACCAGTGGGCTGGGGACCACTGGTGGTCCGCAAGAAAATTTTGGTGGTCCGCAGAGAAATGTCACTCCCAAAGCACCCCCAAAGCAATTAACCCAGGCTGCGCAAGAACACAACACTGCGCTGCCCACATGGCTAGTGGGAACACAAGGCTTGCGTCGCTTGCATTGTGAACAACACGAGGTGGGGGAGGGGGGAAAGGGCAGGGGGGACTTGCCCCACTCACCCCACGTGCCTTGCCTAGCCACCGGGCTGCTTCTTTCCACTTCTTTCTTCTGCTTTTGGCTGCACGCAAGGAAAGCAGCAAAAGTCTTTCTTTCCCTCCCCCAAACTCTGCCAGAAATGAGTCTTTGGGACCCTGCAAGGCCTCCTGCTCCAAGAGGCTACGCCAGCACAACAAGTCTCACAAAGACTCATTTCTGGCAGAGTTTGGGGTAGAGAAAGAAAGACTTCTGCTGCTTCTGCTGCTTTCCTTACATGAAGCCAAAAGTCTCTCTCTCTCTCTCTCTTTCTCCCCCTCCCCCAAGAACAGAGATGGTATCCTGCCATCCCAAATAAAGAATGATCAATGGGTAGGAAAACAGGGTGGGAAATTTTCCTGCAGACTTTTTTTGGGATTTTCCCAGGATCTCTGGTCCGCGGGATTTAAAATTATGAGTTTGGTGGACCCTGAGGTCCAAAAGGTTGGCGACCCCTGGTATATAGTATGTCAGACAGCAGGAATAATGTAACAAGGCTACATTGCAAATTTAGGCTGCATGTTCCATAGATTTTAAAAAAATCAATTTTATTTTATAAATTCTGTGATATATCAATAACTACAAGATGAAAATTACATACCAAAAGTAACTAGTTTGATGGCCCGTGAAATATTATATTCTTTTCCCTGATATATATGTTTAGCTCTGCATATGTAAATTCCTTCATCTTCCTTAGTTACATTATTAATGAGAAGATGTTCTCCAGAACTACTAAATTTCCAGTCTTCATATAAATGCAAATGGCATTCCTGAAACAAAATAAGCAAATATTATAACAATAGTTAATACCAAGCTAAACTCTTTTATCAAACACATACCAAAAAACCAAAAAAATCTATAATCAAAAAAGAAAAATTAAATCAGTCCATTCCTATCTGCAAGCTAAAGAAAATTTATCTACAGGACTAGTGAG
Source organism: Naja naja (assembly GCA_009733165.1). Taxonomy (NCBI): domain Eukaryota; kingdom Metazoa; phylum Chordata; class Lepidosauria; order Squamata; family Elapidae; genus Naja; species Naja naja. The sequence goes on along the minus strand of CM019153.1, from coordinate 18,745,500 downwards.
CTACAAATAACAAAAAGTTCATAAATGTAAATTAGGAACCAAAAGACTCTTGATATTTCTCAGGATAATCACATTTATTGATTGATTTGATTTGTGTACCACTCATCAAGAAGCAACTCTGGTAAACATTAAAATGATAATCATAATCACATGCTACACCTCAAATGTTACCTTAATTAATGGCTATAATGGCAGCGTCAAATGCTGTGTACCAAGAGTAATAAACATTTTATAAATATTTAATGTAACAATATCAGCTGGAGAAAAATACTTGTAGGGAACTATGAAGATTTAGAAGCAAGGATAAACTTTCTGATGGTGAGAACAATTAATCAATAGAGTAGCTTGTCTCCCAGAGCTGTGGCGGTTTCATCATTGTAGGTTTTCAAAAATAGACTGGACAACCATTTTGACTGGGATGGTATAAGGCTCCAGTCTTGAGCATGGGGCTGGACTAGAAGACCTCTGAAGTCCTTTCCAGCCCTATGATTCTATGCTCTATATCCTGATGGAGACAAAGGAATGTGACAGGTAGCATATTTGAGATAAAATTGGAAACAATTTATATTTACAATTGATACCAGCCTGTTCTCAGAGTGTGATTGTAGCATGGAGAATAGTTAAGCCCAGCTTTTGTTATATATTAATTTGAAAACTGGAGAGACAATAGCTGAGAAAGGTAAGCAGTAAGACAATGTTAACCAAAAGAACTCATAGCTAAAGATGAAGGTGAATGGATAAAATATTTGTTCCGAAAGGCAATAACAACCCAATAAATGTTCCAAAGGAATAGCAGCAGCTAAAACATTAAAACTGAACCACTGGTGATGTTATCTTGTTGTGTAATGAAATGTCTGAAATAAAAGCTAAGTTCAGAGAGCACCAAGGACCCCACAATACAACAGATTTAAAGTTATTACAAATAACTCATATTCAGCACACCTTCCTCCTCCTATTACTTATGTGAAGACACCAACTAATGATAGAAAGATGGATAACTTATGAGAAAATAAGAAGGATACTGGGAAAGAAGTTAAAACTAAGGAAAATGAAACATTTGTAATCTTCTTAGCCAAGAATTTTAAAAAAAACCCAATGTCTTTATATCAGCATTGCAAAGACTTGAAAGCATATTTGAGGTTCATGTTGGAATTCCTCCCAAAAACTGTTAATTGAAGCCACGCAAGAAACAATCTGGCTCCTAAACAATATTAAAGATTCTCATTGTATAACAGAAACAAAGTTTGGAGCTGCAATCAATACAATTTTGCCTAAAATACATCAAAGATGAAGTGTCAGTATGATAAAAGGCCACAGGAGGGCCACAGATTCTTGATATGACTTGAAGTCAAAGACAACATCATCATATAAAAGGTACAGGAGGAAATTAGGTAATCAGTACAGTACAGTACTTACTCATGGGGGAAAATATTTTGGATGTGGAAGTTGCAGGGACCTAATCTAAGAGAATGTCCATGTCATCTTGGAATTTACCTACTGTATTACATATCATAAGCAGAGTAATCAGATTAGGGTTCTGAGTTCAAAAGAACTTATTCCAATAGAAAGAAAGAAAGAATTGGAAAGATTCTATGGATAGAAATCCTGAATTGTAAAAGTTGTAAAAAAAAATCCTGAGTTGAAAAATTCTGAAATATGAAACAATAAACAAGCATCCAAATATACACAGTATCAGAGGAGAAGAAATAGGAGAGGCACCGATGAAAACAATGAACTATTAGAGACTTCCTCATCTGAAATATTTGTTTATATATTTTTCTTGTTAAATAAGGATGAGAACTTTTATAGCTATTTACAGGCCCATTTTTGTACTAATTTTTGTTGTTATTGTGGGATGTATATATTTTTTCTGTTTTGTATTTTAATCCCATTGATAAAACATAATAAATATATACATGAAAAAAGAACTATCCAATGAACTGAGAAGCAAAAGGGGCAAGTCTTTAGAAAAACTTAAGGAGAGCCTTATAGTAAAAGGAATATATATATATATATATATATATGTGTGTGTGTGTGTGTGTGTGTGTGTATGTATATAGGTCTTGGTGTATTCGGGTCTTGTCCCGTGTAAGATTGAGAATACCTTGGCGACGTTTCGACGAGATCCCGCTCACCAAGGTATTCTCAATCTTACACGGGACAAGACCCGAATACACCAAGACCTACATACCTTTACCCGTGAAAATCTACGAAAACATATATGTATGTATGTATGTATGTATGTATGTATGTTTTCGTAGATTTTCACGGGTAAAGGTATGTAGGTCTTGGTGTATTCGGGTCTACATACATACATACATACATACATACATACAATCAGTGTATGTAAGAATGAGTTTGGAAAGCCAAAACTCAGAATGACCTGAGGCTTGCAGTGAACACCATAGTTAACAAAAAAAGGTTCTTTGGTTATGCATAGAGTAGGGGAAATTCAAACAAAGAGCTGGTCCAAAAGTTGTAGAACATGGCAAGATGGAAAAAGTAAACTGCTTAATTGCTATTTTGCTTCTATCTTTATGGGAAAGGACTTACCTTATACCATTGTAAAGCAAAAGGAGCATTTTCATCATTTCTGAAATTTTGAAGATTTGGACAAGTCAGCTTCCCACTGTATTCTAATAGAATTTTCTGTTCAAAAACCATTCCTTTATTAAAACACAATCCAATGCTGTTCTCAAACACTATTAGGGATTTGTTAACTCTTGTGGAGTTACTGAAATAAAAATGATATCAGTACTTCAGTTATTATATAATATATGCATCCATAAAGAGAGTGATTGGCATCAAATTATCATTTAATATTTAGGAAAAAATAATTATATCAATTAAGAGTTGGATACACTTCTAAAAATATGAGATCTTGGACCAAGATACATTAAAGCATAGATTAACAACTTTTTGTACCAATTCAATTTCTGATATTTAATTTCTAATTTCAGGAATATATTTTTTCAGGAAAAATATGTAAGAAAATGAATAATAAATAGAACTAATGAAATTCTATTGTTATAAAAATTTAGCTAGAAATAAGACCCCAATCATTCAGAAGTGTTTACTCTCATTTAAGCATGTTATAAAAGCATGGTCTATAATTAGAAGTTAAAAATCTTCTACCAAGCATTGTTCGAACTCAAATTCTATACAATTAAAGCTAAAAATTAGTACCAATAAACATGGTCGAAATATTAATTTTATATTTTCTTCTCATTATCCTTTCCATTTTCCAAATGCTAGATCCAATGTAAAGTACTACTGTAATTATAATGTTGGAGTACAATCAAGTTATGTCCCTGTTTGTCGGTGGAGTTCATGGGAAATTTTAAGGGAAGTCATGGTTTATCACTTGGATTAATCTCTGGTTTAGAATTGTTCTTATGGTGTACATCCTTATCTTCCACAGATAATGTGAAATATACAGGTAGTCCTTGACTTACGATCACAATTGAGCCCAATGGTTCCATTGCATGACCTTTCTTGTTAAGTGAATCACTGCAGTTGTTAAGTTAGTAACATAATTATTGAATCTGGCTTCCCCATTGACTCTTGCTTGTCAGAAGATCTCAAAAGGTAACTCATGGACCAAGGACACTGCAACCATCATAAATACATGCCAGTTGCCAAGCAATCAAATTTTGAACATATGATCATGGGGATGCTGCAACTGTCAAAAGTGTGAAATATAGTCATAAGTCACATTTTCAGTGCCATCGTAACTTTGAATGGTCATTAAATGTGAATTATTGTAAGCTGGGACTACCCTCAAAGGCAATGAATAAAGAATGAATAAATAAACTGACTTACTAAATGCACTGATACATTCCAGAATCTTCTAGTTTTGCAGGATAAAACCAAAGCAAGTTTGCTTGCTGATAAACCCGGGAGGAGTTATCTGTAGTTATAGGCATCTCAATATCTTTTCTATACCAAGTCACAACATGGTTAGATTGGCTACCTGATAGACAAGAGACAGTTCCTGGCTCTCCTTTAGGGGAAAAACTAACAATGGCCTCCTCACCTAATAAATAAATAAATAAATAAATAAATAAATAAATAAATAAATATTACTATTAGTGCAACTATAAATATACATTAGTATTTGTATAATAGTGATTGCAATAGTATAATTGCCATATATATATAGATTATCTATCTATCTGAAATGTGTAAACAGATCTACAACTATGGCAAATGTTTCTTGAATATTCCAGATTTGCGTTATTCATTCTGCTACAAAGGGAATAATTTACCATAATAAAATTAAACTACACAATTAAACAAGTAACACTTTTAAAAGAACAATCATTGAATTGCTATGCAACATTCTCTTCTATTGTTTCTCGCATAATTTCAAATATTTCTACAATGTATGATGCTATGAGCTTTTAGGATTATTTAGCTCATAGGAGGAGCTATGTTATCATGGCATAACAACAATGGAAATTGAAGAGCAGGCCATTCTTTCAGCCCCATCATCTTCAGATAATCAACAGCATATCTGATTTTGTCAATCAGAATTTCCTGCCAAAAACGGAAGAAGATGAAGATAAAACTAGCCCTTCCATCTTATCCACAGGGGAAACATTTTAATTAGGTGTATGCCTACACACATAATGTTATTTGTCTGATTCAAATGTTTTTGTTTTTAATTTATTGTTATTTGATTGGCCCCTTAAATGGCAATTGGAGAAAAAATGGATATAAATTAAATACATGCATGCAAAATGGGCCATTATACCAGCAAGAGCAAAAATATAGTACTTATTTAAATGTGAAAAATGTATTCAAAGTATTTAAAGAATAAACGTCTTTTAACAATTAATTACTATAAGAGCATCTTCTTAGTCTTTCCTACTTTTGTTTAAATAATGAATTCAGGAAAAGCAAACCTGCATCTTATTTTAAATACAGAAGAAACTCAAAATAAGACATGGAGCTTTAAACTTTTTCTCATGCACTGATTTTCAACTGTACATCTCTGTTCTTGTATTGCTGGAATAACCACACTTCGTGAGACATGAATGGTGGGTGTGCATGTGCAAGTGAAAATAAACAATCCATATAGAAGACTAGTTAACTGTTGGGAAAAACCCAAATGTTATTATGTGACACTCACTGTGATATAAGACAGAAAGAAATATGGTATACTTACAACAGCTGAAAGAAAAATGAATGAGATAAATCCAAGAAGTAAGCCACAGTGCAGAAAACATCTCCTAAAGAAATGAAAATATATTTAAACGTGTGATATGGGCAGATACATCCTATTACTTTATATGCCTAAAAAAGGTTTAATGCTTTTTTATGTACCCAAACACAAATCTATTGGGAGTCCACAACTTAATATAAAATAAAAAATAAAAACTAATCTGAAATTTAAAATAATGAAATTAGTTAAGCACAAATTCCAAGAATGTAAAACCTGTCTCTGCTTTTCCCAGCCCCTCAAATCTGCTGACTGTACTAATGAACTGAAGAAACTTCTTGGAGGAGTAGTGAAACATCTTCGAGGAAAAACAAAGTCAAGTTGCCTTTTGAAAAAGCACTTTTGGAGCAACCATGACTGACCTGAATGACTGAGAATCTCCATACACAACTGTACTAATGAATTTGGTGGCACAGCTTAATATCATTTTGAGATAGGAAGCACCTAATATCTATGGTGAAGTTCCTAAAATAGGTTTACCATAGTTTTGAAGCAGAAGGAAAAACTAATCTCTCAGATGTCCAAGAAGATTTTAGTAAATGCAATATTACATTCTGTGTTCCATGTTTTTACATCACTAATTGCCCAGTGTCAATTCTCTGCAACATCTATCCATCAAATTAGCAAAAAGGAAACTTTCCAATATAATATTTGAAGAAGCATTGCTTTCAATTAACTACTGCATCATATTCAGCACATGCAACAAAATAAGAGCATAATAGATTTATTTGCACATTCACAAGAGAAAGTAATACTACAAGTTAGTAATAATAAACGTAAATGTAGTAATAAACAGAACTGTAAGATGGGAGAAGCTAATGAGAAAAGGCAGGTGTGTAGAAGATACTAAAATGAGAGTCAATAAAAGCACAACTGAAAACAGATGTGTAAAACAAAGACAAAAATTGAAGTATCTGTACAAAAAAAGTAATGAGGTAGTAGGAAAAGAACAAAGGAAGAAGACACAGAAATAACCTGGAACTCTAGAGATGGTACCAGAATATTAAAAGAACTTCTTTAAATATGCTAACACTAAATATTGGAAATATTATACCAGCTGTTCAACAGTGGTGGCAAAACACAAATGTGTAAATATAACAGAAAAAAGACAGATATACTCAGTTTTGCCCTGAGCTTCTCCAAAAGCAGCAACTTTATTACAGTTTTAGTCCAACACTTAGATTTTTTTATATTTTCTCCCATTCATAATCTCTTTCCTATGATAGTATTTGAGTCCTGCATATGAGTACAGTAACTGTTTCTTTTCCATGTTTGCGTTTTAGATTTTTTTATTCCCTATATTATTTGTATAAATAAAGCAGCAAACCTACTAGTACCCCTCCTTCTATTTCACCACATTCCTATAAGATGAGTTGGATTAAGAGAGTGACTGTCACCCAGTCAGCTTCCATGGCTAAGGCAGAACTAGCCATGGTCACAGCCACAATCCTGATTTCTAGCCTGATGCCTTAATCAATAGATCAAGCTTGTTGATTTGTTTTATTTTTTTCAACCATTATTAATTCTGTATTTGTAATTTTTCATCAAGCTGATTAGCTTCTGAGATTCTCATCTAGAAGACCTAAAAGATACAATAAATTGTTTCATGTTCACCATATATTGTTTATTCATTTTTGTGTACCATTTTTTTGTAAGACCTTGTTTTTCAAAAGTTCACAAACTCTGACAGAATGTAAGTGATTTCAGAGTTTGGAAACAAATTGTTTTTTCTATATTCAGGATTTCAGTAAGTGGTCATTGACTCATGACTCATTATGTAATATAAAAGCCAATAAGGCACACAACTACTCAATACAAGAATCACTAACACACAACTGTTTTCTATTAACAAACATGTAGGAGATTTGTATAAATTAGATCAATTTAAATTATCTTTATTCAATGCATGCAAACAAACAAATGTTTAAGTTGGGTTAAAAAATATCTAAGCCCCACTTTTAATATTAAGTCACAATTGGCTAAGTTCAGAAAATGTGCTATTATGACATACACTTACTATGATGGTAGCATAGCAAACTAAGCTAAAACACATACTGTAGATCATATGTAGATAATAGTTCATATTATTCTTCAAGATTTGCAGAGGCAGAGCAAAATGCAATCATATTTGCTTTGAGTACCTGTACTTTCTGGTCACTATTCTGATTTTCATTAATTCTATACATGATACCCTTCAGGCAAGAACATCAGGATATTTTCTGTTAATTGTTGGTCTTGTTAATTAATTGTAAACTTCTTAACTGTGAATAACTGGCCTTGTTGACCAATTAATGGAATGACTGCATTTTTCAACAAGAAGTGACAAGAAAATACCTACTACTACACTTGTGTTGGAAAGCACTTACCAAGGCATTTCTGGGTTCTAAGGATTGGCTGGTGACATCACAATTTCCCAGAGGACACCCAAGTGGGTTTCTTTCATGTCCTTGTTATTTTTCCCCACCAAGGTGATACCTATTTGTCTACTTGCACTTGCATGCTTTTGAACTACTATGATAGTAGAAGCTGGGACAAATTGATGGGAGCTCCTTCGGTTATGTGGCTTGCATTCACGGTTTTCAAACTGCCAAAATGCCAACCCCTCAATGGTCTTCTGTTTCAATGTCCTAGTCATGTCAGTTACTGTACCCACTAAGAAAATAACTTACTGGTCGTTTACAATCTATCCCCCACTTTATACTCTATATATACTACAAACACAATGCAAACAGTTAGATGGAAGGAAGATGATAAATAACTCCAAAAATTAGACAGAAAAGGAAGCATAGCTGAATCTCAGAAAATAAACTCCTTGGATATAACATCTGAGAAGGGCCAAGAAGTGTGTTAAAAAATATTTAAATATTTGATTAGTGTGAATATGGCAGGTTTATGGTACAAAAAGGTTTTATTGGCATCATCAAGGCAACTCAAGTTCTGAATCAGAGATATATATTGGTGATAGGTACACTGGGGAGCGGGGATTGTTATATGGCAGCCACACTCTACTCATATGGTACAATTATAGCCTTAAAATTTAAAAATTGGAATGCACAAATTATCTTGGCCTGATGCACACTTGGCCTTTAGTGGTATGCTGGAGAATTCTGCAAAATAAGCAGAGCTAAGAGAAATACTAATAATTAAATCTAATTAAACATTTATATTAGAGAAAGGATTTTAATTGTGTTGCTCATGGCAAGTTGTGGAATGTTCTTAGAAAAATGGGAATCCCAGAACAACTTATTATGCTTGTAAGAAAATTATATACAGGCCAAGAAGGTATATTACAGACATAATACAGTGAAACACATTGGCTCCATATTGGCAAACGAGTATGACAATGTTGAATATTTTTCCCCATCTTTATTCAATCTATATGTTGAATATATATTATGGGAAGCTGAATTTGAAGAAGATAAACATAGTTTTAAAACTGAGAGAAGAAACATCAATAACCTACCCTATGTTGATGACTGTACCCTGATAGCCATATAAATAAACAAACAAACAAATAAAACCCTTCCCAAGGCAAGATTTCAAAACCAGATATTAGGTACCACTTTTTAAAATCCAATTATGTTCTCTATACACCTTTCAATTATTAATCAATTTTTGATTACAATCAAGTATTTCATTCTTGACATAGGAATAAACATTAAATGTCAGTCAATAAACTATCACAATCTCAGACTGGAGATATGGAATTTCTATCCTGGGTAACTGCCTGAAAAATAAAAATATATTTATTGGCTTTACTAATAATAGATTCAGGTTTCACTTCTACGGGGCATACATATTTCTAAAAATCATCCACAGTGCAATCCTTGGCTTTTCTAGGGTACAATATTCCCAATTAAGAATAGTTTCTTCCATCTTCAGTTAGTTATTTTTTCTCACCCCATTTGCCTTTTACCAGACAAATGAGGAATGATTTCTCCTTTTCAACATGCTAAACATTTCAACATTTTTATGTAACTCCAGATTGCAAATTTGAACTCAAAGAATAAATAAAACCACAAGCCACAGGTCATATTGGAAAAATAAACCTGTAAATGATTCTCTTTCTACGAATACTTAGGCCAATTTTATGAGGACTCTGTATCATTAGGTAGAATTAGTCAACATTTCGCATTCCCCCTTCCCAGTTTTTGACCAGAAAGAAACAACTGAAGGAAAATACCCCGGATTTGTCGGGCTGTGACTTTTGGCAACGAAGAAGTTACTCTTCGACCGTCTGGAAGTACTCTGTAAAAGCAAAATCAACAAGCCCCGTTTACACTCATGTCAGATCAAAAGCTGCAGCCAAGCGGACCTTAACCATGAAAGCAAGAAATCAATGAGTCGAATATGTCCGGTACGAAATGCCCAAGAGTAAAGCAGTTATTCTACACTTTTTAAAAAATGATGTTTAGATGTATTGAATCCTCCTTCGAAGAGCCGGAGGTGGAATTGGAAATGTGCCCTGTTGAGCACGTCGGGTGCCTCTGCCTACCAAGGCTTCACAAGAATGCGACGAAGGCGCCTTTGGCGGAGAAGCAAAAGGCAGGAGGTGAAAGAAGGCAAGTCGCTCCAGCCGGTCGCTTGACAGGTCCGAGCAAGAGAAGGGGAGAAGTGCCGGCATCCACAGGACGAATCATTCCCTTTCGGCGGGGGTGAGGGGTGGAGGAATTCTCCGCCGCGAGACCCTCTCTTCTTTAGAGCTAAAGAAAGGTCTCGGGACCGCTATTGCTCTGCGCTTTCCCCGCACCAAACACCTCGGCCAAATGATCCGCTGGCGCGCGAAATGGCGCCCCGCTCTCCCCCAAAACGTCCTAACTGCCCCCGCCATCTTCCCGGCCTTACCCTAGCGCTCAAGCAGAGCGAGCCTCTTCACCTGGGCTACCCCAGGCGGACGCTTTTTCTCCGTCTCGCCTCAGGCAGGAGAGCCGCGAGGAAAGCTCCGCCCCCGGAATTATCTCAGCCTCGCTCCCTCCGGCTTGATCGCGGGGGGCCGGTGGAGGGAGTTCGGGACAGAAGCCGCGCGGTCGGCGGAGATCCAGAGCTCTCGGGGGCGGAGAGGCTGGAGGACGGAGGCAGCGATGCCGGAGCTTGTGACCCGCCTCTTAGGAGGCGATGCAGGCTCAAATTCTCTGCCCCTCCCAGATGGGACTTTGGAGAAACTTGTCAAAGCAGGACCGGGTCGTCGTTTGAAACGAGTACAGTATGCTTTTAATCTCCCATCTTTGTCAAATGGATTGGGCGGATTTCAGTTGCTGCCATAAAATAAAATAACACCTAAGACTTCATGGAGAACTTGAACCTGCTTGCAAGGTTCAAGATAAGGACAACCCAATTTCAAAATAATAAACACAATCGGGCCTATGGTGGCAAACCGTTTCTGCCCCATAGGCATGTGGGGGTAGGGGTGGGGGTGCAATGTGTGATAGGGTTTCAAATGTCATGGATGTAAAGTTTGAGAATAAATCTTAACGACATAAAACATACATGTAACCCTTCAAGTTGCTTTGCAGTTGTTCTTTCTGTCAGTGCACAGTAAAAAGTTTTGTGTCATCCAAACCAGTGAGGTTTTAAACTTCAGCCTGTGGAACCAGTTAGTTAACAATTTCCCAGAATCTTAAATTAGAAGGCGAAGTGTTAGAAAATTGGCTGTGTTTCTCTGATTTTTTTTCCTGTTAATTTCTCATTGAGTCCATCAAGTTCAAGTCTCTGGGGACATTCCAGAAGACATGTCAAGAAGTTTTATCTACTTTTCAGATAAATTCTTGCTGTATTACAGGATTGAATTTATGCTATTTACATGTCTTTAATACAAAACTTCTGCTTCATCTGCTGTTTAAAAAAAGATAAATAAAGCCGTCCTTTTCCATACTTTTATACTTAATTATGAGTGTTCATAAGTGACAGTTTTCCTGATATTTTTTCATACACGATTAACTATTTAATCCTAGGCAAATGTACCTGGAAAACAGTCATGAGGGAAAAGTGGTAGAACAAAAGAGTGTTATTTGTTTTTGCACAGTTTCTAAACTGGAAATAGACTAGCAGAACAATCCAGAATGGCAACCCACAGCACACAAAACAGACTGTGAGAAAGTATCCTGCCATTGGGAACAGTAGAGGGAACAGTAGAGGGAACAATATTGCTCTAAATAGTGAGAACATCTCAAATTTCATGAGAAATGTATTCGTCCAACAATATTTTTTGACATTATATTTAACTAGGTTTATATGGTTTGCTTAATTTTGGCTTAGCACCACAGCCTCTGTGACTTGTAAGTAGTGGTTCATAGCTTGTTTATTCAGTTTATTCAGAACCAATTGATGGTTCCTCAAGGAGCTGAATTGCTTGCTTCCTGATAGTCATTCTTTAGCATGAACTTGCTGTTTTAAACATGGTGTCAGGTTTTCAAGTGATGAAATCCATTTAAAAAAACCAAAGTCCATCTTCAAAAAAGATTTCTTTTATTTAGGAAAGCATCAAATTGGCAAAGTCCATGGTAATTCCAGATCTGACACAACCCGGAATTACCCCACAATATTACAAGTTAGAAACAACCCCCAAAAGTCACATTCTCCAATAGAAGTAATTCAACGTTGCTTGATGTCATAAATCTCCACCTCAAGGGACCCCAGCACGGACAGCTCATTTCCCACAGGAAGAAAGATCACCTAGCCAAAACACTCTCTTTATCTCCACTCCTCCCCACCTTAGGAATGTGGCAAGCCTGTAACCCTTTCCCCATGACTGCAATAAAGAAAGTAAGAAAAAGAATCTATACTAAGCCTAACTAAAATGGCTGCACTTATGTCAATTTTGAGCTTGACACGTGGTACAAAGAAGTTATTTTGCCCATGAACTCAGCCAAACCAACATAGATCCTGGAGTGGTCTCAAGTGATCACTTCATGCATAAAGGAGATAGTCAGCATGTAAATAGGTTTATTGAGAAAAAAATCTCAATATTGTAAAAGGATAAAGCTGTCAGGCTACCAAGTTATTCCACCTATAACTATTGAAAGCTGTGAATTTGGTATATTATGTCATTAATTTTTCTCAAAACCTCTTAATGATAGTTTCATCTGAACTTGGAGAAAGGGGGCAAAAGTTCTCATTAATACATCTAGGACAGACTATTGCAATGGGTTATGTATTTATCTGATAATTATTGTGCTAATTAGATATAGTCAACTTGCATCTGAAATTTATTATTGACAGTATATGCGTTGGATTTTTATCAAATATGAAACTGAAGGAATCAAACATGACTGACAACGTATGAACAATATTAAAATTATTAATAGGATTTTAAAAATACCAATAATGTGGTGTATTTATTAAGATTTATTGAACTAAGATGACCCTAATAGACAACTAGATGGCCAGCCAGTTGAATGGCAAATATACAAGATTTAAGTTCGGTGCTGGAATTTCTACTTACAGAAAGGATAAACAATATTTTTGACCCAAATAATTTAATGCAACTATTAAGATCAAACTAGCTGGTTGGGCAAATGAAGCAGTCAGTGTCATAAATATTGACAAATTGGAAATACCTGCAGTAGCCACTTCATTCTGACATTATAGGTTTTTTTGGAATAAGCTTTGAAGTATTGGTGAGATGATAAATAAATAAACATTCTCAGTTTGAGTGAGACAAAATCTGAAGGAATCTCAGAATGATTTTATTTGGGAAACAGGGTAAAGCTGGAGTATATCAGCTTTTATCAGTTGTCAGTGTAGCATATCCCACCAGCTCATCCAACTTCCAGCCTCCTCCTTCCCTTCAGCTAGTACTGGTATCCTTGGTTTATTTCTGATATTATCCTCTTATGCTCACTGTCCTAATAAAAACAAACACACTTCTCCCAGGAGAACGAAGCTGAAGACACCAGCCTGAAGATGACGGATGAGATTTCGTCGAAGTTGCCAGGTATTCTCAACCTTACACGGGACAAGACCCGAATACACCAAGACCTACATACCTTTACCCGTGAAAATCTACGAAAACATATATATATGTAGGTCTTGGTGTATTCGGGTCTTGTCCCGTGTAAGGTTGAGAATACCTTGGCAACGTTTCGACGAAATCTCATCCGTCATCTTCAGGCTGGTGTCTTCAGCCTCGTTCTTCTGGGAGATATATATATGCTGCTCAAAAAAATAAAGGGAACACTTAAACAACACAATGTACAGTAGTTGAATGTGCTGACAACAAAATCACACAAAACTTAACAATGGAAATCAATTCATCAACCCATGGAGGTCTGGATTTGGAGGTACATTCAAAACTAAAGTGGAAGAAAACACTACAGGCTGATCCAACTGTGATGTAATGTCCTTAACACAAGTCAAAATGAGGCTCAGTAGTGTGTGTGGCCTCCACGTGCCTGTATGACCTGCCTACAACACCTGGGCATGCTCCTGATGAGGTGGCGGATGGTCTCCTGAGGGATCTCCTCCCACACCCGGACTAAAGCATCCCCCAACTCCTGGACAGTCTGTGGTGCAACGTGGCGTTGGTGGATGGAGCGAGACATGATGTCCCAGATGTGCTCAGTTGGATTCAGGTCTGGGGAACAGGCGGGCCAGTCCATAGCATCAATGCCTTTGTCTTGCAGGAACTGCTGACGCACTCCAGCCACATGAGGTCTAGCATTGTCGTGCATTAGGAGGAACCCAGGGCCAACCGCACCAGCATATGGTCTCACAAGGGGTCTGAGGATCTCATCTCGGTACCTAATGGCAGTCAGGCTACCTCTGGCGAGCACATGGAGGGCTGTGCGGCCCTCCAAAGAAATGCCACTCCACACCATTACTGACCCACTGCCAAACCGGTCATGCTGGAGGATGTTGCAGGCAGCAGAACGTTCTCCACGGCATCTCCAGACCCTGTCAAGTCTGTCACATATGCTCAGTGTGAACCTGCTTTCATCTGTGAACAGCACAGGGCGCCAGTGGCAAATTTGCCAATCTTGGTGTTCTCTGGCAAATGCCAAACTTCCTGCACGGTGTTGGTCTATAAGCACAACCCCCACCTGTGGACGTCGGGCCCTCATACCACCCTCATGGAGTCTGTTTCTGACGGTTTGAGCAGACACATGCACATTTGTGACCCGCTGGAGGTCATTGTGCAGGGCTCTGGCAGTGCTCCTCCTGTTCCTCCTTGCACAAAGGCAGAGGTAGCGGTCCTGCTGCTGGGTTGTTGCCCTCCTACGGCCTCTTCCACGTCTCCTGATGCACTGGCCTATCTCCTGGTAGCGCCTGCATGCTCTGGACACTACGCTGACAGACACAGCAAACCTTCTTGCCACAGCTCGCATTGACGTGCCATCCTGGATGAGCTGCACTACCTGAGCCACTTGTAAGGGTTGTAGACTCCGTCTCATGCTACCACTAGAGTGAATGCACCACCAGCATTCAAAAGTGACCAAACCATCAGCCAGAAAACATAGGAACTGAGAAGTGGTCTGTGGTCACCACCTGCAGAACCACACCTTTATTGGAGATGTCTTGCTAATTGCCTATAATTTCCACCTGTTGTCTCTTCCATTTGCACAACAGCATGTGGAATTGATTGTTAATCAGTGTTGCTACCTAAGTGGACAGTTTGATTTCACAGAAGTGTGATTGACTTGGAGTTACATTGTGTTGTTTAAGTGTTCCCTTTATTTTTTTGAGCAGTTGTGTATGTATGTATGTATGTATGTATGTGTGTGTGTGTGTGTGTATGTATATATATATATATATATATATATATATATATATATATATGTATATGTAGGTCTTGGTGTATTCGGGTCTTGTCCCATGTAAGATTGAGAATACCTTGGCAGCGTTTGAAAATCTCATCCGTCATCTTCAGGCTGGTGTCTTCAGCTTCGTTCTCCTGGGAAAACATATATATATATATATATATATATATATACATACTTCCTAGCATTTTCCTGCAAGTTCACGGTCTACTTGTTTTGTATTAACCAAATGTTGATCATTGATTTCTACAGGAATTTACCGATCAGCTTGTCACCAAAGCCTGACATTGTGGGCTGAGAGAATGTCCCAAAGTCACCCAGTTGACTTTCATGCCTAAGGCACAACTAGAACTCACAATCTCCTGGTTTTTAGCCTGGTACCTTAACTGGTAGACCAATTATTAACCCTAATCTTGACTTAAATGAGTAGAGAGCATTATTGGCAATCACAGCTAATATTCAATGCTACAATGGTATATTAAGTCTTTCAAACTACAGTGTTGATTTTCAGAAGTAAGTGAAACTCAGATTTTATTTCCAGAAGCTATGAATACTAACTTTGGGCAAATAGACAACAATTTGGCTTTAAAAAAGAGAAACTGTATGTCTATTTTTTACTTCAGTAAACGAAGGTCAAAAATATCAGGCTGCCTCTGGGAATATGCTAGATTTATACACAGTTTTTTGAAAATGTCACAGAAAAATGGAACAAGAGGTTGTGAACTGATTTTAGCTTGTGTGAATTTACAGCAGTTCTGGAAATCTTTTTTATTATTATTACAAATATGCTGGTGTTTTCTTCCTGAAGAATTAAAACTAAGGAAATATACCAACATTTCTATAAGGATAACCAGTTTGTCTGCCAAAGAGGCTCTTGTAAGCAGCATACAAACCTCCATAATTATACCAATCCTGCCCTGAAGCTTGCAATTTAAAATGCATGAATCATACCGCAAGAAAAGGAATTGCATGGAGAAAAGCTATGAAGTTTGGGAGTATGGATTCTCACTCGATTGCTTGAAGTTTTCACTGCATGTATTATATGTTTGGACTGGCTTCCTTTTTCTTGACTTGAATTGTGGTCCTTTGCAATTCTTTCTTTCTTTCTTTCTTTGTTTCTCTTTCCTGTTATGGGAATAAATAGTAGATCTGGATGACAAAATGGTTAATGTTGATAATTAACATTTTAATAGGTTTTGCAAATATGGCTTTAGGCTATATATGGTATGATGAACCTTGATTCTGTTATCAAAGTTATTGCCAAACTTTTATATTGAAGGATTGATTGATATCTATCTACTATCATTTATATATGCCATCCAACTTCAAAGATATCTTGAAGCACAATTTCTTTCATAATTTCTTCTATAAACCCTAAAAGTTCCATTCTTTTTGAACTTAACTGTTAATCCATAGTGAATGCTCTGTCATTTTGTTGAATGTTCCAGACACTGAAGATTATTCTATAATTTGTGTTGTCAATTGATAAATGCTGAGATTATAATTTTCCCAGTTTCTTTTCAGATGCTTTGTCACTTGGTATTGCCACATGTATACTATATGTGTTTTTAAATATGTTTGGCATATTGCATTCTAGATGTTCCATTAATTTTTTACATGGTATTTTGGAGCCTTTTTTTCAACACAAGATCGTACCAATACTTTTGCACATGAAATCCATGCTTTTTAAAATTCCAATGTATTTTTTTCCTATTCAACATTGTCTTGTTTTATCATCTGCCCAGACAATTTTTTATAACTATTTATTATATTGTCAATGGTCTCCCCCCTCCGAGAGAGATGAGTGGTTCAAAATGTGAAAAACAGATAAATAAATAGCTCTTATTCTCAGTTCTTTAAATTCTCATTTTTATAGCACTCAATGCTCATATTACTCTGTTGGTAACAATATGGAACTGGTCTGTCATGGTCTTTTTCAAAACATTTTTGGCCAATGGTCTCTCATCCAAAACTAGGCCTGGCCTGCTAAACCTTTAAATCTTTGATGTTAATGTTTTTCATGGATTCATTACTCTGATTTATTTCACATTATCTATACCTCTGTCTGAAGGTCTCCACCCCAACACTTTTACCAGGGGTGGCATAAAGAACTAAACCAACCAATCTAGCCATCTGTCAAAACTTACCTTTCCTTGAGTTCCATCATACCTTAAGGAGAGCAACTAAGAAATGTTTTCCTTTGTGATATTTGCTGAAAATCAGTAAAGAAAGCTGTGGAAATTTACTGATTTTATCTTTAATTGCATCAATACACTGTAAATAAGGATAGTATCATCCTATGGAAAGCAGGGGCAGCAAATACTATGTCAAAGGAGTTTTTGGCCAGCTCATGCATAGGTGAATAACTCTTTAAACCAGACCTTCAGGTAGAAGCCAAGTTACGCATTGTTCATTAAAAAGTAAAAAATTTCCAAAGAACCTTTTGTTAAAACAACTTCCTTCTCAGAGCTTTTATTCAACAACAAAAGGGAGCTCCTACACCTATTAATAAAGATGAATCTTTACAATGTAGTCAAGCACTCTTAGGATGCAGAAAATCTCAAGGGATAGCATGAACAAAAAACAGCCTCCTTCCAAAGGAGTCTTTGGAACCATAAGAGTTTGAAGCCTTCTAACCTAACATAAAAAAATATACATCCTAAGATGGTACTAAATCTTTTTAAAGCATATTTTATCACATTCTGTTCCCAAACAACTATACAATCTGAGATGAAACATCTTCGTTTAATTTCTGAGAAATTCAGTATGATTCAGTCTCTTGCCTGAAAATTCAATTGAAGTTTAGTGAAAAATAAGTGTTTTGCCTATGGAGCTCTGGTTTTCCATGTATTGCTGTAAAACCAGAAATTGTCAAGCTGGATTGTTCCTAGAATAAATTGGATTAAATTGAAGTATTTCTGTGAAGAATTTCACATCAATCCCTTGTTCATTTGTCGTCTCAGTTCATTCCTAAAGGAGGGGTGGGAGAAAGCAATAAGAATATAAAAGGTAATGTGGGCTGGAGGTGGCCAACTTTCACCATACAATGTTTCCAACAGACATTCTGGAATGTCAAACATTGCTGTAAAATACATGTATTTTATATAATAAAACACATGTTTAAATCACATATTTTTTTCAAAGAAATGTATTCAGTTTAAAGCTATTCCATGTTTAAGATTAAGAAATACATCGGTATCCATGCTTGCATTTCAGCCTACTTAATGTGCATGGGCTAGGCTGTGACAACTTAGGTCTATGCATGTATTGCATTGGAACTGACTATTAGTATTTTACATTGCAAGGAGAAATGAGTTTGCCATCATCAGAGAAGCATAATACAGACTGTTTGTTCAAATTTCAAACTAGCCTGTGACGTCCATATCTTTAACAAAATTATGAAGTAATTAATCCTACAGAAAAGGATTAAATAAAAGCATTTCCTAATATATATTTCATTGAATCCAGGAAGATCTCAAATATGACTAATATTTGAGCATATGCAAACAATCATTGGCAAATGATTCCTCAATCTTTTCTTTGTGTTATTTTTAGTGGAGCTAACATGAAACTAAGCAAATATTGTATGATCACATATTCTCAAGAGTCCATATTTATGGTAATGCCTTCCTTATTGCAAAACAAGTATCTTATCTGCCAAGTTTGTACAAGATTCTAATTCTCTCCGTCTTTAAATATTTAACTCTAAATTTACTAGTAATTTTTAAAGTAGGACAAATTATATCTGCAAGCCAAAAGGAAAGACAAAAAGGAGTTACTGCTACATCAGGTGTGGAGAACCATGGCCCTTTTATGACTTGTGGACTTCTTCCAGAATTCCTGAGCCAGTTCCCCACCCCTGTGCCAGATAAGACATGTTAGAGAACATTTCAAAACTTAAAAAAAGAAATAAAGAGCCCCATCATTTCACTAGCAACATCCCAAGCATTCAAGTTCTTGTTTCCTATGATGTTAATGAAAATGTTAGAATCAAAATTGGTTGGATCCATAATGCAGTTGACTGGGTCTGATTTTTTTTTAAAGGTTTTGTTTTGTTTTTGGATTTTTCTAGAGAAATGCCAAAGTTGTCCCAGATCCAAAACAACCCAAGATAGAAAAAGAGCATGCATGTACGTATGAAAGATTGAGCTGTGAAGCAGCAGACAATTTTCCCCAGTGTGTCATGCCCCTGTCTTTTAATCTTTAGCACTTCAGATGATTTTAATGAAAATCTTTACTAATATTATTATTTAACTTAATTTAATTTAATAATGGGATTTTTATGCCGCCCTATCTCCCGAAGGACTCAGGGAGGCTCACAACAATAAAAAACATACAATATAAAATTTAAAAAACTATTAAATAAACTCCCAATTACAAAGTAAAACCAACAACAAATTAATAAAAAAAAACCATCAGTCCAGGTCGGCCAGTTGAAAAAACCATGTTTTCAGGTTGCGACGGAAGGATCGAAGGTCAGGAGCCATCCAAAGCTCCGAGGGCAACTGATTCCAAAGGGCAGGTGCACCCACAGAGAAGGCTCTCCCCCTGGGGGTCACCAGTGACACTGTCTGACCGACGGTACCCTGAGGAGGCCCTGTCTGTGGGAGCGCACGGGGCGATGGGAAGTTGTTGCTGGCAGTAGATGCTCCCTCAAATACCCCGGACCTAAGCCATGAAGGGTTTTATAGGTGATTACCAGCACCTTGAATCTCACTCAGCGGGCAACCGGCAACCAATGCAGCTCACGCAGGAGGGGGGTAATATGGGAGTATTAGTAATGTTTTAAGCTGTAGTTTTTCAAACCCTTTTTTGTAGCACTATTGCATTATCCAACTCTTAGAAAGAAGATTTTTAAAATTATTATTGCTTCTCTGGAAAGCATTCTCAGCCATTTGGCTTGCTCAACAGTGTGGTAAAGTTGCCTCTGTTTCCTTAACAATTACTGAAAATAATTGAATAATCCGGTTCCGTCATATGGAAATATTTCTTGAAACCAACCTAAGGATTAAGATACAACATTTCTCCAAACATCAATATTTTAATCGGAAGAATTACAGCATATCAACATTAAAACTGAAAAACACAAAAAGGTTTACCAAAATGAAATAACGGAAGCAAAACAAACTTGAAAGGAGTATAATGACAATGGTGACGGGAACCCAGCAGTGTGATTGGAAAAAAATACGTTGCAAGTTTTCAAAAATAAATGAGTTAAAATGCTGCCAACCGTAAATGAAAACAGCTAAAAAGAGCCTTGGTGGTGCAGGCTGTTAAATGCCTAGCACTTAAGTTCCAGCTGCCTGCAATTACTGCAGGCTCGAATCCCACCAGGCTCAAGGTTGACTCAGCCTTCCTTCTTCTCGGGGTAGGTAAATTGAGGACCCAAGATTGTTGGGGGCAATAAGCTGACTTTGTAAAAATGCTACTTAGTAATAAGCAGGCATATACAATGGAATGAAGGCTATTGCTGAGCGCATTGGGTTGCGCTCCAAAAATTGTAAGCCGCCCTGAGAAGGGCAGCATATAAATATGAATTTTAAAAAAACTATTGCGAAAGCTGATATAGAAATGTCAGATCTCTTAAATATGCCAAGGGAAGGGATCATATCCAGCCCGCTTCATCCTTATTTATCCCTACAGATAGATGTGTGGAGCAGGATGGTAGCTGACCAGAAGTGGTATTCAGCAGGTTCTGACCAGTTCTGGAGAACCGGTAGCGGAACTTTTGAGTAGTTTGGAGAACCAGCAAATACCATCTCTAACTGGCCCTGCCCCCATCTATTCTCTGCCTTCTGAGTCCCAGCTGATCATCTTCTTTTGTTGCCCTGCACAGGAGAATGGAGCTGGAAAGCAGGTTAGTGGAGTGGGGAGGGAATGGAGATTTTGCAGTAACCTTCCCCTGCCATGCCCACAGAACCGGTAGTAAAAATCTTTCAATCCCACCACTGTGGCTGACATGTTGGTTTTTCTCTTAGCTCATTAGCAGACCCAAAGCCTTTTTATCCACTCTCCCTAGAGACTCCCTGAGCACTTGAGACAGCTATCAGAATGCTCCAGGAAACTGAAGGGACTTTAAATCATCTCCACAAAACAGCTTCAGAAAGTAATGGCTTCATGATCATTAGATTTTCTAACAGTCGGGCTGGACATGATCCTCAGTCTCTTATAGTTATTGGCCTGGTACTAAAGGGCATGCATAAATCGTAATTTCTCTGTATTAGTAAGGCTTATTAATAAGTGAAATTTGGTTTCCTGTTACGGTGAATAAAAGAGATGGCTTTCCTTGCATACTAGGGTTGTTCAAAG
Organism: Naja naja; assembly: GCA_009733165.1. Classification (NCBI taxonomy): domain Eukaryota; kingdom Metazoa; phylum Chordata; class Lepidosauria; order Squamata; family Elapidae; genus Naja; species Naja naja. Next base: position 18,724,212 of record CM019153.1, on the reverse strand, counting down.
AATAGGGTAGACACCTCTGTCCTTCAAAGCTTCTGAGATTTCACCACCACCCAGCCAAAACTTTCAGTATGTTTTCTTCTTTATGACATCAGAAAGGACAATTATGTAGAATGTGAACAGCTATGTAGTACACAACAACACAGAATAATATGGTAGGTACAACCCTTCTTTCCTTTTATCCAGTTGTGCAAGTACCCCTTTTACATTGTATACATTTTGTAGTAAATTAATTGATTTAAGAAATACTACAGGTATCAACAATGATAGCTAACCAAGTATCTAATGTGAAACAATTCTACCTATATAGCATTAGACAGGGCTGGCCCAGGTATTCTTGAAGATAAAGACCAGATAGCCTTCCCTCCCATATTATGCCCTAGAAAAGGTACCATATTATGCTCTAGAAAAGCTAGGGGAACTTCGTAATTATAGGATCTTATTTCATAACTAACAATTATCTGCTGCATCATAACAGCAGAAACCTGGTCTGGTACAATAAAGTTTCATAATAGTGTGTCTGTCTCTCATCAGCTGCTGCCTTACTATTTAAAATAGTTACACTGCAAAGAAGAAGAACTGATAATTAAAACGATAAAGAAAATCTGTGTTACTGTGGCCGACTGGCAGTTCGATTGTTCAGCAAAATAGTTGTTAAATGAAACAACTGCCCTTATCTTAATTTAGCTTCCCTTTGCTTTACAGACCTGCAGGTTGTAAATGCAAGGATTGGTTATAAAGTTCCTTTTTCCTCATTATTGTAATTGCAAACAGTTGTTAAATGAGGCATTTGCTAAACAAGGACTACCTATAATTCCTTAGCAGCTTCCATACATTCACACAATAGATACAAAATACACAATACACACAATAGATACAAAAAAAGAGTACAAACTAGATAAAAACTCAAGGTAAACCGCACCAAACTTGATTGCAGGAAATACGACTTCAGCAACAGAGTGGTCAGTGTCTGGAATACTCTACTTGACTCTGTGGTTTCTTCCCCTAACCCCAAAAACTTTAACTTAGACTGTCTGCTATTGACCACACCTCTTTCCTAAGAGGTCTGTAGGGGGCGTGCATAAGCGCACCAAAGTGACAAGACATGCCAAGATGAATGAATTTTACTTTATTGCAGGGCTATCTTAACAAAATCTTGCTAGTATAAAAGTAGAAATCTCTTGCCATGTCTTTTTAGTGCCTGATAAGTTGGTGTGGAAACTTTCTAAATTTCTTTCTCAACCCATTATTCAGTTGCGGCCTCCTCCCCCTTTTATCTGATTGTTCCCTAGGCAGCATTTCTGCCCATCCCTTTTTCTAAAGTTGTTCTCACATTCCATTATAAACAGTTTACTTAGAATAGAAATTGCACTTATGGGCCTGCAGTTTTTGAATTATTCTCGAGTTTCCTTTTGAAGGGAACTAATTTATTAAGTGCCACTAAAGGATCTAGAGTTTGATTTAAGGAAAAAGCTGCTTAGGGGGTTGTTTGGGGTGTGTGCGTGTGTGAAAAAATGAAATATGTTTTTTACAAGCTTGCATTATTTGTTCTTATATTTTAGACATTTGCTCAGGTAGCCTTCCTGAAAACTGGTTTAGGTACAGGTATAGATGTCTACAAATAATTTATTTGTTGCATTTTTGACTAATGGAGAAGAGCATAGTGATTATAGAATTGATGTCATTTTCTGCTTATTTTAGTATCTCCTATCAGTATTCCAGGTGATGTTTAAACAAGTACAGACATAGGGAATCTAATCAGAAATTCACAAAAAATCATATTTTAAAAGGTGAATTTATTTTCTAACCAGAAAGATTATTTAAGAAATGTATACAACAGGAGTGTCAAACTCACTTCGTCATGGCAGCGTCACGTGATGTATCCGGACATTTTCCACCGTTGCTAAACCAGGTGTGGGTGTGGCCAGCATGTGATGCATCCAGCCCATGGGCTGGGAGTTTGACCTCCCTGGTACGCAAAGTGTTACATAAAATTTAGGCAAACCTATTCATTTTTGCAGAATCTTTTCATTAAGAAGTAGTAGTGTAATGACATTAACAGCAGACTAAAATAGTAATTTATAATAATGTCTGCAACTTTTGATTGCTTAGAGAAGTATCCCCAGAGCTTTTCATTATTTCCACATAACCACAGGATAATCACTCTCTCACAGATTCAAAAGAGCTAGGCCCAAAGTGCTGGTAAAATTCTTTCAAAATGTGACTGCTGGCTGAGCACTTTGAAAACTCTGGATGGAGCTGAAGGCACATGTGGGTATGGAGTTCTGAAAGAAGGCTTCAGCCCTACCCACTGATCTTGCCGGTGTACATTTGGACAGTTGGTTAAACCTCTGCATCTAAATATCTGCCAACATGACTCCCAGCAATGCCCTGATTGGCATTGGATCTCCTGCCAGCTGATGATGTGAAGAAAAGAATAGGCAGCAGCATAGCCAGATGGTTTAACCACAGATTTTATCGTGCACATCGCAAGGTGATGTCACCGTTACAAGTAATGCACCCATAGAAAGCAGAACGCTGAGGCAGGTGGATTCCTCAAAAAACTATTGAATACATCATATTGGCACAACTGGTAAAAGCCGACTCTGAAAGTTCCTACGACTTTCACCTAATTAAAAAGTAACGTTTCCCCTCTCCCCCGAGTCACTGGTCATGCTGCCCAATCAAGGTGCTGGCCAGTTGCTTGGTTACTTCACTCCTCCTCTGGCCAGCCACCGGTGAGAATGTCTTGGTTCTCACAGTAATTTTTTTTGTTTTGGCTATGAAACCCCATCTAGCTACTTCCTTTCTCCCTGTCCGTTCTTCTGCTTTGTGGTAACCCTGAAGCCTCAAAGATGGCCTCAGCCAAGTTCACTTCAGGGTTGACAGACATAGGAGAAGAGCAAATAGAGCTGGTGTATGTGTGTGCGTGTGTGTGTGTGTGTGTGTGTGCTGAATTAAATGTGTCAATTTAGAGTTGCTACAAGAAATCTAAGTCCAGTTTCCCCATTATACTGTATATACAAACTATACAAAGAAGGTGGGGATTGGTAAATGTTGGTATTGTTTTCTGACAGCTCAAGGATCATTGGTAGTACATTCATTGACCTTATATTTGTAAGCTCTTATATTTATACATTTGAATGATTTTGTGCCATCAAGTCAGTGTCAACCCTTAGTCACCACGTAGATATTGATAGATTTTCTCCAGGAGGGTCTGTCACCAAATTATAGATACTTAGATTGGCATCCTTCAGTCTCAAAAGACTATGGTATCGTGCTCTGAAAAGAGGCCCTAAAACAGCAGCTAGTGTAGCTAAAAAGTCCAATTGGCATACTCCATACTGAGGACAGATACAGTCTGTCCTCTGTCCAGCGCCCAGATTTTGCTGGTGGGCTTCAAACTAATCTGCTGTCTTTCTGGTCTCCTTACCAAATACTAACAAGGCAGTGTTATAAACAGCATTCTTGAAATGTTCCCATCATTCAGATGCATTTGTTTCAGCTGAGCCTGGAAGAGTTTCCTTGAGTGCTTGAGCAAATCCCTCCACTCTGTCCTGATTGCGTGTCTTGCTGATGTCAATTTGTGGTCTTCCTTCCTTCTTCGAGTGATGCAATCTCTTTGTTTGCAGTTTTATTCTGCTGCACACCAAGGAGTAGTCTGTATCACAATCCGCGCCCTGATAGCCGCGTGTGATCATAATACAGGGAAGGCTGGGGCATCGTAATACTGGGAAGCCTGGTGAGAATCAAGTTGAGCTGATGCCAATGCTTCGATCTTGGATGTCTCCAGGAGACTCTGTGTTGAGGCTTTGTATTAAAGAATGTATTGCTAACACAAAAACTGTAGTAACAGCAAAACTGCAGCAGGCGTTGGCCATTTTTGTTCATCTTCCCAATGCCAAACTGACCTAAGCGAGTGGGCCAAGAACTATGGTCAGCTCCAACTCTGGCATTAAAATTATCAAGGATAAACAATGTTTCTTTCTCAGGGATTTTCTTAATAGTGGCAGCCAGATCATCGTAGAATTCGTCTTTAGATTCTATTGAAGATGATAATATCGGTGCGTATGCACTAATAAGAGTAACCAGCCCTGCTGATGAATGCAGCTGCAAGGACCGAATTCTTTCAATTCCTGCAGCAGGTAGAGTAATGAACCCTAATAGAGTGTTTCTGACCGCAAAGCCAATCCCATATTCCCTAGTCTCATTGGATGGTTTTCCCTGCCAGAAGAAAGAGAAGTTTCTCTTCTTAACACTTTGTCTCTTGAAGAGCGACGATGTCCATCTGCAGTCTGCTCAGCTCCATGTCGATTACAGCTGTCTAACATCTATTTCCTGCAGATCATCAGAGAGGCCGGGGGTCATTGACCGAACATTCCAAGTGCCCAACTTTAGGGCTAAGTTTTCTTATGTTTGTTGCATGGTGCAGGATTATCAATCTGCTTGTCAGCTTTCACTCTAAAACACGCCCCCTGCATCCTGTGAGGTTAACAGACCACGGCTGGGCAGCACCTTCTTGGCTGGGGGCTGCCCAGCTTGAGGTGGGCGGTAGCTGCCCAATGAGGTACGATGACCTCTCCCACCGTCAAAAGTAGCCCCTGGCGTCATGCTCTGCACCAATCGAGCAAAGACTTATAACCAGTAACTGCCACTTCCTGTGTTGTTTCAATGCTGTATGCAAAACTGGAGTGTCCAGTCCAGAGCACAAGGCCTGGGTAATTTAATATGGAGAATAAACTGTTACCCAAGCAGCAGATCCCCCCTCTCCACGTCACTGAAATAGTCCAATGGAACAGCAGAGCCGATACGATTAGTTCCAGCTATGTTGCAGGAGTTACCAGAACGTGATTGTACACAGTCACAAACTGGTTCCAGGACTCCAACGCTGGCTCTGGATTTTGCCTTAAGGTTGACTCCTGAAGCCTTTTCCAATAATAGACATAGCCACACGGCAGTGGAGGTTTGTGTTGTGGTTCGCCGGCAGCCAGTATAGACGGCAGCAGAGTCGGACAGTGAGGAAGAAAGGGGACTAGGCAGGGAGTCTGGAGAGGACTTGGATGAGGGTCCTCCATTCAATGCAGGAATGGGGCCAGGATCATCTGGGAGTGGGGTTCTGCCTTCTGAGCCTTTGGAATCTGGCAGCAGCGAAGCAGAGGACCCAGGGGAGCCTGTTCCCAGTGCGCATGTGCACAGAGCTACTAGAAGGTGAGAGCAGCTGAAGCAGAAGGGACAACTTGGGAGTAAGGCTGGGAGGTATTGCCCCTCCCATAAGGGATAAAAGTCAGACCTCAATGATGAAAGCTTTGCAGGAAGCAAAGCAGTTTAATAGATTCTGAGCCCTCCTTGAAGCTCTGCGTATTCTGGTCATTTTTTTCTGGGACTTTGGTTGGTTTATGTTATGTTATGTTAATTGGACTTCTGTTTTTTGGCAGCATTCTACAGCACTGAAAGGCATGCTTTTATCTGGGGGAACTGATTATAATTAGTTCTGGCTGAGAATGCAAGTAATTCCCAGCATTGCATTAAAATAGGTTTTGCTTTTAAAATAAGTTTGTGTTTCATTAAGTTTGACGAAGCCTGGGTCAGAACAGTTTGAAATCAGTTTCCCTTTTCCTAGAAGATGGTTCTACCATTTTATCTGCTGTTGGAGCATAAAGCCCTCTTCCTCCTTCAAAACCATTGACCATTTTCTTCTGTAACCTGGAAAGGGGCCCTTACGAGGTGCTACCAGCTGGGCCAGCTGGACCAAGGTTTTTTAAGGAAGTATTACTCCTCCAGCACTCTTCCTTACTCCAGGACACCGGGCATGGCTTCATTTGCAGGGTCCATTATCTGATATAAGTCCCTTATCTTTGGTTGTCTAAGTGTCATTTCTGCCATGTTGTGTTTAGGGTTTCCTCCCAACTGTGTTTCCAATTTATGCCTCCTTTTAGATTTTCGTTTCACAGTTCTTTTTGCTTTTGCTGTTAGCTTTTGTTTCTGCATCCTTGAGTGGTTTACTTTAAAAGATTTTAAAACATACTCCTACTTCATCGGAAAATGCTTGAAGCTGAAGCATTTCATGAGCAAATGCTTGTAATGCTTCAGGCTGATAAGTTCCGGAATTCATAGTTTAAAAACCTAATTCTATCTAATCCTAGGTCTAAAAGCCTAAAATTACTGCTTCTAAATAAAATAAAACTAACTTTACTGACTTACAAATAATAATAGATAAGAACAAACTACTTTACAACCATATAAAAGCAGCTATAGCAGGAGGATAAAGAGCTCACTAAAAGGGCTATCACACAGCAGCCATCTTGGAGCCATAACATAGCTATAGATACTATAGCTAAGCTTAATTGGTTGAAATGAATTGATGTTACATTGCTAGATGATCTCTCCCAAGAGAAAGACTTCATCAAGAATTCATTATGAGCCGTAGTGGTGCAATGGTTAGAATTTAGTACTGAAGACTACTTCTGCTGATTGCCTGCTGCCAGCAGTTCGGCAGATCTATTCTCACCGGCTCAAGGTTGCCTCCACCTTCTATCCTTCTGAGGTCGGTAAAATGACGATCCAGATTGTTGTTGGGGGCAATATACTGACTCTGCAAACCACTTAGAGAGGACTGTAAAGTGGTATATAAATCTAAGTGCTATTGCTATTGCTATCAACAAAATGTAATTGGGAGGAAAGCGACTTGGGAATTTTTTTTGCTCTCAACTCAACTTTCAGTTTCAGCTTACATTGCTTTATTACTTATATACCTGCTAATATTATATTATATGCAGCTGATGGAGGGAGATGAGTTTCTTCGCAAAGTACTTCAGGAAGAAGAAAAAAAATATTTGCCACAATCATCTTGTGATTATAATTAACACAAGACTTTGAAATAGCAAAGCGCATGTATCTGAGTTCTGCACATTCCCAGCTTTGCTATTTGAACAATGTTTGTACAGGTAGTCCTCAACATACAACAGTTCATTTAGTGACTGTTCAAAGTTACAATAGCACTGAAAAAAGTGGCTTATGACAATTTTTTCACACTTATGACCATTGCAACATCCCCATGGTCACAAGATCAAAATTCAGATGCTTGGCAACTGGTTCATGTTTAGAACAGTTGCAGTGTCCTGGGGACCCTTCTGCAGCCTTCTGACAAGCAAAGTCAATGGGGAAGCCAGATTCACTTAACGACTGTTACTAACCTAACAACTGCAGTGACTCACTTAACAACTGTGGTAGGAAGGTCATAAAATGGAGCAAAACTTACAAAATCTCTGTTCTCCACAGAAATTTTGGGCTCAGTTGTGATCATAAATTGGGGACCAGCTGCACACTGTTTTCCCACATTTTTTCCCTTTTTCATGGGACCCATTCTGGGATTGCGTGTTCTTATCACCTGCCTGTAATCATTATAGAATTGGCCCAATGTACACAAGTTCTGAGTAAAATAATTTGGACAAGTTTCATGTTATTAACATAATTGTTACAGATCAATGTCAAACTCGCGATGACACGTCATCATGTGACGTAGTGCAACATTGTCCCCCTTCAGTAAACCAGGGGAGGGTATGGCCAGTGCATGATGCATCTGGCCTGCAGGCTGTGAGTTTGACACTCTATTATAGATGGAGGGGATTCATTCTAGAAAGGAAGAACTTACCTTGTAGAAGAATCCCATTTACATAAGGGAACAGACTCAAAGGAAGCCTCCAACTTTCAGGATCAGCCACCCCCAGGTATCTTACCTTCAGGAACTGCTTTATTTCTTCAAGCATCTAAGGAGATTTTCCATCCCTTTCGGTCTAGAACAATGAGGCTTTCTTCTTGTCCTCTTTGATAACTGCTGCATACATGTTGTGCTAGAAACAATGTTACCATGTCTATTGTTTGCAAGCTTAGCATATTGATGCATTTAGTTAATCTGACAGGCATTCTTTTGAATAGCATTCTGCATTTCGTATATGAGTTTCTGTTGTGATTTTAAATTCTAACGAACTTAAGCGAGAATACTTTTTTAGCTTCCTTATACTTAATCCTCTTATTTTTTAGAAGTGTTGTCTTTTCTCTTTAAATATAATGGCTTGAACTTTCTGGGCAAGTTTCCATTGCCATTTAAATTGAACTTGTAAATACATGTGAATTGCTTGTTGGCTCAATAAAATATGAATCTCATATTAATTCATGAATATTTCCTGTTGTTTGGAATTATATCTGCATAGTTATCTATCAAATACAATGTCCTTTGAATAACCACGCAAAGGCAGGCACTTACTTTATCTTTCTTTCTCCTGAACTTACATAAAACTAATTGATGATGTAAAGCAAGTTGATTTTTTCCCATTATTACAACACTTTCCGTTTGAATTTCTTCATTCCAAGATGACTTGTCAAGTTTTGGTAAAAGGCACAGGCTATAGTTCTGGTGTTAATATAATTTTGGCACTGTTATTTCCTCCCACTGTGGTTCTGTGACGTAGTATGTTAATGTGGTTTCTATCTTATTATATTCAATGTCCTCCATTAGACTCTGCTTCCTCTTCAAAAACCGTTCCTAGGTTTTCTATAGATTTTATTTTGAAGAGTATCTACAACTTATTCTTCCCTGTGCAACATGTTCTAGAGAACATCTCTATTCCAAATATGTGTGTGCATATATGTATGGTGACCTTGCGTAACTTTAATTTCAAATCCTAGCACAGAATTTTTATACTCTTTTTCCTCCATCAACACAAATGGAATGAAACAGCTTGTATCCAGTTCTGTAAACTATTCATCACTGAAGCTTACTAGAAACTGGATCATTATGACAGTGAATCAGCCACCACTAAGATCACCACATATTTGTTGCCTCAGACTCCCTTGGGTTGTAGTTACAATGCTGAATATAAGAGAAAGCTGTTGGCCTTCTGCCAACAGCATGCAGCTTCTTCCAAAGCAGATTAGTCTACAGTGTGTCTGGGTGGAAGAACAATATTTCACAATCTTAGTGCTTAGCACTACCAGAGAAATGATCCAACTCCAGTCCCAAGGTCAGTATGAGATGAGCATGCTTCACAGAGCATTTTTATCACAGCATTCTGTTATCAAAAGGTTCTGTAGGATTTTGATATCTGGGAACGATTTTCTTTAGATTATACGCTTAAGGATGCAGTGATAGCATAAACATCTTGCTTTCCTCTCACAATTACTAGCAAAATGTAGGTGAGCTCTTACTCTGTGTGACTTGTGTGAAACAGCAAAATGATTGCTAGGAACATTTTGAGACACGAAAAATAGTCACCCCTATCTTTCTCCAGGCACTGAAGAGTGATAAACAGTTATTGCCACAGTGGAACTGAAAAATTAGAAATGAAAACATAGTTAGGCTCCTATTTCTGACATAGGTCTGCAAAGTGGTGAGAAGAGATAGAACCACCAATAAGTTGTTATGCATTTAGCGGAAGAGATAAAAGCAGGTAATTTATTTAAAGTATGGAGACCTGAAATTTTAGCCTGCAGGGCTGGAGTTCCTTTCCTTAAGGAAAATACAGTACTGAATCAATGACAAAACATATATCAAACATCTTTGGTATTCCCAGAGCTGGTCATTTGCTTGCAGAGGTTTCATTACCCAATTATGTAACATCAGTGCTAGTGACTGTGGGATTTACTCTCTGTTTCTATATAGTAATTTGCCCTGCCAGTGTGGTTTTCTCCTTGTTAGTTCCTTGATTATGGTATTGTGTCATTGTGTCTTCTGACTGTGTGTTGGTGTTCAAGCTCAGAGAGCATCAAAAACTCCACCATTCAATACGGAACCACATATATTCTCTTCAGCTAAAAACTTGCCCTTGTTTTGATAGTTTATTATTCCTCAAATTAGAATATATGAAAATATTTCACTTAAATGTTTCATATTTAATTTTACTTGTTTACTTCTTTTGATAAAGATCTGGATTTTTCCCCATTATTATTTCCCAGAGAATTCACAGGCACTAAGGTACAAGGACTTCCTGTAAAAAATTATTTTGTCTGGTATACTCAACATTTAAAAAGTTAAGCACAGTTTTATGACTATCAGGTTCTTCAAGAATGAGTAATTCCTAGCAACCAAATATAAGTTTGTTTTAACACATAAAGTCATCTTTTGAAATCTCTCTCTTTCTCTCTTTCACTCTCTCTCTTTCTCTTTCTCTTTCTCTCTCTCTGTCTTCTGGTTGCAATCAGCAAAGCTAAATTACAACTTCAATTATTATGGGTTGTCTGCTGTATGTAAAAGAAGTAAGTTTGTTCAAAAGCTTTGAAGTACCTGGTATAGCTTTTGAAGAGAGCTTTCTTCATCCTTGCATGCTGGCCGGCATTGAAGCTGGAAGCTGTTTGGAGAAGAGGAAGCTGTCCTGCTGTGCTTGACATTTTCCCACACCAAGTACTGACAGTTTGTGGCCTACAAAGGTTTTCTTGATAAATAGAGCAGCAGCTGTAGATTTTGGCTGCACTCCTGCTCTGAATAAGAGCATGAATCAACAGAAATGTTTATGTATTATGAGAATCACTTTTTCCTATTTGGTTGGTCTGGTTGGAATGTAGGAATTACAAAATGTACTGGCTGGTCAAAAATATACCTATAGTACCAAAACTCTCCTATTTGTACTCTCCAGTTAGCTAAAATGGTGCATTGTAATGTTTCAATCAAGGTCCCTCAAATCTGTTAACTTAAATAATGTGTAAAAAAAAACCCATTACTCCCATGGAATTGAAATTTCCACTATGGTCAGACCAGTTTTATTCACAAAATTAGATGGACAGAGGATCATGGTTACTGTTGCTTCCTGCCAGCTTTCCACATGCAAAATCATAGGGGAAGGCAGGAAGTTACAAGTTGCTCCCATTCCCAATGCATTATACTGCAACAATTTTTTGACTTAAGGCACCTCAAACCCATTATGAATTAAAGCATATGTAAAAAAAAAGTCTGGAATTCCTGTGGAATTGAAATTTCCAGCATATTCGGAGAAGTTTTATTCCCACATTTCTGGCCATTATAGCCAGCCCAATTATGGCACATAAAAGGATGACCCAACAGGCCATCAATTGTTTAGTATATATTAATTGTCAGCTATGGCTAATTCAGAATATATAGTAAATTATAGTAATCTATAGTTTGTTTGCTATATCAGAAAATAATCCAAGATTTAATGATCACCCCCTTGGTAGTTTGTAGTACATTTCAATGTTGTTTAATTGCAGAAGAAGAAGAAGAAGCAACAAGAAAACATTTCTGCTATGCTGAAAAATAATTTGGGCTAATTAAGGGTTGACATTTGTGTATATAAAAGTCATTCACTTCTAACTCTCAAATGAAATTCTCAGCCCAGAAATCTTCACTTTAAATATTTGTATAAGGTTGATGGATTTCATAGATCCTTTTTTTTTTAAGAAAAGATCCACATGTCTAGAGTCTGCCAATCTTTGCTCTACCAAAAACACCTTCCCAGATGCCAGGTTCAGTCAATAGGAATATAGTAGAGGAATATAGGGTTTGTGTTTGTGAAATCTCACGCACTCCGAATAGCTTGAGAAAAGTGTAAAATAATGTGCTCTACGTAGAAGCAGAAAAAGCAAAACAATAATTTAATAATAATGTGTAATAATTTAAAATTTGTTCCTCAAACTTATAGCAAAACCTTCAGTAGAAGAAATGTTCCATATTTTTAAAAATAAAATCACTGTCTGAATCTAAATGAATTGTATTAGATCTTTTCTTCAGAAGAAAAGTAGCCTAAATACTGGTTTAAAAAGCAAGACTGTCAATGTGTGTCTTCAAATAGGGCAGAGCTTTGGAGGGCATCACATCCTGGGCGTCATCTCCTTTTGTGACACCCAGAAGTGCTACACACAGCCTTTGACACAACTTTCAGAGCATACAACATTCGGAAACAAGGGACAGCATGACAAATATATATGTCACTATGCCACTATGCTAATAACATATGTCTGGCAGAATATAATCATTATTTTTTTATATATTTATCTGTGGCATTTATAGTCAGGTTGGCTAAGTATAGACTATAAGGAAGAGAATATATTTAATAAATATGTATTAATATGTATTCATCAGCCTTCTCCGCATTAATTTTTTTTATTAAGAGAAGAAGAAAAGGAACATACATTAAATGACATAATTCTTTTTTCCTAGACTTCTGGCAAGTATCTCTGAGCAGGGTACATCCCAACCTGGATAAATTGAGTTAAAAAAAACAATACAATAAAAAATAAATAAAATTTCATAGCTTACTTGTAGAACCAGGAACAGTCATCAGCATAAAGCTGACAATCAGCTGTATACACTGAACCTGCTGAACTTCATGTTTAAACAGGGCATGGGCTTTTAGTATAAAAATAGTAGATGCACAGCATGGCCTGGGAATATATATGTGGGTGTAATGCCAGATGTAAAGATAGAGTAGTTCATAGGAAAGGCATTTCATAGGCTAATAAGTAGATTCTTGCATTCTTAATTGATAGCCTGTTTTGCAGCCATGATTAATAAATGTTCAGCATGTTGGCTACAAAACTTCATAAACCTGTCACTGTGCGTGGACATGCCATGGCAGAACATTGCATATATATCTGGTGATCATTCCAGGAAACACTGTGTTTATTCTGATAGGTAAGTTACCTTTAATAAAGCTTGTGATGATCATAATTTTGATATTTTTGGAACTATAAGTGAGAGTAATTCACAATGTTTGCAAGCTTTGAAAATTTTTTTTTGTTCCACAAAAGTAGATACTATGTTTATGTTGGAATAGGTAGATACTTGCCAACAAACCAAAGAATAATTTTTATACCTGCCCTGTAAAATTCTAAGTCATATGGCAGTAATAATAAGAACTGAAGAAAATAATAAAATATAACAACCTGCAAAATAGAAGTAGAACCAAATCCAGTCCAAACATCTAGCAGGCAGTGTGATGAACCATAATAATAATTTCTAAAAATGACCTCAAAGATTTATTTACAGTTTATTGAGACTTCCTTTTATCTGACTTGTCCATAAATAAATTTAAACCATAGTCTCCCAGTTGATCTAGAACAGGGATGCCAAACTCGTGTTGTCATGTTGTCATCATGTGATCTATCACAACTTTTTTCCTGTTTGCTAAACCGGGGTGGGCATGGCCAGCATGTGACACATCTGGCCTGGGGGCCACGAGTTTTATACCCCTGACCTAGAACTTTGTAGGTTTAGCTTCCTATTCAAGATGTTATGCACTACATGGGATTCTAGATGAATTATTTTTCAGGAAATATCATCTGAATTAACTTGGCAAATCTTTCCGAGATGCCATTTGCTTGTTCTGGCACATCATTTATCCTTTTGGGAAAAATACCTCACGTAGAATTTTAACAGTTCTCCATGACATAATGCATGACTAGTTGCCTCCTGTTCTTTATTTCTAACTTCTTTCAGTAACTGTAGAAAGGGGATTATTTCTTCTTTTTCTGAGTTGAAATGAATAATGATTCTGTCAGTACAGTACTTCTAATTATTTGTTCTGGTTAATAGAACCCACTATTTAATTACTTCATGATTTCTTCCTTACTAAACTTCAAAAGTTTTCTCTTAAAATGATGATTAGTACACTTGAATCTAAAATAAACATACTGGAATTTTTTTACTTTGCATGGATCCAACAGTGATCAATTTTTTTGCACACTAATTCTTACTTCTTTCCTCACTTTCCTTAATATAACTTACTCTAAATCACAATACAGTATGGGCATGTTTGAATGTCCATAAAAAACCATAAACTAAAGTGCAGTAATAAATAAAAAGAATGAATCAATTTACGTTCAGGAATAATCATTGCTAAATTTTGACTTCTGCTCCCCTAATGGGGAAATATTGCATTGATATGGCTATGAAACTGTTTTAAAGCCAAAACAAGTTAGCAATGTCATATTTAGCACTGCAATGAACTAAATGTTTATGCAAAGTGGCATCTGCTGCTTTTCCAGTCATGATTAATTACTTTGCACTGTTTAAATTACTGAACAACTATGAGTGAACTAAGTGAAGGAAGACTCAGAGGATTCCCAAAGGATTTTGAGAGGTGGTTGCTCATTGCAGGACCGGTGTCTCTGTCTCGAATGACCAAAGATGCACTGTAAGCTGAATGAGAAGTCTAAAGGTTGGGAGGATCATTGGGTCAGCTCATTGAATGATTGAGTTTTATGGCCTGAGTTTACTGGGTGCTTCTTGTTAATACACAGTCATTAAGGAGGTATGCAAAACATTCTTTAAGACTAAGTTTTAAAGAGGCTGGTTATCAGATCTATGGGAGGCTAAGGGAGGAAAAGGAAGAGAAGATCTTCACTGACCTTGTTTATTTAAACTTTACTTTGCCCTAGGCCTCCATCAGTACTATCTGCTGTAGATCAGGATGTCCTGGCAGTACTGTGACCACCCATAAGTCAAAGATACAGAAATAGCTGACTTTGATTCAAATCTGCTGACTGACTTCTGTGCTTTGAATATGTTCATGATGAATTAGCAATCTCAGTGATTTAAAAAAAAACCCAAAATCTTCCATATAAACTCAGTTCCTCTTTGAGATAAATAGATGCAAATTACAAAATTCTTTAAGATTATAATAAAATTAATTTAATTGGGCTCTTAGATTCCAAGCCTCTCTATTCGTATTCTTTTAGAACAGGAGTATCAAACAGGCAGCCCATGGGCTGGATGCGTCATACGGAGGCCATGCCCACCCCAGCTCCCTGAAGGCAAAAATGTCATGATATGTCATGTGATATCAACATGACACGGCAAGTTAGAAGCATCAGTTTGTATAAGAGAAGAGAAGCTAGAGGAGTAGCTTTCCAGAGACTCACTCCAGTTTTGGAGTGGTTGACTTTACTGGATCTGGAAACTAAACTAGAGCAAAATATATTTTAAAATATTATTTAATAATACCCAGCCTAAAACATGAGGTGTTCAATGCTGGTTAATTAGAAATCAGCAATAGGCATTTCATGGTCAACCCCAAGACCAGCTGTTCTCAAGTCAATCAGCCTATCCTGGAAGAGCTTAGCCAACCAGCTCCTGTGTAGTTGCCATCTCTGAAGGAATTCCATCTCCATCTGTAGTTTTCTCAATCCTTCCTGCTGACCCACTTGCCATGGTGTATGTAAGCACCACTTCCTCCCTTTCCATTTTCTGCAAAAAGTGAAAACCACTCTGGGAGAGGGAATTTATGGGAGTGTTAAATTTCTCTTGAGCATCTAGCCCTGATTAGCTTATTGTAATATATATTGCTATTGTTTGAATATTTTTAAAGTTAGTTTGCTATTCTTTGCTTATCAGCCCTGTTTTGGAATGGCATGGAAATGGTAGTGATAAAGAACTACAATTAACTGTAGAATCTTTGGTCCTGTCTGAACTTGGCTGTTTCCTTACAGATGTTTCATTACCCAATTAAGTAACATCTTCACTCTTCAGTGCTAGAAGAGCATGGGGTTTGCTCTCTGTTTACATACAAGTGGTTTGCACTGTCATTGTTTGTGAGAGAGTTGTTTTCTTCCTTGCTTAGGCTGTTGTTTACTGTTTGATTGTAGGTCTGGTATTAATCCTGCTGTTAATCCCATAATTAAATACATCTCAATCATTTCTAAAAATAGATCAAAGATAACACCACTGAAAAGTATGCAAATGGTGGGGTTTAGAATAGAGCAAAACAGAATAGAATAACAGAGTTGGAAGGCACCTTGAAGGTCTTCTAGTCCAACCCACTGCCGAGGCAGGAAACCCTCTACCATTTCAGACAAACAGTTGTCCAATTTCTTCTTAAAAATTTCCAGTGTTGGAGAGAATTCACAACTTCTGGAGGCAAGTTGTTCCACTGGTCAATTGTTCTAACTGTCAGGAAATTTCTTCTTAGTTCTAGGTTGCTTCTCTCCTTGATTTGTTTCCATCCATTGCTTCTTGTCCTGCCCTCAGGTGCTTTGGAGAATAGCTTGACTCCCTCCTCTTTATGGCAATCCCTGAGATTGCTATCATGTCAGCCCTAGTTCTTCTTTTCATTAAACTAGACATACCCAGTTCCAGTAATTGTTCTTTATATGTTTTAGCCTCCAGGCCCCTAACCATTGTTGCTCTTCTCTGCACTCTTTCTAGAGTCTCAACATTTTTTTTACATCGTTGTGACCAAAACTGGAGACAGGATTCCAAGTGTGGCCTTACCAAGGCATTATAAAGTAGTATTAACACTTCACATGATCTTGATTCTATCCCTCTGTTACTGCAACCTAGAACAGTGATGTGATTGTCCACTAGGACTCCAAGATCTCTCACACAGTTACTACTATTGAGAGAGGTACCACCTATACTGTATGCATTTGGTTTTTCTTGCCTAAATGTAGAACCTTACTTTTTTCACCATTAAATTTCAATTTGGTAGGTAGTGCCCAATATTCAAGTCTGACAAGATCCTTCTGAATCTTCAGCCTATCTTCTGGAGTGTTGGTTATTCCTGACAGCTTGGTATCATCTGCAAATTTAATGAATTCCCCATCTATCCCCTCATCCAAATCATTGATGAAGATGATGAAGAGTACTGGTCCCAAAACAGAGCCTTGGGGTACTCCACAGCATATTTCCCTACATACTCCCTACTTATTGTATGCAGTTGGTCAGCCAGTTATGAATCCATCTGGTGATGATATTGTCTAACCCACATTTTTCTATCTTATCAAGATTGTGGTCTACTTTGTCAAATGTCTTGCTGAAATCCAAGTAAATTTTATCCACAACATATTCTGGTCCAGTAATTTTGTTACCTTGTCAAAAATGCAATAAAATTTGTCTGGCATGATCTGTTTTTTGACAAACCCATGTTGGCTTTTGCTTATGACTTTGTTTGCTTCTAGGTGTTCACTGATTCATTGCTTGATAATCTTTTTCAGAATCTTCCCAGGTATTGAGGTCGGGCTGATAGGTCTGTAGTTTCCTGGATCTATTTCTCCCCCCTTTTTTGAATTTCTCTTCTTGAAAGCCTCCAGTGATGAAGCTCCCACAACTTCTGAAGGCAACTTCTGTTCCATGGGTTGATGGTTCGGAAGATATAGTTCAATGGTTCTGAGGTCACATCTGCCAGTTCCTTCAGAACCTTGGGGTGTAATCGTGTTAAATAGTTCTGCTTTCTCTCTGTTGCTTGTCACCTTCTTGCTACTTCATCCCACAGTGGACCAATCATTTCCTTCACTTTTTTCTTGTTTTTTACATATTGAAAGAAGCTTTTTGTTATTTTTGACTTTTGTCACAAGTCTTAGTTCATTTTGAGCCTTAGTTTTCCTCACTTCATCTTTGCAGGCTCGGGCCATTTGCTGATATTCTGCCTTAGGTATGTGCCCCTCTCTCCACTTTTCATACTTGTCCTTTTTGTATTTCTATTTCTTTATGCAGCCATGCTGGTTTTGTCTTGAGAGCTGTTATTTTCTTCTTCATTGATATTGTGCTAGATTGGGCTTTTATAATTTCAGTTTTCAAAATTTCCCAAGCTTCTTGAGTTGTTTTCCCCTTGAGGATTCTCATCCATGAAATCCTTCCCAAGCTCTCTCTAAGTTTACTGAAATTAGCTCTCTTAGGAGACTTCCGGTGACGCCTCGGTATGGCGAGGTAGGGAGAAATACTTGTGCTTCTCCCACCTCGGGTTTTCCGTTCAAGAACGGCCGTTCGTGGCAGGGTGAGTCCAGTTCGAACACCCCAACGAGGAGAAAAACTTGGAGCCGGTTTGGGAAGTGCGATCCCAAAAGGCGAAGAAGAGTTCCCGAAGTTCTGAACGGAAGAAGCCAGCTCCGCCAGAGCTGGCCCGAAGACGGGGCAGTGTGCCATTAGAAGGAAGCTGAAGGAGAAAGTTGCAGATCGGAAAAGAACAAAGGAAGCTTGGTGAGGGACTATAAAAGGCTGGAAAGACCACTTAAGGGGGACTGTTAAAAGGATCGGGGCGAAAGCGGAAAAAAAGCGGCACCATCCTAGTGACTACCCCAAGAGAAAATAAAGCGGAAGACGAGGACATAGTCCCTTTCAAAGAACAAGAAAGTGAAAGTCCTGTGAGGAGAAAGAAAGTACCTGGTGAAAAGAGGTTTTGTCCAACTGGAGAAAGTGCGGTCGAGGTTGGAAGAGATCTGAGAACGGAGTGAGTGGCAGACGAAAGAACTACTGGACGCCGGGCAGTGACAGAGTCTCTGCGGAGGTTGCCATTGTGATAGAAGAAATAACGGAAAAAATCTAGACCAGACGGGTGATTGAACGATAGAACAGTGAGGAAAATGCCAGCGAAGGAGAGAAAGAAGAAAATTGGGAAGCGGAAAACGTGAGGATTTGTGAAGATCGAACGGAGTGACAAGGGTGCAAAGTATAGTGACAGTGCAAATTCCTGTGCGCCCTAGAATACGGACAGACTAGCAAGTGAACAGATAGCTGCAGAAAAGGGAAAGTTACAAAAACTAAACTAACTCAATCAACACTCGGAGATTATCGTTGCTTACCAAAGGAGAAAAGGAAAAGGAAAAATACTTTTGGGAAAGAAAGGATTGATAGAAAGGGGGAGTAAATCTCCCGGTGAGAAGACCATAAAGAAGAGCCTCATCATCGTGATACTGCAAATTTGCGGCCATTGACAGTATAATAACTTTGACATTCAGAAAACTGGTACGAGCAACAGTGACTCAAAGAACGGAAGTAGATCTTGATATCGCCCTACACGTATACCATTTAATTTAATTGTACCTTATACTATTTAGTTTTGGAGAAACTTGATATAAATTAATAAATTATTAAGTATTAAGTTAAGAAAAAAATATATATATAGAGATTTATAATATAAATGAAGAGAAATTTATAGGATTACTGTACTTTTACAAATGCTAATGATTTGAAATATCAATATTTAATAGCTAATATTTAACATATTTATTATTTAATGTTTAAGATATGCAATTGACTTAAAACCTTTAGTAAGATACCATTGAATGAAAATAGTTAAAAAATAGTTAAAAATAGATTATTGGATGATATATAAGCTGTGATTTATAGCAAGTAATTAATTTATATAGATCAGTAAGACTTGATTGTTTCTTCTATCTTCCTCTTTCTTTATATATATACACGTATATTTTCTCATTCCATTTGATCTCTTTCTATACCCTCTTCTTTTTTTTCTCTTTATATTCCCTTTATTAGATTAATACGAATTGTAAGCAAGGAATGTAATGTGATAGTAACCTCTGTCCCTCCCTCCCCCAAGATTATTAAGAAGGATATTAGACCTTAATGTTAACGTAAAAAAAAAAAGATAGATACTATCCCCTTTCCTCCCTCTGGCTAGACTTAACCGAGCGGAATTATTGGAAAAGAGGGGCCCCTGGTAAATGATAATTAGAAACGAGACGTGGGAAAACATAAATAAAATTCTTAAGGAACAGCAAAGGATAATAAAGGAAATGTCAACGTCAACCACTACCATTACCAAAATAGGAAAAAAGGGAGCGACAATTGCAACCCCATCTACCCCCACAGTGACCTCCTCCCAAAAAACAATAGAAGGGATGCTGGCCCCCGAGAAGCCCAACACACAAACCTCTTCCCAAACGATACAAAACACATTACAGACAATACAAAATATGATGTTATCAATGCAAGAAACAATGATAAACAATCATGTAGAAAGTAAGAGAGAAAGAGAAGCAATGAGATCAGAATTAAAAAGTGAATTGGGAGAGATGAAGAATGAACTTAGAACCTTAGAGGGGAAAATAGGACAGTTACAGGAAATGACAAGGATAAATGAAGAGAAGATCGTAACAATTACTAAACAAACAGACCAAGCAGGGAAAAAGGTAGAAGCCATGGAACAAAAAATCAAAGATCAATACAAGGAAACAAACGAGACCCTGACCTATCTAGAAATGGATAGAGCCTCGATTATTTAAGATTTCAGAATATACAGGAGGAAAGGGGGAAATCTGACTCTTATAGTGGCAGAAATGTTGGCAACTATACTGCGAAAGGAGAGAGACCAGACGATACTAGAAATTGATGAAGCATATAGAGTTTTCACAAGCTATGCAAGAAGACATGGACTCCCACGGAGGTCCATGTCAGATTTGAGGAAAAGAGTCAGAGAAATAATTTACAGATTGACAAGGGAAGAGACAATAAACTATAACGGTAGGCAAATTATAGTATTGAAACAAATTCCAAGAAGAGTGAGAGAACAAAGAAAGGAATATAGATTCCTCACAAACCACTTAAACAAAAAAAATATACTATTTAGGTGGAACGATCCAGAAGGAATCTTGGTAACATGGGAAGGCAAAAGAACCAAAATTGACAACTTAGCCAAGGCCCAAAGATTCTATGAGCAAATAGGAGGATTAGAGGAGGAATTAAGTAGTAGGGAAGAGTCAAAATGCGAGCCGTGAAGATCTAGTTACTATCAGAGGAGAAGAGAGAAAGGAGGGAAGGAGGGGACAGAGAACTAACGGTTTGTGAAGAAGGAAAGAGGGAAGAGATAGGGGTGAAAACCAGGAGTCAAACAACAGGTAAAACGTAATAAAAGCTAGAAAAGATACGACCAAATGGGAAGGGGAATAAAACTAATATCGATAAATATCAATGGATTAAATAGTCCAAATAAAAGAAAAAAAATATTTGATAGATTGGAAAGACAAAAGTGGGATATAATATGTCTTCAAGAAGTCCACATAAAAGAGCAGGATAAAAGATATTTAGAGAATAGAAAACTGGGAAAAGCATTCATGGCCTTAGCAGGGGGGAAAAAAAGAGGGTGGTATTATACATAAAAGAGGATATTAATGCAAAATTGATATATAATGATACAGACGGAAGAATATTAATGGTGGAAATGGAGATACACAACAGGAAGACTTTAGCCGTAGGAATTTATGCACCAAATAAAACCAAAAAGAATTTTATAAAAATCTATATGAAAAACTGATAGAGAACGGTAATCCGAGGATTTGTCTGATGGGGGACTATAATGCAATAACTGATAATAGGCAAGATTACAAATCTGGACACAAACAATACCAAAAACGAAATACTTTGCCAAAAATATTTTTTGAAATGTCAGAGGAATTAGGATTGGAAGATGTATGGAGGAAAAGAAATCCAGGAATTACACAGTATACTTTCCACTCCAGCCCACACAAATCATGGTCCAGAATAGATATGATTTGGATAAACAGCGAATTAAATAAGGAAATTCAGGACACAAAAATCTTAACAAATATATGGGCTGACCACAACCCAATGTCTTTAATTTGGAAAGAAGGGGGAAGGAAAGGGCAAAGATGGTCATTAAATACTCAGATTTTGAAAGAAGAAAAATATTTGCAAAAAATAAGAGAGGAATTAATTTTTATAATTTTAATAAAAAGAGGATACATCACTACAGAACATGTGGGACACGATAAAAGCTTATATTAGGGGAATATCAATTGCATATCTATCGAATAGAAATAAGGAAAGATGGAAGAAACAAGATGAACTAATAAAAGAAATTGGAAAATTAGAGAATAAACAAAAAGAAACCTAGACAATGAGCAAATTAGAGATGGATTAATACAAACAAAACATGAACTTAATATACTTGAACAAGAGGAACTCCTTAGAAAGTTACAATATACAAAACAAAACTATTTTGAACATGCAAACAAACCGGGAGGTGGTTAGCATATAAATTGAGAAAAGAGGAACAGAAAAGAACGATACAATGTTTAGAGAATGAAAATGGGGAACTTGAGGCTGACTTGGAAAAAAAGAAAGAAATTGCAAGAAACTACTTTGAGGAATTATATAAACAAGAAAAAGTAGAAGTGTCCAAAATAAAACAATATCTAGGAGAAGGAAATATACAGAAACTTGCTGATGAAGAAAGAGAGATGTTAAATAAAGAAATAACGATAGATGAACTAAGAGAAGCAATTCAGAAACAAAATAATAATAAAACACCAGGTCCAGATGGATATCCAAGCGAATTTTATAAAAAGATAGGAGACATATTAAATAATCGTTCTTAGAAGTTTGTAACGAAGTATTGGCTAAAGCCAAAATTCCCAACACGTGGAGGGAGGCATACATAACGCTTATACCTAAAGAAGAGACAAATATCAATCAAATTAAAAATTATAGACCAATATCGCTTCTAAATACAGACTATAAAATTTTTATGACAATCATGGCACAAAGATTAAAAGGAATCATTAGTGGAAAAATTAATACAGATCAAAATGGATTCTTGCCGAGAAGACAAATTAGACATAATATAAGAACAATAATAAACATATTAGAATATTATGAAAGCCATCCGAGTAACCAAATGGCATTGATTTTTCTAGATGCACAGAAAGCATTTGACAATCTGAATTGGGATTTCATGAAACAGCAAATTAATAAAATGAACTTTGGACATAATTTTGAAAGAATGATTAATGCAATATATGATACCCAAAAGGCAAATATATTAGTAAATGGAGAGACCACTAAAATGTTCAAAATAGAGAAAGGGGTTAGACAAGGTTGCCCTTTGTCACCACTGTTGTTCATTACAGTACTAGAAACACTGTTAATTAGAATTAGGGAAATGGAAACATAAAAGGAACGAAAATTAGGAACCAAGAATACAAGACACAAGCATTCAGATGATATGGTATTTATGATAGAGGAACCTTTAGAGACGGGCCCGATATTATTGAAAGAGATAAACAAATTTGGGGAACTAGCAGGACTAAAAGTAAATAGGGGGAAAACCAAATTACTAGTTAAAAATATAACAAATTCTAAACAAAAGAAACTCGAAGAAATTATGGGATTACAAATAGTAAATAAAATAAAATATTTAGGAATTTGGATAAGGGCAAAAACAACAATGCTATGGGAAGATAACTATATAAAAATTTTAGAACAAATTAAAAAGGACTTGGAAACCTGGAGTAAATTGCAAATATCCCTTCTAGGAAGAATCGCGACAATTAAGATGAATATATTACCCAAAGTTTTGTATCTATTTCAGACAATCCCAATATTAACAAACAAAAAGTTTTTATGGATTTGGATAGAATGACAATGAAGTTTATTTGGATGGGAAAAAGGGCAAGAATAAAGAAAAATATTTACAGGATGATAAAAGCAGAGGTGGATTGGGACTCCCAGACTGGGAAATTTATTATAAAGCTGCGATTTTGTTATGGATAAAGGAATGGGTGAGGCTAGAAAATAAGAGAATGCTAACACTAGAGGGGCATGACTTACAAATAGGATGGCATGCACTTCTATGGAACCGACTGACAAAAACAAAAACATACAACGAAACATATAATACGTAACTCATTGATTAAAAACTGGGCAGAAATAAGGAAGAAAAACTATATAAAAATACCAAGGTGGCTCTCAACAATGGAGGCAACTTTTCATCCCAACACATTGGACTTAAATAAAAAACTTAAATATTACCAGATATTGGATACAGAGGGAAAATTAAAAACAAAACAGGATTTGGAAACACAAGGTATACCAATAGATAGTTGGGTTTATTTACAAATTAAAGCGAGATACAACAAAGACATAAAGGAATATGGAATAGAAACAAAGAATACAAATTTGGATAAATTACTCTTGGGACCAGAAGAAAAATTAATATCTAAATTATATAAATTACTATTAGAACAAGAAAGAGCAGGACAATTAGTAAAAGGACCAATGTTAGCTTGGGAGAAAAATATAGGATACAAATTGGATCTGAATGACTGGGAAGATATTTGGGAAGAAAATTTAACATACACAAAGTCGGTGGCATACAAAGAAAATCAGTACAAAATGATGTATAGGTGGCATTTGGCCCCGGCTAGACTAGCAAAAATATTTCCTCAGGCAAACCCAAACTGTTGGAAGTGCCAGAACAAAACTGGCACTTACTACCATGTGTGGTGGACATGCCCCAAAATAAAAAAATATTGGATGGGAATTAAAAATTGGATTGAAGATGTGATGAAGTGTGAGCTGGAGTGGAAACCAGAACTGTTCCTACTTGGAATGATAAAGAAAAATCTCCCCCCAAAAGACAAATACCTGATTGCACACTTGTTAACAGCGGCTCGAATTGTTCTAGCTCAAAAATGGAAAGAATCCTTAATTCCGTCTATACAAGTAGTAATAAAGAAAATGTATGAATGTGTAGAATTGGAGAGATTAACACTCAAACTAAATGGAAAAGAAGATTCAGATTACTATAAGGCATGGGAAATGTGGTACAATTGGGTAGAACACAAAAACGGAGGGAAAGGGAATGTTGGAAAATAAGGTACTATTTGAGACACAAGAATTTATAGAAAACAGGAGATAACAGATAACAGGTTATGTAATAATTTGGAAAATGAGACAAGGGAAAGCTCCAAAAGAGGCCAAACCAAGCGAACGTTATTTGAAGAAATATTTATGACTATGTATGACTGTAACATTACATGGGAAAATGCATACTCGATCTGTAACTAAAAAAGAAATGAAAATGTGTGATGTATTTATGTTACGTGTGACTGTAAGTCTGTATGTTGTGTGTTTTTTTTATAATTGTAAATAAACTTTTTCAAAAAACACACACACACACACACACAAAAGAAATTAGCTCTCTTAAAGTCCAAGACTCTAGTTTGACTTTGTTCTGTTGCTTGTGCTTGCATAATGTTGAATTCCAATATTGCATGATCACTTCCTCCCAAGGTTCCTGTAGCTTCAACACCGTCTATCATTTCACTTCTGTTAGTGAGAATTAAGTCCAATATGGCTGATCCCCTAGTTCTCTTCTCTACTTTTTGGGAGACAAAATTCTCTGCTAGGTTTGTCAGGAACCTGTTTGATTTTCCACTTGTTGCAGAGTTTGTCTCCCAGCTGATATCAAGGTAGTTAAAGACCCCATTACTATTGTGATGTGCCTCCTACATACTGTACTTTAAGTTAACTGACTTGCAAAAAGGTCATCTCTTCTCTCTGTTTGGTTGGGTGGCCTTTAGTATACACCTATGGCAATATCATTCCCCTCCTATCTATATTGACCCAAATGTATTCAAGACAGTTTTCACTATTGTTGTGCTCTATTTCTGTAGAGATGTAGTTATTTCTTATAGAGAGAGCAACTCAACCTCCTCTTTTGTTTGGTCTGCTTCTTTTAAAAAATTTAAATCCCTCTAGCTGTATGTTATAGTGTTATGGTTATGTTAGTGGCTAAGATGTTGAACTTGTCGATCAGAAAGCTTGGCAGGTCGGCAGTTTGGCAATTCGAATCCCTAGCACCGTGTAACTGAGTGAGCTCCTGTTACTTGTCCCAGCTTCTGCCAACCTAGCAGTTCAAAAGCATGTAAAATGCAAGTAGAAAAATAGGGATCACCTTTGGTGGGAAGGTAACAGCGTTACATGCGCCTTCGGCATTTAGTCATGCACGGTTTAGTCATGCCGGCCACATGACCACAGAGACATCTTTGGATAGCGCTGGCTCTTCGGCTTTGAAACAGAGATGAGCACCACCCCCTAGAGTAAGGAACAACTAGCACATATGTACAGAGGAACCTTTACCTTTACCTTTTAGCTGTATGTTCCATTTGTGGGTTTCATCCCACCAAGTTTCCATAATGGCAACAATATCATATCTGCCTTCATTTACTTGAATTTCTAATTCACCCTGTTTATTGCTCATACTCTGGGCGTTAGTGTATAGACACTTGAGTCCTTTTTGACTGACCCTATGTTTACTTTCTACCTAACCTGTCTGGTGCCTGAGTTCCCCTACTTCCTTACCTCCTGTTTGATTAGTACACTTGGTATGGCAGTCACTATTAAAAGCTTGATTTTGCTTGACATCAAGGTTGATATTCTTACTTGCACAAACATCTATGTTACATGAACTGATAACCCTATTAGTTTTGGATTGCTGGTAACAGAAATGTTCTATATCAATTAACCCACTGTCCCCATTGTTTAGTTTAAATGTTTATCCAGAAAATCTGTGAATTGAATGCCAAGTAACTTGGTCCTTTTCTTTGATGGATGCAAACCATCTATTTTGTACAGCTTTTTGTGGACCAGCTGCAGACATCGTGACTAATATAACCAAAGCCTTCCCCTTTACACCACTCCTTCAGCCACACATTGAACTCCGCTATATGCTGGCCTTTCCCTTTTTGTTCCTTATATACTGGTAAAACCTCTGAAAAAGTAAGCCCACAGCCTATCTTACTAAGTTCCTGCCCCAAGCTCTGGAAATTATTCTGCACAGAGTACATATTTTTGGGATAGATCATTTGTGCCAAGATGTATAATAACATCAATATCACAGTCCTTACGGCATTCTTTATTTATTCTTTATTTATTTATTTATTTATTTATTTGATTTGTCAATCACTTACAAGATAATAAGTATAAGGGTAAACATAGTTATGAATACATGAAATGAATACATATAAGAAAAATAAAAGAAACAATGAAAGAAACAATAAAAGAAACAATAGGACAGGGACGGTAGGCATGTTGGTATGCTTATGCATGCCCCCTACAGACCTCTTAGGAAAGGGGTGAGGTCAATAGTAGAAAGTCTAAGGTTAAAGTTTGAATTGGATGCCTAATTTCTGCTTGAAGAGAACAGAATAGAGACTCTAGATAGGTAATCTGTCCATGTAGACTAGTAATTTGTTTACAAACATAAAAAAACAGCCCCCTTCCTCACAAAATTTCTGGAAAACATCACCTTGTACTCTGTGTCATCTTTCTCTTCTATTTATTTTATAGTTTATTTTTTATTTTATGCATAAATACTCTTGGAAAAACACAGAGGAGAACGTTCACAGAGAGATTTCCCACTAAGTTCCTTTTTCTTTTACAGAATCATGGATAGACTCATGCAATATATCTTTTTGTTTTACTTAACAGTTGTGTTTTGTAACTGCACAGATATCAAAGAAGTTTCTCAAGTAGAATTTCATTTCATTTATTTGTTAAAGCATTCCAGTGTTTTAGAAATGATGGGAATAGAACAGGAAACAGCTGCTGAGGCTGCCAGAATTAAGCAATCCAACTCATGAAAGATGACCAGTGTAAATTCTTTACATAAACAAATCTTTGCCTGGAATATTCATATGTTCTGCTCTCCCTTTTGCTACCATTTTGTTCCATCCACTTTTTTTCTTCTTTCCCCAAATATTTTGGAATGTAAGCTCCAGCTTGCCTGTTAGCACTTATCAATAGCACTTAAATTTATATACCGCTTCACAGTGCTTTGCAGCTCTCTCTAAATGGTTTACAGAGTCAGCAGATTGCCCCCAACAATCTGGGTCCTCATTTTATTGACCTCAGAAGGATGAAAGGCTGAGTCAACCTTGAGCCAGTCAGAATCAAACTCCTGGCAGTGGGCAGAGTTAGCCTGCAATACTATATTCCAACCACTCTGCCACCACAGCTCCTCCTCTTAAGGGCTAAGTATGTCTGCGAGCCAGAAAAAATGTTGGGCTTCTCTTTGATTGCATGACTGTGTTGTAATAGTAAAGTGGCAAACATTGCTTAGAGAAACCTCATTGATTTCCTTCAAAGAAATAAAGATTTTCATTATTGTAAATTGGCTTATAAACAAAGCAACTTGGTTACATGAATGCATCTCAAATTACACAGTTAAAGAAAGTCAAATATGTGTTTTACAGACAAGTATGTTTACCCAACAGTTGCTTCATGTTAGGGATTAAGAGGGTAATTCTATAGACAAAGCTATACTTGGAAATGCTTGCTAATAAATATTATGGGTGTAAAAATCAAGGTAAAAATCAGATTTTGCCATTTGAAATTTTAATTTCAGCCAAACTGAAATTCAAGGTTGGATCCAAGTCTGAATCTGCCTAACAAATTCAAGCAGAAATTAGATATAAAGGTAAACCAACAGTCTCTTAAGTGCTGTGATAGTGTCAGCCTTGCAGGATACTCCTGACAAGAAGCACACTATCTTTATTGTAAGATTATATTAATTATATTGCAAGTCTCCTGTCCCTTACTTTTATTCTTCTGAACACTTTAAGAGTTAAGAGAATTCTGGCTAATATAAGAAACCCATAATACTATTTAACCCAGCCCAACTTTCTGACCGTGTATAAGAGAAACTGCATCAATATTTCACACTGATAAAGTTCATTGTTACAAATATCTTTGACACATTATAAATCATCTGACATGATTCAGTAACTTTAGAGATTTGAATCTTGTTTTGTTAAAAATGTTCAACTTAGATGGCAACTACACAATAAAAGGATGGATATCATAATTCCACATTTTCTTCCCTTTTTCTTTCTTGATATGAAAACAGAAGCAAAGGTTTACTCATGACTCAAAGCAGTGTGTGGATTTTGTGATTGTTAAAAGATGGCATGTTAAGATAGCATATGCAGGGATGTTTCCTAATGTGTTTTACTACATTCAGAAGATCATAAAAGATAAACATAAAAATATATAAAGAGCCCTTTGGGCAGTTGACTTCTGAATCATTTTCAGTGGGTGTTTTCCTCTGGTTCAATCTAGCAGAAAAATCTGCAAATGTCATGTGAGAAAACAATTTCTAAAGTTCATATTTACTGTTTTTTTACCCCAGATTAGAAGATTACCGATTACAAAAGCACAAAGTTTACTGAAGATTCAAACAGAGTGTGGGTTTTGTGATTGTTAAAAGATGGCATGCTAAAGTAGATTATTCAGGGATGTTTCCTTACATGTTTGACTACATCCAGAAGATCACAAAAGATAAACAGAAAAAACTGTGAATAATCCTTGGAAGATGACTTCTGAGTCTTCAGATTTACATTTACTATTTCCTCCCAGATTACGGAAGGCCATTTTTACACAGCTATAACTCTTTGCAGCTCAAGATATTTTTTTACCCAAAGTTTAAACATGGATGCAACTGGCTAAAATTAGAAATTAAAACCACATTGTGGGAGAAAAGGAAATCTAGTTACAATGACATACTAAATTTGACTTTTTATGAATGCCATTAAAGTTTATTTTTTTCCTCAGATGCTTTATATCTGGGAATCATAGAATTCAGACAGAAAGAAACTTTGATTACTTACGAAAGAATTGGAATTATCATCAGCTTCCAATTTAACAACAGCATGAGGTCAACCTTTTAAACTGAGAGACAGCTGCATGAACTTGGGCCAATCACTTTCTCACATCTCAGCTCACCTCACAGGATGGTGGAAAGTAGGGAAAAATAGGGGGAGAAAAGAATGTTGGATATGTTCACCACCTTTAGTTACTTATAAAAATAATTAAAGTGGGAAATAAATATATGAATAACCCTTTGAAAAATAAACAAAATTAATCCATCAGGGTTTCTGAAAATTTTTCCATATATATCGAAAATAGGTGATGTGACCGGCATGGAAAGAACAAGAACTGGGTTAGAATTATCTGATAACTGAATCAGCAAAAGAAGATACGGATAAGGAAGCGGACAAAATTAAACTAATTGTTTAATTTTTTTTGATATCTACAACAAAAACTACAGTGAAAAACTGCAAAAAAAATTTCATAGACCTATATGTAGATAAAGTGACTTTTTCCCCATTATCAGAGAAAGTGGTTTTTCAATGGCAAGAATTCTTCTGGGAATGATCTATTTCTCTATAATTTACTAAGAACACTGCACAGGAAGTGGCTGGATTCCTGAATGACTTCAGAAACAACTATTAGAATATTAGGAAATGAAGACAGAGAAATCATTGCAAAATGCATTGGGGTTCTGAAGAAAAAATGGAATGTTACAGCACAGAAAAAGTGGGAGAAGAATAAATATTGGGCTTACATATAGTGACACTGAGATAAAAAGTATGCATACTTAGTGATGCAGGCTGTTAAATGCCTAGCACTTAAGTTCCAGCTGCCTGCAATTACTGTAGGCTCGAATCCCACCAGGCTCAAGGTTGACTCAGCCTTCCATCCTCTCGGGGTAGGTAAAGTGAAGACCCAAGATTGTTGGGGGCAATAAGCTGACTTTGTAAAAATGCCACTAAGTAATAAGCAGGCATATACAATGGAATGAAGGCTATTGCTGAGCGCATTGGGTTATATCCCAAAAAATTGTAAGCCGCCCTGAGTCTTCGGAGAAGGGCGGCATATAAATGTAATTTTTTAAAAAAATTTCACCCCAAAATTGTAGCTAACAATTATTAATAAAATCTATCTCAATAAAGTGTTCGGTCTGATATTTGAAGAGGAAATTAGAGAAAAATTACATTTTGCAAGTTATAGAAAACATAGGAGTTCAAAAATTCAAGAACATAGGGAATTTATTGCTGATCTCTACAATGTTATTATGAAAATAGTAGCTGGCCGTGATACAAATATTAAATTCTCTTACAATGATAGGCAAAAATTATTAGAGACAACTTCGGCCGTTGTGCCTAACCATGGATTTCTATCCATAACAGAATTTCGAGTCTGGAAATATTGTTGTACTGGCAGTAGTAGTAGTTATTATTGGTCACACAGACAGATGTTTAAACTGAGTTTAGCATTATTATCCACCTATTGAGTCATCCCCAAGTTTTTGTTATCTATTCACAACAATGTAAAGTCACAACTGTCATTTTTTCAGTTGGTGTTGGCCTTCACATACATCAAGTTCTTCCCAAGAACCAAGGATTTCATAATGTATTGGCATGGTATATATGTGTATCCAAGCAGTGTGGTTTTTTATAAGTGACAGATGGAAAATTTGTCAATGCATAATCTTTCTGTGCTGTCCAAGACTCTTTTGGATGGGACCACCATGCCCATTTTTGCCATAAAGAGGTCATACTTTCTCACTTATAACATAATACAGTATTGAAATATCTTTTGCACCAGTTTTTGTACTATTAACTAATTATGAAGATGCATTAACACTTCTTTTACATCATACTTCTTACACCATAGTGGTAGCCTGTTTAATTACCAAAAAAACAGCCAATGGAAACCAAAGAATCATTTATATACAGGACCATTTTGATGGCTGATGCTTCATATAAGGACTAATAGAACTTGCATAGCTATTATAATTGGCATAATTTTTGATAATACACAGCTGTTGCATACTCAATTTTGTATGGGTGTACTGATATTCTGAAGTAGCACTTCTACAACAATCCTTTCTAGTTTTATTATCCTATAATTCCCATAAATATGGTAGTTGTACCACAGGCCCATATATGAAGAAGCCTTTTGAAAAGGAATTGCAGTCCTTTTTTCATACAAGGGCTTAACTTCAATTACATGTGGGACACCCATTCACATGAAAATGGATAGACAAACTTTAAATGTTATTTTTCATTCCAATAATAAATTTTAAATGTTATTTTATTTATTCATTCCAATAATGTGATTAAATTTTACTCATAAAGCTGTTTGATGTATTAGAATTAACTACAATTGAACGACATTTAACTATGAGTTACATCTGTGATGGCTATTTATGTATATCCAACAAGTACAGATTTATGAGAAATTGATAAACATGTTTTAGTGTGAATATTGCAGAAAAATAGCTCCAAATTTAGGGACTGAGTTTTTAAATGTCCTTTGTATAAAATTCTATTGCAAATTGTTGTAATCGATAAGACAATGAACCTGTATTTGGAATAACTAGGTTCTGTGTAAAGAAAATCCAAACATGAGTAATGCATGCCTCATAAAATAGTCATATCCCAAATTTAATGAATACAAGAAGCAGATTTATTGGTTTGACAAGAATTGAATTCTTTAATATGGGAAAAGTTGAAAGTATGACCATTGATAAAACAGTAATCTCATTGCTTACTGCTATATATGGTTGCTAGGCCAAATCATTTCTGGAAAATAATATTTTGCTTCCTTTCCAGACTTCTCCCCAAAAGCAAATCATTCAACACAACATTTGTTTTCCATTCTCTGGCTATCAACATCCATTGTAAAACAAAAATGACAAACACAATAGCATTTATCTATATGATTAATTATAATTAGTAATGCCTCAGTCTATAAATGCACAGTCATGGTATAAATACTTTACAAATGAGATAAACATAGTTTGGTCATTATGACATCAATAAATGAAGCTTGAAACCACAAATGATTAGTTTTAAAACACTTTTTCTTTTTAAAACAAAAACATAATTAGTTGCTTGCTTCCGGTGGATTTGCAGACCATCACAATTACCGACAAAGAATATCTACTCACACAGACACCAGGAGATTGTTACAGTATATAAAACAAATATTCCAATGCCAAAAAAAAACATTAAAACATCCCATTCACAAGGTCTGCTGGAACAGCCAGGTTTCAGTGAACTTTCAGAGAGAGTCAGAATTCTAGAAAAATACTATTCTACAACACTTGAGAAGGCTCAACTTCTGTGATTTTTATTATTTGAGGCAAGGATATGGAGAGGATCTGCTGTACCAGATCTTAGTAGATAGACAAATAAAATTGGATCTCTACATCGGTCTACAAATACAAGGTCCAAGGTCCTGAGCTGTGCAAGGGACATTGACACAACCAAAGAGACACAAAAAGATAATCAGCACATTGATTGTATCTGAAAGCCAAACTGTCAACCACTGCAACATTGAAATAGTAATGTTACATGGGTGAATGAGATGTCTCCATGACTATTCAAGTTGTTGAATTCTGGATCAGTTATTTTTTCTGACTGCTCTTCAAAATCATCTCCCGGGAGAACACATTGCCATATCCAAGCAAGAGGCACACTGATTAGGCACACTGATTATCATAACTTGTGGCTCTCTTGGTTTCTGTCAATTCATCAGGACTTGGTCAACAAGTATCTAGCTCTGGATCCTGGTAATGTTTTCCTCTAGATACAATTTTCACAGAACATCTACTGCCCTATCTTTTTCTAATATGGTCTGGGTCGCTTTAAGAAGGGTCTGGTGACTTGCATTCTGCAGATATAAGTCAAAAAATATTGATGCTATTATTACTATGGTGTAGGCTCAAATGATTACAGGGATGATAATTTGGTTTAATTAAATGCTTAATTATATGACACTTTCAGCAGACATGTGAATTCTCTATGCAGCTATAGAACCTCAGGTTGCGAACGCACCTGTTCGCAACCAGATCGGGTTCCGACCAAAAAATCCACCTGATTTTTGAATCAGGTCACGATTCAAAAATCGGGTGGTGAACAAACCCAGCTGTGGCGATTTCCCCTTCTGCGCATGCGCAGTCAGTCTGTGCATGCATGGTCAGTCGTGCTTCCGGTCATTATCAAATCGGGTTGCAACCATAGTCCTTGAATGGGTTATGGTCGCGACCTGAGGTTCGACTGTAATATGGATCAGCCAGTTTGGCAACATCAGATGGAGCAAAAAAAAAATTGTTATAGTGTAAATCAAGTTTCTAATGCTGATAATATACTGTACAGCATTAAAATTGGATATTAGCCTTCATAATTACTCTTAATCAGTTAATAAATAGTAAACAAAAACAGTAAAATTGGAGAAGGAATATAATTTATTATATGACATCAAATGTATACAATTGTAATTATAATACAATTAACTACGTTTGCTATATTCCCTGTTCAGCTTTGATATCTTACTGGCTTCCAAAATTCCCAAAAATCAGACATTATATTTAAAACATAACTTGTAATAACAAATATAAACATAAAATAAGGTTTTGGTAGCGAAGAAGTCAAAAATTAAAATTATAACTTAATGGTAGGTTCACTTTGGAATTTTTTTCTTTGGAATATTAATTTCCTTTAGTTTTTTCTTTTTAAAAATCTGTCTTTTTTATGATCACTGAAAGTCTCTCTCACTCTTCGCCGCCATCTCTCTTTGTTTTAAATTTAATCATATATTTTTTTAAAAAAATTCAATACATTTTATAAAGTATGCGCAAATATCCCCATTAATATAAAACCTAAGTAACATAGTAGCTGATTCATGTTTATTACTGTTAAAGTTACTTTTTTGTGTTAGGATTCAGTGGTAAAATTAGAAATAAAATTAAAAACAATACAATTATTATATTTTTGTTATTATAGAAATTTGCATTAGATTTCCTTCAACTAACATAGAAACAGCAACTTCATTTTTTATTTATTTTATTTATTTTGACAACAAACTTAAAACATCAACTAAAACCAGCTTTCCATTACATACAGCGTGCAACTTCATTTCTGTTTACAACCAAAAGGATTCTCGATACCTTAGGATAGATGAGAAAATCATTTAGGATACTGAAATTAAAAATGTATAAGAAATAAAAGTATATTCTTTAGGAGCTGGCCACAACATATCCCTTGATAGATCTTTGTTTCCAGTATTTACTCAAATATATTCCTCCTATGATGAGAACAGCCAGAGCCACAGGAGTAACTGCCAAGTACCAAGACAACTCGCGGTCTTTTAAAAAAGAAAGAAAGAATCAATATTAGACAACATACTATGTTTGGTTAAATCATTGTTTTTCTAAGCTCCCTGGCTCCAAAAAACACAAGTTTTATCAGTAGCAGATGGAATTCAAACCAACAACATGTCATATTTATGGCAGTAAAAAGAAATGTGTTAAGTTTTGTAAGAACATACAATCAGTGCACAGCTTTAAAACAGGGTAGGGCAGATGCTTCGAAAAGTGTGTAACTGGCTAACAGCTTAAAAACCGCAAGCTTTTTACCCCTTCAATGCTGTCCTTTGCTCTATAGGTGTGTAATATTTTTAATTATCATGTTGCACCGATATAACGTACTTGATCTAATCTATGACTTTTCAGATGACAATGGGATACATTTATTCTACAGTTCAACAACACCTGAAGATCCATATGTTCCCCATTCTTACATTTCTGCCAAATCCCAATTCATATATGGTTGTGAAATTCCCAAGCCAATTTTATATGGAATTAAGAGATAATTCCATTTGCTGCTACAAATTCTCCACTGAAGTAGA
This sequence comes from Naja naja, assembly GCA_009733165.1. Taxonomy (NCBI): domain Eukaryota; kingdom Metazoa; phylum Chordata; class Lepidosauria; order Squamata; family Elapidae; genus Naja; species Naja naja. The sequence goes on along the minus strand of CM019153.1, from coordinate 18,689,198 downwards.
ATTCCTTCAATGTTTTAGTGTACAGATTATAGAGCAGGGTTTCCAAACCTTTTCTATACCCCGCACCCCTAGAATGTTTCTGATATATTCTTGCACCCCTTAAAATAAATAATTATATGCATATAATTATACATATACGCTATAATTTTGAACCATCTAAACCCAAGTTTTTTCACCCCCTGAAATATCATCTCACACCCTAGTTGGGAGCACCTGTTATAGAGCAAGCTCACAGAGGGTCAGATTAGGTAATCATACCTTTTCAGCCCTTATTCTTAATACTGGTACACCACAGGGTTGCGTGTTGAGTCCCTTACTCTATACTCTTTATATGCATGACTCATTCCCACTCATACTAGTAATACTATTACTAAATTTGCAGATGATACAACAGTGGTGGGACTCATCTCTGGGGGGGATGAATCTGCCTACCAAGATGAGGTGGACCAGTTGCTTTCGTGGTGTGGAGACAATAACTTGGTCCTCAACACCAATAAGACCAAGGAGCTTATAGTGGACTATAGAAGGAACAGATCAGACATCCAGCCCTTGCTTATCAATGGAGACCGAGTGGAGCAAGTGGCCAGTTTTAGGTTTCTGGGTGTTACCCTAAAAGAGGACTTGACCTGGGGTACTGATATTGCAGCCCTGCTCAAAAGGGCCCAGCAGAGATTATACTACCTGAGACTTCTCAGAAAACAACAACTGAATGAAAAACTGCTGGTGACCTTCTACTACTGCACCATAGAGAGTATATTAACTTACTGCACCTGTGTATGGTTTGCCAATTGCACAGTGGCAGATAGGACAGCGCTCCAGAGGGTTAACGTCATTGCCCAAAACATCATTGGTTGCCCTCTCCCCTCTCTGGAAGAGCTTTATAGCTCCCGCTGCCTTAAGAAAGTTCAAAACATTCTCAAAGATCCATCTCATCCTGGGAACCCTTTTTTTTAAACTATTACCATCTGGCAGATGGTACAGAATAATAAAAACAAGGACAAATAGGCTGAAAAACAGCTTCTATCCCAGGGCAGTAGCTCTTTTGAATTCTACTCTATAGTGCAGTGTTGGTGTGGTGTCGGGGGTTTACGGTTCAATATGTGGAGTGTGAAGGATGTGTGTTTGTGCTTATTTTCATGGTCATGATGTGCACTGAAGATGGTGTTTGATTTCATTGTACAAGGTGCAATGACAATAAACTAAACTAAACTAAGCCATTGCCCAACAGAACACTAGAGTTCTCACAAAACATTGGACAACAAATAATTTGAGAAAAACTCAGCAAGCCAGGTTGGGAAAAATATTGGTGGGATGTTTATTTCAATTCAATAAAACTGTTGACTAAGAGTAATATGATTCTTACATCTATTTCCTATCCACAGATCTTGGAAAGTTTAGCTTCCCTCCCTCACTCCCTCCCCCCCTTTCATTTTCCATGTTGTAACTAATATATTCGATCCTGAGATATGATCGTTATTATTTGCTTGAAGATAGCAAATGAGAGAACCCATAAATAGTATATTATATCTTGCTCTGGTCTCAAACACTTAACTTGGGTCAATGTAGATGCTATTTGTATAGCTTACTTCTTCACATCCGTGAAGGAAAATGCCACCCCCCCTTGTGAAGTAGGACGGAAATTGGAACCATGTCTGATTTCATATGAAAATCAATGTGATTGGTATGAAGACGCTCACCTAAGCAGCCCTCCAAATAAGATTCAATGGCCTTAGTAGAGATGTGCCATTTACTGGGGAACTTAGGTGATCTGTATGTTGCATAGGTTGAGAAGTTTTGCTTATTAGCTATGTTATGGATTCCAGAGAGAATTTACAAAGTTACATAACAATAATAAGCAAAATGTTGGATAACCTTTGGCAAAACTGGAAAATTTTGTATGCACATAATTTCCTCTCCTCTTCCTTTGGAAACATGCCAAGAGAAATTGTAATTATTTGAAAGTAAAACAACTTATTAGAAATCATGTAATATAAACATGACCTGATCAGAAGTTATTCCAGACTTTTGGCCAGTTTATTCCTTAACTTTCTTTCCATATTTACAAAATGAGAAAATGAATAGCCATTATCAGAGTCATCAGAAAAATAATAATGAGAAAAAGATGGTAATAAGCATAATTGGCTTGTTATACAAACCTTTCTTTTTTTCCTTGACTGTCACTGTTTGTACATGATTCCCACCAACAATTTGTGCCACACATCTGAAATCAGTATGAAAATCAGCTTCTGTGATGGAGTCAAAGATCAATTGCACCTCAATAGATCGGTTGTTATTTTCTACAAATTGCCTAAGAAGGAATATAATCATTTATATTGTTAGGCAGAGATGCAGAAGAGCTCAGAATAATGAGCAACTGACAGGAATTGTAGAGCCTGGATTTTTTCATTTGGGAAAAAAATCCAAATGCAAAATAATAATAATAATAATCTCCTGCTATTTGACTTTTTTTCCTCTCATCTTTTTGTTCCTCTCTGCTGTTACTATAAGAAACTTAAAAAGAATTGATGTAACTATCTTAGCATGCATCCAGTTATATATCTCTTTTGCTCTAAAATTATGTATCTATCACATTAAACTAGATTAAAGGGAAGGCAGTTTTGGAAAAATGATTTTACTGTCATCCATCAGTCTACTTTAACTGTAATTGGCACTATTTTATTCACACATGCAATGTATCCTTGAAAAGTTCTCAAGTTATCACAATTTAGATGTCAAACCATTATTCTAAGTGAAGTTGGAACAAATGATATTTAGATTAAGCAAGTCCACAATCTGGCAACTCTATGGATGTGTTCAAATACATTTTCCATTAATGGTGTTTTCTGAAGGGGGTTAACACAGACAACAAAAGACATCACGTGTGGCATCATGCAAGAGACAAGAATTAGATAAAGAAATAATTCACTTATAGAACAGTGGAAATTAAAGTGCAATATATCCAAAAGTTGCAGTTGAAAGAAAGGTTGTACAAGGCTTATAGATTACAAATCACAGAAACATAAGCCAGTTGTTGACTTGTAGATCTCCTATAAAGATATTACCTCATATAACCTAATATAATATTTCAACAACATTTGAATCAGATGTTTCTATATCATCTAGTCAATGGGATAGTGTTTTAACCTTTATAGCAAGGGTATCAATGGATCTTAAACTATGACTCATATGACTAAAATAAGATTTATAATTTATGGGATTCATTACTTTTGAACAAAAAGGATTGTCTAAGATAACATTTTTGGGAGATGTAATGAGGACAATGCTTCTTAAAAAGATGTGTATTTGCAGTATCCTATACTTACTAATTTTTGAAGAAAAAAAGAAATATAATTGTGTGACAAAAGCTAAAAATTTCAGATGATAATATTCTTGTGAACTATGTACCTCATTCTTAGGAGTCCCAATCGTGCTTTTTCAAGAGGCAACTGGGCTTCCTTGTTTTTCTTTGAAGATGTTTCACTTCTCATCCAAGAAACTTCTGCAGCTCTTGGATGAAGAGCAAAACGTGTTCTAAGAAAAACAAGGAAGTCTAGTTGCCTCTTGAAAAAGCATCTTTGGGACAACTATGACCGGGATGACTGAGAATCATTCCAACTCATACTTGGAATTTGACAACTGAACAACATTTCATGTCCTCAGTATGGCTAAAAGACTGATTTTGCAACATTAGAAAGATAAAATGTATGGTTCAATTTACATAGTGGATTGAAGACCTGATTAAACTTGCCACATATGACTGGATTGCCTATAGATACAGATTTTGTGTAGATAAGTATAATGAAAAATGGGACATTTATACAACATACAAGTAGGTTAAAGAAAGCTATAAGTTATTTACAAATCTATAAAGAAAACTGTAAGATATTTACAAAATATTACAAATTACAACATATATATGTATGTGTGTGTGTGTATATCATTATAGTTGTACTTTTAAAGTTGTAGCGATGTTTCAGCAGAATCTCATCTGCCATCATCAGGCTTGTGGAAAATACCCGAACAAAGCTGAATACTATACATATAAATACCTGCGAAAACTTAAGAAAACACACACACACACACATACATATTTCTGTTGTAATTTTTTCATTTTTTTTAAGCACTTGTCTTTTTTCTTTCTTTTTGACAATGTATATATAGATGTTGTTTTTTTCTGTTATTATTTTAAAAGCAATAAAAATAAGACATTTACCCAATTTCTCCTTCCTTAACTCTACCGTCGGGGTAAATGGTTTGTATATAACTGTGGTTAGCCAGCCACCAGACATCAACATCAGAATGATTATTTGCTCCAATAAAAACTCTACATGGGATAGTGAGGTGAGAACCTGTTTTGAAATGAAATAGAGTTAAGGCAAATAAATATATATACTCCAGAAAATCTAGGTCCACAGGAAAAGAACATCCCAACTTTGAATTTTAAGGTATTTTCAGAAGAACATTTAGCAACCAGGATTACGTAGTTATGATGTAACTCGACTTTAATAGGGTGGTTTAATTTCAGCATACTCACTGGTTTTTGTTCAATTTTTATTAGTCCTGGTATTAATTCAAGTATGTACCAGAGAGTACTGATTCTAGCCAGAGAAGAAATTAGTTCTGTGATTAATTGCTTTCAGAAAGACAGCACAGTTTGCAATTCTCATGAAGTTACTCTGAAATACTGTAATCCGATTGGCTTTCAAATAGTTATGGGATCCAGGTAGGAATCCACTTCAGCAACTGCAAGTATGGAATTGGACAAGTACCCCAGTCAAACAGTTTTATCTAATCAGGAGGCCAAATGTAAGCCATTGATTTTCATTTCACCAAAGTAACAGGCATGATCAAAGACCCAGCCTGAAGCCCTAGGGGGAATAGGGTTAATATTGCAGACTGTGTTTTTGACCACCTGATATAAGTGCAACACGCACATCCCTGCAAAAAAAAAAAAAACCTACCAAAATATGAACATCCTCATTACCAAACCTTATTCATCATTTGGTACTTGGGGATGGATAATTTGGCCACATTAATGCCTAGAGAACTCTTCCATAGATCCAGTAATGAAAAAAATGGAAATGGTGATTAAAATCATCACCTTTTTTCACTAACTTTATGCAGGCAAGATTGCTCTCTCTCTCTCTCTCACCTCTGGAGTGTGGGGAAGTGAGCTTAAAACTGTTTCCCTTTTAGCAGTTCTAATCAAGGTGACTAATAATATAATATAATAATATCTATTTTGCCCAGGTTCGGTTGGTTTGCCAGCTACGCCTGTACCTGGACCAAGATGCCCTTCGCACGGTCACTCATGCACTTGTCACGTCCCGACTCGACTATTGCAACGCTCTCTATTTAGGACTGCCCTTGCATTCCATCTGGAGGTTTCAACTGGTGCAGAATGCGGCTGCGCGGGTTGTGATGGGAGTTTCCCGGTACTCCCATGTTACGCCCCTCCTGTGTGAGTTGCATTGGTTGCCGGTTGCCCTCCAGGTGAGATTCAAGGTGTTGGCATTAACATTCAAAGTCCTTCACGGCTTGGGTCCAGGGTATTTGCGGGAGCATCTCCTGCCGACATCGAATACCGATCGCCCTGTGTGAGCACATAGACTGGGACTTCTCGGGGTGCCGTCGGCAAGACAGTGTCAGCTGGCGGTACCCCGGGGGAAGGGCCTACTCTGTAGCGACTCCTGCCTTGTGGAATCAACTGCCCTTGGGGCTCCATTTGGCCCCGGATCTCCGCTCTTTCCACCACGATCTGAAAACTTGGCTGTTTGAACAGGCCGGGCTGGACTGACCTCTTGGGGGTGAGGTTAAACTGATTTTATTTTGGGCTTGTCAGGTTTAATTTGTTTTTAATGTATTTATTGATTGTATTTTTTTAGTTGTGAGCCGCCCCGAGTCCTTTCGGAGAGGGGGCGGCATACAAGTCCAATTATTAAATTAAATTAAATTAAATTAAATTATTTGCTATTTGGGGCTTTTTTTTTCTTTATCTTTTTTTCCTTATTGTTAGTATGAGATGTTAGTGTTTCTGTTTTTTTGTTTTGTAATCTGTTCTTGTTAATAACAGAAAATAAGCATGTAAAAAGGTGACTAATATTGACCAGCATATCATAATGCCTGATAATGGATAGTCATAAGAAGAGTAATTTAAGCACTTGAACTTTTTGTTCATCAGAAATCTGTGACTATTCATGACTCCATATTATCTGTTGTAAGCACCATGGAGCATCAGTATTTTTAGCAAACTCATTTTATGCCCAATTTAGAGTTTAATTTATTTTTACAACTGGCTTATGTTTCTGTAAATAAACAATATTTTATTATCCCATTACTGATTGTAAAATATTTACAGAACATATTGGCTCCATATAGATTCTTCAGAACAACACTGAAGTCAAGAGAATAAAAGTATGCTGGTAATATCATTGAGATTTGAACAATTTACTCAGTGTTGCAGTGCTTACCCAGTATATGCAGAATTTTTAAAAAACCCAGTTTCAAAGTTATTTAATTAATCACTCCTTGAACTACCAATATCACATCCCTCAACCCCATCCTTCTTGAGTCATGCTTCCACTCCAAGAGTCCAGAATCATGTGAGTCAATGCAGTTGTTTTGTACCTATGTCTTATTCCTACAGAGCAATCTGCATCTGCTAGGACATACACTCAATTCATTCACAAACGAAGTTCTTTATTAGGGTTGCTATCTAGCTAGCTTGGTCTGATTCTTGAAAATCAATTGTTAAATTTCTGCTCATCCTTCAAGGAAGAGACAGAGACCCAGCAGGCTATGTTGAGCAGAGATCTCATGTTTTTCAGCAGTAAGTCCAGACTATTTGCTTTCATGCACTCATTGATGAACCTCATATTAGCCACATTCTCTACAAGCATGGCCCTTGTGATGCTAGGCTATAAGGGCTGCTCCAGCTGGGAGCTGGAGTAGCCCTGATAGCAAATTGCAACACAGCCTAGCATCACAAGGGCCATGCTTGTAGAGAATGTGGCTAATTCAGAACAAAGATCCAGTGGATCCTGGCCAACTGGAGGAGGAGGAAAAGAAACCTGATCATGTCACATGTATCATGTGGCATTTCTACTTTCCTTCCAATGCTGTGGTCACAGAATCAGATTCTCCCTTTCCTATTGTTCATTGCAGATATTCATGGTTTCCGGCAGAAATATTGCATTATGCAGAATTTAACTGTTTGCTCCTTTTGACTACTGTTTGTATATCTTTGCCATCTAAGCAGCACAAGAAAATAAGTGTTGGAAACTTTTCTTTCAACTCTGCAAAGAATCTAGGAATGAATATCTGGAGACTGGCATCAAACACCTGGCTTGGATCTTTCCAAATAATTGTGGCTTCCATCATGGAACCTATCCAGCTAGACAGCAACTTCTTTCCAAATTTTGGGGAAATCTCTATATGGTGACGACTATCATTGGTAATTAGAATAGAAGCCCATACAAAGTCCTCAGGCTATGTGCAAGACCAGGACGTTTTAAAAAAACTTTTCACAAGAAAGTTTGCATTGGTAAATCACATCTTCAATGTTTCTAAGAAACATCTGGACGTATCCATGAAGTCATCAAAAGTTTAACTCATTTACATTTTAGAAATTGATTTGAGACTGCAATGTATTATTCATTCAACATTTTGGATTTTTTTTTAATTTGACCCTGATACCATGCTAACTAGTGAAAAGTCTTCTTCAAATCAAGCAAACCCACAGCTCAGGTATTCACTGTTAGTGTCCCATCCAACTTCTAATAAAGCCTAAGTCTGTTTAACATCCAATCCCAGACAAGGTTGGCTTAGCTGACACATTTAGTATTAACATTAACATTGGCTGTAATTTCAGCTGGAATGTATCCTAGAGTTGACAACTATTGTAAGACGTGTCATGGCCCTGTCGGAATCTGATTCTGGGGGGGAGGCCGAGCAACTGACAGGGAGTGGGAGTGTGGCTCCGTTGGCCATAGAAGAAACTGGGGAAGGGCAAAGTCCAGCTGGGCAGAGCAGGGGAGAGGTAGAGCAAGGCAGAGGGAATTCAGAGGAAGACCCAGGCCCACCTCCTCGCCATCCTAGGGAACACAGGGAGGAACGGAGAAGGGAGCAACGTGAGTTGCGTAGCTTATGGGGGAGGAAAGGGCCCTGATTCCCTTCATTAGCTGCAGCTGGGAACACAGTGTTTAAAAAGGGAAGTTGCACACAGCCAACTGTTGACAGCAAATTGTGTATTATCTTGTATTGTTGAGGCTTATCTGGGTTCCTGGCGTCTTCCCAACTGTGTGTGTTTTGTTGGCCTTTCAAGTCTGCAATTCCTTATCCTGCCCTGTCAAGTTAATTGCTGCAGCATGGTTTGTGTGGATTTTTATTTACAGTTTGTATGTACTTTGTTTTCCGTCTGGATTTCCTCCACTTAAAGACTGTTCTTGGGAGAGTTTTTTTCTCCAGCTGAAGGTAACCTCAACATTGGGAACAAAATTGGAGGTACTAAAGGAACTCTTCTTACTTATGTGACCGTGTTGCCTTTGTGCCACGTCCCGGGTCATCACAGACGTTTATGAAGAATGGACTAGCATTATTGAGCTTCTAATCTGGTTCTGCCAGAATCAGAAAAGCAGTCGACATCAGGTTAACCATTGCCCTCACTTGTGCATAAGTACCTTAAATAAATCATTGGCCTTACCGAGAGCTACTGATGTAATCCTTTCATTTGGATTGACAATCACGGGGATATTTTTTTTCTTTTTTTCTAGTGAAAAAATCAGGGGAATTCATTAGATGTTTGAAACAATATATCACCATTACAACATGCATGCATTCTAATAACTGCTATAACAGTACAGTGATCTTTTCTAGATAAAACTGAACATCAACAATCAAAAATTTCAAAGTCAATGTTTGGCCCAGGTTCTGGTTGTCATGTTGAACTGTAATCTAGGCTGCGAGTAAGCTATTGTAATGCAGTAAACCAGTTTGTCCCAGCTATAGGCAGCAAAAAAGGACATATCTTATAGTTTGCAGGAGCAGCTTTCTGTTGGCAGAGAGCTGAAGCATAAGGATTATTTTATACTACCCAGAGTCACTTCTTGTGAGATGAATGACTATATAAATTTGATTCATTAATAAAATAAAGATAGCCTACTCAGCCTAGGGGTTCTCCAGAAATATGAACCTCACTTCCTACAATAGCTGATCCTTTGTGTCCTTTAGACTTGCTGGGCCCCAAGGCCAAAAATCTGCACATTTCACAGTGATTACCCAGAGATCAATATTGATGGGATCTGTGGAAAACAGGGTGTCATACAGACATGCTAGAGTTCACAAAAGTGAATATTGCTTGAGCCTATCTTTGTATTATACCCTGTGGTTTAAGAGTTGGGGGTTATCCAATTGAACATGCTTATTAATATTTCAACATTATGCACTCTTTTCTACAATTAAATGGTGATCGTTTCCAAGGACATGGGGTTAGCAACAGAATACCCACAGCAGTTCATTTTATTTCTATAATCATCATGGTCTTACAATTCAGGGCATTTAAAACAGGAAAGTGTATATCCCCAATCTGTTTTTAAAACCATGGTTAGTAAGTAAAGTTGCTTGCTTGTTTGCTCAGTTTAACACAGAGGTGTCAAACTCAAGGCCCACAGACTGAATCCGGTTTGTAGGGTGCTTAGATGTGGCCCGTAGGGTAAGGTGACCAACTTTTTTACAATGAGAAGGAGGACACAAATAAATTGAAGAAAAAAAAGAAAGCCACTTGCGCACGGCACACTCTTGCACACGGCGGACTCTTGCACATGGCACATTCAAAACAATTCTGTGTGGAGCGCATGCGTCTCATAATTGCGTCTCACTGCACTGTACCAAGCCTTGATGAATCATCATGTCAAATACAAATATGTCACATCACACACAATGGATCGGCTCAGCATTGATCAAATACGGAGATTTACAGATTAGTCTTCAAATATCAAAAAGAAGGACATGTAGGAGGACACTTTTTGAGAGAGGATGGAACTTACAAAAGGAGGACTGTCCTCCCTAAGGGAGGACGGTTGGTCACCTTACTGTAGGGCCATTTTGGAAACAGCAAAGGACTGGCCTGCGGTGCCTCTGCCACCATAGGCACTCTGTCATGAGTGACATCAAGCTGGCCATGCCCACCCTCACCATGCCCATTCTGGCCCCCCGAGATCAAATACAACCCTGATGTGGCCCTAAATGAAATTGAATTTGACACCCCTGGTTTAACATATTGGGAATGTAGACAAACTCATAGAGTAGCAAATGGTGTGAAGAAGTAAAATACTGAATACAATTGCATCTTTGTGAGCTCCAGAGCAGAATTAACTAATCTGGCCCGCTAGAGAGTGGGAGAAATGCGGGCTGTAAACCAGTAGGCTCATAGTTTGTCCCAGCTGTAGGCAGAAAAAATGGACACATCTTATAGTTTGCAAGAAAATGCAAAGCACCAATTTCTTGTTCTCTTCAAGTTACAATAATAATAATTAAAAAAAGAGCAAAGGTTGAAGATGGGATGGTTTTCAGAATCAGACTGGGCAGTTGAAAGGAGATAATTGGCCCAGGAATTAGCACTGATGCATGCTGGGATATAGCACATATTGTAAAGTCCATTTCCAGTGCTATCTTTTACTTCACCTTTTAAGTGGCATGGTGGATTTCTTGTCTTCGCTACCTAAAACATAGAGGTAAGACCCTTCTAGTCTTTCTGAATTTTATAGATCTTTGCTAGTTGGAAACATTTTAACATTGGCAAAGAGGAGAAATGTGCAGTTTATTAGTAATGTTTTTAGACATTACTGCCATCTTTTGGCTACCTATAGGGAACACATTCCCATATTGTTTATGGTTCAATCCATAAAAAAACAAGTTTAAAAACTTTGAAAAAGAGAATGGGACTGAAGCCATTTTTTCTTCTGAAGAAAATCTCATGTCCTAGTTTATTTTTTGCATCACTAAGTACATCTATTTGCCTGAAATTATTTCAAACAGCTGTCTCTGGATATAATTGTTAGATTTCCTTGTTTAAGACATCAGTTTTAGCTTCCATTGACAGTTAAGGATTTATGTTCTCAGTCCATGAAGTTATTTCAGAAAGTTATCTGAAGCAAGTAGCTGGAATGTTGTACTGGTTAATCTCGTAATTTGGGCAGTTGACAGCTCTAATGCTGAGAATCTTGAAGATAAGGAAGTTTCTGTTTACATCTTATTTTTTCCCCACAATTCTCTGCCAAATCACTTTCTAGCAAACTATTTATACTTAGAGATAAGCAGATTTTGTGCATCTGCAATTACATTGAAAAAAAGTTAGATTAATCAATTGATGTACAATTATACATACTATACATCTCTATTTCTTTTACTATATCATACTTTTGGTCTTATATCAAGAAACAAATCTAAAAATTGAGAGTAACTGGTAAGGCTGATTGCAAAATGTTTACATATCATGGCCATCCATCCAATGGAATAGCCTTATTTGAAAACTGACCATTGTGCCATCTAGATAAATGCTTTCTAACCTGGCCACAGTTTTTAAGAGTCACAGAAAGGAATTTTCACCACCTTACTTGGAACTAACAACTAACTATAAACTTTTTTCTTGCAAAATTGGTCCTCATAATGAGCTACAGAACCATCTTCTATAATTTGCAACTCTATCTCAAGTTATAAAATTTATCCTGATGGAAACTCAAGCAACTGTTAGTATCACATTTAATAGTTATAACTACTCCATTCACTCAAATAGTTTTGGGTTTTTTTGTGTTTCTTTTACCTAATATCTGTAGCTGAACAGTTCTGGTAATTTTATATTGTTCCTTTTCAAACGCAAAGGTCATTTCACAAGTATAATAGCCTGAATCATTCATCGAAATAGGATTGATCAAGAGATAATTAGTGCCCTCCAGAGCTGTAAACTTCTTATTATCCATGTTCAGACGTGTAGAGTCCTAAAGATGAAAAGAAAAGAGCTATTTAATGGTTAATTGTAGTATCAGACTTGCTTCAGTGCAAAGATAATTGTAGTTTTCCTCTTGCATATATTTTTTTTCATTGATCTTGGGTTATTTAAAATGTCCAGATTGTTTTAATGATCATACTGTTGATGTAGTGACACTGATCTTTGGAGATCGTCTGCATTGATATTACTTCCACAATGATTGAATTATGCTATGAAGCAGAGGTGGTATTCAGCGGGTTCTGACCAGTTCTGCAGACCTAGTAGTGGAAATTTTGAGTAGTTCAGAGAACCGGCAAATACCACCTCTGACTGGAGATTTTACAGTATCCTTCCCCTGCCACACCTACCAAGCCACGCCCACAGAACCGGTAGTAAAAAAATTTGAATCCCACAACTGCTATGAAGATAGTCAAAGACTCTAGTGCAGAAATGGCCATTGTTTAACAGTCAGCACTTTTGGTGGGGAGGGGAACCAATAATATCTTAAAATGCAAGTGGAAAAGTCTACAATGTGGTGAGAGCAGTACAGGTTTTGAAAACAATATTGCTGAATTACAATGATATGGTGAAGTGAGTGTTCCAGAAGTCAAACAAAGCTATAACACAGGCCTCATTTAGACTATAACTGAGGTTGATCACAAGTTGATCACTATTGAATGTCTCATTCTATTCAGTTTATAACGTATAACATAGAGCTGATCAGAGGTGGCATTCAGCAGGTTCTGACCAGTTCTGACCACTTCTGACTGGAGATTTTACAGTATCCTTCCCCTGCCATGCCCACCAAGCCACGCCCACAGAACTGGTAGTAAAAAAAATTGAATCCCACTACTGGAGCTGATGATAGTTGTATAGTTCCCTGAGCTTAAGACAGAATCTAATGATCAGAGGTAATGGAACCAGCAATCCAGCAAGCTCTGAAGAACCACAGATTCTTTACCATATTTAGTGAATTTTGAATATTGGAAATTCAAGTTCAAATCCCCATATACAAATTTAGAAATGATTTGAAAATAATACCTTGTACCACTTGAGTTCATAATTAGTATTGTTTTGTATAAAATTTTCTAGGTTAGGACAAACTATCTTTCCGGAACTAAGCAGGAATGCCTTCTGAGGATAGGAAATATTATTGGTTTCATTTCTCTTGACAACTTTTAAATGCATTGACACTTTAGTGCAGTAAGAGGAATTCCTGCAGGGAAAAGGTAAATTCATAATGAGGGATTGCAGCATTAAAACACAAAGATGAAACTTTTCATTCTTGAAACGATTTAATCATTTTAGACAACATGTAATAGGAATACCAGAAACTGGACAGTACTGACATACTGAATTGTGTGCATTGATTTTGTCCTGCTCACACAAATCCTGGTGTTCTTCTTTCACCCCCACACTCCTTAGAGTTGGGGGTTTTTCTGGAACAGAATGAGAGTTCGGTGAAACCCCAGACTAATTGTTTTACAACTGATTGCCGAGCTCATAAGTAAGCCTTCTCCTGATCATTTTGTCCAAAAGAAAACAATAATAAAGTCCTAATCTTAATAAAGCTAAGTGTAGCGCTCATCTTAATGGTGGCATACATATGCCCAAGTGCAACTTCACAGAATCAAGAGCTGTACCTGCATTTGCATCCATGTTGAGGGACACAACTACAGACAGATCTCAAGTAGGTCTTTCAGGGTGCTTGCTTTTTAAAATGATTTTTAGCTCTCATAAACATGAAAAAGTAACTTCTAAAATCTCTCCAATGCAAAAAAATGGTGGGCCACAATTATTTATTTTTGTTTATTTACATTCCACCTCTATTATTTTTACAAGTAACTCAAGACAGTGAACATATCCTATTTTTCCACAACAACAACCCTGTGAAGTAAATTGGGCTGAGAGAGAATGACTTACCGAAACTCACCCAGTTACTTATAAATCACATTTTTGCACTCTAAATCCATAGCCAGTGAAAACTTTTTGCTTTTCTATTTGCAGTGGGAGGAAACTGACTGGAAAGTTTAAAAGTACTAGGGGTGTGTGTGTGTGTGTTTGTATAATTTATCACTCTTAAATGTGGTCCATACATTAATCAAGAATTATATGCAGTAGTAGTCAGCACCGACTGAATTACTGAAATGACGCTTTATTTAGCAGCCCACTGAATCATGTTTTGGAAATTCTAAATTCTCAAACTCTTCACTTGTAGATATTACAAGAATGGTAAAAATTATATCTAATCTGATTTTTTTTCAATCCTTAATACACAACTAGTTTTGTAACTCAGACATTCTTTCATTATGGACACCATTAATCCCTAAATTGGCAACCACTAAATACATCACAAAATTCAAGGAACCTGCACAATCTGACATAAACTATGTTCACATTAGTCCAAAAATAAAAAAACCAATCAGTTCACATAAATATGCAAATTAAATGTATTTTGTCCTATTCCTTTCTCCTAAATTGAATAGTTAAGCTTTGTGGTAATAAAACTGGACTGATGTATTTTCCAACAGTGTATCTAACATACATGAAATACATTGTACAATTTTCCTCCAAAGAGTATACTGTGAGTGCTGTGTTAGTACTCTAATGCCTTTTCCCCTAACCTCTTACCTACTCCTGGCTAAGTGCACTTTCTTTCTGAAGTTAAGCTGTGTAAAACGGAATGATGCCATGAGTTCTATGCTTACCTTTGAGTGCAGATGTATTCCCCACTGTCCTGAAGAATGGTTGGTAAAAGCCAAACAGCATCACCTTGTGACATTATTCTTGGTCCTTTGAATCCTATGGGGATAATACCCGATGGATCTTTTTTCTTCCAAGTCAGGTTAAGGGATAGATCAAAAGAGTTTGTATTTTTGAATTGTAGACATTTTAGGACTGTGGGTTCTCCTTCCAGGACAAAAGTAGGCCAGGAGTATATGGTGTGATCTTGGCAGTTATCTGCATAAATACAGAATTACTTTGTATTAAAAAAAAGAGAAAGAAGAACCAGAAGATTTCCATGGATTGTCTATCATGATGAAAATTTTCACCTGTATTTTCCACACGATGGATTCGGAAGGCAGAAATGTTGAGCATATTAACACTGAAAATGCAGAGGAGTCTGGGTATCACTTTCCATAAGAAACAGGAAAGTGAAAAATCAGGAATAACATATGGAGACCTGCAAATGAAAACAAAATTCCAGTAAGCCCTCCATATTACTAGCAACTGACTTTCTTGACAAATATGTCCAAGTCAGGACCAAATTATGAATTTGGAAACACTTGAACAACATGTAGCAATGCAAGCTGCCTTATGGTTGAGATGGACAACTTACTCTGTGCTTTAGAATGACACAGGTAGCAGGTAGTATGGATATATCCTTGGTTCAGGTTTTCCTAGGCCTCACAGCCAAATGGTGTTATATGGTACCTCATGTTTTTCCAGGCCTCACAGCCAAAGAATGTGACATACCCTTGTTAAGAGCTACAAGATAACAAGTGCCTGGCACAACTGACTCCCATCACATTCCTTCCAGAGGTGCAAGATACCTAGTGTCTAACAGACTTGAGTTATAGTACCCAATTGCCTTCCTCCTCTAATTAAGTTTTGTTATTCCTGAGCTCAGGTTTCTATTCTGTTGGGATTTACGATTTCCTGTAACCCAGGTGTTATTTTGTTGATACGCATGCTCAGACTCACGTTGTTTGGTAACTTTCCACACACTGCTCCCCCTTTTCTGTAGTTACCCCTCCCTGCTAAATCTGCTTAATAAAAGAGACTGTTGCGATCTGTTCAGGGGACACAACATCACCCCAGGCACTTCGTGCTTTCTCATCTTTAGAAACTTCTTGTGTGGTGTCTCTTATTTGGCTTCTTTCGTCCTTGCGAGGACCCCCTAAATTGTCTCGGCGAGGGCTGAGACTTGTTCCTGCAGGAACCCAGGACAACATCAGCAGGGAACCTCGGACAACGAGTAGTGTTACAGACCTTGCTGTGACAAGGTAGCATGTGAATACTAGACCCAGAAAGCTCTTAGATTCTGCTAAGAAATGCTATAGAAAGCCATGTTGGTGCAGTGCTTAAAGGCATCAAACTAGAAAACAGGAGACAGTGACTTCGAGCTCTGCTTCAGGCACAAAGCCAATCAAGTAATCTTAGGCCACTCATTCTCCCTCAGGCTTGGAAAGAAGCAAGAGCAAATCACTTCTGAAATCTTGCCAAGGAAACTATAGAATCTAGTCCAGAAAATCACCAGGAGTCAACACTGACTTGGAGTACATACTCCTATAGAAATGCTAAACATGCATGACATTTCTAATGCTTTGCCATGAAAAGAATCTCACTTCTGTTCTAAGGTAGCTAAGCAGATTGGAGCCTTCCTGGTGTTTTAAACAACTCCCACAGTCTCTTCTTATGATTATAATAGATGAGTCTAATGCAAGCTGAAGTCCAAAACTTCAGGCTCTATGGTGGCTGCATACTAGAATGCTCAATACCACAATCATAGCTAAAAGTCGACAGGATTGTGGTTATCTCTTATCTCCTAATATGGATGTGAGTCCTGAACTCTGTACTGATGGCACATCAAATAACTGGAGAAATTTCATATGCATGCTCTCAGTTCCCTCCTTGGTGTTCATTAGAGATCACGCAAAGATCACGCAAAGTCCACCAGCATTAAGTCCTTGATTACCAGAAGTCAGATGTGGTGGGTGGGATACATTATCAGAATGGACTACCACCATATGCCTTGCCAATTGTTCTATGGTATAACCTGGAAACTGGGAAGAGACTTCAAGATCATCCACACAACAACTACTGGGTTGCTGTGACGGAGACCCCATGCCACTGTGACATCCAATCAAGGGGACTAAAGCTGCAGTTGCTGAGGGAAGCTACTGGCAAGTCCTGTGCTATAGGAAGCCTCCACTGGCTTTGAAGACAAGTGCCTCCAAAAACTGATTAAAAAAACCATGAACAACATCACAAAATAACATTCACAGTTGTTACAACAATGGATTTCTAGAACTGCACTCTGCGCTTCCAATTTGGGATTACAGACCTACCTCCATGTTGAAGTGCAAAACTATGCCTTGTTCAATCCCGAAGAACTACCTATATTTATATCTGTTTGAGTTTTGAGTAAACCAGAAACATATCTCATTAAAACAAGAAGGCAAATCATGGTACAGAAAACTTCAGAGCTTTGAGGTTGTACATCTGAAGACAGTTAGAACCCACCCCCCTAGAAGAATAAAATATTTTGAGGAATATTAAAAAGGCAGAATATTATATTTCCCTGGATGAGAAAAAGAGAAACAAGTTTTTAAAGACAAAGAGCAGTTCTCTTCAGCTCCCTTCCCCCAGCAGATATTTGGTACCCACTGAGAAAGACTGGGTCAGTCTATCTACAAGACAAAAGGCCTCCAGCTCCAGGGTGATGGGATTAAGGCATGACCCTCCAGGACATAATAGGATTATCTATCAGCAGAGCTCACCACATGGCACAACCAAGCCCTTCATTGCGTAACTCAGCAAGGTTCAACCAAACTTATCTCAGACAAACTCCTAGGATTTGCACATGACCCCTACAGCAGCCAATAGAATACATGCCCTTGCCACAAGAACAGGAAGCTCAAGTTCAAAGCCCAAGAGATGGTATAAATATCTCTCACTCTCCATGTGGTCAGGTACCCAGAATCACACATACTTTGTGCTTCTGCTTCACCATTAAACCATCCTTCTAAGCAGCCTCCATGTTTCCAGTGTCTTTCTCCTCACTTGGAACTGAACCCAGATGGACATTTCTTCCAACACATCTAATACAAAGAGTCCAGCTACCTTTCCTCCTAGTCAACTAGTTTATCTTTTGGTGGAAGTAGGATAGCTGGGGCTCTCACATAGCAGCTATTTTGTTAGTCCTCCTAGCATAGCAGAGGAGGCTGAGAAGGTGCTAGTCTCTCTTCTTCTCCCCAATTCCTACCATTTTTACCATTTTTGATGGATAAAGTCATAGTGTTGCAAGTATTTTGCCCATCTAAAAGAGATTGGAGATCTTGCCTCCTCCACTACTTTCTTTTGAATATATGGGGGGGGAGTCAATACTAAAATGACTATAGAATGTTTAGAAGAACTCCAAACTTTTGATAGCAAAGGTCTAGTAGTGGAACTAGTTTATTTCCCTGGACAGTACAAGTTAATGAACTGTTTGGATGTCTTGCTCAAGAATATACTTCTTATTGCTACAAGGCTATTGTTTACCAGTTAAAAGTACTTGAGCTATATTTCTCAAGGCTTAACCTTGAGGCATCTGAATACAGTGTACTTTGTTCATTACTCAATGATTTGTTTCCTGCCTGTTCAAATTCGCAATTGTGATGTGAAACTTGAACCTTGCATCATGCATGCTGAAGCTGGTTATAACTCAGAACTGGGGGGAAACATGAAAATGCGTACATGGTCCTTCTCTGCAGTGCAAGTCTCTGAATAAAATTGACAGGCTTTACTTATGTGCCTATTTGAAGTCCTACGAAGTCCTATAAAGAAGAATTGTACTGTATTTTGATTCATACAGAGTGCTAATCCCTTAATGTGAATTGTTGGGCTTTGGCAATTCCTTAAATTGCCTGACAGTACTGCAATTTATAAGTTATGTTTTCTGCCTTAGTGTGTGATAAATGGACCCCATGCCCTGCTTTTTATTCAACCAACAGTTAAGCAAATCATGGGGCAGGAATAAAATTACGATTTGAATAGCTTTGATTTCTGCAACAGCAGACATTCTTTCGGCATTTGTAATTTCAGATAAAATAACCCAGATGAACTAATCCCTAGTGACATTGGGGAGCAGGTTATTGGCCAGGAAAAAAAATTATCCTAGTGACAGTGACATATAAATGAGAGGAAAAGTGGGGAATGTTTTGGCATAGAATCAACAGGAAACATGTAGCAACTGTTCATACTATGGGTTTAAAAACTCTTGCTGCTCATAACATACTTAATAAGTTAATATTTATATAGCATACGTAATAAGTTAATATTACTATAACATACTTAATATCCTGCCTCCTGTTGCATTTGTTGAATAAGATTCACCTCTAATTGATCTGATGTATGAGGGAAGCTATCAAGGCTAAGAATCAGACATGAAAAGCAGCCCAATGGGACTGGTGAAACCTTTAAACCTTTTACAGAGCAGACCTGAGCATTTTGCTACTCCCAGGTCACATCCAACCCTTTGGCTGTCCCTGTCTGGCCCCTGTGAGGTCAATCAGAAATTAGAATTCAAATGTAATTATACGCCATGCGTGCAATGCATTGCTTTATATTTTGAAAGCAACTTCTATTTTCGTTTCAATTTATATATGCGCATCTGTACATGCCTACACACTTTCATAGCCCTATTGGTTCAGCCCTCCACAACTGTCCCAGTTTTTTTTTTAATTACATTTATATGCCGCCCTTCTCCAAAGACTCAGGGCGGCTTACAATTTTTGGAGCGCAACCCAATGTGCTCAGCAATAGCCTTCATTCCATTGTATATACCTGCTTATTACTAAGCGGCATTTTTACAAAGTCAGCTTATTGCCCCCAGCATTCTTGGGTCCTCAATTTACCTACCCCGAGAGATGGAAGGCTGAGTCAACCTTGAGCCTGGTGGGATTCGAGTCTGCACTAATTGCAGGCAGCTGGAACTTAAGTGCTAGGCATTTAACAGCCTGCACCACCAAGGCTGTTTGTCATGTGGCCCCCTGGGAAAATTATTTGCCCACTCCCAGCATTTAGAGTAGTATGAAGCAAGACTTTTTTTTTTGCCTCAGGCTGAATTGGACCACTAATTGGTGATGATGATCCCATCTGAACAAACTGCATGAGCTGCCACCACTGAAAATCTGCACAGCATCGCTCAGTGTCCCTATTGGGATTATGGGGGTTGGCTTTCGCCTGACTATGCAAAGCACTCAGTTCAATAGAGCTTAGTCTACCTATTGCCTTAAGATTTGGGCTTCTAAATTGCCACCTGCAAGTTTTAACAGATATTTGATATGAAGGTTCCCCTTCTCCTCTGATTCTAATACTTTCAATCTGTTACAACTGAAAAAGAAGTTGTTATTATCAGAGCCATGGTGGCACAGTTGTTAGAAGGCTATAGGATACTTCTGCTGCAGCCAGCTGCCTGAATTTTGGCAGTTTGAATCTCACCAGGCTCAAGGTTGACTCAGCCTTCCATTCTTCCGAGGTCGGTAAAATGAGGACCCAGATTGTTGGAGGCAATATGCCTGACTCTGTAAACTGCTTAGAGAGGGCTGTAAAGCATTGTGAAGCGGTATATAAGTCAAAGTGCTATTGCTATCATGCAAAACGAAGTATCTTCCTTAAGTAACTTAACTGGCAGCTCATTGCTTTGGAAGAGGAGGTTTTTTTGGGAGGGGAGTGAACAAAGGTCAGCAGCATTGATAAAGAATATCTTAGGTGGCTTGAGATGATGGTGAGGAATCCCTAATCTACAACCATCAAGTCACTATAACCAGACTTCCTCTCAGCTAGAATTTTCCCAATGTGATCAGCACAGTATTTGATCATGCTGTCTGATAATTCTGGATAATTCTAAGTGAGGGCCAGTCATTTATGAGACTAGAGAGTTGGAACCAATCTCATTTCTATTTCTCTCATTACTTCTATCTTGTATCTGTTGTGTATGTCGGCTCGTAACAACCACGTAGATGAAACCATATTTTGAAAGAGGGACTAGCCTCCACTTTGTTATTAGGGACAAAGCAAACATTTTTATACTCCATATAATTTTCCTTTTGTTGTATATGAACAAAAGAAACAAAAATAAGAAGAGTCTCTTGCTTATTGAATTATGCCCAGTTTTATAGGCAGGGGTATTTTTAGTTTTTGAAAATGTATATTCCCACAAATATTTCCAGAAGGTTCTCTATGTATGATTTATTACAACATTTAAAAATAATCAAGCTGCCTTCCACTTAATAGTCAAACTCCCTGTCTTTCTACTATTCTGGCTACCTAATGATGCAATCAACTGATTTCTCTTCCACTTTAAAAAACAACAACAACCACCCCTCTTACCTGTAGCTCTTCATTGTCTGGTCTTAGAAATATTCAGATAACTACAACATTTTCTTGAAACAGAAGAGTAGATGGTCTTAAATATCCCAGAGAACACGCAAGGGAAATTTCCCCACATTTCCCAATCAACATTTGTTAGAAAAGTCACTTGAAGAATACCTTTTCCACATGGTGTAGCAATGTTGTGGTGGGGAGCATGTGTGAGTTTGAATCAATACTTGCCAAGAGTAAGCATATTGCCCAAAAGAGAGGAAATGACTACTACATATAGATATACATGAAGTTCCTTTTTTTGTGTGTGTGATGCTGTTTCTTTTCACCAGTGAAAATCCATTGGTTGTTGATACTTAGATTTTCAATGAAGTTGAAGACCTGTCATTCATAGGAGACCTTCATTGAAGTAGGTCATTTATTTAATTAATTGAAAAATGTGTTCATTTCCCTCAGATTATCATTATGTTCTCAAGCTTTATTGGCTTAATCCCCAAAATTTTCACTGTGTATCTCTAGATATCTGTGTATGAGATATCTAATTTCCACAACCCAGGTACAGTTAGAATAAAATAAAAAGTGAAAGGAAACTCTTGCTATAACCACAGATCTCAGGAATAGATTGTTGGATAAACTAGAACCGCAACAGAAAATGTTTCAGCAAAAACTTCCTGCAGAAAAAAAAGTCATTAAACCCCAAATGACTCAGGGAGTTCAGACAGTAAATGCCAGAAACAACTATATCTATATAAAATATATATTTAAAGACATAGCTTCCTTCTCATCCATTTCTTCAATTGTGTGGGAATTTAGTGGTTGATTAAACCTCTCATTTGCTTTGTCATAGACTATGACAGCCCTCTGGTCTGCTCTTATTGTGAGCAATTGCTGACACTGGCTGCTTTCTCAGAGCATCGTGAGAATGTTGGCCTTTTCAAGAACAGTGCCAGTTCTCTGGAAAAACAACAGTTGAAGATTGAGCAGTTCCCTTCCTGAGCTGCCCCTTCCAGCATTTCAGAAAGATGCTATTCTAAAAGGTTCTGCTGTACTTAATTTTTAGGTTATTGCCCTTATTACTGAGATCTGATTCTATGATGACTTGCATGCTTTCCATTGTTATAGTGTTTTCTGTATCATACAGTATTAACTCCATAATCATCTAGATCAGATGTCAAACTCGTGTCATCATGGCGTCATCACGTGACGTATCGGGATTTTCCCCCCTTTGCTAAACCAAGCAGAGGCAGAGCCAGTACAAGACACATCTGCCCTGCGGGCCGTGCGTTTGACACCCCTAATCTAGATTGCAGGAAGGTCCAAATATAACATATAAATAAACCATCAACCAACAAGAGAAACGAGCAAAGCCATTGCAAAGCAATGCCAGTACAAGGTCTGAAAATTAGTGCCTCTTAACAAATCTGAACACCAATTTCCCACAAACCAAAACAATGTGCCATAAGTATAACAAGTCAAAATACATGGACATGTGCAAATAATGTTTTACAATACCTTTACGCATGATGCATCTAGTAGCCATTCAGTTTTGATGTATACATCATTGTTTTTCTAGTTCTTAGTGGATTTTCATGATCCACTGAGGTCATAATCTACTTCTAAGGTTCTCATCACTTCCTTTTAATATGTTATCTTGGTGTTTCTGCTTCACTTTATAAAAGGGATGGTGACCACAATTCAATCATACCAGGAATTAAAGGGATTTTATGTGAGATTGTAATACTGAATAAGTGAATTATTGATCTAAATCCATTCCCATCAACAGAATAATGTAAACCAACCAGATTAGCTGAGGCAAATACTTTGACTTTTAAAAGCTATAAATCTGGAAATAAGAAAGTAAAAAAAAATGTGGATATATAACATTTATACAAACCCTTGTATTAGCAATAAAAGCTAATATATCTTAGATATTAAACTATATACATGATTATATGTATGTATGCCTTCAAGTCATTGAAGGCAACTGCCTGGATGAGTTCCTGCTGTTTTCTTGGCAAAAATTCAGAAATGGATTGCCCTTGTTTGCTTCTTAGGGATAAGAGAGTGGAAATGGTCACTTTAAGCCTAAGGTAGGACTAGAACTCTAAGTTCCCAGCTTAGTGCCTTAACCACTACACCAAACTGGGGTTCATAATTAGCTTTCTAAAAATTCTGTAACATCATGTCAATTTAGCCAGACTATTGCAACACGCTCTACATGGGGTGGTCCTTGAAAGGCATCTGGAAACTCCAGTTGGTTCAAAATGCAGTGTCCCACAAGGTTTTGTGCAGAGGTAGGTATGCACATGTGTTACCCCTCCTGTGGGAGCTGCCAATTCACTTTCGGGTGCAATTCAAGGTGCTGGTTGACATGTTTAAAGCCCTTCTTGGTTTGGGACTGGGTTATCTGAAAGACTCTTGTGGGTCACATCCATCCGATCACCTAGAGTAGGGAGGCAAGGAATGTTGCGAGTTTTGTCCACTAAGGAGGTCCATCTGGCAGGTGGTTCCCTTCCTTCAGAACATCATCCCCACAGAGTTTAAACTGTTCCCCACTTTAAGACTCTTCCGTAAAGCCCCGAAGACTTGGTTTTGCCAGCGGGATCATTTCACTGTATGTTGTCATGGGGCTAGGTACTGGGGTTTTTAAATTATTATTTCCTAAGTAGTTTTTATTGCCTGGAAGCTGCCCAGAATCGCTGTCAGAAATATACCATGGATTAGCAATTGATATAATAACTAATAACAGTGAAAAGATATTTATAGGGCAGGATCTGTCTATACCTACAAAGGTCAGAATCATGCAGGAAGTTATTTTTTCCCATGACACTTTTGGAAGGGAAGAGTTGGCCTTAAAGAAGAATCAGGATAGAAAGAGTACTGATGCTTTTGAATTTTGATGCTGAAGAAACTCTGAAGCATATGATAGCCAAGAAAGGATACAAATGAACAATAAAACAAATCAATTTTTACCAATAAATTACAAGACTCATCATATTTTGGACACAAGATGATTGATAGCAGCAGTGGTTAAGTACTACATTGGAAAATTGGAAAAGTCAGGCTGGCATAAATCATCCTGAAGGTAGTCTATCTATATGAACTCCAATAGTCAACAGTTATTTATTTATTTAGTGTATCGCATACAATGTGAGGGAAATCTACACATGCTAGACACAATGCAGTCCTGACTGCCTACATTGCTGGTTCATTCTGTTCTGTGCTTGAATACCTATCCTTAGTGCCCCACAGGGGATGAACTAACCTACAGCAGCTAACTAGCTGGCTCTTCTGGGTTTCTCTACCACTCTTGCCTTTCCTTGCCTGCCTTGTGTTGCATTGTTTCACATCTGGCCAGGTCCAGTGCTAGCTTTCACTTCAGCACACATGAACACAGCTAGATTTTTCCCACCAAAGTGGTACCTATTTATCTACTCGCACTATTGCATGCTTTCAAACTGCTGGTGGCCAGGAGCCAGAGGGCAGGCAGAGGGAGCTCACCCTGTCTTGTGCAGCCAGGCTCGAACCACTGGAGTGCAGATCATTTCTGGCCAGCTGTTACAGCCCCGTTAAGTCATTCACTTGCCTATAGCAGGGGTTCCCAGCCCTGGCCATTTCAAAATAAATAGACCAACTACCAGGATTCCACAGCTATCATTGCCTTTGTTAAGAATTCTGGGAACTGAAGTCCACTCATTTTCAACTTACCACAGTTGGAAAGCACTGACCTATTGGATGATGTATTATACACCTAGTCATGTATTCTGATTACTCAAATATAAGTTCTCATATGTCTATAGCATATTGTACCTAATTTTAATTATTTTGTTTAAAATTGGATTTTTGTCATTAATCTTTTTCTTAATGTCTACATGGCTTCTCTCCTGAATCCTTTGGAAAGCTAAATTTATATTGTAACATGACTTTTGAGTAAGAGATGGAGATTTGCAATTGCTAATGAACTTCTGGGAAGCCCTTGATATCTTCTTACATGATAATTGATGCTTTTTTATTTAAAGTATGTGGTGTGCAGCTACATTTACTGGAAAACATTCTCTCTGGATTTCAGAGACATGCTCTTTGACCTCCCCCCCCCAGGAGGATTGTTTTGGCAAATCACAGAAGCACTTTATTACCAGATGGAATTGCTTAGATCTTTAAATTCTAAACCCAAATGAGCAAGAAGCTATGTAAACAAGTCTTCAATAGGCAGTTCCTTCTTAGAGCCTTTCCAAAATAACAAAAAGTTTATGTGAAAATGTACAGGTTTCACTGATAAGATTTTATGGATTCAGAAACTATATTTTTGCCCTGAATTGATTCAATCTTCTATTCTTCCTATGGAAATATTTACTTCTGAACAAATTGTCATCGTCCTCGGGTCAATCGGTGAACCCCAGCTTTATATAATTCTCTTCACAGGAGAAAAGTAATTGTGAATTGATATTCAAGTGCTGTATTGCTTTAATCACAGCAAATTGATTTATCATTGCCTGGAAAAATACAAAAAAAAAAGAACTTTTCGGTTCCCAATAATTTAAGGATTGAAGTCCACAAGACCCCAAATTGTACCATGAAATTCAATGTTCAATATTTTTAAAGAAAATGAATTGTGGCCCTGAAAGCCACAAGTAAGCCTCTTAATTCACATCTCTCTCTTTTAAAATAACTGAAACTGGAAAGAACTTTGGTCTAGACTTTCAAAGCCCCCTCCTCTAATTAGATCACTGCATTGGCTGCTATGGTCCTGCTGTTCTAAGGCAAAATTAAGTCATACATTAAGTGAAAGACTCCATCCCAAAGAAAACAGATGTTTGCCCCCAAGTTGTAATCCTTCTCTGTTCAGGTAAATACTACTAAACCATCCTGCTGTTAATGTGTAGTTCAATATTGATGTTTTATGGATGTTTTTACCTTATGAGTTTTCATTTCTGCTTTGGGAAGTTCCTGGATGCTAAGAAAGTACAGAATTGTTCCTTCCTAATCAGTCCTATGCTACTGTACTTCTTTTAGAAAGGGCATTATTTTAAACATCTAAAGATGTTTTAGTTAAGTAGGACTTGCCCCCATCAGACTCAGGTGATCAGGAAAATTATTAGGCGGATCTATTTCCCTTGATATATTCTTGAATCTATTTAATATCCCAGACTTCTATGACATTTTAGATGACATTAACAAAGATATCTGTAAAACAAACTTGGATAACAGGCAAACCTACCAATATTATTCAACTACAACTCAATTGTCCATCATTAGTGGCCAAACTGGCTAGGACTCATGGAATTCAGAATTCAGTAATATTTAGGTGATGTCGTTCATCCCTACTTCCAAGCACCTCTGAATCTCATAGATTCTACTTGTCAGGCAAATTCCAGAAAACAACCAAAGTGTGATTTCTCCACCTACCAGATGCTACAAGGTATTATGTTGTTATGGATTATGTATGGGTTTTGCTCATCTAGTATCCTGAAAATGGAATGGATAGAATAGAATAGAATAGAATAGAATAGAATAGAATAGAATAGAATAGAATAGAATAGAATTCTTTATTGGCCAAGTGTGATTGGACACACAAGGAATTTGTCTTGGTGCATATGCTCTCAGTGTACATAAAAGAAAAGATACATTTGTCAAGAGTCAAGAATCATACGGTACAACACTTAATAATAATCATAGGGTACAATAAGTAACAAAATCATACTAAGAAACAGTCAATATAAATCGTAAGGATACAAGTGACAAAGTTACAGTCATACAGTCACAGTGGGAGGGGATGCGTGATAAGGACTGATGAGATTAATAGTAATAGTAGTGCAGACTTTGTAAATAGTTGGACAGTGTTGAGGGAATTATTTGTTCAGCAGAGTGATGGCATTAGGGAAAAAAACTATCCTTGTGTCTAGTTGTCCTGGTGTGCAGTGCTCTATAGCATCGTTTTGAGGGAAGGAGTTGAAACAGTTTATGTCCGGGATGTGAGGGGTCTGTAAATATTTTCACAGCCCTCTTTTTGACTCGTGCAGTATACAGGTCCTCGAATGAAGGCAGGTTGGTACCAATATTTATCATATTGTTTTGCCATTTTATTGTATAGCTTTGCTTTTTATATTTATATGCGTTAAGGTATGATCAAATACTTTGAAATGAGGAAAATATACAAGACTCTTTCAAAGCAGGTAATGGAAGCAGAAAGTTTGATCTGGTAGGTATAAGTTTATGTAGCATGTGGAAATTCCAGAATGAAGACTTCTAAGATGACAGATCAAGAGATGGTTCATCACTGCATGCTGGATGAAGTGACACTCATGTTGACAAATGGCTGAATGAACAAGAACTGGAAATGGCAAAGCCTCATCAGCAATTATGCAAGTGAACGGGAACTCTTCATTCTTTGGCCCGTCACATAGAATGACATACTATACATGGTGGCCTTCCCTTTGAGTTCGCTTCTAGAACTCAAATTTAACCTGACCACCTTTGTTTTGAATAGTTGTAGGAGAGTAACTGAAGGATTTAAACATTTCAATTCAGAAAGTGAAGAATAAAATGGATTTGTTTCTTTGCAACTATTTTCTCCAGAATCATTAGAACAAATAAGGGCACTGGAAATACCAAGAACCTCTTTACAATTCTATTTTTCTTGGAAATAGTTATGTATTTTTTGCCAATTGTACCTCATCAGACTCCACATAGGTGGCAAAATTAGAAAAGGAAGAATAGCATGGAAGAATAGCATGGCCTTTAGCACTGCTAGTCTGAAATGAAAAACATTAAAACTGTAAAAGTAAATAACCAGTCTTATTTGTAGCAAGTTAATTAGGATGGAATCTCACATTTCTTATCTGGACTGTGTAGCTTCTTCTCAGATACAGTCACTCACACATACACAATTCTGTGGCTAAAAGGCATAACAACATAACAATTAATACCGCATTCCAACATGCATTTTGGAGGTGGGAAGGGTGGGCAAGTATTATTCACTTTGCCATACAGGTGGAGATTCCTAACATCCCAGCCTAGTGCCTGCAGGTCATTTGAAAGCAGGCAGGGTCACAACCATGCAGATCTTATGGGGAATGTTGATGCAGAAAAGCTACACCCCATTCCTAAGAGGTCTGT
Source organism: Naja naja (assembly GCA_009733165.1). Classification (NCBI taxonomy): domain Eukaryota; kingdom Metazoa; phylum Chordata; class Lepidosauria; order Squamata; family Elapidae; genus Naja; species Naja naja. The sequence goes on along the minus strand of CM019153.1, from coordinate 18,661,009 downwards.
AAGGGACACGCATAAGCGCACAATCATGCCTACCATCCCTGTCCTATTGTCCCCAATTGTTAATTCCTATTTCTTATATTTAAACTTAAGTTTATTCTTATTTCTATTGTATTGTAAGCTTTTGACTAAATAAATAAATAAATACACTCCTTGGGTCTAGTAAGATGACATTACTTAATAGAAGGGAAGCATGTTAATTGTTGGATGTTACTGAATGGTCAGGGACAATGGGACATATCCATTCTGTGGGAACTCTCTTCGCCATAAGTCATCTAAAGCTTTATCAATGCCAACTAGCACCTAGAATTCCACTCAAAAGTCCATTGATAACTGGTACAGCTCATTCAGTAATGGTGCCACGGAGGTATACCAAAGCAGACCCATAACTACTACTTTAATACAGTATTCTATAGTTGTAGCTTTCTAATAATCTTTAAGGGAAGCCTTGTGTAAGACACCCTGTAATAACCCATGAAGCACAAGTAATTGTGAATAAGGTGTCTTGATATAGGAAAAGAAGCAATTGGTACACCAGGCAAATCTGTGCTATGTTTTTCCTGTAGTTGACATTTGCTGTTCCAGCAAGAACTGGGACTCTGTGGAAACCCCTATTACGAATTTTGCTTAGTGGAATGAAACGGTATCGAGAACATTGTAAATAGATAAACCAAATACCTTGTCACTTACTTTCTTCATACAATCTCTCAGTGGTGTCCCACCTGCATTCCCTTCTATATCTAACTTGACAATCACACAGTCCTTGAAAATAGTTACACTGAATTACAGGGAAAAGTTGAGCTAGTGAGAACTCAGTGACAGGCCCCTAAGTTGGATTGCTTATGACACCATGGTCCTGGTTTTCAGCTGATTTCAAGGCTTGTTCATTTTAGAAGGCAAATCAAGCCAAGTGAGGGAGAGGAATTTGCCTACAATGAAATGAAGTAGTCAGACTGCATGGCACTGGTATGCAAACAGAGGTTAGCTAATGTTACTTTTGACATGCAACAGTAGATCATTGGAAGTTGAATTCAGGCTGGGTTGGGGGGGGGTGTCTGATTGAAGACATGTGCATTCCTTCCTTTAAAATGCTTAGTAGACTGACCTTATGCCAAGGAATGCAAGATATGTAGATAACTGAAGTTATCTCAAAGTAACAATATTATATGGACATACCACCGTATTTAAATTCATTAGTTTCATTAGTGCCCTCTTCCATTAAATGTATAAAAACAATGCTCTTTAAAATGACTAACTTTATTATATGAAAGCCCTTGGCTAGCAAAACGTACAGGAAAATGCACAGTTGCGTACTGGGATTTTATGCTTGGTTACTAAGAATCAGATATAAAAACAGTACTTCTGTTGCAAACATCATAGCAATTAATAGTGCAGACTCCCATAATCTAGAGCAGTGGTTCTTAACCGGGGCGATATCGCCCCCCAAGGGGCGATTTTGTTTTTCAGGGGGGCGGTAGAACGAAAAGGGGCGACCTGGGGGCGAAGGAATGGAAGGGGGACGATGGAGGGAGATATATTGGGAGGCAGGGAGAGAGAGAGAGAGAGAGAGAGAGAGAGAGAAGCAGTGGCACGTTACGTGCTGCCATGGCCACGTTCGACACGCCGCCCCCCTGCCGCCCCTTAGCGCCCCTCTGCTGGCCCCCTTGGCCTTGGGGACGCTAAGAGGTGACGGGGGCGGCGTGTCGAACGCAGCCACGGCGGCACATAACGCACCACCTCTTCCACATTGGAGGCGCCGGCTCCGGAGCGTTACTAGTCAATGGGTGAATGTGCAGGGCTGGCGGCTTGAACGCCCCCCTGCCGCCTCTTAGAGCCGCTCTGCTAGCCCCCTTGGGGATGCTAAGAGGCAGCAGGGGGGCGTTCAAGCCGCCAGCCCTGCACATTCACCCATTGACTAGTAACGCTCCGGAGCCGGCGCCTCCAATGTGGAAGAGGTGGTGCGTTATGTGCCGCCGTGGCTGCGTTCGACACGCAGCCCCCGTCACCTCTTAGCGTCCCCAAGGCCAAGGGGGCCAGCAGAGGGGCGCTAAGGGGCGGCAGGGGGGCGTTCGAGGCGCCGGCCGGCTCTGCTGTTTCATCCATTTTGGTGCCGGCTCCGGAGCGTTACTACAGTCAGTGGGTGAACCTGCAGGGCCAGCGCAGTTTCACCCATTTTGGCGCCGGCTCTGGAGTGGTGCTACAGTCAATGGGTGAGCCTGCAGGGCTGGCACCTTGAACGCCCCCTGCCGCCTCTTAGCGCCCCTCTGCTGGCCCCCTTGGGGACGCTAAGAGGTGGCAGGGGGGCGGTTATGTTGGGGGAGGGGGGCGATGACAACTTCATCAATGGCTCAAGGGGGCGATTCTTTCAAAAAGTTTAAGAACCACTGATCTAGAGCATGCTTGATCAGTTTTGGCATGTGGAGAAAAGAATCACATAACCATTCTTTGGCAATATAGGTGGCCCTTGGTTAACAATGACAATTGGGAATAGAATTGCCATGTTAAGCACTGCAGTTGTAAAGTGTGATGTTACACAACCGTATTGCTTAGTGCCAGCAATTCGGGCACTCCAAATAGCTATTATTACATGAATCATTGTGAGTTGTTAAATGGGGATATCACTTGGTCACTATTTGTGATCATTGCTGGGTTTTGGCAAGTAAATCAGTAGGGAAGCCAGCAGAAAGTCACGAATGGTGGCCACATGACACATGATTGTGTGTAACTGTAAGAATGCTGTAATAGCCAGAACCCTGAGGATCAGTCATAACCACAACTCTTTCAGCATTCTCTAAAGCAGGGGTCGCCAACCTTTTGGACCTCAGGGACCACCAAACTCATAATTTTAAATCCCAGGGACCACTAACCGGTTCTGTGGGTGTGGCCTAATTTGTGGGTGTGGTTTGGTGGTCATGTGACTAGCTGGGCATGGCTTGTATGTAAATATTATAAATATTTATATCAATATTGGATTTTTTATAAAAAAAGAGCAACTTTTACCTAAAATCAGGCAAAGCAGGCAGGCAGATTGAATTGCTCACAGAATCAGTTTCATTCTGATATCATCGGCTAGCTCAGTCTGTCACATAAAATTTGCTAGCAAGCAAACTCATAAAATTTGCTAGCAAGCAAACTCACAAAATTAACTTACAACACACCATGTATGTAAATATTTAATTTTTTATTTAAAAAAAGAGCAGTTTTTACCCAAAATCAGGCAAAGCAGGCAGGCAGATTGAGTTACACACGGGATCATTCAGTGATCTATCTATCTGCCATCGGCTAGCTCAGTCTGTCACATAAAACTTGCTTGCTGTGAGTCTGCACTGAATAATAGAACCTTCAGTCCTAAGGTTCGGCTGTGCTTAAAAGCAGAGCCAAAGATCTAAAGAGTAGCTAGAAAGCAAGAAATCCAACCATTTCCTGCTTCCTAGCTAATCTAAATCTCCTGGCACAGCAGAACAGCTGATGGTCAGAAAAACAGCAATTTAGCAGGCAAGTTTTCTGGGTAAGAATTGAGTAGGCGGGGAGGGTTCCCACAGGTCATGTGGGAGGCGCAGCCTTGTGTTTCTGCGCAGTCTGGGTTAATTGCTTTGCGGGGGGGGGTGCTCTGGGGGTGAGATTTCTCTGCGGCCCACCAAAATTTTCTTATGGCCCACCAGTGGGCAATGGCCCACTGGTTGGCAACCGCTAGCCAGCTGGCTGGAGAATTCTGGGAGTTGAAGTCCACAAGTCTTAAAGCTGCCAAGTTTGGGGACCCCTGGTCTAAAGTTTGAATAGTCACTGAATGAGTAGTCATTAAGCAAGGGCCACCTGTACAAAATAAGATCTGTTTAAGGTATCCTTTGCTTCATAGGATAACATTCCTGGAGATACCGACTTTGAACTTAGGTTCTAAATATTAGATTTTTTTTCCTTTCCCTTTTTAAGCTACAGATTGATACTCACTTTGAAAAGGCAGATATGAAACTTCAAAAAAAAAAGAATATTGATTTACTCTGTCACCTGGACAAACTTATTATGAATAGGTAAACTCTATTTACTAACAAGCACATATTCATTTGATATACTGTACATTCAAGCATAATCATAGAAATTAAAGAGGTGGATAAGATTGAGTTATCTTTGGAGATCTTTGATTCTATAAATAGGGATTAATTGGCATTAAGTGCCTAAATAATGGGAATAGCTTCAGTCCGTTCAGTGTTTTCTAGACAACATATCGAATGCTAGTACTCAATGATGCAACAGTTTAAAGCCAAGTCCTGCAAAGTGGTTGACCAAGCAGGATAATTTTATCCTTTTTTTCAAAATAGAAAAAAAAAGATAAGAAGGAGAAGTTAATGGACAGATAAATTTCACACAACTGAAGAAATGTTGCCCATCAAGGTCCTTTCTCAAGAGTTTTCTTTAAATAAGGAGGAAGCATCCCAACAATGAGACACATTATGTCCTGACCCCAGCATCTATGCTGAACCAGCAGTATTTCTCATTGTTCCCAGCAATATTTCTCACTGTTCTCATGCTGGATCAGTAGACTCTGCCTCCTCAATTCAGTCCTTATGAATACAATATTTGAAGGTAAAAAAAAATCAGAAGACAGGGAGGGATAGGACGAACCAACTAAATATATCAACAGCTGAACTAATAGGGTTATTTGGAAGTCTTTTGTGATGAAAATTAAGCCTTATCTTTACTTTTTACTTTTCTTGCAGGCTCACTAGCTTTGTGAAATGGTTAGTTGTACAAATTTGAAAAACAAATACATACATCCAAATGAACTCTGCTCTGGGCAAGCACTCATTGGCCAATTGTGCATCCGTGGAAATTGAACGCATAAGCTCCTGCTTGTCAATACCCTTGCTACGTGGAAATCTGCTTTTGACTTTGAGTTCTTCTACCAGTTTTTCCAGTGAGTTTGTTTTGGGTCTCAAACTTAATGGATTTATCACAGGACTCCCCAAATAATTAGCTACTGTTTTATCTCTGAATGAAGAACATGGAATAATGGCCTTAAATTTACATTCAGGTTGAATTCTAGGGGAAAGAATAAGTTGACGAAGGACTAGCATTGCTTGTTCATATTCAAGCAACGTCAAATAAAGCATCGATCAGCAACATTTGCTCTGAAAAGGAAGCTATGTGGATTTTTGAATACATAGTTGTTTTGCCTTACCTAATTTCTGTTGAGATTTTATATATTAATTCCTGTAAACAGCTAAAAACCAAGAGCTAGGAAATCACATGCAAAGATTGAAAGAAAACACTGAAAATGTAAACCAGAATCAGATACCAAGATTCTGAATAACATCAATAACAAAATATATGGTTGTTGAATTGAAGTCCCAATGAAAATGTATTTATAATTACTCTCTCTGCTTTTGCAAGCTTGTTATATTTTGAATATTTTTCCACAAGTAACAGTATGATCTTTTTCCTTCTGATTTGAATCCTATGATTTTCCATACACGTGCTTTTGTTCTTGTACATTCAGGAAAATTCCAAATTGCTTTAACTTTGACAGACAGAAGTCAGTCAATATATAACTATATATTCAGTTCCCTTTAGGTAGCGGAGTCTGTGTATTCTTTTCCAGTTCAGATCCATTCTGACCACAGAAGGACATTTCCAGACATCTTGAAGTTTCTTTGAAATGGAGACCTGTTCAAGACTGATTCCCCCTCAACCAGTTTATTTAAATCAGAAAGATTGGGGACAATAAACTGATATGACCTATGTATTTATTCACCAGACATATCAGCATTAAATTTGTTTTACTATTTTACTAATGGCAACTTTAACATTTTATGGAACTTTTTAAAACAAATCAAATAAGTAAGCCATCTAAAATAATATATGAATAACCCCACAATTTAATAGATTTTGGAATAAGCTTCCTTCTTTATTTGGACAACTCATATTTACTGGACTAATCTACATTTAATCAGTATTTTACTAGAAATCAGTTCATCTACATCCATTACATAATTATGCAAATAATGTAATTCAATGCAAATAATATAATTTCTCATTTAATGGACATTTAGATTTAGCAGACATTCCTCTTGTGCAAATGGTCCATTAAATTGAGGTTTTACTTATTCTCTGGAAAATGGTTTTTAATTTTCTTCCTTTACTTCTGTCTTTAAAGGAGATTTCAAAGAATTGAGAATACATTTTTTATAATTTCTAGTTCAATTTAAATTCTTTTGGATTTTCTAAGACTAATTTTTAAACTAGTAACGTAACAACTTCTGTTTCAGCAAACATATTTACAAAGGAAAAGAACCTGTAAGCAGAAAAGCATTATTTCAATAGTAATTTTCCTTTTCATCTGCACTCGTAACTCATATAAATTACACTAAACAACACTTTTGTTTTTAATAAAATTATATTCTGGTAGAGAACTTCCAATGCTTTATGTTTTTTTCAGACCTGATAGCAGCATCTGATACACAATCTGATACTGTTTTCCCAGTTAAGGCTCTTTTGACTCCTTTTTATCTTCAAGTTAATACTTGAAGATGGTATTGCATGGCTGATTACTGGCCCAGGAACTTTCCCATATACAATAATGGCTTGTTTAACCTTTAAAGTCTTTCTCTGAGTTCCTAGATTCATGATCAGGATTTCCAATCACAGCAATGCTTGTGATCCTTGATAATGAGCAGAATGTATTCCGATAATTTTATCTTGAAAATCCTCTCTTGGTTTCAAGTCAAGGAAGGATATGTCAAAGATTTGTAAGGTTTCAGCCAGGATCTTTCCATTTTCTTTTGTTTCCTTTCACTTATTTCCTGATTGTCTCAGTTTCTCCCATTTGCAAGCTCTGAATCTTGATGGAAGTCAATGGACATTGTATTTTGCAGCAAGTAGCTAGTTTTTATTGGATGAATATCTGTAGAATCATGGGTTTTTTGATGGAGCAGTCCAAATTTTTTATTGGTACATAATAAGTATGCACACTTATTTCCTGAGCTGTTACAAACTTAAGTGCCATACAGTTAATATCAAATCTTAGCAAGTGGTTTCCATAAAGGTTTATCTTCAATTTGGCCTTTTAATCTCTTCATTTGTGTGATAATATAATCTATCCACCACTGACTAGCTCTTTTCGTCTTTTTTCTTTCAACTTTCTCCAGCATTATCGTTTTCAAGTTTAGATTACTACAAATAAGCTCCTAGCAGGTTCCAAATTTTTCTATCCCCTAATTCTGAGCAGTTGTTGCTCAGAATTTCCATGCTATCCTCATGTTTCACTGCAAGACACTGTTTTTCACTAGCTCTCCATTTAAACTACTGATGTTTGCATTTATATCCCTCAAGTAATAACCTCCCACTGCACTCTCTAGTATTTAGCATTCTTTCTCTTAGAATCCTGTTTAGTTCCTTGGATTTCTCTGGGCAGGATCTTTCTGTTCTCCTTTCCAAAGTTGTAATCTCCTGGTTTTGGGTTTTCAGATCTTCTTCAAACTCTGTTTCATCTTGCCTTTGCCTCTCTAATGGTATTTAAATAGCAATAGCACTTAGACTTATATACTGCTTCATAGTGCTTTATACTGCTCCATAGTACATAACCCCCTCTAAGCAGTTTACAGACTCAGCATATTTCCCCTTCATTTTACCAACTTCGGAAGGATAGAAGGCTGAGTCAACCTTGAGAATCAAACCCCTGGAATGAGCAGTGAGTTAGCCTGCAGTTTTGCATTCTAACCACTGCTGCTTAAAAGGAGCTTTTTATTTGACAAATGGATTAGTATGTTACCATTAACCCACTCACCAATATTGCATTCTTCTTAAGTTTGGCCATTTTTAAATACTTGTTTATATTGATGAGGGTTGTAGGAGCATTATCACCAATGTGGGCACTCTTTTAAAATGTATGTTAATTGTGTTGGGTATTTAGATTCTGTCTTGTGTACATTCAGAGTAACTGACAATAACAAGTCAGAAGAGAAATTATTAAATATATTACATACAATTAAAATATCTCAGCTAATTCATACTGAAAAAGCACAGTTAAAGAGGAAAACTCAACTCATAGCCTAAAAGCAAATGAATAATGAGTAAGTGTAATACCTAATAGTTTGGGAATATTATTCAATCATAGAGGATTTTACAGATTATTTAAAATAAACTGAATGATAGGGGAAAAAAGCGATCATTTATTTCCATGTACAGCACGTACTTTTCACCAGTTTCAAAACCCTAGCGTGTTGTAATGGAATAGCACATCTGAGCTATTTGTTGTTACTCAGATAGTTAAGAAAGTACATTTACACAATCTCACACTCAATTTCTTCCGAAAAATACAGTATCATCTACAATTTCAAAAAATGACTGAGAACACATGCAAGACTCAGAGACAATTGTTTCATTTTTAAGGAGTTGACTGAATATAAGAAATAGAAACAACAAGTCCATGCCTTTGGCATGATTAAGAAACTCAGAATTACACAAAAGAAAATTTAGACAATTTATAGAAGTTAATGGAATTTTAATTTGTGTGTGTTTATGTGCATAAAACATGACTGTATTTTAAAAAAAAATTTGTGACAAGTAAAAAGATAGTAAAAATATTAAGAAATTACACTTAAATTGCTCATTTATTCATCTTTAGTTTTCTCTTTTTTGATCTACAAAAACAGAGATAGGCTGAGACATTTAGGAAGTGCAATAATGATTTTGAAAGGCATAGGTTTAGATCTTCCACACATTTTGGTCCAGCAGTAGTTGTATTTTAAATTTTGTAATTAGGCTTCTTGCCTATAGGGAAGAAGTGCATGTGCAATATCTCTCAATCAGATATGCTAGATTTCAACACATAGAATACACACAATCAGTGTGGCCACTGACAAACAAGCTGGTGATTGCATCAGGAGTTGAAATCCAAAGCATTTACAGGGATTATCTGATGGGGAAAGTTTAGCTCAGTGCATTGAAAACTATGCAAAAATTCATTGTCTAATTATAATTTCTAGAAATCCAGTTGCTGATTATGCCAGCATAATTTTAATACAGAATGGCTTGCTTTTGAGAGTGAAAGCTTCATTTTATAAAAAGAAAGAAAAGAAAATAGTATTTTTAATAACCCAACATTTTGTTTTGTCAGGCTAAACTGGGGGAACGGAGAGTAGAGAAAAAATTAGTTTGCCTACTGGAAAATGACAGCTTTGTAATTGGCCATTTCTACTATGGTTGTTTGCCAAGAACACCTACGACACAATCTCAACATTTAGTGTGCTCACAGGAAGAAGACGGTTGCTTAACTCTCGATTAAGCCTTTAACAGTCATCTAACATAGACTACAACTAAAATCTTTAATGGTCCAGAATAGCTTGTTATTTGGATGTATTTTTAATGTTGTACAAACTCAGCCAAAGTGTTAAAAGGATAAAGTAACAATGAACATAAGCAGGAATCAATATGCTTTTTCACACTAGTATAGGAAAGATTTTGAAAACTGCATGTTTTAGTAGAAAAGAATCAATGTGGGGAATGGCTAAGATGTTGGGTCAGCCTCACGGATATTGAGGATCAAGTCTACCTTTGCCCTAGAATAGGGGTGCCAAACTCAATTTCACCGAGGGCCCCATCAGGGTTGCATATGACCTCGGAGGGCTGGATGTGTGAGGCTGGGGTGTGTGTGTGGCCATGGTGGCCATGACACGGGACTGCACCTCCGCACACATGGTGTTATAAAAATAGTGAGGCGTATATTTCTGTGGTTTTGTTTTTTTAATACATTCTTGATCTACTTGATCACCTTATGAGAGAGATCAGATCAAGAAATTGACTCCACAGGAAGACTAGAACTATAAATTATTGGCTATAGTAGCAGAATAGGCTATAGTAGCAGAATCCTACAAGCCTGAAAGGTAAAACATTTTACCTTTCCTCCCTTTTATAAGCTTCTGAATCAAGGACGGCCTCCTGCAGCACTCTGGCAGCCAAAACAGGACATGGGAGGGGCACCCCATTTTGGGCCTGGACAGCCTCCTGCAGCACTCTGGCAGCCAAAACAGAGCACAGAGGGCTGCACACAGCCCACTGTGTCCGGTTCTGGGCCTGGACGGCCTCCTGCAGCACTCTGGCATCCAAAACTCCATGCCCCATTTTGGCTGCAAGAGTGGTGCAGGAGGCCATCCAGGCCCAGAAAGGGGCGTAGGGGCTGCATGCAGGCCCCCCTCACCCCATTTTCAGTAGCAGAGGCACCGTGGGCCAGTCCTTTGCTATTTCTAGGCTGGTCCCGTGGGCCAGATCTAAGCACCCCATGGGCCGGTTCCACCCATGGGCCTTGAGTGCCCTAGAAGCTCACTAGGAAACTTTGGACAAGTCCTTCTCCCTCAGCCAAAGCACAGGACTCCTGGTGGGAGGAAAACTAAAAGGACAGAGAATGAAGCATCCTTTCTTGAGCAACTATACGAAGGGTGAGATACAAGTCTGAGAAAGCAACTAATATAAAGCCAAAGTTGTGGACACCCAGCAAAACTCTTACGGATCTTTTGTCAGATACTGCAATGTTGTTCAATATGATGACTGTGATTCAAACCACTGTTCTTTCAAAATATTCCCAATCTAAGAACTTTAACCTAAGAACCACCTCCCTGTAGTATCATCCAATCAAATTCACTTTGTTTTAGGAAACATTAGCATTTATATTCACTGTATATTATTTCACCATCTTACTTTGTACCAATTCACACTTCCCTCATGCAATTTTCCCGTATTAACTCCTCTCTCTTTTTCATACCTACACATTTGCATGGTCTCTAATTATTTCTAGTGCATTCCTGAAAGTAATAGAGAAAAACAGGATAAATAAATTATGGTTTGCCCATATGGTGATACTCATTTTTAGGAAATGTATTAAGGCATGAGGCTTAAAGTACATGGTGTTTAGAATAAGAATATAAACAGTATTTGTTCTAAAATAACAACAAAACAAAACAAAACACCCATGCATATAAATACAGTGAGGTACAAATAACAGATGATGCATGTCTCACATGAACATTCCATATAGGTACACCATAATAATTAACTTTAATTAAATCTTTGGGGAGGAAAAATAAGATACTTTAGCTACTCTCTGTTTTGAGAGGTTAATCAATTCTACCTTACTTCAGAATAGATACACATCTGCAGTGGTATATGGGGATGACTTTGGGAGACAGCTGGGCAGCTGAACTTCCAAAAAGATTGTCGGTACGGCAAACATCTGATAAGGAATCCTCTCTAGTTTCTTAGACTACAAAGACAAATGGGAGATATGCTTTCAGGCTTGCAATATTCTGTTAACATAACCTTACAATAAAGTAAATTTAGTTCATCTGTTTGTGCTTCCTGTCTGGATTATCTTAGTAGGCTGGCATCTATCTTGCAAGTCTGGAAGTCCATGTCTCTCCTTTTGCTTTTCCAGCCCACATAAATTACAGAAGTTTCCATCTGAGATGTTTGCTTACACACACACACACAGACACTTTGTTTGCTTGCTTGCTGCCTAAGCTGCCATTGGCCCCATAGTTGTTTGGGGCTCTTCCACATTTTCCAAAGTCATTTCTGTTTCTGAGGATGAAGTGGACAGGATCATGCGGCGGCTGAGCTCCACCACATGTTTATTGGACCCGTGCCCTTCCTGGTTGGTTTATGCCTCCAGGAGGTCACGCGGCTGGCTCCGGGCAGTGGTCAACGCTTCATTGAGGGAGGGGCTGTTCCCTGCCGCCTTGAAAGAGGCGGTGGTGAGGCCCCTTCTGAAGAAGCCTGCCTTGGACCCAGCCGTGTTGAACAACTTTCGTCCGGTCTCCAACCTTCGCTTTTTAGCGAAGGTTGTTGAGGGTGTGGTGACCCAGCAATTGCCACTTTTCCTGGAGGAAGCGGACTACCTGGATCCGTACCAATCGGGCTTCCGACCCAGGTACAGCATGGAGACAGCATTGGTCGCGCTGATTGATGATCTCTCTAGGGCTCGGGACAGGGGTTTTTCCTCTGTCCTGGTCCTGTTAGATCTCTCAGCGGCTTTCGATACCATCGACCATGGTATATTGTTGCGCGCCTTGGGGGTTGGAAGTGGGCGCACTGTTTTACAGTGGTTCTCCTCCTACCTCTCGGGACGCCGCAAACTGTGTTGGCAGGGGGCAGAGATCGACTCGAGGTCTCTCACTTGTGGGGTACCTCAGGGGTCGGTTCTCTCGCCTCTCTTGTTCAACATTTATATGAAGCCGCTGGGGGAGATCATCCATGGTTTCGGGGTGAGTTATCATCAGTATGCTGATGATACGCAGTTATATATCTCCACCCGACCACATCAGTGATGCTCTCTCCGTGATGTCCCGTTGTTTGGAAGCGGTGCAGATCTGGATGGACAGGAACATGCTCCGACTCAATCCAGCCAAGACAGAGTGGTTGTGCATACCGACATCCCGTTCCAGTTCTGAGGTTCCATCTTTGGTCATGGGGGGAGGTGTTACCCCCCGTGGACAGGGCACGGAACCTGGGGGTCCTCCTGGACTCGCGGCTCAAGTTGGAGGAGCAGGTGGGAGCCGTGGCCAGGGGGGCCTTTGCCCAGGTCCGGCTGGTTCGCCAGCTGTGCCCATATCTGGACCGGGATGCCCTGTGCACGATTACTCAGGCCCTCGTTGTCTCCCGACTGGACTACTGTAACGCTCTCTACTTAGGACTGTCCTTGTATACCACTCGGAGGCTTCAGCTGGTGCAGAATGCGGCCGCGCGGGTAGTGTTGGGAGCCCCCCGATACTCCCATGTTACACCCCTCCTGTGCGACTTGCATTGGCTTCTGGTTGCCCTCCGGGTGAGATTCAAGGTTTAGTGTTAACATTCAAAGTCCTACATGGCATGGGTCCAGGATACTTACGAGAACGACTCCTCCCAGTTTCAAGTACCAACCGCCCGGTACGGGTGCATAGACAGGGCCTCCTCAGGGTGCCGTCCGCGATTCAATGTCGCTTGGCAGGGACTCGGGGGAGAGCCTATTCTGTGGCAGCCCCCACTTTATGGAATCTCCTTCCACTGGAGCTCCAGCTTGCTCCTGATCTCCGTCCTTCCGCCACGAGTTAAAAACCTGGCTGTTTTTACAATCTGGGCTATGCTGACTCCTTGGGTTTTCTTGATTTTAATCTTTGGGGGTTTTAATGTTAATTCGGCTTAGTTTGTTTAATACGGTTTTTAGGTAATTTATTGTTGTATTTTCTTTTAATCTGTGAGCCGCCCCGAGTCCTTTGGGAGAGGGGGTGGCATATAAGTCGAATGAATGAATGAATGAATGAATGAATGAATGAATGAATGAATGAATGAATAAATAAATAAATAAATTTCCACACACCATTACACCATCACTCCTTTTTTGTGTTAGTTTTTCCTCCAAAATATATATTTCACAAAGTGTATAATTTAAAGAATCCTACATAATTTCATTCAAAAAACTTTCTCTTCAGAAAAAAAAAGTTACTCAAAATACTTTCCACATACACGTAGGTGCCATTTTTACTTTATTTAAGGAAAAAATGGGTGGGAAACAGTAATTTATAATACACAAAAAAATTAGACATCACTGCAAAAAGGCTAGGTGTTTCCTTGTCACCAGTCTATTTTGCAGTTCTACAATTAGTAATTTTTACTGCAATTTTGTCATTTGTATTATTGTTTAAGCATCTTCATAGATGGCAATACCTGGGGTTATTTAAAAAAAACACACAAAAATGTGTACTGCTATCACTATGAAAACCTAAACCCCACAAAATCACTTTGAAATAAACCATAAATATGTGATGCACATTAGTGTAACAAAACCATTTTTGTAAACATTTTCTCCAACATAACATGTGCATACAATAAAAATAAAGTCACTGCATTCATACAGTTAGAATTACTTTGACATAGGATACAGAAATTATTACTTAAAGCTTAAACTAAACTAAGAGTACTCTTAATGCTTACCAACAGCACTGCTTTAAAATGGATTTCAACATTTTGTATGTAGTGGTTTCATAACACTGATCTGATTTGTAAAATTAGCCACCATGGATTTGTTTTTCCATCTTCTTTTCATTCTGATGGACAGAGCTTCACCAGCATATGAATCTGGCAGAATTCTTCAAAATTACAACATTCTTCCATTTGTGAACAGTAGTCTCTTTTTAACTATTTACATACATATATTTGCTTATATATATATATATGTATGAGTATGCATTGGGGTGTGTGTACACACACACGCATACAGACATGGTGGCTGAGAGGCAAGGGCAAAAATTAAATGAGTTTTAATCACATAATGTGATTCTAAACTTTTCCTAAGAGCCTCTGGCCCATTGGCTTTATTGTCTTATGCTACAGTTCCAGTGCCAGAGAGAATTCTATTGCTGGTGGCAACACCAATTTCCCGCATTCCCTTCATTTTCCACTATTCAATCGAGAGTTGACTTTTTTGACTGTTTGCTAAGAGGAATGAAGGGAAGTGAAAGTCACCTGTAATCTTGGGTCTGACATTCAGGGCTATCCAAATCCAAATCCAAATGCCAAGCAATTAAAGAAGGCATTATTGTTATTTTTTTGTGTTTTTTTTAAATCAAACCAGAAATTTGTTCCTATTCATTTTATACAAGATTACTTTTGAGGAAAGGAGAAACCCTTCCAATTCTTCAAAGAAATTGCTTAATAAAGAGGAGAAAGTTAGTAAGAAAAAAAACAGCACTTTTACTGATGACCTCAGTACTACTAACTCAGATCTAGACTCCTTCAATTGGTTCTCTTTGACACAAAGCAAGTCATTTGCTCTATGTTACTTGATCTGCCAAAGCCTCTTAACTGAAGAATCACACATAAGTTCCTAATTTTCATGCCATGAAACACTGGAATCCAATTCACTGATTAAAACAGCGAACTTAAGGCAACTGTCAACTAAATTACCTCAAATATCTTTAAAAGTTCAAAAATCATAATTATTGTTATCATGACACTGTGCATTATTACATCACCAACAGATAATTACACACTCAAGTCTTCTCAAGTAATAAACACATGTAGCCTTTCAAAGTATTAGTCTTGACAGATTTATTATGAAGGCCAAAATCTTCTCGATAAAACATAATTTTGAGGAGTTTTTCCCCTTTAAAAACATGGGACAGGGGAAAGAAAAAGATCCAAGAATTTAGATTTTACACTGAAACACAAGTATATGCTGCTTTAAAAAAACTGAATAAGAAGAATTAACTACATTCTTATAGTTTTAGAGCATTGCATTTTTAGAAAAGGAAAACCTTCCAAATTTCTTACAAAAGTATTGAATTTGCCTAGCTTTTGTTACTTCTGTGTTACTAAATCTCTCATGTTAAAGGTAAAACTTTCTGGATTTTAGGCTAAAATTCTTTAAGTTCCATTAACAATGAAACTGTTAAAAATAAAATTAAAAGACTTCTGTTAAAATAAAAAAAACCCAATTACTTAAGTCACTGCATTCCAGTCCTTGATCTAATTTAATCATTACAAGTGACTGCTGGTCTGATTTCTTAAAACATGGCATGAAAGTAACAGTCAAAACTGTAATCTGATAGTTTTGGTATCACAATTAAGTGGATATTAGTACTGGTTCATCTAAAAAAAATTTCTAAACCTAAACCACCTCTTTTATTGTATGCATTAGAAACAATGAGGTAGGCACAAAAATAAACATGTTTGGAATTTTTTTCCCCCAAAGGCTGGTAGTAAAAGCTGTTGCACATTTTAGGTTTAAACAAAAATTAAACCTTTAACTGAGGCAGTGCTAACACTGAAATTACCAAGTTCTGGCCTAATGAAGAGTCATTGTAGAAAAATGAACTATGCTGTTATGTTTTTTTAAAAAACCATTCACTGTGATTTTTAGGCAAAACTTGGTACACAGGAGAAGAAGGACTGAACTCTTGGCAAGGCCAAAACTTAAAAAGAAAATCATCCCACCTTCCCTAAACCACTGTGCCTTTCACATTTTTATAAATATTAACTTTTAAAACCTGCATCTTTCTCTTTTTCCACAGAGTCACATTACAAAAAAGAAAAAGAAAAGAAAAAGAAACGTCAATTAAATTACATTGTTAATATTACTATATTAAATTTGCCCCCTACTTCAGTGACACAGAGTCCACCTATGTCACCCTCCTGCACCTTCTCCTGTCTGCCTCCTTCCAAAAACGTTTTCCTGGTTAGTCTCTTCCTTTATTCATGAGGAGATCTGGAGCAGGGAAAGGAGGAAAAGGAGAAACCTGATTCTTTCTCTAGTGGGATCCCAAATCAGATAGCACCTGATGGCCAAAAGCACCAGCTGAACCCTGCAGCCTCAGTTTAAAAATGAAAAGAACCCAACACCAGTGATGCTGGCACACGCAATAGCATGTTTAGAGTGCAACATGGCAGGTCTGTACTCCAGTTGCAAATGATTCCAAGTTATGAAGACTCCAAAGGACAGCAAAACTAGAGAGCTTCTACCAGCTGAGAAGAGAAGTCCTGCCTAAAGTCATGAAATAAACTTGACTGCTTCCTCCAGACCGTACAGAGGCAAAGAAAACCTGTGAAGAAAGAGATAAAGAGAAAACAAACTCATCAGACAATTGAATGAAGGTGGGAAATCAACAGAAAGCAATCATGGGGCTGAATTTATTTACAGAACAAGGACAGCTTTTCTCACTCCTGTCATAATGCCTTGCGTGTGATGTACAGATACAAACATTATGGGAGTTTCAATCCTGACCCATCTGCAAGGGAGCAGGGTGAAAAAGATTGTTGTTCATTATTGGTGACATCCAAGCCTCTGTGCAATACCTGTTTGCCGCAGAAAAACCACATGGAAAGACATCTTACATGCTCGTTGATGTTAATTAAAGCTTTGCTGTTTTGATTCCAGGAATCAAAAGTTCAGTGTGCATCAAGAGCAGTGATGCTCTAATCCTTTTGCCCACACTCAAATGTCAGGGGATTGGTGTCATCGTTCATTCTTCCTTTCCTCTACAGTTATTATCAAAGTGCTAAACTATTAGAAGTTAGAAAATATATACATGTATACCTTACCTTGTCGTTACGTTCACATAGAAATTTGAGTCTTTGTGCTCTTTTGTGCATAAATACACCATCCAAATGTCCTGTTTCCACTGACCGTATTTCAATAGCTTTTTCTCCCCAGCCCATAATCTGATTAGATCGAATGTAGGCTTTAAGATAAAGAAAAAAGCCACTATTAAATATAATAATGAACAGTAATAATCTCCATCTTGGGCATTCTACATCCTCTTAATTTTTCATACAAAACAAAAATTACATTTAATCTTAATGACATAAATATTCACTTAAAAAATTGAAAGAGAATATTTAGAGTTTAGATAAGCTTTTTAACTAATTACCATCTTTTCTCTACTAATACAAGTTTGATCTAATGCTTAAGGCACCAGACTAGAAAACAGGTGATGGTGAGTTCAAGTCCTGCCTAAGTCAGGAAAGCCGGCTGGGTGACTTTGGCCAGTTGCTCTCTCTCAGCCTAACCCACCCCACCCCATTGCTGTTATGGGGAAAATAGGAGGAGGAATGGTCCTTCTGGAAGTCCAGAAACAGGCCTGTTGCAAAACAGCTTCCGGTAAGCCTCCATAGCCCGGGGCAGGCTGTTTTCACCCTCCCAGAGGCCCGGGGGAGACCTCCGACCCATGAGAGGGTGAAAAACGGCCCTCCCGGAAGTACCGGAAGTAGCAAAACGGGCCTGTTTCTGGCTTCCAGTGGGCCTCCAGAGCCCGGGGAGGCCGTTTTTTGCTCTCCCAGAGGCCCGGGGGAAGCCTCTGGAGCCTTGGGAGGGCAAAAACGGCCTCTCCGGGCTCTGTAGGCCCACCGGAAGCTGGAAACAGAAAGTTCCAGTAGCCCATGCCCACCATGGCCATGCTCACCCAGCAACTGGGCAAAGAACCAGTTGCTGGGATTTTTGAATCCCACCCCTGCATTCATAACGAATATTCTTCAATATTGTTTACCTTCCAATGTATACACAATTATAGTCTACAAATAACTGATTCTTTAATAATATTGTCAAGACAACAATACATAACATCAGATTATTTTTAGAAATATGTAAGTGGGTACAAGAAGCTTGAAATGTATTCTTTCTGAACTTGTTGGCATGCAAAAATATCCATGGGGTATTTTTCTGCAGTACATCTGAACACTTTATAGGTGCAATTATGCCTCCATGGTCAAGTTGTTTTTTTCATCCAAACCAACTAAATTTAAGTACAGATGGACTGAATAATATATAGGTATAGCAGCAATATAGTAACTATTATGTCCTCTGACTTAGCAATAGAAATAGAAATAGAAGCCTTGGTGGCTCAGGCTGTTAAATGCCTGCTCTTAAGATCCAGCTGTCTACAATTACTGTAGGCTCGAATCCCACCAGGCTCAAGGTTGACTCAGCCTTCCATCCTCTCGGGGTAGGTAAATTGAGGACCCAAGATTGTTGGGGGCAATTAGCTGACCTTGTAAAAATGCCGCATAGTAATAAGCAGGCATATATAATGGAATGAAGGCTATTGCTGAGCACACTGGGTTGTATCCCAAAAATTGTAAGCTGCCCTGAGTCTTCGGAGAAGGGCGGCATATAAATGTAATTAATATATATATATATATATATATATATATATATATATATATATATATATATATATAATATTTGTCAGTCTGTCATGATATCATGGATTGTTTAATAGCCAAAGTGACTGAATTTCAGATAAAGAACCATTTAGCTACTATTTTCTGTAAGCATTTTGTAAAAGCTTGGTGTACATACCCACAGATGTAGGCATTTCCCCCCACTGCAGAACCACATCTTTGGTGATCCTTCCATATGTGTTGACATATACTCCTTCATCCTCATAGCAAACAAGCAGTTCCATTCCATCAGTGTTAGGAAGAATAATGATCGCATGGGGCTGGATACTACACTGAATCTGCAAATACATATATCTGTCAACTCCCAGTTGGCAACGAGGCATTCCTCATTTTCTCTGAATTGAACCACACATTTCCTAGACTTAGAAATAATCCATGGGATCATAAACATTCTCTGGAATGGATTTGTGTCACACAGCTGTTTTTTTATTTATTGTTTACCAAAGCACAAAACTCATTTTCTCTAGTATTTATGGAGATTCTCAATCATCCAGGTCACAGCTGTCCCAAAGGTGCTTTTCCAAAGGCAACTGGATGTTCTTGATTTTTTTCCCCTTTGAACACATTTTAGAATTAAAGAAGCCTCTTGGATGAGAAGTGAAATATTTTCAAAACAAACAAAAAACGCAAGAAAGTCCCATTGTCTTTTGGAAAAGATATACATGCTTCGACATAAATTATTAATTATATGCCATCCTTTCAGCCTTTAGTACTTTTTGGGTGTTGTGTTTTGTCCATTATAAAAAATATGGATTAATTAACATGGTTATAATGCTACATACTTACATGAGTTGGAAGATAAATATCATACACTGATCCTGAGTCCACATCAACTGCATGAAAACCAGCACTGGAACCATAGATCACTTTCAATCTCTGGCCTTCTTCTACAGTAAGATCCACTAATAATGGCTTATGTACCAAGTCTCCAAATGACTGTTAAGTAATAAAATATACATATATACTGCAGAGATTATCTTGGAAACCACTATGGAAAATATTTCATCTGGAATGGACTAAGCAGTATTCTTACTACACTTCTTATTCACTTGCTACAATGTATGGCAATGAACCTGAAATAATGAGAATGACCCTTGCATGTGTATAATATTTTTAGATCAGATAATCGTATGCTTTTTACAGTCTTTTACAAAAGTTTAGAGTTTGATTGCGACTGCTTCATTTCCTTTGTAAAAGCTACTGATCAAACATAAATGAAGAAAAATACCGATTAAAAGCAAAGGGAGAGGCGTTATATTTTAAAAGTATTATTATCAAATTTCATCCTTAAGTAAGTCTAGTCATTTTTTCCGAACTTCAAGACTGCATGCAAGTGACTAGTTTTTCCTTTGTCAATCTTTTTGTTTCCATTTGATTCCCTCATCTATTTCTTAATAATTTCCCCTTTCTCCACCTTGAATATTCTTAAGCAGATCAATGAACGAAGCTTTACATCATTTTTCCTATGTAGTGCTGCCTAGCTCATCTTGCATGATATTAATCTAAAACTTGGCACTACATGGAAAGCTGTGCTTAATAAAATTCTACGACCTGAAAGGAAAATAAGAGTAATGAGGAAAACTGCAACAGTTCTGATTGGGGAACTGGCAACAAGTCTCATGTCTAAGGGACACCAGTAAAACATGTGTATATTATTCCTCATACACAGACTATGTTTCTACTAAAGCAATTATCCTCATATAAAAAGGAAGAAAGCAAGAAAAGATATCAAGTCATGCCCCTGGTTTTCTTATAGGATTAATGTCTCTCTTGAAGAATAAGTTTTTTACTTAAATAGCCATAGACCTAAAGGACATCAACTCAAGATTTCTAAAAGAGTGTGGTAGATATAAACTATATTTCAATTCTAGACTAACAATATCCCCTAATACTACTGGTGAATTTGGATGTGTTACTGCCTAATGGATAATGGTCCCTATTTAAAACACCATATCATACTTAAAAAATTTTCACAGTTAAGTTCACTCTGACATTCTTCAATGACTTTTAACGCATTTCAAGGGAAAGAGGCACTCTTACCTTAAATGCCATAAATTTGTGGTATGGCTTTGGTGCCCAGGCATAGACCTCCACAGAACTCTTCAAAGCAATTACTAAGAATTTGATTCGTTCATATTTTACTAAAATTAAAAAGGACAAAAATATTTTGTAAAATTATTTAAGTAAAATATTTTATATAGCTGATAAGGCATCAAATTTCAATATGTATTGTAGAAAATACATATATACACATCAGAGAGTTTATAGCCTAACAGTTCACAGAATTATGAGCTGTTGCTCTAAAATTATCTCAAATTACATAATAATTCACATTACAAGTATGTAATATTGATACATAAAATATATCAATAATTATAATTGTTTACTTTCTGCATATAAAACATACTAAAAGCTCACTTCATTCTTTAGGCAGTAATACAGTACATATAGATTTGCTTACATTAATTCCCCTATCGATCAGAAGATCAGTATCCTGCTAAAATAATTAGGTTGCTATTTTTTCATTATATTTTTTCATTAACGTTTCATTAATTGAAACATTAAATATAGATTTTAGTTCAGACATATTCTTAAAGTATTCAATGACTCTTAAGGTTTTTTTTTACCTTACAAATATGGGTGGGAGAGAGAAAAACTGATTATCAGCACTTATAAATACTAAGAAATGATTAGAAATGTTGTTAGGTAGAGAAAGAAAACGAGTTCACAGAGAATGACAATTACGGATTTAGATTTAAGATAAAACTAAAAACAGACCCAAAATTATGGCATCTCTTCTTTGCAATAGTCAGCAGCAGTCAATGGTATTTCATTTATATATTTTCCAACAGGATAAGAGCAGTAGTGGGATTCAAATTTTTTTACCATCGGTTCTGTGGGCGTGGCTTGGTGGGTGTGGCAGGGGAAGGATACTGTAAAATCTCCAGTCAGAGGTGGTATTTGCTGGTTCTCCGAACTACTCAAAATTTCCGCTACCAGTTCTCCAGAACTGGTCAGAACCTGCTGAATACCACCTCTGGATAAGAGAGTCAGACTATCTTCTTAATATTTCCTAATATATATGATCCTACTGATACACAATCTCTGCTGTATTCAGAACTGGTAAAACAAGTACGCGACAGGAACTTACTTCTCTCTATGCTTTGATCTTAGAACATTTAGGAAATGAGATGGTGCCAAGGAAGAGGAATATATGAGTTTAACACTCAATTCACAATTGTTTGCATTAAAACATGCCGTAATATATATATAAATTTGATAAAACAGAGCATGCTTAAGGGCATTTATTATGAAAATGTGAAATATATAGCTGTATTTTTACACCATATGATTTACTCATAAAAATCAAAACTTTGTTAGGAAGTTCACTTACAACTAGAATTACTTTCAAATGAAGATAATGAATCACTTACCAACTTTGTAGTGTACACAGCCTTCTAAATCACCTACAGTTGTCCATCCTTGTTTTTTTTCTACTTCAGGATCATTGTGAAGGATCTTGTTTCTTAACCATGAGAGGTAATAAACTCTCAATTTGTTTTTCTTACCTAGGCATAAAGAATTTTCTTAAGAACAGGGCAAGGTTTACACTATTACACTATGTAGAATAATTCAGTAATTACTAGAATTGTATGGAAGCAACTGTATATGATTCTATTCTATTTAATTTTATCAGCCATAGAGGTTCTTATTCAAAACTTTAACTTTAAAAAAAAATTGTTTAAGTAGCCCTAGTACTCCTACTCCAAATATAAGATATATGAAGACAAACTTCCTAAATTGTGTTTTAAAAGAAAATATTCCCTATCCCCAGGAACCGGTAATCTTATTTAGAAGAAAGAATCATCCAGTCTCCAACCTTCGTTTTGTGGTGAAGGTTGTTGAGAGCATGGTGGCATCTCTGCTTCCAAGGTTCCTGGAGGAAGCTGACTACCAATCGGGTTTCAGGCCCTGGTACAGCACGGAAACAGCATTGGTCACGCTGGTGGATGATCTCTGGAGGATTCGGGACAGGGGATATTCCTCTGTCTTAGTC
The DNA here is from genome assembly GCA_009733165.1 of Naja naja. Classification (NCBI taxonomy): domain Eukaryota; kingdom Metazoa; phylum Chordata; class Lepidosauria; order Squamata; family Elapidae; genus Naja; species Naja naja. The sequence goes on along the minus strand of CM019153.1, from coordinate 18,638,256 downwards.
CTATTAGACCTCTCAGCGGCTTTTGATACCATCAACCATGGTATCCAGTTGCAATGCCTCCGGGGGTTGGGGGCACTGTTTTTCGGTAGTTCTCCTCCTACCTCTCAGGGCATTCGCAATCGGTGTTGGCAGGAGGGCAGAGGTCGGCTCCGCAGGCCCTCGCTTGCGGGGTGCCCCAAGGGTCAGTCCTCTCTCCCCTCCTGTTCAATATCTATATGAAGCCGCTGGGTGAGATCATCGTGGCTTTGGGGTGAGGTATCATCAGTATGCTGATGATACCCAGCTTTTCATCTCCACCCCAAACCAACTCAGTGATGCTCCCCCCGTGATGACTTGCTGCCTGGAAGTGGTGCAGATCTGGATGGGGAGGAACAGGCTCCAGCTCAACCCAGCCAAGACCGAGTGGCTATGCGTACCGGCATCTTGGACGATCCAGGATATTCCATCTTTAGACATGGGGGGAGAGGTGTTGCTCCCCGTGGAAAGGGCCCACAACTTGGGAGTCTTTCTGGATACACGGCTCAGTTTGGAGGAGCAGGTGGGAGCCGTGACCAGGTGGGCATTTGCCTAGGTTCGCCTGGTGTGCCCCTACCTGGACCGAGATGCGTTACGCACAGTCACTCATGCACTCATTACGTCCCGGCTCGACTACTGCAATGCTTTCTATATGGGGCTGCCCTTGCGGACCACGTGGAGGCTTCAACTGGTGCAGAATGCGGCCACGCAGGTTGTGAAGGGGGTATCCCGATACTCCATGTTACACCCCTCCTGCGTGAGTTGCATTGGTTGCCGGTTGCCCTCCACGTGAGATTCAAGGTGCTGGTTCTTACCTATAAAGCCCTACATGGCTTAGGGCCGGGGTACTTGCGAGAACGTCTCCTACCAGCATCGAATACCCATCGCCCAGTGCGCGCCCACAGACAGGGCCTCCTCGGGGTACTGTCAGCCAAACACTGTCGACTGGCGGTCCCTAGGGGTAGGGCCTTCTCTGTGGGGGCGCCCACTTTATGGAACCAGCTTCCCCTGGAGCTACAATTGGTCCCTGACCTCCGTTCCTTACCCCGCGGCCTAAAGACTTGGTTATTCGAACAATTCGGCCTGGACTGAGGGGGGGGGTTAGTTTTACATGTCTTGTGATGGGGTTTTAATACTATTTGGTCGAATTATGTTTAATAATCTTTTAACTTTTTTAACTTTTGTATTAGGTGTTTTTATGTGAGCCGCCCTGAGTCCCTAGGGAGATAGGGCGGCATATAAGACCAATAAATAAATAAATAAATAAATAAATAAATAAATAAATAAATAAATAAATAAATAAAATCTGTTACAGATGACTCCCACTTGAGAAATGAAGTAATTTAGTAATATAAGCACAGAGGTAATGCAAAAAATAAAGTTCACAGCATAGTTATATTTGATAAAAACATGAAATATTTTCCTTATTTAAAAAAAAACCTTAAGAACAAAAAGAGATGCAAATCTAGCACTGTACTTTTTATACATCAATCACATGATCAGAAGGAACTTAGTCAAGATGTAAATAGAATAGTAATTCTAGAAGACTGTTTTATATAACAGCTGTCCTGTGGTTCTCACACTAAAACTTATATAGCCGCCACTGTCATCAGTGAAGTGGCAGGGAAGATTTCTGTCTGAATTGTGGGCATGTGATGTATTTAGGAGGGAATATGAAGAACTGAAGCAAATATTTAAAACTTGTGACAAATATGAAAGTGCCTAAATTGTATCTGATACTAAATTATGCACTACAGTAAAATAAAATAAAAAATAGCAAGTAGCTACAAAATAATTTGTCCAAACTGAAACAACTGACTTTATTACAACAAACATTATTACGAAATTATTACAAAATGCAATTCAATGTGCATGAATGCAAAGTGATTCACTTTGGAACAAAAAACACCACCACCACCAAATAAAACTAAAAAAAAAATCCAAGCTTGTTCATCTAGTAGAAACCAGGAAAAGAATCAACAACAATAGAAAATGTCAACCAGGCATGGCTAGAAATAATTAAAGAGAGTGAAAATGAACTTGCCAAATACATTAATGCCTGTATGATCCCAAATGGTTGAACTACACTTGAATTATATGTACAGCTCTAGTTACCTGATTTGAGCTAGAAAATGTGCGGAGTGTAGCAATCATCAGAGCTGCTCCTCTCTGTATCTGAATGAATTATGAATTATGTTATGCCAATTTATGCAAAATAGGGCTTGAATCAAAGCACCATGTCTTAAATGCAAATTTTGAAAGAGCATCTAGTTGGCCTCTATAGCTGTGATTTGATACACCCTTCACCTAATCCAACAGTTAAATTCTTAGCAGGTAATAATCTCATCCGAAGTGAATTTGTCTGATACTTTTCAAAGTCAGCTAAGTTGGTGAGTTCATACAATTTGAGGAGTGCTGCTCTTTTTTTAATCTTAAAATTGCTGCCATTTAGTCTGCCTAGGTGTACTGATTTTTCTATTAAAAGAGTAACTACTCTAACCACATAGTATAATGGATGGATACCTCTAAATTTCTTTCATTTTTTTCTAAATTAAACAGTTCAAATGTTATCTTCCCCTCATAAGAGAATTGTTCAAATCCAGTTATCATTTTAGCTGCCCCTATTTCTACAGATTTTAGAAAGTATACCTTTAATTAAAATACTGCAAAATATTTCCAAACCACATTTCCAAGTTTCAATATATTTATGCAAAGTCATAGACTGTATTTATGTTTTCCAAAATGCATTTATTCACTGAAGGGGGGTAGGAGGGATTGCAATGTTTTTGAGCTAGATTATTCAATATTTTCAATTTCATAGATCCATTCTTAAAAATTGATAAATGAAATTCATATTGAAGTTTTACTAAATTAAATCAACACTTCATCTTTAACAATGAAGTTATGTCTTAATAAAATTTAACAAAACATACTAATTTTAACATGAAGAAATCAGGGTACAGAATACTTTTATGTAGGAGGAGCAGCTATTTTATTAGACTCATATTCTGATTATCCTTCAGGAGTTCAAAGTAGCTCACAGTACTTCCTTCTCCATTTTTTTCTCACAATAACAACTCTGCAGACTAGGTTGGTCAAAGAATGTACAATTGGCCAAAATCACAGGAATAGTATGAATGAAAGGTAGCATGCAAGTTTTTATTACAAATTTTCATCATTCAGACCAATCCTGGTTGGATGTTTATTTTATTACATCATTTCAATTTGGATCAAATAAGTTATCAAAGATTCAGATAGTATAAACAAGAATTGCCTTTACCAAGTTTCTCTGAGTTTTGGCATAGGTTTGGACTATCTCAAAACAGATATAAGCCAGAAAACTTTACATTTTATATATGCTTGCTCTTCGCAGAGTTTGACTTTGTAATTCAGTAGCAATTTTTTAAAGCTGTGATTTATAGTCATAAAGCAACATAGTTTTAGTCAAGACATAATATAAGCAAGGATAATGAAGAATAGTAGAAACTATTGTGACAATGGAGTAATTCAATAAGCTTATACTCATTTTATAACAACATTGATCATAAAAACAGGTAATATTATTCCCCCTGAATATTCATCAAATTTTTAATAAGATAGTGTATTTATCAAATATCTCTTGGAAAAAAATGAAAACTATTATCATATAGTAAAAAAAATAGGCTTCTAATAGGTATTATTTGTTCTTCATGCAGGAAGCAGACATTTGTAAATGTAAAATACAGGTACAGCACATTAGTAATACTACTATTAAAGTTATCAAAAAAGAACTTCTGTCTACCTGATATTGTCACCAAGACATTCAAACCTTCAAGTACATCCATTTGCTGAAATCTCCTTCTGTTTATTAGTGGATAAACTTTCCCTTGGCCACTCCGATCTAATAACATCAGGCCACTTTCTGTCCCCACTAATAAATTAACTCCTAGAATAAACAAGATTAAGACAAACAAGTTAATTGGATTTTGGATTTACTAATGTGGAATATTTAGCTATTTAAATATCCAACAAATATTACCATGGTATAAAACCTATAAAGCTCCAGAAATGGCTTTGAAATACTTTATAGCCCTGGATCAAGAATGTTCATACTCAGCTTCAATTTTCAGTTCTCAGTAGGAAATATTTATTAACAATTTTATTGGTTACCATTAGAATCAAAGGCTGTCATTAAAAGTTATTAATACAATATCTAAACATGACAAACCAGACTTATCATTAAGAAACATGTTAAGTTCCATGTTCATAAGTAGGTCTAGGTCCAGATCTAATAAGTCAGTTGCAAATATAGGAATGAAGTATCAGCTAGCATTGGATTCTATACCCCATAAGGCAGCACATAAGATTTCAGAATTGAATCTCTTCTTGTATTTGCGGATCTCTGGGGTGTCACTCTGTGGCCGTGTATTTGTAGGATTGACATTAACAACTGATCCTTTTCTGGTTGGATCCTGCCTTATTGCTTCTGATCTCATTGCTTCGCTAGTAAATCCTACTGCAGAGAGGGATAGAAGAGAGAAAAATGTAAAAAATATTTAGTAATCTTCTATGCAGATGGTATATCCACATGAACATATTTTAAATAAATCATTGATCTCAAAATAATTATGTTTGATCTTTGCCTTTACAGAAATATAAATGAAAACATTAAAATAAAGGGACATTATAAATTTTAAAGGGACTTTAAAAATATTTTTATACTATTGATTTGTTGCTACTCGTATAACTTACCAACAGAAGTCACAGTTGTTCCACTAGATGGAGATATCTGTAGTAATCTGGGGTCTATAAAAGGTGTGAAGGAGGATGAAGATTTGTGTTTCTGCAATGTGTTACTAGCGGACTGAGTCTGCAATGTAAATTCCAAATAATCATCTTAATAAAACAATTTCATTCTTGAAACAGACATTTCATCTAGTTGTTCATTTCATACAGCCTTATTTTCAGAAACTTTCTTATCCCCTTTCCCCAAGCGCTACCTAGGTAGAGGCAACGTGAGTGTTTCTTAAAAATAAGTAAAATTTAAAGTACCGCTATGATAAATTTCATCCATTAAACAGCCTTTGCTTCAGCTTTTACAAAATGTAGTCTGAATGTATTAAGCTTTACACTAAAAACTTAGAAGAATCTCCTCCTTTTGAAATAGGAGGCCCTGTTTTTTAAACTTTGGACTTTATCATCCAAATCGTTCTTTTTTTATTTCATTTTATTACTTCCTACATTGTATTTCTGCCCTGCATCTTTTATACTGTCAATAACCAATTGGGAAGTATCTTCTCCATATGTAATGAACTATGAGCAATTAAAAATCAAGCTATCAGCTTTATAATTTTAACTTGTAATGGTTTTTAGGATTTTTTTTTAAAAATTATTTTTGAAAATTGGATTCTTGCCAGAAAGCTGCAGCATGTTCTTCCACCATCATTTTCACAGAAAAATATTAAGACAGTATTAAACAAGTGGAATTATTAGGAAGGGAAGGGTGTAAATGGTGACATGAAAGTGCATCTTGTTATAACACTAAACATGGAAAACACAAACAAGGAAGGAAAATGAAATAATGAAATTGTTAGAATGGCTTTTAGTTGTCATATATGTGGATTAAATGTTGTACAGACTATGCTGCATCTTAAAAGAGAATGACAGGAGTGAAAAATTAAGTGTGCCATATGAAGTTGATCTAGAAAAAAGTAGTAATTTACATTTAAATTTTTTCATGCCTTTTCCACTCATACTGTTCAGTCTTCTTTCCGAGTAAATTTCTATCATTGGACATCTTTCACTATGGCCTCTAACAAAAATGTTTTTTCTCATTTGTATATTATGTTGCTTCTATAAAACATATCTCCTCCAGAAACAAAGCACATACAAGGTAACGTTAGGAGAATAATGAGGCTAGCATATTATTCTACCTGTTGATCATACTGTGCAATTACTGACATGAGTTCTTCATGGAAGGCTCCCTTTCACCATTGAATGAATATCAGATAAGCAAGTTCATGCTAATAAATGAAGCTTTCATTAATAGAATAAAACCATTTTATACAATCAATTTGTATCAAATGGTGTGCAAAAATATTATTTTTTAAAAAAATTAAAATCTCCCTAAAATTAGGGAGATCATTGTTAACATTAATAACTGCAATGAATACACACACTCCCTTCTAACCCTGCTGGAGCAGGTCATTGGACTAGAATCGGCAAAGCATCTCTGATTAGATTCTAGCAGTGAATAGAATCTAATCAGAGATGCTTTGCCGATTCTTGTTGATTTGTTTTATTTGTATTTCTTTATTTTATGTTGCTGAACTGCATTGACATGTGTGTCCCTTCTTGTGCACAACTCAGAAGCTTTTGTGATTCTTTGCAGCAAAAATTACCGACCTCTGGCTTTGCTCTACTTTTCAAACATGCCTCCACTGCCTCGTTCTAGGTGCCGGCCCCGCAGGTCCACCCCATTGAGCCAAGCAGGTCTGAGTGGAGTTGTGCACCAAGTCAATGGGGTGAGCCTGAGAGAGGAAAAGAGAGAGGGAGAAAAGAAAGAGAGAGAGAGAGAGAGAACAGACAAAGAAAGAGGGGAGGATGGAAGGAAGGGACAGAAAGAGGAGAGGAGGAGAAAGATAATGAGATATCTATTCTAGTCCAATCACCTGCTCCAGCAGGATTAGAAGGGAGTGTGTGTGTGTGTGTGTGTGTGTGTTCTCCTTGTAATTTACCAGTACATTTTGGTTTTGCCTTCTTCAGAATTGGCACTGTAATACATTGGGGAAAAGTAATTTTTTAGGGTGGAGATCTGGTCCAATGGATCCTGTTTAAAGCCTCATCAAATGTGAGAGCTTCCTGATAGTCTTGACCATGTTTTGTCCACAAAACCTTTAATAGAAGCCAAAGATGTTTCAACGTACTGGCAAAGATGCTGGCAAAGATGTTTCAATGTGGAAAAGGACCTCAAGTCTAAACTAGGCCTCATTTCAATCTGATTCATCAGGTCTCTCTCTCTCTCTCTCTCTCTCCCTCTCCCTCCCCCCTCTTTCTTTGTCCCTTTCTCTTTCTTTCCCTTTTCTCTTTCTTTTCTTTCTCTCTCTCTTTCTTTTCTCTCTCTCTATTTCCCTCCCTCAGGCTCAGCTCATTGACTTGGTGCACTGCTCCGCTCGGACTTGCTTGGGCAGGTCCCTCCGGTGCACCGGGCTCAATGGGGTGGACCTGCAGGACCGGCACCCAGAATGCAGCAGTGGTGGCATGTTTGAAAACTAGAGCAAAGCCAGACTGGCTTTGCTCTACTTTCCCGACGTGCCTGCGGTGCCGGTGCCTCCTTTCTCCCACACTTCTCCTCCCCTTTCCTTCCTTTTCTCATTTCCTCACTTGCTTTATTTTTGCTATTTTACACCATGATAAAATAATAATAAAGAAATAATGAAGAAAAACCATTAGAAAAAGGGCCCTTGTTATAGAAGCACTTCCTATTCCACAGCCGAGATATGCAAATTTCTGAGGGAAAAAAAATTCATCGCAACTTCACTTCTATGTCTGCATTTTTATATTGGCAATTCCCCCCAAAAATGTTACTTTGATTGTTGCGCTTTGAAATGATGGGCAGATGTTGAAATTGTCCGAGGAAAGGAGCGGAAAATGGAAGAGAAACGACCAAACTTTGTTCCAGGATCCTCATCAGGGGCTGTTTTGCAAGGAAAAGTGGGATCCCGAGCCACAGAAAGAAAGCAGGAGATGCCTTCCCATTGGGGGCTGAGGGGGGGGTCAGAAGGGGCTCTTTGAGAGAGGTGTGGGTTTCAAGGACGGAAAACACCATTTTTTCCTGTAAAGCTGAAAGATCCCTATGGAAATCCCCCCCGTCAAGGGGGGGGCCTGGGGAGAGGATCTGGCTGGATTAGGGGGGATCCCTGCAGATCCTCTTCGTCTCTTCCTGCATGGACTGTCAGCTGAGGATTTTCCTGGCTTCCCTTCAGATTGGGGTGAGTGTGGGGCCCCCAAGTCCTGGCTGGCTGTGGGGCTGCACCTTCCCCTTGTCCTCAGCAGCACCTGCTGGGGGCTCCCTCCTTCCAGACTGAGCGGGGGGGAGCTCGAAGGACCCCTCGAGCTCTGGCTCCATTTTGCCTGTCTGGAGTCTCGGTAGCTCCAGCCTGGGCACCCTCTGGGTACTGTGGGAACTCAAAGGGCATCTAGTCTGCCCCTCCAGGCGCACAGAGAAAGGGAGATTGGATGAGAATCATGGGGGGGGGGCGCAAAAGAAAGTCCACCCTCCTCCGGAGCTGGCATGAAAGACCCCCTAGAATGCAGCCCCCCCAAGACTGAAAAGATCCCCCCTCCCACTTTCTCTACTTCTCTCTCTGCTCGGAACTCTTTCCTCCATTGGGTGAAGTCAAGGGAGACTCTGCCCAGAGACTGATGACACTGGAGCAGGGAGAATTCCCATTGGTGCTTCAGCTCGTTCTGGCCCCTCCCAGCTCAAAACTCCAAGAAAAATGTTTCCTCCCCCTCGACACACATTCCTCCTCTGACACACACAAACACACATGTTCATTTCATGGGTAGATTTTGCTGTGGGAAGAGCTGCTGCACTGGACAACAAGGGGGCAGAGAGAGGTAGCCATCTGCGTGCCACCTGTTTCTCCCCCGGAAGGCTGCCGGAAAGAGTGCCAGCGCCCCCCTGCCGCCTCTTAGTGCCCCTGCTGGCCCCCTTGCCTCTTAGCACCCGCCTAAGGCATCCCACTCCCCCCAGGGGGTGGTACCGCCCACTTTGGGAACCACTGACCTAAAAGAACTACACAAACTGCATTTTTATTTACTTTGCTGACAGAGCATTTAAATAGAACTGGCCATTACATGATACATAATTTCTCATTACATAACTGATATTACCTAACATACTGATGTTAGCTAAGTGTTGATATAAATCATAATTACATTGATAGTTTAGCAACTTGACAAAATTTCAATTCATTTCAGAAAAGAAGATAGCCTTTCCATTCAGTTGAGTGCATGCTTGGGTATCATGTGTTTCATTTTGTAAGAAGATTAAATGTGTAAACCATACAACTTATCAAATAATGAACTCTCTTAATAGTAGTTGTAACTAGGAAGTAATATGCTAGGAACTACACTCACAGAGAAGTTAGGAAAATGTGAAAGTGGCGTAAGTTGAGGGTCTAGAACCCAGTATACCATATTTATTTTTCTGGTTTGTTTCATTTTTCTAGCTTATATGACCTATTAAATGGACAAAGCTATCCATGACTTGTTAAATGCATCTGATCTTAGGAGGAAAAAGCACATGTAATCAAAGTAGCACATGGTACATAGAATTTGTTTTGTTATCTGAATGCAATCTACATCTATTTTTGAAATGCTTAAGAACTTTTGGTCATTTATCATAATTTCTATATTAAATAGATAATTAGATTTACTTTCAGGTGTTTTATCTGATTACTGGGGACAAGCAACATCACTGTGGTTCATGACATGTGGTTGATAATGCCTATATGATCTTAAAAAGCAATATAAAAGGATTTCCCTTTTTCTAATGTGAAATAAGTAAAGAGCACTGACATGGAATTCACTGTTAATCACTCTTAGGAAGTAATGAGGCATATAATCTAATTGCTGTTTACAAGGTATACCTACTGTGGTTTATTAGCTTCACTGTCTTACAATGCTGGAAGCTGGGTGAAGATTTCATCTCAAAACTTAGTTCAGAACCATCCCCTCAAAATGCAATTAAAGATTTGCCTCAGAATTTAAATGGCAGACACTTTTAACCAGAAAATTACCCAATTAGTTGCAGACTGCCTTTTCTCATGACTAAACATGAACTGCCATTACAGTTTTAGCCATTCTATGACTACTTGTATACCATTTAAGCTGTCTTAAATCTTTTGGTGATTTTACAAGGATTAGCTATTATGCTTTGCTTCTGAAAGTGAAAATTTGAAAAAGAGCTTTACGTCACAGGTCTCCAACCCTCGGGCTGTGGCCCACTACCAGGCCATGGTCTATTTGGAACCAGGCTGTGTGAGCATGTGTGTGCGAGTGGTGAGGCAGCACACATGCATACAGGTGCACAGTGGTGAGGCAGCACACTTGCATACAGGTACGCAGCTCAATTTGTGCAGGTTGATCTGCACGCTTTGGTCCACCATTTGCACAAGTTGATCTGCAAATGCACGCGTGCACACCTGTCTGCCGCTCACGTGGCCAGGTTCCCCTCCCCCCTCCCCCTCCCCTTACTTATGTATTTAGAAGAATTCTAAATACATAAGTAATTTAACGTATCTTCTTTATTGCCAGCAGATGACATTTTAAGTCTCTTAATAGCCTACAAACTGAAAAGGTATTTGTCTTCTGAGAAAACAGCCTCCTATTTTATAGGCTCCTGTCAAAGCAGAACCATATATTAAAAACAAAAGATAGCTCATTTTAACTAACATTCTAAATAAAACAAATTTAACAATTCATAAAAAGAAACAACTTATTATTATTATTATTATTATTATTATTATTATTATTAATTGGACTTATATGCCACCCCCTCTCCCTAGGGACTCAGGGCGGCTTACAGTAGAAAAAATAGAAATACAATAAATTACAATACATTAAAACCCATATAGTTAAACCCAATAAAAATAAAACCCCATTAAATTTAAATTTAAAATATCAATAAAACCCTACCCCTTACTTTTCAGTCCAGGCCGGATTGTTGAAACAACCAAGTCTTTAGGTCACGGTGAAAGGAACGGAGGTCAAGGGCCAACCGGAGCTCCAAGGGGAGTCAATTCCACAGGGTGGGTGCTCCAACAGAGAAGGCCCTACCCCTGGGCACCGCCAGCCGACATTGTCTGGCCGACAGCACCCCAAGGAGGCCCTGCCTGTGGGAGCGCACAGGGCGACTGGAAGTCGACGCTGGCAGGAGACGCTCCCGCAAGTACCCCGGACCCAAGCCATGTAGGATATTAACTATTATTATATGAATAGTTTCCCTAAAGGTTCCACTTATGGTTAGATTGAGAAAACTTCCTTTGCATCCTTTTCCAAAGCAAGGATTCTTTATATGTATATTTCTCTAGCACTGTGCTAAATCAGGCAGCCGTTGTTACTTGAAAAAGCCAATCACATTAGGATTACTTTTAGACACTCTTCCCAAAATAGCTTTGAAATAAATACTGATAAAAACACTTGGTTTAGGTGATACACAAGCCATGCAATTAATCACGTGTAAAAAGCAAAACAAAATAGTAGCCAACTGGCAAATTTGGGGTAAAAATTTTGGAGTTCAGAGGGTTGGTACATAAGAGCTGAAATGTGTTACTTTGGGGGAGTGAAGGGACAGTGACAGGAAGAAGAGTAGCAGAAGGGACACTAGTTGGAAATCCTCTGGATACTGGCTATTAGGAAATACATTTATAACCCTGTGAAAGCAGCCAGCTGTGGTGCAAGACATACCTCATTAGTAGTTAGCTTGTCCTGGGGTGTCTGTGGGGACATGGTGGGTGTCGGCTGGCTGGAGGATGGGGAGGAGGAGGTGGAGGAAGTGGAGGAGGAATGGCTTTGCTGTAAGAGATCTGGCAAGAGGTGAATACGACCGGCAAAGCCATTGCTCTCATGATGGCTGGCTCGCTTTGTGTCAACTGTACTCTGTAGAAAAAACAGGCACACTTGTCTTGCTCAAGTGCTGTGTACAAGTCTATGCCCCTAGCAAAATGATCTATTTAAATGTTTCAACCAATGCATTAATCAAACAAGCCTTCACTGTGGAGTGGGGCTTACCATATTAAATTTTTTCCCCTTGCAAAGCCAATTTCTTTACTGGCAAATTTAAGTTTCTATAAATCACATCTATGATGGCACCGGTGTGCATTCTCCTTGTGGCTTTTCTTGCTACCATGCTTCCATTCAATTATCATTCTGGCGAACGTCCTAATTTAGCTGTTTAAACCATAATCATGCCTTATAAATATGCAGGCTGAATTACAAAAATGATATTAACTTGAAAAATAAGAAATGTGATTAGTAAAGTTCATGCCCTTTGATGTACCTAACCTAATATACCAGGAAGTTCAAAGCAACAGAGGCATTGCTCAACCATTTCTTACATAATCTCTCATGACACCAATATTATGGCTCAACATTTCTACTCCTAAAGATAAGCTGCCTTGGTCTTGAAACCTGCCAAGATAGGAAATGTCTTGTGTAAGCTGGCTGAACTCTTCGGTGAGATAGTGTGGTGTAACTGTAAGTGATTTAAAATGAACCAGATGATCCTTATTTTACTGTCTTGGGAGTCTCTCACCACTTGATTTTTTTTAACCTTCTCTTAAGATGTCATTAGAAGTGATACAAATGCAACTGGCTTTATACCAGGTTCCTGCTATGCATCTACAGTTTTTTTATTCCACATTAGAAAAGATTAAAATAAACACTGTAGAATCAGACAACAGTCATTCCAATGTATGCATGCAACACACAGTGGAAACAATGGGTGAAAACTAGTATTCTCTTTGCATGCTCTGTTTATTCTATGGCTACCATCTGGGTCTCTAACCAATTTTAAAGTGGGAAAAGATAAATGAGAGAATGAATGAATTGATGAAAAGGAACAAATTGCATACTGAAAGATGTATTACCTGTCGGACGATTAAAGTGCCCTCTTTGGAAGGTGTCATAGCAGGTTCACTTTCCACATCATCATGCACAATCATTGTTTTCACCGATTCTGTTTCTCCATTGCTGAGGTTCAAAGTGGATCTGTTTGGCAACGACATTTCATCATTGGTGCTTCAATATCCAAGATTCACTATAATATTAAAATAACTGCAACTATGAACTTTCTAAAGAATTACTTATTACGTATCTGTGAAAGACCTGTCCTTTAAAAGATTATGCAATTAAATGAATTGTTATTGTTAGCATTAGACTTGGCGTTTATTTTTCTCAGTTTGTTTTACATTTTTAAAAAAGTTTATTTTTTAGAAGTATATGCTAAAAATGGCAACCCTATAAATTGCAAAGATTATATTTAATAAAGGAAATAGGAAAAATGCAACTAACATTGCTCTGACGTCTTCAGGCCCAGAAGTAGATTCATCCACACCTTCTTGCTCCATATCATCATCCTCCTCATCTGTGGTCCCTGATTCTTCACTTGATGATGAATAATCTGTTACTTTGTGAGGTGGTCGTACATCTTCCACTGCCCGCAATTCCTTTGCTAAAGCAGTTAAATCCTAGCATAAAATAATAATGTTGCAAAAATAAATGATGAGCACTGCCTGTTTCAACAGTTTTTTTCCCCAAAACTGAATCCCATTAATTAACTGATACTTTTATTCTACATTTGATAAATTATTTTAGGAAATACTCATAAACTGGTATATGTTTTACTGCTTTAATTCTAACAGAATTAAATCAAGCAAAACTCACATCATATAAACTTCACAGCAGGATTTGAAATTTAACATCTCCTGAGACAGTACATGGGTGTAATTGAATGGATTTCTTTTTCTATAAATTTTCTTAATTTAGCTTTATCACATAATCCCTTCCCTCCTAGTACCTGCTATATTCTGCCCTGTTTTGCTAGCAATAGTCCCTGAGTTTCCATAGATTTCTTTTGGCAGTTTCAAATGGCCACATGTGGAAGAAGAGGATGTGAAGTTTTATAAATTTAAATTAAGTCATGTTAAGGTTAGTTATTCCATAAATTAACTCTACTTACCACTTCTCCCTGAAGATCAGTCACATGTCAAAATAAGCAAATCAACATTGGACCAAGATATGGTGCACGGTTTGAGAAAGAAAGGTAAAATACAAAATTAGTGCAGGCACTTATCTTGGAGGTTCACAATACTAAAATTACAACACTGGATTACTTAAACATTTAAATGAAGGAATGAAATATATAACTAAAATACACCATTAATTCAGGAACTAATCTAGTTATCTTGGCACTTAAAGATACTAAAATTACAGCAGTGGCTTACTTAAAATTTTAAATGAAGGAATAAGAAAGTAGAGCATGAAATAAGAGTGTGACATGGGATTATAAATAAAAATCAGGATAATGTAAAGTAGAAGCTTGTTTTTCCCCATTTTCCTTTATATTTTGTAAGAAATGGTAATATAAAAACCAAAAACATCTGTGCCAAATCAGACAAACGGACTCCTTCCACAAAAAGTCAAAATGATATCATTGGGAAGAAAAAGGCAGACGTGAGATTTAAGAAAACAAATTAATTTTTGAATATTTGAATCAAATTAGATTTGGCCCTGCTGATCTTCAGAAAAGCTTTCTATTAGTGCATAAATAAACAAGCTAATTTTAATGTATGGGAAAACTATAATTGTAGGAAATATGAGTACAGATTTAATTATAGAAATGAAAGGCAACATCCTTTTACTGCTGGATGAAGTTCAGCTAGGAGAAAGAAGAAATGGCTGTCTTTTAACTATCTATAAAGATTGGCCTTTCAGTACGTCATCTCTGTTGAATGGAAGGGTGCTAGTGTTGACTGGGCAAAAAAGCTGAAGGCAACTTAGTAAGGCTTTCAGGAAAAAATGTTTACAAATTGAAAACTATGTTTTCCTGAGTAGTATTGTGGATAGGTAAGACCCATTGTTTTCTCTAATGAGTTAAGAATGACTGGACGTCTAGGTCTTAAATGTCCTATAAAAATAATAGCATAATTCCTTAAGTAAGTTTAGCACAGTTGTGAAAGCAAAACAAAACAAAACAAAAATCCCTTCAAGAAGGTGAGTGGGAATAACACTCAAACTCTACCCATCTCTGTGCCCTATCCACTTTGCACTATCACTGCCTATGGAGGCTCTTTCTTGGCTCCATGTTAGCGAAGGCCTCAGTCATTAAAAGATCCTATAACTGTGCCTAAAGCTTTCCCATTTGGAGTGGCTGTCACAAAGTTTTCAAGAATTCTAAAATCACTTAGATATTATTTGCTGTTTTAAATTCAGCTTGCTTGGATTAATTGCTTGGAAGAGTTATCGTAAATATTATGAAATAAGAATGCTAGGTACAAAAATAACTGCTTTTATTAACTGCAGATGACCAATGCTAATAAAAAAATTAAATTAAATCACACCTGATTCATTTCCTTGTCATCCAGTTCAAACAACTATCAATGTATTCTATGCAAAGATATAGACCATATATATAAAGTTAAAAAGCAACAGAAAGAGCCATACCGCAGGTTTGCAAGGTCTGAAGACTTTCTTTCTTCTCTTCACTCTTTTTGGCTGCAGTTTCATTACGTTGTGAAGGGGAACCTTCAGATTTTGATGATGCTAAGTGATCAAGTAATACAATTATTTTTTTAAAATCTAATTTAGAAAATATACGGGAACATCCAACAGCAAACGATCAGACAGTTTTTGCTACCATTGCAAAAAAGAAAACAAAGCCACTGTTAGGAAGATCCAAAATAAATAAGAAAATGTTTCTGAAACATTTAAAACAGAAAATAGTTATAAAAATGTTGATTAACAGATTCCATATTGATAACAGATCATATGGGAATAATGCAGGTAGTACTTGGTTAACAATAATTCAGATCAAGAACTTCATTACCAAGGAATGTGGTGTGATGTTATGTTAGTATGTCAACTTACAATGGCAGTTCTTGTAGTTCTACTTGCCATTCTTAGGAGAATCCCACATGGTCATTAGCTGATCATCATTTACACCTCCTGCCAATCTCCTTTGCTTGTTGGAAGTTGGCAGTAAAGGTTCCAAATGGCAAACATATGACCACAGGACACTGTGACTGTCATAATTATAAGTTGCCAAGCACAATCACATGATCAGAGGGATATTGTGACAGTTGTAACTTCAAGAACTAATCCCAAATTTCCTCAGTGATATCATAACATCCAGTGGTTGCTGAAAGAACGGTTAACTGAAGACTACCTTCACATTCCTTTATCAACACATTCCAAGGTATTCTTCTCAGATTAAAATTCTGCTTGTTATCCTACATACATAGCTCTTATAACTTCAGATGACTAGGAAACAGAAAAGTGTCTGTGTATGTGTGTTTGTATGTATATATGTGTGTGAAAAATGCATGTAAGCATGTATGTTCTATGTACGTGCCAGTTTAATCTCAACATCACATAGGAAAAGTCTACTATCCTTGCTCTTACTGCAACTGTTAAGCCTACCTATAAAAAAAGCCTACTGTAGGTTGTAAAAACTTCCTTTTGGGGAGATATAGATAAGAAAGAAAGAAAGAAAGAAAGAAAGAAAGAAAGAAAGAAAGAAAGAAAGAAAGAAAGAAAGAAAGAAAGAAAGAAAGAAAGAAAGAAAGAAAGAAAAGAAAAGATGGATAGAGATAGATAGATAGATAGATAGATAGATAGATAGATAGATAGACAGACAGACAGACAGACAGACAGACAGACAGACAGACAGATATTGTTTTGAAGGATTACATGTAGCATATGGCTATTCTTCACTTGAAACAGTTTTTGCTTATATCTTATTCAAAATCTCTCTGTGGATCCAATGAACCTGGAATGCCTTCATGGGAATAATGTTTTTTCCCCTTACATCTCATCCGGAATCTTTCTCCAGATCCACTCTGGGAGCCAGGATGGGAACCAGGCTGTGAACTCGAATTGCTTGATCCAGAAGAACTTCCACTTCCTGGTCGTGGCACCAGTTTTTCCACTCTTTCCCAGAGCAACCGAGGTTCTATATTGCTAAAAAGGAGATAATCTTTTTTTAAATTTAAAAAAAAATATTAATTTGACCTTGCTTCCTTTTTCTTAAATTAGAATTTATATCCTGCCTCTCTTCTCGGACAACGATTGGAAACCTTAGGCTTGCTAGATCTTCCTGCTTGGTTTACAAGCTCTTAGACAAAGACTGTTCTTCTCCTTCCTACTGATTCAAAGCCTTTTCTCAATAAGAAAATAGGATGAATAATTTCAGAAGTTAATCTATTTTCAACCAGCTTTTCTCCTCAACTGTCTCCTCCTGAATATAAAAGGACATGATGTCACAGAGGATGCATCTTTCTTTTAGTTTCACCCACTGATTGCCTCAGCAGAACTGAATCCACTGTCCCTAGATCAAGCTTCTTATTCCTACACTTGGATCTGCACATGGGACTCTTTCCATTTTAATAACAACTCTGTAGGCAGGCAAGATTGAGGGATAAGGGCCAACCTAAGGTCACACACAAATTTCCATGGACAATTTGAAATGGAAACTCCCTAATCTCAGTGTTAGGAATGTTTTCTAGCAGATAAGATTACCATTTGGTCATTGCATTTAAGTCTATTTTATTAATTTATATCCTCTTAAAAGAGTCACAGAACTCTGAACACATGACAACTAAAGCTGAACAATTTGAAAATACAAAATTGCATTTAGATGATTTCATCGGTCTTGGGCAAAGTAAGCCAATCAGGTCACTATCTACTGCGGGTTATTTATCAACTAGAAATGCCATTTCCAACTCCTGAAGCTACTTAGCCTTTATGGTCCTTACAAGAGGGCCTGTTTGCACCAGAACAAGAAGAAGATAAAATAAGTTGTACATGTGTTTTTCTTTTGAAAGGTGATGCAGCTTATGCTAAAACAAAAAATCATGGGAATGGATAGCAATGAGAACAACTACAATAAAGAAGAGGGGTGGGGATACCCAAATTATATTATCCAAAATCTAATAATCTAATCTGCATTGCCTATAACCTGTCTGAAAAAGACAAAACTGTACATTTCAGTAGTCTGATCTTCATCAATCCACAAAGAGGACATAATAAAGGCAAAAACCCAACAAAAATAATGCAAATATGTGCATCTAGCAGCTATTTTGTGCTAATGCTTAAAAAAGGCATCTGGAAATTTCAAAATTACACTGTTTACTATTTTTGATCATTGCCCTTGAGACATAAAATGTGTGTTTCAACAATGCAAGATTAATCCCTTATAAAAAAATACTTTGAACAGTCCATGCTTTATCAAAACATCTTGTATTTCTAGAACTGAAAAAATAATAAAGCAAGTATTAAAGAAAAAATATGTAACTAGGTATAATTTTAAACCATTGAAAACCCCAGCACAATACAAAGAATACATTCCACAGATCTGAAAGACATTATCAATGATGTCACTGAACACCTGTACCTTATTGATTATTATTTAGTTGAGGTATAGGAAACAATCTTCTTTAAATCTATTCAGGACTTTCTGAATTAGAACAACACTTGCATTCAGGCAATTGCAAGAACAGCTTTATGCTAGCCTCTTTCCGGACTGTTAGAAATTGGGGAGAAACAAGGATGGTGTTCTTGTACACATTCTTCTTTACTACTAAAAGTATATTCATACACTATCCCCAGGCTATTATAAGGTATGGTGCTTCTTTGGGTTTCTAGAATCCAAGCTATTTAGCGTTACAGAGGTAGTCCTCAATTTATAATAGTTGCTTAAGACCTTTCAAAATTATAATGAATTTGAAAAAAGCTACTTATGGCCATCCTTGAAGTTAAGACTCTTGGACCAACACTGAAGTCTTGTGATTATATTCAGGTGTTTGGCAACCAGTTCACATTTATGGCCACTTGGAGAATTCCACAGTCACATGTTCATGTTTTGCGATTTTTTTTGCCACTTTCTGGCAAAAATTGTCTATTGGATAAGCTGGATTTGGACTAATGATCATGTGATTTGCTTAACAACCACAATGACTCACTTAATGACCATAAGTAGACATAAAATTGAGTCTAGTAATATGGTGACTCAATTTATGATCACAAAGACTTACCACAAAAGTTTTAGGTCAACTGTGGTTGTAAATTGAGGACTACTTGTAATACTAATGTAATGCCAAGAGGCAAATTTGCAATAAATACAGAAGTGAACATTAATATAATATCAATGCATGGATATATATCCATTAACATTCTTGCTTCTACATTCTGGATCAGTATAGGTTTACAGGGTTCTTTAAAGACAGTCCAGATATAATACATTATTGTGATATAACTGAGGAAAAATTGGCTATATAATCCATCAGCCTAAACTGGAGCCCATGGTAGTATAGACTACCATTTCCAACTAATCACATTCAAATGTTGGATTATGGGGCACTCCAACAGATTGTGGTTTTTTTTAATTTCTTTCTTCTTTTAAAGAGTGTATCACTGAAATCTCACTGAATGATTGTAACACAGCTCTATCTACCTCACAGGGTTGTGGGGAAAACTGAACAATGGGATGTTATATATAGTGCCTTGAATCCTTGAGGAAAAGGCAGGATATAAAATAAAGGAATAAATATGTTGATCCTGATCTAGCCTGTCACATGATATAAGCCTAAAGATCTAGTAATTTTCTTGGGGCTGATGACAAAAGAAAAATAAACTGCTGTGTCGTTTGTGGGTCTGGGAAAATGCAGTCTATATTCTAAAATAACCTCTACAATCTCTAGTGGTCAAGCTAGAGACCAAGGGTCTTCAAACTTGACAAGTTTAAGACTTGTGGACTTCAACTCCCAGAATTCCTGCCCTAACATGACTGGAGGAGGGATTCTGGGAGTTGAAGTCCACAAGTCTTAAACCTGTCAAGTTTGAAGACCCCTGGTCTAATATGTTACTCTACAAATGACTAAAGCTAAATCACCATGCCTTTCTTGCCTAAAAAGGAGGAAATATCAAAATGTTCCAGTATTTTAATAGGATGAGATCAAATGAGGGATTTTTTTCAGTGAAGGCCAGACTGCAAATTCAACACATTTATGTCCTACCCTTGCAAGTCTCTTATGACTAACTTAGACTAATACAACTAATACTAATCTCTTATGACTAACTTAGACTAATACTAACACAATATGCATGTATCTAAGAGACTGATCATACATATAATTCACAAACTGATAAAATCACAAAATAAGTTTAACTCTAATATGAATATCTAAATTATTATTTTTGCTACCATTCTCTGACATATTAGATATATTTAAAAAAAGAGGCCAAAGCATAATAATCTAGCACAATTCTTCAGAAGGAAACCCTATTTATATGAATGGTGCTGGGAAAGCATTAAGTTGCTATTACTTCCTAAAGGTATAAATACACCTTTTGAGATTGCTTAGCTATAGCAGGCTTTGGCTTAAAAAAATCAATACAGTGCAAATCTTATATTCTGAATGAACATGGTGTTTCCAGTGTGCCTCCCCCTTCAATCATAATGTAGGAAGTGTTGAATTTATGGATTGGAGCTGAAAGACGAAAGCAGTATGCTCGGTCCCATAATTGAGTAAACCAGGTTGCCCTGATTAAAAAAAACAATTCATAGTGTAGGAAGAAAACATTACAAACCTTGTGGAGTTTCTTTGACCTGCTTGGTTATTTTGTTGCCCAGTGCTTTGTAATGGAGAATCTCGGCGGGATAGCACAGGTGATCTGGATGTGGTTCTCACTGGTACCTTATGGAATGGACAAGTGGCAATAAAAATAATTAATATAATGTTGCATGGGCAAAACTAAGTGGTTTTTTGCTCCTATAAAGATATACATAAATATATACACTATATATTACTAAATATATAAAATTATATTACTAGCATCTAAATCAATTCTATTGGTTAAAATGTTCACCAACTATAGAACCCATAAACCCAGTTGGACTGCATTTAAGATGCTGAAAAAATAGGATGTTTAGTAATAGCTAGCATAGAAACAAATAGCTACCCATTCACAGACGATCATGACAGAACACAGAACTTTAAAGCAAGGGATTCACAAAGCAATAGGCATGGGGATTTAGAAAATTAAGCTCTAAGGGACCAACAAATGCTTAGTAATGGATCAGTAAAAGGCAGACTAGGAGGAAAGCAAGATTATATCTAATAAAAGTAAATCACATTAAAAAAACCCGTTCTTGTGGTCAATAGTATCTTAAAATATTTACTGACTTTAGTTGAAGGATGAAAAATAACTTTTGGCTATGGTTTTTTTGTTTGTGCTTTCTTAGCTATTACCTTTAGCATGATAAATATTTTATTTATGGATAGTAGACAGCTTCTAAATTTTTGCTACTCTTCAATTTTCTGTAATCCCTTATCTACTTTAAAAGGCAAATTCTTCTTGAAGAAAAGAAGAACGAGGAAGAGGAGGAGAACAACTATTACTATATACCACCCTTAAAAAAAGATCTCAGGGTGGCATGTGAACATATTAAAAGCACAAATTGCCTGCTTCTGATATTCTACAGGTGTGCATTCATTAATTAAAAGCCTAGCACATGCCTTCTGTTATTCTTTGGTTTTAAAAAGTCAAATTTCTGTCTTTCTATTTCTTACCCTTGGAGGCACCTCGTCACTGTCTGATCTAGCCCAAGACTTTTGGGTGGGGTCAGGTACCTCAGATTTAGAGTCAGAACTTTGATTTAGCACTTCACTGCGTGAAGGTGGATATGGGTCCTGAGAGCGCAGATGGTGATGTGCAAATTTGGGAGAAGGGTCACTGAAGGAATGGGACCGTGAGACAGGGGGAACATTGTTCTTGAGAGATGCCAGGTGAGACCACTGTACCTTACAAAAAAAACAAAACATAGAACATTCAATGCGTTCTGTACAACTGACTTTTCCCAATTAAACACAGAATAAAAGGCAAGAAGGATTTAGCTAGCAGGATGGTCACATCTAAGATATGAAGCAAGGCAAGCACATGATGAAATCAGTGGGCTTAAAGCAAGGAAGGTGCTCAGAGAACATGAAAAGCTGTGAACATAGTGTACTGGCATGTCGGAAAGCATATTCTGAACATATAGGTTCACTGGAAGGGGATGACAGCAAATCCCACTTGCAGCCAAGGTTCCAAATATGCCGTATACCAAATTTAAAACATCAATAAAAGAATCAGATTTTGGAGTAGTAGGAGTAAAAACAAGCAACCAAGAAGCCAGTAAATATAATGACTTTGAAATAATTTACTGGTATATGTACTGGTTTATATATGTGCCCTTGTGAACATGTGTATGTGTATACACACTGTAAACACTATACACACACACTCATATATACATACAAAGATCACATAATATGTGATATATGCATATATTGTATATAATATTTCGCATATATGCACATTAGAGACCACAAAAATATGATCATATGTACTTTATGATCATGTCCAAGGTAAACTTGACAATAGAAATTTATTACTGCACCTACAGAATTATACTATGCCCACATTTTTTCTTTAGCACCAGAAGCTGTTCAAACATGAAACTTAAGTAAGTTTCATAGAATTTTAGAAAGAAAAGGATGACTAAAGAACATTCTTGTAAATTTACAGCTGTCCATAGCATAAATATATTACATAAAAATATATTTTAGAAGAGTATAATGATTTAAAAACAACTCTTTCTTTTAAAGTTTTTAAAAACTGAACACTCTTAACTACCACAACTATTCATAACTAGCTTATATTTTCTCAACATAATTTCCCCAAAATATTTCCAACATTTTCCTAGAAATAGAAATATTTCTTAGAAACAGTTGGGTATTTTTGACAATTACAATTACAGTACAATTAAATAGTACTGTTTTGACTTAGTACTGCCAACTGTCAACATAAAAGCGCCAAAAAATCATATATTGTTTTACAAAGACAAATCTATCAAATGGACCTATAACAAAAATCCAGTTACTGAAACTGTTTTTAAATACACAGTAAACCAGATAATTGAATCTGTCTCTTGGAAGGATCATTGTCTCTCCAAAATTATCTTGAGAAAGCAAGCTGCATTAGAAAATTGATCACACATTGGTCATTGGATACTGCTTTAAGATTGGAAATTGTGTCCACCTGCTTGAATTTTCTTGTTGAATTTTCTCATTCAGTATTTTCATTTTGCCAGAGCAAGTTTGCTTTTAAATGGAAAATAGAAACAAAATTAAAAGTTGTTTCATTTCCATTTCCATTTAATTAAATTGGAATGAATTAATACACTTCATGATTAAGTCAGGTACTTAACAGTAGCCTCCAGTACATTAAATATTGTGTTTTGGTAGCAACCTCTGGAGGTCTCTGGGTACTGCATTCAAGGCTTTCAGTAACTGAACATGTCCCTGAGGCAGAAATTGTGTCCCTTTACCCTAGTTAATTCAACTATTATCTCAAGAATACTGTAGGAAAATGCATTAAACAGAAGTAAGACTCTATTTTAATCACTGCTAATCCATGAAAAATCCGTTTTATCAAATACAAAAGCAGTAGGTAGAATTTTTCTTTCAAAATGTCAAATTCAGAAGGAATGAAATAAATTTTTAAGAAATGCCAAGGAAAGATATGACAAAGAATGCTTTTTACTGAGAGATTATATGTTAATGGAGTGTTAGTTAGCCTACTGGGGAGAAAAACAAGAAAATCCTCACACAGAATTATGGAAAAGTATTTTCTATTAGGGTGCCATACATAACCATACAATACTGATGTAATGTAATCTGTTGCTTTCCATATATGTCACTTCCCAACTCTTCCTTGTTCTCCACCATCATACATTTCACAATGATTTTACCTGTGATTCCATTGGTTTTTGCAATGATGGCTGAACTGGCTCGGAATTTCCATTGGAAAAGGACTCTGATCTTGAAGGCACTGGTGGATCTAACACTTTGCTTCCCTGTTTAGACTGGGCTTCTGGGGAGCTCTGGTTATTCTTTCTATATCTGTCATCTACCTGGAAAGAAAAAAAAAGATATCTGGACTCAACTGACTTAATGAAAAGAGGATTTTTAGAAATTGAAATAAAATTCCTCCAGAGAAACTACAAATATCTTGTTTCTGGTCAACTCAACAGATTGCACGCAGTACTAGTAACACTGGTAATCTAAAATCTTAAGCTTATTATGTAGCTCCTGCCCAATATGATATTATGCTCATCTCTACTATTGCCCATTGCTCTTTGGGATTGAGATGGATTATACTTCAAATACAATAAAATAAATACATTTTCTTCCATATAATGGTCCATGTTCAGCATCAGTTCAACATGCTAGGATTAATGTTAATCTGCACATAACACTGTCTTACCACATGACTCTTTTGTGAAAAATGTTTTAGTGAAAATTATCCCAGCAGTACCAGTATTTGGCTACCTTTATTTGGACTTGGAAATTAAACAAGGTTGAATCTTGTGAGAACTTGGGCCCTGGAGTCTTGTGTTGCTTCATGAAAGCCTTAAGTACAATCCTCAAATTCCTCCAGAAGGAATTTGGAATTGTTCCAAAAATGTAATCTTTAATGTAGTAATAAAGTTTCACCCAAAACATGGTTTTACATCCATGAACCTATTTTGTAAATTGTCACATTGTCATCAGATTAATTATGGATTAATATAATATAAAATCTTTTTTGAGATTATTGGTATAGTATAGATTATGCTGTAATACTATAATCATTAATGAATGGTAAGTGGAAGACCTCTACTGTGTTATTTCTGGCCATAAAATATATACACTAACATAAATTAGGTGTCATCTTACTAGGCTTTATTTAATCCAGATCCTACCAGTCACGACAGGCCTCTCACTGCTAAAAGTTAAGCAAATCAATTTGTATGTTCACTAGAGGTTCTTCTTCTGAAGTGACTACAACATAGCAATTAGTAATCAATTAAGAAATGTCATGTTGTTCATATTGTTTTGAATGCTATATGAGAAGAGATTTTATGGGCTAACTTGCTGCTTCCTGATGTGTTTTTCCTGGGTAAACCTCAAATACAGAAATTGGTCACATGCTACCTACAGGTGCTCTGTAAAAGGAAAGACACCATACAAGGTATACGTTCTGTAAAAGTATATTTAAAAATTGTCCTTTTCTTCCCAGACAGTAATGGGACACACTCATCTTCCTTTCTCGACATTCTTATGGGAAGGTGAGTCTTTACATAAAGTCTGTTAGATATTTTAAAAGCAACACTGGTTCAGGGGCCGCCAGTGTAGGCTGGCAGCCCCTAGGGGTAGGGCCTTCTCTGTGGGGGCGCCCACCCTCTGGAACAAACTACCCCTTGAGCTGCGCTTGGCCCCTGATCTCCGCTCCTTCCACCGCGACCTCAAAACATGGCTAATTTTGCAATCCGGCCTGGACTGATGGGGGATCAGGGGTTTTAATCAGTTCGTTTATTTGGCACAATTTAATATCTTTTTAATTTCTTTTAACTTTTGTATTTTCTGTCTTTTATGTACGCCACCCTGAGTCCTTTGGGAGAGAGGGCGGCTTATAAGTCCAAATAGACTAGACTAGACTAGACTAGACTAGACTAGACTAGACTAGACTAGACTAAACTAAACTAAACTAAACTAAACTAAACTAAACTAAACTAAACTAAACTAAACTAATAACTTGAGATAGAATTTACCTCCCGTGGCCTTTCAGTAGGCTCATAATGGGATTTAGGCTCAGGGGTATGATAGTTTTGTTTATTCCTTTCTTGCTGCTGGAGCTGCTGTTGCTGCTGTTGCTGTTGCTGCTGTTGCTGCTGCTGTTGTTGTTGCCTCCTGTGATCATGCTGAAGTGACAAAAGATATGCCTGCTCCTGTTGCAACTGACGTTGAAGCCTCTCTGCTTGTCGGTGTTCCTCCATCTCTCGCCATCTGTATTCCTTTGAGAGAACAGGTCAAAATATGAACACCATGCTGGTGGGCACTTGGCGGTTATACATTTTGCTGCAGTTCCAGTGTGAGTAAATGTACCAAACTTCAAAATTACATTCAAATAGAGCGCAGGTTTTCCCCTTAATTTATAAAACATTGTACGCTACGCTTAGCTTCAATACAGGCATAGTACTATTTAACCTATTGTGATCGGCACAGTCATAATTCTATTTTGCCACTGAAGGGTAGAGAGGGGTTTTGTTGTGGTTGGGGAAATGGGAGGGCCAAAAAGAACGTAGTATCCTGACTTTTATATCCAATATTTAATAAAAAATAACATGGCCTGCACTCCTGTTCTTTTGAGAAGGGTTGTTCAGAAAGTCAATTACCAAACTGAAACTGCTTTAACATGGGGTGGGATGGGGGAATCCTCACTAATTGGCTTGTCAGATAATCACACAGCATTGTTCACATTGGTCTGGCAGCCAAGGACACTGTAGGATGTTAGCTCTTGTGCCAGGCTCTACTGTGCATAAAGTTCAGCTGTGTCCATTTAAAGACAACCTGGGACAACCGGTCAGAGAAAGCAATCCCAAACAGTAGCTACTAACAAAACAGATACAGTGCTTTACCAGTAACATGGCCTGCTCCTGGAGCAGCTGCTGCTGAAGAATTTCCAGGTGCCGCTGCTCCTCTTCTAGCTGTCGCCTGATATACTCCTGTCACATAGAAATTACCCAGCAATAAAATTGTTCACAACAGGAATGTAACCAAAGCACCTGAGTACAACACCACACAAAAGAAAAACGCCACCTATCCCAATTCACCTTCCGGTGACAATTCAATAATAAATTTAATAATGGGACTCCCTAAAGAACAATTAAATAAAACCAAATCAGCTAAAGTAAGGACTGAAAAAAAATCCATTACAGACCCTCCCTCTGAAAAATTAATTGAAAAGAGGAAAAGAAATCATGGCCTGGGAAAAATTAATCTTGCCTGTAGAATTTTGACTTAAAAACAAGCAAATGAATTTCTAAAAACAGGTTGTAGTTAATACTAGCAAGTCTTATCAACACAGCCAACACGAAATCACATGCATTTTTAATAAAAGAATTAGTTTTGCACCTTATGATCTACCATGAGCAACAACTAGAGCCAGGCTGAGTTAAGGCATCCCTTTTGCAAGCTTTGCACCAAAAAGACCTGTCAATTAGAACCCTAACCTCAACTATAAATTGATCCTAGCCTCATTATCAACGCAGAAAATGCCAATCTGAAGTATGTGGTGGTTATGACAGAACATAAAAAAAACATCCACTAGAGAAAGATATAACTCAGTGACACTCCAGAAGTCTGGATTCCTAAGCCAAGACAAAATATGCAGCAACATATCCAAAGCTAAGAACATCCTGTCGTGCAAATTAATGACGGAAAGAAAACACGTGCACTCAAACATACATGAAAAGACAGCGAACACAAAAGGAATTAATGACGCAATGCAATGGCAAAATGAGACTGCTTGAAATCTTACAAAACAAAACAAAACACATACTGGCTTGTTATACAATCCTTGCATACCCAGAATTAAGTGGAGTTAACATTTTGTAGCGATATGGTTGTTGTTTTTTAACAAAATCTATCAATGCCAGCAATACAGGTAGTCCTTGATGCTTGACCACAACTGGGATCAGAACTTCAATTGCTAAGTAATATGGTTGATAAGTGAGTTGCACCTAATTATATGATTTTTACTATGATCATTAAGCAAATACCATAATCATTAGGTGAATCCATTGATTTTGCTCGTAGCCAAGGGAAGGTCGTAAATAGAAATCACATGACTCTTGATTGCTGCAGTCATTGTAAATAAATGCTGACTGACAAGCACCAAGTTCTAATCACATGATCGCAAGAATGCTGCAATGGTTATTAAGTGGAAGGCCCAGTCGTAGGTAACTGTTTTCAGTTGCATCATAACTTTGAACATTTGTTAAACAAATGGTGGTAAATCATGGACTACCTGTACATTTTGGAAAGTGTGTGTTAACAATACATCTCTAGCTGCATGCAAACAATGGCAGATGGTTGATGTACTTCTTCAGCTACATGAAAATATGATTTCCTAAGCCCCAATTAAATTACTCAGGGAGAACATTTTTAATGTGTTTTACATGACTGCTAACTGTATGTATATTTCCCAAAATTAAGTTGGGAAAGTTTTCTCCAATCTAGTCTCTCACCCAAACTTTTTCCAAACTTTCTGGAAGATGCCAAGTTCAGGTAAGCTAAACTACATGAACATCTCTTAAGTATCACATACAGTTCTAAAACATTTCTATTATTTTGTATTCTGCAAAATCCCATTATATATTACATGTTGTTTGACATCAAAGCCCAAATAAAGTTTATAGCAGAATACAATAAATTTTAAATAGCACAGTGATGTTCTTAGTGCTTAGTATATTTTCTGAAAATTATTTTTTCCAATATGAATATCCCTACTTTCTGTCACATATACAAATTATATTTCAAACAGGCAAGATTCATGTATGAGACAGAGAAACTAATGTAGTTTTTCCAAAGATCCACTTTTGATCAATTTTGAGAAACGAATGCATTTAAATCATTTGAACTAAGTCATTTGCTTCACTATAAATAGATAAAGTAAGTCTATTACTATATTTACATGTTGTGACTCTGAGGAAGAAACTTACTGCCCGGAATCAGGAAGAAGAAAGAATCCATCATAAAACATTAGTTCAGATTTTCCCATATACCTAATTAGGTTCCCCCAAACTAGCCTGCTCTCAACAGTCTGGTACAGAGCCACCTTCCCTAGTCATATAGGAATTGACTATACTAACACACTATCCAGACTGATGGAAATATACTTTTTTAGACTTTTTTTTCCTTAGTGTTTCCTATAGAAACACTATATAGTTTCTTCCTATAGGAAGAAAGAAAGAGAAACCACACATAATTGATTCACGCTGTTTCAGGTTTACCTGCTCTCTTTCCACTCTTCTCTTCTCTTCCTCCGCTCTTCTCCTTTCTTCTTCTTCCTTCCGCCTTTTTTCCAGCTCCTCCAACCGTTTTTTTTCTTCCTGTTCTCTCCTCCTCTGTTCCCGTTCTTGCTGTCTTCTAACTTCGCGCTCTCTTCTCTGTTGCTGCATTTCAAGTAACAATGGATATAAGTAATCTCTTTCTTTTATCAACTGATCAAATCAGAATACAGAAGCTATGGATTCTATTGCTATGAGTTACCATTCAGCATTATCAACAGACTGGCAATCCAGCATCATTTAGAAGTCTGGCAATCAAATTTCATTCTTCATTATATCAGGATTATCTGAATAATTTTTAAAAATGCACTTCTACAATTACAATTGTTAACATTTTAAAATGGTTGATTGGCTACCATGTGGGAAAATGTGAATACTGTGATTGTATATAAGAAATCACCAAATATAGGGAAGCCACTAAAATTGCTTCCATACAGACAAGTGCAGTGCTGTCATCAGAGACTTATTTCTAGAAATTTCATGAAGTAGCTAAATAAAGAATTTCTCCTAGACATTTGGATTAAGATGTCAGCAAGTTCCACTGTTAATTGAAGATATGTTTTTTTCAACCTTGGCTATTTGGATTGCTGTCAATAATTTTATTCTATTTGGTTTTTAATTTTTGTACACCATCCAGAATCATCTAAGGCTATTTTAAAAGATAAAAGTAGTTCATTTTACTCTGAAAACTGCAAGGCTAAAAGCGATGAGATCAAAACCATGAATACTTTACTGTCAAGCCCTACTTCAGAGTCAGGAACGTCTGCAAGAATATAGACTGAAACACAGAATAATCAGTTCCTTAAGGAAATGCTTTGTGTTCGGGTGAATTAGTCTGTGCTTCATGGATTAACTGGCAGGTGATCTATAGAGATCACCGGAAAACAGACATGGAGAGATGAAAGGCTTTCTACTAAAAAGAAACTAAAAATATAACTAAACAGAGTCAAGCAGCTATTCCTGAAACAAACTGCAAGTCTTTTATTGTAGTAGAAAACTTCCTGAGGCAGCCAAAATCTTTATTCATAGAATCATGGAATATAAGGATTTGAACAGACCTTGTTCAAACCTCTTAGCTCATGAATCCACAATTACAGCATTCCTGGTAGATGGTGAGTCAGCCTAAGTAATTCCAGTGAAGGAAAGTCCACCATTTCACAGGATAATTTGTTCTCCTGGTGAAAAGTTCAAGAATAAAGAATTTTTTCTCCCTGATTCCAACTAAAATCTACTTTTTCTTAAACTGAAATCCCAATTTATCGCCTGTCTTTTGGCACGATACTGGACAATTCTTTCACTTTTGTACATGATCCTTCTTCAAATCCTTTTACAATAATCATGTTTTTCTGCAGTCTTCTCTCTCTAGTGATTCCTCATAAATTGTTCTTTTAAGTCCTTGATTAAGAATCTTGATTTCTCTCCAAAGAATTTGCTCCACTTTGACAATCCCCGCTCTAAAAAGTAATGTTGAAGATAACACATCCACTGATGTGTAGCGTCATGTGTCTACTATAGTGCTTTTGCCTGATGCCTGTTGCTATCTGCAAATTGAATCATTGTCCACTTGAAGCACCAATACTACTGGAACAGGGTCTACTATGTTTGCCTATATAATGACTGTAGTGGTGTTGTCCATCACTGTTCATACTTAGCTGTAGTGAAGCAACATAGTCTTATTTTAATACAGCCACGGAAGTGTTCTGATTTGCTCTGTCAAACTAAAAGGCTACCCAAATTCAACGGAATGAAGTAATTCATGTGGCTTCAGAATACTTCTGGCCGGTACAGAGGTTTCTCTCAGACTATTCATGTAGCACTAACTGATACAGCATGGAAGACTTTTGGCATGTGCTGAGAGTGGACTGGGCTAGACACCCTTACTGATGGTAATCCTTAGAGCGTTTGCTGAAACTAAATGGTGAGTATAATCCCATCTACCCTTAACAACTCACCCTGTCTTACTATTGGAATAACTGGTTGTTACAGCAGATTAAAGGATCTCTTCCTTAGGATGCATGTGACTGGGAAGAGAGGAAGCAATTTCACCAGGAAAAATGATGCTATGTGCTATGCAGGCTTGATTATTGACAAGAGGAAAAACTGCTTCCTTATATATCCTTCATCCCAGCATCTTCTCAACCCTTTTTGTCAAAGACCAGCATACTCAGAACTGCCCTTATGAAGCATCTATCAATATAGCCTGGCAAAGGTTACTGAAAATGAAACACTACTTATCACCCCACAGACAAGAGAGAAAAGGCAACTCTAACCCTGGTTTAAAAACTATCTAGTTAAAATATCACATCTTATTTCAGTTGTTGGAATTGTTTGAAGACTCCATCTAAATCATTAGCTGAATAATAGTTGTTAATATAAGACCTTTCTTTAGTTGGACAAAAGGTAGATTTAGACTAAGTCTGAGTAAGAGGGAAAAGTATAATAAAACAATCCATAGTGGTTGTTCTGTTGCTGCTTCTGAGACATATAATGTAGAAAGTACAAATACCAATAGATCAATATTTACTTGCAGGCATGGGACATGGGAAATAGTAGTAAGAGCAGATGTTAGAAAGTGTATTATCAAATATTGAGGTACCTCAATATTTGAGAAAATAAAGAGGACTGTGAAAATATCTACAGACCCCTCACATCCTGGACATAAATTGTTTCAACTTCTACCCTCAAAATGACGCTATAGGGCACTGTACACCAGAACAACTAGACGCAAGGACATTTTCACCTGAATGCCATCACTCTGCTAAACAACTAATTCCCACAACACTGTCAAATTATTTACTAAGACTATTACTATTCTTCTTCTCATCCTTCCTAGTACCGATCTCTTCCCTTATGACTATAACCGTATTGCTTGTATCTTTACAATTTATATTATATTATATTTATATTTTATTTGTCTCCTAGTATGATTTGATTGCTTATTAGTAACCTATGACTATCACTAAGTGTTGTATTTTGTGATTTTTGATGAATATATTTTATTTTTTTCTTTATGTACACTGAGAGCATATACACTAAAGACAAAATCCTTGTGTGTCCAATCACACTTGGCCAATAAAGAATTATGTTCTGTTCTGTTCTGTTCTATTCTATTCTATTCCTATTCCTATTCTATTCTATTCTATTCTATATCTGTTGCCACCATGAAAAATCTTAGGTAGTTGATGCAACAGTGAACATTTCGTAAGATCTCAGTGGTATGAAATGACCGGGGTAGCCATAATTCTGAAGCATTCCTGACAATTTACAATAGCACCAGAACATCTTTCTCTACACGTTCACTGACATCAGAAAAGCAACAAAGAAGCCTTTATCCCAATATGGAAAGGATGTTACTTGAGCATCACAATCGCTGCTTAAGCAGCTTGATAAGAGAAATACAAGAAATCCAGTGACTTTGCCAGAGGACTGTGCCTACATTCAGCAACTATATTATTAGAACTATAAAACTAGCCAGTATACTTACTTCTTAATGTAAGATGCCACTTCATGAATGTTCCCTCCCTTGAAAGAAAATCTGATATACCTCTACTGAAGTACTTTATGAGGTAAAGGAGAAGTATCATAGCTACTTGCCAATAAGGGGACGATGGCAGTGGAATTATCAACTTTGAATAGTTTTAGAAAACTCCTAAAGTAGCTCTACAGGAGGAGATTATTATGGATTAATATAGGGTATAATATACACAAGTGCTAATTCTGTGGCTCTGCTGTTAAATGAGTACACCCAAATGCTAAATAAAGAGGTGATATTCTTTGTCAGGAAAATAAGGATTTTTTTTCCAGAAATCTTTGTTACTATACCCTCGCTGAGTATGCCAGTACTATATAATTCATTGGAATAACTTTGAACCAGAGTTATGAGGTGCTCTATTTGGGACTGGGAGTTGCTGCAACAGGAATCACTGTCCAAGCCATGTAATCTCCAGAACCCATGGAGCTTTTCTGTCTACAAGAATCATATATATATAACACTTAAAATTGAAAAGAAAATTACTGGACAGCTTGAGTGAAAGAAAACACACAAATTCTTTGAAAAATATAATGCTTTTCATTAACATTTTTTTTTAAAAAATATGTTTTTAATAAAATTGATCCAAAGTTTCTACTATCAGTTACTGCTTCATAAAGTCCAGGTTTACATTCTGACCAGCAGCCAATTAACAGTGTTTATAAAAACATAATTCACCCCAATCCTATTATATGAGCTTCCTGTCCAAAAGATTCTCCTTATCAAACACTGATCTATTCACCCATGCATTGATTCATTTATCTACCTACCAATAAACACACATATCTACCCCTAAAACACCACTAACATTCACTTTGATTAACAATCTCAAACTTGTCAATCTTTTGTGTTTCTTTAGATTTACCTAGCTATTTAAATATTTCTGTATAGCTTTCTTAATGGCCTTTTTCAAATGTAACATTTCTCTTTGGCAGAAATATCCTCCACTTAGTAAGCAATATGATTATTAGGAAATGACCCTTCTTTCAAAAAGAGATTGTATCAACCTTACAAAATATGTATTTAGCAAAGCAATAGCGCTTAGACTTATATACTGCTTCACTGTGCTTTACTGCTCTCTCTAAGCAGTTTACAGAGTCAGCATATTGCCCCCAACAATCTGGGTCCTCATTTTACCAACCTTGGAAGGATGGAAGGCTGAGTCAACCTTGAGGCAGTCAAGATCAAACTCTTGGCAGTTAGCACAGTCAGCCTGCAATACTGCATTCTAACCACTGCGCCATCATGGCTCTTAATCTAATAAAGACTTCTATCCTCTAAAACTGAATTAATGATTGGTAATTTTTAAATCTACCAGGTAGGGATATATGCCTAAATCTACATACATATTCATGAATTCTATCCTATAATGACTTTTGAATCAGGCCAAATCATTTTTTGTTCCACAATCTCTTGTTTTTTTTAAAACAGCTGAAAGTTTCCCAAACTCAAAACTGTGTTAATGTTATTAAGTTGCACTAACCAAATATAATAAAGTAAATTGAACATGACACATAAATGAATGCCATGCTAGAATCATATTGTAACAGTTTCATGTAGGTATCTCTATTGGCTTTATTATCGTAAGGAACTCAAAATATATCACACTCACATCTGAACAATTCTTAAAAATGCTGAGAACACTGTTTTCTCCATCTATTTTTGGTGCAACTATTTAATAAACTGCATCAAATTAATTTGGGATATGGAACAGGCTACAGGGGAACCCATATTTAAAAACTGTTATTAGATCCTGATGAATTATTTAATGCATAAAATATATCTGCTGTATTCCAGTCAAACAACATCAAATGGAAAATCTCATGCAAAAACTCTTGAATCATAAAGGTAACTAAAGATGCATTGAAAAAAGCACCATAATATATTTTTCATTAACAAAATTGTTTATGATTCCATTGTACAGTGTTTTCCAAAACACGATTAAGCAATACAAAAGGCTATTTAAGAAGGAAAACCTCAAACATCTTGATTTTTTTCCAGTTTCCTATTCATGACCTTTTCTCTTCAAGAAATTTAACTCTAGAAAGTACATTATTTTTAATATTACTGATATAATTGTTCAGAAAATAAATTCAGGGAAAGGAGTTTGAAGATAGAAAGGAATAATTAAATACCCATATAGTGTGGTCCAGATTGTAGAATCTGAGTTTACTTTGGATAATAAAGAAATAACTGTGTGTTATAGTTAAGACAATGGTGTTTAAGCACAAAATTTCAGCAATAGAATATTCTGTCTCTCTGCTATTTGGCATCAATTAAACTATCCGAAGCTCAGTTTATACTTTTGGCAGTTAAGCATGAAACTCTTTTTTTTTTTTGAATGATCTATTTTAGGTAAATAGAACATCCAGAGGTAAAAAAGTTACATGTATTGTGATTCCTTAAACAACAATTTTCTAAGAGTCACTATATGAATCATGTAAGTTTAGTATTAGTTTTCACAACATGTAAACATTTTCAGTCAAGAATCTTTCTTAGTCAACCTAATACTGGGGCAAAACATAAATTGGACTTAATAGATTGCAACATTATCTCTCTTAGTTGTTTATAATATAGTGTCAAGATTTTCTAACACAGTGGCATGTCACGTTTTTTTAAGGATATGTGTACTTGTTCTGCCTAGAAGGGCTTATGGCAGTAGTTCTCAACCTGTGGTCTGTGAACCCCCGGAGGCCGCGATTTCATCCCAGGGGGTCTGTGAAGGCTTGAAGAAATGTTATGATTTAAATCCTGAGTTTAGCCTTGGTGGTCCATGGCCACAAAAGGTATTTAAAGGGCTCTGTAGTGAAGAAAAGGTTGAGAAGCCCTGGCTTATGGTATTCATTGTTTCAAAATGCACACAAACTCTTCTAAAGACTGAAGGCTGATCATGAAATCAGTATAATACAGATATCATTGGAATGGTGTACATACTAAAGAAAGCATTCTATTTACGGTTTTATGTTCTTCTATTATGGGTAATAGCAAGAAGAATAAAATTCAGTCTGTGACATTAAAATTCAGATATGCTGGTAAGCAAATCTAGATATATTTTATAGCATACATCTATAAAGCATCATTTTATGGGGATGCAAGCATGTATTTGTGTTTTATTTTAATAAACTCTGCAGTCACTAAAATTATGATTTAAATAATGTGTATATTTTCCTGCTTATATCTGGTGCTGAAAGACCAAGAAGGGATCCTTCTTAAAATAAACATGGATTTATTTAGACTGACATTGTGATATTTCAAATGGACCAAAATAGTATAATATCTTTAATCTTCAGTTTAAAAATAAGGGCATATTCAAATGCTTTAACTATTCTGATTAAAAATGCTAAAATAGTATCAGCAGTATTTACTAATTAATCAAATTTATATTTGAATTTGTTTCTGCAGTACTTAGTCCAATAAGAACTGGATAGCAAAGTTATCAACTGTGGAGTCTGCAAGAAAAATAATGGGACTCTATTATTTGTTTGTTTTCAGCCTATTTATGCAAGAGCACAAAGACAAAAATGAACATACAAAATCTTCCAGATCAGGGAAATCATTTAAGAAAGTCATTTGGCAAACAGTAGACTGCAAAAATTTTAATTGTCACTAATTCTTTTAAGAGATCAAAGTGGGGAAGAAAATATGAAATTGTGTTATTTCAGATTTAACAATAAACAAATATTGTGTGGTCATTCTTACTGAAAGGGTTGTATAAAACTTGCAAGTATGAAGGTCTAGATATACATAATATTTTTGTTATTACATTTACTTTTCTTTTCCAGCTTTCTTTTTCCTATTTTTTTCTCTTCTGTTTGATTACATAAATATGGGCTAAAAGGGTTTTTTTTAAATGAATCATCCAGCTGCTATGCCATATATGGGTTTTTTAAACCTGGGATTATTGTTATTACATGACTAATTTTATTAGCTCATGCAGAAGCCTATCTCCAGTCTATATGACATCAGAAAACCATGAAGCCATTTTTTCATTCCTATCCTACCCATACCTTCATACTTAAAATTCAATTCTGCAGGAGGGAATCAGTATTAAAAAGCAAGCAAACCCTCATGGGAATTGAGGTTTCTAATACCCAACACCATTGCTCCATTGAAGAATTCTGGCATTGAGTGATAAATTCTGACGTCTTCATGCAGTCATTTAATAGATTCTAAATTCAGTCGTTTGGCTCTTGAACAAAAGGCAATTTAAAAAGTTTGCCTTTTCAACTTTGACCCATTTCTACCTCTTCTAGTCTCCTCCTTTGCTCTTTCTGCTGTTCAATGCGCTTTTGTCTCTCTGCCAGCAGCTGCCGCTTGTATTCCTCCTGCTCACGGAGCTGCTGTTCCTGGAGCAGCTGTTGCCTCCGAAGCGCCTCAGAACGCTCCTTGTTTTCCTGCTGCAATCTCAGGAAGTCACGTCTGAGGGTAGATTCTCCAGGCACATTAACAATAGAACTGCATGAGAAAAAAAAGGTTAAGTCTAAGCAAATAACTAAACAAAGGTTGGAAACTTTTTTATTTTTACATCTTCCGTGTTTTTCTTACACACACTAGAAGTACTTGTTGGAATCATGGCAGAGAAATACAAGAGAGTCAAACCAGCAGAAAACAAACCTCCTCATTTTTGTTTAGAAATTTAGATGTTCAAAACTTAGAAAAGGATTACAGAAAAATGCCTGAATTTTAATATTTAACAGGTACAGGTAGTCCTCAGGTTGCAACCGTAACTGAGCCCAAATTTTCTATTGCTAAGTGACACCGCTAAGTGAGTTTTATCCCATTTTATGACCTTTCTTACCACAGTTATTAAGTTAAGTAATATTGTTGTTAAGTGAATCTGGCTTCCCCACTGACTTTGCTTGTCAGAAGGTCACAGAAGGTGATCATATGATCCCTGGACACAGAACTATCATAAATATGAAGCGGTTGACAAGCATCTTAATTTTGATCACATGACCATTGGGATGCTGTAGCGGTCCTAAATGTGGAAAACAGTCATAAGTCACATTTTCAGTTCCATTGTAACTTGAACAC
The DNA here is from genome assembly GCA_009733165.1 of Naja naja. Taxonomy (NCBI): domain Eukaryota; kingdom Metazoa; phylum Chordata; class Lepidosauria; order Squamata; family Elapidae; genus Naja; species Naja naja. The sequence continues at coordinate 18,600,979 of CM019153.1, read as the reverse complement.
ACTAAACGAACTGTTGTAAGTTAAGAACTACCTTTATTGATTATGTAGTATTGGGAAACTCTGTGTTTTGACTATTTATTGTGTCTCAAGTTAAGTTCTCCAGACATATACAAGGCCTGATCAGTCAAGATCTTCCTGCTGAGCAATCAAAGATTTATTTAGTTCTTGACTTATGACTGTAACTGAGCCTAGAATTACAGTCATAATTATGTGGCCATTAAGTTGAAGCATCCAAATAATTTTCCAGCACTTTTCACTATAGTTGTTAAGCAAATGTGGCAATCATTAAGCGAACCCATTCATTTGAATGAGCATTCATTTGAATGAGCACCAGTAAAAAACATCATTAATTGTGATCATGCTGTCACACAACACACTACTGGTCATAATGATATGCTGTCACATGAGAGGGGCCAATTACAATACCCACAAAACATCCATTCTATGGCCATTGTAACTTTGACTAGTCATAAAACAACCAATCATTAAATCATGGCTCATTGTATAGCTCCTTACAGAGAAGATTGCATTAAAGATATTGAAGAAAGATATTGAGATAGTCATAATATGGTTCTCACCAGTCCAATACCATGATTACATTACCTTGGTTCTCCTTCTTGTTCAGGCACTTCCTCCTCCTCTTCTTCACTTCCACTATATTCATATTCTGTTTCATCTGACAGAAATTGGAAATAAGAGTTACGGCAAGAAATCTCTTAAAGCAAATTCCATGAAAAGTAATTTTGTTCACAAATAAGTCTTAAAAGCTTTCAGGAATAATATGAGTTTAAAATCTATAGAATTCATATGAAAAAGTGCTTTAGTATGTAGTATGGTTTCCTTATGAACTATGAGAAAAGGCCCAGAAATTCACACCAAGTCATTTAGGCAACTATTATTAAAGTTGATATTTAAGACTTCACTGTTCTATGTTATTACATGATAGTGCTACTTCTCAGGTTCATCAGTATAGTTTACATAGAATAGTCTACATCAAGGGAATAGTCAGCATTCTTGCCCTTATTTAAATGTTAAAATTTTATACTGGCCCTTATTTAAATATTACAGCAAGTAAGACAACTCTCTTGATCACATGACACAGGATTGAAAACTAGGTTCTTCATATGCAAAGTATTAGTACCCGTCAGGTTTTTTTAACCTTCCATATAAACAGTAAACATCCATGCCAAACCATTTTCACAATTCCTTTTCTGTTTCCAAAGCAATCTGCCATAGTGCCAGAAGTGAGGCTGGGTGGAAAAAGTACTTATCAGAAATCATAACAATCTATACATTGTATGCAGTTTCCACGTATACAGTTTATTTTTGATGGTATATAATTAGTCTACTATATATAGAATCCATTGTACTGTTTGCGGAGTTCACATTGCATAAAAATTCTTTTGAATTTGCAATTCTGGCTTAACTTTTACTTTTTCTTCTGATTTCCTTTCTGTCCCCTTTTTGTTTCCACCTATGTTGTAAAAGAACTGCTGTCTTTATTTTTTAATTAATTAGTATATAACTAGCATAGTCTTATATTCTATATATACAGAAATGTGCTTCTACTTTAAAAAAAACATACCTTTCTCTCCTCTCTTCTTCCTGGTTCTGTCTATATGATCTTTAAGCTGGATTCTAACTTGTCTTTCATTTGGTTGATCACGTATAAATGGATGTTTTAACAACTGCTCTGTAGAAGGTCGTTGCATATAATTTTTTACTAAACAGCCTTCTATAAAACTAAAGAACTTCTTTGACCTGAGCAAAAAAAAATCATATATGTCAGTTATTTGGGAAAGTATGGATTTATCAATTAAGAATCTTCTATATGCTAAATAAACACTATTTAACATTTACAAATTTTAGAACAACCAGCACTATAGTCCACATGCCAGGATTCAGATATCTTGCTTATAATCGACAAATAAAGAAATGTTAAGATGTCAAGAGAGGGTAATCTTAATTATATTGAAAACCACATCTTTTGACAAGTCCTTGGAGATATTGTTCACAATACTGAAGGAAAAAAATTGTGGAAGAACAGACAGCTTAGCAAAATTGGAGCTCCCTTGAGTCTGGGTCAAGCTAATTGAGCATGATTTTTAAAAAAATCTGTGAAATTATTACAGAGTGAATTAATTTTGTGAGTAAAATAGTCATGTATGTATGTAAAGTATGTATGTATGAATGTATGTACGTAGTAAGAGTTGGTGTTTTCCTAATCAGTCTGAACTTAAAAATTACATAGGCTAAATAGCAGAATGTGTATAAGCAATATACATGCACCAAATGAAATTATCTTCCAGGTATTGGAAAAATCAGCCTGCTCTCAAAAGAAATATTGTATTAGTCCAACTATATTGTTTTCATTGTGTCTATATTTTACTGTATACACTTTGTTACTTTACAACCCATTTTAAGTAAGTATATATAAATACTCCTCGGCTAATGACCACAATGGAGCCCAAAATTTCTGTTGCTAAATGAAAGTTATTAAATGAATTTTGCCCTGGTTTACAACCTTCCTTGCCACAATTGTTAAGTGAATCATTGTAGTTGTTAAATTAATAACATGATTTTTACGTGAATCTGGCTTCCCCATTGAATTTGCTCGTAAAAAGGTTGCAAAAGGGAATCACATGACCTGGGACACTGCAAAACCATCATAAATATGAATCAGTTGCCAAGCTGAATTTTGATCACATGACTATGTAATGGTGGTAAGTGTGAAAAACAGCCATGTGTCACTTTTTTCAGTGCCGTTGTAACTTTGAACAGTCACTAATTGAACTATCGAAGACTACTTGTACATGTCTATAAAGTCATTACTATATGATGGTTACTGCAAATAGAGCTTGCTTACTAATGAAACATAATTCTTGGGTTAAAGAACAGCAGAATATTTAAGCACAGTTCCTTTGAAAGGATTACCATTTTTTTTGCATTAAGCTAGAATGCTTGAGTCGAATATTACCAGCCTTTCAACTCTCTGCTTAAACTGATTAAATGAACTATTCCTAGTCTTAAGGGAAAAAGGAAGCATCTCAACTTGGTATCTGAGTATTTTACAGTGAACTTAGTAGTCATTTCAGTCTTCAAATTAATTCACACTATTTTTAATATAAGATTTAAAATTCAGCAAACTCTATTTGTTGTCAAGGTTAAATTTCACCAAAATTCTGGGTTTAATTCTCCAGTGAGAATTAATGTTGCAAATTGTATAAAAGCAGCTCTACTATAAAAATATGCTAGCAGGCTTAACAATTTTCCTTCAGCTGGAAAGAAGAGTAACTACTCTTTATCTGATTTGTAATTATGATAGTGAAAGCCTCACACATTTTAACAAAGCAATGTTCAAGCTAAAAATCAGTGACATTCTTATTCTGTTTACTCTATTTTAGATAAAAAAATTAAGGTAATTTCTATTAAGAAATTATAATGAATGAACTATCTGTTAGCATGGCACTATTTAGTAATAATTTGTTTTGAGCATTATAAATGAAAGTTATTTTCTATACTTTGCACCAACCATTCATTCTTTCTCCATCTAATCTAACTTGCCCTGCCCTGTGATTCTGGAAGAATGCAAAAGGCAAGTATCTGTTATCTGTCTGTCTCTGTGTGTTTGTGTGTGTCTGAGTGAGTGACTGAAAATGTCTATTTGCATATCCATTTCTGAATATATATGCTCAGGTTCACTAGCATAGAAAACTTATTTTATCTCTTTGTAGATGGCTTTTTACAAAGGTAAAGGTTTCCCCTGTCCAGTTGTGTCTGACTCTATGAGGTGATGATCATCTCCATTGCATAGCCGAGGAACATTGAAGGAACATTGTCTGAGGACATTTCTGTAGTTATGTGGCCAGCATGACTATACACCAAGGTGCATGGAACACTATTACCTTCCCACCAAAGTGGTACCTATTTATCTAGTCACACTAGCATGCTTTCAAACTTCTAAGTGGACAGGAGCTTGGGCTAGAAAAGGTAACTAGCCTGACACATGATGCTCAGGTCTTGAATCTGGACTGTTACTTTCCAGCTGACAAGCTCAGCGTCTTTAACCACTGAGCCATCACGCCCCCTTAAGTTACTTTGTATGTAAAGAAAGTTCTGTCTTGTGAACGAAATTGCTGTGGCAAAATCAGAGAAAAAAGCAACCACTTCAATAAATCCCACATACCATTTCTTGGACTTTAGCCGTGGAGGAGGATTTCTGGGAATAAGAAACAGGGCTCTCATTGGATGCATATCACAAAGAGCTAAAAAAAATTAAAAAGTTTCATAGTTGATTTTTCAGTTCTATCGTATTATTGAATTATATCTACATATATTTATTGTAAACTAAGCAATGATTGGATTATGACAAGAACGAAAGATTATAAAAACAATAGTCCTGACAACCGTAGATCAAAGAGAGGATAGAATCGTGTTTATGCTGAGAGAGGTGCTGTGATTTCAGAGACACCATCTGTTCTATAAAATGCCTTAGAGCTAAGTATAACAATTACCTTCACATAGCCCCTGGAAATTAGAGACCAAACACTCATTTCCTTTGAAAAACAGTATATAAGGGATTTGTCATGTGCAATAAGCTCTGTGGCATTCTATAAGCACTAAACATTAAGTCTGCTAATAACATAAAATCAGGAATCTAATAGCACTTTTTCTGACTAACAAACTTTATTCAAAGCCATAAGCTGCTGTCATCAGGTGACAGGTACTCATCAAGCAATGTTGGTCATCAAGCAATGTTGAACTGACATACATAAAATATTTCAGGTAATCTCACAAGGTCTCAACTGCCCACTATGTTTTTTTAATACAATTGTTAATCGATAAGGTAACTGTAACCTTTCCACAGGAAACATACATGTGTATAATTGACCAATCCTTCTCCCCACATCCCTTACATGTTTTAAATTCTACATCAATCCAGACATTCCATGCATTTGGTTGAAGTGAAAGTTCATGCTTTTAATTGAAATGTGTTAGTTGGAAAATTTGCTACCAGATTCAACCTCTTTTGCCCTACAGACCAGCACAGCCTTTTTCTTATAATGAGCAATAGTGTTAACTGTCTCAGAATCAAATACCTCATAAGAATTTTTACATGGATTCAATATCAATTCAATAACTCTGTATTGAAGGGTTTGTTCTGTTGTTTGATCTCTATTGGTTTAGTACAATCATTGCAAAATGTGGCTTTGTCACAACTGCTTAATAATTTCTATTTATTTTTTCTACCTTAGAGTGGGAAGATCATTGCGGTCCAAATTTTCCAAGGGTACATTTAGAATACAAAGAGTAAGTCAAAGAATAGGCTGTATTTCTGAAATCAGACAATTAAACAATATATATGCATCACTTACGGGGAGCGCCTTCTGCCATCTCAATGGCCGTAATGCCGCATGACCAAAGGTCACTCTACAAAGAGAGACCCTATGTTAGCAAACACATGCACTTTTCTTTCAGTCAATTATAGCTCATATATTATAAAGGAAAGATTGGAATTACAAAAAAACGCACTGTTTTTAAATAGTTTCAGGTTTTTTTTACAATTTGACTCTGAAAAAATAAGTAACGTGTTATTTACCTATGTAAATATACAAAATTAAAGTAACTTATGAAGGACAGTGTCTAGCATCTTTGCAGATGAAATCTCTTCCACTTCAAAGTTTATATTTCTTTTTTTGTTTTTTGTTCTACAAATAATGCAAATATTTGTATTCACATGTTTTCATATAGATTTCCCATGTATTTGGAAAGGAAAAACAACACTTTTCTAACCATGGATGTAACATTTCTGTAAATTCTGTATCTTTCGGCTATATTTTTCTAGCAGATGTTTTTCTGATGTTCTGGATATGCAATTACTTAGAAACCAAAACCAAATTGATGGGCGTTCCATCAACAGGAAAGCAAAGATTGTGCAAAATTAAACTACTAGGACATTAAGTGTACTGTAAAACACTCAAGAACACTACTATAAAAAGCTCATAAATCTTTGCCAATATGTTGCTTGTTCTATTTCAAACTAAATGTAAAAATAAATTTCAGAGTACAAGATTCAAAAACGTGGACATGCTGCTCCACAGTAGCCTACTAAGTTTTAAATCAGTAAGTCTCCTAAAACATGAACTCTATTTAAAAAAAAGTTTGAAAATGTTTATCAGATGTGAAACAATGCAAAGCCTCTTATTTCCAACGCAGACATAGCCAATAATAGATTACACCTTGAAGAACAATATAGAGTCACTTAATAGTAATAAGCAAACACCAGTGGTGGGATTCTACCGGTTCGGCTCGGTTCACATGAAGGGGTAGTAAAAAATGCTACCATTCACCAAACCAGTAGTAAAAAAAAACCAGCTAAATTTCAGGTGTGGAGGGGGGCCCCATGCTCCGTTTTTTGCCTTTCTGGGCCTCAGGGAAGCCTCCTGGGATCAAAAAAGCCCTCCCCAGGACGCTTCCCTGAGGCCCAGGAGGCAAAATAACAAAACAAAATCCAGAGCCCGGGGGGGGATGCTGCACAAAAAATAAGAAGCCATGCCCACCTAGCCGCACCCACAGAACCGGTAGTAAAAATATTAGCATCCTACCCCTGACAAACACTGGGAAAAAGGAAGGAAGGAAGGAAGGAAGGAAGGAAGGAAGGAAGGAAGGAAGGAAGGAAGGAAGGAAGGAAGGAAGGCTTTTTTCTTTATTCCAATACTAACATGGGAATTTTTAACAGGCTGCACAGAGTTTTCCTCAGACTAGTACCACTGAAATAAGCTGGACTGTAACTCCTATCACAACCGACCAGTATGACTAAATTAAGGAAAAAATTGTATCCTTCAGTCAGAAGGTTTAATTTAATTTAATTTCTGCCTGTCTTATTCTTATTGGCATTTTAGGACTGAAAAAATAAAGAAATTATCTGTCAACACAGATATGAAGAACAACTGTATCTCAAACTATAGTTCTTTTATGAAATCTAACAGGTATCGCAATAAAATATCCCCTTTTTCATTATTTCTAATGAAGTCAATTTTGTATCAATGATCTCTATATTTATCCTATGCTGTACGACAGGCCATTCAGTTATAAACAGTTGATATAATCTCCAATGTTATTAATCTCCTGTCCCTCTTATTCACATTCATGCACAGTCAAAATATTAATTATCCTTGGGGAACAAAGATGTACTTAAAAATAGTATTTAGTCTGATGTAAGATCATATTCCCCAAGGTTCTGAAATATTTCAAGCTCCTCAGCAAGATGAATACTTCGTTCTAGAATTGAAAACATTAAATACCGAGTTATCTTTTTCCCCACTGGTTTTGTATGATAAAGCTCAAACATTTCTGTAATTCTTCAAAATGGTCCTGAAGAAGCAAACTCAATTTCAAAAACAAGAAGTCCATTTAACATGAAATGGATTTCATGTTATTTAAATGGATTTAAAATCTAATGTTTGAATATTCCACATGATTCAGCTGTACAACCACAACCTCCTCCTAATATTGATTTTTAGGGTCACTTAATCCCAGCTAGTTAAGATTAGTGTTTAAAAACATTGAACTAAAAATGGGAAGATTGTGAGTTCTTATTCTGACCTGGACATGGAATGACTTCTTTTCAGCCAGTTGCTTTTTTTACAAGGCAAGAGCAAACCACTTTTCAAAAATGGCACCAAGAAAATTGTATAAATTTGCTAAGTAATCCAGAGGAGTCAAGCTGATTCAAAGGCCCACACATAAACCAAATAGGAATTTAGGCCTCTGCTGTTTGAAAGGCTGCAGGAACATGAATATGGTAGGAAAATGACACCTAACAAGGAGTATCTTGCTCTCTGTCTCAGCATGACTTGAGAGGAGGCACCAAATAATCTCTTGACTGGTGTGGCCCTTGAGTCCAAAAATATTATCTTTTCTGTTTCCTACAACAGAAGTACTAAAAAACCTAGCAACATTTAATATCTAAAACAATAAGCTTTGACACTGTAACACTAATACACAGAACTATTTAAGTATTTGAGATTATCAGGTGTCATCTAAGATTTATTTTTCCAGGTTATGTTGGGTTATCTTGCTCCCCAACTTAAAGAGAAAATGAACAAAACGACTCTAATGCTTCCCTTACAAAATCTTAATGATTATTTATGAAATAAAGAAATTTGTTTACGAAACTAATGGATGAAAGTACAGGAAATACAACACAATTATTAATATTTTTCTTACTCGATAATCATATGTTGCATCTGGATTTTCATCACAGGCAATAACTTCTGGAGCCATCCAATAAGGTGTCCCAATAAAAGTATTTCTTCTACCAACTGTCCTGTCCAGCTGAGCGCTAACACCAAAATCCACTATATTGAAATAGAAGAGATGGAGAATTAAACACATGAAAATAAGTTCTCAAGGATTACGAGGCAATCTTGTGCAATTATAATGAATTAATACAAGCCAGGCAATCAATGAAATATTGAAGCAAATGAAATGCCATTAAAATGTACGCAATTCATCATATTTTTCATTGTAAGATATTTTTCATCAAACCCAGCCTTCATATTAAAGATTGAAACAATACAATACTCAAAGACAATTGAACTATGTCACAATAAACTAAGGGAATTTTTGGGGTGGAAAGAAACTAACAAAAAGCTAGAAAGTATAAATACAAATCTAGAAAATTTCTTTATGCCACATTTATTATCTTTAGATTACTTTTGATATAGTATCTAAATGATGGTGTAAACTTAAATACACTACAATAGACAAACATCTACTTCTGCTGCTCATTAAAATTCATGAGAACATAAGATTGAAGCAATAATTCTGCCATTGACTTCCACTGGTCTTAAAAGAGACCATTGTTCTTAAAAGATCACTTATGAATGATTATATTGAGGAGAAATTAATAATAAATTATTCCAAGACCAAGATTCTCACTCTCTCCAAATGCCGTTAAGCATAGTTTATCCTATCTATCTATCTATCTATCTATCTATCTATCTATCTATCTATCTATCTATATGAAAATGTATTTCATAAATTCGTTGAAGTTACAGGAACCTGGGTTGGGGATGAGTGACCATAGAATATTGGAATTCAACATTATGCAAGCACAAGTAATAGAAAAAAAGGTCAAACTACACTCTTGGACTTCAAGATAGCTGATTTCAATAAATTTAGAGCAAGATTGAGAAAGATTCCATGAATGAGAATCTTCCAGGGGAAAACAACCCAAGAAGCTTTGGAAACTTTGAAAATTTTGAAAAGTGAGATTATAAAAACCTAGTACAATTACAATGAAGAAAAAAAATAAGGAATCTCAAAAGAAACCAGCATGGCTATACAAAGAACTCTCTGATATACTGAAAGACAAAAAAGGCAAGTATGAAAAGTGGGAAGAGAGATATGAAGCTAAGGCAGAATATTGGCAAATAAACAACCTGCACAGATGAAGGCAGCAAAGCTAAAGCTCAAAATGAACAAAAGTCAACAACAATAATAAAAATAAGCTTCTTTCAACATGTAAAAAACAAGAGAAAAGTCAAGGAAATGATTGAGCAGCAAAGAGAAAGGAAGCTGCTTAACTCATTTTTTGCATTTGTCTTTACACAAAAGGAAAAAAAAACAACAGTCCAATCTATAAAAATACTGTAAAATGCAGTTTAGGAATGCAAGTCAAAATAAGCCCCCCCCCAAATGATGAAAGACCACCTATTCACTCTAGATGAGTTCAAATCACTAGGACCAGATGAGTTACATCCCAACGTTCTGAAGAAATTGGCAGATGTCATCTCAGAACTACTGAACTGTATCTTTCTAAGTTCCTAGAGCATAATGGAACTACGTGATGACTGGGAAAGAGCTGGTGTAGTTCTCATCTTTTAAAAAAAATGTTGCAGGAAACTACAGACCTATCATCCTGACATCAATAGCTGGGCAGATTCTGGAAAAGATAATTCAAGCAAGGAGTCTGTGAACACCTAGAAGCAAACAAAATCATAACCAGAAACCAACATGGGTTTCTCAAAAACAGATCATACCAGACAAATCTTACTGCATTCTTTGACAAAGTGACAAAATTAGTGGACCAGAAAAATGTTGTAGATATAACTTACTTGGACTTCAGTAAGGCATTTCATAAAGTAGACAAAACCAACTATTTTGTAAAATAGAAAAAAGTGGGTTAGATAGCATCACCACCAGATGGATTCATAACTGGCTGACCAACTGCGTTCAATGAATAGTCCTTAATGAAACTGTATTTACATGGAGGGAAGTATGCAATGGGGCACCCAAGACTCTGTCTTAGGCACAGTACTTTCAATATCTTCATCAATGATTCAGATGAGGGAATAGAAGAGGAACTCATCAAAATTTGCAGACAACACCAAACTGGCAGGAGTAGCCAATACTCCAGAAAACAAACTCAAGATACAGAAGTATTTTTTTTTTATAAACAAGTTTTATTCAATTTTTAACAGTTCAAATAAGGCTCTTTTCAGTAGACAGCATATTTCCGGGTCATCACTTTTACATGCAAATATGACAATAGTTCTATATTCATTTTTAACATTTAACTTCCTATTTTATCCCATTTATCCGTTCCATTTTTTTGCAAACAAAGGGCCAAACTAATTAATCCTAGTCTCGAATCTTAATCTCAATCTGTATAACCCCCCATTTCATTTCAAATTAGTTATAAATAATTCTTAAACATTTATATTTCTTTTAAAAATAGCAATGTGTTTGCCCATCGTATAAAAAATAAAGTTTGTCCATATCTATCCTTTAACTATCTTCACATTGTTAATGCTCTTTTATCATTTACATATTTCTTTTATCCATCAGATTTGCCCTTTCATCACATATTCTTTCCATAATTCCAAATCAATACAAGCTTTAACATAAAAAAGAATAAAAAGAAAACCTAGACTTCCCCCACTTTTACTACTTTGAAAGTGTTACCTCAGTGGTTAACATAGTAACAATAATAATCATTCCCTTTGAAGCAAAAGATAGAATAAAAGAAAAAGAGAAAAGAAAAGCTACATAACATTATATATCTTTTCAATCGGGTTCTGCAACACATATCCCCCCAATTTAAAGCTCATTTATAGTTTCAAAATAATAGTGAAAAATAACTAACCTTGGTTACTAACAAATCTCATTTTTAAACATCTTCAAAGATCATTTCAATTAATTCAATTAATCAACATTTACCTTTCTTTTGTAAATAAAAAGTAAAAGTGTACCTTCATCTAATAAAAATTGTCAGTACCCCCCACTATTGTTTTACATTTTTATAATTGTAATATATTCTTATTACCCCTCTTCTCCATGCAGAACCCCCTTCTTAATACATTAGCCATTATCTCTATGTAAACGAATTTCTTTCTTCATTATATAGTTCCCATATTTCTCTATCTTCTGCTCTTGTTTCTTGTTCCCTCTCCTCCCCTTTATCCTGCTATATCCCTTCTCGATCCAATTTGAATCCCTCTCTCTCTCTTTACCTTTCTGCTCCCTTTTCTTCTGGACCTTTCTAGCTTGCCTAATTTCATAAATGTTCCCCTTTTTAATTACTTTCTTAGGTTTCATTTTTTTAATCACCCTTCCTTTCCCTTTTATTTGTAATGATCTTTGTGTTAATTGTCTCTTTAAAATGGCTTTTCCTTGTGCTGGCTCCTCCCTTTCCAGGATTCCTTCTTCTTGTTCTTTGTTCGCCATTTCCATGTCTTCTACAACGAGCCAAATTAGTTCAGTCACTTCCTGTAGCAGTTCTTTCATGCTTTTAGATTCCATTTTTAGTTCCTTGGATGGCCCCAAAAGTTTTTGTTTTCCTTATTTCTTCTTCTTTAAATTTTCTAAAATCTTAACCCAAGCCCAGAGTCTGTATCAATATCACCAACTAGTCCGGCAGTCTGTCTTTTATTTTAATTCAAACTTTCACCTTCTATGGATCTTGCTTTTTTGTTTCAGTATCTATTTAGAATTGTAACAACTCCGATTCACAAAGGAACAAGATGTTTTCCTTCTTTAAATTCCAATTTTTATCCACAAAGTGGCACTTTCTGTCACACAAAATCTTCACCCTTTCTTTTTATTTTAATATTCAGGGTTTTTCGAGCCTCAAACTTAAGTTCTTATGCCGCTTCTTCCTTTCCCGGTTCGAAGCCCCTTATAGCTGTCAAGAATATTTTACTTATTATTTTTTTCTTCACTTGATACTACGCCGCTTTTTCTTTTTTAAAAAACTCATTTTTATCTTAATCCCGGGGTACCTTTGTTGATTTTACCATCCAATACTCCCGATTCTTCTGCTGTCAACTTCTTTCTTTCCTCCTGCACCGATCTTAGTCCAGTTGAGACCTTCTCTTTGAGGTGGCCATATTGACCACCGCTTCTTATCGTCTTCGGAGGGAAAAGACCAGACCCAAAAGGGGGGAGATGCGGCTCCCCTCACTCTGGCTGGCAGCTTTCCCTTTCTCCGCCGCCCCTCCGAGGCAGCTTCAGCCCTGAACCATAAGGATCGGGGCTCTCCAATGAAAGAGCCAGGCTGCGGTCGTGGACGATCGCAAACCGCCGCCCGTTAGCGAGAAGGCTCAACCCAGAAGCCAAGATACAGAAGTATCTTGACAGACTTGAACACTGGGCTCTATCTAACAAGATGAAATTCAATGGTAAGAAAAGTAAGGTTTTACATTTAGGCAAGAAAAACCAAATGCACAAGTATAGAATAGGTAGTATCTGGCCCAATAGTAGTAAATGTGAGAGAGATCTTGAATTCCCAGTGGACAATCATATAAATAAGCCACAATGTGCTGCAGCTGCCAAAAAAGCCAATTTAGGTCCATCTAGCAAGACCAAGAAGAAGGGTGCTCTCCATGGTGGTTCCCTTTCTGGAATGGGACAACTCGCTGTGTCCATGTGAGTAGGTCTAGCTGCTGGGAAAGTCAAGGGAACTCATCTCCTTTCTCAGCTCCACCTCTATCAAGCAATCCATCCATCTCTCAAAGCTGCATCTGCTAACACTCGGGTTTTTGGACTAAGGCTTAGCTCCAGTCAATGACAGCACAAAGAAATTAAACCAGTAAGATCCAGGGAAGATCAGGGGGAGTCTAGAAAGATTCAAGGGATTCCAAGGGAACCACACAATAAATATTTTCTTTCCATTTCCTCCACCTCTGTTTCCAACCAACTCTTTCTGATCTCTCTGTTCTGCAAATTCTCAGATTCTCTGTTTCTCTACTTTGCTACCCTTTCATCAAACTTATCAAGCCCATATCCCACTCACCTTCTTTTTGACATTCTTCTCTTCCACAAGCCAATCTTGACATCACCCCACCTCAAAAAAAACCCTTTGCAAAAAAAATTTGGATCTCTATTGACAAACCACTGTCGCCACCTTAACCTTCAATAATCCTGGTTCATAATCCCTGGTTCAATTAAGTTGTTTGCAGCTAAAGCCCAAGTACAAATGGGCTAAATAGGGCTAAATTATGAACATATAACAGCAAGGTTACCTCAGAAATAAAAACAAATATTCTGAGACGCATCTTCAGTTACTCACTGCATCCCAAATGCAATACTTCAATAAGAAGTGGAGGTCAATCCAACTTTTGGGATTTTGAATCTTTACTACTGAATATACTATACCACAATCCTGGTGGACTAACCTAACTAATATTGGCAGACAACTTCAAATCATCTTGGGAACCAGTTATCCAAAGGAAACTGAACCACTATGGCTTTTCCAGTGATGCCATTTGTAATGACTTACAACCTATCCTTGAAGTTATGGTCATGCCATGGTCACCATGTCATGGTCATGTCTTTGCATTTGGGTGCTTAGTAACTGGATTGCATTTATGAGAGTTACAGACTTCTGCAGTCAGACCACAAGTTGACTTCTAACAAGCAAATCAATGAGGAAGCCATATTCGTTTAACAATCACATGATTTGATTAACAACCATGATAGAAAATAATGTCTTAAGTTGCAAAGTGAGCTAGATGATCTTTAAATGATTTTGCTCTATTATGGGAGTTGGGTTGGGCCCTGTCAACACTGTTTTTATGTACTTAATAGCTTGGATCTTAAGCACTAATGCAAGGATATCCTAACCAACAATGTTGGTATTCTCAGCAAAGGGCAGATATTAAAATTCAAAGGAAAAAAAGCACATTAAATGTTAAAAAATAACTAACATTGATTTTGAGTTAGAGGACTACACATTTTTATTGCTAAATAACCTACGATAAATTCATACTCTCCAAAATTTCCCTGAATAGATGTTGACTATTCAGACAGTTTTTCAATACCTCTCCAGCTATGCTGTTACTAGATGAAATAATAATTGAGATGAAATAACAAGCCAGAAGGACATTAAGAACAGTCTAATTAACTTACCTAATTTCACTTCTGCATTTTCTGTTAACAATACATTCTGTCCTTTGATGTCTCGATGAATCACATGATGGGCATGTAGATGTGCCAATCCCTGAATTTTTTTAAAAAGGCAAGACAATTCATGTGAAACAATTCATTGTTTCTTTTTCCTTAAATATGCAACATTCAGGCTTGCAGTATGTCATACTGTAGTCCATGTTTTCCCCAAATTATTACTGCTATTCCGTTTTTGTTCTATGTTCTTTAACAAGAGGAACTGTAAAAGATGTTTTATTAATACATAAAACATAAGGAAAGGATCATGCATAATTTTGCAATGTTTAATATATATATAACAACTTCACAACTTTTAAAACATTTCTGGAACATACTTGATAAGAGCTAAACTTGTAAGATCTATGATACTGTATTATAAACCAATCTACCAGATCTTTATCAAAAATTACTGACAAGAGTAGAAAAAATATATAGCAAGCAAAGTACAATTAGAAAGGAAACCTGGTTATTTGACATATTACCTATAACTAATAATGCTAATATAAATTTTGTAAGGCTGAATAATCTATAAGGTTGGTACAAATTCTGTAAAATATTTATAAATACACATACAATCCTGACAATTCTTTGATTTTTTTCATTCATTTATATATCAATGAAATTCAAAGCACACTTTGAACTAATTGCTTTTTATGAATGGAATGCTACCATGACCAGTAACCATGAATTTTCTAAAAAAAAACCGCTAAAAAAGATAGCTTGGATCAGACTTATAAGAGAACTTAATAAAATCAGGTTCTTCTACAGAAAGACAAGACAATATATAGACAATATATAATATAAAATAGCAATTTATTTATTTAATTTTATTTATTTTGTCAAGCAATTATAAGATAACAGGTATAAGTATAAACATAGCTATGAATACATAAAATGGATACATATAAGAGAAATAAAAAGAAACAATAGGACAGGGATGGTAGGCACTTTGGTGCGCTTATGCACGCCCCCTACAGACCTCTTAGGAAAGGGGTGAGGTCAATAGTAGACAGTCTAAGGTTAAAGTTTTTGGGGTTTGGGGAAGAAACCACAGAGTCAGGTAGAGTATTCCAGACATTGAGCACTCTGTTGCTGAAGTCGTATTTCCTGCAATCAAGTTTGGTGCTCCTGTATCATTATGGTTGAAGCTGAAGTATTCATTGACAGGTAGGACATTGCAATATATAATTTTATGTACTATACTTAGATCGGACCGAAGATGGTGTAGTTCTAGGTTTTCTAGGTCTAGAATTTCAAGTCTGGTGGCATAAGGTATTCTGCAACGAGTAGAGGAGTGGAGAACTCTTCTTGTGAAATATTTCTGAACTTTCTCAACTATATTAATATCAGATACATAATGTGGGCTCCAGACTGATGAGCTGTATTCAAGTATTGGTCTAGCAAATGTTTTGTATGCTCTAGTTAGTAGTGTGATATTACCAGAGAAAAAGCTACGTAGGATTAGGTTAACAACTCTTAATGCCTTTTTGGCTATGTAGTTACAGTGGGCTCTACCACTTAGATCATTAGAGATTTATTTATTTATTTATGAGATTTATATGCCACCCTATCTCCCTAAGGACTCAGGGTGGCTTACAATACTAAAAACAATACAATATAAATATTAAAAAATTAATTAAACCGGAAATCTCATAAATCAATTAAAAATTTAAAAAACAACCACTAAAAACCATCAAAAAGACCCTCCTCCTCCCCTCCTTCAGTCCGGGTAGGCTAGTTGGAACAGCCAAGTTTTTAGGCCACAGCAGAAGGATCGGAGGTCAGGGGCCACCCGGAGCTCCAGGGGTAGCTGGTTCCAAAGTGTGGGTGCCCCCACAGACAAGGCCCTACCCCTGGGAGCCACCAGCCGGCATTGCCTGGCTGATGGCACCCTGAGCAGGCCCTGCCAGTGGGAGCGCACGGGTCGTCGGGAAGCTGTTATCGGCAGCAGGGTTTCCTGCAAATACCCCAGTCCAATGCCATGAAGGGCTTTATAGGTTAACACCAGCACCTTGAATCTCACCCGGAGGGCAACCGGTAACCAGTGCAGCTCACGCAGGAAGGGTGTAACATGGGAGTATCAGGAACCTCCCATCACAACCTGCGCCGCTGCATTCTGGACAAGTTGAAGCCTCCGGGTGATCCTCAAGGGCAGCCCCATGTAGAGAGCATTGCAGTAGTCCAGACGGAAAATGACGAGTGCAGGAGTGACCGTACGTAGGGCATCTCGATCCAGGAAGGGTCGCAACTGGCGCACCAGGCGAACCTGGGCAAACGCCCCCCCTGGCCATGGCTCCCACCTGCTCCTCTAAACTGAGCCATGCATCTAGGGGGACACCCAAGCTGCGAGCCCTATCTATGGGGGGCAACACCTCTCCCCCCATAGGTAGAGATGGAATATCCTGGCTAACTCAAGATGCCAGTACATACAGCCACTCGGTCTTAGCCGGGTTGAGCCAGAGTCTGTTCCTCCCTATCCGGACCTGCACCGCTTCCAGGCACCTGGACATCACTTCGAGGGTGTCACTGGGTTGGTTAGGGGTAGAGATGAAAAGCTGGATATCATCAGCATACTGATGATACCTCACCCCAAAGCCACAGATTATCTCACTCAGCAGCTTCATGTAGATGTTGAACAAGAGGGGCGAGAGAACCAACCCCTGAGGTACCCCACAAAGGAGGGGCCTCGGGGTCGATCTCTGCCCCCCTGCCAACACTACCTGCGTACGACCCGAGAGGTAGGAGGAGAAACACCGTAAAATGGTGCCCCTCACCCCCAACCCCTCAAGGCGTCGCAGCAAGATACCATGGTCGATGGTATTGAAAGCCGCCAAGAGATCTAACAGGACCAGGACAGAGGAATAACCTCTGTCCCGAGCCCTCCAGAGATCATCCACCAGTGCGACCAACGCCATCTCTGTGCTGTACCCGGGCCTAAAACCTGATTGGTACAGGTCTAGATAGTCAGTTTCCTCCAGAAACACTGGGAGCTGTCGGGCCACCATGCTCTCAACAACCTTCGCAACAAAGCGAAGGTTGGAGACTGGACGAAAGTTGTTTAAATCATCTGGGTCCAAGGCAGGCTTCTTGAGGAGGGGCCTCACCACCGTCTCTTTCAAGGCAGAAGGAAAGGAACCCTCATTCAAAGAAGCATTTATAACTGCCTGGAGCCAATCTTGTGTAACCTCCCGGGCGGCATAAACCAGCCAGGAGGGACATGGGTCCAACAAACACGTGGCAGCACTCAGCTTCCCCATGACTCTGTCCACCTCATTTGGAGTCACAGAATCAAACTCCTCCCAGATGAGTACTCCAAGGTCCTTGACAGAGTTTGGATCATCAACAAGGTCTTGACTGTTCAGCTTGTATTTTATTTTCTGATTTTTTTGCCAATATGTAAGACAGAGCATTTATTTGTTGAGATTTGAAGTTGCCATTTGTTTGACCATTCTGATACATAGTCAAGGTCTTTTTAAAGGGTAGCAGTATTGTCGGTGGACAATAACTTTACTCAATAATTAAGATCACACAAGCTATTTTAGTAATGTATTCTGAAAGAGAAAGATTTCTCTATATAAGGGAGAATATTTATTTATTTATTTTGAATTGTATGCCGCCACTCTCCGAAAAGGACTTGGGGTGGCTCACAGATAAAAACACAGAACAATAAATTATTTAAAAAGAAATTAAACTAACAAGCCAAAATACAACTATAAAACCGAATTAAAATCGAATTTAAAACCCACCCACCCCCAGGAGATCAATCCAGCCCAGCCTGTAAAAACAACCAGGTTTTTAGATCGCGTCGGAAAGAGGAGAGATCGGGAACCAGCCAGAGCTCAACGGGTAGCTGATTCCATAAGGCGGGGGCCGATACAGAATAGGCCCTTCCCCGGGTCACCGCCAGCTGACATTGTCGTGCGGACGGCAACCCAAGGAGTCCCAACCTGTGTGCTCCCACAGGGTGACCGGTATTTGATATCGGCAGGAGACGCTCCCACAAGTAGCCCGGACCCATGCCATGAAGGACTTTGAATGTTAATGTCAAAACCTTGAATCGCACCCGGAGGGCAACCGGCAACCAATGCAGCTTGCGCAGGAGGGGCGTAACATGGGAGTATCGGGAAACTCCCATCACAACCCGTGCGGCCGCATTCTGCACCAGCTGGAGCCTCCGGATGGTATGCAAGGGCAGTCCTACATAAAGAGCATTGCAGTAGTCGAGTCAGGACGTAACAAGTGCGTGAGTGACCGTGCAAAGGGCATCTTGATCCAGATAACCAGCCAAACCTGGCCACGGCTCCCCCTGCTCCTCCAAACTGAGCCGTGAATCCAGGAGAACCCCCAGGTTCCATGCCCTATCCACAGGGGGTAACACCTCTCCCACTATGGCCAAAGGTGGAATATGCTCACCGGAGCGAGATGCCTGTACGCACAGCCACTCAGTCTTGGCCCGATTGAGCTGTAATTGTTCCTGCCCATCCAGATCCGTACCGCATCCAAACAATGGGACATCACAGATTTGGTTTGGGGTGGAGATGTATAACTGGGTATCATCAGCATACTGATGATACCTCACCCCAAAACCCCGGATGATCTCACCCAGCGGCTTCATATAGATGTTCAACAGGAGGGGAGAGTGGACCGACCCCTGCGGGACCCCACACGTGAGAGCCCTTGGGGACGACCTCTGCCCCTCTGCCAACACTGATTACAAACGCCCCGAGAGGTAGGAGGAAAACCACTGCAGAACAGTGCCTCCCACTCCCAACCCCTTAAGGCGCCGCAATAAGATACCATGGTCGATGGTATCGAAAGCCGCTGAGAGATCTAATAGGACCAGGACAGAGGAAAAACCTCTGTCCTGCGCCCTCCAGAGATCATCCACCAGTGCGACCAATGCCGTCTCTGTACTGAACCCAGGCCGGAAGCCCGATTGATAGGGATCTAGATAGTCCGCTTCATCCAGGAAAAGCGGAAACTGTTGAGCCACCACACTCTCAACAACCTTCGCTAAAAAACGAAGGTTGGAGACTGGACGAAAGTTGTTCAATACGGCAGGGTCCAGGGCAGGCTTCTTCAGGAGGGGTCTCACCACCGCCTCTTTCAAGGCAGCGGGGAAAGAGCCCTCCCTTAACGAAGCGTTGACTACTGCCTGGAGCCAGCCGCACATGACCTCCCTGGTGGCATACACCATCCAGGAAGGGCACGGGTGCAACAAACATGTGGTGGAACTCAAACGTCGCATAATCCTGTCCACTTCATCCTCGGAAACAGGATCAAACTCAGCCCAGATGATATCGGCCGGACTTCTTGCCCCTCCCTCCTCAGACCACTGCAAATTAAGAGTCCAGCTCCTCCCGAATCCGAGCGATCTTATCCAACAGATACTGACCAAATTCCTCAGCACTACCCTGCATAGGATCCAACCCCGTCCCCTGATGTAAGAGGGAGCGGGTGACCCTAAACAGGGCAGCTGGACGGTTGTCTGCGGACGCTATGAGAGCGGAGAGGTATGACCTCTTCGCCGCCCCCAAAGCTACCATATAAGTCCTAATATAGGCTCTTAGCTGGGCTCGGTCGGATTCGGAGTGGGTCGACCTCCACCTGCTCTCTAACCCCCTCCTACGCCGCTTCATCTCCCTAAGCTCCTCCGTGAAGCAAGGAGCCATCTGGGATCTGCGGCGAGTGAGGGGACGCAAGGGGACAACTCGGTCGAGGGCCTCAGTAGCAGTCTGTTGCCAGGTGGCCGCCAGTACCTCAGCCGAGCTGTGGATAAGGGAGGCGGGCAAAAACCCCAGTTCCGTCTGGAACCTTTCAGGGTCCATCAGACGTCTGGGGCAGAACCATCTCAGTGGCTCCTCATCCCAACGGTGTGGGGCCGCTTGTTGGAAGACCAGCCGCAGGAGATAGCGATCTGACCATGCTATGGGTTGGACATTCACGGTGCCCACCCCCAGATCACTACGCCAACGTTCCGAGACAAAAACAAGGTTGAGTGTGTTGCCCCCCTCATGTGTGGGAGCCTGTATTATTTGGGTCAGGTCCATAGCTGCCATGGAAGCCATGAACTCCTGGGCCAATCCCGGCGTCCCCAGGGAGGGCAGGTTGAAGTCACCCAAAACCAAAAGGCTTGGGAACTCCACCGCCACTCCCGAGAGGGCATCGAGCAGCCCAGGCAGGGCCGTTGCCACATAGTTGGGGGATAGTTATATAAGCAACAAGCCCAACCGACCACCAGGCCCCAACCTCAAAAGGAGAGCTTCACACCCGCCTATCTGCGGAACGGTGACCTCCCTTGGAATCAAGGTCTCCCGAATAACAACCCCCCACCCCTCCCCTGAGCTCGTGGACGGTGTAAAAACTGAAAACCTGGGGGGCATAGATCAGCCAGAGGGACTCCACCCTCTGGCCCCAACCAGTGATGCAATCCAGGTCCGTGGCCTCCTCCTCGATTAACTCACCAAGGAGGGGTGCCTCATTGACCACGGACCTGGCATTAAAATACACCAACCTAAGCCCAGGGCCTCCAAGTCCCGTATCCCCGGGGGAGTGGGAAGAGGCATGGGGGTCGGAGCACGCCACAGCTTGAAGACAGCAGCAGCGCGCTCCCTCTATGTGATATGGCCTCCCGCCTCTCCATCCCCTGCCAAGTCCGATCACCCTGGGAATCGGCATTCCCACCTCATTCCCCGGAGTCCTGAGGCCTCCCCTCCCCCCTGTCCCCCGGCACAATCCCCAGTCGGGCTGAACCGAGCTCCTTCCAATCTGGGCAGGGAATAATTAGCTACCTGCCCAGACCGACAACCCTCCCCCCTCCCTAACCCTTTAAAACAACGAGTCAGAAAATTTAAAAGTTTCCCTTTGCCTAATTTAGAATTCCCCCCCTTGGTCGCGCAATGCTACCTCTCGAGATCTAAAAATCCGTCATAAAGGTAAGCTCTTGATACCCCCACGGGCCATGCTAAGGACAAGGGAACAGTCCTATAGGCCCGTAATTCCATGGGTGAATAAGCCCGTATCATGATATAACAATTAAAATTCACAGAGGGCAGGGTTAAATAAGTTTGGCCGCAGATGGTTTACAGATGTTAAAATCAGCATGTTAAAAGTCCAGATGTTAAAAGTCAGTGTCAACCGCCTTGCGTCTTGGAACCAGCACCAACAGTTATCGTGTCGTGTCCCCCGAATGTTCTCTCACCATCCATCGGGGGGGACAGATGAAACCATGGTCCAACCACCACTCTCCCACTGTGGTGGTTATCACCGGGCTGGAACAACGGGGCAGCCCGCTATCCTCTCACGATACCAGGCAGAACCTGTATATATAACTGTATCTAATTATTTGCAGATTAAAGATACTATTTGTCAGGAATGCAAAATTCTATTCTGTGTATGTGTCTGCATGAATGTATGTAAAGTCTGATACAGTTGCAATGTCTCTTAGAAAAAGCCTTTTTTCATCAGTGATAACTGACAACAGTAATGGTTCCAATAACTTCAAGGTATTCATAAGAAGTGCAGTATACATATCTTGGTTACTTTTTGGGGTCGATAGCAATTTAGAATAACATGAAATAAAATATATATATATTAGTTTTAATTACCCTTTGCAGTTTGCAGAATTGTACACAAGGCTGTTGCAAGCTCTGGTTGAATTTTACTCTTCTAGAGGACTAAAAAAGTGCTGCATTAAGCTGTAAACATATGTTGCACCAAATAATATCACAATACAGTTTCTAATGCACCCTATTACATCATCATTTACCTTTAAAAATTATTAAAATTAGTAATCTTGCCTTTTATATATCTCTAAGTTAAAACCTTCATTGTTAAGACTTACCAAAATTAAAGTAGAATTTAAAATTTAACCATTTAAATAGAAATGCATTGTTCATGTTTCTTACCCTAAGAATCTCTCTGGAGATATATGCTATCCAGTCCTCTTTCAAAGTATTTCCTTTTGTATTCTTCACAAGGTCTGTAATAGAGCCTGCACCACAAAACTCCATAACAAGCTTAAAAAAAACAGAATACAAAATAATTGTTCAAAGTACCTTCAGTCTATATATGACATACCCATTTGGATGAATTTATTGAAATAAAGTAAGTTCCCATACAGGTGAAACTCGAAAAATTAGAATATCGTGCAAAAGTTCATTTATTTCAGTAATGCAACTTAAAAGGGGAAATTAATATATGAGATAGACTCATTACATGCAAAGCAAGATAGTTCAAGCCGCGATTTGTCATAATTGTGATGATTATGGCTTATAGCTCATGAAAACCCCAAATCCACAATCTCAGAAAATTAGAATATTGGGAAAAGGTGCAATATTCTAGGCTCAAAATGTCCCACTTTAATCAGCTAATTAAGCCATAACACCTGCAAAGGGTTCCTGAGCCTTTAAATGGTCTCTCAGTCTGGTTCAGTAGGAATCACAATCATGGGAAAGACTGCTGACCTGACAGTTGTGCAGAAAACTATCACTGACACCCTCCATAAGGAGGGAAAGCCTCAAAAGGTAATTGCAAAAGAAGTTGGATGTTCCTAAAGTGCTGTATCAAAGCACATTAATAGAAAGTTATGTGGAAGGGAAAAGTGTGGAAGAAAAAGGTGCACAAGCAGCAGGGATGACCACAGCCTGGAGAGGATTGTCAGGAAAAGGCCATTCAAAAGTGTTGGGGACTTTCACAAGGAGTGGACTGAGGCTGGAGTCAGTGCATCAAGAGCTACCACACACAGACAAATCCTGGACATGGGCTTCAAATGTCGTATTCCTCTTGTCAAGCCGCTCCTGAACAACAAAGAATGTCAGAAGCGTCTTACCTGGGCTAAAGAAAAACAGACCTGGTCTGTTGCTCAGTGGTACAAAGTCCTCTTTTCTGATGAGAGCAACTTTTGCATCTCATTTGGAAACCAAGGACCCAGAGTCTGGAGGAAGAATGGAGAGGCACACACTGCAAGATGCTTGAAGCCCAGTGTGAAGTTTCTAGTCTGTGTTGAATTGGGGAGCCATGTCATCTGCTGGTGTTGGTCCACTGTGCTTCATTAAGTCCAGGGTCAATGCAGCCGTCTACCAGGAGATTTTGGAGCACTTTATGCTTCCTTCTGTAGACGAGCTTTATGGGGATGCTGTCTTCATTTTCCAGCAGGACTTGGCACCTTCCCACACTGCCAAAAGCACCAAAACCTGGTTCAATGACTGTGGGATTACTGTGCTTGATTGGCCAGCAAACTCGCCTGACCTGAACCCCATAGAGAATCTATTGGGCATTGCCAAGAGAAAGATGAGAGACATGAGACCAAACAATGCAGAAGAGCTGAAGGCCACTATTGAAGCATCCTGGTCTTCCATAACACCTCAGCAGTGCCACAGGCTGATAGCTTCCATGCCACGCTGCATTGAGGCAGTAATTGCTGCAAAAGGGGCCCAAACCAAGTACTGAGTACATATGCATACTTATACTTTTCAGAGGTCCGATATTGTTCTATGTACAGTCCTTGTTTTATTGATTGCATGTAATATTCTAATTTTCTGAGTTGTGGATTTGGGGTTTTCATGAGCTGTAAGCCATAATCATCACAATTATGACAAATCACGGCTTGAACTATCTTGCTTTGCATGTAATGAGTCTATCTTATATATTAGTTTCACCTTTTAAGTTGCATTACTGAAATAAATGAACTTTTGCACAATATTCTAATTTTTCGAGTTTCACCTGTATGTATTATAATTTAAACTCCAGTGACAATTATAAGTTTATTTCATATCAGCCTATTAGCATTCAGAGAATAAGATGTGCATATTATAAAAGATTCTTAAATAAAACTGGCTGTCTAACTACTCTGCCTTGGCTTTTCCCTATGTGAAAACTAGCTAACATAACCTGAATTAACCAGTTATAAGAACCTTCCATAACATCATCATCTTCGTTGCTCACCCAATATTAACTGATTTTTCCTACCATTTTCTGGTAACTGTTCCTACTTATAGTGATGTCAAACAATACTACTGAGGTTCAATTTTCAAGATTAGTAATAGAATAGAATACAATAGAATTCTTTATTGGCCAAGTGTGATTGGACACACAAGGAATTTGTCTTGATGCATATTCTCGCAGTGTACATAAAAGAAAAGATACATTCGTCAAGAATCATAAGGTACAATACTTAATAATAGTCATAGAGTAGAATAAGCAATCAAATCATACTAGAAAACAGTCAATAAAAATTGTTAGGATACAAGAAACAAGGTTATAGTCATATAGTCATAAGTGTGAGGAGATGGGTGAAAGGAAGGATGGGAGGATTAATAGTAATAGTAATAGTAATGCATACTTAGTAAATAGTTGGACAGCGTTGAGGGAATTATTTGTTTAGCAGAGTGATGGCATTCAGGAAAAAACTGTTCTAGTGTCTAGTTGTTTTGGTGTGCAGTGCTCTATAGCGGCATTTTGAGGGTAAGAGTTGGAACAGTTTATGTCCAGGATGTGAGGGGTCTGTAAATATTTCCATAGCCTTCTTTTTGACTCATGCAGTATATAGGTCTCAATGGAAGGCAGGTTGGTAGCAATTGTTTTTTCTGCAGTCCTGGTTATTCTCTGAAGTCTGTGTCTGTCTTGTTGGGTTGCAGAACCAAACCAGACAGTTATAGAGATGCAGATGACAGACTTAATAATTCCTCTGTAGAACTGTATCAGCAGCTCCTTGGGCAGTTGAGCTTTCAGAGTTGCCGCAGAAACTACATTCTTTGTTGTGTTTTTCTAATGACATTTTTGATGTTAGGTATCCATTTTAGGTCTTGTGATATGATAGAACCTAGAAATTTGAAGGTCTCTACTGTTGATACTCTGTTGTCTAATATTGTAAGAAGTTGTAATACGAGAGAGTTTGTCCTAAAGTCTACTACCATTTCTACGGTTTTGAGTGTGTTCAGTTCTAGATTGTTGCGGTCACACCACGAGGCAAGTTGTACAACCTCCTTTCTGTATGCGGATTTGTAATGTGTGAAGACTGCTCATTTATCATTATGTACAAACCTTACTTGTGTACTGCACAATACAGATAATGATGCAGTACATAAAGTATGAGGCTACTAAAACTAAGGTGCTTATATATGAAGATCTTTGACTGAAACAATATTCACCACTTTTGGCACTGCATACTGTATGTTCCAGTAATGAAAAATTGGTGGGAACATACTGTATAGTTGAAAAAGTCAAAAACTGTGATATAAATAAGTTGTAGTGGTCTCAATGGCTATCAGCACATTAGGTACTACATCAAAAAATATTTGATGGCACTTAGAAAAACTGTGCATTGACAATATTTCTATCTGTCAATTACAAAAGGCCATATTGTTTGGATCCATACATATACTATGCATTATAAATTATTAGGTTTGGGGGGAAAACGCAATGCATATTAAGGCCAACACCCACAAAAGAACTGTCAGCTGAGATTTCACAGCTTTTTCAAGAGGCAACTGGAATTTCTGGTTTTTCTTTGAAGACATTTTGCTTCTCATCCAAGAAGGTTCTTCAAAGAAAAACCAGAAAGTCCAGGTGACTCTTGAAAAAGCACCTTTGGGACAACCACGACCTGGATGACTGAGAATCTCCACAGACAGAGCTTTCACATTGTTATGAACAAATAATATGCTATTACAAAGCATGGCTAAATAGTGAATCATACTTTGGAAATCTGTTTATTCTATCAATATTTGTCATGCCCCTGGTGGAGACTGACTCCAAGGAAGAGGAGGAACAGCCAACAGGAAGTGGGAGGTGGTGGAGGAGACTGGGGAAGGGTAGAGGCCGGCTGAGCAATCAGAGGAGGATCCAGGCCTATCTCCTATCCATCCCAGGGCACTTGCGGGGAGGAGAAGATCAGGGAAAAGTGTGGTCTCCTCTGGAGGAGAGGGCCATGATCCTCCTCAGGGCTTACAGCTGGGAGCTATGTATGTAAGTGTGTAACTGCGCAGTCAGAATTGCTGGAGTCAAAGTTAGTGTTTCCTTTGAAGGAGGTTTATCTTTGTTGGAGTTCTTCCCAAGGATTTTCCCTGATTATCTGTTTGGAACGTATAATTACCTATCTTGGTTTGCTTCGGAACTCTCACCGAGATGGTTTGTTCTTGTTTTCCTTTTGCCTCCTTATTTACTTTTGGGACTTTAATTCATGTTTTGGGTTATTTTGAGAGACTACGGGTCATCACAATATTCTTTTTTTTCACAAAGGAAAGGGGTCCCTGAGGATTTTACTCTGCTAGTTGCTGCTGACTGTATGGGGCGGCGTTCATCTCCGTTTCAAGGCTGTTGAGCCAGCACTGTTCGAAGACATTTCTGCTGTCATGTGGCCAGCATGACATCATGGGTTTCTCACAAAACAACTGAGAAATCCTTTTTTAAGTTTTCAAAAAATGTGCAACATTGAGCAATGATTACTTTTGTTGCTCAAAGTAAACAGAAGTAAATAAATAGCTCCTTGTTTTAAGCAAAGCATTGGACTGTCTAAATAGATGTAACAAACGTATTTCTGCAAAGCATTTGTTTTGTAATAATACTAATTTCACTAAAACCTTTGTGCGAAAGAATTAGCCCTAACTTAACAGTGTGTTTCAGTTATGTGTTAAAAGTAGAAAGATAACAGTTCCTTTCATATTCTTGTTCTGCTAGAGAATACAGGTATAAATAAATGTTTGCTGTCAATAAATCATGTCACAAAAATTTGTAATGATATGCCACACAAATGTGCAATTTATTTTTTTTAACTGTTAGAATATTGTAAGACTTTGTTGCATTCTAATCCCATTTATTTAACCTGATGCTGTCAAGATCTAAGATAAAAAATTATGTACAAACTCATGAAAGATGTCCTTACCCACAGTTGGTCATCATGTCCTGGGGGACTTTTTTTAATAAAAGCACCATAGTACGTTGCAATATTTCTATGATGGGAATATTTTTTCAGCATGTTGATTTCCAGCTTTATTTCTTCTTCTTCATCCTTTGGAAAAGCAAAAAGAATAAGGCTTTTGTAATGTAAATGATACATTCTCAAATATATTTTTCTCTTATTAGCTTTACAGTAACCAATGTTATGTCATAGTATATTGCAAAGTGGGACTGCTAGCAATCCATAAGACAGGATCTTAATTTAGTTACAGAAAACATTTCACAGCCTAAATAAAGCAGAACTCTTTAAAAAATACAGGTACTACTTTACTTTGTTACTTTGCTTTTTTATATAAAAAAAGAGATACAATATATATTAAATAGATAAAAAAGTAAACAGATTTTAATAGGAAAAAACCCTATACACTTCTTTAAAACAAGGTAACTGTGTATTAGGTACCCAGCAAATGGGTGGTACTTTTTATCCCTTTTAGAAAGTGATTACATATATTTCATTAGTCCATTAGTACACATGTAGCTGAATATTTTAAATGTTAAAGGGAATACAGAGCACTGTCGTTGGCTATATTTATAAAACTATTTGCTAGCACCAAAAAGCAGATGATAAAATATAGGATATTGCTATGCAGCAAATGAAAAATCCCCTCCAAAATACTTTCTTCATTAGTCATAAAATTGCAGATAAAATCACAGTCAAATGTTTGAAACAAGAAATACCAGTACTTTTTAAATTAATAAATATTTAATTCAAGTGACTATCTTTTATACTTCCTTCTAATAATAATTAAGATACCTGTCATGAATCAATATATTTAAATCTTTAATGTATAGTTACTGCACAATTGTAGGTTAGAGAATATGTTCTGTTCAAAATAGAATCACAAAAAGACAATTAGCTGAAGATAGGATCTGTTGCACTGACATCTGGTGGCTACTGATATAGCATCACTCCATTTTTTTCAGATTTTTAGAAACACAAATATGCTGTAACTTAATACTTCATTATTTTCCTATCTAGGGATCCATGTGAAGAATAAAAAATGTTTCTTATGTTCTGATTCTTGTTCATAAAAACCTATTAAGAAACGTATGCTTTAATTAAATCAGAATATAATCCAAATTAGGGAGAAAAATACAAGAACGACAGAAAAGTATATGCAATAAAACAAAAAATAGGACCTACTTTGCTTAACAAAGCTTCTGTAACAGAAATTAAATCTTTTCACAGACCTAATTTTGAAAAGCTCCATGAATTAAGTAGTTGTTTTAATTTCTTATAACATTATTCTTTCATATAGAAAGAATTAAAATCAAAATCCCATGAAAGGAACCTATTAATATTTATATTCCAATTTTATACACAAATGGCCATGGCCATGAATCTATTTTGGCCAGTTACCTGAGCAAAGAGAAAAGGCCTGGGACAAATTGAAGAAACCTTAAATTAATCTGTGTAGAAGAGAAGAAAATGGGAAGTTGAGGTATATTTTAGATGCCACATGAAGTATGTTTTGGAATTCAAAATAACAAAAACTTGTAATTTGGGAAAACTATTAAGAATAACTTGTAGTCTAATATCACATTGCTAACAGCTTCACTTTCTGATGTCTCCATGAGACAGATCAATAGATTGATAGATCGATAGATACACACATATACACATTTTTTTAATATCATGGAGACATTAGAAAGGATTTACTGAACCTCTCAGGAACCAAGCCAAGCTTATAAACTTCTTGTACACTGAAGTGACAAAAGCATATGTAATCCAGTTTACCAAGACCTCAAACTAACAGAGAGTACAAAGAAAATAAGGTTTGATCTGCTGGAACAGACCAGAAGCTTATCTAATGTTGCATCTCTTGCTAAGTTTTTGTCTCTGAGAAATCAAAACAGGAAGCTAACAGCAACAATTATCCTGTTTCATATTTGATGGCAACTGATAAGCTGTGTCTGATCCTAGGGCATAAGATCAGCTGCCACTTAAAAATTGTTGACAGTGAATTTGTCTATTCCATTAAAGCTAAATCAGTCATTACATAATAAGCACACAAATTTTTCAGGGTACATGTGGTTAACATTTAAAACAACTAGGTGCCTGAATTATATCATGATCAAGCATGAGAAAAGACTCCCTGTGGCACTAGTGATGACACCAGAGAAAACCATTATTTCATAAGGAACAGATTCTAATTGAAGACAAGTCAAGTCAGACAGATTTAAGACAATGATATAAAAATGTTGATAGTGTGGTTCATATCAGCATGGAAACATTATGGTTCCTTTTTCTTAAAATTTAAAGAATGCAACCATTTTTCTTTAGTTTCATTATACAGAATACCAGTTAACCTTATATGTAATCAGCACCAAATGATGTTAGGCAATTATACACAATAGATAAGATTAAAACATAGCTAAAAAGATAGTAAAGAGATAATCAGCACTAACTTTCATTTCAATATTTTTCAAATGGATCAGAAGCATGTATGTAGCCCTTTATTTAGCACCTTAAAACTGTATTTAAGCACATTTAGACAACATTATGTGAAGCCAATAACAATAAAATTGAAAAGCAAGCTGGAAAAGCAAGATAAAACATTAGAGAATGAGAAACTACTGTATGTGAAAAGCAAACTCTTACACTACCATTTCCATGTAGTCTTAAGATCACTTATTTAAAATTACATATATGATTCAGGTGTCCCTCAGCTTACAACCATTCATTCAGTGGCCATTCAAAATTATGGCAGTGCTGCACAAAGACAGTGCCTGCCAGAAGACTCAAAAAGAGTGTGCTTTTGTTCAATTTTTAGAGACTTCAGAAATCAAATTTAAGAATGAAGGCCTCATGTGAGCTACAGCTGTCTCTGGGAAGGGCCTTTTAGAGCGGCAGCATTGGCCCCAGGGTTAGGCCTGGACCGCTACTTCAGGCCCAGCCTTGGCACTACCATTAACTGCCATTGTGTAGGGAGTTTCTCAGGGGGTGATGCACTTCCTGGGAAGCCCAATGGAAGCCACATGCGAGCTCAGGTCAGGTGGTGCTACAGTGGGGCCTGAATTTGAAACAGAGTAGTGCAGGCAGGCATTCCAGGGATACCACTACATCGAGGCACCTGTTAAGCACAGTCTGCTTAACAACCACAGCTGGCAGAGCCTGGATCACAGTTGTTGAGAGAGGCAATCATCTGGACACTTGCTTAATGACCACTATGATTTACAACCCAAATTCCAAGCGCAATTGTAGTCATAATTCAAGGTCTGCCTGTGGTGCATTCACCTTAAGAATGTAAGAAGATCCCTATTAAAAGAAAAGTTGTCAAACAAAAGAATTATAAATATAAAACAAAAATCCCAGTCTGGCCCACACTTTTCCACTTTTAATTCCAGCAAAAAACAACCCTACAGTTTTTCATGCCCAATTAGTAAGGTAGTATCATACTTTATGAATGTCTGCCAGAAATGGCATGTAATAGAAGATCAGGACAGGAGACAGATGTGTGTGATATAAAATAACTATAAAAATAATAGATCTATAAAATATTACATTACAATTGATTCTGCCTATACTACCTCCTATCTCATATAGTGTATAGAAATATGTACATAGTCTAATTAGTAAACGTAAGAGGCTACTGCCCCCAATTCATTAGTAATTGCTTTGAGAAAACTTATTTGTTTGTTTTCACTGGTAAGGCACCACCTATTCTAATTTCATAATTGTAATTGGTTCTTCATGAATTTCATCTGTGCTACTATATTTTTAATTCTTCAGCACTTGATGCACCAACTTATGATTATGGATACATTTTACACACACACACACACACACACACACATACACACACACACACACAAATGAGAGGGAGGGAGGGAGGGAGGGAGGGAGGGAGGGAGAGAGAATTGGTTCCTGAAACAATATCAGAACTTCATGCAAAACCATATTCATTTTTGCTGAATAATTAATTGCAATAAATATATAGTCAATTTATAGCATGAACTATGGGCTAAATGAAACACCATAAAACCTTTCTATATCAAAATTAATTTTAAGGGGGTAACTATTCTTTTATTAAAAGCAATAGTATTCAGAACGTTCATCGTTGCCTTGATCAGTGTTTTTCAAACTTGGCAATTTTAAGGCATGTGAACTTCAGTTTCCAGAAATCCCTAGCCAATATGCTGGTTAGAGAATTCTGGGAGTGAAGTTCACACATCGTAAAGTTCCACAATTTGAAAAACACTGGCCTAAATTGTGCTACATGTAGCTTATTCAGAACATGTAAATAACTGTTACAGTGCTTTCTTTGAAAAAGAGTGAATCAGTCAAAGGAAGTGTTATTTTTAGCAGACAGCTCCACCACACAGTTTTCACTAATCCTAGACATATGAAGAAAAAAACTGCCATATTTAAAACAAAGTCTTGGAGTTGGACATGTCCATGCAATTTACTCAGCTCTAATATGAAAGTGATTTATCATTGTCATCTTTTGGATTTTTTCCTCCCACTTCCTAGTCTGGCACTTAAAGCCAAAATACTTAACATCCAAGATCTAATTAAGCCTCAGCCTGCTTAGCTTGTTGGCCCAGACAAGATCAGTCAGATATTTCTACCTGCAGGAAGAGTAACTACAATAGTTACTCTCTATTCATTTGAAACAGAAAATAGCCTTGGGTCCCTGAAGCTGAGGGAATTAAGATAATGAGGAGATCTGTAAAAGCCCTGGATGTCCTGGAAATTTCTTTTTTACTTTCTATTCAAATCCATTCCATAACCCAAATATAATGTATTTGGTTTAAAACGTTAAAGGTTTTATCAGATCTTTATTTTGTTTTTCCATAATAGCAAGCAATAAAATGTGTATGTTCATCATAGAATTTGAGCTACTTTTCGTTTGTTGCTAAATACTTTAGTAACTCTTAATAATCTGAATCAAATTAAAAGTCAGATCTAAAATTAAAAAAACATTTTAAATGAATAACTGTTTATTATCCACTTTGTATTCTAGTAAGTTTTGCATAGTTGTGACTATCAATTTATTCAGCATCAAGGATTATTTTGTGCTGCTGTACTTAATGTACCTTGACATACCTATATTAACAGAGAAAGTCTTCTCTACCAGATTTGTAGTGTAGTACCAGCAGTCATAGGACTGATAAGAGTATATTCTTGGGTCAGATATTTACATCAACGCTGCCAGGCATATATTGAAACCTTGCAGCTGAAATGTAGACATAAGCAATAATGAACAGTCACAAGGTAATCGTTTCTATCTCAGACATGACCTCATGCCAACAGAAGAGCTGTTGACAATAAGCAGGCATCTACATTTACCATACTTGCCTAAGAACAATAGCAGAAAGTACTTTTGACTAATCAGGCAGGAGAAAATTCAAGCTTATTGTCTAATGAAACAAATATCATTCATATTTCTCTCCATACCATACTTGTCTGTCTGTCTTTCAACTACAATCTAGGTAATCCCACTAAATATGGAAAGTTTAAAACACAATTTTAATGTTATTCTATCAAGTTTCTATCTGTGGGTCTCTCTCAAACATTTAGAAATATGGTGTTTCCAGGTATATGATCTGTGCCTATTATTTTTTGCCATTGATTATTCTGCCTAGGGATAACAATGGAACTGAAATTGAGAACATCTGAACAGTGTACTGAAATTATGGGCCAAATGATCTGGCTTAGTACATAATATTCACAGTTAATTAGGCTTAATTGTAACCACCACCTGTCCATTTCATATGTGATAGCAAAACATGATTACTGCAAACCTGAAAGAGAAAAAGGGTATTGATGTTTGCATGGCAAAAGTAGGCACAGAATGCATAAAGGCACAGCTTATTTTTAACTGTCAATACAGAGTTTGATTGTAAAGTATGAATAGGCTTTAAAACACCTTTTGGCTCAGCTGAAAAAGTTACTTGAAGTAACAAATGTCCTAGTTTAATTAATGTTCTATTAAAATAAATTTATATCTTAATGCATATAGTAGATGACAATGTACACATGAAGATATTACACCGGAGACAAATAAGGAAAATTATTTTGTCTCCTCCTATTGACAAATATTACTGCTGAGGGGAAAATATGACCAAATAGTATACCCAGAAAACTAGATAATGTTGCAGCTAATGATAAAACATGCTTCTTTATAGCTCTTATAATTTGAACAAAAATGTAATAGAGTGATACAATAATGAAGTTTATAATGAAAATTACAAAGCTGTAATTTGTACATGTGTTCTAGGGTAATTACATTATGGCAGGGCCCCAGACAACCATTTTGCAGTTAGGAATTGCACTCTAGTGTCCCAAGTAATGTTTTGGTGATATGTTGATTTTGCCCAAAATGTAGCCTTTTCATTTGGAGTCTTGATTTTCCTCAGTGGATTTGTTTTCTATTTAAAATAACCCTTGCCATATGCTACATAATACATTAAAATAACCCTATATAAAGATATGTTAAACTTGTTATTATATCAATATTAATTGACATCTTAATAAAAATTTTAAAAATAATAATTCCACAAGCATGCTGGGGGTGGGGGGAAGAGAAGACTTTAGAGCCACACAGAAAGAATGGCTGTTGTATACATGTTGACCATAAATCACCATTTCAGATGCATTTGGGATTGTTACTGAATAGCAATTGTACACATCTGATTTGTAAAACAAAGTCTGCTTCAAAAAAAGTACAATGCAATGTCTGGTATAGTCCCAAATAACAAGTAGGATAGTGCAGTTTGCAAAGTTCTCAGTGTTAAGCAACCAAATCCAAGAGCAATACTGAAAGCAATATTAACCTTACATCTACCAGTTTATCAATTCACAGGATAACAGTGTGGATGTAATTTGCTCATGTATCTAGCAAGTATAAATTGCACACTTCAGAGAGGTGAAACTATCAAATAAATAGGACTGTGAAAAATCACATGAATGCAACAGCTCTGAGTGTCCTCTTCTTGAAACAAAACTGAATTTCATTTCCAATATGGAACAATAGTATACTGTTTTGTACTGTACTTTGAACAGAGGGCAACTGTAGACAACTGTTTCAACTACTGTATTCTATGCAATATAACTAGACTTTGTGATTTGCTATTCTATTAA
Organism: Naja naja; assembly: GCA_009733165.1. Taxonomy (NCBI): domain Eukaryota; kingdom Metazoa; phylum Chordata; class Lepidosauria; order Squamata; family Elapidae; genus Naja; species Naja naja. The sequence continues at coordinate 18,566,484 of CM019153.1, read as the reverse complement.
AACAAAATTGGCCCGTTGAAATTGGCTCATTCAGAGCTGCTACTCACTGAAAAACTGGGATAGGGATGGGAAACAGCAGGGAATAGAAAGCTCACCGAGGGGCCATTTTAGATCTGAAATTACTGGTAGCGATTGACTAAGACCTGGAGTTCTGTAATGAGTCAGAATCTGGGAGAGCTGCTAGAAGTAGTGAGTATATAGATGATCATTTATATATGAATGTGTCTGCTTTATCAGCCAAAGGAGAGATACGCAACCTTTCTCACCACTTATATGCTACACAATCAATGTCAGCGGTGGATGGTGGAAAATTCCCGGATTACAGACTCATTCCTTAAAAGGAAGAATAATCCCTAGAGAACAGGCATATTTCTGAATTCCCCAGTCCATTTCCAGAATTGCTAAGAACTCCATCTTGCCTGAATTCAGCTATTAGGAATCTGGATACATATAAACAAAGGTGTGCAGTAAACTATTAGTATTGAGCATCATCATCCTGTTAATGACAACTAACTCCCAAGGCAGCTGTAAACATTGACAGCAACTTCATGTAGATTTCAAATAACACAGGAGATAAAAAAAATTGCATGACATTATTCATCTCTCCTTGGGACAGTTTGTGATGGGACAAGCATATATTTCCCAGTTTCACTTTCAGCTTGAACTGAGGGATAGGAAAGAACAACTCTTTTAAGCACTGCTTTTACACCTGCTTTGCGTAGGTGTAATCAAGACCATCAGGAATATCACCAGTATATGTAGTCCTTGACTAATAACAGTTCATTTAGTGACTGTTCAAAGTTACAAAGGTACTGAAAAAATGTGACTTATGACCATTTTTCACACTTATGACCATTGTAACATCTCCATGGTCATGTAATCAGATGCTTGGCAATTGACTCATATTTATGACAAGTGCAGTCTCCCAGAAATCATGTGATTTTGCAATCTTCTGATAACCAAAATCAATGGGAAAGCCAGATTCACTTAACAACAGTTTGACTAATTTAACAACTACAGTGATTCATTTAACAACTGTGGCAAGAAAAGTAAAATGGGGCACACTCAACAATTGTTTCACTTGGCAACAGAAATGTTGAGCTAAATTGTGGTCGTAAATCAAACACTACACTTCCCCTGTCTCTTTCCTATGTAGTTGATCAGTTAGACAAGCCAAGTCTGCCTTCATGAAAAAACTGAATCCAAATCCAAGTTAGCAAAGCATTTGATTAAGACAAGAAAAATATTAATGATCTAAATAATCACTGCCAGGGCAGAATATTTAGACAGCCTTAAAAGTTAACAGGCAAGTAGTTGCATGAACAGAACTATATTTGCTTCCAAGCAAAGTATTTGAAAAAAAGCTCACCTCTTAAATTCTAATTTATAACACTCCTTCTATAAATTGGTTTCCCCCCTGAAATAATTTAAGTGCACCACCTTTGAGTTACATATTCTTCCATTATATATTAACATTTTATTATCTAGCACATTAAAATTACTAATCCCATTTAAGATTATATAACACATATAAGTCAGGTTCTGCATGGTTTCCCCTTTCTAATCTTAATTTCATAAAGTTTATCTAGTTTCAGAAAAGAAAGAACATGTTAATCTGCTCATTTAATAGGCCCTGATGTTAACTCCATTTCATCTCACCTCCTATATCATTTCATTTATTTTAATATATTTAATATATTTAAGATATTTCAATGTGTTCAATAAACATATTTCATTATTTATTGCAATTATCTTTATAGGTAATAAAGAGCATAAAATTCCATTATCAATGAAATAACAATTAGTCAACCCTCATGCCAATTTCACCTTCAAATCTCCTCCTACACTATTACATTTATTATTTATTCCATTCATACTTAAATCAAGAGAAATAAAAAGAAAGTCAGCATTCCAATCCTCAAAAAAAAGATTCAATATATTTAATAATCATGTTCCATATGTTCATTATATTTATTTCTTATACATAAAGGAGCAGAGCTTTACCAAAAAATAACACTTCATCTTCTATGTCCCCTTTTCACAACTAAAATTTATCTATATTATTCCCCTACACTTGCAGAACCCCTCTCCCAAGGTTATTCAACCATTATCTCTGTGTAAGTTTACTCCCATTTTTTCAAATTTCCCATATTCCTTTATTCCCAGATCCTGTTTCTTTTGCCTTCCATCCCCTAACATTTCCCCTTTTATTATTTCACTCCAATTTTAACCCTTCTCTCTTTTGACTATCTTCCAGCCTTCAAGTTTCTGCTGATTCTTTTCCCCTTTTTTATTTTCAGATATTTCCCTCTTTACTCAATTTCTCAACCCTCCGTATTTTTCCCAATTCTTTTCCTCTTTCCCTCTGGGTTCCTTTGTTCTCGACGATAATAGTTAAAGATGGCCCCTTCTGGAATTTGCTCCACCTCTTCTTCGATACTTTGTTGTTCATACTCTCGACTGCCTCTTCAAGAAATTTAAAATGGAGCCAAAGTTTCACCTTTTTCCTGCAAGGTTTTCTTAATTTTACCCAGTTCCAGTTTTAGTGCCTGAAAGGATATTTCCATTTTACAATTTTTAATTTAATCCAATTGATGTCTTTAAAGTTAATTCCCCAAAACCAGCTTCTGTTTCTTTCTTCTCAGCTTTTAGTCCTCAATTAGTCCAGTACCAAGTCCATAACGAAATCAGCAAAATCCAAAAGCAAAGCCTTCATATATCTTTCTTTACTTCAATATTTCAATTTTGAAACTCTTATTTTATTATGTTAGTTTTCTTTGTATTTTAGGAGACAGGTTCTTTAAAGAAAAAAGTCAAGTTAAGTTTGACTCAGGTGGCTCTTTGTTCTAACAAATCCACAGCTCCTCTTTTCTTTTCCTTCCCAGTTATTCAGAGCTTTTCAAGCCACACAATCCACAAAAGGATCCAATTGGTAAACATTTCCTTCTTAACAGTCTTTAGCAGTCTATAAATCAGCTTAAATTAATGCTTAAATGAAATCAAAATATACTCATCCGAGTGGCTGTATAATTTCTTTATGGCTTCTACCTCTCTCGGCTCCGTCCTTTCACAAAGAATTCACACCTTTTTTTAAAACCTCTTTCAGTTTGCAGATGAATTCTTTCTTAAGAATGCTTTGTAGTGTTAATCCAGAGGGTAATTTTCAGTTAATTATTTAGTCCCGTATTTCATGCTGTCTGCTTCTTTAACTCTCTCCTGCCCAATGCTTCTTCTAGTCTTATTCTCCCTTCGGGTGGCCATTAGACCACCGCTTCTGGCGTCTTCGGGAGGGAGCTGTGCCAGTCCAGGGAGGGGATTTGCGACTCCCCTCCACCTGGCTGACGGTCTCCCCTTCCTCCGCCGCCCCTACGAGGCAGCTTCTGCCCCAGATCTAAAAGATCGGGGCTCTCCAACACTGAAGCATAAACCAAGCCGCGAAGAACAATCGCGGAAAGGTCTGTCCTCGGGGAGGCTCAAGAAGGAGTGTTATAAATTAGAATTTAAGAGGAATATACAAATGTGACAGCCAAAAGTATTAAAATATAATAATTATGAAGTTAATATATGTGAATTAAATAATGAGATAAACATTTGGAACAATATGATAAAATAGAAAATATATAAAAACATTGTTAAGATAAGAAATTGAATATAAAAACTGAATGTGTAGTTATGGTCATATTTGTATGTATATGTCAAACCTGTAATCATGCTGTTTACTGAAAAGAGACGTTAAAATGTGGAAAATTGAATAAAACTTGTTTAAAAAAAGAAAAAAAAAAGCTCACAAGCCTAGATGGAATAAGAAGGCTGACATTACTATTTGTAATCTGGAGCCTTGCTCAGCTCTGAAAAGTTCCTTTGAGCAGTTTCAACAGAAGTAATTAAGTAGAAAATCCATGTCGTTTCTTTTCCTTCATTTTCATAGATTTTATAATGGTGCCCATACTAGTTTCAAAAGGATTCACTGTATCTATCCAGTTGTGCCATAGTTGTTCAAGCTATTTCAGTATATTACTATTTCATTGCTTGCAATACTACGCAAAACAAGGAGTACTTTGTAGCCATTTGATTCTAGCATCTAGGAGACATGGTTATTTCATGTCTGAGCCAGCTTCCAATAAGTTAAATTCCTATATTTGCACCTTGTCTACCCTATGCTATCTTACAATGCCAATATTTCAACCACAAAGAATTGGTGGGGATCATACTATTGGACCTCCTACAGTTGGAGATTATAAATCTACATGTATGTCCTCCTGATCAGTGGTCGCCAACTGGTGGGCTGTGGCCCACTGGTGATCCGCTAGAAAATTTTGGTGGTCCATAGAGAAATGTCACCCCCAAAGCAATTAATCCAGGCTGCATGGGAACACAAGGCTACGCCGCCCACATGGCCCATGGGAACCTTCCCCGCCCATTCACTCCTTACCTGGCAAAATTGCCTGCTAAATTGCTATTTTTCCTTTTTTTTTTGCCGGGAGATTTAGATTAACTAGAAAGCAGGAAATCGTTGGATTTCTTGTTTTCTAGCTAATCTTTAGATCTTCGGCTCCGAACCTTCCTTGAGACTGAAGCTTCTATTATTCAGTGCAGGTAGACGATGGCAGAAAGATAGATCTCTGAATCTGTGATTCTGTGAGCAACTCAATCTGCCTGCCTGCTTTGCCTGATTTTGGGTAAAAGTTGTTTTTTTATAAAAAAAAATCAATATTTATAGAAATATTTATAATATATACATACAAGCTATGCCCAGCCAGTCACATGACCACCAAGCCACGCCCACAAATTAGGCCATGCTCACAGAACCAGTTGTTAAGAAATTTGAATCCCACCCCTGCCTCTGTGTGTGTGTGTATGTGTGTGTGTATGAGAGAGGGGGGAGGGAGGGAGGGAGAAGGGGAGAGGGAGTGAGAGGGAGAGAGAAAGACTCTCCCACCAATGTCAGCAAACCACTGTCAGTCAAAATTCATATTATTAATATTAATATTATTATTATTATTGCGGGAGCGTCTCCTGCCGGCATCACGCTCCAATCGCCCTGTACGCTCACACAGACAGGGCCTCCTTGGGATACCGTCGGCCAGACATTGTTGGTTGGCGGTGCCCAGGGGTAGGGCCTTCTCTGTGGGAGCGTCCACCCTGTGGAACCAGTGAGCCTTTGTCTGGCCCCTGATCTCTGCTCCTTCTGCCGTGACCTTAAGACCTGGCTCTTTGAACAGGCCGGTCTGGACTAGCCAAGGGGAGGGATGGGTTTGTTTTAGAGGGTTTTAAATTTTAATTGAATTTAACGTTTAGGCTTGTATTTGGTTTAATTTCTTTTTATTGTAAATTTGTATGAGTTTTATATTGTTAGCTGCTCTGAGTCCTTAGGGAGAGAGGGTGGCATACAAGTCTAAATAATAATAATAATAATAATAATAATAATAATAATAATAATAATAATAATAATAATGGTCCCCGGGATTTAAAATTATGAGTTTGGTGGTCCCTGAGGTCCAAAAGGTTGGCGACCCCTGCTCCTGATATTCTTTCTTTCCTTCCACAAACTGTTTCAAAGTGGATTTTGTCACCAAGTCAGTGTCCACTCAAGAAACCACATATAGTTTTTCCATGACAATCTATCCCTGGCCTGGTCTTTCATGTCTTCTAACTACGCATTCATCAACTCTGTAGATAATCTCATCCACCAGTTGTCCTCTTCTTTTCTTTCACATTCACAGCTAAATCCACCTAATGTGTCTGAAGTAGGATAATTTGAGCCTGGTTATTTGTGCCTTGAGTGAGAATTCTGGGTGGATGCATTTGATGATCTATTAGTTTATTTTCTTGGCTGACCAGAGTATTTTCAGGAATCTTCTCCAATAGCAATTGATAACAAAGAATCCAGTTAACATTGGTTTATTGTCTTTTCTAATTCTGCATAAGGCCTTTACCACAACAGACAACAGCAAGATGGGTGTGCGTGCTGTAATATATTAATACAAATATTAATAATGAATACCACACAATGAATACTAAAGAAGCGATATAAAATCTCTTTTATATCTAGTAGTAACTGTGAGAGGGATCATGGACTCCTAGTGGACAATCACTTAAATATGAGCCAGCAGTGTGCTGTAGCAGCCAAAAAAGCCAACACAGGTCTAGGCTGCATTAACAGATCACGTGAAGTGTTAATACCACTTTATAATGCCTTGGTAATGCCACACTTAGAATCCTGCATCCAGTCTTGGTTGCCATGATGTAAAAAAGATGTTAAGACTCTAGAACAGGGCTGTCAAACTCCTGGCCATGCCCATGCCCAGTTTAGCAACGGGGGAAAAAGTCCCGATACGTCATATGACACTGCCATGACAATGTGAAAGAGTGCAGAGGACATAAAACATAAAAAGAACAGTTGCTGGAATTGGGCATGTGTAATGAAAAGAAGGACTAGGGTGACATGATAACAATGTTCCAATACCTAAGGGTTGCCACAAAGAAGAGGGACTCATCTAGTCTTCAAAGCAGGTCAAGAAGCAATGAATGGAAACTAATCAAGGAGAGAAGCTATTTAGAATTAAGAAGAAATTTCCTAACAGAACAATTAATCAATGGAATAACTTGCCTCCAGAAGTTGTGAATACTCCAACACTGGAAGTTTTTAAGAAGAGATTGGACAACCATTTGTCTGAAATGGTATAGGGTTTCCTGCCTGAGCAGGGGGTTGGATTAGAAGACCTCTAAGGTCCCTTCCAACTTTGTTATTTTATTCTAAAATACCATGTGCAGTAAATGATATTCTACACTAGAGCACATGAGACAGATGCAAATTTTAATGTGACAGAAGGAGAAATATATAAAGTATATAAGCAGTGATGTCATGGGTTTTTTTTTTGCCTTATCTCTGCTTACTTTGCAGTGCTGTTCCACCCAAAGGCTGAGCAAAACTGTCTGCATGTAAAAAGTTATTTGCCTCAATCATTGAAAGAAGACTTTCCTGTAAAACAAGGCAAGTATGTCCATCTTTGCTCCTAAACTGATTTTTTATTACAAATTTAAAACTTGGGACAACCACATCCACAAACTTTTTAAAGTTAATTTCTACATTTCCTTAGGAGTAGTGAAGAGCATGGGTTAAGATACACAACACTCATTCAACACTCATTCAAGAAAATTATTATTGGAAAAAGGTGACAGCTTAAAGTTCTAAAAGTAGCCTTTTTGTGCTTCCATGCATAGGTTGCCATAGCTACAGCTTCTACATAAAAGCAGTGTTGGACTTATTTAAAGAAGGGGGAAAACTCTACCTCTTGCCATTTTAACCACGATGTTCCAAGACATCTTGGCTCAAAACAAATGCAACTGTGAATGCAGGACCAAAGAACAGTTTAAAACTGACAGTCAACAGGAATTTCCTTCTCCTCTTATACAGAGACCATGCAAATTTGCCAGGAAGGAGGAAAATGAAGGACAGAATAACATCCTAAAATGTCATTATGCTATTTATTTTACCTTTTTACTCAGTTATTTTAATAATCTGCATCACTGACCCTAAGCATCAGGAGCAACTACGTTTTAGAAAGATGTAAGGTTAACTGGAACATTATCAAAATATTTTGGTATGATCAATGTCTGAAAGCAGATGTGTTTAGTTTAAAATAAATAAGATGAAATTAAATTATTAATGCAAAGTATCAAGGGAAAATAATTCTTTCATTTATTCCAGAGTTAAATTGTCCTCTTTAAGTCGAAGTTTAGCACTGTGAACTTAGTTCACAAGCTTAGCTACCTCTGAAAATAAAAGGCTCTTAGAAGCACATGGAAGACAAGGAAGTTATATAAATACATTTCAGAGCTGACTTACAAAGAGTAACTGTATCACTACTGCTGTGATCCATAGTTGCCCATTAACGGCTAGATGCTGCCCTGATTCAGCATCCCTTGGACCTTGACAGAAAGCTATCAAAGACTTCTTTTCATCTGTAAGGACGTTCAGAACAGACTGCAGCAGCTGAGAGAGATTAAGGGATTTCAGCTGAGGTTACAGTGTGCAAAATGTAGCTCTGTGAACTTCATCATTCAAGAGCAATAAGCATTTATTCATAGCATTATGACAATTTCAAGATTAATGAGCTGAATATAGCATGAGCTTTATAGTAAGGTTAAAGCCTTCTACCTGTTGTTTACCTAGTGCTATTACATATATTTTGGAACTAATTTAAAAGATGCCAATCACCACAAAACATTTAATTGTCTAATTAGAAATGAAAATATAAGAAATTAACAGTAAGAAGAATGATTTTATCTGAAGAATAAGAGGCTTTTTATTTAGGATAGAAAAATGGACTTCTCTCCACCCTTACCATAACTTTTTGCAAAGGATAAACATCACTCTTACCCTATACTTGATCCTAGCCAAATGGTCATACAGTACTCTTACTGAAATTTACAATAATGCTCTTATTTTTAAGATCTATGAAAAAATGAAATGATTGATAATTTTAGTTAAATATCTTCTACCAAAAAAGGGTAGAGACAATCCAAAGGAACATATTTTATTTATAGCACATTTGTGCCTACTTAAACCTCAAGATCAACATTTGAAACTTTACGCAAGGATAGCACAGGCATTGAGACAGGGGAGTTACTCAGTTTTCCATAAATGATCTTCAAAATGGTTTTTAACAAGTAATATTATGTGGTATACATATGATTATTTTTGTGATCTTAGACATGTTATGTCCTGTTTTATGTTATATTTTTATGGTTTATGTTATACATGTGTGTAGCTGTGTCTGTTCCAGACTAACACCCGCCCCCAAAAACCAGCTACTTATGACTTGATTCCAAAGTTATTATATCTACTTCTTCATATATGGTCACATGACTATATTTTAAGCCCTTAGCAACTGGCCCACAGCTGTTCGCTGTGTTATGCAGTCACACAAACATGATTTATTAAGGGAACCAGCATTCACTTCCCATTTACAGAAAAAAAAAGCCCATGATGACTTGCTTTATGACTGTCATGACTTATGACATAATTACCTGGTTCAATTACAGTCATAAATGGACGACACCTGCAATGATTGATCTGAAAGAGTTTAGCACAATTTCTGGAACATGGTGGTTTGTTTGGGTTTTGAAATAAAACAATCTTTTCAATGTTATGAATAAATATGCAGAGTGTAATACAATACACATTATAAAGCTTGCATGATTTCATTTACTTGCCATTGTATGAATCTTTAATAATGATAAATACCAAGGACTTCACATGTTCTAATTCTCATTCTGAATTAGAAACAAAAATTATTAGGTTAGATGTAGGTATTCCCAATTTATGTGCTGAAAAAAATATCCTTCATTTAAAGTAACATTAATGTAATATAATTACAAGCCTGTTCAAAATGATCATAAAACATGAAGTTACAACAAAATTAATAAAATATGAAGGGGGTGGCAAAAAAACCTAAAAATGGTTCATGCAATACATCAGATGTCAGCAATATCCATAGAGGAAATAAAAAGACATGCCTTCTTGATGATTTCATCTAAATAAAGCTCACTTCAGGACAACTGACTAAATAAGAAGGACTAGGACGAGAAACAGCATGTTAATGAAAATAATTCAGTGTTTCCTTTTCAACTAAGCAATTATAGCATTTGGTGATTATTTACTTAGAACTACTTACTAGATTGGAAACAAAAGAAAGGAAACGTAGACAACAATACTAGGGATAACTTAGCCTCCCTCATTATTGCAGGATCACATTACAAAGCCCTTGGCATTATGCCTCCATTTTTTACATACAGATACACATCCCTACTATAAGAATGTTTTCCAATTCCAGATGTGTTTGGCTCTCGCTCTCAAGAATTCAGTTGGATTTGCTGAGTGGGCATATTGAAAGCTGTACTCGTCATTGTACAGATATTATGGAGCTACTTATGAGTCAATATACGCATTTATTCAATAAACATGTTTGTAGTAAGAGGCAAACTTTCTGTAATCCAGTGTTATTCATTTCTCCATGCACCACCCATGTTGCAAATATTTATCTGCTACAACAATAGGAACTGTAACAATATTTCTAAAATTTCTAAATGTCTTTATTCTATTACAAGTAAAACAAAACAAGATGATATTTCTGAATCAGAAATATTGTCTTAAGGATGATCAAGTTATAAAACAAAATCACAATGTTTGTCACACAGCTGACAAATATCACTAGAAAGTTCAAATAGATCAATTCCACTAAGTCCGTTATAAAATGAGTTTTACAAATTTCGAAAGCACAAAAAAGCACTATATTAACATTCAAATATAAATTTGGGGAAACAATACTGAGTATTATCATAATGCCCTTAAATTCATTACAAAACAACTCACTAGTGTGCCATAGATGTCACTCATGGTCTTTTGCAAACTGGATGACATAAAGTTCATATTTATATCTCATGCAAATATAAATTATTTCTTCATAACAGTCAGCTTAATGAATAATTTGTATCTTAACCATGTTGAGTTTTTTGAGATTTAACAGCTGACCTGCAGGAAGTATTCCCATCCCCAAAAGACATTAATTTAATTACAAACGCCTTCAAGTGCTATTGAAAGATTGAACAAAAAACTCAAACATATTTTGAAATCACAAAATCTTCTGCTATCTCAGAGATTTATATTTTATTTTGGCACTATGTATACATATTAGCATTTTTTAATTAAGATTTTCCTTTTGTGAATGGAAGAACAAACATTCATATTGAAGAAAAGAAATAGCTGAATCCAACCATACTTAAGACAGACTACACTGTTCTAAATTGTTAAAGGGACTAAGATACTTTCATACTAATTAGCTGATGTCTAGGTAAAATCATCATATCTCTTTATCTGAAGTTGTAAGATGAAAATGAGGTATTTTCTTATCCGAATGTTCCTTCCCTAATCTTCGGGGCAAGACTAATTAAAAACTTTATAATATAGCTCAACATAAGAGTTATTTTATTCTTATATTTTTGTTAAAGCAAACTATTTATTTACAAATCAATGCCTTGACCCTTTCAGTGTTTTTTTAATGATGTTTCTTTTTCAAGTGGATTACTGCAGAGTTTAAATATAATTTGTGTGTACAAATTCTCTCTGTATGGTTCTGTGTGGCTTTCATATAGATCTTTCAAGAGTATTAACTATCTTACAGTAGAGGAATTTCACAATGATCAACTAAGCTGTTCATTTACAAATTAGTAGCCCTGTTGGTAGAGCAAATCAATTTGTAGACCCATTTTTTTAAAAAAAATAAAAAATAAAAGTGAAGACTAAAATAAGTGTTCAGATTAAAGTTATGAAGTGAACATAAGATCCCAGGAGGTGCTGTATTTAGCTAACTTAACTATTCTGCCAATTGAACAAAGATGGTTCAGGTTGAATTAGATCAGGGACCTCCAAACTTGGCAACTTTGAGACTTGTGGACTTCAACTCCCAGAATTCCCCAGCAAGCATGGCTGGCTAAGGAATTTTGGAAGTTGAAGTCCACAAGTCTTAAAGTTGCCAAGTTTGGAGACCTCTGAATTAGATGTACTAAATAGGTTTGGAAGCAATAAGCTGTTTGGATTCAAACATTTTACAGACTGCTGCGTTAATAAAACACAGTTGACGAATATATGTCTATGATACACTATAGGTATATCATTCCTAGATAAACCTTTCTGTTTTCTAATGTTTAAAATACTACTGAAATTAAAAACTGATTTCTAGAGCTTTTAACGCATACTATGAAAGATCATGGTTCAATTACAGATTTATACTTTTGTCTCTCTGGCTGTGTTAATTCCTCCCCATTCTCATATAACGCTCCACAATAAATCCCTCTGAGTCCATTTCAACTCCTGCTCTACATTGCTGAATTATACCAACAATCTGCTTGATATTTTAGCAGATGTTCTGCATTTGGGCCTTTGAGACTTTTATTAGTTCCATTTCCTTTTCAACCTAAAAAAGACATGCATTTATTCTCAGATTGTTGCATATTTCACATTGGCCCAAGTCCAAACTTCTATACACATGACTTTGAATAAAGAATTCTCATCATGAAGTTCAGGGCCAAGGCTATTCTTACATTATTCTTTTTAAAAAAGAAGTCTTAATTCAAAACTTACCTCAGTAACATCCATGACTTTAATAGCTGCCAACTGACCTGTCTTGACATGTCGACCCTAATAAAAAATAGAAATAATTTTTAGACTTCACATTATTAATTATATAAAATTATATCAAATCACTTGCAGCTCATTGTTTTACAGAATATATATTTCATTCAAAATATTACAAGCAAAAAAAATGTAGATTTAAACATGAAAATAATTCAACACTCTGCCTTTTAAGAGAACTGCCAAACTATATTCTTCAACTGATATTGTAGGTAAACTTAGTGCTCAGCCTTTAGTCAATTATTTTTTTGGGAAAACAAGGCAGGCTGTAGTGTCTGCAGGTGGAGGGAGAATTCTGTCATTCTGGTGCATTCTTCTTGCACGTGTGTCATGATGCTCCACCCACCTACAGGGAGCAGAGCTGGATAAAAGCATCAAGATCCTGTGACTCCCACAAAGGTGGCTGTTAAATGACATGAACCTAATGACTGTTAATAAAGACAGCCATCCGTGACCCTTTCTTCTAATCCACAGTAATCAGTTCTCAGCCATATTGTTTACAATGAGTCTGAAGACAAGCATCAGAAGTGTCAATCTTTCTTAACTTCCCAGTCCACAATCTTCTTCAATCTGCGAATGTTTTAGGTTCAAAAGAATACATTAAGGCCTCAGTATACAGCTTTATAACCCCCAACAATCTAAAAGTAAAGTATGAGTTTACACAAATACATTTACAGGTAGTCCTCAACTTACGACCGTCACTTAACAAATGTTTGAAGTTATGACAGATTCCCCCCAAATTTTTATAACCCAGTTTCAAAGTTACGACATACACACCCCCACACCCCCCCACACACACCTGCAGTCATGTGACTGCATTTTAGACACTTAGCTTGTCTTTATGGTTGTTTTAGTGTCTTGTGATCACCTGACCATGATTTATGGGTGGTTCTTTGCCATTTTTCAGGATTTATTTCCAGGTTCTGACAAAAAAATCCCCTTGTAGAAAATTGATTTGCTTAATGACTGGAGTGTTTGCTTAATTACCACAGTGTTGACTTAACAGCTACTGCAAAAAAATGTGAAAAAATCAGGTCAAATCATGTGATATCTTGACTTACAACTCTAATAACTTGACCGTAATTCTGGGCTCAGTTACGGTTGTAAGTTGAGAACTACCTATATGTCTTATAAATGAGGGCATCCTGAATATATTTCTTAGTAAACCAACAAGGAGTTCTCATTTTTTGTAATTCAAAATTTATTATAAAGTAAAATTTAATAATCCACATTAATGTTAAAATGAGCCCTCAAATGAAATTTGTTCCCTTTGAATGTTAAATCACTACAGAAAAACAAATATAATTTTTATTGAAAGTAGTGATTTTGTCCACTTCTTTAGACCAGTTTGAACCTCTTCTTTATTCTGAACTCTTAACAGTGACTTCAATATGCAAAAGACCAGAGTGCAGAGATAAGGTATCTGTTTGAATATTGATAGTAAACCTACGCATTCAAACTTTGATGATGTAATTTCCTAGGCAATTATTTGAAAAGATGTGATTTTAATGAAAAGCCAGTATTTGGTGCCTTTCATTTCTCTGCAAAGTATTTCTACAGCCAACAGAAATAATATGAATCATGGAAGCCAGCACGGAAAAGCACAATTGGCTTTGCAATCCACTTTAGGAAACAGGATGCTGAACTAAGTATGATCAGACTTCTCCAATTTAGGGACTTAAAGGTACACTGCTGCTATTATTTTCAGACCAGGAAGGCTGAGCCAGTCATTTTATTTGGTACACATAAGTTCATGCTTTTAAAAGTGTTTAATTGGCAACAAAGAATCAAAAGGACATTTTTGGCAATTTCCAATAAGTAAATTGGGCATAGAAGAATTGTCTTTGCAACTACAGCCATAGCTTTCAAGACTTAAGAGGGAAATTCTTTTTCTTTCTCTTTGCTGGAAAACCTAATAGGGAAGACAGCCCAAGTAACCCTTGCTGACTGGGTCATGTAGTTCCCAGAGTGATTCCTATGTCTTTCATTATACTGCAGGAAGTAAAGTGACAGGAAGGCCAAGAGTGACTCATGTTCTCTTATCCTACCACCAGTGAATGTAATAGAGTCGTTCAGTTTTCAAGAAAGCATTGGACAAAGGATTCACCAACAATAGGTTTTCCTTCTTTATTTGTGCTACTCAACCTGTTCACTATTTCATTTAATTTTTAAACAATGTATAGTGTTTTAAAAATTGGGTAAGTGAAGGCTTTTAGATAAACATACATGAAGAGTACTGAAAAACAGACATCTCTTCAGAGTCTTTGCTCAAGATTATCCCTACCTTATGCTCCCACCCTTAAGTCTGATTACAATCAGAAGACATTCCTCCTTGGGGGATGGAGAAGTAAAACGGAGCAGTTTCAAAGGTCCTGAGGCTCCAGCTATAAGCCACAAAAGTGCACTGAGGCAAATTTCATTCTCATTCCCTAAAGGAAAGGTCTACATTTCCTTTGCTTTCCCCAGTCAAGGCAGGAAAATATTTTTGAAGCTGTGGAATGGGAAGTTAAGACTGTGGGAAAGGAAGTGCAATACTCAACGTATCTCAGTTCAAACACATGCTTTATGTTAGAGGCTCCAAAATATTTCAGCACAGCATATTGCAGCATAGCATGTGTTTAAATGTCTGACTACTTAAGGAGTCCTACAACTTTAAAAAGAATAGTTTCTGCAATGTTTTAAACTACTGTATTAATTAAAGAACACAGGAGTCCATTTGCCCTTGCCAAGCAACCAGTGGACACAAAAGACTTCCTATTTAAATGTAAATATAAACCAAGACGTGACTGTCTTAATTTACTAAAATCCATGTGAAATTACTCCTGAAAGTCAAAAACAGTTCTTTATCTTTGGAAGAAAGACTCTTGTATCTTGTGTGCTGCCCATCTCTACTAATTGCATATGTCTTATTCCATACTGCTATAATTACAATATTTTCATCATTAGCTTACCATTGTGTTTTATCTCTCTTCAACAGCAAAATGACAAATCAGAAGTCTAGTGAAGAATTATTGGAGTTGAAGTCCAACAAGAATATAAGTTATCCGTTCCCATTGTGGGATTATGTTCTTTTAGCAGAAGTGGAACAAATCCAAGATTCAAACACAAAGCCTACTGACAACCTAACATAAATGGATCCTTAGAAGAAGCCAAAATCTTGCAGACAGTGAACTTATACTAAAGGTTTTACAGAAGTTAACAAGTTTAAGAAAATAAAATCAAGTAATACCATATAGATGCATATTGATAAGCAGATGGTAAAAAGATGTAGAACTCAAGCAAAACAAACAAAAAAACACAGAATCATACACCCAGTTCTTAGCCTACTGTTACTAAACAGGAATGCTTTTGTGCAAAATTAGATTTTCTATAATGTGACATACTTAACTAGATAACTGATATCCTAAAAGGCAAAATTTAAGTTCCTACTATATCATTATGACGCTAAAATAAGATAATAGGTTGCTTTCAGGCAAATTGTTGTAATACTGCATAAGTGACTTCTTCCACTACTTCCTGATGTTGTTCCCATTAAACTTAATACAGAACAAGCACCTCCCTTACTTCACTCATCTATGTTTCCCTTACTCAGTTCTTTAAAATTATATTTATTATTGTCTCTGTACTACAAACACATACAGGCAATAGCTTGGAGAGCTTTAAATGGGAACGTACACAGATCCACAATTTATAGCAGGTCCTATGAAAATCAACTAACATTTAGTCTCAAATTCATTCCTGTTAATTCAAATGCCATCACACAATTACAACTTTCCACTTGGTTCTAGGTATTAAAGACTCAATGGATTGGTTGGGTTGGTGTGATTATGAAATCTGTCCTTATTTAGGGCAATAATGTGAAATAGTTTTTGGTTAGAGATATACTTTTGTTGTGTTGATGACAGTGTATATCTCCCAGCTCAGCTATTACTTCAAGTTCTTTCAATGAAACCTGTACATAATAAGATAAGATAATAAGCCTTGGTTATTTCATTTTTCAACTGAAACCTACACAGAAAGGTTTTTTTGCTTTAAATCTAATAAGTCTGAAGAATAGGAAGGGACAAATATTTCAATATTGTTTTTTGTATTATTTTATGAATAACCATAACTCAGGAGCAAAATTTATGCTTCCTATGCAAGAAGGCCTAGGTCAATCACCAGAAGATCTACTTAAAATTGTAAATGCTTTTGTCTGAAATCTGGGCAAGGTCTAAATAATATAGCGAGCTAGAACAACCAAAAGACTTTTTGTACACAGCTGTTTCCAATATTCTGTTGCATACTAGAAAATGAATGTCATAAATATCATCCTTGCTTATACAACAAAACTTTATAAACAAAACTGTTTATATAAAACATTATGCATCTAAAAGCAACATTGCAGAAGCCTCCTAAAACTCATAAGCTTTCTTCTTTCAGTATACAGAATTGAAAAGGGCCTTTGTAATTTCACTCATTAACAGACCTAGAAAAACAATAATACATTGAGGAAGAATCCACAAATCATGGCCTGTTTATATTTCTATTTAGATCACTGACTGAATTGTGGGGGTGGAGGTGGAGGGGAGAGAGACCTTCCTGATTTAAGGATTGTAAATTCAACTGTAACATAATAAGTGGTGAGAAAAATCAGGAAGGTCTCTCTCCCACACACCCATCCAATTCAGTCAGTTTTTGCAACATTATTGTTACCCAGTGTAGTAAGGCACCTAATTACAAGAAATCACACAGATATTAATTTTCATCCAATCAAAACTGGATGGATAGATCAATTTTTCAAATCCAGAAGATGATGTACTGCAAAGTGCAATACAAACAGAATACAGACAGTACATAACTTAATATCATAGTGGTGGTGATGGCTGTTTAGAATTCAGTATTGCATGCGAACTCTGCCCGGAACTTGATCCTGACTGGCTCAAATTTGACTCTGCCTTCCATTCTTCCAAAGTTGGCAAAATGAGGACCAAGATTGTTAGGGTCAATATGCTGACTGTGCAAACCGCTTAAAGAGTGCTGTAAAACGCTATCAAGTGGTATATAAGTCTAAGTGCTAATGCTATTGTTATCACAGGGAGAATGGAAAGGGGGAAGCATTTCTCATTAAAAGCATTGGTTTGTGTTTTTTTTTTTAAATTTCAATGGAGTCTAATACATTGTACCAGCTTATTAACTTGATATCATTTAAAAGCTTTTACTTTATATGGTATAAATAAATCATTCCACTTTCTCCTAGGAAGAATCATTAACTACCCTAATAATGAAAGACTTAATATTGAATGAATAATATGGAAGATTCTGAGATTGGCTACAGGAGCACATACAACGCTATCACAAGATCAATTTACTTCCAATTTACTTTCACAGACTCTTCCTCTAGCCAGTAACATGCCACTAAATTTAATGCATTTAATTCTTCACTTGTTCCTTGGACCATAATATAAAATAAAAATAAAAAAATGAATTGATTTGTCTAATTACACATCAGCAAGAAGTTGGGAAGCCATCTCAAAAATCAATAAAGTTTCAAGACAATATGGTTCCTTGCAATCATCCTGCCTCAGGATGCAAGGGGGCTGCAGAGATTGCTAACTTCAATTGGCTTCCTAAGCTGTGTTTTTCTCATTTCTTTTTGTTTCTGTAAAAAAAAAGTGATATCAAAACAACATTGAGAAAGTAAAGCAGTTTTGCTGTACATCTCTCTAAACCACTTTTGTATATAAATAATGTTGAATTTAAGAAAAAAATTTACACATACAAGGAATGTGTAATCTTTTAGTAAATATACTATGTAATTTTATTGCCCTTTGTATTTAATTATCAGTAATAATGATAATTGATTGATTGATTGATTGATTGATTGGATTTGTAACCCGCCTCATCTCCCAAAGGACTCGGGGCGGCGTACAATCATAAAACAATACAAATATACAATTAAAAAAATATTAAATAAGAAACTCAATTAAAGCTAAAAATAATAAAACCATTGTCTAAAAAACTCCCCTCCCCAACCTCAGCCCAGGACAGCAAGTTGGAATAACCAGGTTTTGAGCCCCCAGAGGAAGGAGCGGAGGTCAGGGGCCACCTGAAGCTCCAGGGGGAGCTGGTTCCACAGGGTGGGTGCTCCCACAGAGAAGGCCCTACCCCTAGGGGTCGCCAGCCAACACTGTCTGGCTGACCGAACCCCACTCTGTGAGAGCGCACAGGACGATGGGAAACAGTTGCTGGCAGCAAGGTCTCCCGTAAATATCCTGTAAATAATACTAGCTCTTAAAATGTAAAAATTGATAAACATATGATGCTAAAATCAAACATTTTGACAGTGTCAATATACGGTTGATCCTCAACTTATTACTGGTCATTTAAGGATTAAAGTTATGACTGCCACGAAAGGGTGCTTTACAGTCAGTAAAACAGTTTTGGCCATCATTCCCCCCTAAGGTGACATGATCGTCACTGAGGCCCCTTACAACTATTTGACAAAACAGGGTATAGGGTATCCACACCAGGTTCTACTAACAGTCCAGTATCACCTCCTGAAGGAAAAGTTAAGTTTTGGCGTTCCAGAAACCAACAATTGAGAGCCTTCCAAATCTCAGAGGGATGCTGGATCTTATAGAGCAGGCCTGTCAAACTGGCGCCCGTGGGCCGGATGCATCACATGCAGGCCACGCCCACCCTGGCTCCACAGAGGCAAAAAGTCATGATAGGTCCCGATACGTCATGTGACGTGATCAAGTTTGACACCTGTGTTATAATCACGATGAAAATTATATAGACACTTCCACGAAATCCCTAAGTCTCAAGTTTGAATCGTTTAAAAGTTTGCTTTAACTAAATGGAACAGTAGGCACATCTATGTAATAATGTCCATGTCTATGTAATTAAAAGCACATTTTCCATTATTAGAAGAATTTCTTAGAATTCAAAGAGTTAAGAAACAAAATTAGAGTGTATTGGTATGTAATTTGACTCCACCTGTCTTCTTAAAAACAATGCAGATCTCTGTATAAATATATTTCAGAAAAATATGCTACTATTTTAATTGTATAATCAATTAATTGTATAATACATAAGTTCTTTATTGGACTTCATAGCTTCTCTCTACATCCACAGGCAGTTATGTGTATACTATCCCACCACACATCCACACATCCAAGTATGAAGCAGCTTATAAGAATGTCTCTATGAGTTTTAGCCTTAATTTGTCTTCACTGCAGAAAACTAATTTCTTTAATAAAAGTTGACAAGCATATAGGATTCTACATTCTCCCCTCTGGATTGTCATAGCCCTACATGTTTTGCAGATGTAATTTCTCCATGTGAATAATGCACAGAAAGGAGCAAGTGCACCACAAACCCACCATTACAATTGTCTACACAATGGCTTTCTGAAAGGAGAGCTAGACTGAAGAATCGTATCTTATTTTGTCTTTAATAAAGCTAAAATCATGTTTCTGTTTGCTGGCTGTTCAGAAGAACACCTTTAGCAGGGGTGGGATTTTCCTGGTTCGGGCAAACCCCTAGCTCCGATGATCAACTGGCTCTGAACCAGTTTGCTATGTGGGCCTGCCCGCCCGCACCTGCACTGTATTCATCTATATATGCTCGGCTGATTCGTGTGGCAGAGCGGATTGTGCCTCAGCTGTGTTACTTCCCCAAAGTAACATTGAAGGTAAGTAATTTTGAAAGCTGTGCATGTGAGCAATTAGCGAACCGGTTGTTACACTGGCAGCACTGACCTTTAGCAGCCTATGGAAGAGTTCTATCACAATAGAATAGTGTCTTTGTGTCCAGTGAAATATGCAATGCATGTTTAAGAGAAACTTTATTAAATATCTAGCTGTAGTTATTAGACAAGAGTTGTCATTGCTAAAAGTGATTCAGCAGCAGCATTCAAATGAGATTGTGTCACCATGTACATTGTTCAGCAATAGGGGAAAAGATCTTTCTTTCTTTCTTATGATCAGTGACTGATCCTTCTGAATGCAAAGTCAATGAAAGACAGGCATTTAGTCATTTGCAGGGAACAATCAGCAAGAGCAAACAGCTGTGGATTTTGGATGATAGCAGCCAACTGGGATAAATCAGACCTCATGTCACAAGACTTCAGCCTTTAAGCTGTGTTCTGATTTATTTTTTAAAAAAACCTTGTTATAACATTTCTTAAACAGCTTTTTAAATAGATAAACACAATTTGACTGCAATTTTGGCACAAGAAGATCTAGAAAGATGGTATGGAATTCATTTGATTATCAGGACCAAGATAATTTTAATTAAAATGTATTTCATTCCAAAGTTCATTTATATTTTGAAACAAGTTTATGAATTACTATTTGAAATTAAGCAGAATCTAACCATTTTTCTTTATCAAGGTGATCTTTCAAGACTGTAATCTCTTAGTTTTGAACAGCTTATCAGAAAAGCAACAGCAAAAACAACATCCCTTATATCCCCTCCATAGTGCTTTACAGCCCTCCCTAAGCACGCTACAGAGTCAGCATATTGCCCTCAACAATCCTCATTTTATCGACCTCCTCATTTTACCGAACTCAGAAGGATGGAAGGCTGAGTCAATCTTTAGCCAGTCAGGATTAAACTCCTGCAGTTGGCAGACATAGCCCGCAAGACAATCTTGCTTTTTATGTCTATTTTTTTAAAAAAATAATGACACATATTTATTTTTAACTGTTGGTTTTGTTTTATGCTACCCTGAGTCACATTTGTGAGAGTAGTGGCTATATAAATTTACTGTATAAATGAAAATAAGAAAGATGGATAGGCTTACCCGTATTATTAGGATTTTGTAAAACTATATATAAGAAATATAATTTTGTAATATACGAGTCCAATTATTATATTACATTATCAGGATTTTTAAGAATAGCTAGTGAAAGGGATTCTTTTTTTTTAAAAAATAACTCTGGCACTTCATGTTATCACAATAGGCTTTCCTAGCTCTTTTAGGTAAAATTTCAAACAGGGTTAGAGTTAGAATTTATTGGTTTTGGTTAGTTTATTCAAGTTTAAACATTTGTTCCTTCATTGATACTGATCAATTATTGCATTTGAAGTTTTCTTGCTGTGTTTTTTTAGCATTTGTCCTGCATGGTTGTAAAGTCTGCTTGTTTTTTGCACTGTGCTTTTCTTTTTTCTTTTAATTCATATTTATATCCCGCCCTTCTCCAGAGACTCAGGGCAGCTTACAATTTTTGGGATACAACCCAATGCACTCAGCAATAGCCTTCATTCCATTGTATATGCCTGCTTATTACTAAGTGGCATTTTTTACAAAGTCAGTTTATTGCCCCCAACAATCTTGGGTCCTCAATTTACTTACCCCGAGAGGATGGAAGGCTGAGTCAACCTTCAGCCTGGTGGGATTCGAGCCTGCAACAATTACAGGCAGCTGGAACTAAGTGCTAGGCTATTAACAGCCTGCACCACCAAGGCTCCTTAAAGGGAGGCCTATGAATGCAGGATGCAACAAGGGGTTTGTTGTTCAGCTAAATTGTAGCAGATCCTGACGCTGTTTGGGGGCTAAGAGAGAATGACTAGTTGAAGGTCAGCCAGCAACTTCCTGGGTGTTTCCACTCTTAGTCCAGCAGCTTAACATTACATCCCACTGACTCTCTTTTGTGTCCAAAGTTCCATATTTCTATATATGAAAGTTTTGGGAACTTTAACCAAGGCTCTTAAGCAAATAATTAATCTTTGCAATAAATAGAAGTATGAAATCGATATAAATACCTTAATGTGATTTTTGAACGAAAGTCTAAATAGTATGATTTTAAAACTTGTTATAACACTCTGAGGTTGCTTTTTTTAATGCAGTAAGCAGTTATTTTGTTTAATTGGTTATCTCACAAGATATTCATAAGAACTGGTTTTAAGCACCTTGTTGGATTATGATTTGGACAGTTAGTATCATTTGCTCTGAAATTCATAGGACTGTAAATATAGCTTTAGTGATCACTGCTTCTTAGTTTCCAACTTAGGCTATATTCCCAATATTTTAAAAAATATATTACATGACTTAAGAAAACTAAATTATATCTGATTTAAACAGATTGCAAATACTGCTGGTAAATATTTGCATTTGTATGCTGTTTGACAGAATAGAAATAAGATAACTTTTGAGTGTTTAGTGCTTGTATTATTATGTACATTTCCATAAATTCTTTATTTAACTTTGACTTACATTATATGTTACCTATTTGTATTATTAGCTATTAACACAGACCAAGTGATTTACTATTTGGAAGTCCTGTAAGACCATTAAGATCTGAGCTTTTCACCAAGTATTCAGGCCACATATATGGGATGGAAGGTGAAACATATTTTCTGAAAAACAAATTTTATTTTCACGTTTATGGTGTTATAATTATAACTATAACTATGTATGACTTTATTTTCAAAGGTTAAAAACAGCCAAATCATGATATTTACAATAAAAACCCATAATTTTTAATCAAGTTCAATCGGGGTTTAACTGAAGAAAACTAATTAAAAACATTGGAAGTGCACAACAGAGGCTCACTGTTCATTGTATATCTCGTATTGGATAAATTAATTATTGGGAAATGGTATGAGAGAAAACAGTTACAATTCTTTGTAGAATTGTAGTTCAAATTTGTTGAGGGAAGAGAATGCAAGATCACATATGCCTCCAATTTGCTTTTCCACAGCTCTTATATTCCATGGATAAAAGGATCTTTAACTCCCACTTTAGGAGGATAACATGAAACTGCACAATTAAAAACATATGTAAATTATGCTAAACTCTTATATGTGTGAGCTTTTACAAAAAGGTTTACAAACGTTTGCTTAAAGTAGTGATGAACAAATGACCTTTGTAAATAAAAGTGATCAATTAAGATACTATTACAGAATATATATTAATTAAGATGACTTAATCAATTTTTTATTTGGTCCGTATAAAGCAATAGTTTTGAATCACTATTCCACATAAACATTTAACATCTAAATATCAAGATGTGTATTTTAAAATTAGTAGGGATTGATATTACATATTACAATACTTAAGCTAATCTTCCCAAGAGACACCTATGTGGGGCTGCTACCCGCTTCTTAATTTCTATTTACTTTTTATTATATATCTCTGTGCGTATTATATATTTTTATTATATATCTCTGTGTACAATTTGAAAATAATATAGAACCAAATAGCTTACTAAAATTATTGCACAATACAAATCCATGTTACAAGATGCTTTAGCTACGAAGATCATATTGGATTATAATTATTACTAGTATTGTGCAATAAATATTCCAACCCATGCAGAGTGACTATAGGACCTTTAATTCACAGTGTAAGCCAGAAGTCCCCAAGCCCTGGTCCATGGCATTCTAACAACCAGATTGTGCAAATAAGTGAAGCCCCATCTGTGAGATGCAGGCAACACACAAAACCACACCCCCTCTGGTCTGCGGAAAATCCTCTCTCCATGGAATGGGTCTCTGGTGCCCAAAAGGTTGAAAATCGCTGCTATAAGCCACTAAGCTAACAAACCTATAAATCTTTTAAGGCTATAAAACAACAAGCATTTAAAAATCCCACAAAGCGAGCTGTCACTTAACTGTCAGAAGCAGAAGTCATCTGTGCCTCCATTAACAGTTGATCCTCAAAACATAGATGCTATGGATCAAGTTATTTCTTCTTTTTCCTCTACAACAGGGATGTTGAACTCAAGGCCCGGGGGCCAGGATCCAGCCCATGAGATGCTTAGATCTGGCCCGCAAGGCTGTCCTGGAAACAGCGAAGGGCCAGCCTGTGGTGCCTCTGCCAGAGAAAACAGAGTTTGGGAGCAACCTTCCTGAGCTTTTCGCTGGCAGAGGTTTGCAGGCGGCCATCACAGCCAAAAACAAAGCTTGGGAGCCTGTTTTCTCTGGCAGAGTGCTCGGGCCACCACAGGCCTCCCCAACATGAGTGATGTCGATCTGGCCACGCTCCTAGCCACGCCCTCCCCCCAAGGTCAAACACAATCCTGATGTGGCCCTGAATGAAACTGAGTTTGACACCCCTTGCTCTACCATAAAGATTCTTTAAGATTTCTTATGTTTACATTGTTTTCCCTATGATCAGTTGCAATAGAATGCTCTATAAAGCTATCTTAAAGCTAAGAATTGGTTAGTGTCATTTTGAGGTAGAAAGCATAACTAGAGAAAAGTAGCCCTACCCCAGAATTTTCAGTTACAAATCAAATGTGCTTTTCAGCTGAACGTTACTTAAGTCAGAAAATACAACAGTCTGTAAATATCTTGCCCCATCCCAAAATTTCAGTTTAAAAACCAAGCTTTCTTCTTTTAATAACAAACATTGCTTGTATGAGCCAGACAATAACACTAAATGATGACATAAGCTACATGACCAAAGCATCAGTGAATTCTAATGGTATTTTTACGTTAAAATATATATAAAAATTTCTTCCAGTTCAAGCACACTAATTGTTAATAGCACTCTATCACTTGAATTGTTCCGTTTTCAGTAGTAGCTGACATTAAAAAAGGTTAACTTCTTTTCAGTTGTTCACTGGGTAACAGCTTCAGGAAGCCAAACCTGGCATTAATCTTGTAACTTCAAGAAATCAAACACTGACACAGCAAGCTTAAAAGGTATGGAATGTTAAAAAGGATACCAGTTCTAGCATACATATTTAGCACAAGCCATTGCACTTAATTTCTGTCACATTTTCTTAAGTTCTTCTAATTTCTGAGATGAGATGATGTTACCATCTTGAACAAAACTTTTACCTCAGTAACATTAAAAATAAAAAAAGCCTGGATGCTTTTTGCTTCTGCCTCAGGCCAAAAAACAATTCCCAATGATACAATAATCTGCAGACTGCTCTAGCCATGATCTAATCCCTACTATATAGAGGGGGGAAATTGTTCCTCCATCTTTATCCCACTCCAAGCACTAACACATAGTATATTGAGTTGATACGTCATATTAATACATCAAATCAAATATCTTATTTCCAATCTTCAGCCAGCCTTTCATATTAATTTATAATGCAATTTTTTGTCATAGTGTTTTGGGAACATCTAGCCACCTGTGACTTTCAGAAGCAGGGCTTTTATAAAAAAAGTCAATTCCTAAAATGTCCACCTTGCTATATTCATATAATGGGGTTCAATACGTTACTTTTTCAAATATAAATATTCAAAATTTCCTCAAATTATATTATCTTGATAGTATTGAGATAGCTTTCACTAACCGGAGGTCATCCAGATGTCTGCAATGGAAATATAGACAGTCCTTGACTTACAACCACAACTGAACCCAACATTTTTGTTGCTAAGTGAAACATTTGTTAAGTGAATTTTGCCCGGTTTTATAACCTTTCTTGCCACAGTTGTTCACCGTGCAGTTGTTAACCGACACATTGCAGTTGTTAACTGTGGTAGTAACATGGTTGTTAAGTGAATCTACATTCCCACTGACTTTTCTTATCAGAAGGTCGTTAAAGGCGATCAATGTCCTTGGGGCACTGCAACTATCTTAAATATGAATCCATTGCCCAGTGTGTGAATTTTGATCACATGACCATGGGATGCTGCATCAGTCGTAAGTGTGAAAATGGTCGTAAGTCACTTTTTTCAGTGCCATTGTAACTTTGAGCAGTCACTAAATGAACTGTTATAAGTTGAGGACCATCTGTACTGAAATCTGCCATGTCAAAAATCTTTACAAAGCACCAGATTGGCGATTGCTGCTAGAAGACTATCCATTTCAATAACACTATCCCTTCCCCCCAAAGAATCTGTGTCTCTAGGGCATCAGTTTTCCAATTGTACAGTATCTTTACAGTAGCCAAAATTAAAATGCCTGATTTTGCAACAGTGCATAATCAAGGTAGAGAATAGTACAGTGAGCCAATTATGCTACAGTGGAGACAGGTCTTCTTGAAGCCATTACTTTCTCCCACCTATTCCTATGGCAAAGCTGAAAAGGATTCTTAAACCATTTCCTGTGAAACGAGACAGCAATCCCCCCATTGGGAACAGGTCAGGAAAGCTTTGCAAGTTGACAAATAATGCACCACAAGGGAACTCAGAGAAATAAAAATTGAGGAGGTATAGAACAGACATATTAAACCCTACTGCTTTATTATATTGCATCAAGTCAATGTAGAACTCTTAGCAACTATATAGATTTTCTTCAAGATGATGTGTTTCAGGTATATGTCCTGGTCTCTTCCACTAAACGATTACCACTAAATTCCACCTTGCTGCTGGCTATCTTCTTATTCTATTTCCTTCCACCATTATGAACTTCTCAAGAAAGCTAGTTATACAATGTATCCAAAATACGACAATTTGAACCTCTTCATTAGTGCCACAAGTAAAAAAAATCTGTGATTTGTTTGATGATTCACTGTTTTGTTATCCACAGTGTTTTCATGAGTGCTCCCCAAAACCAAAATTCAAAGATATAATACTCTTTCTAACCATCTTATTCGAAGTCCAACTTTCTTTTGTATAAATATTTTTATCCCTTTATTCTTTCATGGAACTGATTGCACCATATTAATCTTTGTAGGTAGACACAGCACAAAAACTGAATATCTTTTCCAAGGCCTTCACTGCTACTCTTCTAAGTGCTTGTCTGCAGCATATTTCTTGACTGTTTGGTTCCTTTACTGTTGATTATTCATTCTAAAAGACAGAAGCTATCCATTATTTGAATATCTTCACTGTCAGTTCTAAAACTGGTTACTCTATCTGTTGTCATTTTATTTGGTTTTGTTTACATTTAATTTTAGTCCCTTTTAAAAAACTATGCTCCTTTCTTTACTGGAGCTGGAGTACATTTGCATTTTCAGCTATTAGAATAGTGTCATAAGAGTAATCCAGATTATGAATAGTTTTGCTCCAATTTTAAAATCATGCTTACGTCCACATTCCCTCGATTGTCGTACGATTAGGAAATGTGGGGCATAAGCCATTACTGTTAACAAAGACTGAACTGAAGAACGTGTTGAAGAGGTTTGCCTTAATAGCTTCATCACTATAGTCTTTCCCATTAGGACCTTTTAGTAGTGGGATGGTTTTTGAGTCTTTAAGTTTGGTGTTTACAAAGTTATAGAAGGCATGGGTGGATTTTGTGCGTAGAAGATTTTCCTCTTGTTTGCAGTGGTAATAGGTACATTCTGCCTTTATCTGTCGGCATAAGGTGTTGTAACGGTTTTTAAAGTTAGCTACATATTTAGTTTCGTTTTTACGCCATAAGGATTTTTTTTAGATTGAAGTTTTCTTATTATTTTGGGTAAATTGTTTTTTTTTTGTTTATGTGGGTTACTAATGGAACATATAGTTTAATGATTCTTTCAAGTTCAAGCAAGAAGACATTATAATATTCTTCTGTAGTGTTACAGCCAGAAAACAGAATCTGCCAATCAAGAGATGATAAGTCGACAGCTATGAGTTCATAATTGGCTATTATAGAATTGTATTTTGGAGATCCATCATTGTAATCCTCTTTGAGAGGTTGCAAATTTAGACAAAAGTCAATCATGCTGTGGTCACTGTTTGAAAAAGGTTCCTGTATTTGTAGGCCATAAATTGAGTTTGAGCTGTTGCAGAAAATGAGGTCGAGACAGTTGTTTAGTCTGGTGTTGTTATATACTAAATGATCCAGTCCCAGTGTGGTAACAGTATTTTACAGGGTTGCATGAATGGGTTCAGATGTACATTCATTTAGTGTCCAATTTATAAGAGGTAAGTTGAGGTCACCAAGAAAAATGAGAGGGTGTGGGCAGGAGGCAGCCCATGTCAGTAGTGAAGTTAGCTTGTTTGCATGAATTATATATCATAGTCAGGGGCTTGATAGCAAAGGAAGAAAAGCAGATTGAGGTGTTTAAGGACAGTTCATAGACAATGGTCTCGGGAAGAGCAAGCTCTTGTATAATTTGGATCTTTTTTAGATTTAGAGACTTTTTATAGAATATAGCAACTCCACTACCTCTACGATTTTGCGATCTGACCGAAAAACTTGATATTCTCTTGTAGTGGTAATGGAGTCTGGGAAAGATGCATTTAACCATGTCTCACCAACAAATATAATGTCAAATGTGGCTGAGCTTAGAAGGATGAGGAATTCATGCATTTTATTTGCGAGGCTTCTTGCATTGAGTAGTTTGCATTTAAGATATGAAGTAGTAGGTCTGGAGGAAGTAAGGGGCGTGCATCCCTAACGTTGCAAGTTTGGGTGATGGATATTGTGACGTGGGTTGTGGCTCTTGCTTTTGATACAGTCAGCACGGTAATGTATAGATTCGTATTACCTAATTCATGTAATCTTTTGAGCTCAGAACGTAGCTCCCAGGATCATAAATTAATTATTAAAAAAACAGTGAAGTTTTTTTAAAAAATTAAATTTTAAAATTTTTTAAAAAAATTGCTTACAATTCACAAAATAAAGAAAACATTAGATTATAATGTATAATATAGGTTTCTATGAATGTCACAGGTTGGTAACAAGTCTGCCTGAAATAGAAATAAACAATATACAGTGAAGGCTCTGTATATCTGTGCTTTGTACTAAAAGTTTTTCAAAGACAGGAGACTGATCAAACATATTGTTGAGTGAGCTAAGGAAACAATCCTGTTATACTAAACTGGTGATTCATAATTTTTGGGATACAGGTCTCTGGAGGAAGTAGGGAAATTTTGGATTAAACATCTGTTTCTTAAAGGAGGATATATGTTATTGATCTTAGGATGACTCTTCAAAGTGAGCAATATCTTCCAGATCATCATACAAATAGCTGAAAAAGATAAGTTATACAGTCATCCGCCCACACAATACTTAAGCCACAAGTATCTATTGCAACATCCATGTTCCAGAGAACATGATATCAGTTTAAAAAGAAAAAGAAAATTAACACAAACCTGTTTTAATTTTAATTATATAGGTGCAGAAAACGTTTTAAAATACTCAATAAGCATGTAAGCTTTACTAGATTTAGTTAGTCATATTACAATTTTTATGTTCAATATATGGATACACACACACACACACACATATTTTTATAGTTTTTAGATTGTTTTATATACATAAATATTAAATTTTTAACTATGTGTATTCTATTTTTTAAAAGTTTTTAAAATTAACTGTTTATATTCTACCCTTTCTATGCTGGTGTATGATTATAATAAAGATTTCATTCGATTTGAAGGCAACTTTATGATTTCTCTGTGACCAAGAACTGTTGCTTGAGTACAGATAGTCCTTAACCTATGACCACGATTCAGCCCAAAATTTAGGTTGCTAAACATTTGTTAAGTGAGTTTTGCCCCATTTGATGACCTATTATTGCCATGGTTGTTAAACGAATCACTGCAGTTGTTAAATCAGTAACATAGTTGTTAAGTGAATCTGATTTCCCCATTGACTTTGCTTGTTGAGCCCTTTGATCTTATAGATGCTTACATTATTTCAATTCTTAGATTTTTTTCATGTCTTTATTCCTCTTAAACAATGGCTTCTCATGTTATCCAATCCAGGGAGTTGTACAATATTCATATTCTTGAATTGTACTATCTGACTTACTCTTTTAAAAGTAGAATCTGCTTCAAATTAAGCTCAACTCCTGGTGATTTTCTTGGCATGGCTTCAGTGATGGTTTGTCATTGACTGCTTTGAGATATTACTTCAACTTTTCCTTCTAACAGCAGCCATTAAACTCCTGCAGGTCTCTTGTCTAAGGAAGCCCAGCTTCCCTCCCACTCCCCAAGAAAATCAGCCTTGGGTATCACCTACTGCAACTGCTTTTTTAGAACAATATGATAATTACATCAGCAAGTAGATCTAGTTTTGGTGGTATCCTTTTACGTATATCTTTTTATGGGTTAAGAATATAACATTAAGTTTGTTAAAAGGTTAGCTGAGATCTTCAGTAGAAAACAGCTCTATAATAATATGACATGTTTTGGCACAAAAATAAATTTTTCATTTGTTTTGTTTTCATAATATTGGTAGTAGGAAAAACAAAGTTTACAGCGTTTAAAAGTTCATGAACCCTTTGGAGTTTTCAACATTTCTGCATAAATATAACTTACGAAATTCTGTTCTCCACATATCCTAAAACTAGATAAAGAGATAAATTTAAACAAATGAATCAGAAACTTTATACCGTCATTTATTTAATGAGGAAAATTTGGGTGTTGTAAAAATATATAACTCTTAGGATTATCATTTCATTTCAAGAGGTAATCAGAGCTAAGACTGAGTGTCAGAGGTCCTATCTTTAATATTAAAGAACAGAAGTCTGGCTATTCCTATCCAAGTTTTGTCTCCACAACACAGGTGGAAGTGAAAGTATATTATGGCTCAAAAGAAAAAAGTTATGAGGACCCCTTGGAAAACAGTTATAAAAGTTCAACAGGCTACAAATAGTTTGAAAACTGTTTCCAAAGAGTCTGGACTCTACCAGCCCACTGTAAGGCAGATCATGTACAAACAGAGGTAATTCAATGCCATTTTTCTCTTTCCATGAATGGGGATAGGGGATGGAGGGAGAAGGCACACCTGTTACTAAAATCAAACTTTCACATACCTTTTTTTGATATAGAAATATATATCTTTGGATCATTTTCGTTAAATCAATGAGTAAGTATAATATTTTTTATTCATTTATTTAATGGGGTTTTTTAAGCACCATTGTTAATGTCGGGCATGCACTTTCTGAAAAACATGTAACATATTTGTTTTGATTGTGTATTAACAGAGATGACTGCAGTGCCCAAGCACACATGCGCCATAAACTGTTTTACAATTTTATTTTCTACCTACTTCTATGCATAGAATTATTATTATTATTATTATTATTATTATTATTATTATTATTATTATTATTATTATAATTAGACTTGTATGCCGCCCTCTCTCCCTAAGGACTCAGGGCGGCTCACAGAATAAAAAGTACAATACAATAAGTTAACTAAAAAATAATTAAACAGTACAAGCCTAATATTAAACATTAAAACTATTAAAACCATTAAAAAAAATTTAAAAGAAACCCCCCTCCCCTCTTGGTTCAGGCCAGGCCGGCCTGCTGAAATAACCAAGTCTTTTGGTCACGGCGGAAGGAGCAGAGATCCGGAGCCAAACAAAGGTCCAAGGGGAGTTGATTCCACAGGGTGGGTGCCCCCACAGAGAAGGCCCTACACGTTGCCCCCGCCAGCCGACAATGTCTGGCTGATGGTATCCCAAGGAGGCCCTGTCTGTGGGAGCGTACAGGGCAATCGGAATGTGATGCTGGAAGGAGACGTTCCCGCAAGTACCCCGGACCCAAGCCATGTAGGACTTTATGTGTTGTATATGTTGTTACTATATGTTGTTACTAAAACCTTGAATCTCACCTGGAAGGCAACGGCAACCAATGCGGGTCGCGTAGGAGGGGTGTAACATGGGAGTATCGGGGCACTCCCATCACAACCCGCACGGCCGCATTCTGCACCAGCTGCAACCTCCGGGTGGTCCGCAAGGGCAGTCCCATGTAGAGAGCATTGCAGTAGTCGATTCGGGAAGTGACGAGTGCATGAGTGACTGTCCGCAGGGCATCTCGGCTCAGGTATGGGCGCAACTGGTGAACCAGACACACCTGGGCAAATGCCCCCCTGGACACAGCTCCCACCTGCTCCTCCAAACTGAGCTGTCCAAGTTATGTGCCCTATCCATGGGGTTACGCACCCCGGTTACGCGCCCTGGTTACGCACCCTGGATGCCCAGGTTACACGCCCTATCCACGGGGGGGCAACGCCTCTCCCCCCCATGACCAAGGATGGTATCTCCTGAATGATCCAAGATGCCGGTATGTACAGCCACTCAGTCTTGGCTGGGTTGAGTCGAAGCCTGTTCCTCCCCATCCCCCCATTAATGCTTTTAAACCATTTGTCACTGGAGATGAAGTTAATTGGACTATGATTTATTCCCTGTCCTTAGTTTGTGTTTCAGAGTGTTTAAAAAGAATAAATTGTTCACGCAGAAAACTATTTTATGAGAAAACTTGGGGGGAACATGTTAATTCCTTGCTCTACTCTGGACAGCAGCAAAGGCTATCATGAAAAACATACGTTTTTGTTCTTCTTCCTTACAGTACTTGCATCTTGAATTAGACATTTCAGCTGTGTTTTTACAGCAGTTTATCCCCGTACCCATTACATTCAAAATGGTGGCCTGCTTTTATATATTACCATCTATGCTGTACTTCTTTCTCCTTTGCAACTGCACTATTTTAAGAAGAATTCTAGTTCCCTGGCACCTTTGGGACTATATTTTAGTACTCACCTACCAAATAAAACAACAATCCTTATCGTTCAATGTTTATTCAAAACTCATACTGATACATTGGGAATTAGTTTCAGATAAGCACGTTGCATTTATTTATATTGGTAACATATGATTTCTTCTTATTTGAATATAATCTGAGCTCATCAAGGGTAATGTAAGAACTTTGATTCCTTACTATAAGAATTAGGGGTTTTTTTGTAATATTTTATTTTTACATTTTAAAAACATCTCTTTCCATTAGTTTTCTTTAGTTTTGAATCATAAGGAAAAGGAGACATTTAGCGAAGAACATAAATTTCTTTAAAATAAATCTAGCTTTACTGGGTAATAACTTTGCATATTTTTGCCATTGGTGATTAAGTAGTCACTCCAGATTCATCATTTTCTTTCTTGAATATTTCACAGATCTAATGCTGTCCAGTTTTTCCAATTAGGTTGATTCTTCCTCCACCTTCTTTTTGGTGTGTATATATTTCCATTGTCCTTTGAAATTTGGAACTATTTATAGGCTGGCTTTGATCCCATTGCTGATCCCATTAACTACGTTTTCAACATCAGAGAAAAAAGAATTCCAGGATTATTTGTAAAATCAATGAAAATATGGTCAACTGTGCTGCTACCTCTGAAATGGAATTCATGGGGTAGTAGAATGGTTATTGAAAGGAAGAGACTGAATGTAATAATGAAACCAAGATTTGTGGTTCATTTTAGAAGACGAGATTATGTTATTGCAATCTTCCCAGATCTGGTGTTCTCCCCACATATTAGGTTACTCTATTATCAAATCACTATTATATTCCTGTATGCCAGTCATGATTGAAAGAAAAGGAGAGATGCAACCAAGCACATCTGTCTATAGGCACACAGTTAAAACCAACTGGAAGAATCCAACTCAAATGTTGTTTTTATTATATCTGCATTAAGTTGTAGTTTTAACTGGAATTTTGTAATTTAAATTCAACCATTTAGAGCAATGTTATCTTACCCTTTGGCTACTAGACTAGAAATTACAGGTGCTAATGTCAGGCATATGTGGGCTGCATAATAAATAACTTGGTTTTAGCCTTGTTTTATTCAATATGTTCAAATGCTTAAATGTTTATAAATGTTTTACAGCCATTTGTACATGTTGAGACATGTATGAAACTCCTTTTACAATAATTCATGCAAGTCGAGACATCAGCATAACAGATGGGTGAAACATTAATGCCTCATTTAAATGCCTATATTTAAAAGTTGTATTTAAAAGCTGAACCAATCATGATGGAATTAACATCTAGTGTTGATAAATTCAAGCATGAGTTTAAAAAACATATCCAACTTACTTGGGTCAGTGAGGGCTTGGCACAGTTCAGGCAAATGCAATTTGTGTCATTTCAGTCAAGCAATAAAACCTAACTGCAGAGGTATTCTTCATCTACATTTTTGTTCTTCTAGCTTGTGCTGTTATGGTATATGTTTATGGAGTAATTTAAAGAGTTTTACATATAAAGAATACATGCACAATAGTTGTTTCTTCTGTAAAATATGTTGCCATTATAGGGAATTTACAACTCACTGTTACAGTATAAACCAAAGTAGTTTATTTACAGATGTTAACTATAAAATAAGCAATTTTAGATTTTATAAAAATGATATTTCTGTGTTACAATATTTTAAGAATTCTTACACTATTAATTATCAATGGTATGAACAACTTCTTTGCAACTGAATTTTTGGTTAAATCAATATGTTTAATGAAAGCAAAAGCAGATAAGAGATAACAAATGGTTCAACACTGTATAGGCTACAGTTCTATTCATCACCAGCTTTCTTCAATATCTGAATAAATCTTATGGCTAAAAATTTGAATAACATCGATAATAGAATTTCTCTATCCAAACTCTTAGTAATTTTAGCTAAATATTATTGCTCAGGTTAAATTCAGTATTAGTACAAAGATTATGCCTTTTGGGGTTCACTTCAAACAAGATAAGATGCTGACTTAGATGAAAAAACAAACTGTATATCTTTTTACAGATTAATTAATCATCGCAGTAGTTGAACAAAGTAAGTGTCATGCCCGTCGGAATCTGATTCTGAGGGGGAGGCCGAGCAGCTGTCAGGGAGTGGTAGTGTGGCTCCGTTGGCTGTGGAAGAAACTGGGGAACAGCAAAGTCCGTCTGGGCAGAGCAGGGGAAAGGTACAGCAAGGCAGAGGGAATTCAGAGGAAGATCCAGGCCCACCCCCTCTTCATCCTAGGGCACACAGGGAGGAACAGAGAAGGGAGCAACATGAGTTGCGTGGCTTATGGGGGAGGAAAGGGCTCTGATTCCCCTCATTAGCTGCAGCTGGGAACACAGTGTTTAAAAGGGAAGATTGCGCACAGCAACTCATGGGAAGCAAATCGTGAGTTATCTTTTATTGTCGAGGCTTATCTGGGTTCCTGGCGTCTTCCCAACTGTGTGTGTTTGGTTGGCCTTTGAAGTCTGCAATTCCTTATCCTGCCCTGTCAAGTTAATTGCTGCAGCGTGGTTTGTGTGGATTTTTATTTACAATTTATATATACTTTGTTTTCAGACTGAATTTCCTTCACTTAAAGGCTGTTCTTGGGAGCGTTTTTTCTCCAACCGAAGGTAACTGGACATTGGGGGCAAAGTTGGAAGTATTAAAGGGACTTTTCTTACTTATGTGACTATGTTGCCTTTGTGCCATGTCCCAGGTCATCACAGTAAGCATCTCAGCAAACATTTAACTCTGCAGTCTTAAGCTTATTGTTGCTTATGGCAAAGAAGTTACTAAGTTGAAAAGTTTAGACTCCTGAATTCTCAATTGTTAAATATGTATTTATCTGGACAACCACATCAAAATTAAAACTGTATCAAAGGAGTGAGTGAATCTGTAGTGGAATTTCCTGCTATTTTAAGATTTTAACATTAAGATTTATTTTAATGTTCTGTGAATGATAGTAGTTTTCATTATTATGGTACTTTTAATACACGTGAATCAGGATTATAGGCTTTCTGAGAAATGTCTTTCCAGAGCTTGTGTCATGCCCCTGGTGGAGACTGACTCCGAGAAAGAGGAGGAACAGCCAACAGGGAGTGGGAGTGTGGCTCCAGAGGTGGTGGAGGAGGCAGGGGAAGGGCAGAGGCCGACTGAGCACTCAGAGGAGGATCCAGGCCCATCTCCTATCCATCCCAGGGCACACAGGGAGGAGAGGATCAGGGAAAAGCATGGTCTACTCGG
This sequence comes from Naja naja, assembly GCA_009733165.1. Taxonomy (NCBI): domain Eukaryota; kingdom Metazoa; phylum Chordata; class Lepidosauria; order Squamata; family Elapidae; genus Naja; species Naja naja. The sequence continues at coordinate 18,530,737 of CM019153.1, read as the reverse complement.
GAAGAGAGGGCCATGATCCTCCTCAGGGCTTGCAGCTGGGAGCTCTGTATATAAGTTCGGAAATGCGTAGTCAGGTTGCTGGAGTCAAGGTTAGTGTTTTAGTTCTAAAGAAGGTTTATCTTGGTTGGCATTATTCCAATGGACTGTCCCTGGTTATCTTCCTGCAGCGGGCAATTATCTATCCTGGTCTGCTGAGGAACTGTATTAATGTGGTTTGTTTTTGGCTTTTTCTTCGTTATCGGCTCTTTAAATGCGAACTGTGTTTCTTGCCTTTGAAATGTTATTTTACTCCTCCACTGTGAACAATTAAACAGTGAAGCCAAGTTGAAGGCATTAAAGGACTTTTAGTTACGTTTTGGATTTTGTTATATTTCTGAGATACTCTGGGTCATCACAGCTTGGCTTGGGTCTAGGTGGTGGACCATGAAGAAATTTCACTCCATCGTTTATAACCGTGATGGCGAACCTATGGCACACGTGCCACAGGTGGGACACAGAGCCATTTGTGCGGGCACGCGAGCCCCAGCCAAACTTACCTGCACTACACATGCCCGCACCTCCCAGCTGATTTTCGGGCCCGTTTTAGGCAGTTTTTGCCCTCCTGGGGCTCGAGGGAAGCCTTTGAAGCCTTTGAATGCCCCAAAAGTGGCCCGTTTCAGCACTTCCTGTATTTCCAGAAATACCAGAAGTGCTGAAACGGGCCCATTTTCAGCCTCCAGAGGCTTCCCTCGAGCCCCCAGGAGGGCGAAAATGGCATTTAGCTCTCAGGAGAATTATATCTGTTTCTGGTTGGGAAACCCTATTCAAATGACTCATGTCTCAGTCACTTCCCAATTGTATTACTGTACTATAATGCTCTCTGTATGGTGCTGTTCTTAAAAGAGCATTCAGAAGCTACAACTGTCCACAATATAGGAGTTTGTGGCATCTAGTGATAGACTCATGTAGCCAGGTAACGAAAGTTCCATTGGCTTCCTGTAGATTTCTCAGTTCAATTCTGGTTATTATTTATAAGCCCTACATCACACATCAGATTATTAGTGAGACTGCATTTCTCCAATTGTCCCTGCATACCCAAGCAAAGCTTGTAGAGTGGTGCTTCTATTAGGGACTGCCATCTTATGCGCCATAGGACTTGGCCCTAATCTTATTAACCTTTTATAAGGCATTGGAGAACTGGGTGTTTTCTCAGGGCTTTGGGCTGGGCAGTTAAATGTGCCCTGTTGGTTGATTGTTTGCTTTGTACTAAAAGTGGGAGTGTTGTAATCCTCACACATATGTTATTTGTTCTGCACGTTTATTTTGTATTGTGTTTTTGTTTGATTTTAAACCTCCTGTTCACTGCCTTGTATCACTGTGAGATAGGTGGCTACATAAGTTGTATACATAAATGAGTACCTAAATAAATCAGTCAATCTCTTTTTTTGCTAACAAATCTAAATGTATTGCAATCTCTTCTGAAGAAAAAGATTGTTCATTATATACTTTTATATAATGATATATATTGTTGGTAACAAAAAGGGAAATCTAGTACTATAATTTACATGAATGCTTTTCCAGATCCATCTAAAACAAATACCAATCAACATTCCTTAAAATCCTATGAATCTTACAAATAGAATTGTCAAAGTCATCACTATGAAATTCACTAGTACCCTTGGAGATACATATAAATCTTCCTCTGAACATAAAGCTGGTGGAAGACTAGCTAGAAATATCTAAAGTTTTGAGAAAGAAGACTGAATGCAAGGAAAATGCCCAAGCATGTCAAAATTATAAAGGAACCAGCAGCAGAAATAAGTGTAACAAAACAAAGATAAAATGAATTTTGTTACAAATACATGGCTTAATATTTTTATTTATTATGCCAGCAACAAACTACCTGGTACCTGAAGATTCCCTTCCTTAGCTCTGGCAATTTCTTCAATACCTATACAGGTAGTTTTGGTTAGTGTCTGTAACTTCAGGGTGGTACTTACAACCCAGATTCAAAGTTCTGATGGTCAGACTCCTTCCCATGGTCACATGACTGCATTTACAGCAATTTGTAGAGTCCCAAAGTCACATGACCATGTTTTATTATGGCTTTGCTGAAAACTACTGAGAAGTTCACTTAACAATCATGGTGTTCACTTCATAACTGCTGCAAAAAATGGCATAAAATCTGTCACAAATTACGATTGTGATGACAAAGTTCACTACAGTTGTACCTTGACAACTACCCGTACCCCAATTATATTTACTTAAGGGAAAATAATAATAAAAATGAAACATTCCATGTTCAAAGAGAGCTGCAACAATGTCCACTCCTTAAAACTTAACAAATATTTTTAGTACTGTATATTAAGAGCACAGAAGCAGAACAACTGTAAAGAAGTATTCATTACCTCTTGTAACCTTTTTAAGTTCTGATGCAAATTTCCTCTTATGACTCTATATTTCGTTAGTGCATTGGTCATAAAACAAGCTTCAACAAGATTTGTATATTTTGTACATCACTTCATTTCACTCCTACTCTCATTAAATGCTGCAATCACTCTGAGTGGATATCCTAAAATCAACATTCTTCTCCTTTTCCAGGATTCAGTTAATTTAACTGCAAAAGAACATCTTGTGTTAATCATTGCCTGTACTTGTAATTCTTCTATACTTTAGTTTTCTTAGTTACTACCTTCTTCAGCTATTTGAACTATCTATCCAGGTATATATCCTGCCAAAATTGCAAAAATATATTTCAAAAGAAATATCATTAGAATCCAATGACAACTACCATAATCTTTTTAAAAAGGGAATGGTGAAATGTAAGAAAAAGTAATGATATTTATAATTTTTGGATGTGGATATGAGATCACAATACAAAATCTTATTACAGGCATTTTATGGCCAGACTAAGATGATGAGGCAACTGCAGATGCTTGATAGAAATTGAAAACATAGAGCTACATTGATTTCTTCTATTTTATATATAGTTTTTGGAAGTTATATGTTGAATGATAGTGTATCTACCTCACTCAGTATTTATATAGATCTTCCCAGCCCATTTACTCTGCAAGCAGTACCCTAAGGCCTGATCTACGAAGAGAATTGGGCGGGAGGGGAATCAAAGACCCTGCATGAAATATAACTGGAACCTGATTATGATAGTACCAGATGAATTTTCTTTCTGTAAAAGAGGAGGAGCTTGAAAAAAAATTTAGGGGGAGGAAAATGTTATAATTTATTTTGTATAATTTTCCTGAACCCAAATCTCTCTAACCAACTGGAAATGACTGTATAGATATGAACATATAAACAAGAAAAAAAATCTACAGGGTGCACCTTAAATTTGAGAGCAAATCTGTATGGAATGTTACCAGGCAGAGTTTAAAAGGTGTGTTCAAGACTTTCTTCTAAGGTAGAAGAAAATATTTACTCTAACATGTGAATTTCAACATCATGCTGCTCTGTAGAAGCCTCACACAGTCTCTGTGTTAGATGTATGAAGTCCTCTCTTATAATGTTTAGAAATTGAGTAGTTTCCTCTCTTTCCTTAGGGAAGAAAATTTTTCAGGCACATCTTCAACCATTATTCAGGCTGTACAAGGAGACTACATTTATATTATATATTAACGAGTAGCTTAATAGCTGTCTTTTGGTAACTCTAAAAACAAACTGTAGCATATGAAAGTTCTCCATCACCTCCATCTCATATCTCCAGAAATATCCATAAATTCTTGTAAATCTCCAGAAATAACTATAACAACATACAAGGAAACAGCCATAAATTCAATTCACATGCCAAGAGTGCTACAAAATTAGGAAATAAAAAAAACAGCATTTTCAAACTACAAATCAGCTTTTTAATGATTATTTATGAAAAATTTAATGACAACGATGTCAAACTTTTGCTTAAATAGTAATATATACAGGTAGTCCTCAACTTATAAGAGTTCATTTAGTAACTGTTCAAAGTTACAGCAGCACAGAAAAAAGTGACATGATCACATGATCAAAACTTGGATACTTGGCAACTGGTTCATATTTATGATGGCTGCAATGTCCCAGGTTATGTCATCCGGTTTTGCAATCTTCTGACAAGCAAAGTCATTAGGGAAGTCAGATTCACTTAATAACCATGTTAGTAACCTGACCACTGCAATATTTCAGTTAACAACTGTGGCAAGAAAAGTGATAAAAAGAGCGATGGTCTTACCTGAAACACATCTTCTAGTTGTACGGGAGGAGAATCCAAAGCGTGGACTGTCTCCTGCTTCCTTGCTTAAATTAAAGACGAAGTCAATCAAAGTTTGGTCCAGCCCCCTTTCTACTGCGCATGCCCAGTTTTTGATGAAGGCTGATGATTGACTTGGAGAGTTCTTGGTGCTCTTTCTTGACTGTTCTGTGCTCGGGAATAACTATCTAAGGGTGGGATCTGCATTCTCCTCCCGTACAAGTAGAAGATGCGTTTCAGGTAAGCCCAATGCTCTTTCTCAGTTGTATGGGTTGGAGAATCCAAAGCGTGGGACGTACCCAAGCTAATTGTCCTGAGGGTGGGCCAACTCCTTGTCCTGAGCCCCCATCTCCGTGTGAACTCTTTGTAGCACCCTTCTTCCAAAGGCTGCTTCCGCTGATGCAAATGTATCCAGTTTATAATTTCTGATAAATGGAGATTCAATCGAGGCCTGTGTGTTCCATGCCGCTGATGTGGCTGAACTCCTGATTGAATGTGCCATTATGTTATCTGGCAATTGCAATGATTGGCTCTCATAAGCTCTTGTGATACATGTCCTGATCTATCTGCCTATGGTAGATGGTGAAACCTTTTGTCCCAATGAACTCGGTCTAAATGAAATGAACAATGCTTCCATTCTTCTAAGGGGCCTTGTTCTTTTAATATAAATGCGTATAGCTCTCCTAACATCCAAGGAGTGCCACTTCTTTTCTAGGCTATGGACCTGTTCCAGGCAGAAGTCTGGTAGTACTAACTCTTGTGCTCTGTGGAACATAGAATTGATCTTTGGGATAAAGGTCGGGTCTAATCTTAATACTACCCTGTTCGGGTGAACCATACAGAGGTCCTCCCTCACGGATAATGCTGCCAACTCTGATATTCTTCTGGCTGATGTAATGGCTATTAGGAAGGCCACCTTAAGGGTGAGTGAGGATAGTCCTACTGACCTCAGCGGTTCAAAGGGCTCAGTCATGAGCGCCCTTAGCACCCTTGTCAAGTCTCAAGTGGGGTACCTGTGTATCACTGGTGGCTTTAGATTGGTTGCTCCCCTGATGAACGTGCGGATTAGGGGATGTCGTGAGAGGGACTACGAGGTCCCGCAACCCAACACTGAAGTTATCACTGCTACTTGTTTCCTTAAGGTGTTAGGGGTTAAACCCTTCTCCAGGCCTTCCTGGAGAAAATCCAGCACTTGAGTAACTAACACTGTGGTTGGATCTATTTGTTTCTTGGAACACCATGTTCCAAATGCTCTCCAAGTAGCATCATAAATTCTGTTGGTTGATCGTCTCCTGGATGCCTGGAGTGTCTGTAGTACCTTGTCTGAACACTCTAAACGCTTTAGAATGGTCCTTTCAAAGTGCCATACGGTTAGTTGAAGCCATTGTGGCTCTGGGTGTTGTATGGCTCCCTGACTCAGTTGTACCTTGTCTGGAGGAATTCTCCATGATCTGGATACCGACAGATCAACTAGATCTGTGTACCAAGACCTCCTGGGCCAGTGAGGTGCTACCATTAAGACCTCTGCCCCCTCTTCTATTACTTTCTTGATTACCCTTGGTATCAAGGGGAGTGGGGGAAATGCGTAGAGCAAACCCCTTGGCCATGCTCCTCGGAGCGCATTGGTTCCTTCCGCTCCCTGTGTTGGGAATCTCGAGTACAATCTCGGGAGTTGTGCATTTGCTGCGTCGCAAACAGGTCCAGGACTGCTCTCCCGAATCTGTGCAACAGTTCCCTGAAAAGGTTCAGGTGTAGGCGCCACTCTGAGTGGTTGACCGTTGTCTGTTGAGCCAATCTGCCTGAATGTTTTCCACTCCCAATTTGTGTTCTGACCTGATCGATAAAAGGTGCATCTCTGCCCAGTGGCCCAATCGCTCTGCTTCTTGCATGAGCGCTAGGGAGTGAGTACCCCCCTGTCTATTGATATGAGCCTTGGCGGTCATGTTTTCTGTCAGGATCAACACATGCTGTCCCACTATCACTGACCTGAAGGTCCTTAGAGCCAGGTGAGATGCCCTGAACTCCAGCCAGTTTGAGGTCTGACTGAGATCACTGACCCTGTGTAATCAGTGGGTTCCCCAGCCTACTAAATTTGCATCTGTTGTGATAGCCAGTTGGGGGGGTTCCTTGAACCCACATCCCTTCGTCACTGCAGGTGATCTCCACCGCTGGAGTGACTGCTTCACTCTGGGGGGGGACACGTACCTTGGTTCCTGTTTTGCCCTTGCCTGCTCTCTGGTAAGGTAATAGGAACCACTGCAATGTCCTTGCATGCAACCTGGCCCAAGGTACTATCGAGATGCATGATATCATCTTCCCCAATATTTGTGACAGCAAGTCCAGCGACACCCCTGGAGCTGTGCTCACTTGATTTATTGATGCCCTTATGCTGTCCTGTCTTTCCTGCGACAGGTAAACCTCGCAGGAGTTGGTGTCTATTACAGCTCCTAAGTGTTGTAAACGCCTTGTCGGTTCTAAGTGGCTCTTTTCAAAATTCACCGAAAAGCCATGTTCTTGTAATGTCTGTATTGTGGTTTCTAGATCGCTCTGTGCTCTGAGAGTCGATGTTGACAGTATTAATATGTCGTCTAAGTAGCATTGGACCCATATGGGCTTTGTCCTGAGGAAGGCTGCTACGCTGCTAGTACCTTGGTGATAGTCCTCGGCACTGAGGACAGACTGAATGGTAGAGCCCTGTACTGGTAGTGTCTCCCTGCATAACAAAACCGCAGGAACTTCCAATGCCTCCTGGTAATAGGTATGTGTAGGTAAGCATCTGTGAGGTCTACTGATGTCAGGGCATCCCCCTCCCAGATGCTCCCTAGTATAGATTGCATCTTGAATCTCCTGTATACTACGTGCTTGTTTAGTAATTTGAGATCCAAAATTGGTTTCCATCTCCCCGACGCCTTCTGCACAACGAACAGCTTTGAATAGAACCCTTGTCCCTGTTCGTTTTCTGGTACCACTTGTACCATCCGAATGTCCAGCAGATGTTGAACTGCTGTTTCCATAATTACTCTTTTCGTTCTGTTCCTTGGCATTGGGCATCTTCTGAATGAGCTTGGGGGTATGGAGAAGAATTCCAGAAGTAGGCCTTTTCTTAATGTGTCTAGGACCCACTTGTCCGTTGTTGTTGACTCCCATCCGTCAGTGAATAGGCCCAGTCTCCCACCGATGGGGGCATTGTTCCAGCCGTTACTTTGTATGCCGGAAGGCCCCGGTCAAGCTCCGGTCGAGCTCCGGAAGGGGCGCCTTCCCTGGGACCGTTGTCCACCTCTATCTCTAAATCCTGCCCTAACTGAATGTCTAGTAGGGATCTGTGTGTACTGTCTCTGTGTATATGGGGAGTGGCTGAAGCCACCCCCCGAGATAGGAAAGGGCTGTTGCCGTGTATATGGTGAAGGTTGCCTATCTGCTTGACCAAGTTTCCTGGGTAAGACCTTCCTCTTGTCCCTGGTTTCTATCAGTAATGACTCAATGGCCTCTCTGAACAGTTTGTCTCCTTTAACTGGAGCTGATGCCAGTTTCCATTCATGTTTCAGATCTGCCTGCCAGTGGCGGAGCCAAACAAATCACCTTCAAGCCATTGAAGCTGCAATGGCCTTAGTAGCGTACTTGACCCCATTAAGTGTGGCATCTGCTATGAACTCTGTTGTAGCAGTTATTTTGTTCGAATCCTATTGCAATCAACGATCTCTAGGTGGCATCTTTCCGGCATCTGCTCAATCCATATCAGGACTGCTGTGCTGAAAAAGGATGCCGTGGACATTGCCTTTACGGCCCATGCTGTGGCCTGGTGAACTTTTTGTAGGGTCTGTTCTGTTTTCTTATCCTCCCCTTTTAGACCATCCTCAGCTTTGTTAGCCAACACTGTTGCAGATGTGGAGGCTGCCACAGGGATGTCTATCGTGGGAACTGGAAATAGGTTCACTAGTTCCGCATTATAAAATTTCCTCTCATTCCCCCCTGGCATGGGGAAAATAACTGGTCTCTCCAACTGCCCTTCCACCACTTCCCTGAACAATTCAGGTGAAGGAATGGATTCACTTTCAACCTTGGTTCTAGCAAAAAATCTATCTTTGGGATCAGATGGTTCTAACTCAGACCCTTCTGTCCCTGTGGTTCTCCCCAGACCTGTTGCTATCTTAGCCTTCCCCAGCAACATCTAAAACAGCTGGTGATGAAATAGACCTGTGAACATTGGAGTTTCTGCTTCATTAGTTTCCTCATCTGAGAAAGCTGACTCCCTATATTCTTTGTCCCTTGAAACAGAGGCCTCACTTTGAGTGTCTGATCTACTGGAACTGTCTCCCTGGAAGCCCAGTTCCTCCCTTACTCCTCCTGCTCGGGTAGAATGATGATGAGCATCCTGTCTCCTCTCATTATGCATCAGGCTGGGTCTGTTACCTTGACTGTCCCTGAATTTTGCCATCATTTCTTTCATCATAGCCCTCAATTCCTCTTTAAAAGACTGTTCCCTGACTCCAGATGCTGTGGAGGAAGAGCTAGACTCTGTTGAAAATCTCTTTCTCTTGGAGGAGGGCTCTTCATTGCATGCCTGAGAGCATTGTCTTTCTGATTCACTCAGTCCTTCGTCCACACAAACAGGCTGAAAAGGCTGCTCTTCAGCGCCCTCTAGTGTTGCGCTCTTTTCCTGATACTTCGCTTTCATTGGTTTGCCTGTTGGAGCGTGGGAATTTCCATTCTTCTCCGCCTCCTTTTCCGCCCTTGAGAAGCATTTCTCAATGGCCCTTTGTCTCCCTAACGCCTCTCTCTCATCTGCCTTGGACACCCTGCTGAGAGGTCTTTCTGAAGCTCTCCCAGACTCTCTGGGTTCCTTCGTGTTTTGTTCTCTGCTCGGGCTGGGGGCAGGGAATTCCTGTTCCTCCGGACTTGCCTCTGTTTCAGAAAATTCGGCCATAGTCTTTCCCTTTGGCTTTTGCCGATAGTTATGAGTATACTCAGACCGGCCTGAGCATGGACTCTAGCCTGCCTTTCTCCTGGGTCGGCTTGCGTGGCTGTGTTGGAAGCTTGCTCAGCCTAAACTGAGTTTGCCCCTATTAAAGAGAGCGCTGGAGGCTTTGTTTGTTTAATGAAGGTTCTGGGAAGGTTGAGTGTTAGTCAATTTGCCCTCCTTCTTTGCTAGCCGATCAAGAGCCCATCCGGTCTTACTGAGGCTGCTGCCACTTATTCTCTTAACACCAAACAGCTATGTGGGCTTTCCCGTATTGTGATGAGGTCCCAGCTCTTTCGCTTACTCATGGTTTGCTGACTTCCACTCTTTCTCTTTTCTCTCTTTTTTTCTCGAAGAAACCAAAGCGTTGATCCTATATTTTCTATCTTTCTTTCTGAGCACTCTCTCCTCGTGTCCTTTTTGCATGAAGATGGAGTCAAAAACTGGGCATGCGCAGTGGAAAGGGGGCTGGACCAAACATTGATTGACTCTGTCTTTAAGCAAGAAAGCAGGAGGCAGCCCAGGCTTTGGATTCTCCAACCTGTACAACTGAGAATGAGGCAAAACTCACTTAGCAAGTGCCTCACTTAACAACATAAATTTTGGGCTCAATTGTGGCCATAAGTCAAAGGCCACCTGTAAGGTATAAATAGCCAATGAAATAAATGCATTATATCATGCTAGCATTTTTAACTTTGTCACTTATCTTGTGGGACAGGTCCTATGACATCATAGTGACTATCATTTTTACTTTATTAGTTAGCCTCTTATTTCATTGGCTGGCATCATTCTTCCACATTGTAGCACACCAGCACTGAATTTCTTAATTTGAAAAGTTTCCTTCTGATCACTGACACAGATTATATACTATAAAAGTCAAATAATGATATTCCCATCTAAATGTTTTCCAGTTTCACAAATGCAGACACCATTTTCATTATCACCATATAAGAAAACATATTAACATGAATACAACAAAAAATATTTTTGTATCTGTGGTTACATTCACCTCCACAGCTTGCATTCTGCCTACCTATTTTGCAATTACAGTAACTGTACATATTTAAAGCTCTCCTGCATGCTTATTCAATAATTCCTTTCACATGTGTAGCAGAATCAATAATCACTATATTTCTTATGCTTGTTACTTAGGTACAGGATAAAAATGCTTTATAATGCTATCTCTAGCTCTGTATCTATCCATCTTTATTCACTGCCAGTTGAACAGCAGTCATGTTAACTATGAGAACCATTCCAAAATATAGGCATGACAGAATACTTTCCCAAATACTTTGCTTATTTTCCAATTCTTCAGAAAACCTTTTATCATGCACAATGATAAAACAAAACAGAAAAGGGATAAATAGTGAAAGTGTGTAAATTCAATTATGTTGAATATTTTTTCCAAATGTTTAGTGATTTCAATTTAGTAACTGCTGGTCAACTGGTCCAAACTATAGAATAGGCTTGCTAATTTTTTGATATATCTAAGGTAAATAAATATTTAATTTGGCTATTAAAAACTTGTCAACTACTTCTCATCTAATATTGCTCAGTAAATAATATTGTAACATAATATGAACAAGTTATCCATCTGTTGAAAAATATTTGAGCAGAATCAAAATAGCTATCAAAGTTTTATCTGCAATCTTCTGAGTGAAACTATCCCTATTACTTGCTTTATTTCTTGAAACCAAACTTTAAAATTTCAGAATATTTTATGATTTTAAGTTGTTCATTTCAGTATTTCAAGCCATTTCCAGGACAACATTACCTTATTTCTGGGATTGTTTGTTTGTATTTGGTTAGACACACCTACACACAAAGCTACTTTGTGGAATTCTAGCAGTGGCAGCCAATTCTATGAGTTATAATTACTGAGTAATCGCCCTTAAAGTGGTTTAGACCACACAGTATAAACTATCACTAGGAGCTGAAAAATGATTACAAGAATAGCTCCCTGTTCAGACTTTACAGAAGACATGTAGACAAAAATCTATATTTAGTGTCTCATATACAATGGTACAACCATTCAGAATCATGTGGGGGGGGAAATCTTCAGTACCGTCAAGCAATTTTGATTTGTCTTTTGAAAAATGAAAGGAAATTGTCATTCATTTTTTCCTACATAGATTGGGGCATATTCCTGTTATTATTTGTTATTAATTTTTCTAAAACAAAATCCTAATAATTAGTTCTATTTAAATACTTAATGCAACAAAAAGCATTCCTATTGATCAAGAACCACAGCAAGACTAGTGAAAGATATGGGCTGAGATAAAGATAAAAGATCAATTTCTCCATGTGTTTGTGCCGTATGCATGCATATATATTTAAAATACATAAAAAAGCTATCTTGTAAGTTATATTCATTGTACAAGTGTTTGTGAGGCACAAATAACCAGGAGAATTTCTTCAGTTCAAAGCATAGCTTTTTTATTGTTACCACTAATACAAGAATCTAATCAACTAATGGTCAAAGCTAAATTTGCAGAGTTGAACAGAGTTCACAGGTGGCTGGACTTAGTTCTTTTGTGGAAATGGAATGACTCCAAACGGATGATACATTTAGCCCCACCTTCTAGAGCAGTTTGCTCTTCTCCTACAGTGTTACAAGAAAGAAATAGAAACATATATTCAATTCCCATATATTCCAAACGATAATCAAACCCATCTAGGCATATTACACAGCTCAAATAGTGCCTTGCAGAATAATAGGAATCCACCCAATGGAACACAGTATTCTACTTCCAGAAATGGCCAGACCACTGACTCTTAGAGACCTCTAAAAGCATATGGTGACAGCTTTCCCATTTTCTTTACATCTGATATCTCCAAAGATTTAACTGTATACACATTTTATGCTGTAATACAGGCTTGTTAAACTGGTGGCCCACGGCCAGATACGTCACGTGCAGGCCATGCCCACCCTGGCTCTGCAAAGCAAAAATGTTGTGATTTGGCCTGTAACGCGATCAAGTTTGACACCTATACTGTAATACATACATTCATTTTGTCTATTAACTTCTAACACATTTGAATAGTAAATTTAAATTATGTCAATGACATATTAACAGTAATATTTTAAATAGATATATTTGATACTGTCACATAATCACTGGGTAGCTCAGAACTGAAATATTATTTGGCGATTCTGAATTTCGGACCAAATCTTGGATCTTTGCAAAGCATTTGAAGGGCACATTTACGAAGTCTGAGGGGTATGATCAAAGCCCCACTTCTACAAGCAATAAAACAAAAATTTTGGCACTGTTGCTTCAAAGGTTTGCTTAGATCAGTTCTGCAAGGAAGGATGTACATCTAAACTGTTTCACTTCAACATTTTGGATATATTGTTTATTCACACATGCACACACAAAAGCTTAAACACTGTGAACTGATTGGACTAGTACACCAATACCCAAATAGGTGAGATGCTGAAAATGTGGATCTTGCCTACCAGCATTTCTGTTGCTGCCTTCAGTACTGGTCTGTAGCTTCTGGGTGATCTTCAAAGGTAGAATCACCAAGAGCATACTGAATTATTTTTAAAGTGTGGTGATAAGTACTTATGCATCACTGAGCACACCTTTGGTATTATTTATATGTTCCTGGTATCTCTGTGTTTTTTATTCTAAGATGGCTCCAAATGGCATTCATCAGAAATAGAGGTTAAGATCATCAAACATGACAATTAAAGTACTTCCTTCTTTCACTGCTTGATACCAGCCAGAGTCTAAGGGGCCTACAGCCATGATTTCATTTGCTTCCAGATATCTATATACCCTTTGGAGAGAAGTTATTCCAGAGGAATGGAGTTGCTACAAAAAATGCCCACTGTCAAACCTCTCCTGCTCTATCCCCTGAAAAGAGGTAATCCCCCCCCCCAGAAGATAGTCTCTGTCTGAATACAATGGGCAGAACGTAATGGGGAAAGGAAATCATTAAAATATTCAAGTTCCAAACCCCAAATAGCATTCAGAGCCTTGAATTGCACTCAGAAACTATTAGCAAGCAATGCAGTTTGTGTAACGTGGTAAAACCATCAAGCCTGCATGCTCACTGAAGTTTCCAAATAGTCTTCAAACTATTATTTTCCCCATTCAGCTTCCACACACGCCACAGCATTTCTTGGTTAGCCTGGGATTTTTCTTATTCAGTCATTCAGTTGCTTCCAAATCTAGATACACAGATGTCATTTCATCAGGATTATCTGTTAGCAACTATTTGTCTGAACTCTTGCAAGCTCTTGCTTTTGTCATCAGTGATGACATCTAAATATCTTATCTTCTACCAGGGTTTTTTTAATTTGCTGTGGGTTTACTATGTACCTCCAGTGCCTCTTGCAGAAGTTGTCTAAAAACCAAGGATGAGGATTTGGTTTCTTTAAGAGAAAGTGAAGCTGATACTATCCTTAGTATCGACCCCAAAGAGTCATTCATCTGCATATCCCTTCTAGTTGCAGAAAGGAAATAAGCTAGGCATAAATCCAGCCCAGAGATGGAATAGGGAACCACTTTCTCAGGCTCCAGTAGATCAAAAGACTAATGATTACTAGCATCTCCTTCGACTCTGAGGGAATACATTCAACTCTGAATGAATATGATCAAGTTATTCTGCAAATAATCTCACAAACGTATCCCAGATGCCTGGAGGTAGTTTGTTTCTTTTCAAGTAGTTCTGCTACAGCAATGTAGAATTATACATACATTTTAAAAACAAAGCCAAAGTACCTAAAACCTAACTAGTTAAGCTTTAATTCTGCAATGTCCTGCAATGTTACTTTATTCTGTTGAACTCTGAAAAAACATGTCCTATTCCCAAAGTTTATTTCCATATCATTTCATAGAACAAAGCTTTTCAACTGCTTTGTACCTTCAGTCATATAACAACATTTACAGACCACATTGGAAACACTTTTCACAAGGAGTTAAAACAAAGTAGGCAGTTTTAAAAATAACTGCACCACAGCATGCATTTATAAGCCCAGCCCCAGATCAAACAATGATTTTTAAAAGTATAACTGAATCCAATCTAATTTTATTTAGTCAGTTCTTCTTGTGCTGTTGCTTTCAAACAAACACGTCATAGTGAAGTATATTTGAAGGGAGGGGGAGTCTTTACCTATTTATATAATAGTTCGCGTTCCCAGTAGAATATTAACATCTTCAAAACAGATGAATTGATTTATGATGCTTTCCCAATCCTGTTGTTCAGATGTATTGGACAACAACTTTCAGAATTTCCTGACAGCATTTCCTGGTAACATTACCATCTAATACATTGTGGAGACACCAGGATGAGAAATGCTGACAAAACTCATTTTACAAGAACTAAATAAAGCACTTGTGCCAACATTTTTGAGAAAAATACTATTGTTCTGATGTTTATTATGAAGGTTCCCTTGAGCAGAAATCGCTACACTGACCCAGCCATATTGTTTTCTTCACAGTGAATAGTCAAGGATGTTTTAAGTGTTTTCTTCCTTTTTGGATTTTTTTTTTACTTTATTTGATCATTAATACCAATCATACTTTTAAAACTGACTTTCAGAGAATGATCTCCTTCTATATGACACCAGAGATTGTCTAAGATGTATAAAGGTACTTTCTTGTTACTGTTGAAAATGTGAAAAACATGAAGGGACATTTTATCCTGCATGCTGGACTTGTAAAAAAGTGAAAAGATACAGTAGAGAAATACAAATGGTGATACAGAGAGTTTTTTAAAAGTTCAGATGACACAACTTTTTTATTAGGATTTATGGACACTTATAGACACCAGGCTCATGGACAATCTGAGTTTAGATATGGTAACTACAGAGAGGCTATTACATACACAAAGATGGGAAGTCTACGGAGAATCAATAATGATAGCTGAGTGCAGAAATTCTTTAACTTGCTTGATTAAGGAGGGAACTGCATCTCTTCTTTTATGAAAGATTAGAAAACTTTGATAGACTTTTTGCTGAATATTGATAAAATGAATTGTTGGTTTCAGTATTCCATTCATTAAAAAGATTTTGTTTATGGGAAGAAGTAAATACGGGAGAGGTGGAGATGGAAAATGCCATGTTTGTAACTGTTGTAAAGAAGATTGGACTTTTTTAGATACCTTACTTTTTTATTCATTTTTTGTTATTACTCACTTTCTTTTACCTTTTTGTAATGATTTTTTCCAATTTCTTCCTCTATTTCTGTTTTAAATCTTTGTATAATATTCTTTTAATAAGAGTTATTTATCTCCTCCTTTGGATCCCACAGCTCCAACTCTTTTCAGTCTCAAGCATATTTTAAATCTATATAATAAGCACAAAAATAGTCCTTGATCTACAGCCATCCTTTCAGCAACAGTTTGAAATTAGAGTGGCATTAATGCCTGCAATTGGTCCAGAGTTCTGGCTATTATATATGATCATGACTTGGGGACTTGACAATCAATTTGCATTTATGAACAGTTGCAGTATCCCACAATCATATGCCACCATTTGCAATCTTTCTTGCCAGCTTTCCCAGAAAGTCTTTCCCAGAAAGTCAATGGGAAGCCAGCAGGAAAAGTTGGAAGCTGCTGGGCTAAGTCTCCCCATCCATGTACCCTACCACAGTCCCTCTACACTTGAGCCACTCACTCATACTGAATACCTCCCCAACCGTTGCCGCATCTCACTCACATCCTCATGCACCCTTTCCAATCCAGCACACCCTTTCTGACCCTCCTTTGCACTCCTTTCCCAAGTGTTCCATGCCTCTTGTGAACCACTCTCAGCTCTAAGCACACCCCTGCCAGCCACCCCAGGACTTGCAATATCCTGCCAGTTTTCCCATTGACTTTGGTTGTGAGAAGCTGGCAAGAAGAAGCCTTGCCTAATGACAGTAGTATCCAGTTAATGATGACAAAGAGACCGCATTGCTAAGTAATGTGGTTGCACTTTATGAATACATCATTTAGCAATAGAAATCTGGTTCCAACTATCATAAATCAAGGACTAGCTGTAGTCATTTGACAGAAAGAGAAAGATTCTAGTGTGCTTTAGAAATTTAGCCCTGACATGTTTTATGTTTTATCAAAGGTTTTGGTAACATTTCTTTCTTTCGTACTTTTATATAAAGGTTTAAAATAATACACAATAATGAGAAAAATATTACTAATGGTTTATTTTAGGTACTAGTAAGCACATACTACCACTCCAAGAAATCTGTGTTTTAACCAGTTATTTAAAGCATTCCATCTTCTAAATAATGCTTCTTAATATCCATCTCCTTTTCAAATCGATCTTCAGAAGATGTGAGGAGCTGGAAATCACGAAGAGAGCAAGTGAGCTAATTCAGTAACACTGTATTTCTATCCTGAAGAGTCTGAAATGAAATTATAGTTAAATTTACTTCAAATTAGCATAAATACATAAAATGAATTGGTAGGGAACTACACAAAGTATTGGAAACTTTTAAAAAACTGGCACCGTAGAAAGGAACAAGGAGAACTTTTAAGAGTTAAGTTCAGGAACAATATCTGCTCAAGCCAACTGACCAGCATCAAAAGATGCTATGACACAACAATTTCCATGTATCACGGCCTGAGTCACCTGAAAGATTTATTGCCAATCGCTGTACCTGGCCTTTCCCTGTCTTTGTACAGTAATGCATATAAATTATGAACTCAAGAAACATTTTTTCAATGAATCAAATATTCATGTATTTATCTTACTACAATGGCTGTCAACAGCACTGCCCCACCCTACCACCATTATCTTCCTATAGATGCCAGTAATTAAACTGAAGCTCTGCCACTAAAGCTACCATTTTACCCCATTATATTACCAGGTGCTCAGTACTTCTGAATTCCAAAAGGGGCTTCCAGAGAGACAAAGCCCCAATATTCAATATTCAATTTTAGAGCAAACTATAACTTGTGGATTTATAGAAGTTAGCACATCACAGTAATCCACCTTGCTGCTTTACAAAGTAAGCTTCAGCCCAAATTTAAAAGGGACTATCTAATTTTGAATCTTCATTTCCTATGTTCCCAGTTTAAAGTCACATTATTTTAGGGATGTGATAAGCTATGTTCAATTTAATTACAATATAATCCCAAGCAATACAATCTTACAAGACAAATCAAGAGGTATTATTTCTAAAAAGTACATTGTTCTTATTTCTGTTTTACAAATAGCTCTAACAATGGTTTCAGAATATTGTTAACCCTTACCAATAATCAGTTTAATTTAGTAATAAATACTAATAGCAATTCAGTAAAAAGAAAAAAGAAATATTGGTTGAAATTTTTAATAGTCATGCACATCTACTAAACAAGAAATTCTGGATCTAAAACCAAGTCAACTATAAAAGTTAGAGATAGTATTTAACATTTATCTTTGTTTCCCTTGTCTCTCAAGCGCTGCCTTACACACAAAACATGAATTAGCTTAAGCAAAAAAAGATACATGTTCAACAAAATCAGGTGGACCTTGACTATCCCAAAAGATCATTTACCTAAATAAATACATAGAAGGCAGATTGCTTTTAGCTACAGCTCAACAATAACTATGTGAAAAATCCATTCCACATGTTATTCTTCAGAGGTGTTTTCCTAGATCAGTGATTCTCAAACATTTTGGTCTCAGGAGCCCTTTAATTCTTAAAAATGATTGAGGACGCTAAACAGTTTTTATTTATACCAAAAAGCTGTGGATTGTATTTATCAATATTTACTTAATTAGCATTTAAAATTTAGAAAATTTAAAATTAAAAGATCCGCAGAAAGAGCCTTGAGTGTCCCAAACCATACTCTGAAAACTGCTAACAGAAATTAGACAGCAGACAATCTCCAATTGGCTAGTGCTTCTTATCAGTACTACAAAGGGTAACATAGAGACATATATTTCTGAGACAGTTTTCATATGAACACAATGAGTTACTGTTCAGATGATGTCTCATTAAAAACTCCTATTAAGTGCAAACACAGACCTATCTACCTATCTCTTTATCCACCATATACATAGGCATACATAATTTTTCAGTCCACAAAACTGCCATCCCTTAGAATTTATTTAACCCTCTAACTAAGTCCTAGAACAAATGTATAAGTCAAATTTTAGAATCTGCCATTCAAATTATCACCTGGTTGGTATTTTTTCTTAATTTTGTATCATTTTTCTTTCTCCCAAGACCTCTTCAAGATCCAGATAATCCTTCAATTATACCAGATTTAGCCTACAGGAAGTGAAGAAACTTTGGACAGTTGACTTACTTTCTTTCTCCAGGTTAACCAATAAATACAAGCCAGATTGCTACACTTGTATGACTGATTTCCACTGACTCCAGCTTTACACACCCGCTCATTTCCTACTCAAAGAAGTGAAGCAATACTAAATATGAAGCATAAAAATGAAGGCACACAACTCTGGAAAACATGTCTTGTATTCTACTATAAGAGAACCAGGTTGGTGTAATAAAAGCATATTAAGGCTAAAAGAGGAATTTCCAAAATGAAACAAGGAGTAGCAAGACTCATCATTTGTTTTTTTCAGGAAAAGGTCACCTGCTAGAGCAGGGGTTGAATTAGAAGACCTCCAAAGTCCCTTATAAATCTGTTATTTTATGCTGTTGTTGAAGGATATGACTGTAGAATTAATATATAGGATCAATGGGTAAAAAAACCACAAAAAAATCTAGTAAGGCCATTAACCTAAATAACAAAAGAGACTATTTGTAGCTCAGCATTGATGTAAGGGGTCCTTGGTGCTCTCTGAGTTTGCTTGCACTGATGATGTTACCTAGTTTGGATAATGAAACATCATTTCATTACCCAAACTAAGTAACATCATCAATGCAAGAAAACAATCAAGAAAACAAGAAAACCCAGAGAGCACCAAAGATCCCTCACTAACCTAAATACCTGCCTACCTAATAGTAAGGTTACTGTCCAGAGAAGAAATGTTATGTCTGCTGAGTAAAGAACACGGAATGAATAATATACTAAGGCTTGTAGGATCATCTGAAATCCCAGGAGAGAATTTTTGAACAGAAAGTGATTTCAGGACAATTTCTTCGCAAAGCATGTCCTCTGCTCAAATGGGTGATCATCCAACTCTAAGACGACTAATGCCATCACTGAGACTTGTCATTTCAATGTATCACACGTCCTGTCAAGGACAACTTGCACAAGGTCAGTATCTAAGGAACTGACTCACACAGGCTGTGCAACCACCACCACCACTTCCTGCTTTGGTAGATGGCACACCAGATTACAACATATAATCAGACTGTCGAAACTCTAGAGGAGATTAAGAGAGCCTGGAGGGAAATTGAATCATTTTACAACTTCTGAGTATGAAGATACAACCAGCTCTAATCTGGATAAACACTGAAACCCTCGCTGAAGAATCTGAACAGGAGACTAGAGCGTATCAAGGTATAGAAACAGCTGTATCAACTCAAAAATACCATGGTCTTTTAGAACAGCTGGGGGGGGGCAGTAGGATGACTTCACTTTTCTCCAATACCTTTTGCCCAGCGTAAAAGTCAGCTGGGGAGAAAGCAGACAAAGACAGAGAAGACCCTTGGGTTATTTCAATCCAGGGTATATGAAGCCAAGGTTCTCTCTATGGGAAACTGGGGAATGAAAGGAACTGATTCAGTATTTGGAAATGCAAAAGGAGTTTACCGATCAATTGCCAAGCCTCACCAATCTTTCAAAGAACAACTGTGGTTTAAGTATTCTTCACAGATCCTCAGTCAATCTGAAGGAGCCCAAATATGTTTTATCCAGACAGACGGACAGAAAATGAGGCTACATCCATTCTACTATCCTTGAAGAAAATACAATTTGGTTCTGCATTAGCATGTCACATGCATACTATTTTGTATTAATATTGACATGTGGTATCAATATAGTAGACAACTGAATTTCTGAAGGAAATATCCTTATCTTATCAACTGAACTCCAAGAATGTGATTTGAAGTCCATCAATCCACCAGCCATGCAAATCTTGTAATGGAATCCAAGTAATTGGTTATTAATCAATTAGGGCTCATAAAAATGAGTCAATGAAGTAGCTTTGGCATGCAACATTGACCTGATTAACTGTTTAACTTATGCTTCCTGGAACTTGGGAATAGGACAAAGTGTAGAATAATTTCCAAATGCTTTTTTTTGGAGACAATTGTTTTTTTTCTCTCAGATGATACAGCAACCAGAAGGGCAGTTATTGGAATCTTAGAAACCACCAGTAATACTGGCAACTGGCATGGCACTGGGAGATTTCATGAAGTCCCTTTGTTGGATGTAACCTAGATTATTGCATTACATTGCAAATCCAGAAAGAGCGATGGTCTTACCTGAAACACATCTTCTAGTTGTACGGGAGGAGAATCCAAAGCGTGGGCTGTCTCCTGCTTCCTTGTTTAAAGACGGAGTCAATCAAAGTTTAGTCCAGCCCCCTTTCCACTGCACATGCCCAGTTTTTGATGAAGGCTGATGATTGACTTGGAGAGTTCTTGGTGCTCTTTCTTGACTGTTCTGTGCTCGGGAATAACTATCTAAGGGTGGGATCTGCATTCTCCTCCCGTACAAGTAGAAGATGTATTTCAGGTAAGACCAACGCTTTTTCTCAGTTGTGCAGGTCAGAGAATCCAAAGCATGGGACGTACCCAAGCTAATTGTCCTGAGGGTGGGTCAACTCCTTGTCCCGAGCCCCCATCTCTGTGTGAACTCTTTGTAGCACCCTTCTTCCAAAGGGTGCTACATTTGCTTCCACTGATGCAAATGTATCCAGTTTATAATTTCTGATGAATGGAGATAGTGATGACCACGTTGCTGCCCTACAGATCTCTTCAATCGAGGCCTGTGTGTTCCATGCCACTGATGTAGCTGCACTCCTGATTGAATGTGCCATTATGTTATCCAGCAATTGCAATGATTGGCTCTCATAAGCTCTTGTGATACATGTCCTGATCCATCTGCCTATGGTTGATGGTGAAACCTTTTGTCCCAATGAACTCTGTCTAAATGAAACAAACAATGCCTCTGTTCTAATGGGCCGTGTTCTCTTGATATAAATCGTGAGCTCTCCTTACGTTCAAAGAGTGCCACTTCCTTTCTAGGCTATGGACTGGTTCCTGACAGAAGTCTGGTAGAGCTAACTCCTGTGCTCTATGGAACGTAGAATTGATCTTTGGGATAAAGGTCGGTCTAATCTTAATACTAACCTGTTTGGGTGGACTATACAGAGGTCCTCCCTCACGGATGCTGCTGCCAACTCTGATATTCTTCTGGCTGATGTAATGGCTATTAGGAAGGCCACCTTAAGGGCGAGTGAGGGTAATCCTACTGACCTCAGTGGTTCAAAGGGCTCAGTCATCAGTGCCCTTAGCACCCTTGTCAAGTCCCAAGTGGGGTACCTGTGTATCACTGGTGGCTTTAGATTGGTTGCTCCCCTGATGAACGTGCGGATTAGGGGATGTCGTGAGAGGGACTACGAGGTCCCGCAACCCAACACTGAAGTTATCACTGCTACTTGTTTCCTTAAGGTGTTAGGGGTTAAACCCTTTTCCAGGCCTTCCTGGAGAAAATCCAGCACTTGAGTAACTAACACTGTGGTTGGATCTATTTGTTTCTTGGAACACCATGTTCCAAATGCTCTCCAAGTAGCATCATAAATTCTGTTGATTGATCGTCTCCTGGATGCCCGGAGTGTCTGTATTACCTTGTCTGAACACTCTAAACGCTTTAGCATGATCCTCTCAAAGTGCCATATGGTTAGTTAAAGCCATTGTGGCTCTGGGTGTTGTATGGCTCCCTGACTCAGTTGTACCTTGTCTGGAGGAATTCTCCATGATCTGGATATCGACAGATCTACTAGATCCATGTTCCAAGACCTCCTGGGCCAGTGAGGTGCTACCATTAAGACCTCTGCCCCCTCTTCTATCACTTTCTTGATTACCCTTGGTATCAAGGGGAGTGGGGGAAATGTGTAGACCAAACCCCTTGGCCATGCTCCTCGGAGCGCATTGGTTCCTTCCGTTCCCTGTGTTGGGAATCTCGAGTACAATCTCGGGAGTTGTGCATTTGCTACGTCACAAACAGGTCCAGGACTGCTCTCCTAAATCTGTGTGACAGTTCCCTGAACAGGTCCAGATGTAGGCACCACTCTGAGTGGTCGACCTTTGTTCTGCTGAGGCAATCTGCCTGAACGTTCTCCACTCCCGAAATGTTCTGCCCTGATCAATAGGTGTGTCTCCGCCCAGCGGCCCAATCGCTCTGCTTCTTGCATGAGCGTTAAGGAGTACCCCTCTGCCTGTTGATATGAGCCTTGGTGGTTACGTTGTCCATCAGGATTAACACATGCTGTTCCACTATCACTGACCTGAAGGCCCTTAGACCCAGGTGAGATGCCCTGAGCTCTAACCAGTTGATGTTGTTCTTGAGGTCTGACTGAGACCACTGACCCTGTGTAATCCAGTTCCGACAGTGGGCCCCCTAGCCCACTAAACTTGCATCTGTTATGATAGTCAATCAGATGAGTTCCTTGAACCCACATCCCCTCATCACTGCCTGTGATCTCCACCACTGGAGTGACTGCTTCAATCTGAGGGGGACTCGTACCTTGGTTCCCGCATTGCCCTTGCCTGCTCTCTGGTAAGGTAATAGGAACCACTGCAAGGTCCTTGCATGCAGTCTGGCCCAAGGTACTATTGAGATGCACGATATCATCTTCCCCAATATTTGTGACAGCAAGTCCAGGGTCACCCCCGTGCTGTGCTCACTTGATTTATTGATGACCTTATGCTGTCCTGTCTTTCCTGTGACAGGTAAACCTCGCAGGAGTTGGTGTCTATTACAGCTCCTAAGTGTTGTAAACGCCTTGTCGGCTCTAAGTGGCTCTTTTCGAAATTCACCGAAAAACCATGCTCTTGTAATGTCTGTATTGTGATTTCTACATCGCTCTTTCCTCTTAGAGTTGATGTTGACTGTATTAATATGTCGTCCAAGTAGCATTGGACCCATATGGGCTTTGTCCTGAGAAAGGCTGCTACTGCTGCCAGTACCTTGGTGAACATCCTTGGTGCTGAGGACAGACTGAATGGTAGAGGTCTTTACTGGTAGTGTCTCCCTGTGTAACAAAACCGCAGGAACTTTCGGTGCCTCTTGGTAACAGGTATGTGTAGGTAAGCATCTGGGAGGTCTACTGATGTCAGGGCATCCCCCTCCCGGATGCTCCCTAGTGTAGATTGCATCTTGAATCTCCTGTACACTATGTGCCTGTTTAGTAATTTGAGATCCAAAATTGGTTTCCACCTCCCCAACGCCTTCTGCACAACAAACAGGTTTGAATAGAACCCTTGTCCCTGTTCATTCTCCAGTACCACTTGTACCGCCCGAATGTCCAGAAGATGTTGAACTGCTGTTTCCATAATTACCCTTTTGCTCTGTCTCTTGGCATCGGGCATCTTCTGAATGGGCTTGGGGGTATGGAGAGGAATTCCAGAACTAGGCCTCTTCTTAATGTGTCTAAGACCCAGTTGTCCGTTGTTGTTGTCTCCCATCGGTCGGTGAATAGGCTCAGTCTCCCACCGATGGGCACATTGTTCCGGCCGTCACTTTGTATGCCAGAAGGCCCTGCTGGTCGAACTCCTGAGAGGGCATCTTCCCCGGAACCGTTGTCCACCCCATCCCTAAATCCTGAACTGTCTGGATGTCTAGTAGGGGTCTGCGTGTACTGCCTCTGTGGGTACTGGGAGTTGCTGAAGCCAACCCCCGAGATAGGAAAGGGCTGTTGCCGTGAATATGGTGAAGATCACCTATCTGCCTGACCGAATTTCCTCGGTAAAACCTTCCTCTTGTCCTTGGTTTCTCTCAATAATGGCTCAATGGCATCCCCGAAAGTTTGTCCCCTTTAACTGGAGCTGATGCCAGTTTCCATTCATGTTTCAGATCCGCCTGCCAGTGACGGAGCCAAACAAGTTGCCTTGCAACCACTGAAGCTGCTATGGCCTTGGTTGCATACTTGACCTCATTAAGTGTGGCATCTGCTATGCACTCTGTTGCAGCAGTTATTTTGTTCAGGTCCTGTTGCAATCAAAGATCGCCAGGTG
Source organism: Naja naja (assembly GCA_009733165.1). Taxonomy (NCBI): domain Eukaryota; kingdom Metazoa; phylum Chordata; class Lepidosauria; order Squamata; family Elapidae; genus Naja; species Naja naja. The sequence goes on along the minus strand of CM019153.1, from coordinate 18,506,478 downwards.
GTATCCTTTCCTGCATCTGGTCAAGCCATATCAGGACTGCTCTGCTGAAAAAGGATGCCGTGAATGTTGCCTTTACAGACCATGCTGTGGCCTGGTGTACTTTTTGTAGGGTCTGTTCCGTTTTCTTATCCTCCCCTTTTAGACCATCCTCAGCTTCGTTAGCCAGCACTGTAGCAGATGTGGAGGCTGCCACTGGGCTGTCTATCATGGGGACTGGAATTAGATCTGCTAGTTCCGCATTATAAAATCTCTTCTCATTCCCCCCTGGCATGGGGAAAATGACTGGTCTGTCCAACTGCCCTTCCATCACTTCCCTGAACAATTCAGGTGAAGGAATGGATTCACTTTCAACCTTGGTTCTACCAAAAAAATCCAACTTTGGGATCAGATGGTTCTAACTCAGACCCCTCTGTCCCTGTGATTCTCCCCAGACCTGTTGCTATCTTAGCCTTCCCCAGCAGCATCTTAAACAGCTGGTGATGGAATAGGCCTGTGAATGCTGGGGTCTCTGCTTCATGGCTAATAAGTCTTCCCTCCACTGTGAGATCATTGAGGAGGAGGCTGCGGACCTGGCTTGTATCACCGAAACCTGGTTGGGCCCGGAGGGAGGTGTCCCTCTGGTTGATCTGTGCCCTCCAGGTTTTTGGGTTTTGCACCGGCCACGGGCCCAGGGAAGGGGTGGCGGGATGGCCGTGGTTATTCAGGAGACCTTGTTTCCAAGGGAGGTCACTGTTCCAGAGATAGGCGGGAGTGAGACCCTTCTCTTGAGGTGGGGGCCTAACGGTCAGGTGGGCTTGCTGCTCGCATACCTTTCCCCCAGCTGTGTGACAGCGGCCCTGCCTGGGCTTCTCGATCTCCTCTCGGGGGTGGCGGTGGAGTTCCCGGGCCTTATAGTCCTGGGGGACTTCAATCTGCCTTCCTGGGGCGTCGGGTTTGGCCCAGGAATTCATGGCTTCTATGGAAGCCATGGGCCTGACCCAATTGATTCAAGGCCTGACTCACAAGGGAGGAAACATTCTTGACCTAGTTTTTGTCTCTGAACAGTGGCGTAGTGACAGAGGGCAAGCCACATTTACGGCGTTGCCCGTTCCATGGTCTGATCACTATCTCCTACGGCTGGCCTTCCAACAGGCCACCCCAGATGCCTGATGGACCCTGAGAAGTTCCAGGCGGAACTGGGGTTTTTTCCCTCTTCCCTTGCCCACAGCTCTGCCGAGGATCTGGCGGCCGCTTGGCAACAGGCTGCGTCAGATGCCCTCAACAGGGTTGTCCCCATGCGTCCCCTCACACGCCGTGGATCCCGGACGGCTCCTTGGTATACCGAGGAGCTCCGGGAGATGAAGCGTCGTCAGAGGGGTTTAGAGAGCAGGTGAGGTTCACCCGCTCCCAATCCAATTGAACCCAGCTAAGAGCCCATATTAGGACTTACCTGGTAGCTATGAGAGCGGCGAGAGGGTCTTATCTCTCCGCTCTCATAGCGTCCACAGATAACCGCCCAGCCGCCCTGTTTCGGGTTACCCGCTCTCTCCTCCGTACAGGGGGAGGGGCGGACCCGTTGCGGGGGAGGGCTGAGGAGTTTGGTCAATATCTGTTGGATAAGATCGCTCGGATTCGGAGCAGGTTGTCCCCTGATTTGCAGTGGTCTGAGGAACGGGGTACAAGCAGTCTGGCCTGTGTGATTTGGGATGAGTTCGATCCTGTTTTCGAGGGTGAAGTGGACAGGATTATGTGGCGGCTGAGTTCCACCACATGTTTGTTGGACCCGTGTCCCTCCTGGTTGGCATATGCCGCCAGGGAGGCCACCTGCGGTTGGCTCCAGGCAGTTGTCAACACTTCATTAAGAGAGGGTGTTTTTCCCTCCGCCTTGAAGGAGGCGGTGGTGAGACCCCTCCTGAAGAAGCCTGCCCTGGACCCAACCGTGTTAGACAACTTTCGTCCAGTCTCCAACCTCCACTTTTTGCCGAAGGTTGTTGAGAGTGCGGTGGCTCAGCAGTTTCCACTTTTCCTGGATGAAGCGGACTACCTGGATCCGTATCAATCAGGCTTCCGACCCGGTTACAGCACGGAGACGGCATTGGTCGCGCTGATGGATGATCTCTGGAGGGCTCGGGACAGGGGTTTTTCCTCTGTCCTGGTCCTATTAGACCTCTCAGCGCCTTGATACCATCGACCATGGTATCCTTTGCGGCCTCGGGGTTGGTAGTGGGGGGCACTGTTCTTCAGTGGTTCGCCTCCTACCTCTTGGGGCGGTAGCAATCGGTGTTGGTGGGGGGGTTGAGGTCGACCCCGAGAGTGCTCTCTTGTGGAGTCCCTCAGGGTCGGTCCTCTCCCTCTTCTATTCAACATCTACATGAAGCCACTGGGTGAGATCATCCGTGGTTTTGGGGTGAGTTTCCATCAGTACGCAGATGACACCCAGCTGTACATCTCCATCCCAAACCAGATCAGTGATGCCCTCTCCCTGATGACCCGTGTTTGGATGCGTACGGATTTGGATGAGCGGGAACATGCTTCGACTCCACCCGGCCAAGACTGAGTGGCTGTGCATATCGGCATCTCGTCCCAGCCAGGAATACCCATCTTTGGCCATAGGGGGAGAGGTGTTGCCCCCTGTGGATAGGGCACGGAATCTGGGGGTCCTCCTGGATGTACGGCTCCGGTTGGAGGAGCAGGTGGGGGCCGTTGCCAGGGGGGCCTTTGCCCAGCTCCGCCTTGTTCGTCAGCTTCGCCCATTCCTGGACCGAGATGCCCTGCGCACAGTCACTCACGCCCTTGTCACCTCTAGACTCGACTACTGCAACGCTCTATCTAGGACTGCCCTTGCATACCATCCGGAGATTACAGCTGGTGCAGAATGCGGTGGCGCGGGTGGTGATGGGAGTTTCCCAGTTCTCCCATGTTACCCCCCTCCTGCGCTGCCTACATTGGTTACCGGTGGCACTCCGGGTGAGATTCAAGGTTTTAGTTTTAACATACAAAGTCCTTCACGACATGGGTCCTCAATATCTAACGGAGCGACCCCTGCCAATAGCGAGTGCCGGCCGCCCTGCACGAGCACATAGGCAGGGACTCCTTGGGGTCCCGTCGGCGGGCCAATGCCAGCCGGCGGTCCCCCGATGACGAGCCTATTCTGTCGTGGCCCCTCACCTCTGGAATCAACTTCCCCTGGGGCTCCGCCTGGCCCCTGACCTTCGCACCTTTCACCATGACCTAAAGACCTGGTTGTTTGACCAATCCGGGCTGTGACCCTTGGGGTGGGAGGGTTTTATATTTTTAAGTTTTATTAATTCGGCTTTTGGGCTTGTAAATTTGTTTAATTTCTTTTAAATATTTATTGTTCTGTTTTTAGCTGTGAGCCGCCCCGAGTCTTCGGAGATGGGGCGGCATACAAGTCTCAAAAATAAATAAATAAATAAATTTGCCTCTTCATCTGAAAAGGCTGACTCCTTGTATTCATCCTCTCCTCATACAGAGGCCTCACTGTGAGTGTATGAACTACTGGAACTATCTCTCTGGAAGCCCAGTTCCTCCCTCATTTCTCCTGCTCAAGCAGGATAATAAGCATCCTGTGTCCTCTTATTATGTATCAGGCTGGGTCTGTTACCCTGACTCTCTCTGAATTCTGCCATCATTTCTCTCATCATGGCCCTCTCATTTCCTCTTTAAAGGCCTGTTCTCTGACTCCCGCTGCTATGGGAGTAAAGCTGGCCTCTGTTGATAGCCTTCTTCTCTTCCGCGAGGGCTCCTCATTGAATTCCTGAGAGCATTGTCTTTCTGATTCACACATTCCTTCTTCCACACAAAGAGCAGGCTGAAAACACTGTTCTTCAGTGCCCTCTGGTGTTGCGCTCTTTTCCCGCTACTTCACTGCCATTGTTCTGCCTTTCGGAGCGCGGGAATTTCCATTCTTCTCCGCCTCCTTTTCAGCCCTTGAGAAGCACTTCTTAATGGCCTTTTGTCTCCTTAATGCCTCTCTCTCGTCTGCCTTGGATACCCAGCTGAGAGGCCTTTCCGAAGATCTCCCAACCTCTCTGGGTCCCTTTGTGCTTTGTTCTCTGACTGGTCTGGGGGCAGGGGATTCCTGTTCCTCTGGACCTGCCTCCGTTTCAGAAAAATCAGCCATGATATGTCCCTTCACTCTTTCCGGCAGCTTCGCCCTCACTGAGGTTCAGCAAAATGCGGTTGCCCTTTTTAACTGCTTATGAGTATGCTCAGCCTAGACTGAGTATGGACTCTAGCCTCCCTTTCTCCTGGGTAGGCTTGTGTGGCTGTTTTGGGAGCTCGCTCAGTCCTGCCTGAGTTTGCTCCTATTAAAGGGAACGCTGGAGACTTTGTGTGGCTCCTACTGTTTAAAGGGTCCCTTTGTCGTTCTACCACAGTCTGCTGGTCCTGCCCCGCTTCCTCTTCGCCTCGCGGCTATGGGATAGCCGAACGTTTGTTAATTAGCCCTCTTTCTCTGCCAGCTGATCGAGAGCCTGCCCGCTCTTAGTGAGGCTGCCGCCGCTTGCCCTTTTAAGCACCAAGCTGCTTGTGGGGCTTTCCCGGCTTGGTACAAGATCCTGGCTCTTTCGTTTACTCACGGTTTGCTGACTTTCACACTCTCTCTTTTCCCTCTTTTTTTCTCAAAGAATCCAAAGTGTTATTACTATATTTTCTTTCTTCCTGAGCACTCTCTTCTCATGTCCTCTTTGCATGAAGACAGAGTCAAAAACTGGGCATGCGCATTGGAAAGGAGGCTGGTCTAAACTTTGATTGACTCCATCTTTAAGCAAGGAAGCAGGAGACAGCCCACGCTTTGGATTCTCCAACCCGTACAACTGAGAATGTATTTTCAATCACTATTCATTTTGGTTCCTTGAAGACAATGGAGTAGCATCGTAAGAACCTTCTGCTAATGGAACTGGTAGTGCTAAGTGCTATCATTGCTTGATATATTCAATAGCATTTCTTTTTGCTTTGGGGAAACTTATAACTGATTGTGAATTATGTCTTAGAACACATGAACTCCCAGCCAATCATATCTCAGTGTTGTGGAGAGAATTTATATTCTATTATTTCTGCAATACAATCACACAATTAAACATGGATCTGAACCTATTCTCTTGACTGCTAGAGTATTGTCATTATGAATTATGTCATTATGTCTTCAAAAGGAAGTAATTGAGTCTACCTTCAGAAAACAGGGCATATCATCATCTGAAATGCATATCCCTGTAACCTATAGTTTACAGAAGCATTTATAATGAGGGCTTTTAAAATATCAGACAACCAAAGACTTTTCTTAGAGTATATGTCTTGGAGAGAAGAAAATCACTTCTATGCCCACAGCTAATGACTTTGGGTCACTATGTGAATGGCTGGGCTGGAACTGAACTCCCTTGAACTGAAGGATTTACAAAATTTCAGGCACAGGGTAATGAAATTGTTTGGGGATAACAATCTCACAGAGACTGTGATAGACATTTTTTTTTCCATCCTGCGTCTCCCTCATCTAAACATCTGGAAGAAAAAGAGCCATCAAATCTACCAGTACAAGGATAAGCCACATTCCGTTCTTGGCTGGGCTTGAGGATAGGACATTTCCTTTCTTTTGAGATTTCTTTTGAGAATCCTAGAGTCTGAAGATAACAGTGGAAATCAAGAAAGGAATATCAATGTTGTTATCAAAAAAGTTTCTGAGTGCATTTATCTCTCCTGAGTTTTTGCAGGATATTATGCTGTAAGCCTCCCAAAATTATTTGAAATGAGATTGGTGGCAAATAGTGTTCTATCCCACAACTTATCTCACTTCACTATGGGTTAATCAGAGGAAAGACATGAAGGATGGCCCCATTGCTCCTAAAAAGGTGATGTAGGTAAATTCTGGTAACTCCTGAGTGGCTATGGAAGATGATCCTTGGGGTAAATAGGACAAAAAAATCCATGTTGGTAGGCCAGTGCATGATGGCACATCATTTGCATAATTTCAAAATGAGAAAAATACCATAAGAAACATAGAAGTTAGAAATATACCAATACACAAGGGCAAGTTCCATTTGGAATTAGATGTTCCAGAGCTTAACATATAAACTTTTCTTAGTTATTTTAGGTTGCTTATTAAGAAAAATCCTGAACGTACTCAGAGCTGTCATCAAGTACTAAAATAGCTGGTCATTCTCTATTTAAAATTATCATCAAGGATTACCTTGTTCAAAGTATAATGTTAAAAAGAATCTGAAAACAAAACAATAGACCACATCCAATATAGTACAGTAACCATGCATTTCAGGAAATAAGCTTTTACAATCATGGGATAAGCAAAAGTAGCTTTATCTCTCCTTTCTACTTCTGGGCTCAAGCAAAGACTGTAGAAAATTGCCTGGAATGCAATATAAAGATACTAGAAGATCCCTTATTCATAAAAGCATTTATGATCTTTTTGTTTTGATTTTTAAAAACATACCCACCATATTCATATATTTAATATTTGTTCCATGAACACACAGTATTTACCACCTGTTCTTTCTCCTCTTCCACATCTATCCATTTCTGTGTTAGACTCAACAGTGGCTTGAATAAAGCAGCAACAAACTTTCATATATATCTATTAGTAGTTCAAACCATCAAATGAATTTGCTACCAACATTTCTTATTGAACAATTTATCAACTTAACACTGAAGAAAAGCGAACAAACATTCCTTATATATTGAACCAGATCATCCATTATCTTTTAAAATATTTAATATATACATTCATATTTCATACAACACCCATGTACATGTTGATTGATACACAATTCATTTCATAAAACCATATTCAGCTTAGTACATGAGAAATCCCATTAGTCAACAGAGTAGATAAAAATACAGAAATGGGAAATACATATATTTTTGCTTAGTCATATACTTTAATATATCAATATATGAATGTGACCATCTAGATAAATATTTTTGTCTTCCATTCAATCATGTTTGATTCTCAGAGATTGCCTGAATATCTATCATATTCTTGGTGAATTATTTCAGAAGTTGTTTGTCATTGCCTCCTTTCTAGAGCTGATGAAAAGGGACTGGCCAAAAGTCATACAGTTGGCTTTGTGCTTAAGGAGTAGAAGTCACAGTCATCTGGTTTCTATCCTACTGCCTAAGCTACACACCATTGGCTCTCCTAAATAAAATGCTGGGAACCCTCAAATGCTAAGAAGTCACTTCACTTATGGAGAAAAAGTGCACACAAACTTTAACACACATACCACCTACCACCAATTAAAATCTGATCCCATTTTAAAACTGGGTATGTGTAAACAGTTTAAGTCATGAAATAATAAAATATTCAGATCAAAAGCAGGAAGATCACACATATGGATCACACATTGGCTCACTTACTACAATATCTTTTGGAAAATGAGACATCTCCGATATATTTTTTGAGCTTCTAAGCCATACTGTTTATCCCCAAAATATGAGGATATCAAAATGAAAATTAGTAAATATGTGCACACAAGTGATGCTTACATTTTTGTGCATTAATTTTATTCTATGAACGCCATTTTAGAATTTCTTCCCATGCATATAGTTTTTAAAAAGGTGAGGGAAATTGTTTGCAAAGTTTGTGTATAAAAATTGTGTGTGTGTGTGTGTGTGCATGCATGCACATACACACACACACACATACACCACAAGTGGAGGTACAACTCTGATTCTTCTTTCTAAAAATATCCTTGTCATTTTCACCCTATATCTTAGGTTACTGTACTTGTTATATCATTTCCATAACTTAAATGCTCTTTTACATCAAACTTCTAGGTTACCTGAAAGAAATAAGCAGAATTTTGGGTCAAATGCCCATCTAGTTTTCCAAGGTAACTGTAGCCTTATCATTATCCCCTTGGAACCCAAACCTACTTCAAATATGTTTGAACAACCTTTTTTAAGAAAGTAGGACAGGATGCATCTTGAGCTCCTTGAAGCAGCAGAAATAAAAATGCAACCGAAGATTAAAGTCAAAATTTAAGATTTCACATTAAACCTATGGTTGAAAGGAAAGGAGACAATATGTATATAGCCAAGCAAATTATACATAACTATCATGAATCAAGTGTGGGACTAAATCAGAAAGTGTTATTAGCTTACAGAATTAACCCACACAGCTGCTTTTGGTAATTGCTAAGCACACTACAATTACAAGTCTCCACAGGAGAGTTAGCTACATTTTTGCAAAAAAGAAGCATCTCATGGTGAGATTTTCAGGGCCTCCTGACCCAGAGGGCAGAGGGTTTTCAGCTGTGTTTTCCTGGAGGACTTTAACGAGGTTATGAGCGAGAAGGTCACTACTGATTTTACTTTGGTCAACCCCCAGCTGCTTCTATCTTTGTCTAGTCTATACCTGACACCCACATAATTCTGTTTAACTTTTCCATAAAAGAATTCACAAGATGTTCACCTTATGCTTAAAGGCCATTGATTAAAAATATTTATGTTACTTAATAGTTTTTCCTATATTATCCCATTCCATTTAATTCTAGTGGCTTACGATTCATGATATATTTGATGTATGAATTCAAACTAAATAGCATAATAAATCTTTGCATCATTAGTTTAAAATTCTAGTTTAGAATTCAATAATATTTTTTTATTTGCAAAAGTCTGCAAATTAATCCAAGTGAGAAACAGATCTCTATTCATTCATTTTAATAATGAGAACAGACTTAAACAATTTTAAGACACTTTCAGTTTATGTACATAAGCCAACATGGTAGCTTACTCTTATGTACTATACTTATTCTATTCAACGATCATAAGATTATCCACTTTGTCTCTCTCACACACAAACACAAACCTGCTGCTTGCATTCAAAATAATCTGATATATTTTGTAATGTTGCAAGTATATGGCTGTCGAACTGTGAAATATTTTCAGTTTAAATATAAACAGCATTTTAGTTTTTGATCATTCAAATTCTTCAGTCAGTGTCTCCAGTGAAAATCACATTTGCATATATTTATTCTGTAGATACAATCTATTAAAGATACAATTCCCACAGCCACAATAATAATATTATTCAAAACATTTCCCTAATAAAACTAGATGTCTGTAACAGTTAGTTCAATTCAGACAATCTCATGGGATTCCTGTTGATCTAATGTAGAATTCCTACTAAAATTACCCTAACCAATAGGGCACTCAGGTGAAATTCAAACAGAGCCCCACAGACAATTTTATATGTGGAAAAGACCATTATAGTACTCTATAGAAGCTTTAAATTCACATTGTACACATTTGTCAGGATTAAAATAAGTTTCTTTTTAAGGGCTGATTGATAAGGGTATGAAATTGACAACATAAAAATATCTCATTATAATTTCTGACAAACAATATATGAACAGAAAAACGAACTCATAAATTTTATAATTGCTTCACTCCCCTTCACCATTTAAAATGTTTACCAAGTACTACATTAACTTCCATATAAATCAACAGAATAAGTCATCACATTTTAACATGCAACTTACAGAAAAGCTCTTCATACCAAATCAATATCAACCCTAAATGTATTCTAAATTCATTCAAATAAAATACCAAAAGTTTTTATATTATCTATGGTATTTTATTTGTTAGGTTTTTTAGGGTATGTTTAGCCTTGATTTTATATGAAAAAATAGCACCTTTTACATAAAATAGTTATGGAATACATGCAGGATACAAACTGAATTTTTAAATCTATCTATTTCATAGAGAGGTTTAATTAAATCTTCATATGTAAACTATATCACCCTATTCTTTTTTTAAAATAAAGTGTTATGTAAAGTCAGCCAAAGGATGAAAAAATGAGCCAAAGAAATTACAGACATAATAGAAGAAAACAAAGAAAAATTATAGGTAGTCCTCGACTTACAACAGTTCATTTAGTGACCATTCAAAGTTACAACAGGATTGAAAAAAGTGATTTATGACTGTTTTTCACACTTATGACCCTTGTGTTGTGGCCAGCCAGCAGAGCTGGTGGCAGACTGGGACGGTGAGGAGGTAGGGGAGGAACATGGGCCAGTCCTGGAGTTTGGGGAAGGCTCTGATGAGTGCTCTGCATTGGAGGCAAAGATGGGGCCAGGGCTGTCCGAGTGTCATGCCCCTGTCGGAATCTGATTCTGAGCGGGAGGCCGAGCAACTGACAGGGAGTGGGAGTATGGCTCCATTGGCTGTAGAAGAAACCGGGGAAGGCCAAAGTCCGGCTGGACAGAGCAGGGGAGAGGTAGAGCAAGGCAGAGGGAATTCAGAGGAAGACCCCCTCTTCATCCTAGGGCATGCAGGAAGGAACGGAAAAGGGAGCAACGTGAGTTGCGTGGCTTTTGGGGGAGGAAAGGGCCCTGATTCCCTTCATTAGCTGCAGCTGGGAACAGAGTGTTTAAAAAGGGAAGCTGCGCACAGCCAACTGTTGAGAGCAAATTGTGTATTATCTTGTATTGTTGAGGCTTATCTGGGTTCCTGGCATCTTCCCAACTGTGTGTGTTTTGCTGGCCTTTCAAGTCTGCAATTCCTTCTCCTGCCTTGTCAAGTTAATTACTGCAGCATGATTTGTGTGGATTTTTATTTACAGTTTGTATGTACTTTGTTTTCGGACTGAATTTCTTCCACTTAAAGACTGTTCTTGGGAGAGGTTTTTCTCCAGCCAAAGGTAACCTGGACATTGGGAGAAAAATTGGAGGTACTAAAGGGACTCTTCTTACTTATGTGACTGTGTTGCCTTTGTGCCATGCCCCGGGTCATTACACCGACAGTTATCACCTGCCTTCGGAGTTGGAGATCAGTGGGGCAGAAGAATAGCTGGAGCCTGTTCCCAATGAGCGCATGTGCAGAGATGTCAGGAGAAGGGAACAGTTAAGGAACAAGGGTAGACTCCAGAGTAAAGGAACAAGTGGATGATGAATGGTCTGTCGCATAGGGAATAAAGAGGAGCGAAAGGGGACTGGTGTTTGCAGGAGGCAATTAGTTTATTTAATTAGTATGAAGATTTGTTCGTGACTCTCAGAGACTCCTTGCCAAGTATTTTCTTGTACAACATTGCACTTGGAAGCTACTGGCCTGGCAACTTTCCAAACCTAATAAGGCCTGTGGTTGTAATTCACCCTTGAAAGACTGTTTGCCAGGACTTTGCTGGATGTGAATGATAGGAATTCACATTAGCCAAATAAAAAGGGGTTTTGTCGGGACAAGGAGTCTGCTTCGTGATCTTGTGAAGCCCAGGTCAGAACACCTTGCAGCATTGCAATGGTCCTGTGATCAAAATTCAGGTGCTTGGGAACTGACTCATATTTATGACGGTTGCAGTATCCTGGGGTCAGATGATCACCTTCTATAACTTTCTGACAAAGAAACTAATGGAGAAGCCAGATTCACTTAACAACCGTGTTACTAACCTAACAACTTCAGTTAACAACTGTGACAAGAAAAGCCATAAAATGGGGCAAAACTCACTTAACAAATGTTTCACTTAATAACAGAAATGTTGGGCTCAATTGTGGTCATACATCGAGGACTACCTATATGTATCATTTAATATGGAGGGGGGAGAAATTAAGGAAAAAAATAAAGAGAAGTTTATAAACCAAATTCGGTGTTCTAAATTCAAAGCTTTATTTCTGAACCAGTTTGGTTCCTGCTAATTTTCTATCTGGCTGACTCGGGAACTGTAGTCTGCAATGCACCGGACTGGAACAAGGGGTTTATATTTTTAGTATTACAAATCTCACTAACTGAAGGAAAAATATACACAGGTTCATTAAATACAAAATTCCTTGGCAATAGCAATAACACTTAGAGTTATATACTGTCCCACAGTGCTTTACAGCCCTCTCTAAGTGGTTTACAAAGTCAGCATATTGCTCCCAACAATTTGGGCCCTCATTTTACCAATCTCGGAAGGAGAGAAGGCTGAGTTAACCTTGAACTGGTCAGGATAGAACTCCAGGCTGTGGGCAGAGTTAGTCTTCAATACTGCATTCCAACCACTGCATTACCACAGCTCCTTGTACTTTAGTATTTCAAGCAAATACTAAAAGTCAATATCCAGAACAATTTTTAAATGAGCTCTATGACATATTACTTGAAACTGAAAGGCATTAGGTTCCGTAGAGCTGTATTACTGTCCTTGCAGAAAGTAGCATATAAATGTGAATGATACACAACAGAACAGAACAGAACAGAACAGAACAGCAGGACTAGTAACTTGTAACTGCTGCCACCAGGATAGTGAACATTCATGGATGGAGTGTAAAGTCAAAATACTTGGGGAAGGACCACATGCATTGCAAAGCACAAGAAGTCATGCAACATAATAGCTTGGCTGTCAAAATATATCTTCAGTTCAGTCTCTCTCACATCCCTACGTACTTTCCCACACATTCCACAAGTGACTTGCAACAGATGGTAAAATATGCAATATACAGTTTGAAACTCTATACTGTATTTTCTTACAAATCAAATACACACAATTGTACTATAAGTAAAGAAAAAGTAATTTAGTACTTTTCCATATAACTCCAAAACCATTAAGATCACAGTATACGATACATAAGGAAGCAAAGGGAAAATACTAAAAAGAGAACACTGAAGACCAGGGCTGAAGTCTACAGTAAATCTGTCAATAAACAGCAAGCCTATGACCCGCACTCTACATCTATATACTACTAAAACTCTCTCTCTTTGTAACTTTCCATTTGGTAAAACGGTGCATCACAGGGCCACAGTTTCTGAATCAGTGTACCACAAATGGGCTAATTTAATTAATATATCCCAAATCTGGGAGCCATTACTCCCATAGGATTGAAATTTGGCAAAGTTATGGCTCTTTCAGCCCTGTTGCACCACCGCAATCAACCACAAGTAACGGGACTGTCATTTCTGACTACATTTCCGAGGGACCTGCAGATGGTGTGGTGCAAGGGAAAAGAGGATGGGAGTATTTCCACCCTCTTTCCTCCTTCCGTTTGGTCGCTATGTCCCATCAGTTGGTGGCAAGGCCCAACAGGAAGCAATGATTGACTGCTTTGGACCCAAGACTGAATCTGACAGCAGTAGGCAGCAAGAGAAGGATGAGGAAGGCTGCAGCGAAGGTAGGGCTAGCTGGGGGATTCCAACATTTGAAGAGGAGATCTTTGGGACATACCTGTTGGTGTCTAGTTAATTTTTTAAGTGAATCAAAATATAAAACCCCCACAATTTGACTGATTTTCCACCTGACATACTTAGCAAAATTGTTCTGTTCTGTTCAAAGCCAAATTAGTGTTTAGAACACACAGCTAACTTGGGCTGTTTTGATACTTCTTACAATTTCAGGAGGTTAGCTGCTATACAGATAATTGGCAGCATGTAATAACATAATTTTCTTAAGATTAGCCTATATAGATGAGATTGTAAAAAGCAGAAGTGCAGTGAAACTATTGTATACATGAAGATGGAAGACCAAAAGCACCAATAATGACGTATTGGTTGCCAGAGTCATCTTATAGGGGAGATGGCATAAAAAATAAATTAAAAAATACATAAGATGGCTCAGTTAGTGGAAATGTAGGACTGTAACTTTGTCGCTTGTATCCTTACAATTTATATTGACTGTTTCCTAGTATGATTTGATTGCTTATTGTACCCTATGACTATTATTAAGTGTTGTATTTTATGATTCTTGACTCTTAATGAATGTATCTTATGTACACTGAGAGCATTTGCACCAAGACAAATTTCTTGCGTGTCCAATCACCCTTGACCAATAAAAGAATTCTAATTCTAAAATGGACAAATTCACTTGTTGAATGAAGGAGGAAACTACAACTCCTTTTATAAAAGGCTGAAAAACTCTTACAATTTCTTTTGTTGAAAGTAGATTAAAATTAACTGTTGGTTTGAGGATTTGTTCATTAAAAACATTGTTTATGGAAGAAGGGAACTATGATATGCAATATGGAAGGGCAGAGAAGATAATTACCATGTAACTGCTGAAAATATTGAAAATTGTTTGTTTTGAAGTTGCTTTTTGGTATTCTTTACTTTTACCCTTTTATAATGCTTTTTCCATTTTTTCATATTTTTGTAGCTCTATAAATCTTTGTAAAATTTTCTTTTAATGAGTTTTCAATCAGTTGGATTATTTTAAAGAAGGCATTGTGGTGCAAAGTCAATCTTTATAAAAGAAAGTTGTTATTATCAAAATCAGGAAAGAAATAATATACAATGTCATGATTCTTAAAGCAGATTATTTACAGTAATAATGAAATTTGTTTTACTGAAAATAGTATCTGTATTTAAAACTCAGAAATATTTGCAAGCATAAATTGATCCAGAAAGATATTTATACAAAGCATAAGTCATAAAAAGAAAATCTAATAAGCACATCCATAAGCAATTGTTCATAAAACTGCTAATTCAAAGTTTTTCCAACCAAATGATAATTTAATTTTTCATTTCTATATTATATTTAGCATATTTACCTATTTACACTTCAATAATTTGAGAAAGTTTTGTTTTTGTAATAAAGTTAAATAAATATTTAACCAACTAATAGATCCATGGAAGTTTTCTTCCCAGACCTGGCTTTTTTTTCTAGATTTTAAAATATTTAAATATTTTTTTATTTTTTTATTTTTTTTAAGTACAAGGAGGAAGAAAATTTCTCAGATAATACGTCTAAATGGTCTACTTTGTACTATTACATCTTATTCAATAAAGAGAAAAAAAATCCTGCTTCAAATTAATGAGCAGAGATTTCGGTGTTCCTTCAGTCTTAACAACACCAAGGAACTACACAGTGAAAAGGAGAAAAACACAGCATTACTGCTGTCTTTAGAGAATCGCAAAGAACTGCAATTCTGTATTCCTGAAGACATATTATGGGAAATGCATTGCATCATCATTATATAATCTCAAGAGATTTGCTAAGATTACAACAATAATGTGTCCATCCTTTAAAATCAAAACTGTTATTTCCATATTGATGCATTTCTACATAGATTTCAGACAGAAATATTCCTCAATTGTTAAGAAGTTAGTATATGAATAAACATTCACTTTACCCATAATTTATTTTGTAAGGATGCAAGAGATAAACTGTAGAGATAAAATTCCACATACCCAGACTGGATTAACTTTATGCAACAATAAAAATTCTTTAGAATTCCAGTTTTTTTCACAAAGAAGGAGGTACATGCATTAAGTAGTGTATTCATTCCTATTTAGAGTAAGCTGTCAGAAAGACTGATTAAATTCTAGAAGATTCCTCCCTGAGAGTCATGGAAAATCTTTTTTTTTAACAAAGTAGGACATATAGGTTCATCATTTTAACAAAAAGTTGTAAGAACGAAGTCTGGCTTGTTATGAACAGCAGCAGCCACAGACTCTGACATATAATAATTAATCAATCCACTAACAGAATTGTTCTAGGCTGCTTAACCATCTCAGCTGCAAGAGAAGCCAAGGATATTCAGAAGGCATCCAATTGAAGTTTCACAATAAGCTGGTAATTATGGTGAATCAATGTTTTAAAATTCTATTAGTCAGTTAAAATCCCTTTAACCTGTTAACAACTCTAAAAACAAAGTGGGTAAAGAAAAAAAAAGTGTGCATATTTATCATAAGCTGCCATATATTGATCTCAACCTATGGTTCATTTCACAAACATTAATGAAGTTGGCCCTGAAAACCAAATAGAGGCACTTCAAAAGTTTCTATCTACCTCCCTGAGCAGTTTACCCTGGAAGACTCTCATGACTAGCACTATAAAATTCCAAATTTAAAAAGGGGAAATATTTACACAAGATTTTTATATTCAAGCAGTAATATATAAAAATTAAAAGAAAATACTAAATACTGTTATAAAAAATTCATTGTAACGAATATAATATTGTGCTAGGAAACCAAGAAACCATCAATCATTTCATTAATAGCAAATATTTCAATAAAAAGTGTTTCTGGGCTTGAAGATCAGACTGTCAGCCAGAGCCCAGATGTTATGTTAATGCTCTTCAACTGTTTTAACATTGGCTGATAAGTTTTATTTTCATTGTTGCTTGTTTTTTTAACTGTGTTAGTTATTCAGAGACAGTATGGTGAAATAGGCAGCCATATTATGGCTTGTATATGCCGCTTAGTAATAAGCAGGCATATACAATGGAATGAAGGCTATTGCTGAGCACACTGGGTTGTATCCCAAAAATTGTAAGCCGCCCTGAGTCTTCGGAGAAGGGCGGCATATAAATGTAATTACTTTTAATAAAAGTAAGTTTATTTTAATTAATTTGTATTGAGGAAGTTTTACAAAGAAAAATAATGCAATTTAAAGAGATTTAAATTTAGAAATTTAGAGCAATTACAAATGCATTTAGATTTTATCTTCTCTAAGGTTTTAGATGGCTCCATTCTTTGCATATTCTATCCTTTCTAATTATGAGTTATGAAACCCATAAATCAATTTATTTTTTCTATTATAAGCAAAAAGTCCATAAAAGATTTCTAGTTACTTACAAATGTAGTTATGTCTTTTCTTTAGTTAAATAGAATAAAAGGAATTTTTAAAAGTTTTGCAGGATTGAAAGGTTTTAGCTAACTTCTTCCAGTTCTCATATATAACTGCCCAGTTTTTCTCTGCAATGTGTTGTTATTCTGCTAGAAAAAACACTGTTTCTTGCCTGCCTTTATGACATCCAACGACCAAAACTTCCCAGACATATAGATTTTGCAAGGAGTGATTGAAGGACTCAAAAATATTGCTAACAAATAAGTTGTGAATATTTATTTATTTATTTATTTATTTGACTTGTATGCCGCCCCCTCTCCAAAAGGACTCGGGGCGGCTCACAACTAAAAACACTACAATAAATAATTACCTAAAACCATATTAAGCAAAACAAGCCAAATGTACAAGTTTAAAACCCCAGAAACTAAAACACCCATCAGCCCCCCTCCCCCCCCGGAGGTCAGCACAGTCCGGACTGTGCAAATAACCAGGTCTTTCGATCATGGCAGAAGGAGCGAAGATCGGGGGCCAGCCGTAGCTCCGGAGGAAGCTGATTCCACAAAGTGGGAGCTGCCACAGAGTAGGCCCTCCCCCAGGTCACCACCAAACGACACTGAGTCGCCGACAGCACCCCAAGGAGCCCCCGTCTGTGCGCTCCCACAGGGCGGTTGGTATTTGATGCTGGCAGGAGTCATTCTCGTAAATATCCTGGACCCATGCCTTGTAGGACTTTGAATGTTATCACAAGGACCTTGAATCTCACCCGGAAAACAACCGGCAACCAATGCAGGTCACGCAGGAGGGGTGTGATATGGGAGTACCGGGAAGCTCCCATCACTACCCGTGCATCCACATTCTGTACCAGTTGAAATTTCCGGGTGGTATGCAAGGGCAGTCCTAAGTAGAGAGCGTTACAGTAGTCGAGTCGAGAGATAACAAGTGCCTGAGTGATTGTGCGCAAGGCATCTCGGTCCAGATATGGGCATAACCTGGCCACGGCCCCCACCTGCTCCTCCAACTTGAGCCATGGGTCCAGGAAGACACCCAGATTCCGTGCCCTGTCTACATGGGGCAACACCTCCTTCCCCATGACCAAAGATGGAACCTCAACATTGGTCCGAGATGCCGGTATGCACAACCACTCCGTCTTGGCCGGATTGAGTTGGAGCATGTTCCTGTCCATCCAGATCCGCACCGCATCCAGGCAACGGGACATCACGGAGAGAGCATCACGGATGTGGCCTGGGGTGGAGATGTATAACTGGGTATCATCAGCATACTGATGATACCTCACCCCAAAGCCACGGATGATCTCACCCAGCGGCTTCATATATATGTTGAACAAGAGGGGCAAGAGGGCTGACCCCTGAGGCACCCTACAAGTGAGAGACCTCGGAGTCAACCTCTGCCCCCCTGCCAACACTGATTGCAAACGTCCCGAGAGGTAATAGGAGAACCACTGTAAAACAGTGCCTCCCACTCCCAACCCCCCAAGACACCGCAATAGGATACCATGGTCGATGGTATCGAAAGCCGCTGAGAGATCTAACAGGACCAGGACAGAGGAAAAACCCGTCCCCCGCCCTAGAGAGATCATCAATCAGCGTGACCAATGCTGTCTCTGTGCTGTACCCGGGCCTGAAGCCCGATTGGTAATATCTCCCAAGCAACAACAGAATATTGGAAACTATCTAGCATTGGACTTCATTTAACTCAGAATTGCCAGAATGTAGTTATGGACTCATTATAAGGTGTTATAGTTAAACATCAGGCAACATCCTCCGATTTGCAGTGGTCTGAGGAAGGGGGTGCAGGGAGTCTGGTTATTTGGGATGAGTTCGATCCTGTTTCCGAGGATGAAGTGGACAGGATTATGCGGCGTATGAGCTCCACCACATGTTTATTGGACCCGTGTCCCTCCTGGCTGGCTTATGCCGCCAGGGAGGCCACCTGCGGTTGGCTCCGGGCAGTTATCAACGCTTCTTTAAGGGAGGGTGTCTTTCCTGCCGCCTTGAAAGAGGCGGTGGTGAGGCCCCTCCTGAAGAAGCCTGCCCTGGACCCGACTGTGTTAGACAACTTTCGTCCAGTCTCCAACCTTCGCTTTTGGCGAAGGTTGTTGAGAGTGTGGTGGCTCAACAGGTTCCGCTTTTCCTGGATGAAGCGGACTACCTAGATCCGTATCAATCGGGCTTCCGACCTGGGTATAGCACAGAGACGGCATTGGTCGCGCTGATGGATGATCTCTGGAGGGCTCGGGATAGGGTTTTTCCTCTGTCCTGGTCCTATTAGACCTCTCAGCGGCTTTCGATACCATCGACCATGGTATCCTTTTGCGTCGCCTTGGGGGTTGGGAGTGGGGGCACCGTTTTGGTGGTTCTCCTCCTACCTCTCGGGCGGTCGCAATCGGTGTTGACGGGGGTCAGGTCGCCCCTAGGGCCCTCACTTGTGGGGTCCCTCAGGGTCGGTCCTTTCCCCTTTTGTTTAACATCTACATGAAGCCGCTGGGTGAGATCATCCGTGGTTTCGGGTGAAATTCCATCAGTACGCTGATGATACTCAGCTGTACATTTCCACCCCAGGCCAGATCAGTGATGCCCTCTCCTGATGACCCGGTGTCTGGATGCGGTACGAACTGGATGAGCGGAAACATGCTTCGACTCAACCCGCCAAGACTGAGTGGCTGTGCATACCGGCATCCCGTCAAGATTATCCATCTTTGGCCATAGGGGAGAGGTGCTGCCCCTGTGGATAGGGCACGGAATCTGGGGGTCCTCCTGGATGTACGGCTCCGGTTGGAGGAGCAGGTGGGGGCCAGGGGGCCTTTGCCCAGCTCCGCCTTGTTCGTCAACTTCGCCCTTTTCTGGATCGGGACGCCCTGCGCACGATCACTCATGCCCTTGTTACCTCCAGGCTTGACTACTGCAACGCTCTCTATTTGGGACTGCCCTTGCATACCATCCGAGATTGCAGCTGGTGCAAAATGCGGCGGCGCTGGTGGTGATGGGAGTTACCCGTTCTCCCATGTGACCCCCCTGCGCGCCTGCATTGGTTGCCGGTTGCGCCCGGTGAGATTCAAGGTTTTAGTGTTAACATACAAGTCCTTCACGACATGGGTCCTCAATATTTAAGGGAGCGCTTCTTCCGATGTCAAACACCGATCGCCCTGTTCGAGCTCATACGCAAGGACTCCTCGGGGTTCCGTCGGCGGGCCAATGCCGGCTGGCGGTTCCTCGACGACGAGCCTTTTCTGTTGCTGCCCCTGACCTCTGGAATCAACTGCCTTTGGAGCTCCGCCTGGCCCCTGACCTCCGCACCTTCCGCCGCGAGTTGAAGACCTGGTTATTTGACCAACCCGGGCTGTGACCCCTTGGGGAGGGTTATTTTTAAATTTTTAATTCATTTTATAAATATTTGGGCTTATAATTCTGATTTAATCGTTTTTTAATGTATTTATTGTTCTTTGCTTTTTAGTTGTAAGCAGTCTTCGGAGATGGGGCGGCATATAAGTTCAAATAATAAATAAATAATAAATAAATAAAACATATTAGGTCTAATACTCCTAGAGAACACCAGTAGTTCTAGATGTCGCCTTACCTTATGCTGTTGTATTAACAGCCTTTATTAAATCTAGTGAAGCATTAAATCTTGTCCTCGTGTTAGGGACATGAAGGAAAAACTGCCCTCAAGTTGTGGTGACTACAACGTTACATCTATGTAGTTTTACAAGACATATAGGATCACTCCATATAACCTACGGCTTAGCTTACTTAAGATATATTTTCAGCCCTACTGAAAATGTTTGGATTTCTTGTTCTGACATGCAGAATTTAAATCTTCCTAGCATTGTTTAAATTCCATGAACCTCTTAAAACAATGAAAGGTGTGCCCTTGTAAACATCTTTGATTAAGGCAAAGTCCCCCCTGTGTCAGGCTTGACATCTATGATTTTATGGGCCCATCTGAGTAAGTGTCTTGGTAACAATATGAAAGGGGGTTTTCTGTGCTTTTTTCCCAAATGCTTGTTCAACTTCCCACTCTAAACTATACCTGTGCGTTTTTCTGGTGGTATCAGGTCCAAGTTCTACTCAGGATGATCTCTGTTTTAGCTCCTTAGAGATCAACCAAGACTGGCTAGATGCAACAAGCTCCTTTATAGACATTGTAACACTGCATAAACCTTGTTGAACCACTGCACTGAGTATTAACTATAATAATACTTAAATTGAGGCCCTTAAGTTGCTTTTTGTTGTTGTTGTTCATAGATGTATATTTAAAATGACTCAAAATGGACATCTAACATAAAAAACATCAACAAAAAAGCAGAACAAAGAATGTTCTTTCTGCGCCAACTTAGAAAGCTCCAACTGCCCAAAGAGCTGTTGATTCAGTTCTACAGAGGAATTATTAAATCTGTCATCTGCACCTCTATAACTGTCTGGTTTGGCTCTGTAACCAAACAAGACAGACACAACAGATAATTAGAACTGTAGAAAAACAATTGCTACCAACCTGCCTTCCATTGAGGACCTGTATACTGCACAAGTCAAAAAGAGGGCTGTAAAAATATCCACAGACCCCTCACATGCTGGACATTAAATTGTTTCAACTTTTACCCTCAAAACGACGTTATAGGGCACTGCACACTAGAACAACTAGACATAAGGGCAGTTTTTTTCCCGAATGCCATCATTCTGCTAAACAACTAATTTCCACAACACTGACAAATTATTTACCAAGACTGTATTACTATTCTTCTTCTCATCCTTCCTAGTACCTATCTCTTTCCACTTATGACTATAACCATGTTGCTTGTATCTTTACAGTTTATAGTTTTATTTGTTTCCTAGTGTGATTGCTTATTAGTAACCTATGACCATCACTAAGTGCTGTATGTTATGATTCTTGATGTATTTTATTTTTTCTTCATGTACACTGACAGCATATGCACCAAAGACAAATTCCTTGGGTGTACAATCACACTTGGCGAATAAAGAATTCTATTCTATTTGCAAAGTAAGTTTTGAAAATTGTACTTTTGTTCTATTAATGATAGATGCAGAGTTCTTTAAAAACATGTTGGTATTATTCTTTTGTAATAGCTATTTATTCAAATGGCAAGACAGTATGGTTTTTTTCCTAAGTCAGAATTAATAAAAGATATAAGAAAAAAAGTAGAAAAATTATTCTGGAATGACATATTAGACTAAAATATATACTTGGATTTAATGTGTTTAAATTCAGCATTGTGATTTAATAATCTACAAATAGTTTAGTACTTAAAGTTTAATGTATGAATCCATCTAATGAATGTTTATTTGTATTTGCAGCTTTAAACTAGGTGTTTAAAGATAATCTCGTATCACTATATAAGGAAGTATTAAGTGTTCTAAATATTATTTCTATTTAAAATTGTTTTTCATCTTTTCCATAGTTGTTGGACAGTATTCATTTATTACTGAACAAGTAGCTAAAGATTTTAAAATATGAAGTGGATTGTTTATTAGTTCCCCTGCTGCCTTTCTCTGAAAAGTTACAACACATAGGTCTGTAACTATTTTTAAAACAAAAGCAATCCCTAATATTGCTGTGTTTTAAGACAAACACCATGTATACCAAGGGTCCCCAAACTTGGCAACTTTAAGACTGGCTGAGGAATTCTGGGCGTTGAAGTCCACAAGTCTTAAAGTTGCCAAGTTTGGTGACCTCTGATGTATACTTTCCACAATACAGTTTCATCTAAGTTTACAGTTGATTTTCAATACTGCAAGTAGATTTGTACAGCCCAGTTTAAATAATACAGTCAATTTGCATTATTTGCAGATTCCAAATTTGTGAATTTGCCTACTTGCTAAAATTTATTGTAACTGCAAAATCAACAATCGCAGAACTCTCATTCATGCACAGTAAGAACAATGAAAATTTTGAGTTATCTGACAAATACATTCCCATCTGAGGTTTTGATATTCACTAATTCAGTGTTCATGGTAATTTTACAGAATGTTAATTCCCACAAATAACAAGAATCCTCTGTACCTCAATTTTAAGCACAATCACAAAATAGCACACTGTCACTATTCCATAATGACCCTACTTTCCAATGAGTATTTACTTGATCCCATGTGCACATCCAGGAAAAGACAGAGATCCTTCAAGGAATTGTCCACAAGTAGCGAAAGCATGCCCACACTTAATATACACTTCTTAAGCCCACTTCTGCACACCTTTGTATTTTAGATTTTTTACCTGTCTCTTTTTCAGATTCCAACTTCATCCAACCCTAATATGTTCTCTCCTTTCTTTTCAACCCCTTCGTTTTTTCTCCAAATAGTTATCGCTTTTCATTCATTCATGCTCTACAATCCACCCTCCGTAATATACTGGTCAGTCATATTTATATTTAATCCATTTAGCACCCATATCTCCTTATCCCTCTTTCTTATTTTAATATATACATTTATTAAGAATTCCATACTAAACTACATAATTTTGCCTGTCAGGTGCAACTCTGATATATTAACTTTACGTCCAATTAGTGACTAGCATTAGAAAATGTAATCTGAAGTGAAGATTGACTTCAAATTATTAGAGTTGTACATGTAAAAACACATGTATATTCACATCCCCAATAACACCCCTACTTAATATTACCACAATATTTTTTTATTTATTCCACAAATATTTTAAACTAGAGCAAATTTTTCAAAAGTTGGCATGACACATGCCGAAGCATGGCTGGGAAATTCTGAGAGTTGAAATCCACACATTTTCAAATTGCCAACTTAGAAAAACACTGATCTAGGGAAACATCATAGATCCTTGTTTAATTCTACTAAATGTCAAACTATTTTGTTTATTCTCAGGTATGCTCTACCTCCATCAATACCATTCTTATCCATAAGGCAACCACCATCCTCTCCTAATGCATGCAATAATTCAAGGTTGTTTACTTTAACACACACATTTTCTAAAGCAACCTAAATTAATACACATGGGTTTCTTAATTACTGGCTGAAGAGCAAAAATCAGCTCTATACTTTATCTTGCATAAAGCACCAGTGACTTCCTAATGATTCATATTTCACATTTCTCCACCACTACCATACACCTATCATATTATTTTTTCATTACTCTTTGCATTTAGAAGTTTCTTTTTTTCTTCTAAAAAATTACATTCCTTATTTCAATTGCACACTTTACAATATCACTATCATTTACAAATTGAAGAAATTTCTAAAATGCGCCTTCCAACATTACCTCACTTCACTTTCAACCTAATTAATTTCATACCATTTATTTTTAATTACATTAAATCTACTGAAGTTTCTCTGCTTAAACTTTTTGATTAGTTTTAAAAATAAATTTTCCTTTCCAACTGTTCTACACATTCTGTTTCTTTTAATTATTTTCATTCAGTCCCAAGTATTTTCCATCTTTCTCAATATTTACTTTTTACATTCTGTTTGGAGATTAAACTATCTTTCTAATACTTTTTAATAGAGGCCTAAAGTCTTCCTTCCTGCAATTATTCTGCTACTTAGTGCATTTACTTCTTTTCTTTGTGTCCATTTCCATTTTTCCCAAGACCCTGTCTTAATAATATCAAATAATGGTATCTTCCATATTCAAAACCTTTCATCATCATTCTGTCCACCAATTTTCTTATTCATTTTAAGCAGTCATATCAATCATGCTTTTTGATTAATTATTTTTCCAGGTGTATACATAAGTACTATTCAGGCTAAATGTATGTATTTGCAAAAAACATTTTTTTCTAACAAATAGATATTTCCCCGTCACCATATTCATTCACATTGGTTCTGTTAAAGATGTGTTCATTTCTCTGTACTCACTCAAACCATTCTGTCACCAAACATTTTCCCTGATACATTAAATCAGAATGTTGTACAAATTTTCTGTAAAACTCACCTTTAACCATTTTATTGTCACTGCCCATGTATAATATGCAAATACAGCTACCTTTGGATTTCTAATTTCATGTGCACCCTGTATCACACCAACTTTAAATACTAATACCAACTGATACATTCTCATATACAGTTTAACAGTTAATCATAATTAGGTCCCCACATTAACTTCCCTGCATTATTCATCAATTCTACATCACAAAATCAGGCCTCCGTCATTCATATCTAATGCATCCTTTCTCTTCCTCTTAATTTCATAGTCACCTATGTTGTTTTCACTCATCTCATGTGTTAATTTATGCTCTTTACCATTTACTCCTCTTAGCTTTCAAGTCACAACCTTGCATCTGCATCATCAGATATTATTACCAATGCAATTTCCAAACACCCATCATAGTTTTTGTCAAAATAAATATTCATACTTTTTATGAATACAGAAAAGATGAAGGCTAAACTATGAACCACAGTTGTATCTGTGGCATACATACTATTTGTTGCCAAACAGTAAGGACATTACCATGGGACAGGATGCTGGAAATAGAACCAAACATCAGTTTTATCCCTCATTGTTGTTATTGTTGTTGTTGCTAGCTGCAAAGTCATGTCCAACCCATCGCAACCCCATGGGCAACGTTCCTCCAGGCCTTTCTGTCCTCTATCAACCTCCGGAGTCCATTTAAGCTCACACCAACTGCTTCAGTGACTCCATCCAGCCACCTCATTCTCTGCCGTCCCCTTCTTCTTTTGCCCTCAATCATTCCCAGAATTATGCTCTTCTCCAGTGAGTCCTTCCTTCTCATTAGGTGGACCTTGTGTTTATCCGTTGTATGGTCATGCAACTCTCTCAGGCTAGATCCACAGAAAATTGCCCACATTCCATCAACTAGGAGATTCATGCATTTATATAAGATTTAACCTAGAAATAGTAGCTTAATGCATCTAAGCCATTCTGCTTATCTGCGGAAGTAAACAACATTTCAAAACAACATCTCAAAAAAGCATATGAGTCTTATAATAAAATGAATTAGGAGGTGGAAAGGATACTAAGTAGACTTTTTTTCCCCATGATAGCTCTCCTCCTACAAGGCTGGAAGTACTGCACTCATTTATGCAACATATAACATATGTTTGCTGATATTATAAGTGCTGAAGAATATGGGAAAATAGGTAGGAAATACTCCAAATGTACAACCCTCTGAAAAATGCACTTGCTATAGAAATTTTCAATTTCACCATGTTGTTTTACTGCCATTTTTTGTACCAGATACTAAGAACTACCATGGCAAATACATGAAAATGACACCAGATTTGGGAAAGTTTCTTAAAGGAGAAAATTGTTTACTAACCTGCAATGGTAATGTTTAAAAAAACATTAAACACTGAAACACTGAACACTAGGAACACTGTTTATCTACTTAAAATGCAACATCTATTATAATATTGAGGGGTACCTATTAACCAGCTCTATTTTTCTTAATAAACAATATTAAATATAGACATGGCGATATCAGTAACTTCAAAATTGTGCATATGTAATTTCTAATAATTCCAAGCGTGGCTAGACATGTTAGTATACTGTAACAAAAACAAGGAGTTATGTGGTGACTTACAGACTAACACTTTTATTAAAAAAGAAGCTTTTGTGGATTGCAACCACTTCATCACATGCATGAAATATTATTTAGAACAGAAAGCATACCACAGTTGGGGGAAAGATGAACAAAAGGGAAATGTAGTCAGAACATTTAACATAGAGCAGCAGCATTAGCAGAGGAATAAACAGCAGAATTCTTATCCTAGAGTAAAGGATAAAGACTTCCCTGAAATAGAATGTACAGTAGAAAAACATTTTGTCAAGAATAATATCTCAAGTTGTTCAAAGTATTTTCACACACAACTGGTTTCCCCATTACATCCCTTTCCAGAAACACAGGGAACATGCATAATTTATATGTGATCTTGAAATGCTGAAATATGAATAAAGTAAAAGAAGACTTCACAGCAAATTGTCTCACAAGGGTTCTAGAAAGCAGCAGCGTGAGTCCATTCCCAATTATAAGGGCACATTTCCTGTGGTATTCAAGCCTACTATTGCCCGTTATTTCCTAATCATTAGCTTTTGCTGGGGTCTTTGAACAGACATGGGAAATATTTACAGCAGCTGTTTGGAAAGGACACTTGATTTTCCAGTGTCTCACTTTTATTTCAATGCTTTACAGGAGGAAAGTCATTGGTTATATCCTTTCTTCAGCTGTCTTTTACACATTATCATTGTCAAACTGGTTTTTCCGAACGTGTATTTAGAAACTGAATTCCAGATGATACAAGGCTAATAAGCCAAAATAAAGATTTCCCACAGTAGGTAAGTAGGTAAGTAAATAGATGATATATAGATGATTAAATAGACAAACAGGCAAGATACTTTGTGAAAAATATAATTTATCACATCTGTAACAAAGGAAACAGTAAGTTGAATATCACTATTTTTGTAAAATACCACCAGTCACCGACTCGACACATGTGGGTTTTTCATATACTTACTCTCATGAAGGTACCATAAGTGAAATCCTATCTCTTAGATTAACAACCAGAAGTAAAATCCACAAAGTTCACCACGTAACAGATATTAACACTATTTTATTAATGGATGTTAGTTAAAAATGTAAATAAATCACAAGAATTATAAAGCAATAAGTTTTAACACCATCAATAATCTAAATCTTTTGAAAGTACAAGATTTTGTTTAAGATGTATGATAAAGCATTGGTGAATTGGCACTCTGTTTTACAATTTTTTTCTGTAAGTTTCTATTTTATTGCAGCACATAATATAAGAACCTAAAATAATATGCAGACAATCCTTCTGCTAAATCCAAATCATCATTAATTCAAATACCCTAAACATGCTCCAAGTATAATTAATTTATTTTGAGGCTTCACACTTTTTTGTTCTATTGCTTCTCAAAGAACAATTAGGGCATACAATTCATTAGAAAATATATCCATAGTGTTGCTGCTCCTTATTCTACAATAAGAACATGAATGCTGGTGGACAAGTCTGTACATGCCATTCAGCTGAGAACCAGTTGACCTCAGATTGATAAAGAGGATTTAGTCTCCCAATCTAACACTATCTTACTTTCTAGAAAAAATGTTTTAATTTGTACCCACAGCAGCTAACCATTCATATAAATTAAACTTCAAAACAAAGCTGCCATAAAGGGCTCAAAACTATGGTTTTTACCTAAACTGAACTTGTATGGAAAAGAATTAACAATAAAAGTAAAGAAACTATGAGTTTCTTTCTACTTTAGCTCAAGCAATCTTGGAAAAAAACAAGCCAATCCATTATTTACACTTCAGAGTGGCCACCCTTCTTAATTTTGTTAAAACACTAAAGGCTATATTCAGTGTTATATGAATGGTTTTCTAATAGCACAACTGGAATTCTTGCAAACTCCCAAATCTTTCTTTGAGAGTCACTCCATTAGATCTACCGTGTTTCCCCGAAAATAAGACCTACCCCGAAAGTAAGACCTAGCACTATTTTCTAAACCTGCCCTAATATAAGACCTACCCCGAAAATAAGACCTAGTGCAAATCTCCAGTTCCAGGAAGACTTTTCAGGGAGCAACCGTGCACCCGCGAAACACCCCCCCTACACACTCACACCCACTATTTGGCACCATAAATATATAAGACCTACCCCGAAAATAAGACCTAGTGTGTTTTTGGGAGCCAAAAAAAATATAAGACAGTGTCTTATTTTCGGGGAAACACTGTAGCAAATATTAGGTGGGGGGGGGAGATAAATTTTTCCCCTTGTTCTCATCAGCCTTCACTGGGAAGGCCTGGTAACTGGGGAAGACTGGGGTTGTAATTCCACCTCTGGAAGAATATATGCTTCTTGTCTTTATGCCTGGTGTTTTGCAGAGAATGTATGGAATAAATAAGTGGTTCCCATCCATGGCAACTTCGAGCATGAGGACTTCAACTGCTAGAATTATTGCAATGGCCATACTGGCTAGGAAATTCTGGGAGTTGGGTGCCATACACCTTAAAGTTGCTCAAGTTGGGAAACACATTCACTCCATAAAAATCATTTGTAAAGTCATACGGACACACTGTATTAATCTATAAAATGATTTGGTTGTCTTTTGTTTGAAGCTGCATAAGCCCTGCCAACTATGGGGTCACAAAGCATGTCAAGCCAAAGGCAAATAATAAATCAGGATTCAGCAAGCTATAGTTTAGCACAAAATGTCAGCTTAAATTCTGTTTGGTATGAACATCTCATACAACCTGCTAAGGTTTATTATGCAGCTTTGTTGCCAAACTCTTTAGAAAAATATCCATAAAAAAGAAAGAAAATTAAATCTTAACTATGCCCACACAGTATAAACTTACTTGCTCCACATCCTAGACTAGAGCAATCTACAAGGAAGAAATGAAGACTGAAAAGTTTCATCAAGTAACTTCTCCATAATGTCCCATCTTCAGCATCACTATGGCTAACACAAGGCACACAATTTTGAATACAGGTACAAACTAGATAAAAATCGAATCAATTGCTGCTCCTTCAAAAAAGGCATTAAAATTTTAACTGCAAATTTGTGCATATAATAAGAGAGGACCAAACCATTTTGATCCCTTGTAATATTACCAAATTGAAATTGCCTATCAGAAGAATAACACTAGTTAACAGTACATAACTGTCTTCTTTCAAGGTAGAAATAGTTATGCAGTTTGTTCATATTAGGTTTAGCAGTGTTTAGGTACTACTTCCATTTCATGTAAAACTTTGCAACTCAAACCAAAGTATTTCAATCAACCTTCTGCCAACTCTAAAAGTGTACAAATTAGCTTGCAATATTATAAGATTAAAATATGTCTATTACTTGATTTGAATTAATTGACAGTGAGATATACATTCATACAACTGAACTCCATTCTGGGGAATGGGAGGCAGAAAAAGACACACCCAAGATGATGTAACCTTCACAAGAAATAACAATGCAGAAAAATGAGACTCAAAACCAGGTATCAAAAGGTCACCTATAAATCAGTTTCGACCTCAGACTCATAGTGATTCATTCAATCCCTACACATAGGCCTAGTTCTCTTTATCTAAAGCAAGGCCAGAGCAATTAAGCTCACTGCAATGTTTTTACAGTTGCAAACAGTATACCAATCCATACAACAATAACAATCAGATATGAAGATGATCTACAAGTACATGTCAGAAACTACAGGTACACAATCATGCATCTTTTCTACTGTATACCCAGAGATGAAAATCGATGACTGATGAACAACAGTTGTTAAGATCTGCAACACAGCACAAGAAATACATTTTGTTACTTCCTCAAATTAATGTTAGTCTTTTATATAAACAAACCCTGGCTGATGTTTCACTCCCATAACAATGCACATTAGAAAACTTAGTCATATAGGTGACTAAACATTACACAGCCCATGATATTGCAGTATATGTTTCCTCTAAAGGGGATATATCTTGAAGACTTTCACAGCAACTTATCTTACCCATGTCTGTGTTTGTGTGTGTGTGTGTGTGTGTGTTGTGCTCCCCCCATTTCATCTACTTGTCAAACAGGTTGTTCCAGAAATTTTGATTTTCTGCTTTCCAGCCTGAGAATAACCTTTCCTACTCTTTTCCCCCACTTTCACCCCACCCTTTTCATCCACACCCTCTTATAGAGGTAACACTGAAGACAATATTATGCCAGTTTCCACACACCTTGACAAATTCATAACAAAGAAAGCCAGCTGTTCTTTTTCGAAAGCAAGGCTATTTGATCAGTTTTGGTAATGATATGAATACCCCCAGTTTCTTCACTCCTCTATCAAGCCCAGTGCACAGACTACATGGTAAAATAAAAGATAAAAAGAGTTTTGGTTTGTAACATAGGGGCAGCAAGAGTTGGTTTCTTATGAACTTATGAACACAAATGGGTCCCTTGAAAACAAGGACAGGTGCTAATAATCCCTTTCACAAAGCCATAGGAAATTTATTTCTATTAACTTTTGTTCACAAAGCAGGGATGGCCCAACATCATGGCTACTGGAAAAGAGGAAAATGTACATAAAATCTTTTTTTTAAAAGAGGGGAAAAAAAACCTTAACACAAACCTTATAAACTTGCCCATATGTGCCATTTCCAACCACTTCCACCAGCTCAAAAATCCCAGCAGGATCCTACACAATAAAGGTGAGGAAAATGAAAGGATGGTTGGGAGAAAGGGGGAGGGGGGTAGAGAGAAGACATGATTGTTATCTTTAAGCAATTATTACTGGATCTCCCAAACACACACACTGGAGTGGATTGTTTAGCAGTGCAGTTGTTTCACCCTGTTTTTTCTACGCACATGCCAATACATGCAAACAAAGGAAAGGAACCCAAGACTGGACTCATCCTCCCCTCGCTTCTGCCCAGGGCACAAAATGGGAAGCCAACCAGCTAACTAGTAAAGGGCCTTTTTTTTTTAGGGTGTAACAACCCATCCCCTATGACAGAGGTTTCTTCTCCCTCCCACCCATCCACCAACCCCCCGCAACGTACAATCCCCAAGTCTTCCTCTCACCCTCCCTTCCTTTCCCCCTCCGCCCCAACCCAGCTCCGAACAACAAAAGCCACGCCAGGGCAGACGTCGCCCGCTTTGTGTGGATAGCGGGAGGGAGACGAGACGGCCAAGGATCGTCTGCAAGCAGCCCCCCTTCCCCCTTGCTTTCCCTGCCACCCTCACGCCCGCCCGCCCCAAGTCACACTCACCCGCAAAGAGGAAAGGTCTATATCTCCCAGACTTTTTGCAGGAGAGTCATTCGCCATTTTTCCTTTTTGTTATTTTTCTTTAACTATATAAATAAAGACCCAAGCATTTAGCACGCCACGGCGAAAATATAACGCGTCACCCCTCCCTTGATCTTTCTTTCTTTCTGAGTCTGCCTCTCAGAAAGATCCTTTCTTCTCTTCTCTCTCTCTCTCTCTCTCTCTCCGCCCTTCCGTTTCTTGCTCTCTTCAGTCCGGGGTAAAACTCTTCTTCAATAAAGAGATGGAGATGAAGGAGGGCGGTGGAGGCTGCTGCTGCTGCTTTGCTTTACGGTGCAAAAAGGAGAGAGAGCAATATAGGGCTACCGTGACTTCTTCGCCGCTTTAAAAATAGTTCCTTTTCGGATCTCAGTTCGTGCGAAGGTCGCTGTGAAGCGGACTCACACCAGCGGGAAGAAAGAGCGGGCGCTCCCAAGAGGCGTCTCTTCCCAAGCAGCTACATCCAACATAAGAACCCAGAGCCGGCGGTGGGAGAAGGGCAGGCGGCGGCGGCGGCTTTCTTGCGCGCGCGCGCGCGCGCGCGGAGCAACTCGCACCCACCCACCCACCAGAGCACGCGAACAATAAAACGCCACCCGGACACAGTCGCTCCCTGCCTCCCTCGCCCCCCCCCTCTCCTTCGGTTCTCTGTCTGCTCCTCCTCCTGCTGCTGCTGCTGCGCCCTGAGCGCAGGGACACTGGTTTTTCCACGGGAGCTTCCTCCAGCGCTGGGAAAGGGAAACAAAGCGAGCGCTGGAGGAAAGGGGTGCGAAAGGATACAAAATAAACTCTCAAGTCAGAGGAAGCCAACAGCTCCCTTTCTTTCTCCGACAGGAAAACCCAGCGGAAACACACGCGCACCAAAGCACTTCTGGGTAAATGGAGGTAGGGGAGGGGGTGTCGTCTCTTATTTTCAGGCAGAGGCTGGCTAGGGAAATGTCTCTTGGAGCGAATCTATCGATAGGCAATCAGGGTGTGGCATAGAACAATGGATAGAAGTTGTCTCGGAGAGCTTTCCAGCTAGGCCTCGCTCTCCAGAAAATAAGGTATCTGTAGGTAACTTCCTGAACAATGCAAGCTCTGGGCAAGTGCTCCATTTATGTGAGGAAAAGATGTAGTTAGGAACAATGATCATAAGGACCGCAAGTTAGTATCGTCCTTTCAAGTTGGCGTGAAAATCGTCCACAACCTATTTGAAACAGTGATTTTATGTCATCCCATCACTTAGGGCCCAGCCAGAAGTTTTTTCCCCCATTTGTTTTATATTGTGCCTTTCATTCAGGAATTAAAACTACCCTCCTATTTTTCACCACAATAACAATCCTGTGAATTGAGATAACAGTGCTAGGCTTACCTTACTCCTTGCATAAGACTGGACTTGAACTTGAGTCTCCCTTGTGCCAGTCCAGCACATCAACTCCTAAAACATATAGGCACTCATTAAGAAAATCAGTAATGGCTGTGATTAATTGAAAAGACTTGGAAGGCTCTGTGGTATTGATCCTATTCACCGCAAACCTGCTTGCCAGATCATAGGCCTAGTACCACTAGTAATTTTTGATTATACAATAGGAAGACTACTCTGTTCACTCTCTTTGTGGTATGATCTCTTTATTCAGCAGCAATTATCTGACATCACCAAGAAGGTGTAGGAGAGCCATCTCTAGAAAACCCCAGATCTAATTAATGTAGACTGTATTTTCCAATAACAGAAACTGAGGTGACTCCTGCAGCCTTATAGTTATGGGCTGTCGGAATATTCTCCAACACATCCTTGGGACACACAGTTGGCAAAAGCATCTAAAGAGACCAAGGGCCTAACTTAAGAAAGGTAACTTGCTGCTATAGGTACCTACTTTTCAATGAAACCTTGGATTTCCTTATAAATTTTGTTATCCTTATACAGTAATACATTCTCTGAACTTAAACCATCTGAGTCATACTATGACAAATATCAGAAAGTGCCTTGGACCACTTTGGACTATTAATTTATTCATCCATTAATTTATCAAATCTAGAAATCGCCTATCTTCCTCACCACTTTGGGTGGTGTACAAATAAATATTAAAGCATCAAAATGAATATAGAAAAATAAACATGAGATTGTTCTTTTGGTCTAGTATTAGTCCAGTTATAATTGTATTCTAGAACTTCAGGCAGGATGTTTTCGTTTGTCTTTTTTAATTGAGATTCAAGGAAAAGAAATTACTCCTAGATTAGTTATTTAGGTGCCATCAAGTGGCAGGAGGGGTTGGCTTCTCCTGACTGTAGGAAAATATTTTGCCATTTTCACTTGACTTTAACAGTAACTCACAACTTACATTCCAGTAATATCTTTGATCCTATCATGTCTATCTATCTATCCATTGTATTTCTTTTCTATTTCCCTCAGTCTCCCATGTAGTAATTGTTTTTAGTCCACCACCCATTTGCTTCACATGCCCAAAGTATGTGAGTTTCTGTTAAGCTGATCATTGCCCCAAGGGAACAGTAAGTCTGTATTTGTTCCAGGCCTGAATTTATTACTTCTTGCATCATCTGTGGTGTTCTTCATAACTGTCTCCAAATTCCTTATTCAGATGTATCTGTCTTCCTTTCCTTGCTGTTTCTTTCACAATTATACAAGTAGTCCTCAACTTACAACAGTTCATTTAGTGACTGTTTGAAGTTAGTGGCACTGAAAAAATGACTTATGACCATTTTTAACACTTATGACGGTTGCAGCATCCCCATGATCATGTGATTTACATTTGGATACTTGACAGCCAACTCACATTTATGACGGTTGCAGTGTCCTGGAGTCATGTGAGCCTCTTTTGCGACCTTCTGACAAGCAAAGTCAATGGGGAAACCAGGTTCACTTAAAAACCCTGTCACTAATTTAAGAACTGCAGTGTTTCACTTAACAAATGTGGCAAGAAAAGTCGTACAATGGAGCAAAACTCAAGTAACAAAATTTCTCATTTAACATACATTTTGAGTTCAATGGTGATCGTATGTTGAGTACGACCTGTACATTACATCAATAATTTCTTTATTGTTTATGTTTGTTGTCATTGAAATAGCCATAGGTTTCATGACCTGGGCTATCTTCCTTCATAGAATTAATCTCCTTACTTCTGCAGGACAATCAATCCATTTTGATTCATGGGCCCAAGAAAAAATGAATATTAAAAGGGTATCGTCTGTAAATCTCAGGTTCATATTTCATCTATAGTTTCACTTATTTTCCAGTGCTTCCAATTCTTATAATATTCTAGACCCCCTGCTGTGTGGGTTCATTGTTTCAGAGATATTTCCTTACCTAAATAAACAGAATGACTAAGAGCAAAAAAGCAGTGGGAGCTGGAGTGACTTGCCACTTCCTGCCAGTTTGACTGTAACTGACCCCCCCCTCCAACAGCCAATGGTGGGGCCCAGCTACCAAGCCTAAGGCAAGATTGGTCTACCTGATGCCCAGCAGTCAAAAGAGGGGCTGGTTTTAGGAGTCATTGGGTCTCAAATTTTGGAAACATTCTGTAAGTTAGCTTATTTGAGGTACCTTAGTTCAAAAACTATTGCTCTGTGATGCACGGGTTCACCCCATTCAACGTTGCTGACACAAGAGTTTTAGTAATATATAGAGAGAATACCCTATAGTTAACTACATATGAGCACTATACTGGGGGGTTTTCCCACAAACTTAGTTTTAAAATAATACACATTCTGGCAAGATCACAAGATTATTCTTGTAACACTCATTATGTTATACAGTAGTTGACTCTTGTTGGCTGTATAGATAAATGCTTTCCAAGCAGTTTTTGCCGTTGCATTATTTGTCATCCAGTATTCTGCCTATCCATTTCATGCATTATTACACTCTTTCTCTCCTTCCATCATGCCCATGCCATTGTCATCTTGTACATATATGCATCAGCCCTTATGATGTGTCCAAAGTATAATAGTTTTTGTTTGATAACCCTTTGGCCAGTGAGCTTCAATTCCTCTATTATTGAATGGCAGATTCTCTTGGCTATCTGAGGGATGCAAAGCATATTTCTCCATACCATGACTCAAAGGAGTCAATATTTTTTCTCTTGTACAGAGTTTATCCCTCACGTTAATGGATCATAATGGGGAATACAATGTAATTGGCCAATCAAAATTTTTCCTTGATTAAAATTCCTCTATATCATTAGCCTATTCAATATTTTTTGTCCATTGTTATTCTTTTCTGAATTTCTTTTGTACAATTTTTGTCAATTCTAGGCCCTAGAAGAGTGGTGGCTAACATTTTTGGGCTCCTGTGCTAAAAACTGTGCACACGCTTGCGCGGGCACGCTCACATTCCAACACCCAGAAGGCAGTGCACATCCCCCCATGCCCCCTGCACATGCATGCACAATCCCTCCCCCCGGCCACTCCCTTACCTGCACTGCACCTCACAGCTGATTTTTGGCCGGTTTGAGGCCTTTTTCAGCCTCCCAGATGCTTGAAAAAAGCCTCTGTAGGCTTTGCAGGCCGAATAATAGTCCCGTTTCGTCACTTCCGTTATTACAGGAAGTGACGAAACAGGCCTATTATTCAACCTGCAAAGCCTGCAGAGGCTTTTTTCAAGCCTCTGGGAGGCTGAAAAAGGCCTCAAACCAGCCGAAAAATCAGCTGTGAGGTGTGTGCATGCGCAGTTAGGTAAGTTTGCCTGTGGCTCGGGTGCTGGCACAAATGGCTCTGCGTGCCATCCGTGACACACGTGCCATAGGTTCGCCATCACGGCCCTAGAATATTGTAACTGTTAATTACTTCAGTCACCTTCTTTACATTAAATTCTTCTAGTTTTCCAGTTGAAATAATCTTAGTTTTCTGACTTTCTACTCTGCAGGTTTAGTTTTTTTTCTTTTATTGAACATTAAACAAAACATACAAACACAAGATACCTAAAATACAAGAAGGGACTATAAAAAGTAAAATACAAATCAGTGAGTAAGGGATTTAGAAATGATTATAATTTTCCAGTGTAATACAATTAACTAAATAAATGGATATATTTGTTTTAAAAGACTAAAATCAGTATTAATTCTGAACTAAGAATATCAAGAACTACAGTCACCATGATATAAATCACTAAATGAAATTAGTAAATTATATTAATCATTCTTTTTGATATCCTTTGAGAATATAGACTATTCCTACAGTAAAACAAATTTTAATGAACTACAAATCCATGATTAACTTGTAATCAAGAAAATGTTCCCAATTTTAATTAAATTATCTGAAATACTTGTTTTAAGTTATGAAGTGTGTAAGTTGTAATGTTGAAGCATAGTCACACAATTTAGTCAGCCACTGTTCTGTTGAGTGATCTTGCCAGTAAAAAGCACATAATATTCTTGTAGCAGTTAGCATATATATAGCATATATAAAGCTAATACGATATGTTTTAGTAAAGTGTAATAAGAATGTTACAGATTGAAATGAGAATTCAAATTTTAAAAGATATTTCATTTGGTGTAGATCATTTTCCAGAACTGTTGAGCTTTACAGCATTGTCACCATCAAAATATGAAAAAAAGATCTGGCTTGCTGATTCCTTACAATTTTTAGAAAATGAATTGTTCATTTTAGCAACTGGAAATGCTAATAATAAAATCATATACTAATTTCTCTAGCTGTAATATTCAGAGTAATTCAGTGTTCTTCCATTAAAATTTTCATTATTGCATCTATATTTCTGCATTCAAACTTTGTATCCATTTAATCACACTATTTTGATGTATTCAGATTCAGAATTCTACTCCACCAGCAGTTTATAAATAAGACCCAGTAAATGTTTCATATAACATTTTCATATTCAGTCAGATCCCTTAATATCCCAACTTGTGTGTTTTCCTTTCAAAATAATCATACTTAGCCTTTATTCAGTTTCTGCAACCAAGGTACTGTTGTTCACATATTTCAATGTATTGATATTTCTTCCAAAAATTTGGTCTATACTTTAGTATAGTTCAAAGCCTGCTGTTCACATGACATATTAGATTAGTATATACACTAAATAGGAAAAGTGATATGATACAACCCTCTAATTCATCCAGTCTTCCCAAATTATGTTCTTGCTATCTAAGTTTTGGTATACAGAATTACAGAACTCTTTTTGAAATTACCTTGCTCTTTTGGTTGTCTACCTAATTGTCTGATCTTATGTTCTTCTGTTTTTTTCCTGAAGCTTGCTTGTTTTTATATGGTCTGCAAAATTTTCAATACAATCTTACTGGCAAGTCAGATACTATTAAAGCTACTGTCTTTTGTTTGGAACATACTTTGAATGTCACTTTTTAGGGATTAGGATACAGAGAGGCTTTTTCCAGTCTTTAGGCCAAGCTGCTTTTTCTATTGTTATTGGCAGAGGACTGACATGCATTTTCCATGCCAGATTTTGTCATAAGCTTTGTGAGAAAGTTTGTCTACCTGTACTCCTGTGGCTTTTTTACTTACCAGATGTTAATAGCCCATTCCTCCGCAAGCACTACCGGTTCTTCTGTATAGTCTTCTCTCAAAATATACATCAGTATGTTTCAGTTTCTAAGCCAGGCTGAGAAGAAAGCAGTGGCAAACCATTTTTGTAACACTTCCAAAAAAACCTGCATAGGTGCAGTCAGCTTGAGGGTATAATTACCTGTTTAGGCCAGGTGTCTTTACCTGTTCCTTATCTTATTCATATGTGTTGCCATAATGCTGTTAGCACTCTAACTGCCTTTTCTTCTACAGCTTTAAATTGTATAGTCATCTGCACCTGACACCTAGTCCATTTACCCGCTCCATCTCACTTGTTAGTAGAATAGTTTCTTAATATATAGGTAGTCCTCACTTCTCACTACAATTTTATAATTGCATTTGTAAAGGGTTTCAGTATAGTGTTCCTATCTTTCTGTAACTTCATTTACTTTTATCACACCTCTTCCAAGATTACCCTTGAATATGTCTACTTTAATCACATATTTTTCTATAATTTCCCTAATCCTAAATAGATACATTGATTTTCTTTGTAGCGCAAGTAATCTGTTTTGTCTTTATTGCATTGCATTGGAAGCTTTCCTCTGTATGGAACTGGTGTGCATCAAAGAAGCATTTAGAAGGTGAAATAATTCTTGACAAAGAACACAAAAAGTGGGTGGATTTAGTCTGTTAATTCCTGAATAAAAAGTTGCTGCTGTTTGCCATCAGTGTATTCCCAGTAAATTTTTTTTATTTCATGTTCATTGAGGCTCGCTTTTAGAATTAGCATCCTTTTAATATGAAGTATTCTTCATTTTATTCTTTTTTATGTTGATTCATCAATGAAATTCATTTAATGCAATCTGCTTTAAACAGAATCTTTGTTCAATTACAAAAGAGCTGATTGTTAGTAATTTAAAGATAATAGTGGAATAATATCAGCTGGAAATCACATCTTTATACTTTTTCAAATTGAAGTTCTTTGTTTTAACTCACTTAACTCAGTTAACTGAGAAGAAATAGCTTTCAGAATCTGAAACAAATTCTGAGCTTGTCTTTCAGTCAGAATTCACAATCAGATCCTGCTGATAATAGCTGTAGTTGAAATGATTCAAAAAGAAAGCATTCTATTTAATATAAAAAGATAACTCTAATGGTCCTTGCAAAAATCACTCTGTGTAAGTAGTTTAAATTATCTAAAAAAATTTAAAGAACAACTTTCTCAGGAATAATAGTGCTTTTGAAATGCTATATATCTTAGCTTCAAAATGTATAGATGCCAGTTCACAAAATTCTTAGCAAGATCTAGGTTAGCTGGGAATTCTAGAAATAGAAGTCTGCAGGATGCTTAGGTTGAAAAAGTTTGCTGTAGAGCATAATTGTCCTGGGTCCCACATGACAATATATGGGAGATACCACATCAGCTTGCCACGACAGCACATCTGGGCCCTATCCTGACAGATATAGGAGAGATTAGCTCCTAGAAATGAGGGTTTCCCACTCTGCTTGGAATAGCAAATCCAGTCCCTCCCTATTCACATAGAGGAGTGCTGATAATGGAGTGCTATCCTGCATTTTGGTTACTACTATAAACATCCTGTGGTTATTATAGCCCAATAACATATATATATATGGGGCTATAATAACCATCCTGTGATTATTATAGCCAAATAACAATAATAACATATAGCCAATAACATATTCCTATATATAGGAATAGTGGTAATGAGTATGACTATATTTTTTATCATTGATTATTTGATTTTATTCCAAGAGACCCAGTTTGGTATAGTACTCAAGGCACCAGGGCAGAAACCAGGACATCCTGAATTCTCTTCCCACCTTATGAACAAAACTGACTGAACTTAGGCCACCCACTCTCAATCCTAGAAAATACTGTAAATAAGGGCAAAGGACAGTGGTGGTATTCTACCGGTTCGGCCCAGTTGTGCCGAGCCGGTAGTGGCGATGAGCAGTGGAGACCAAACTGGTTCTCTCTACTGCTCTGCTGTTGGGCCCACCTGCCCAGGTCCCATACTCACCTTTATCTTCTCCTTTTGAAGTGCAGATGCTTTGTGCGGCACGGAAGAGTGCTGCGTGGCAGCTGCTGAAGCAACTGGGAGAATGCAGGCTTGCAGGAGGTTAGTTGCAATGCCTCTACACCTGTGCAAATGCCTCTGCACCTGTGCAAAGTGCCTGTTTGGCGTGTACGTGCATGTCCACCAAGCCACACCCACCGAACCGGTGGTAAAAGTTTTTGAATCCTACCACTAGCAAGGGACTTCTAAAAATGTTGCCAAGATAACTTCAGGGACTTGTCCGTGCAATCTCAGGAATGAAGACTGACTTGAAGGAGATAGAAAGAAAGGTAGATATATATATATATATTCCAGGATATTATTTTACTGCCCTGCAGACTGCCTAACATCTAGGATATGGGTGTCAAACTGGCCTGCGGGGTGCTTAGATCCAGCCAGCGAGGCCGACTTGGAAATAGCAAAGAACTGGCCCGTGGTGCCTCTGCCAGCGAAAACGGAGCACACAGCCCTCCTGAGCTATGTTTTCACTGGCAGAGGGCTGCAGGAAGCTGTCTCAGCCAAAAATGGAGCTCAGGAGCTATTTTTGTCTGGCAGAGTGCTTGGGCCACCACAGGCACCCCGGATACGAATGATGTTGAGCTGGCCATGCCCACCCCGGTGAGGTCAAACACAATCCTGATGTGGCCCTCAATGAAATCGAGTTGGACACCCCTGATCTAGGACTCAGGCAGCATACCAACTCAGATAAATAACTATCCCTAAACTTAGCAATGAATATTTCAGGATGCGTAAAGATACTGTCCATTACAAAAGTAGAAGTGAGAAAAATTTTCTTCTATCTTCTTTCATTCCACTGAAATACTCTGTATATAGTCAGTTTGAATTAAAGTGTTCAAAGGACACAACAGAAGAAGATTAGGTATATGACCTGAATATTTTAAGTTGGCATAAATCTAATATAAACATTTTTCCACTTGATATATTTCTGAAAACTGATGGAGTCTACAGCTGAATTCATGTACTGGTAAATTCTTAATCATCTGAATAAATGCTTGAGAGAGAGAGAAACTGCTGAAAATTCCTTCCCTTGTGAAGTCTATAGGCATTAACTGAAATGGTACGCCTTCTGTGTGATAGTCCTCACTTTGTGAAATATCCCTCCCTGCTCCCAAAATATGTGCAGCAGCCACCTTAGTACAGATCCAGAAAGAGGTTAAAAATGAAAGAAGAGGATTATTTGTAGCTCAGTGTTGAACTCTAGGATCCTTAGTGCTGTCTGAGCTTGGTGTTTTTTTTTCTTGTAGGCATTTCATTCCCAAGCTAAGTAACATAATCAGTGCAACTAAACTCAAAAACCACCAAGGACCCCAAAGGTTAAAACTGTTTTATTTCAATATGCTTTTGATCCCAGCTGACCTGGGCACCTCTCTTGCATTTTATTTGGAATTTCTCTTGTGACTTTTTGTTGGTTTGGTTTTGGCATTATTTTGATTTTGGTTTTCACTTTCTTGATGTTATGTGCCCCCAAGAGTCCTCTGTGATTGATCCAGGCTCTAAATACTGTTAAATATATAAATATGTCCATTTTCAGTCCCAAAGCTGTTATCATTATTTACCAGGTCGCCCCACAACCATGATGCTCAGGATATGAACAGTTACATTATTAGCATCTTTGAGTACCAATTCAAGTCTGCTGAATATACTCCTGTAATCCATCTAAAACTGATTAACTACTGGGGGGAGAACTAGATTGTTTAATCTGATGCTCCATCCCTTTACATCCAATGTGAAAGAAATTCCTTCCCCTGATGTTTGAGTGGTGTTTATGTCATGGATAATAAGTGTATGATTTCTTCCAAAATTATTTAGCTTATTCATCCCCCTTTCATTTAATCAGTTGCAACTTGCTTCAACACCTCCAGAGTGACCTGTAGCTATGCAAACGGGAGTGTACATACGTACATTCTCCAGCCAAAGAACAATTAAAACAATCTGTAGAACTATACATCATATTTCTCCAGACCTTATGTGTCTACCTATCTTCGAACAAAGAAAGAGAAGCAGAAACAGACCTTCACGTTCTGTACTAGAAGTACTTGCATCTTCTTTCCACAAAGAAAAATGTTGATCTATTTTTATGTACATATAAAATCCCTGTGCCTCCACTATTCATTTTGGTTACAAAAGAGACATAGGGCAGTATGGCCAAATTTCATATAAACTCCAGAAACTGAAATTAAAAGAAATTAGAAAAGATGGCCGCAGTCAGTAGGCATGCTGCTAATATAAAGAAACAGTAGCCCTACATTGCTACAGCTGGAAAGATTCTGTAAAACAGTTTTCAGATCTTACCCTGATGGCCCTTCAGCCAGGACCTAAAGTCTGGCCTTTGTTCTACAAGTCAGCAGAAACGCAGCAAGATGCATAAATATTTGTCAAAATATTTTACCGCATTTAAATCAAAAATCCAGGTGAAGGTAAGAAAATTACAAAACTTGGGCATGGAAAAAAGCAGAAAAAGAGAGAAAGAGAGGGAGGGGAGAGGGAGGAAGGGAGAGAGGGAGGGAGGCAGGGAGAGAGAGAGAATAATAATAGTGATTTCTGATATAGGTATTTCTTGACTTGCCAATTGGAACCAGAATTTCCATTACTAAGCAATGCAGTCATAAAGCATGACTACATCGCTTGGCAGTGGCAATCACTGCAATCCCAGTTGCCTTTCCTATAGTCATTAGACAAGGCAACTTTCTAACCAAAGTCAGTGGGGGAGCCAGCAGAAAAATGCAAGTCCCAGGTCAGCAAACAATGTGGCTGGAGAGGGAGGGAGGAATGGGGATGGGTGCAAGAGAGAGTGAATGAAACTGCAAACAGATGCATGACATGCATGGTTTGGGGAGGGTACAAAGGAGGATTAGCTCCCTGATCGTGATCACATGACCATGGGGAAGCTGGGATAGCCAGAACTCTAAAGGACCGATTATAGCCACCATTTGCAAAGCACTTCATAATTTCAAATGGTTATAGATTGAGGACTACCTGTAGATACTTGGTATCTATCAGTTCATAGAATAATCAAACCGACACGACCTGTTGCAAAGAGAACTTCTATTAAATATTAATATTTATTTAGCAAGGAGAAAGGTTAAATGCATATAAACATTCACTCAACTGAGTAATTAAAAAAAACTTCTTGAATTCCTATAAACCAACAGAGTGATAAAATTGTAGGAATCCTGCTTATTCAGACATGATAAATGGGATCATGACAACTTGTATGTCTTTAACTTCTCAAGTTTATTTAGCCCTTCAAGTATTTCATTGGCACAAACATCAGTGAATTTGAGTGTCAATGTTTAAGGGTGACACAAAGTACAGGCTTGTGTGATACAAGCCAAAAGCAACCTCAGACAT
Source organism: Naja naja (assembly GCA_009733165.1). NCBI lineage: Eukaryota > Metazoa > Chordata > Lepidosauria > Squamata > Elapidae > Naja > Naja naja. The sequence continues at coordinate 18,463,330 of CM019153.1, read as the reverse complement.
GCATTGTAGGTTGTCAAAACAAGACCTTGGTTTATATAGTTCCAAACAAAATGAAAAGAGCAACAGATGCTTATTCAACTTTAGAGTCAGACTTTGTACAAGTCTTTAAAAGTAAATTGTTTCACTTATATGTTACTCCTATCTGAGAGTTGTAAGCAGCTTTCATGCCCTAATAAGATTAAAAAATCAATATAAACAATATAACAATTTAGAGTTACAGAAATGCTGGGTCAATCCTGAACAATCAAGGCATCAAACCCAAGACAACTTTGCATATATAATAATAAGTATAATAATAAACTATACATTTCCTGTACAACTACAATTCCTTCCTAACACTCTTAACATACAGACACACAGAGCACAAACAGTTATATAGAAGCATTTCACGAGGTGTAGCAGCTTTGCCCTTCCCATTTGTTTATAAATCAAGATTGGACCAACAGAATTCTGTATACTACCTACCTGATTTTTTTCAAGCTAATATATAATCCCAAGATGATATGTGAATCTGATTATAAGAAGAATTTGCTGGATGGTATGTTTGTAGAAGCACAAATCTAATCATAACAACAGTATGCATAAGGAATTGCATGGGGGAGGGAGATATTACACTACAGAAATATTATAGCATTTGTTTGATAGAAATAGTTAAGATAGCAGTGCCCCATTTCATGTCCTATAAATCTGATTCAAGCCAGGATTTCTTTGGTTGACCTTTAATAGTAAAGCTTTTAAGGTCAACTAGACACCAATTGGTTAATTACAACAATGTAATGCATGTTTTTGTTTGTTATGAAACATGCATGTTTTTGTTTGTTATGGAAATAAAATGCAAGGAAACCCTCAAAATTGTTGAGATTCTATTTGCAGCCAGAAATCACCTAACCAAAGTTGTTGTTTGCATTTCTATTGAAGTTTCCATTGGCAGAATGGCAGGTAAATAAAGAACTGAAGCTTACTTAAAAGCTGCGTTTCTTTAGCTGCCACTTACGTCATCAAAAATCTGCCCATAAATCCATTTTATTCATTTAATTAAGGTAAGGGCTGCTTTTCCTCTACATTGGTAGTGAACATTTCTTCTGTTGCGACAACATGACAGAATAAAGAGAGTTGCCCTACTGCAATGGCTGCAGGATTTCTATCTGAATATTAAGTAGAACAAGAAAGAGAGCAAACCTCACTCCAAAATAACCAGCACCTTTTCTACAATTATATTGAAGCACATAAATAAATAGTAAATTAAAAATCATCAGGTTTGGAAATGCTACCTATATAAGAAGACAAAGAAAGGTCAAAAAGATAAGGAACTCTGGAGGCACAGTGGTTAGAAAGCAGTGTTGCAGGCAAACTTTGCCCACAGCCTGGAGTTCGAACTTGACAGGCTCAAGGTTGACTTAGCCTTCCATCCTTCCGAGGTCAGTAAAATGACCCAGATTGTTGGAGGCAATATGCTGACATTGTAAACTGCTCAGAAAGTGCTGTAAAGCACTATGGGGCAATATATAAGTATAAGTGCTGTAGATATTGCCAAGTGCTAAACAGCTTATTTGAATTGTTTGTTTCTTCCTGGAGGGTCATTGAATTCTTGAGAATTCCTAAATCGTAGAGTCTACAAAACATCCCCATAATTAGAGTAAATTGTACCCATAAGGGAATCTCCCAGAGAATATTCATAGGATCAGAGAACAGATCAGCACCTTTACCTGAGGAGCTCAGTATATATATTAGGTCTGTTCCAAAATGCCTAGAAATCATTTTCTTAAGTTATAGTTAAAAGAGCTTCAAGAAGCCTCTTAAGGAATCTAGCAATTGTGCAACAGATTTCATATTGAATTCACCTGAAAGCCAATCAGACTTTAGCTTTGACAATAATTTGCTTTGCTTTGCTTTACTGCAGTTAACATTTGCTTAGGTTAAATGAAAGAAAGATGACCTTTCTAAGTAGTACAGGTAGTCATCATTTACCAACAGTAATTATGACTAGGAACTCAGTCACTAGGCTACAAGGTCATGAAGGCATGGTCATCAAATGACCATGCCAACTTAACAATGGCAGTTTGGGCAGTTCCAGTTGCCATTGTTAGGTGAATCCTACATGATTGCAATATCTCGTGGTCATGTGACCACAAGCTCCTGTCAGTGTTCCAATTAGCTTTGCTTGTCAGAAGCTGATAAAAGTGTTGAATGAGTAGATGTGACAGGAGGGTTATCTTATCTGCAAGCAAGAACTCAACATTTTCATTTACAACAAAAAGCAGAGAATCCAGCAGGAGGAATGTTAATTCTTGGCACCCACTGGATATCTACTGGGCCAATTCAGCTTCTTGATCTTTTTAGAAAATAACCTGGTGCAACATTTAGAATAATGCTGGATATCTTGGTTATTTAAGTTTCCAACAATATGGGCCAAATAGCTGTTTGTAGGAAACAGTAGAAAATTTCAGGTCTAGGATAACTCGCCACAGACAGCTCACCGCAGAACAGACAACTTGCTCCAGGCCAATTTAATGCTATATAGTAATCGTTTCATTCAGTTACTTTTATTATTGGTGACCATGTTTTCATCTAAATTATTGTAACTACTGTACTCATGAATTGACTTTCTTTTTTTTATTATTGGCCATGGTTGAATTAAGTAATTTCACTTCTGTATTTGCTGAATTGTCAAGTTGTCCTACGGCAAGTTGACCATGGCAACTAGCTGTAGCAAATTGTCCCGTTCTGCTCCTCCAATACTCTGTTCCCTATCCCCATGCTACTCACCTGGCTTGGCATTCTCTTCTCCTTCCCATCAGTGCAGATTCCATGGCCACTCCGCCTTCTCAATTTTTGTTCATTTGGTTTTTATATGTTGTTTTTTCACTGATTGTGAGAGAGGTTTTTCCACTTGGGGAATGTTTCCTGAAAGGTCTTTTTCAGAGACTCTTCTGAAAATCTCAGGGTTTCAAAAATCATGATGATATTTTCTTTCTGTGCTTTACCAACAGAAGGCTTCCTTATCACCTCTAGATTTTGAAAAGTAAAAGAAAGATACATATAAATGCTGCCAGCATTTCAACAGACGTCTCTGTTTAAAATGTTTGAAGAAAGAAGGAGGGAAATCCTGCCATTCATGGGAAGAGTAGGGGAAAGGCTAGCTTTAATATTTTCCATCTCCTTTCTTTTAATATTGTTGCCAAAATAATTTAAGATTAAAACAAATATGCACTTCACTCACTTGGTCACTGATGAAAAAAATTAATCAGCAATTAACTTTTGATTCAAATATTTTCCATAGTTCAGTGGTTTTCCTTTTTATAGGCAGCACAGATATGTAGACTATTTATTTACCTAAAATGAAGACGGTGAAGGAAAGAATTGCATAGGGCTACAACATATGGCTACTGAAACTATGTTGAAAAAAATATAGTCATACTCTGGATGGCAGCAAAATATTAGAGTACTCTAACTCTTTGCTGCAATCTAGTGGTCATGCAGATTTTTGCAATCTGTTAATGATAGCCTGCTTATTACGGTATAAATGGCCAGAAAACTCATACACATATCTTATTTTGTGGTAGTAATCCTGTAAATCAACAAAATATAAATTTTTAATATTTGTTTTAATTAATTTTAAATTTTATATAATTGATTAGGCTTGTATTCGTTTAATGCTTTTTTACTGTAATTTTGTATTGGGTTTCTTTTATTGTTCGCCGCCCTGAGTCCTTAGGGAGAGAGGGCGGCATACAAGTCTAATAAAATAAATAATAATAATAATAATTGCACAAGTTGAATGCTTGAATGAATGTGGGGAAATGTTTTTTTAATACTCCAAATATTTTTTGATTTCACAATTTGTCCCTCATAATTTGCTATATTTTTTATAATAAATATTTCCCTTTTACTATTACCATCCCCACAATGACCAAGTAGTTAAAAGAAGTATTATTTGTTGAAATAAGTTTTGAAGATAGCTATCTTGTATGTACCTGATTTTACATTGACATCTACATTGACAGCTATTTTACATTGAGTTTAGTTATAACAGAATTATTTGCTCTCCTTATTTCAGAGAGCAAGATGAACTGGAAGTAGATGGTTTGGAAAATGAAAATTTTCAAATTAAGTTGTCTCTGTCATATCTGGAAGCTTCTCTGTTTTCCTTTTAAAATCCAATTAGTTGTACTGGTGGTTACTATCATGGTCCTAAATCAGTCCCATGAGAACAATTGCATCAGTTAAGAACAGAAAGCAAATTACCACTACAAGTGTTTTTTTTTAAAGAAGGCTTGACATTAATCGTAGCTTTTCTCTTAGAAGGGAAATAAAAAAGTAGATGTAGGTTTCTATGCAACATCATGTTTACTTGTGCTAAAGGGAGAAAACGAAGACCTCCCCACCTAGACAGATTAGGGTGTGTCAGATAATTTAGCCAGACTGATGGCAGTTCATCATTGTTATTTGTTTGACGTGGAAAATTTAAAACTCATTGGCACTACCAACGAGTTTTAAATTACCCTTCTTCCCATCTCACAACAATAAGTAACTAACTGGAAAACAAAAGGCCCAAATAGGACTTTGGAGATTCTGCTTTATGGGAAGAATCTGAAACTAATATTATTCTAAGTATACTTCTTTTCAGTTTCATCATGAAACCTGACTAAGGTTGTACATGCTAGCCCAAAGCCTTTCTCAGTTTCCTTCTTTTCTGGGTGGGGTCCAGGTAGTCTCACAGTCTTAGACTAGAAAGTAATTACTCTGAAGTTCCCTGGAGGCTTCTATCCTCAGTTAGCAAGGTAGGGCCTCAAAACTCAAAGCTTATTACAAGGTGTTTGTAATCATAAATATTTGCATATGCATTACAATACCCTTTCCTAAGTGTTCACTCTGGGGCTTCCCTATTATTATTATTTCTAGATGGGTCAGGTAGGTTCTCATAGAAAGGAGGGTTATTTTCTCAGAGGTGGCAACTGCTTTAATATACTGCAAAGGTGGATATTACAGAATGAAAATGAGCAGCTCTTACCTTTTCGCTGTTGAGTGTGAGCGTTACTCCTGAGTTTTTAACCTTGGTTTTGGCCTTAGATCAACCCTGACTGCTCTTTAGAAAGCCAGATCCTGAAGATGAAACTCAAATACTTTGGCCACCTAATGAGAAGGAAGGACTCACTGGAGAAGAGCCCAATGCTGGGAAAGATTGAGGGCAATAGAAGAAGGGGATGACAGAGAATGAGGTGGCTGGATGGAGTCACTGAAGCAGTTGGCGTGAGCTTAAATGGACTCCAGAGGATGGAAGAGGACAGGAAGGCCTGGAGGAATGTTGTCCATGGGTTCACGATGGGTTGAACATGACTTCGCAGCTAACAACAACAAAAACCTTTCTGAACAAATCTGTATCATCCGTTAACTAAATTAAATAACATTATCTGCATGAAGTTTTAATTATTAGAACCTTTCCAGAATTCCAATTCTCTTGCATAGATATTATTTGATACGTTCTTTTATGCTTCCACTTGAGCATTACCTCAGTTTTATAGAACTTAGAAGATAACTGAAAGCCAACTTTTTTGGAGGGGTTCACCGTTACTTTTCCAAATAAGCAAAATACTTGATCTCTGATATCATGGATGTTGCTAGCAAATCAGAAAACTGCTTGACAGCTAAATCCACCTTCTGAATGACTCTGTAGTATAAAGATAAAGATGCTAACTAGTGTAGTTAAGCCATCGCATAAAAGGGAAGAGGTACTTTTGGAAAACAAAATAGGATTTTAATACATGCTTCTCAGGATGGGGCCAGTGCTTTAGACAGCAGTGTCATCTGTATTTATCAGATTCATAGATCATTATTTTTTGCACATAAACAACACCCCAAAAGTCCTTAATGTATCAGATAACTTGTTGATAAAAATGAGCTAGCAATTAATATGTTTCATATTAACATCCAGCATCCATTCAAGAAAAAGAAAATATTTGGTGTTTTTTTAAAAAACAAAAAGATTATATACTTCCCTCTTCAAATACTTTAAATGGTAATCAAAGTAATTGTCATCATACTGATTAACTGTCCATATTATTCATCTCTAAATACTGCAAATGCAATGCCTACAGCAATCTGCTTTATCCATTATCCTATAATATATTGGGACTATACCCCTACTATCTCGAGTCTTTGGTAGCTAGAAAATCCTAGAACTTTAGTCTCAATACACCTTGTAGGCACCAGGTTGCCACAACTTATACAGCAGATGTGTTTGTTCCTCAACTCAGTGACTCCAAAATGATGACATTTGTGTTGTGATCTATTTATGTTGCAATGTTACATATAAAGTTATTTGGCACTTTTCTTTACACACAGACACAAACATGGATACCCACAACTTAGAGGTGCAAAGGTGGACTAAGCAGTCAACTGGCCATTTTTTGCAGCTTTTATTTGGGCCCAAATAATATGATCAATTTTAATTTTGTTAATGAGAGTTTAAGAAGCAATACATTTCACTTTGAAATACCCTGAAGATTCCAAATCGAAGCCCTGGTCCCTGGCCCCTTTTGTTTTTGAAAGCTGTTCAAAGCTAGTAATCTAACCCCATGATGGCGAACCTATGGCACGTATGCCAGAAGTGGCATGTAGAGCCATCTTCGCCAGCACACGAGCTGTTGCCCTGGACCAGGTCCACTGTGCATGCATGCCTGCCGCCTGCCCACCAACTGATTGTCGGGTAACTGCCATGCATGCACGGGGGCGGGGGCACACAGGAGATGCATACACATGCACAGAAAGGCACAGGGCACACGGGGTCACGTGTGCATGCGCAGAAACGTGACATGCAGAGACGTGCAGTGTGCATGCTGGGGGTTGTGCACACACGCGCAGGAGGTGTGGGGGCCCCGCGTGCATTGCCTTATGGATGTTGGCACGCATGCACACTTTTGTCATGCGATGAGCGAAAGGTTAGCCATCACTGATCTAACCCTAATTCTCTCCCCTTGCTATCCAGTGCAAATTCCTCTAATTTGCAAAATTTGCAAAAACAAAAATAACTCAGAAATGCAAATGTATATTTATTTTCCATGTAAGCCATATCTTTATTCTATTTAGTTCATTGCTTAATGTGCTATTTCTCTACTGCTACTTTTTCCACTGCAGTAGATAGTAGATTGATACCTGGATCACTATAATTGATACCCGTTTCAACAGCAATAAAACAAATGTGGAGCATTTGGACAGTGTGGTAGAAAATCCGAGCTTAGCCAGCCATAAAACACCATTTACGTTCAACCTGAGCAAGTACATAATCCACCACAGATCTTCCATAGCAGATAAAAGATTATTAAATGTACTATAGTCTTCAATGAAACCTCATTTCATTTTCTTTGATATCTTCCCATTTCTGTGGAGTATGAACAGAAAAAGAGCACATGCAGCACAAGAGAAAGCTCGGGAAGCTGCAGTTCATTAAAGGGCATTTGGAGCACTCTAATAAGTATGGATCTCCTTGCAGGTCCGTAAGTCTTATGCCTAAATGTTTTGGATTGAGATGTTAGCCATGAAAAAAATTAAGGATTTTAAGATATGTAATATAATAATGGGAAGATTATGAGACACGGTGGTGCAGTGGTTAGAGTGCAGTACTGCAGGGTACTTCTGCTGATTGCCGTCTGCTTGCAATTTGACAGATCAAATCTCACCAGGCTCAAGGTTGACTCAGCCTTCCATCCTTCTGAGGTGAGTAAAATGAGAACCCAGATTGTTGGGGAAAAGAGGCTGACTCTGTAAACCACTTAGATAGGGTTGTAAAGCACTATAAAGCGGTATATAAATCTAAGCGCTATTGGTATTTAGTGAGTGACACCATGTAGCCAATATTGACTGCTCTTGGAAGTTTAGAAAGATTGACCTGTTTAGTACTTGATTAGAAAACTTGGGAATTCTAGCTGTTGACTGGGAAACTAAAAAAAAAATCTAAAAGAAGATAATAGCAAATCATGTCCACAACTATGTCAACGAAACTGCACAAAAACAATCACCATGAATATCTTTGCCAATTTACTGTGCATAGGGAGTCATAATCTGTGCATGAAGCTCCAGGCACCAGAGCTTTCACCAAAAAAGTGTCTTAGTCTTTCCTGTGTGACTATATACAAGAAACGACTTGCATGCAATGCTCCACCCAGTAGTTCAGTCAGAAGAAAAGCTGTTTGAACCTGGTGGGTGCTTAACTTTTTAAATGTTGTTAACAAATCATTTATTATTATTAAACAATTTACAGCTTCTGACTCTACATTGTCCTATATCCTCCTACTCAGTAGGGTGACTCTATCATGGAGTTTCTATTAATTATGCTTTCCAGCTGCCTTTATTTGTCAGTTTAAAGTAACCGACACTCAGAAATAGGCTCAACCAGCAGGGTACCACTTTACCATTGCTCAGCTTACAGGATGGAAGCCATTATTGTATTAGTTTCCAGTATCTATTATTATTAGATTAACATAGGCATAATTGAGTCATATGTAAGTTTTTCACAACTCCATACATATTGGTGGAAGAGTTAAATACAGACTGTAATTTCAATCCCTGAAGCATTCTTAACTTTGCCTAAATTTTCCTACACATGTAACTTTTAGGTAGAGATAAGGAAAGGACAAGTGGGAGAAGAAAATCTGAAGATATAAACTGAATTTCTTCTGTTTAAACAAAATGTACAAAATGAAGTACTTGAAGGTGGATCCAGTTGAAGATCTATCTATCTCTGTGTCTCATTGCCTCAACTCTGACAAGAATTAAATTGTAAGGGCAAGTCTTCACACAAATTGTTGTGTATGTACTGATGACAGTAATGTTGGTAGTGATGGGGATGATGTCAGAGTTTTCAAAAGCACCTCAAACAAGTCATCCTTGTCAGTGTCAATAGAGTTCAATATGAATTGTGCTCTTAAAGTCTATTAAAATCTTTTGGAAGTTCCAGTGAAGGAAGTGGGTAGGACATGAGTATTTCTTTTATTTCATTTAGCAAATGCCTGAAAGTTTAATTTTGTGTGTAGGAGGTAGATCATATATCATTTAATATTGTTGAAATTTTTTGGAGAAGACTGAAAAGATCTGATCAAATGATCTGGTTATCGGGAGCAGCCCCAAAGATAACTTGAAAGGCTCAAGTGATCCTTCATACCTCACTATAACAGATATGCTAGGAAAAATCCTCAATGAAAGGAAACATCTTTCCATAAAATGCGTCCATAAAAATGATCTAATACCTCAAGAAATGGTGACCTTGCAACATTTCATAGCCTAATTTTCAGAAGGTAATAGGGATTTTACAGCAGCAGTATATAGTAAAATGCTGTTTATACCAGTTATCATAGTGACACCCAACAGTGTTAAATACCAGTCAAGCAGCTGTAGCAGATAGCAAGTCCATTGTGTCTGGAATAAAGATAATGTAGTGGTATCCAAAGATAATGTAGTGGTATCCATAGCAATTACTGAGGGCTCATTTCTATGCAGCAAGTGAGAGAAAACATTTGTGAACTTTGGTTAGATTTTAATTTCAACAGCCAGAGAGAGAGGGGAGGGAAGGAGATTTCTTTTGATACTCCTTTTCTTAAGTGGAGATAGTTCATATCAAACTGCAGCCAGACAGCCATGTTCATCATAGTCATATTTGAAATAAAAATCAGAGGCTTTTTAAGGCTGCAGAAATTCATATAGCTGTATTTACTATCACACTTTGCTATGGGTGTGTGCTAATGGAATTGCTGGAGTTTGCAGGTGTTAAGTCATGGGTAAGACAAGATACGGGAAGCTCCAATCAACTAACTTCTTTATTTCGTTCTTACACAACTGAGAACTGCAGCTGCGGCAGCTCCTTTTACAGCAGAGCTGGCCGTGGCTTCAACCAGTGATGGCTGTTCAAACTCCCGCCGTCGCGAATCAACCAACCAGAGGTGAGTATGCTAATATCTAACAACCCTCCCCATCTGGTCCAGTCCACCCAATCCTGTCCTGCCTAGTGTACGTAGTTGTGCAAGTAGGCGGGGCTTTTATGGGCGCGATTGGACCTGCGCAGCTCAGTCGCTGGCTGGTCTTTGAGCTGTTTGGTTGGACTTATTGTTTCTCCTGTCCTCCCCATTGGAACCTTCTGGCTGGGGCAGCCATTTTGTCTCCACTAGAGGCCCCCCTTTCAATTTCTCTGTGGGCTCCTTCCTGCCTGGCCATGCTGTCCTGCCTTTGGGATTCAGGTAGGTGCCTGCTTTTTCCGTTCGGTGCTATTATTAATTGTTGAGGTTGTGTCTCGTTAGCTGTCAGGGCCTGTTCTGTGTGTTTTCTTGTTTGTGAGGGGTCTCCCCCCTCCTCTCTGATCGTGTTGCATCTGTGTGAAAGGTCTCCCCCTTCTCTCTGTTCATGTCTGGGGGCCCCCTAGTCCTTCGGCCCCTTAGTTGGTCTATATGTATCCTCCAATTATGCCCATCTATTGTATCTACCCTGAAAGAGCAGGGCCTGGTTACCTGGGCCACCCTCGTGGGTATCCATAAGGGTTCCCCTGTTAGGTTTTTTGCGTACACTGGGTCGCCCGTTTGAAATATCCAGCATTTGCTGGGTGAGTCTACTGGTTTGTCTGGGTTATATGGGGGTAGTCTGTCTAGGGGTGATCTCAGCTTCCTCCCCATTAGTAGTTCGGCGGGGCTTTTACTAGTTGTTGCACTGGGTGTTATGTGCTGTATGCTTAACAGCTTGTCTATTTTAGCTTGTGTGTTGCCAGGCCATAGCTTTTGGAGAGTTTCCTTTATGTAATGTACCATTTGTTCTGCTTGCCCATTCGTAGAGGGGTGACCCGGTGCTGTTAAAATGTGCCACATCCCGTTTTGCGCTAGGAACCCCTCAAATTGGGTAGCCGTGAACTAGGACCCATTGTCGGATACAGTTATGTCTGGTAGGTCGTGCATTGCGAATAATTTTCTAAGGTATCTAATTATGGCCTCTGTTGTGATAGACTGCATGACACTGACTTCCAGCCATTTAGAATATGCGTCCACTACTATTAAAAATGTGTGCCCCTTTACTGGACCTGCAAAATCGATATGTACCCTTGATCACAGTCCCCTTGGTGTTTCCCACTCATAGTTGGGTGCTGTGGGAGGTGCTGGCCTGGACTCCTGGCAGGCCTTGCAGGTTGACACCCAGGCCTCTATCTCTTTATCCATCTCAGGCCACCATACATAGCTCCTTGCCAGGGACTTCATTTTTACTATTGCTGGGTGTCCAGCATGCAACATTCCCATTATGCTCTCCCTTAGGCTCTCGGAGATTATCACCCGATCTCCCCACAGTACGCACCCTTTCAGTATTGATAGTTCCTTCTGTCTGTTTCTGAATGGTTTAGTCTCTTCAGCTGCCTCCATGTCTGGCCATCCCCTCCCTACCCAGTTCAATATTCGTGCCAGAGTCTTGTCTTTAGTGGTTGCTCTCACGATGTCTGTCACTGTTGCTGGCACTTCCTCAAGAGTCTATCAGGAACGTGGATGTGGCTGGTGCCGGGTCTTCGTCCAGGTTGGGTAGGGACACTGACTGAGTGAGTTGGCATGGTCAATGTTTTTTCCTGGTCTGTAGATTAAGTTGTAATTGTAGGCAGCTAGGAATTCTGTCCAACGTGTCACTCTGGGCAACAGGATGTTCGGTGTGGCTCTATCTCCTGTGATGATTCCCAGTAATGGTTTGTGGTCAGTGACCAGGGTAAACTTTCTTCCATAAATGTATTCATGGAATCGCTTGATCCCAGTGACTGCGGCTAGCGCTTCTTTGTCGAGTTGACTATAATTCCTTTCCAGTTTGGACAATGTCTTTGAATAAAAGGCAATGGGGGCTTCTTTTCCATCCGGTAGTATGTGGCTGATGATTGCACCAACCCCGAATAGTGATGCGTCGCAGGTTAGGATTAATGGTAAGGTCTCGCTGTACTGGATTAGTACATGGTCTGATATGATTATGTTTTTTATTCCTTGGAATGCTGTTTCTTCTTTTTGCCCCCAGGCCCAGGCTGACTTCTTGTCAAGGAGTCTGTGGAATGGCTCCCCCTCTGTTGCCTTCTGTGGTAAAAATATATTGTAAAAGTTAATGAGGGCAAGGAAGTCTTGCAAGTCTGTTTTGTTTGTTGGCCTGGGGGCTTCCTTGATTGCCTTAATTTTACTGTCCGTGGGGTAGATCCCTTTGCTGTCTATTAGATAGCCAGGAATTCTACCCTGTTGGCTGCTAGTTGGCATTTTTCCTTTTTTCCTTTTAGCCCCACCTCTTTGAATCAGCTTAAGACTTCCCTTAGGCATTTTTGTAATTGTCCTTTGTCCTCTGCTGATATGAGGACATCGTCAAAATAAGGCACCACCCCTTTAATTCCTTGTAATAGGCATTCCATGAGGCTCTGGAATAGCCCCGGGGCAACGCTGACCCCAAATTGTAGGGACTTGCATTTGAAAGCTCCTCGGTGTGTTACGATTGTCTCGGCTTCTACTGTCTCAGCATCTATTGGCAATTGCTGGTAGGCTTGCGCAAGGTCGAGCTTTGCGAAAATCTTTCCCCGCCCCAGGGAATGTAAGAGATGCTGCACCACTGGGATGGGGGACGGGCTCTGTTGTAGGGTGTGATTCAGGGTAGCCTTATAGTCAGCACAGATATTCACAGACCCATCTGGCTTTACTGGTGTGATGATGTGGGTTTCCCATTTGGTGTGGTCGATGGGTTCTAGGATCCCTTGGGCGATGAGCTTGTTTAACTGCTCATCTATTTTAGGTTTAAGTGCGAAAGGGACCCGCCTCACCTTTAATCTGATAGGGGCTACTGTTGGGTCTAGGTTAAATGAGATAGGGGACCCCGAGTACTTGCCCAATTTTCCGTCAAACACGTCCCGGAATTCCTCCATCAGATTGTCTTCCCATTCGCTTTCAGTGATGCTGTGTATTCTGCTGACTTCGATTCCCAATGGTTTAAACCATTCTTTTTTTTTAATTCATATTTATATGCCACCCTTCTCCAGAGACTCAGGGTGGCTTACAATTTTGGAGCACAGCCCAATGCGCTCAGCAACAGCCTTCATTCCATTGTATGTGCCTGCTTATTACTAAGCAGCATTTTTACAAAGTCAGCTTATTGCCCCCAACAATCTTGGGTCCTCAATTTACCTAATAAAATAAATAATAGTCTAATAAAATAAATAATACCTACCCCGAGAGAATGGAAGGCTGAGTGAGCCTGGTGGGATTCGAGCCTGCACTAATTGCAGGCAGCTGGAACTTAAGTGCTAGGCATTTAACAGCCTGCACCACCAAGGCTCGAGCCCCAGTAAGCTAGGCCAGTCCCAGTTGACCACGGTTAATGGCAGGATTCAGGATATTTCTTGAAAGTCACTCAGAATTTTCCTATTCCTATGTTGGGAATCTTGTTTTCTTGGCAGTCTTTTAGGGTTAGTCTCTGTTTGTTCAGCTGGTCTTTGGTTAGGCTTGTTTGATGGTGTCCCAGGATACCATCAATAGGTAGGACCCGGAATCCACTTCCATCCGGCATTCCTTACTCTCTATGGTGACTTTCACATGGACCTTCCTAGCGTTTGTCATGCTGGAATGTCCCACCATCACTGTTTGGTGCGTTTCACTTCTGGCGGTGGCCAACTCGTTCCTCCGGCTCTGGCTGAATTGGTTCCATCGGCTCTCGGGTTGGTTTTCTTGGCTTTGTGGAGGTGTGCTCTGTCTTTGTCTCCTGGTGTTGGGTTTGGATGCTCGGCATGCCCTCGTGATGTGCCCTCGCTGCTCGCATCATTGGCAGATAGCATTGCAGAAATGGCATTCTGACCAGGGGTGGTTTCCCTCACATCCTGCACACCAAAAGTCCTTTCTCTTTCCCTCTCAACTTCTCTGGCTCCTTTTGGAATGGAGTTGGTTCACTTCCTCATCGTCTTCCGATTCTGACTCAAATTCGAGGTCCTCGTGGTGGATGGCGGAAGCTTCCTTCAATGGGGGCTGAAGTGTCTTGTTCATTTTCCTCATGCTGCGGCAGATTTCAGGGACCTTTTTATGGCCGATGCTTCTTCAATTGCCTCTTTTAGTGTTATTTTGGGCTTTGTCAGGAGTCGGCTCTGTAGTTTCAGGTCCCGGAGTCCTAGGACTACGCGATCCCTCATCGCCTCATCCACGTTCAAGAACTCGCATGCCCCGGCGATGTCCCTCAGCCTTGCAATGAAATCGTTGATGGTGTCTCCGTCCTTTTGGTCTCTCCAGTAGAATTCGTGCCTCTTGTTTAGACAGGACACTGGAGGAGTGTAGTGGGCCCTCAGAATTCTCTCCAAGTCCAGCCAGGCCATCGTCTTTACATCGCTGGGTGGCGAGAGAGCTTTGGCCATTTTGAAAATGGCGGGCCCACAATGCGTGAGGAAAACAGCTTGTTTCCTCTGCTCTGAAATGTTCATCAGGAACATGTGGAATCGATTGACATACGATTCCCAGTCCTCAGTTGTCGGATCAAACAGTGTAGGTGGCGTGTTGATTCCAGCCATCGTGCAGTTCTTTGTCCAGTTCAGCTGCCACGTGCTCGCTGGTCCTGTTGTCTCAGTATCCCATCCTCATTGCCAGTGTTAAGTCGTGGGTAAGACAAGACACGGGAAGCTCTGATCGACTAACTTCTTTATTTCATTCTTACAGAACTGAGATCTGCAGCCGCGGCAGCTCCTTTTACAGCAGAGCTGGCTGCGGCTTCAACCAGTGATGGCTCTTCAAACTCCCGCCATCGCAAATCAACCAACCTGAGGTGAGTATGCTAATATCTAACATCAGGAAACTAATAGAAACAATGATTAAGGTGGCAGAAACATAATAGAAGGGAGATTTATTATTTGTTTGATTGATTGATTGATTTTTATAGCCGCCCATTTCAATAAATGACTCTGGGCAGCTTACAACTACATAAAGTGAGTAGGCAAAGATAGTCCAAGAACATACGTTCCATGAGTGCATGCCTACCAAGTGGTGGGATTCAAATTTTTTCACTACCAGTTCTGTGGGTGTGGCTTAGTGGGCGTGGCAGGGGAAGGATACTGTAAAATCTCCAGTCAGAGGTAGTATTTGCCGGTTCTCCGAACTACTCAAAATTTCTGCTACAGGTTCTCCAGAACTGGTCAGAACCTGCTGAATACCACCTCTGCTGCCAACAAAGGCTAAAGGAATCTTCTGAAGAGTAGAATCTCCTAGACTAGAGAAAGAGCAGAGCACCTGACAAAAAGGGTTAGGGTAAGAGTGAATCCTTCACTGCCCCTTGTGGTCAGTAAATGATGACATGGTGCAGAATATAAAATTGGATTCCCAGCTGCATCAGGAAACATGGTAGCAGGAACTTTCATGGCTGTTTTGGGTTCCTATTCCCTACATTCCTGATTTAAAACTTGATTTTCTGACATTTTATATGATTATACATGATCCTGATACAATGAATCATAAGTTACTTTCTTTTATGAACATATCTCCAACAGATCCTCTATTTGGTGCCTTAGTACGATAGCCATGGTGATCGTTCCTGATTAGTCATAAGAGACCTTATTTGCAGAAAACACACCAATAAAGATTTAAAAAGCAACCATTCCAAGAATTTAAATGTATGGTACAAATGGAGATTGAACTACAACATATAAAATTATCTTTTTTATTAACGAAACTCCATTTCACTTTTTGACTCAAATGCATATTTTGCAGAAAGCAAATAGTTGGGGCATTGAGACAGATTGGGCCATGCTGGCTGGGGAATTTTGGGAATTAAACTCCACCCTCAAGATCGCAAGGACTGAGGAACACTGAGTTAAGGTATCTATGTATGTGAGAAAAATAAAAGATTCAGGTCTAAAGAGATATGTTCACAGGTGCAAAGATGCTCAGAGTAAATATTTAAAAGTAATGTACATTATTTAAAAATATAGGCTGCACTTATGGTAACAGTAGTTGAAAACCTGCACACCTTACTACTTTGATTCTATGAGATCACAATAATTTTGCAACCAAAAGTTACAAAGTCTGACCTAGAACAGAAACTAAATTGTATTGAATGTAAGTTCATTTGCTAAAGTTAAATTGCTAACAGAATTTCTGCTTGTTTAATATTGGTCACTTCAGTTTGATTAAGAGGTGTAATTTAAATAGCAATTTTTGAATATCCATGGAGGCCAAGTCTAAAAGTTTTGGGAGAGGGTTCAAGTTTATACTGCTGGTTTGAGAGGGGGTTTTTTTGTCTGGAATTAGGCACAAATATTAATAAGAAAATCAAACAATAGGTAGCAACGGAGTTGGGTTTTTTTTTTAATTGTACACATAATTTTTTAAGAAAAACTTTAGAAAGTATAAATCAAGAATAACTTAAAGCAGATGCTTAAATGTTTGCTTCTTGAAATGATATACCAATCATATTAGCTATATATCCTGTGTCCTAATGACTCAGTAATAAATGACACAAAAGGTAAGAGCTTTTTTAAAAAGAATAACAACATTCTGCGTCAGTAGATTGCACTTCCTGCAACAATAAATGTCTGCTGATTCAGAGGCTGATTAGCCTTCTGCTTTTCCCATTAAATAAACTGCTGATATCAGAGCTTCCTGCCATTTTGATTTTTGAGTAACTCTGGATCTTACTAGTCCAAAACAAATTATAAAGTACTGTCATGTTATCCATCTATTATGATAAATTGCCTTTGGTCATTGTGGTGGGATCACATTACTTCCTCATCTTTGTGCTCTTTCTCTAGTCTAGTGTGATGCATTGTAACTCTCATTGTACCCTTTGACCCAAGAGGCCATGTTAGGTCAGTTGATGGGAGCTCCCATCCAGCTGTATGGCAAAGCCTTTCTGGCATCCATGTTGCTTAATATATATGCTAAAAAGTATTTCATCATACTTTCACAATGTATTTTATTAAACAAAGGTAGGAATATAAATATAAAAGAAAAAGTCTAAATTCTACAGGTCCCACTCCTTCCATGTAACGAGAAAACATTAATCACATTTGTTGGATATAAGTTCAAACATCAAATATGTGCACAATTACACAAAACACATTTCACACATAAAATAGTGTTTTTCCCCTATCCTTTATAGCAAAGGATTGCTTAGAAGTGATTAAAAAGGTCAAAATATGATCATGCATTTTATGGAAAGTCACTAATTAAGTTGGCTGCTATTTAAGTGCATATTAAACAAAACAAAAGTGGGTTTCTATTGTATTATTTTGAATTTTGTTTTAAAAATTGTTCTTTCTGTCTTATAGCCCTATGATTTCCTGAATGTAATTCCTCAAAGTATTAACCAGGTCTGATCCTATTTACCTTATTAAGATCAACCAAAGTCTGTTATCTGATGCGATTCTGGAACTCAAATTAAGAAGCGTATCATTTTTGATTATAATAAGGCATGATGGAAATAATAATTCATCAATTTTAAGATCTCTCAAGCTGCATAGTTAGCAGTGATGGGCTTTATTTGTGTAAAGCAATATAGCTGAAAAATTTCCTCAATTAGCTCAAGAAGTTCTCAGTTGATTCTTATTCTAAAAAGAAAAAATTACTTAGTACTGTAAGTTCTGTCTTTGGTCTCAGTCAAAGCTGTACTACTCCAGGGAGAAGGGTTATTGTTTTTATGGTAGTCGGTAATTCTAGTCAGACTTTCTATATCTTTTTAACAGTCCTTGACCTTTGATGAATCATGTTTGATGGCTCCATTGCCCAAACATTTCAACCAAGGACTGTTTGCAGAAGATCAGCCCAGACATAGGAAAGAGACAAGGAGGGGCAACAGTCACTTTTATCTAGAATCATTAAAGAAAAACCAAAACTCTAAATCTCCAGCTTTTATTGTTAAGAATCTTGGAGATTCCACAGCACATCTGCTAATGGACTGGCATCAATCTGGATATTCACAAGACTTGCAGTCTTGGGATGATATGATATTCCATATTTCATAAGTAATCGGAGATGTGCTCAAGATTGCTTCTCTGCTATGACTAATAATTTAACTGGAATTCCTGTTCCATTTTGTTCCTTTGAAAAAAATTGGAGGATGGAATTCCTTGCTTGGTTTTTATTAACTGTGGGGTTTTTTTAGTTGATTTTTTTTCTCCCACTTCAGACTGAGTGGTATGGCTAGGAGATGGAGGGAAAGAATAAAGTAACAGATACAGATATTTATATGCATTACTATTACTTTGTGTTGTGTTTTTAGAGTGTAAGCCTATAACTGATTTTTGGGGGAATGGGTTGGGCACCTGTCTGACTAAAAAACAGAATGAAAACATTGCATCTGACTTATGCAATAGCATTGCATTATTGAAAATAAAACAATGCGTTATTTTAAACGTTAATCATGTATTAGTGAGGAAACAAAAAAAATGGCAAATATTATGTTTGAGCTACCTTATTCCCATTTGTGCTCAATCAAGAAATGAAATATTTCAAGTATTGCAATATTGGCATGTAATTAAAAATGTACCTTCCCCCCAAAATTGGTGTGTGTGTGTGTGTGTGTGTGAGAGAGAGAGAGAGAGAGAGAGAGAGAGAGATTTTCTACTTTTTTAAATAAATAAGGCACCAACTTCAATTTTGCAAAATGCATTTTTCATTTCTAACATCAATGTCTATTGGTTAAAAAAGAAGTAATTAAAAGTTCACTATATATTTTTCTTTGTCATCATTTACTTTCTTTTATGCCACATCTTGACTGGAAAAATGTTCTGTTATTGAAATGCTTTGTTTTTCAAGCAGTGATTAAAAGGAACTCCTAGATATTTCTGAGAATCAAACCTGATGATTGCAATTCTGCCTCAAAGGAAGCTTTTAAGTGAAAAAGAGACACACAGACACACACACACAGCATCTTTCCTTATAACAGGAAAACACAAAGTATTTTTTCCCAGCCAATAATGATTTTATATCTACTGTGCATCCAAGAGTGATTACATTAATATAAGAGCAAACTGGAAATAATATAATCAACTATTTTTTAATTCCTTTAACCAGCACTGTCAACAGATCTGAAGCTTATGAATTGGCATGTATTAGATGTTACAAAATGTTTCTATTTTGTTCAGAGTAAATAAACTAAAGATTCCCAGTCTTGTTTTTCCTGCTGTGAGTAGCACTTAGCAATAATACTTAGACTTATATACCGCTTCACAGTGCTTTACAGACCTCTCTAAGTGTTTGTAGAGTCAGCATATTGCCCATAACAATCTGGGTCCTCATTTTACCAGCCTCAGAAAGATGGAAGACTGAGTCAATCTTGAGCTTGGTGAGATTCGAACTGCCAAATTGCAGGTAGCTGGCAGGTAGAAGAAGTAGCCATTTCTAACCACTACGCCACCAGAGCTCCACCGCAGTAGTCCACTCACAGAAAACGAAATCTCAATTATGTGTTATACCTATTGTATCTCTTGTTTGCAGGACAGCTAATATATTTCACAACTCCTTTTAAAAACTTTTGGTGCCCCAAAAGAATAGATTAGGCAACCTTTGAACAACTTAGTCCTATATTGTTAGGACTCAATGACCCATTGAAACCTGCCCTGTGAGATCTATAGAACATTAGCATATATAGAATCCATCTTTCAAGGAATAAGGAAAAAAAACATTTGTACAGTGAAGGATAATGTATTTTAGCCAAATGTTTGGATAACTTTCATGAACTAATTGGAGTCTAGCTTATATACTAATATGGCAATTTTTATTTATTAAATTTATATGCTGTTCATCCTGCCTGGAGACAACTCTAGACAGCTTATAATTAAGAAATCTTCTGAGATAACTGCCATGTTTCTATTCTTTCTGTAAACTCTTATCTGACCCTTGTCTAGTCTACAACTCTTCCACCTTTGTCCCAAGATCATTCCCACATTCTGTACAATTAATGAAAGGCTACCATACCAAAGAATTTGGTCTTAGAAAGGTAATTTCTGCTTTAATTATTACAGTTAGAGACCTTGCTTCTTAAGCTACCAGTAATGACAGGGGAGACATGTACACATACGTTTGGAATTGATTTCTCCTTTATGTTTGTTGAGTGGGTATACCTAGAAATAACCAATTCCCATGAGGAACAGGGAGCAGGTGCCATAAGTGATTCCTAAGATGAAGCTACCTGTTATGCATTTTCAAGCAGTGGAAAAGATACACCATCTCTTAGACAGCTAAAGACTCCAAGGAAGCATATGGCTCCTGAAAATTTCAGACACAGTTGTTATTGAAAGTTGTCCCCCAAACTATAAGTTTTAATGAGAGAGAAGAACATTTATTAGATCACACAATGTAATCATAGTAGCTAGAAGAGCTGTGGTGGCAAAGTGGTTAGAATGCAGTACAGTACTGCAGGCTACTTTTCCTGACTAATGGCTGGCTGCAATTTGGCAGTTCAAGTCTCACTGACTCAAGGTTGACTCAGCCTTCCATCCTTCCAAGGTTGGTAAAATGAAGATCCAAATTGTTGGGGACAATATGCTGATTCTGTAAACCATTTAGAGGGGGCTGTAAACCACTGTGAAGTGGTATATAAGTCTTAAGTGCTATTGCTATTGCTAGATGCCACTGACTAAAACCCAACTATTGAAAATGGTAAGGACAGTGCCTTCCATCTCCACCTACCACAGATGAAAACCCATAATACTTCCTGGGACATTCCAGTGATATCACTTTTCCTGGCCTTGTTTGTTATCTTCCTCTTTTATGTATCTCAACCTTGCTAAGCATATTTCCCCTGTTCCCCAGGGTATCATCTGTTTACATCACATGGCCCAAGGATAGGCTAGCAGTTTATTACTCCAGGGAGAAATCTTTATATGTTCCTAACCAAATCACTTGATCCTTTTTTTGCATTTTATTATAGTTTTAGTAACCATCTCCAAATCTGTAATTCAAAGTCCACAAAGTCTCATTTTTTCCTTTCTCACTCATTCTTAGTATCCAGTTTTCAAAAGTATATACCTGGAAAAAGCTATTGTGTTTTCATATTTTGATTGTTTTGTTGAAATGACATTTTCTTTCTGATCTTGTCTAAGGTGTGAGTGCTATCTTTGCTAGAATTAGCTTCCTCTTTACTTCCCGCATACTATCCATCGTTCTCTCCCAAAACAAACAAACAAAATCTACCACTATTACTATCAACTATATATACACAATAAGAATGTACTACCTTTATGACAAGGAAAACTTAATCTTAGCCTCTACATAGCCTCTACATCCAAATAAGTGAACAATCCCAATTTCTCACAATTTTTCTTTTCACAATGTAACATCTAAGTCATCTTTACTTTCCACTATCAAAGAAGTGTCATATCTCAAATTCTTCATGTTTGAGAACCTTATTTTGATACTAGATATCATTTGTTCCAGTCCTGTCATTCCTATACATTAATCAGGGGATGGAATGCTTCTGTAGGAAGTTGGCACCCAACTCTCCTAGAAAAATAAAGTATTCTGGTAGATATTTAAAAGGCAGAATATTTCTTCTAAAAAGAGTAGAACCCCAGAAGCAGAATCTCACCCCCACCTTTGTTAATGGGTGGGCCATGAGCCTTGGTGGCTCAGGCTGTTAAATGCCTGCTCTTAAGATCCAGCTGTCTACAATTACTGTAGGCTCGAATCCCACCAGGCTCAAGGTTGACTCAGCCTTCCATCCTCTCGGGGTAGGTAAATTGAGGACCCAAGATTGTTGGGGGCAATTAGCTGACCTTGTAAAAATGCCGCAGGCATTTACAATGGAATGAAGGCTATTGCTGAGCACACTGGGTTGTATCCCAATTGTAAGCCCCTGAGTCTTCGGAGAAGGGCGCATATAAATGTAATTAAAAAAAAAAAAAAATTAAGGCCTGAGCCAGAATACTTTACATAAGAAAGGTCTCCAGGTAAAGCTATAGCAATTGCCAAAAGCCCTTTTAAGGGCATAGATCATCCAGCAAGGGTCAACCAAGCTTGGAACTCAGGACAGCCTACGGAGTTGCCCCTCATGGGAGTCTGACAACCAATTAGAAACAAGCTTCAATTCAAATCCCAACAAAGGTTATAAAACCCAGATACTCTCAGCACCTCAGCCCTTGATCTTCTCCTTCAAGCATGTGATCATCTTTCTCTGGAGCTCCAGACCATGTGGTCCTGTTCACCATTAAACTTTCCAAGCAGCCTCCATGTTTCCAGTGTCTTTTTCCCCACTTGGAACTGAACCCAGAAGGATATTTCTTTCAACAATTGGCACCCAAGCAGATGGGACTCCAAGCTAACCTAACCAATGGACCAGGCCCAGGTAAGATTCCCTTGCCGGCAAACAGACCCATTGAGTCTGTGGGTGGGTTTTCCTGGACCTGGGCCAGTTGGAACAAAGGTTTTAAAGGGGTTTTGAGTGTTGAGCTCAAAGGCTGCTTGGAAAGAAGGTGAGTACCTCCAAATTCTAAATTTAAAGCACAGAAAAATGTGGGAAATGTGTGTATGCCTTTGTGTGTGTGTGAGAAAGAGATCTTTCTTCCTCTGTGTGTTCTACCAAGAGAGCTAGTATCAATTATATTACTGTTTATAACAATAATATTCATGCTGTTTGTTTAACCAACTTATGTATTACTTATATCACAAATCCTTTCATATATTTTTCCCTGTTTTTGTCTGCTAGCCATTGATGAGTCCCAAGAAAAATTTTTTTCTAGTTTTATTGGTATTGCTTGGAATAAATATAGTAATCTTGGCAGGATATTCAATTTTATGGTAGCTACTCTTTCCATCAATGATAGTTGTAGATTTTTCCACTTAACCAAATTTGTTTCATTTGTTGGCCAATTTATAACTTTCTTGACTATCTGTATACCTATTTTCCTTGTTAGTTCTTTTTCTATATATCTGTAAACAATTATTTTGATTTTTTTTAACCTTTCAGTCCTGCAACTTCACCATACTCTTCTATTTTCCTAATTAGTTTGAGTCCATTTTATTGTGGGTCTTCCAAGATAAAGAGCAAATCTTCTACAAATGCCTATAATTTATATTGTTCCCTTTTTATTTCCATAGCTTTAATTTCTATCTCTTGTCTAATATCTATATTTAGCAATTCTAATATCAATATGAATAGTACAGGAGATAGTGGACATCCTTTTCTTGTGCCTTTTATATTAAAATTCTCTGTCCTACTTCCATTTTCTATCACCTTTGCCATTTGTTTATGGCAAATTGCCTTTAAAGTTAAAATTATTGTCATGGTGTTTTAATCTACTTCTTAGGCAAAAAAGCCATTTTGATCTGAATATATAAATTCATTTAGAAATTTTTACTCTCTCTGCCATTATTGAAGCATATGTTTTATAGTCAGTGTTCAGTCAAGATATGAGCCTATAGTTTTTATCTGCATTAAATCTGAATCTTTTGGAATCAAAGTAATATTTGCTTTCATCCACGAATTTGGTACCTTTGCATCAATCAATACTTCATTATGGACTTCTAACATTGATGGGCCTAAAGTATCTTGTAACCATTTGTAAAATTCTGCCTGCAGCCCAACTGGTCCTGGTGTTTATTATTCTTTTGTCTCTTGATCACTTCTGATAATTCCATCATTGATATTCATTCATTTAACATAGTTTTACCTTTTCTGGTACTTTAGGTAATTCCGCTTTTTCCAAATATTGTTTAATTCTTCTGAAACTTTTCTTGCTCATAGCTTTTCATAACAATCTTGAATTATCATTTTTATTCTCATTTTGGTAGTATAAAGTTCCTTTCTCATCTTCTGGCTTATTTGCATTCTAATCCTTGGCCATTTTTTTAAAAAATACTTTTATTAAATATTTCCCAACAATACTGGTTTCACCTCTATCTTTTAACTCTAATGTCAGCCTGTCCATCTCCACGCAGTTCAAAATCTTTCTTATCACTGTCCCCTCAGATGGTATATTATCCTGTTTCCAGTACTGTGCATATTCTGGGCGCAGTTATTATATGTAAAATGATATATTTGTCTTAGCACAATCTCCCCTAGATATAACTCTTTATTGGCCAAGCGTGATTTGACTTACAAGGAAGTTGTCTTTGGTGCATATGCTCTCAGTCTACATAAAAGGAAAGATACATTCATTAAGAATCAAGAATCATAACGTACAACACTTAATGATAGTCATAGGGTACAATAAGCAATCAAATTATACTAGGAAGCAGTGAATGTAAATCGTAAGGATACAAGCGACAAAGTTACAACATACAGTCACAAGTGGGAGGGGATGGGTGATGGGGAGTGATGAGAAGATTAATAGTAATAGTAGTGCAGACTTTGTAAATGGTTGGACGGTGTTGAGGAAATTATTTGTTTAGCAGATTGATGAAAAAAAAAAAAAAACTGTCCTTGTGTCTACTTGTTCTAGTGTGGAGTGCTCTATAGAGTCGTTTTGAGGGTTTTATTATTCTCAATTAAAAAAAAGTTCCTGTCTGAAAAGAAAAGTTATGTTTAACAGTTTCAGAGCACAGGACCTTTTGTTAGAGAAGGAGGAAGAGTGTGTGTGTGTGCTACACCCTTGGACAGCAGCTGGATCTCATTCCTTTGTTTGGCCTCTAGCCCTCTTGTCTGTTGCTAGCTCTACAGAGCCATGACCATCAGGACAGGAAAAGCAAGGAGAGGTCATCAGAGTGTGAGACCTTCTGTATATAAGAGGAAAAGCCGAGCTGGTTATGATTGAAGGGAGGGAAGAAAAATTTGGTTTTTTTGTCCAGTGTATCCCAAAAGCAAACCCCAGGGGTTTAAGTAGTTGTGTAATTTGGATGCTAAATCGAGTACCAGTACTTGCTTACAGAAAAGCAAGTTTTCCCGGATTTGAGCTCTTCCAAACGCTGGGCCTGAAGGAAAGAGGCGGAGTACCAGTACTTATCTGCGGGGGCAGAGAGTCTCACGGGCTGTTTTTTTGGGGAGAGGAAAGAAGTCTGCACAGGCAGCATACCCCCAGTCCGAAAACCTTGGCAAAAGAGAGAGAGAGAGAGAGTCTCTCGTGGTTTTTAAAAAGGGGAGCATACTTTGTGAAATATTCTGTAGAATAGAGAGAGTTTTTTAAGTGTCTCATTTCGTTGCATAAGGTGCAACGACCAAAGTCTCCCTCAGACACCTTTTTCTTTTTCTTGCTCTTGAAGTTCTTGTGTCTGAAACTGGTCGCTGACCCGACTAAGCCAAAGTGTGAAACCCCACATCGGACGGGAAACATGGGAAGCGGTAGTTCGAGGGTCCTGAACCCCTGGGAGAGCTATTGGAGGCTTGGGATGAGCGGCAGATGCCGACCCTAGCTGGCATGAGCAAGAAAAACCAAAATGTATAGATAGGGAATGGGCTTTGCTGAGGGATACAGGAAGACCAATGTGCTAAATAAAGGTACTTTAAAAGGGCAAAATATAAAAACAGGATCACATGGGATTTTTTTTAAAAATTCTTTCTTTCTGTGTCTCTTTTCTATCTTCTATGCTACCACGTGGTTTGTTCCTTAAGATTTATGCCTTCCCAATTTAACTGAGAGATTTATTGTGGGAATGATCAGTGTGTGTGTGTAAACCTCAGAGTTTTGTTTTCCTCTGTGTCTTTGTGTGTGGGTATGTGTGCGACGTGTGTGTCTAAGACTTTGTGTGTCCTAGAGGTAACTGTTGCAACTGTTAAGTGTCTCTGATCCCTTCGGATATTAATTTTAAATTGTTAAGAATTAAAAACACCGAGAGATTGTCTTCTCCCAGTCTGATCTGGCCAATTAGACTGGATGAGGAACAGAGTTAAATTTTCTCCTCTCTGTGCTTTTAAGAAAAACCCTAGGTTATTAACGAATGTTCTAAGTTCATTTACAAGAAAAGTTTCATCCTTGCATTTACTGTGTGTTTAAATGATTTTACCTGTTCATCCTTTTCCTGAAGCATTTGAATCCAGTTTTTCCTTTCTCATCTGCTGTGTCTCCACTTTGTTGAAACTGATTTATCTGTTTAGTAACTGCAATACTGATGTGTTATTTTTCTTTCTCCTGAAACCATACCTGCAAGCCATCTCCAAACCCCTCTCTAATCCTTTTACAATGCCTTTCCTGGTAGAATTACCAGCAAAGGGGAAGGGACCCTTGTTCTTTGTCTTTCAGCCCTGCCACATGTGGAAGCAGATGCTACTCCCTAGAGACATTCTATCCATTGGAACCAGTAACTGGGTTTGGATCCAGCCTCCACTGAAGGTCATTACAACAAACCAGAGTGGGGCAGACCTTCCCAAGCCTGACTGACCACCCATACCACCAGGCCAAGCCTATGCCATCCAGAGACATGAAGGAAAGGATCCTGAGATGGACCAGTAAAAGACTAAAAGACTCTTTTCAATCCCCAGAAGACAGTTAGAAAGACTATGGGGGGAGGGTGGAAATTCATTGTAACTGAAAATTCATTGTAATGTGAAACCCATTGTAATGTTTTCTTTCTTGTATCATTTATATTGTAACCAATTTGATGTACCCATGATTGTATTTGAGAGTAGCTGGCCCAGCAAGTTCTGAACACCTTATACTTCTGTCTGGTGGGAGGGAAATTGTCCAGCATGTTTGTATTATCTGTATTGTAAACCTAGCTGCATACACAGGCACATACACAGAGACACCCATTTAGAATTAGATAGGTTATCTCTTTCACCTGCTTCCACACAAAGCTGTCCCTTGCTTCTTTTTAAAAAAGAAAATGTTTTTTTTTTGTTTTGTTTTGCTGCTCTGAGGCACTAAGGCCCAAGCAAAACTCCTTTCTAATTCCATGGGGAGGGGCACCCCTCAGGCAATTTCTGAAGAGATAGCAGAAAAGAGATCTCCAAACCCCAAGTCCTGACTGTGACTCACAAATGATGCTGCCCAGTTGTCCAGTAAAGCAAGATATGTTGCACTGGGGCCTCATGAGTACAAGTCCCAGGGCTCATTGTGTGTAACTTTAAAAATACTAAATAGCCTGGATTGCACACTGGCTAATCTCAATTTGGCCTCACAAACCCTGGAAACTAAGAGCTAGGCAGGTAGTAACCATAACCTTGGAAATGGGCAGCCTGTAATTTAAAGGCTGTGAAGAATGTAGAGGCTTGTGCTTATAACCTGACTGTAAGCTCACAAAAGTACATCAAAACACCTGAAAATTAATTGGCATGAAAAAATTGGATACTGTTTTGAAAAAAAAAAAACCAGGAGTTTTCCCAGACTTTGAAAGCTTTTGGGAGCCACTGAAGGAATCCTTTTCTGTTGCCTTTTTTTCCAATGCCTTTCCTTTGCATCAGAAAAAATTAAAAGCACCCATCAAGTCTCCCTGATCTGATCACCTTTTAATCTTTTGTCAAAACTCTCACGTGTTTTGAAAAAAAAAATGAGGGATTGTAGGAAGTTGGCACCCAACTCTCCTAGAAAAATGAAGTATTCTGGTAGATATTTAAAAGGCAGAATATTTCTTCTAAAAAGAGTAGAACCCCAGAAGCAGAATCTCACCCCACCTTTGTTAATGGGTGGGCCATTAAGGCCTGAGCCAGAATACTTTACATAAGAAAGGTCTCCAGGTAAAGCTATAGCAATTGCCAAAAGCCCTTTTAAGGGCATAGATCATCCAGCAAGGGTCAACCAAGCTTGGAACTCAGGACAGCCTACAGAGTTGCCCCTCATGGGAGTCTGACAACCAATTAGAAACAAGCTTCAATTCAAATCCCAACAAAGGTTATAAAACCCAGATACTCTCAGCACCTCAGCCCTTTTTTCTTGATCTCCTTCAAGCATGTGATCATCTTTCTCTGGAGCTCCAGACCATGTGGTCCTGTTCACCATTAAACTTTCCAAGCAGCCTCCATGTTTCCAGTGTCTTTTTCCCCACTTGGAACTGAACCCAGAAGGATATTTCTTTCAACACTTCCTTTCATATATACCATTCTCAGTGGTGGGATTCAGCCAATTCTCACCAGTTCGATAGAACCAATACCTAATTTTTTGCTGAGTTCGGCAAACTGGTTAGACGTGTTCCAGAAAATCTGTGTTTCCAGAACATGTCTGGTTTTCATTCAACTTCCTTCCAGGTGGGGGAAAAAAACCCCTCCCCAAAAGTCCAAGAGAGGAGCGACAGAAAACTTCGTCCATGTCACTCAGGTGAAAACTCTTTCAGGTGGCAGGGGCGGGGCTTACGTATAAGGCGGCAGCCTAGGGCCAAAGCGCTGGTATAGTGCCAAAGGATTGGGGAGGTTGATGAAGTGAATTCATGTCCTGCCTGCAGCGCCGATACCCGCTGCCCCTTCCCAGCCACAGCTGGAATGCTGCCACATTTAAGTGCCGGTAGATGCTGGCCTTTCCTCCAACAGACCTGGGCAGCTGTTGGAGAGAGGCGAGCCCATTTTAGTGCCTGGTGCCCAGATGCCCTCACTTCCCCCAAGCATTCCTTTGCCTACCTGATTTTCAGCTCTGTCATGTTCCTCCATCTCATTTCTTGCCGGTGTGTGCAGAGAAACAAAAGTTTGTGGTACTAAAAAAAAATTTCAATCTTGCAGAAAAAAAATCTCACAAAGTTGGAATTGATTGATTTAACTTTTTGTTTAGTCCCACAAACTTGTTTTCCTGCACATGACAGCGAGAAATGCAAGGGATAAATGGGATGGACCTGGAAATCAGGCAGGCAAAGAAATGCTTGGAGGAAACAAGAGCATCTGGGCAGTGGTGGGTGGGGTAAGCTCTGCAGTGTGGCGCTGCAGTGGAGAAATGGGCAATGGTGTAGCTGGCGCAAGGTTGCTTTCCCTCTTTCTTCTCCTTGCTCCTCCTCCCCCCTCGTGCTAGCTACTCCATTTCCTATTTCTCCATTGCAGCACAGCACCCAGGATTCACTTTGATAGTGGGGGTTAATTTAACAACCAGTTTGCCCAGGGTCAGGTTGGCTGTTGCGGAAGGTTGGTCCTGCATGTGTGGTGGAGATGGAGGATGCGGGTGCGTCATGCCTCCCATGATGGCCAACCTGATCCTGGGCGAACTGTTTGTCAAATTACTTGAATCTCACCACTGACCATTCTTTTTCTCCAAATTCAGTTTTTACAGTAACTTATCATTGCAAAGAGTCTCACAAAAATTATTAGACGTTCTCTTATACCCATTAATATGTGTATAAAAGAACATCTAATATGTTCTATACTGTGTTATAATCTTAATGTTTTATACTGTGATCTACATAGTCAAGGTCCTTGCTGTAATTAATGAAAGGTGAGCCTCCTTTGTATTATCTATGCTATTTATATACTTAAGATACATCTTGTGTTAGGTATGTGATTTTGTGCCTCTTCCCTTTTTCTGAAATGCCTATTCATTTGACATTTCTGTCTGTTGCTGTTTTCTTCTTAGGGTGATAGAATGCAAACCTTGTCCTGAATAAATGATTAAGGGGGGAGGGATGTTCCAAAAGGATTAGAGTATAGGTAGTCCTCACCTAGTACTGAAGAAGGAGAACTTACAATGGGTTCTCATAGTTACAGCTGCCATAGTGTCCCTGTATTCACATGATTACAATCCCACCCATCACCATTTTTCATATCTAGTCCTTTTCAGGAAAAAGAGGAGGGAAATCAGCCTAGGTTGATGCATTGTCCTTGATTTTATATTTTCATTCTTGAACTTGCAAATTCAATTAATCTGGGAATATTTAGCAAAGGGAGTCTATATTCTGCAGACGAGGAAGGTTTCTCAGATCAGAGTCTAGTGCCATATAAGATCATTATTTTAATTGGCCCATTCTTGTATTTTGGTTCCACACATTCCCTCACTCTCAGTGATGCAATGCAATTCATGCTTTTATTTATTTGTGCCACCAGACTATAATTCCAACAAAGCGTGGATGGCCTCAGTTGCAGCAAAAAGGGGGATGCATTGTTGGTAAACCTGAAGGACCAGGCTAGGGATAGATCATCCTGGATAAAGTCTATGTGGTTGTTAACAGTTGGCATCTATTTGATGGCACATAGTGGTGATTTTATAATACAACTTTTATAGGTCTTTGCAGCTAACCATAGAAGTGATTAGACTTCTTGAAGACATCACATTGTCTGCCTTCGACATGCATAATGTATGCCACCATATTCTGTGTGTGTGCATGTGTGTGTATGTATGTATGTATATATATATATATATGATTCTAATTCTGACAATACCAATCTAAACACTATTATGTCCTAATGCACTCAGGATTGTTAGCCAGGGAACAGTTTATGCAGAAATACTTTCTGAATATTTTGTAAATAAGTTTATTTCTGCCAATTAAAGGGCAAAGCAACAACACAACTGCAAAACAAAAAAAACATAATATAGACTAGCACATGTCTGAAATACAATCTATATGAATCATAATAGCATGTATTATAAGTTTTCTCATGCAGAAAATCCCATGAGATCATAGGCATACAGTCACTGCTGATGATATTCCATGTTTCATGCGTTTGGAGCTTCTAAAAGGCACTATTTAACTCAGCCTCCCACAATTTGAAATTTCATCTAAATAAATGGGGACACTCAACAGAATTGGGTTGGCAATGAAACTTTACTTGACAAATGAGGGAATTCAACAGAATTATTATTTCTTCAGAGTTTTCCAGTAACAATGCATATAATGTCTTCATGGACCATCGTTTCCATTCCAGGATCTGGCCTGCAGACATTTGGATGACCACTTGATGGCAGCAAAATAATAATCATCATCATCATCATCATCAGTATCAGAGAATGGCTTCAACCTAAACGGGCATTTCTGTTTCTCCCGTGTGGATTCGTTGGCGCTCATTTACAAATGGAGAAAGTAAACGGAAGCGTGAAACATAATAAATTGGGGGTGGGGGGCGGAATTAAGGACGATTCAGCTTTCTAGCATTAGGTGGTTTCTTGATTTTTATCACTAACGGGAACCCAACTAATGAAAATATTAGTCTCCAACGTCTCAATTAAAACAGCATGCTTTTCCCGTTGAAATAAAAAATTAAAAGGACTCATTGCGATACAATTGATTTAGGGTGAATGAATGGGAAGTGTCGACCTGAACAGATCCCAGGCTCAGTAAGGTACGGTAGGCTTCCTTAATTCAAAATCGTGCTCGCCAACTTCTGCGGCCAAAGTTTCGCACGGAGCTTTTGTTTCCCCTAGAGCAGCGCTTTTGAAGTCGGAACCTTAAAATGTGCGGACTTCACCTCCTGGAATTCTGGAAGTTGAAGTCCTCACATCTTAAAAGGTTCAGGTTTGAGAAACACTAGGTACCCGCCTAGAGCCTCCTGATGGTCGGGTATTTAAACTCAAACGCGGCTCAGCGGCGCCACCCAAAGGGAAAGGATGGGAAGTTGTGTGCGATGTTAGCGGCTTGAGCATTGGGGAAAATTCAAATAAGCATTTTTTGTTGTTCCTTTAGCAAAGTGTAGCTTGCTTATGGGGTGAAGGGGAAATGAGAAGTGGGGAAGAAGAGAGTTACGGGTCCAAAAAAAGACAAGAACGATATACTAATTGTGTAGCAGTATATACAATTATGCAAAGCAAAAATATGGGGAGTAAAGCACCCCAAAATAAATGCAAACTATTGGGGCAGTAAACTGGTAGCAGAAGTATTTTGGACTTGGCTTAATAAAGTTATTTGCTGTGATATGGACTTTGCATTAAAGCAATGGAAGATTATTTCAGTATATTACCACAGCAGAGAGATTACTGTATGCTCAGTGATGGAAAGATTCAACGCTACCCATATTTTCTGAAATAGGTAAATTAACTTCTTTGATTAGAAAAAAAGACATTATTTATATTTATTGCTGACTGGAAGTCTGTTATAGACATTTTGCATGAAAAAAATAAAATGACTAG
The DNA here is from genome assembly GCA_009733165.1 of Naja naja. Classification (NCBI taxonomy): domain Eukaryota; kingdom Metazoa; phylum Chordata; class Lepidosauria; order Squamata; family Elapidae; genus Naja; species Naja naja. The sequence goes on along the minus strand of CM019153.1, from coordinate 18,431,484 downwards.
GATTTTTGATGAATAAATAGAATAGATAACAAACAAAAGAGTATATAGAGAAAATTAAAAATTTACACAGAAAGATTAAAATATATTTATACATATAACTGCTGTGAAGAATGTCAGAAACCACTTCTTTATACTTTTTTCTTTCTTTTATATTTTCTTTAACTTTTCCCCTGTTGTTCCACCTTTTGCTTTTCCTTTATTTTCTTCTTTTTTCCTTTTTTCTTCCTTACCTTGTGTAGCTTGTGTTTGAACAATACTTGTTTGAAAGTTTTAATAAATATTATAAAGAAAAAATAATCAGGTAACTATGGATTTGTTTATTTGTTGCTATTGCTGTTGAAGGTCCTAGTTTCTTCTACATTTTAAGGACTTTTTAAAGACTCCTGATGGCCCAATGGAGAAGGAAAGAGTATTAAGTACGTTCATCACCATGAGTTCTTTGTAAAAATAATAAAGGTAGGATACAAACAAACAAATGAAAACTGGGCAAAGTTATATTCAAAGGACTGATTGACTACCGTCTGGTCCTTAAAGGCTCGCAGAACATGGCGCCAGCAACTCTAGCACCAATCCCAGGTTCACCCATGACGTCCAGCCTCTTTGAGGCCTGTCTGAGTGGCAGGCTGAAAAGACAGACCTGATGGACTGTCAACTTGGAGAGTCAGCATGTATCAAATCAATATTTTATTCAGGCCAAAGACAGCAAGAAAAACAAACAGACACATAATTAATGTGGGAGGAACTTATTTTTGAAGTCATAACAAGACCCTGGCATGTCATAAGAGACCTGAAATATCTTTTTTGGCTAATAGAAAGGCCACATAACAATCTTCTGACTACTCTAACATTATTACCAAAAAAGGAGAAAAGGTTAAGTTTGGACAGCTCAAATAAAATTCACAACATAAAAGCATATATGTACTGTAATTGTTTCAGGCCCTCCCATGCCACAAGAGGACAGGTAGAACATTATAGGAGTTGGCCTATAACTTATGGAAGGATGTTACAAATGTTTTTGGACTCCTACAGTAATCAGTTAACTGAGTAACTGGTGTAGATATCATATACAATATCTAAATGTATTGTGTGATGAACTCTGGCTTGATCTCTGTTTAATACACATAAATTAGCTGGGCATAGGCCACCAGATGTCCTTTCCTTGCTTAAGGGACTGCTTCCAGATGGATTAAAAATTATTATCCTGCAACTTAACCTGCTTGTTTCTGATGGTGCTCCTGATTGCTGCTTAAGCAAACTTCAGACACCCCAGTCTAGATTACTGTGCTTGTCAATGGGTACTACTTAGTACTCAGTCTTTACTGTAGTTACTGCAAAACCTGTTTGGTTCTGTCCTTGCTTTTTACCATTGCTATTCATGGAGAAAAGGAAAGCTTTACTAGATGGCTCCCATGTAGACCGGTCTACCAGTGTCTACCTTTTCCTTTCAGGGATGTGTCCCTTCTTTTTATCCCCATACCTTGCAAATCTCATTCCACATGAATGCCTTCAACCCCTTGCCCATTATCTTCTTACCACTGAAGTAGACCCTTCCCTTTTCCCCTGGCAGAAGGGTTGTAAGGTCTTTCTTTCTTTGTCTTATTCTGGATTATTCTTTATTCCTTGATTTGGAGCCTTGGTGGTGCAGGCTATTAAACGCCTAGCACTTAGTTCCAGCTGCCAACAACTGCTGTAGGCTCGAATCCCACCAGGCTCAAGGTTGACTCAGCCTTCCATCCTCTCGGGGTAGGTAAACTGAGGACCCAAGATTGTTGGGGGCAATAAGCTGACTTTGTAAAAATGCCGCTTAGTAATAAGCAGGCATATACAATGGAAGGAAGGCTATTGCTGAGCGCATTGGGTTGTATCCCAAAAATTGTAAGCCGCCCTGAGTCTCCGGAGAAGGGTGGCATATAAATATGAATTTTTAAAAAATTTGCATGATGATATTCTTATTCTACTATTCTTATTCTTCAGTATTATGATGTAATGTTATAATGTAACATAATATTATTCATTATTCTTTTATTATTCATTATTTTACTTGATTGCTGTTTCATTCTCTGCTATTATGTTATTTTATTACATTGCCTGTTCGGACCCTAAAATGTTTTTCTTACCAGAAGATTCCTGAGAGGAATCTTCTTGAGTTGTGATATTATTCCTCTTCCCAGAACTCATCCCAAGCAAATGTTATGAATTAGCTTTAAATATACTGAAATCTACTGGATATTTGAGACTTCAAAATACTGGGAGCTTTAAGGTTTTCCTGAATATCAAGATGCTATATGTGCCACAGATCTTCACATATCCTCACTGTGGCTTCTTTAGAAGTGGTTCACTCAAAATTTCTAAGAACCCGAGTTTCTGATGTAGATTGTCTCTTAATGTGATATAAGAGGCTCTTTATATTATACCAGTTCCAATACTTTAAATAGCTTTAGATTCCTATCATCCAGCTAGTATATAAAACTCTGTAGGTATCATCTTGATAATTTTCCCCAGAAATAAGATATCTGAGATTAGTGTATAATTGCACATATTTCACAAATCAAGGATATTTTTTTCAGTAAGTAGGCAAGGGAAATACAGGTGAAACTCGAAAAATTAGAATATCGTGCAAAAGTTTGTTTATTTCAGTAATGCAACTTAAAAGGTGAAACTAATATATGAGATAGACTCATTACATGCACAGCAAGATAATTCAAGCCGTGATTTGCCATAATTGTGATGATTATGGCTTACAGCTCATGAAAACCCCAAATCCACAATCTCAGAAAATTAGAATATTGTGAAAAGGTGCAATATTCTAGGCTCAAAGTGTCCCACTCTAATCAGCTAATTAAGCCATAACACCTGCAAAAGGTTCCTGAGCCTTTAAATGGTCTCTGTCTGGTTCAATAGGAATCACAATCATGGGAAAGACTGCTGACCTGACAGTTGTGCAGAAAACCATCATTGACACCCTCCATAAGGAAGGAAAGCCTCAAAAGGTAATTGCAAAAAAAGTTGGATGTTCCCAAAGTGCTGTGTCAAAGCACATTAATAGAAAGTTATGTGGAAGAGAAAAGTGTGGAGGAAAAAGGTGCACAAGCAGCAGGGATGACCGCAGCCTGGAGAGGATTGTCAGGAAAAGGCCATTCAAAAGTGTTGGGGACTTTCACAAGGAGTGGACTGAGGCTGGGGTCAGTGCATCAAGAGCCACCACACACAGATGGATCCTGGACATGGGCTTCAAATGTCATATTCCTCTCGTCAAGCCGCTCCTGAACAACAAACAATGTCAGAAGCGTCCTACCTGGGCTAAAGAAAAACAGACCTGGTCTGTTGCTCAGTGGTCCAAAGTCCACTTTTCTGATGAGAGCAACTTTTGCATCTCATTTGGAAACCAAGGACCCAGAGCATGGAGGAAGAATGGAGAGGCACAGACTGCCAGATGCTTGAAGTCCAGTGTGAAGTTTCCACAGTTTGTGTTGATTTGGGGAGCTATGTCATCTGCTGGTGTTGGTCCACTGTGCTTCATTAAGTCCAGGGTCAATGCAGCCATCTACCAGGAGATTTTGGAGCACTTTGTGCTTCCTTCCACAGATGAGCTTTATGGGGATGCTGACTTCATTTTCCAGCAGGTCTTGGCACCTGCCCACACTGCCAAAAGCACCAAAACCTGGTTCAATGACTGTGGGATTACTGTGCTTGATTGGCCAGCAAACTCGCCTGACCTGAACCCCATAGAAAATCTATGGGGCGTTGCCAAGAGAAAGATGAGAGACACTAGACCAAACAATGCAGAAGAGCTGAAGGCCGCTATTGAAGCATCCTGGTCTTCCATAACACCTCAGCAGTGCCACAGGCTGATAGCTTCCATGCCATGCCACATTAAAGCAATAATTGCTGCAAAAGGGGCCCAAACCAAGTACTGAGTACATATGCATGCTTATACTTTTCAGAGGTCCAATATTGTTCTATGGACAATCCTTGTTTTATTGATTGCATGTAATATTCTAATTTTCTGAGATTGTGGATTTGGGGTTTTCCTGAGCTGTAAGCCATAATCATCACAATTATGACAAATCACAGCTTGACCTATCTTGTTTTGCATGTAATGAGTCTATCTCATATATTAGTTTCACCTTTTAAGTTGCATTACTGAAATAAATGAACTTTTGCACAATATTCTAATTTTTCGAATACATTCCTCTCATAAAAAATCATTGATAACCTCTCTTAACCATTGGGATTAACTTACTTTAATCAGCCAAAAGAGTCAAAAATGAATTAAGTAGCTGCGGCCTATCACATCTCCACACCCTGTCACTATCCCCCAGGTCTAGAGAATGGAAAGCATACAAAATAATGGAAAAATTGGCAGGGTTAAATTCATATTATCTGCCATAAGGCTAGAACTCAAGGCAGATCTAATCACATTGACCTTTTACTGGTTTGCTACCTAGTTATGATAAGAAAGCAAAGAAAAAATAAATTTTCTCAAAGGAAGGAAATAAAAATAGATGCCAACCATCTGTGTTGAGCCTTGTGCAAACCCTGTTTAGAAATAATATGGATTTCAGAGAGGTCATAAGCTTTCTGAACTTTATTGCTATAGCTGGAGAACTTTTGGAATATTGGATGAGGCTTGTTTATGGAATAGCACTTGTATGAGAATATCCTAGACCTAGAGGTACAGTATTTGAACTGGAGATCAGGACCCAACTAAAACTTTAACACAGTATGCAAATTAGTTTATTGACAGATTTAGTACCAGTGATGAAATAAAAAAGCTTAAAGAGCAATGAAGTTATAAGCTCCTTTTACAACCTAGGTAAATCATTTTTTAAATTTGATTGTTATAATATCTGTATGTAGTAATTAGCCTATTAATAGGATATGGCACTAATAAAATTATCTTACTGATTGGGTTAATTCATATGCATTGAAATATATAACTAGGCATAGAAAGAATGAGAGAATGTTTCTGAAATTGTTATTTCACCATAGCCATTATCTAAAAACCTTGAGTTCCCAGCACTAACTATTAATTTCCTTGTGGCTAGCTTGCAATACTACAGTTAATATTTTTATTCACCTTGTTAGCACCTATTGCATTCTCTGCATTGCAGAATTTATAGGGTTTAATTGCTTTTTGAATTAGCAAAGCAACATGTGTGGTTTAAAATCCATCAGATTTTTCTCCTGTACTCTATCGTTTGTTTAATGTGTGTAAGAAGATTTTCTTTGTATCTCAGAATGGGAAAAACTGACGATCTATAAAGAGATCAATTTTTGTCATGTGGTAAGAATTTCCTTTATCCCTTTATTGCCCAGAATTGGTTCTCAATATTTTTGCAGCCATGATCAGGGATCTCTAATTGTGGTGAAACATTGTGTGATAAGAAAAAGATCAGGTACGTATTCTATGGACTCTGGAAGAAGAGTAGAATATACCTGTAACTAACAAATCAAGGCTTTGATTAATGCAATTTCATCTTAAACATTGAACAGGAAGGAACCAGGGGCAGCATTATTTACTTCCTAGAATAATATGAAAGAGGCTTCCTTTCTTTAACTCAACTTTTTGAAAACCAGCTTTGCAGAGGAGCACATTAAACTCGGTTGCTGACCGTTCTTTCCCTTCAGTCATGATCAACATTAACAAGGAGTAGAAGTGGGCTGCTAAAAGCCCTCTTCTGTCTTCATCAAGAAGCATTTCCACTATTAAGACACTGCCACCTGTTTCAAAATATATATTTCAATTATTCAGACATGAGAAAATGCTACTACAGTACGTATTCCAACAGCCCAACGAACATTTCATAATGCTTTGAAAATACCTCAATTAATATTATGAATCCTTCATTTCAGATGGTGTTTTTCTATACAGCTTCAGATCATCCATATAAAGAATAACAGAATAACAGAGTTGGAAGGGACCTTGGAGGTCTTCTAGTCCAACCCCCTGCTCAAGCAGGAAGCCTTATACTATTTCAGACAAATGATTGTCCAGTCTCTTCTTAAAAACTCCCAATAACTGTTCTGTCAGGAAATTTCTCCTTAGTTCTAGGTTGCTTCTCTCCTTGATTAGTTTCCATCCTTTGCTTCCTGCCCTGCCTTCAGGTGCTTTGAAGACTAGATGAGTTCCTCTTCTTTGTGGCAACCTCTTAGATATTGGAACATTGTTATCATGTCACCCTAGTCCTTCTTTTCATTAGACATGCCCAATTCCAGCAACCGTTCTTTATGTTTTAGCCCCCAGTCCCCAATCACCTTTGCTGCTCTTCTCTGCACGGTTTCTAGATTCTCAACATCTTTTTTACATTGTGGTGACCAAAACTGGATGCAATATTCCAAATGTGATCTTACCAAGACATTATAAAGTAGTATTAATACTTCACATGATCTTGATTCTATCCTTCTATTGATACAGCCTAGGACTGCATTGGCTTTTTTGGCAGCTGTAGCACACTGCTGGTTCATATTTAAATGATAGTCTAGTAGGATACCAAGATCCTTCTCACATTTACTACTATTGAGCTATGTACCACCTACACTGTACCTGGGTATTTGGTTTTTCTTGCCTAAATGTAGAACCTTATATTTGGTGATGAGGAAGCCTGGCAGATGTTTTTGATAGCCATGCCCTGAGTTATTCAATGTTGTTGATAGAAGAATCAATGTAATGATAAACAGTAGTAGTAATAGTGGGTGTCCCTGAAAGATTCCTCTCTTGATATTAAACCCTATGCCCACTGACTAGCAATGGTGTTTTCTATTGTTCTTTTGATCTTTGTACAAAACCTCTGACATTTCTACCGACTCCTATTATTTCTAGGCATTGAATTATCCAATCATGCAGCAGGGAGTTAATGGCTTCTTGTAATGAACTGGGTTTCTGATTGTTCTTTCCCTTCAGTGAAGAGCAACATTAACAAGGAGTAGGTGTGGGCTGTGAAAGACCCTCCACTGTCTTCACCAAGAAGCAATTCCACTATTACGACAGCACTACTTGTTTCAAAATATGTTCCAATGATTTAGAGGTGAGAAAATGCTACTATTTATTTCAATAGCCCAATGAACATTGCACAATATTTTGAATATAAAACTACAAAAACAATTATGGCACCATATTAGTTTGTAATGTACATGATACTAATAATTTTCTTCTTTTTTTAGTAGTTAGCGTTCTGGTTTCTCTGCTGTCTTCATCCAAGATCTCCCTGGCATTGTCTCCTTTATCAGTTTTGTTTAGTTTCTTCTTCCTTCTGATAGTGCTGCATTATCAGAAGTTGTATTTGGACTGGTTTGTTTTAACCTTCGCTCATGTCCCATGACTCTATGAGGAAAATGCTGTCTCTTGTTCACTCTCATGCTGCTCCCCAGTTGCTGGCTGTTCCCTTTTGAGGGGAGAGGGTTGTCTCAAATCCCCCTGAAGTTTCTAGAGATGGGTTAGTGTTTCCTTCCAGGGCTGTGGGAAGACTGTAGCTGAACATTTATCTCTGCTGCCTTACTGCCCTTAATTACGGCTGCTTCCTTCCTCCTAAGAACACTTTGGCATGGCTGCTTAACTGGACTTATTTAATCGGGGATTTTAGTGTTTCCTTGAAGGCTGATATTAAAAGACCTAGGCCTAGCACTGGGAATGTTTGGCTGATCGTGGGTGGTTTGCTGTAGATACAGTCTATAAATCCTAAATTACTGGTATCTCTTCTCAGGTACTCTTACATATAAGCTAAATACAGAATGTATTCTGGAAGTAGTAGATCTTGCTGGTGCATACACACTGTAATCTACCTAGAATATCCAGCCTCTATTTGAAGACTTAGTGAGAAGACCTATTAGTTACACCTTTTGTAGCACAGAAATTAAAATACAAATGAACCAGAGCTACACAACATAGGTCCTTTGGATTATAGAGCAGAGGTAGCTTTATAGTTATTTATTTGTTATTTTTGCAAAGAACTCAAGGCTGCAAACATATCCAACAGACCTTTGTTTTCCTATTTTTCCTATCAGAACAACTCTGTGAAGTGGCTCTTTTATGGTTAAGCTGAGACTAGATCTCTCTCCCTCTCTCTCTCTCTCTCTCTCTGTTTCTCTCTGTCTCTGTCTCTCTCTCTCTTTAAGTCTGGTGCCTTAATCACTAGACCAAACCAAATTGCTTGAATCATTCTGGAACCACAGCTATTCCAGCACTGCAGCTGAATTAGTTATTCAAAGATGCTACTTTAAGGCTCAGAAAAGTTGGATGATGAATCTGAAATCATCAGGATCTGATGGATTACGTCCCAGAGTTCTGACAGAACTGGCAGATGTTATCTCAGGACTACTGTACCATATCTTTAAAAATCCTGGAGCACCAGGGAACTACTGGAGGATTAGAAAAGAGCTGATGTGGTTCCCATGTTCAAAAAAAAGTGGTGGGAACTACAGACCAATCAGCCTAACAAAAATACCTGGGCAGATATTGGAAAAAATAATCAAAACCCAGATCTTTGAACATTTAGAAACAAAGTTGTAACTAGTAGCTAGCACAGGTTTGTTAACAACAGATCATGCCAAATCAATCTTATTTCATTGTTTGACAAAATGACTAAATAAGTAGACCAGCAAAATGCTGTGGATACAGTATAATTTGGACTTCAGCAAGGCATTCAATGAAGTAGACCACAACCTACTTCTTGGTAAACTAGAAAAATGTGGGATAGACAGCATCACCACCAGATAGATTTGTAACTGGCTGACAAACCATACTCAATGAGTAATCCTTAATAGTACTACATCTACATGGAGGGAAGTGAGCAGTGGGGTATCACAAGGTTCCATCTTAGTCCCAGTACTGTTCAATATCTTCATAAGTGACTTAGATGAGGAATTAGAAAAATAACTCATCAAATTTGCAGATGACACTAAGATGGCAAGAATAGCTAACAGTCCAGAAGACAAACCCAGGATCCAAAAACATCTTGACAGACTTGAACCCTATCGAACAACATGAAATATAATGTTGAGAAAAGCAAGGTTTTACACTGAGGCAGGAAAAACCAAATGATTACAGATGAGGTGAAACCTGGCTCAGAAACAGTAACTGTGAGAGGGGCCTTGGAATCCAAGTGGATGATCACTTAAAGATGAACCAGTAGTGTGTGGCAGCAATCAAAAAAGCTAATTCAATTGTTGATTGTATAAACAGAGGCATAGAATCAACATCACATGAAGTATTAGTAACATTTTATAAATCATTAGTAAGACCTGGAATACTGCAGCCAGTTTTGGTCACCACATTACAAAAAAGATGTTGAGACTTTGGAAAAAGGGCAAAGAAGAGCAACTAAGATGATTAAGGGTCTGGGGACAAAAACATATGAAGAAGGGTTGCAGGAATTGGGTATGGCCAGTCTAAAGAAAAGAAGGACTAGGAGTATTCCAGTATTTCAGGGACTGCCACATAGAAGGGGGCGGGGAGTCAACCTATTTTCCAAAGCACCAGAAGATAGAACAAGAAATGATGGAAACTAATCAAGAAGAGAAACAACATAGAACTAAGAAGGAAGTTCCTAACAGTGAGGACAATTAACCAGTGGAACAGCTTATCTTCAGAGGTTGTGGGTGCTTCATCAATAGAGGTTTTTAAGAAAAGACTGGACAGCCACGTATCTGAAAGGGTATAGGATCTCCTGCTTAAACAGGGGGGTTGGACTAGAAGACCTCCAAGGTCCTTCGAGCTCAATTTTGTTTGAAATTGCACTAGATTTACTAAATTTTAATGAATATGTAAACATAGTTTTGGTACCAGCATTCGCTTGTAACTTTCAAGGTAAAGTGATTAATAATCTCAAATATGAAGTCTTTGAAACTACAAAAGACCTTTCATTTCTCAGCTTAATGGTTGTGAAAACAATAGAACCACCAAACTTTATGTTGTAACTATATATTATTTGTTAAATAGCTGCAAGATTCTTTGCTGTGTCTTCTGAGCAGACTTGCTTCACTGGACATCAGTAGGTTACCCAGGAAGATTTAACTTCCTAACATGTATGTACTACATTGTTAACTAGATATGTAATATGTATGTACTACATTGTTAACTTTTATGCAGAAATATTTTCTGAATATTTTTATAAATATGTTTATTTCTGCCAATTAAAGAGCTAAGCAACTCAACAGCAAAACAATAACAAAAATAGTATGCACTACTGTGTTTCTGAAACACAACCTATCTGAATCATGATAACATTTATTATAGTTTTTCTTATGTAAAAAGTTCCATGAAATTAGGCATGCAGTATTTAAATTTTATGTTCATGCATTTTTAGCTTCTAAAAGACACTATTTAACTCAGCCTCCCCTTATACATAGAGACACACAACAGAATTAGATTTTTTGCATTTGGGCAATAAACTTTTAGTTTAGTTTTATGGCTTTCAAACAATGCAGCATTTCCATTCCCAGATCTGGATTGCAGACATTTGGATGACCACTTGATGGCAGCAAAAAACCAGAGAATGGCTTGAACTTTTCAGAGGATAGTAAATGATACCATATTCATAAAGCAGGAACTGAGGATGATGCAGATTTATATGTGGGAGTCTGAAATACTGGGGACTTTAAGATCTTCCTGAATATCAGGATGGCCTGTAGGAAGTTAGCACCCACCCCTTTCCTAGAAAATTGAAATATCCTAGGAAATATTAAAAAGGCAGAATATTTCCTCTAAAAAGAGTAGAAACTCAGAAGCAGAAATTCACCTCAGAAGTAGAAACTCACCCCCACCTTTCTTAATGGGTGGGCCATTAAGGCCTGGGCCAGAATACTTTTTTAAAAAATTACATTTATATGCCGCCCTTCTCCGAAGACTCAGGGTGGCTTACAATTTTTGGGATACAACCCAATGCGCTCAGCAATAGCCTTCACTCCATTGCATATGCCTGCTTATTACTAAGCAGCATTTTTACAAAGTCAGCTTATTGCCCCCAACAATCTTGGGCCCTCAATTACCTACCCCGAGAGGATGGAAGGCTGAGTCAACCTTGAGCCTGGTGGGATTCGAGCCTGCAATAATTGCAGGCAGCTGGAACTTAAGTGCTAGGCATTTAGCAGCCTGCACCACCAAGGCCCTTTATATAACAAAGATCTCCAGGTAAAGCTATAGCAATTGCCAAAAGCCCTTTTCAGTGCATCATCATCCAGCAAGGCTCAACCAAGCCTGGAACTCAGACAACCTGCAGAGTTGCCCCTGCATGGCCCCATGGGAGTCTGACAACCAATTAGAAGCAAGGTCCAATTCAAATCCCAAAAAAGTTATAAAACCCAGGCACTCTCAGCACCTCAGCCCACTCCCTTTTCTTGATCTCTTCATTCACCTTGAAGCATATGATCATCCTTCCTTTTCCCTCTGGAGTTCCAGGCCATGTGGTCCTGTCCACCATTAAACCTTCCAAACAGCCTCCATGTTTCCAGTGTCTTTTTTCCCCACTTGGAACTGAACCCAGAAGGATATTTCTTCCAACAGGCTTTTGTGGGAAAGAATAGGATGCAAATAGATTTAAAGGTACATAAGGGACTGTTGAAGATCCGTAGCCAGATTCTTATTCCCAACAAACAAAATGACAATGGTGAATCAATTAGCAATGCTCCGTAACTTACCGCAATTGACCTCTGAGAACCTTTTTCCAGGGCCAAGAATTTGGGTCATGCTTGGCTAGCAGCAGAAATAGAAAAATGGGGAAGGAATGAGGATAGTATCCAGAATTAACAAAAAAGAAAGAAGAAGAAAAGGAAGCTGTTATGGGAAGTGTAGGAAGTCAGCAAACACCCCTCTCCTAGAAAAATGAAATATCCTGGGAAATATTAAAAAGGCAGAATATTTCCCCTAAAAAGAGTAGAAACTCAGAAGCAGAAACTCACCTCAGAAGCAGAAGCTAACCCCCACCTTTGTGGATGGGTGGACAATTAAGGCCTGGGCCAGAGTATTCTACATAATAAAGGTCTCTGCCCATCTCACCACCTGGCATGGGAAGATTGCATCAGCCAGCACTCAGGTGAAGCCATGTGGTCCAGACAAAGCCTACAAAGTTAGCTAAGACCCCCACCCCTGGGAGTCTGACAGCCAATGGGATACATTTCTTGCACAGGAACAGGAAACACTAAGGTGGGGCCCAACTGAGGATATAAAACTAAGGGTCTCTCAGCATTTCTGCCCTTATTATGAGTAATAATAATCTTATGGTTCACTAGGAGTTAAGAGAACTCCCAATGAACATTTTTTTCCTGGATGTTCCTATATGAGGGGCCAAATTAATATTTTGTCAAAATTCAAGATGTTAAAATGCAACAGAACATGCTGCCCAACCTCTATGCCATGTGAGTCACAGGGTGAAAGTCATTTGTGACTAGGATTTTTTTCCTTATTTACCATCAATGACTTCTAAACAGAGTGTGTTGAATCTAGCCAAAGTCAATTTGTATATTTATAGTTTGTTAAAGAGTGACAATAGATTGGTGGCAAAATGTTACCTTGGTGCTAATATTTTGCTACTGTACTGTGTCAAGGATTCTCTTCTTCAAAGACCTTTTCACCTGATCATATCCTATCCTTTGTATGATCTCATTAGAGAGAAACAAACCTAGGAACCATATTGGTCTTGTGCCAAACAAATGAGATCCAAATTCTTGCAACTCAACATGCAAAAGGTCCATCAAGGTCATAATTAACATCTTTAGAGCTAAGGTATGAGTAATTGCTACATGTACCACAGCTCTTCATATAGCACATCATTTTCATTTATTAGATTTATATCCCACCTCTCTTCCCCCGTCGGGGAACTCGAGGTGGAATGTGGTGTCCTTTGATATGGTTCAGTCAAAATTTTAAGCACTCCATTTTCAGATGTAGGTTATGTATTAATGTAATCAAAGCAGGTTATTTATACAGTCCTAGTCACTTTAAATAGCTTTAAATCCTTGTCATTCAGCTGTTATATAAAGCAGTAAAGGTATCATATTGATACTTTCCCCCAGAAATAAATTATCTGGAACTGAAATATCCTCAAGTCTATAGACTGGAAAGTATCCCTAATAATGGGAAAATCAGTTGGCGAGTTTCATTCATTTGACCTGGCGTAAGGGTAGAATCCAGCTCAAGACCAGCCTAATAACATTTATCTTTTTCTGGTTTGCTACCTGGCTATGATCAGAAAGCAAATAATGAGAATAAATAGACTCAAAACAAAGTCATAGAGTTTCTGAACTTTGGCCACTGTATCTGGAGAACTGGAATATTGGATGAGATTTGTTTATGGAATAGTTCTTTTTTTTGAGAATACCCTAAGGGTATAGTGTATTTGAACCAGAAACCAGGACACAATTAAAGCACTAACACAATATGCAGATTAGTTTATTGACAGTGATAGAAAATAAAGAAGTTGAAATAGTGGTGAAATTATAAGCTCTCTTTACAATTAATCACTATTAATAGGATACAGCATTAACATGGTTATATATTACTGATTGGGTTAATATAAATATATTGAAGTACATAATTAGGGTAGAAAGAATGAGATAATGTTTTTGAGGTTCTTATTTTTCCATAGCCATTATCTAAAAATTGTCAGGGTTCCGACAGATCAACTGACTCTATTCCTTGACTGTTAGAGTTCACCTAGAGCACTATAGCCACCTCTACCCATCACACAGAGCCATGGTGGATACTTGCTGGCAGTGCCCATCTTACCGCTAAAGCTTCTTTTCCCCATACAGCCCATCGCTTCTCTGTGTCCGTGAGCTTATGGGAGGTATAGGCACAGGGCTGTAATTTTCCTTGGCTATTAATTTGGAGTAGCACTGCTCCCACTGCCACATCACTGGCATCTGCTTGAATGACGAAGGGTTGTTTGGGGTCAGGATGCTTCAGCACCAGTTCCTTTACAAAAAGTCCTTTTAGTGTTTTGAATGCCTTTTGGCAGGTTAGATCCCACTGTAGGGGCTGTCCCAGGTGGGGCTTCACCCCGGGCCTCCCATCTTGAGGAGATCTGTCATGGGTTTGGCAATTCTCACGAAGGAGGGGATGCCTGTAAAAGTTTGCAAATCCTAGAAAACTTTGTAGCTGCCTGCGGGTTTTGCCAGAGGTGGCTGCCAATAGTTCTGGAGGGGCCTTTGGGGGAGGGTCTCCTGCAGGGGGCGGTGCTTCTATTTGCTGGTGTGGGAGAGGTTTGGGTCCTCTAGCTATCCTCAGCCTCCGGTGCCCCCTTCCCACCAGATCGTTGGGCCCCACTTGTCTAGCCACCCGGAGGCTGAGGATAGTTCCCACCACGAATTGTTAATTTCCTTGTGGCTAGGCTTGCAATCTATGGTTAATATTTTTATTTATCTTGTTAGCACCTATGGCATCCTGTGCATGTTGCAGAATTTCTAGGGATTAATTGCTTGTTAAAAAGGCTAAAAATACTGAATTAGCAAAACAATTTGTGTGTTTTAGAGTCCTGATCCAGATCTTTCAGATTTTCTCCAATACTCTGTTGTTTGTTTAATGTGTATAAGAAGATTGTCTTGGTATGTAAAGATGGGAAGAACTAAAGATCTATAAGGAGATTAATTTTTGTCATGTGATAAAAGTTTCATCTCTCTTTATTGCCCAGAATTGGTTCTCAGGATTTTTGCAGCCATTGTTGGCGATCCTTAGTTATGGTGAAATCATATTGTGATAAGAAAAGGATCAGCTATGTAATCTGTGGACATGGGAAGAATAGAATATACCTGTAAATAACAAAACCAGATTTTGATTATTGCAATTTGCTCTTAAACACTCAACAGGTTGGAATCAGGGGCAACATTATTTTCTTCCTAGAATAATATGAAAGAGGTTTCCTTTCTTTAACTCAACTTCTTGGAAACCAGCTTTCCGGAGAAGTACATTAAACTCAGTTGTTGACCGTTCTTTTCCTTCAAGATAGAGCAATACTAATAAGGCATAGATGTGGGCTGCTAAAGGCCCTCTTCTATCTTCATCAAGAAGCATTTCCACAATTAAGACACCGCCACCTGTTTCAAAATATATACTAATTATTTCAAAAGTGCAATGAACATTAGACATTTTAAAAATACCCAAATTTTATGTTATGAATCCTTCTTTCAAATATGTTAAATTTATTCCTGCCAATAGACAATGCAGACCAGTTTATTGTTGTTGTTCTTGCATATTTTGTCAATTTACAGATATTCTGAGTATTCACCAAGGTTTCCACCAAGGGCCACAATGAGAGGTCTTATTACTTTGTAACACAGCCACCAAAATATGAATGAATCTGATCTGTACAACACAGTCTCTTTGGGTATTGGAGTAGACATAGCTGGAAGAATCACTCTGGAACCACATTTTTTTTAACACTGTGAAGCTGAATAAGTTTTCTAAGATGGCAGTTGAAGGCCCAGGAAAACTGGATGGTAAATTTTAAATGACACTATATTTAGAGAAGTTCAAAACTTGAGCCAAGTATAAACTTTGCCAGTTCCTTAGCAGATTTAACTTGCTATGATTAAAGAACACCTACCAGGTTTGCAGGCCTGGTACACTTTATGTAGCAGTTGCGAACATCTCTCATCCGACCAGTCATGCAGAATCCTGGCCAAAATGTACAGGTCCGCTTCAGGAAGGGGATCTTTAAAAAAATCACCTACAAAAGTAAACTCTCATTTAGCACCATGTCTTCCAAAACCTTTCAAAACCACAGAATCCAGTCTGCCTGTGAAAGTTTCTTGTACTCAACAAGACATGAGTTCAACCCACACCTAACATTGCATCTTTTACCTGCATGGAAAGTAATCTGGGTGTCTTCTGAAGGCAAACAATGGTTCTTGGAGGCTTCCACTACTTCAGGGAGGTCAAAAATGGTCACAGTACATTTTGGGTAGAGTGAAATCAATTCCTTAGCTAAGCCACCAGTGCTTCCTTAAAGACAGAACAAAATGTAATTAAGTAACTGCAGAACAAAATGTTGTACATGTCCAGCCTTTTCCCATGAAGCTACCTGCCTATTATTTCTCTACAACTGCACTTCAGATTAATTAGAACCTAATAATTAAAAAAAATGAGACAAACTTCTTTTACATTTGTTATACTTCATATCATGGAAAACAAATACTAATAGGGAAAAAGAACAGAGATTGAGTCAATTGGTTCTCAACTTTCCTTCCTATAGTCCTTCCAGGCTATAAAATTCCTTAGGCTGGGTGCACTGAATATTCAAAATGTCCAAAATCATTGGCATTTGATGCCGATTGAACAGACAAAAGCTGAACATCATCTCAAAGGGCACCAAATCCCACATAATCTTCAGCCATGATCTCTTGCATCCTACAAATGTTCCCAGGCAAATCCAGTTTAAGTGTCCTTTACTCATCAACCTCTTCTCTGATTTCAGTTCCTTCCCATCTTGGCTAGTACTGGAAAAGGGAAGGAGGAGATAACTGTTTTCTTTTCAGAACTGTCTCTCCTTTTCAAGCAACCTCTGCCAGTTTCTCTACTGACTGTAATATTTTATCTGGCCAAAGTTAATCATCTTTAAAACAGGAATATTTCTCAAAGTCTGCTATAGACATCCCAAAATGTTTTTTTAAATCTCCTAAGGATTTCTTCTTTTCCAAATGCAGATGAAAAGATTTATTAGAGAAGCTAAGAACCTATCCAGCCCATTGGCCCACCATGTGAAGAAGATGGCAAAGCGCCGTCTGTACTTACCACCCAGATCACAAATAAGTGGGAACTGGGACAGGTCAAAGGCAGAAAGCACTTCTCTTCCTAGCACAGGCCACAGCTCATTCATGAAATTGGAAAAGGTTTGTAGCTCTTCCTTTGATCTAGAATTAAAATAAACACCTCTCAATATAACTTTATAAAATACTATTGTTGTTATTGTTTTTACACATCTATGTTTGAATTAATGGAATTCTTTTTGCAGCATCACTTGAATGATGCTGATCAGGATTTGAAAAAATCTGCATGTGATCCATGAAACAGTCCTGCCATTTCAGTGGACAATGTTATAATGTTCCTGAAACAAAACAGACTCGAATAGGTACTCTAACTGCAGACCTGTGCTTTGTACATAAACAGAAACACCTGGTTAATTAGATGTGCCACAACAATATTCCAGTGCCATAAAAGAGAAGTTGGATATGGTGATGAGTCAGGATCATATGCTAGAGATAATTATGACAGTGTGAAGATAAATCATATTGATTAGTTGCCCACAAAACAATTGCTCTAATTATCATTCTCTAAAATTATAATGTTACCTGTAAATGACCTCAAAAGTCTTGTTTGAAGGAGAGCCATATATCGATGGAATCTGATTTTTTCCTTCCCTAGAAGAGTTTTTAAAAAGTTAGAAAGGAATAAGACAATCATCCCGGCATTTTCTTCTGCATCAAAGTAGATCCTGAATGTCTTACAGGATTTTCACAGTTCAGGTTTTATTGTAAAGGTTTCATTATTAAGCTACTTCTCCTTCATGGAGATAGCTGCTATGTTGGTCATCAACTGGGACGAACGAGCCGGTGCCGGCCTAGCGGGGGGGGGGTGTTGGAATTTGCTGTGTCATCGGAGGACTGACCCCCCCCCCCATGGAAAGCTGGCGCTTTTTGCAACTTTTGGATCCTGGACTCTGGACTTTTTGTCATGAGGGTCCTGGCATTAACAATCATGCCGTATTTGGATCCTTCTTTTGGGCTCTTGCTTGCCCCTATGCCATCATTGTCCCTATGTCATCTCCGGATCTTGACTCTCTTCTGCCCTACCCCCCCTATTATGTCTGTGACTCACTCTATTTGCCTGGACTATTTCATCGTGTCCTGGATATTTAATGGCGGTCCTGGAATTGTTCAGGACTTCTCCCCCATCAGGGTCTGGCCCCAGCCCCATTGTCATGATGTCAATGGACCCGACTCCACTTCTGTAAGAGGGCAGTGGGGTTGATTTTCTGTTCAGTGTCAAGACCCCGACCCACTGCGGTGGGAGTGCAGTGGGCTGGCCAATTCGGTTCTGGTCCCCCAACAGCTGTGAGAGAGCTGGGGGGTGCAGGATTTTGTGGACATTTTGCCTGGACCTCTCCCTTTATGCACTTTACATCTATGCACTTTACATCTTTTTTACCATCTTTCACCGAATGTTCCTCCTTTTTTTCCCCATCGATTTCCACCTTTGTAACATGCTCACTTACTCACTGCTGGAACTACGGGCCCTCCAGACTGTTCCCTTGTCTTTGGGATGGCCCAAGGGGTTACCAAAAGCCTACCTTAAGGATGGATCCTGGGATCCCGAGAGGTGGCATGGTGCGACCAAAGGGCCAAATTTTAAATCTTGTTTTAAGGGATGTCTTTTAAATTTTTTAATTCGATGTTTTAATGGGATAGGGAGGGGTTTCAAGGGGTTAGGGAGGGGGAGGAGGGGTCTTCTTGCAGCCCGGTGCGTGGTGGGAGGGCAGGGGTTGGGGGGCCAGTGGGGCCCGGGGTGCGAGGTGGGGACCGCGATTCCCAGGGTGGTTGGGATTGGCAGGAGACGTCGAGGCATAGGGCCATATCATGTTTTGGGAGTGCGTACCCGCCATCTTTGTGTGGTGGCACGCTCCGACCCTATGGCCTCCTCCCTAGGGGGCACGGGAACTGGGACCCCTGGGCTTAGGTTGGTGTATTTTAATGCCAGGCCCGTGGCTAATAAGTCCTCCCTCCTCTGTGAGATCATTGAGGAGGAGGCTGGGGACCTGGCCTGTATCACCGAAACCTGGTTGGGCCCGGAGGGAGGTGTCCCTCTGGTTGATCTGTGCCCTCCAGGTTTCCGGGTTCTGCACCGGCCACGGGCCCAGGGAAGGGGTGGCGGGGTGGCTGTGGTTATTCGGGACACCCTGTTTCCATGGGAGGTCACAGTTCCAGAGATAGGCAGGAGTGAGACCCTCCTCTTGAGGTGGGGGCCTAACGGTCGGGGGGGCTTGCTGCTTGCATACCTTTCCCCCAGCTGTTTGACAGCGGCCCTGCCTGGGCTTCTCGATCTCCTCTCAGGGGTGGCGGTGGAGTTCCTGGGTCTTATAGTCCTGGGGGACTTCAATCTGCCCTCCCTGGGGGGGCGACGGGTTTGGCCCAGGAATTCATGGCTTCTATGGAGGCCATGGGCCTGACCCAATTGATTCAAGGCCCGACTCACGAGGGGGGAAACACCTTTGACCTAGTTTTTGTCTCTGAACAGTGGTGTAGTGACAGAGGGCAAGCCACGTTTACGGCTTTGCCCGTTCCATGGTCTGATCACTATCTCCTACGTCTGGTCTTCCTACAGGCTGCCCCCCACTGCTGGGATGAGGAGCCACTTAGATGGTTCCGCCCCAGACGCCTGATGGACCCTGAGAGGTTCCAGGCAGAACTGGGGTCTTTTCCCTCTTCCCTTGCCCACAGCTCTGCTGAGGATCTGGCGGCTGCTTGGCAACAGGCTGCGTCGGATGCCCTCGACAGGGTTGTCCCCATGCGTCCCCTCACACGCCGTGGATCCCGGATGGCTCCTTGGTATACCGAGGAGCTTTGGGAGATGAAGCATCGTCGGAGGGGTTTAGAGAGCAGGTGGAGGTCCACCCGCTCCCAATCCGATCGAGCCCAGCTAAGAGTCCATATTAGGACTTACCTGGTAGCTATGAGAGCAGCGAGAAGGTCTTATCTCTCCGCCCTCATAGCATCCGCAGATAACCACCCAGCCACCCTGTTTCGGGCTACCCGCTCTCTCCTTCGTATGGGGGGAGGGGCGGACCCATTGCGGAGAAGGGCTGAGGAGTTTGGTCAATATCTGTCGGATAAGATTGCTCGGATTCGGAGCAGGTTGTCCTCTGATTTGCGGTGGTCTGGCGAACGGGATACAAGCAGTCCGGCCGGTGTGATCTGGGATGAGTTCGATCCTGTTTCTGAGGATAAAGTGGACAGGACTATGTGGCGGCTGAGTTCCACCACATGTTTGTTGGACCCGTGTCCCTCCTGGTTGGCTTATGCCGCCAAGGAGGCCACCTGTGGTTGGCTCCAGGCAGTTGTAAACGCTTCATTAAGAGAGGGTGTTTTTCCCTCCGCCTTGAAGGAGGCAGTGGTGAGACCCCTCCTGAAGAAGCCTGCCCTGGACCCGACCGTGTTAGACAACTTTCGTCCAGTCTCCAACCTTCGCTTTTTGGCGAAGGTTGTTGAGAGTGTGGTGGCTCAGCAGTTTCCACTTTTCCTGGATGAAGCGGACTACCCGGATCCATATCAATCGGGCTTCCGATTGATTACAGCATGGTTACAGCATGGAGACGGCATTGGTTGCTGATGGATGATCCCTGGAGGGCCCGGGACAGGGGTTTTTCCTCTGTCCTGGTCCTATTAGATCTCTCAGCGGCTTTCGATACCATCGACCATGGTATCCTTTTGCGACGCCTCGGGGGGTTGGGAGTGCGGGCACTGTTCTTCGGTGGTTCACCTCCTACCTCTCGGGGCGGTCGCAATTGGTGTTGGCAGGGGGGTCGAGGTCGACCCCGAGGGTGCTCTCTTGTGGGGTCCCTCAGGGGTCAGTCCTCTCCCCTCTTCTATTTAACATCTACATGAAGCTGCTGGATGAGATCATCCGTGGTTTTGGGGTGACATTCCATCAGTACGCAGATGACACCCAGCTGTACATCTCCACCCCAAACCAGATCAGTGATGCCCTCTCCCTGATGACCCAGTGTTTGGATGTGGTACGGATTTGGATGAGCGGGAACATGCTTTGACTCAACCCAGCCAAGACTGAGTGGCTGTGCATACCGGCATCTCGGCCCAGTCAGGAATATCCATCTTTGGCCATAGAGGGAGAGGTGTTGCCCCCTGTGGATAGGGCACGGAATCTGGGGGTCCTCCTGGATGTACAGCTCCGTTTGGAGGAGCAGGTGGGGGCCATTGCCAGGGGGGGCCTTTGCCCAGCTCCGCCTTGTTTGTCAGCTTCGCCCATTTCTGGACCGAGATGCCCTGCGCACAGTCAATCACACCCTTGTTACCTCTAGACTCGACTACTGCAACGCTCTCTATTTAGGACTGCCCTTGCATACCATCCGGAGATTGCAACTGGTGCAAAATGCGGCAGCGCAGGTGGTGATGGGAGTTTCCTGATTCTCCCATGTTACCCCCCTCCTGCGCTGCCTGCATTGGTTGCCGGTTGCACTCCGGGTGAGATTCAAGGTTCTGGTTTTAACATACAAAGTCCTTCACGACATGGGTCCTCAATATTTAAGGGAGCGTCTTCTGCTGATATCGAGTGCCAACCGCCCTGTGTGAGCACATAGGCAAGGACTCCTCGGGGTCCCATCGGCAAGCCAATGTCGGCTGGCGGTTCCCCGGTGATGAGCCTATTCTGTTGCGGCCCCTGACCTCTGGAACCAACTGCCCCTGGGGCTCCGCCTGGCCCCTGACCTCCACACCTTCCGCCATTATTTGAAGATCTGGTTGTTCGACCAATCTGGGCTGTGACCCCTCCTTGGGGGGGCATGGGTTTCTTAATTATTTTAACCACTGTAAATTTTAGTTTTTGTATTTTTGGGCTTGTGAAATTAGTTTAATTTCTTTTTAAGTATTTATTGTTGTTGTTTTTAGTTGTGCGCCGCCCCAAGTCTTCAGAGATGGGGCGGCATACAAGTCCAATAAATAAATAAATAAATAAATAAATAAATTTTCTCAAATACAGTGCAGTACAATCTAATGCTTCTCTACCACGAAATAAAGACATCAAGAACAGTAGTCTGGTAAATTAGGCTGCTTAGTTGAAGAAACTCCCTGGATGAAGGAAATGAATCCAACTCACGTCTTTACTGCTGCCTTTTAAATGACATTACCAGCTACAAATCCTTTGTTTTCTCTTTAAAAAAAGTTATTTTAATATTTTTGGTTTAAAGGAAGTTTCAGAGGCAATCCCAATTCAGCAGGTTTATACATTCACTGTTGATGGATTTGTTTGTTAAAAAAAATCCCTCAAAATCTTTTTACTTAAGATTTACATTGGATAGAGTAGCTCAAATACTTGTTCAGTCACTAGTTTGTGTCTGATTCTTCACAACCCCAAGGACTCTAGCACAAATGGTCCCTTATTCACTACTGTCTCCTGGATGTTATGCTGATGACACTATCTAACCATCTCATCCACCATCCCCTTCTCTTTTTGCCTTCAGTCTTTCCAGCATCTGTGTCTTTTTCCAGTGAGTCCTCTCTTCTCATTTGAGCTGCATATTTGAGCTGCAGCTCCAGTATCTGACTTTCCAAAATTCGACAAAGTAGACCACAACCTACTTCTTGGGAAGCTAGAAAAAAGTGGGATAGATAGAATCACCTCCAGGTGGATTTGGAACTGGCTGACAAACCGTACCCAATGAGTAGTCCATAATGGGTCTATGTCTACATGGAAGTAAGTAAGCAGTGGGGTGCCACAAGGTTCTGTTGTGGTTAGCTGGCAGCAGGTGTGGATGGCTGAGGAGAGCAAGGACTCAGATGAGGGGCCAGGACCATTAGGGAGTGGACTGCTGCCTTCAGAGATTGTGGGAGCTGGCAGCAGCGATGAGGAAGTTCCCGAGGAGCCTGTGACAAGTGCGTGTGGATGCAGGGCTGCTTGCAGGAAAGAGCAGCTGCAGCAGCACGGGTGACTCGGGAGTAAGGCTGCAAGGTAATGGCCCCTTCTTCAAGAAGATAAAAGCCAGCTGTGAATCGGATGTTCTTTGCAGGAAGCAAAGTTTTTTGAAACTCAGCCTCATGGACATTACAGTTGGTATTGGAAAACTCATGTTGTGAAATATTTCTTATCTGTGATTCTTGGCAGTCTTGCACAGTTTGGCAAGGTTTGTGCTTATCAAAGTTAGTTTACAGCAGCCTTTTAACCAGGGATTCGTAAGACTCATTAAAAGGTTTCTGTTCCCTTTAGTTATTGTTTGTCTTATTGGAAAAGGGTTTGGGTCAGAACAGGTTCTGTCTCAGGTCCAATACTCTTCAATATCTTCATAAATGACTTAGATGAGGGAATACAAGGGGAACTTACCAAATTTGCAGATGATACTAAACTGGCAGGAATAGGTAACACCCAAGAAGATAGACTCAAGATCCAGATGGATCTTGACAGACTTGAACACTGGACCCTATCTAACAAAATGAAATTCAATGTAGAGAAAAGTAAAGTCTTACACTTAGGCAAGTAAACCAAAAGCAAACATATAGATTG
This sequence comes from Naja naja, assembly GCA_009733165.1. Taxonomy (NCBI): domain Eukaryota; kingdom Metazoa; phylum Chordata; class Lepidosauria; order Squamata; family Elapidae; genus Naja; species Naja naja. The sequence goes on along the minus strand of CM019153.1, from coordinate 18,408,266 downwards.
GGTGAAACCAGGCTTAATAGCAGTAACTGTGAGAGGGATCTTGGAGTCTTAGTGGACAACCAGCTAAATATGAGCCAGCAGTGTGCAGCAGCAGATAAAAAGCCAATGCAATCCTAAATTGCATTAACAGAGGGATACAATCGAGATCAAGTGAGGTATAATACCACTCTATAAAGCCTTAGTAAGACCACACCTCGAGTACTGCATCCAGTTTTGGTCACCACACTATATAAAAGATGTTGAGACTCTAGAAAGTGTGCAGAGAAGAGCAACCGGGTTGATTAGGGGACTGGAGACTAAAACATATGATGAACAGTTGCAGGAACTGGGCATGGATAGTCTAGTGAAGAGAAGAACCAGGGGAGACATGATAACAGTGTTCCAATATTTGAGAGCTACCACAGAAAAGAAGGGGTCAAGCTATTTTCTAAAGCGCCTGTAGGTCTGACAAGGAATAATGAATGGAAACTGAAGAAGGAGAGATTTAACCTGGAAATAAGGAGAAATTTTCTGACAGTGAGAACAATCACCCAATGGAACAGCTTGCCCTTGGAAGTTGTGTGAGCTTTACCATTTCAGACTTTCAAGAAGAGATTGGACTGCCATTTGTCAGAAATGGTGTAGGGTCTCCTGCTTGAGCAGGGGGTTGGACTAGATGACCTATAAGGTCCCTTCCAACTCTGTTAATCTAATTAATCTAATCAAAAGAACAGTCAGAGTTGATTATCTTTAAGATTGACTGATTTGATCTTCTTGCAGTCCTTGCAGGCAAATAGAGTGTTCCTAAATCAACTGTTTCCTAAAACCTGTATAGTTTTAATGTCGTGGGGATCATCATTCTAGTAGTTACATACAAGACAGGGAAGGTCTGTCTGATGAAGACAGGAGTGATATACAGGTAGTCCTCAGGTTATAACAATTTGTTTAGCAACCATTCAAAGTTTGAACAGTATTGATTGGATGGTGTTTATGACTGGAAATTGGAAGTCACAATCACATGAGGCTCTTGCTCAATGATCTCATAGTCCTCACATAACAATGGCAACCAAGACTGACTGCTAGAATTATAGTTGCTAAGGAAAGGGTAACATGACAGCACGTTTTATGATTGCACCACTTAGTGATGGAAATCCAGCCTAATTGCTGCCAGAACTTGTAACAAATATGATGACATAATTTAAAAACTGTGTTAACATCCAAAAAGTTTTACATTTATGGGATTTCTGCTCTTTTACTTTTTATTGTTAGAAATTGTTCTTTGAATTTTTGTATAAGCAAACTTTGAAAGGTTTTTTTATTGACAGAGTCAAACTAATAATTACTGTTTTGATGTAAATTACAATTTTATTAATTTAAAGTTATTGACAATATACAGGATGAACAATCTGGCTATATATATCATCCATATATGATAAAGATCAAATATATATACAGTATATATATATTCTTCTTAATGAAATGACTTCATGAGATAACTCTAAATGTTTGCTTTTCTTGCTTTTATCATTAGAGTTTGGGTTTCTGTTCCAGTTTTTCTTGTGTAAAACTTTTTTTAATGTTGGAGAGGAAATTCTGAGGAGCAATAGGATGGCTGTCTGTAACTTACTGCTGTTGTATTTTCATTTTGGCATATATGATTTAGAGAATTCCAATCCTTAAGGCAAGTTCAGGACATGGTGACTATATGAAAATGTTCATAGTTTTCTTGGCAATAGAAAACACATTTTTATGAAGAAATAAGAAACAAATTGTTATGGAACAACAATTTTCTTCTGAGATTTTTTCTTTTTTTTCTTACTGGGTAACTGTTCTCCATAGATCCAAGATTTGTGAGAGCCTCCAACCCAAGGAGTAATCAGATACATCTCATCATAATTTTTATAAGATTATTCATGATCAACCTGATTATGACAATGGTGCTATTGAATGTTTTAATACCAATTAAATGAGATGCCAATTAACTGATTAAAGTTGTGAGGAAATAATAATGGATGTGCCTCTATAGGACCTTACAATAATAGTGTAAATGCCATGTTTTGAAATGGGAGGAGAGAGAGACTCTAAAACAACCCAGAAAGGCAGAACATGGTCCTTGATTTTTCTAAAAGAAGGAAAATATGAAAGAATATCCTTTGATCTGAACAGGAAAATTCAGTGATGATAATCCAGTGCCATTACAATTAAGGGGATAAGTGTGCTAATCTTATATTCAACATCCAGAATGTGAAATCTGCTTAGTTTCTTGTGGACAAGCATCTAATAATTCTGGTATTAAGATGATTTTTCATGCTCTATCTTTATCTATCCTAGTTTACTAGTCCTCTGCTGGATCTGCTTACCTCACAGCATCAGGCAAATATTGCATTGATGGATACACAACTTCAGAATGGAATATTATGGAATGATACTGAGACTTTGGACTTGATTTGACCAGGTAGAGATTGGTAAAGTCTGTGTTTCCATAAAGATCTAAAAAAAAACAACAACTTTCAATTCACTATAGTGTCTTAGTCTACACAAATTATGCCATATTTATCTCAAGCATATCATAATAATATGAGAGCCAGTTTGATGTAGTGGTTAAGGCATGATGCTAGATGTCTTGGAGACAATAAGTTCCTGTCCCACATTAGACATGAAGCCAGCTCTTTGGGCGGGTCATTTTCTCTCAGCCCTAGGAAGGAGGCAATGACAAACCTCTTCTGAAAACCTTGCCACACAATCTTCAAGGACCTGTCACTTGGCCAAGTTGTTTGTTTTTTTCCCCAAATTTCATCTGATTTAGGATTTCAATATAATTTCATTTTAAAAATGGGTTCGGTTCCATATACAACAGTAATGTTCATGGTTTGGAAACAAAGTTGGTTTTGTTTTGTTTTTGAAATAACAAGAGACACCAACTCAAAATGCCAATGTTTTACTGTTCTGGTTTATATGGCTTTCCTAGAGTGGATATAAAACATTGGGAAGACCAAAAAAGTGCTGTGAAGCAAACTGGACAAAATCTCAAAGAGAGTGATAAAGTGATCAATACATACAAATGCACACACAAATCCAGTTACTACACATTTATACCAGCTTTCTGGCCTGTGATTTCTGGAAGCCCCCCTTCTACAAACTCTTGGATCTGTCAGGCTCAACAGGTGCAGCCACTTATTGCTCACTGTTATGGAATAATTGTTGGTCATTCCAGTTGCTTCCTGCTTGTCACAAGATTACCTTTGCCATCCTTCCACTCCAGGGTCAGGAGATTTAACCCCACGCACGCCTCTAGCAGCCTCTTCATCCCAATGGGGCTGGTACTCAAGCGTTCAGCAATAGTTGTGGAAGACAGAAGTTCCCCTGATTCTCTCAGGACATCAAAGACACCCAGCTCACAGGCAGTTGAAATGATCTAGGAAGAAACAGAGAGCAAGAACAAAAGCCATAGCTTTCCTCTCAGTTCACATCCAACAATCCCAGAATCTATTTTTATGGTTTACTAAAGAAGGAATCAAGCAGGGCTACAGATGTTAATCAGCCCCATCAACTGTGGGAGCACAAGGGCATGTGTAGATAATCATTTGTTTGTGTAGCCACATCCGGGTGTAGTAACAACTAATAAAATAATAAATACAACAATAAAAATAACAAAACAACTAATATTCTTTTCTTCTTCAGTCTGTGCTTTGTTCAATTTATTAGTGGAGTTTCAGACAAAATCTATACATACATGTGCACACAGAGACAGAGAGAAAGAAAGAGAATGAGAGAGCGATAGAATGAGAGAGAGAAAAAGAGTGAAAGAGAATGTGAGGATGAGAAAGAGAGAGAATGAGAGAGAGAGAGAGAGAGAATAAGAGAGAGAATGAGAGGAGGGGAGGGACTGAAATAGCAGATACTCTGCACAATCTGAGCAACCAGATTTATTTATCTTGGGCTCTATTTCTTAAAAGAAACCTTTCAGCCTTGAAGGCTACAGGGACCATGGCTGGTGGTGTGTTCAATCCCTGGAAGGGAAGGTAATCCAAGGATCAACCTCCTTGATGGAGAAGAAAGGGGAACAGAAAAACAGATATCTCATCATAACACTATGATACAAACTCCAGTTTTTTATATGTACTCTATGCTATTCTTGTGGGATATCAAGTGAGGGGAAAAACTGAAGAAAAGAATATGTGATCCAATCTTATTGTAGTAAAAAAAAATCCAGATAATACACATAATACAGGAACAAACCATTGGAGAAGCAAAGCTTTATGGCAGAAAAAAATATTGATTCTGCATCTTTCTTACCAGCACAACAATTTGCTAAGTTAAAAAAGAATAATTAATGTTTTAGTAATTAAATCAATACAAGAAGAAATGTTGAAGCTACCTTTAAACACTGTTGAGACCCCACATTTAGTATTCAAAATTTAGCAAATAAATGAAATCTCAAGGATTAGATACAGGACATATATAGATTTTGTTTTAAGATTAGAGCCAAAAACATGAATATTAACCCACCTTACCTTGAAAGTTACAAATGAATGCTGGTAGCTAAAGAACGTTTGAATATTTTCAGTTTCTTCTAGTGAACTCATTGTTCTTGGCTTCTCTTGTTAAACAAAAGGACCTTTCTTCAGCCAAAATACTTGGTATTCCTGAGTGTAAAAATGGCAAAATATAGGTGTCCATGAGAAGTCCCGGAATAAAGAACGGAAAGCATTATTAAAGAGAGAATGACCACCAGACTTAGAAGGTTTTCAAGAGTCCTTCAGCAAAGGCTCCTGAATAAATTTAGCTGCCCTGACATTAGAAGGACAGATGCTGTCATGGAGTGACCTGAAAGCCAGGAAACCAGGAATAGGAGTAAATGAAGGACCTGTGTGCTTATAGGCAGGTCTGATTGGCACACCTTAAGAAAAATATGACATAGCTCTAAAAAGTATGAAGTTGCATGATGGAGTAGCCCAGTGGTATTCTACCGGTTCGGCCCAGTTTGGCCAAACCGGTAGCTCCGAGCATCATCTGTGAGCGAACCGGTTCACTCCGATGATCAGCTGCTAAGCCCTCCCACCTGCCCCGGCTCTATTCTGATCTTTATTTCCTGGTTTTCAAGCTCAGCTGCTTCGTGTGGCACAGTGGATTGCCACAGGTCAGCTGTTGAAGACATAGGGAGATTGCAGGATTTCAGGAGGTCAGTAGGAAACCCTTTGCACGCAATTGCTCACCGAACTGGTTCTTACACCAGTTGAATCACACCCCTGGAGTAGCCTCTCTAAAATGAAAGTTTTCAAAATGAATGGCAAGCAATAAACACAATCCAGAAAGAATATGAAGCCATTCCCACAAACAAAGCAAACACAGTGAAAGAAAGGGAAAACCAGAAAGGGATTTGTTGAGTCAGCTTCATTTCCAGCCAAGCAATTTAACCCTTTTTAAAAATATATGTTCAAGTTAAACTACTGTTTGTCATCTTTAATGCCCTCCATTCATTAACTTCATAATGTCTGCCAGACCTTATTTCTCTTGAGGACCCTGGAGGTAGGAATTTTTTGTTTTTTTGTTTTTTTGTTTTTATTTTTTTTGTTCCTCTCTTCAGGGTGCCTGTCCCCTGGTTGTCCATATCTGACTTGGAAAAAAATAGGGTCAAAATTGCTCAGAGAATTTCCCTTTAAACCAGAGGTGGTATTCAGCAGGTTCTGACTAGTTCTGGAGAACCGGTAGCGGAAATTTTGAGTAGTTTTGAGAACCAGCAAATACCGCCTCTGATGGGAGATTTTACAGTATCCTTTTTTTTTTTAATTCATATTTATATCCCGCCCTTCTCCGGAGACTCAGGGTGGCTTACAATTTTTGGAGCGCAACCCAATGCACTCAGCAATAGCCTTCATTCCATTGTATATTCCTGCTTATTACTAAGCGGCATTTTTACAAAGTCAGCTTATTGCCCCCAACAATCTTGGGTCCTCAATTTACCTACCCTGAGAGGATGGAAGGCTGAGTCAACCTTGAGCCTGGTGGGATTCGAGCCTGCACTAATTGTAGGCAGCTGGAACTTAACTGCAGGCATTTAACAGCCTGAGCCACCAAGGCCCTTCTTCTGACAATAGTAAAAAAATACATTTCTTTAAGAAAGAAATGCAAAGGGAATTTCAAAGAATTAGAATATGATAACATTTAGAAGTTATTAAAATGGGGGGATGTTGAGAAGGGCATGAAACTAAGCACCTGGTTTCAGAACAAATATTTAAAAATAGAAAGTTAAGCTTGAAAAAAGGATTTATAAGATATGGAACCCAATACTTAATATATTCAAATAAACTTAAAATACTATTATTGCAATAATTATTATATGCATATACTATACAAAAATTTAAAAATATTTTGTTACTGGGTATTTTAAAAAATTAGATTTGTTTTTCAGATTAAATATCAATTTAGTTAAATGGGCAAATTCTAGAAATCAAGTTAGATAAAGAGAATGGTCTTATTTGCTATCTGCTTTTTTCAATCTCCTTTCTCTTGACTATTACACAGTCTAATTTGTAGATACTATAGATTTCTCTAAAGATGTCAGCAAAGCTGTTGTAATTCTGTGTAAAGGAGAAAACATAAAGAACTGGATAGAAAAATCTGAGATTAGTAGCCTCTTACAGATACTACAGTCCATGCTATTCAAACAAGAAGCGCTGAGTTTAATGGCTGAAGTCTTACCCACACAAAAGCTGAGCAGATTCAGAGTCAGTTTTTCAAGTGATAGTTTCATGAGGTACTCAGGATAAGCCTCAGTTTTAGGCAAAAGAAATAAGAGGAAGGGTATATATCAGCAGAGCACAGATGTGTTTACAGGAGTTGCTTAATCAACCTGTCAAGCCAGTTCTGATCCCGCCATTTCTTGATTGTAGATGTCAGGATGACTGGTGACCTCAAGCAATAAAAAGAACATTTGGGGAAAACATTTGTTTTCAATGCAGAAAGAATTCTAGCACAACAATAGTATGTTATTTAAAGTATATTGGCTGGTTTTCTTTTCTCTTTTTAGCTAGTTAGCTTTCTGGCTTCTGTGCTGATTTCCATCTAGGATCTCCCTTGCATTTTCTCCTGTATCAATTACGTTTAATTTCATCTTCCCTCTGATAGTGCTGTATTATCAGGAGTTGTATTTGGGCTGGTCTTTTTAAAGCTTGGTTCACTTCCTATTACTCTATGAGGAAAATACTGTTTCTTTATTACTCTCATTCCCCGTTTGCTGACTGTTCCCTTTCAGTGGGGTGGCCTGCCACCCACCTGAAGTTTCTAGAGATAGCTTGATGTTATTTATTTATTTATTTGTTTGTTTGTTTTGACTTGTATGCCGCCACTCTCCAGAAAGGACTCGGGGCGGCTCACAGATAAAAACACAGAACAATAAATTAGTTAAAAAGAAATTAAACTAAACAAGCCAAAATACAAGTATAAAACCGAATTTAAATCGAATTTAAAACCCACCCTCTCCCCTAGGAGATCAGTCCAGCCCAGCCTGTAAAAACAACCAGGTTTTTAGATCGCGCTGGAAAGAGGAGAGATCGGGAGCCAGCCGGAGCTCAATGGGTAGCTGGTTCCATAAGGCGAGGGCTGATGCAGAATAGGCCCTTCCCCGGGTCACCGCAAGCCGACACTGTCGTGCGGACGGCAACCCAAGGAGTCCCAACCTATGTGCTCGCACAGGGCGCCTGGTATTTGATATCGGCAGGAGACATTCCCGCAAGTACCCCGGACCCATGACATGAAGGACTTTGAATGTAAATGTCAAAACCTTGAATCGCACCCGGAGGGCAACCGGTAACCAATGCAGCTCGCGCAGGAGGGGCATAACATGGGAGTATCGGGAGACTCCCATCACAACCCGCGTGGCTGCATTCTGCACCAGCTGGAGCCTCTGGATGGTATGCAAGGGCAGTCCTACATAGAGAGCGTTGCAGTAGTCGAGTCGGGATGTAACAAGTGCATGAGTGACCGTGCGAAGGGCATCTCGATCCAGGTAAGGGCGGAGCTGTTACCTCCCAGGGCTGTGACTCCTGCAATGGGTAAGACTGTGGCTACTTGCATTTATCCTTGCTGCTATCTCCATTACTAATCTCACCTGTTGCTTTCACTTCCTCCTCCTAACTGCACTTTGGCCTGACTGCTTGGCCTATTGCTTTTCTCCAGCTGGACTTCAGTTCTTCCATAGAATGCAATGTTAACAAACCCAGGCCTGGCACTTGGACTTTGTGTATATATCAGTGGTTGTATGCTACCGATTCAGCCCGGTTCACCCAAACAGTAGTAAAAATCACTACCGATTGGGTGCAACAGGTACTGTAGTAAAAAAAAAAGCCTTCAATCAGCTGAGAGGAGAAAAAAAAGCCTCTGACAATCAGCTGAGAGAATAGAAGACCAGAAAGCGCATGGGAGGCTAGGAGAGTCTCTCCTAGCTTTTCGTTTCTTCATCCTCTCAGTTGATTGGCTTGTTAGGTGTGTGCACGTGCATGCATGTGCGCACACACGTGATCACCCACCAAACCGGTAGCAACTAAGGTAAGATCCCACTACTGGTATATATTGACTGATCATGGGTGGTGGGCTGAATATATACACACAAAAAAAGAAAGAACACTATTACAAGTGTGCCATTATTTGCAAGAACTAAAGATTGTTTCCATTAAAAATGAATTTATAAAAGCAGAGTGTCCCAAAGGTGCTTTTTAAAAGGAGGCAACTGGACTTTGTTTTTTCTTTGAAGACGTTTCATTTCTCATTCAAGAAGGTTCTTAAGCTCTGACAGGATAGTGGGGGAATGGAAGGATTTATATTCCTTGCAGAAAACTGTTATATACCTAAAAGTCTGTAGAGATTCTCAGTCATCCAGGTCATGGTTACCCCAAAGGCAACTGGACTTACTTGTTTTCTCTTTGAAGATGTTTCTCTTCGAATGTAAGGAATATAAATCCTTCCATTCCCCACTATCCTGTCAGAGCTAAAGAAGTTTCTTGGATGAGAAGTGAAATGTCTTCAAAGAAAAAACAAGAAAGTCCAGTCGCCTCCTAAAAAAAGCACCTTTGCGACAACCTTGACCTGGATAACTGAGAATCTCTACAGCTAGCAGAGTGGTTATGCAATCCTTCAAAACCCTGAAAATGTAATCTGTGTCTCTCTTCAAAAGTTCCAAAGACAGATGCTACTTGATAAGACCAGAAGATTTCAGTTAAGAATGTGAGCAAACTTGCTTCACTAGACTTCAGTGAATCATTTCTACAAGGTAATACATCATTGATATATGACTCCAGAGAAAGTATTCAGAATGTATAAAGGTGCTTCAAATTTAAGTTGGAAATCTCAGCAACACAAAGCCCACAAAACCGGTAGTAAAAAAATTTCAATGTTATTGAATAAATGGCCAAAAGAGCACCTGTCTTCTAATGCCATGGCAGGTATTTATTCAGAACCCTTTGCTGAGGGGCTTTTCAAAACCTTCTAAGTCCGACCTTGTCTTCTCTTTATTATAACTTTCTGCCATTTTTCCTTCTGCCATTAAGGACACCTTTGGCTGTGTTCTCTCAAGCCTGAAAAAGGGAGTTCACCAGGAGAAATTGAAAGTATGCTAACATTGTTTTGGTACCAGCATTCATTTGTATCTGACAAGGTGATTTTATTTATTTGTTTGTTTGTTTGTTTGTTTGTTTATTTGGTTTGTTGGTTGGTTGGTTGGTTGGTTAGTTAGTGTATGGCATCTACCCATTTCTTTCCCATATAGGTGCACAGTATTTGGCAACAAAGTATATTAATGATTGTGCCACTATACGCAATGTTTTTTCTTGTGCTCCCAGCCACTTCCTGTGATTTTCCTAAGCAAGTTGTTCTTGGTTTTCAATTTTTGTCTGAGTACTTCAAGGTGTTTTCTAACTATAAGGAATCAGTCCAGAAATATTCTGAAATATTTTGGGTGTCAATGACAAGGAACAGATTAAAGCTGGAGAGAAGATTCCAGGGTACAAAATTGAAGCTGACATAATGACTAATGTTCATGGCTTGATTATGTATCTCCATCATGACATCAAAAATTCAAGATTATTAATTGTATCCAACAATACAACATCAAAACTGTCACTACTGAAATATCAGGTCAGCTTCTCCCTATTTCAAATTTCATCTAAATAAATGGGGAACCCCTACAGAGTTAGACTGTTCACATTTTGGCAATGAAACTTTACTTGATAAATCAGGAAATTCAACAGAATTATTTTTCTTCAGAATGTTTTATGGTATCCTAAACAGTCCATTTCTGCATTCATGGATCATTGTTTCCATTCCCAGATCTAAGCTGCAGACATTTGGATGATCACTTGATGGCAGTAAAACACCAGAGAATGGATTCAACTTTTCAATTCCATATATCCCGTGGGCATCGCATCTGTATCTCCTGTGCACATCTACTGGAGCTCATTTAAAAGTGGAGAAAATAAATGGAAACGTGAAGCATAATAAATACCATATTGAGAAAGCAGGAATTGCGGATGATGCAATTTATATTAATTGGTTTCTTCATTCTTATCATGAATGAGAACATCTGCAATTCCTACAGGTAAAATAGAATGCTTCTCTATCTGAAACACAAAATTGTAAGACTGAATGGAAGTCATGGTACACTTCCTTAATGAAAATCGTGCTGGCCAACTTTTGCGACCAGACAAGATTTCACACAGAGCCTGGTTGCTTGATTCCCCTAGACTAGAGCAGTGCTTTTCAACTTCGAACCTTAAGGTATGCGGACTTCACCTCCTGGAATTCTGCAAGTTGACATCCACGCATCTTTAAAGGTTGAGCTTGAGAAACACAGATTAGGTACAGGGAGTTCTTGATTTACAACAATTCATTTAGTAACTGTTCAAAGTTACATTACTGAAAAAAGTAACTTATGACCATTTTTCACACTTATGACCATTGCAGCATCCCCATGGTCTTGTGTTCAAAAGTCAGATGCTTGGCAACTGACTCATATTTATGACTTTTGCAGTGTCCTGGGATCACAATATCACCTTTTATGAACTTCTGACAAGCAAAGTTAATGGAGAAGCCAAAATAACTTAACAACCATGCTGCTAACTTAACAACAATCACTTAACAACGGTGGCAAGAAAGTTCATAAAATGGGACAAAATTCAACAAATGCCTGTTATCAACATAAATTTTGGGCTCAATTATGGACGTAAGTTGAGGACTACATGTACTGTACTTTAATCCTGGTGGTCACTTAAATCATGAGAGTATTAAATTCAAATGCAGCTCAGCAGTGCTACCCAACAGAGAAGATGGGACTTTGCATGCAATGTTAGAAAGCAGCTCAAGAATCAGGAAAAATTAAAATAAGCAATTTTCCCCATTTCTTTAGCAACCATGTAGCTTATTTATGCGGTGAAAGGAAAATGAGGATGGGAAAGAATAGAAGAATAGAACTTTTCAAAAAAAAGAAGAAAAGAATGGTGTACTAATTGTATTAAATACAAAAGAAAAATAGTGGGGAATGAGCACTCCAATCTACATACAAACTATTAAGGCAGTAAACTAGCAGAAGCATTTTGGATTTGGCTTAACAAAGTCACTTGCTTTGAGATGGATTTTGCATTGGACATATTCAGATAATTAAAAGCCATGAAATATTACTTCAGTATATTATCACAGCAGTGAGTTTACTATATGTTGAGATGGAGAGATTCAACACTACTCACTATGGTTGATGAAGTTGATAGATTTTGCTGAAATGGATAAATTAACTTCTTTGATCTGACAAAACACATTATCTACATTTATTGTTAACTGGAAGTCTCTTACCAAGATTTTGCATGAAAAAAAAATGAACGTGACTTTTGTTGATTAGATAGGATAACAGAAACAGAAAGAAGAGAAATATGATGTAATTTTAAATGGTTAAAATTAAAATGTATTTGTTCATGTAACTTCTGTAAGACAGTTAGAAGCCACTTCTTTATATTGCTTTCTTTTCTATTTTTCTTTAACTTTTTCCCCCTTTTCTTGCATCTTTTGCTTTTTCTTCTGCCTTTCCCTCTTTTCTTCCTTACCTTGTAGTAGTTTGTGTTAGTTTTTATCTTCTTGTTTAAAAGTTTTAATAAAAATTATAAAAAAGGAAATACTCAGATAAATCTGTTTGTTGCTGATTTGTTTATTATTGCTACTGAAGGAAGTCATGTGAAAAAGAAAGTATACTCTCTTTGTGGTCTGTAGTTTTACATATCACAACACAGTAAGAATCACCTGGCCCTTAGCAGTTTCTAAAAGTAGGTAAATGCAACCTTAGATAAACAACAACACATGCTATATTACACCATGTCATCATTTATTTTATAAAAAGAAAGGCAAAACGGAGAAGCCATGCATGAAAAATTAAGTATACCTTTACTGCTTTCATAGGCATGAAGAGGCTAAGTAGAAGCCAGAAATTGCTAATTAAGTGCCCTTGATTAATTGATCATCAGTATGACTACCTCTATAAAAGCCAAAGTTTAGGAGTTTGCTGGTTTCCAACATTGAGGTATGTGTTAACAGAATGCCAAAGGGTAAAGATCTATCAGCAATGTTCTTAGAAAAGCAATTGTTGCTGCTCATCAATCTGGGAAGGCTTATAAGGCCATTTCGAAACAATTTAAAGTCCATTGTTCTACAGTGAGGAAGATTATTCACAAATGGAAAACATTCAAGACAGTTATCAGGAGTGGATGTCCCAGCAAATTCACCCCAAGGTCACATCGTGCAATGCTCAGAGAAATGGCAAAAAATCCAAGAGTTACATCTCAAACTTTACAGGTCTCAGTTAGCATGATAAACTTCATGACACTTCTCTAGAAATTAGAAACACTGAACAAGTATGGTTTGTTTGAAAGGTTGCAAGAAGAAAGCCTCTTCTCTCTAAAATGAACATGGCAGTAGGCTTGCAAAGGTTTGCAAAGTTCCATCTGAACAAATCACAAGATGCCTGGACCATTTTCCTTTGGACAGATGAGACCAAAGTGGAGATGTCTGGCCATAATGCACAGTGCCACATTTGGTAAAAACCAAACACAGCATATCAGCAGAAACATATCATACAAACCGTCAAGAATTGTGATGGAACACCTATTGCATCCTGTGTGTTTAGTGCTCAATTTCTAGGGCTTAATTGCTTTTTAGAGGAGCTGTCGATATTGAATTAGCAAAGCTATATGTGTAGGTTGGAGTCCTGATTCGGCCCCTTCAGATTTTCTCTTGTTTGTTTAATAAGTATAAGAAGATGGCCTTTGTGTGTAAGGATAGGAAGAACTAAAGATCTATAAGGAGATTAATTTTTGTCATATGATAAGAGTTTCATCTACTCTTTATTGCCCAGAATTGGTTATCAGGATTTTTGCAGTGATGACCGGGGATCCTTAGTTATGGTGAAACCATTTTGTGATAAAGGAAGGATCGGCTATGTAATCTGTGGACATGGAAAAAGAATAGAATATACCTGTAATTAACAAATAAAGACTTTGATTCTGCAATTTCATCTTGAACATTTTAAACAGGAAGGAATCAGGGGCAACATTATTTTCTTCCTAGAATAATATGAAGGAGGTTTCCTTTCTTTAACTCAACTTCTTGGAAACCAGCTTTGCAGAGGAGGGCATTAAACTCAGTTGCTGACAGTTCTCTCCCTTCAGTCATGATCAACATTAACAAGGAGTAGATGTGGGCCCCTAAAGGCCCTCTTCTGTCTTCATCAAGAAGCATTTCTACTATTAAAACACCGCCACCTGTTTCAAAATATATTTCAATGATTTAGAGATGAGAAAATGCTACTATAGTACTTATTTCAACAGCCCAATAAACATTGCATAATATTTTGAAAATACTTCAATTTTATGTTATGAATCCTCCTTTCAAATATGTTGTATTTATTCCTGCCAATGGTCAATACAGACCAATTTGTTGTTGTTGTTCTTGGATATTTTGTCAATTTGCAGATATTTTAAGTACTGTATTCTCCAAGACTTTCCTCAATCTTTTGTAGAAATTGGCCTGGAAAAGCTTTTCCTTTCCAAAATTCTGTTTTGTGTTTCATTACATTATATTATAAAGGTAAAGGTTTCCCCTGTCTATTTGTGTCCAACTCTAGGGCCAGTGCTCATCTCGGTTTCTTAGCCAAGAGAGCCAACATTGTCAAAAGACAGTTCCATAATCATGTAGCCAGCATGACTATATGCTAAGGTGTACAGAATGCTGTTACATTCCCACTGAAGTAGTACCTATTTATCTACTTGCATGCTTTTGAACTGCTGGGTTGGCAGGAGCTGGGGCAAGTAACAGGAGCTCACACCATTGTGAGGCACTCAGATTTCAAACTCAGGCTGTCATCTTTCCAGGTAACAAACTCAGTATCTTTAACCACTGAGCGATTGCTCCCCCTATATTATATTCTATTGCATTATATTTATAATATAATATAATACAATACAATATAAGGGGGAGCAATACTGTGCTGTACTATACTATACTATACTATACTATACTATACTATACTATACTATACTATACTACACTATTATATCAATATACAAGTTTTGTTTCTAGCACATTCAATAAGGTTCAATTTTTAAGTTGCATCAAAGCTTGTTATTGGCTCTCTTATATACAATCAGCTAAATGCATCTACTTCTTTGACAATTTTTTTGTCTTGAAGTAAACTTCTGCCTTCATTTCAATGGGCAGGTATAATCTATCAATATTGTTATGGGGTTGTAAGACAGTAAATAGTTATCAGTTTTATTGTTTATTGTTATCAGTCCAAATTGTTCAGTTCAGTTTATGTCCAGTTGAAATTCCAGCAGTGTATGGGCTTGTATTGATGGTTTTGATGGTGTTTCCAATTTTCAATATTGTCATTAGCAATTTTCTCACTCTGCAAGTATTTACTAATCAAATTTTTAACTAGTACATCCTTAATGTTATCCGATTATTTTTGTTGTGGTTGGCTGCACAGTCAGCAGATGTTTAGATTGGATTAAGCATTTTTAGGCACATATTATCGACCAAGGACCTGGGATAGGCAGATGTGGTTATTTGATGGCACCAAAGGTATCATTGCAGGATGTAAGCTGCTTCCAAGTAAAGTTTCCTTTTGAAATTGACTGGTAGTGATTTTGTCAATGCTGATAGTGTTCAAGGGGTGCTCAAGTTATTTTGGGATTGTACCCAAAGTGCCTGTTAATATTGGTACTATCTTTGCTTTCATTTTTTTAAATTATATTTATATGCCGCCCTTCTCCAAGGACTCAGGGCGGCTTACAATTTTTTGGGATACAACCCAGTGTGCTCAGCAATAGTCTTCATTCCATTGTATATGCCTGCCTATTACTAAGTGGCATTTTTACAAAGTTAGCTTATTGCCCCCAACAATCTTGGGTCCTCAATTTACCTACCCCGAGAGGATGGAAGGCTGAGTCAACCTTGAGCCTGGTGGGATTCGAGCCTACAGTAATTATGCCAAGTTTCAGCATTGAACAACGCATTATGCATGCTATTTTAGCCCATTTACCACAGGATTGCTTCTCACACTCTGCCTATATTTCATGAATGAAGAAACATGGAACTTGTAAGTAATCTTTCCTCAACCAGACTTTGATTAAATTCAATCAAAAGTGCCATTTTTCTGTCTTGGATGGGTAACAAACAGGTTTCATAACAAATGTTTCATAGGTACTTATGGGAGGAAATAGATTCTGCAGGATAGTAATGGTTCAATATTATTTAGGGAATATTTATCTTCTGGAATATGCCTTCTCCTTCCTCGGGAGTGGAATGTAGTGTCCTACTACATTCCATCATATATCAGACTTTTCAAGCTTCTTTTCTGCATCCCAGTGCAAAGATTTCCTTGCATGTATGGGGAGGAACTACCTGTCCCCTTTGGCACCCAGTTTTTATTCTGCCTATGTACTGATTCACACAGCTAATTAACGAGCCCAACGGGAGAGTAAGGATTGTGTTTACTGAGCAAAGTGCAGCGGTCATGTGATCACTCTCTTAATGACTGCAGTGACCTACAACCAAAATTCTGCACCAATGTTTGGTCATAAATCAAGCACTATTTATACATTGTCAAAGGTGGTTTCAAGTACATAAAAAGCCTATGGGAGCCCTGAATGGCTTGCTTGACTTCCCATTCACAAATGGCTACTTTTCTCTTTCTAGCAATGTAAATATGCCTACCTGGCTTACAGGCTGTAAATACTTTTGTTAGTAGCTGGATACACTTTTCATCATTCCAATTAGCCAAGACTCTTGATGTCACTGCATTTTTTTGGTTTGTCTGTTCAAGCTTCTAAGCTCATATTCTAGCAAGCAGGTGTCTGCTAGCCAGCACTGTGTTATCTTGTCTCCATAGTAATGAGATAAGAATGTTTTGATTTACTGCTCATGTGTAAGGAGTTTTGACTTCACTTCCTGTCACTTCCGTTGTACTTTTCCTTTGTTCTTTTTCTATATGCCTTGGTGGAGATTAGGTTGCAAACATGTAGCTCCGTTAGGTTTTCTTATTTTATAAATAAAAATGTTTTTTAGATTACTTTCCGGGTCTCATTTTTATCATCATTGACAGCAGAGAAGAACACGATTTATCACCTCTAATTAGCAGGGATGTTTTGGAAGAATTTTTACTCCCTGGCAAAAGGTTTTCTCCAAGCCTTTGAAAATGGTAGCAGAGAAAGGCTTGACAAGATGTAAAGATCTGCTTCAGGAATTAGATCTTTGAAGAAATCTCCTGTAATAAGAATAATTCCTTTAATAAGGTAGAATCTAAGTCTTTTATTACCTTGGAAACAGAATTTATTCTCCCCTTTAAAGAGTTTGACTCTAAAATGCTATTAGCCTCTGTAGTACTTTTTGAAATGCCAGAGATATTGTTTTTAAACAAATATTACCCATTGTGAAAAGTGATCTGGGATCCATCTGAAAATGCATTATATTTTTTAGACATTTCCACAACTTCAGGAAGATCAAAAAGTGTCACAGTACAATTTGGGTATTTTGAAATCAATTCCTTAGCTAAGTTTCTGCTACTTCCTTGAAAAAAGAACAAAATGCAAAAAAGGAACTATGTAAGAAAAAATATCCTGCATGTCAACATTTTTAATAATTTACTAGAATATTTATTATGTTTTTAAACTTACCTCATTGTTTTATTTTTCATCTAGCTGGACTAAGCAATCATATAATATTGTGATTTAAACAAATATATTCATTAAAATATGTCATCTGATTCATTTCATGGTTATATTTTTATCACTGTTCTTTTACTATGCACAGAAATTCCTTTATTTATTTTAAGATCTATCCTACTGGATATTTTTTCTTAATCCAGTGTGTCAAATCTGACTTGGCACAGTTGCCTGTACCTGCTTTTTTGCAGCTTTGCCAAACAGTGACAGGGAGAGTGGCAAATTCTTAAGGGTGGAGGGAGGCTGTGGAATGCAAGTGAACCGGGTTGCCAGGGTTACGATGTGCAACAAGGCCAAGGAATGAACAATGCTTTGATCAAAGCAGACGTTTTTTCCAAAGCAAAAGAACTGTGTCCATTCACAAAGCTTTCCTGACCTGTTCCCGAGTTGCCATAAGCAGGGGGATGGGAAATCACGGAGTTGCCATAAGCAGGGGGATGGGAAATCACGCCTCGCAGCTGCACTGAGGAATTCACACCTCAGTCAAAACAAAACACATGCTAGTCTCCTGAAGTTAAGACCATCTCCATGGAGACCCACAACAGCCAGAAGGAATTACTTCTACGATCCACAAAATTGCTTTATTGGGGAATGTGACTGGTGACACACCTTGGGGGGAAGGGGCAACAGGGTCAGAGGCAAGGTACAAACTGAGTGAAGTCAGAGCTGGCTTCATTTAGTTTCTGTCCTCATGGCGCTCCTAATAAACAACTGAATTTTTCTTGCTAAATGGCTTGAGGCTCCTGCTTTTATTAGGGCATGGTCAGAATCTTGACAAACTGAACTCAGTTGGTGAACAGTGGGTAGCCTAGAGGGGGAAAAGGGCTGAAGCAGGTAGCTGGAGACGAACTGGGTGCAGCCAATGAGAGGAGCCTAAAGGTCCCGTTCCAACAAGAAAGATATGTAGCTATTCTTCTTTTTTTTTAAATTTTAAAAACTTTATTTACAGAATGTTAAAAACACACGAACTTACAAATACACGTAACACAAATACAAAAATACAAAACAATGCGCTATGCGCTTTCTTCATTTAGTTTGGATATCAGATTGGATATATACTTTTACTATACAAGTGAGTTATATATAAATATATATAAATATGTTCATTACCAGGGAAAACTGGTAATGATATGTAGTTATTCTTCAATCAGATTTATTTCTTGTTTTACATGTATAGACAGAACTTGTCAAACTGAAGCAGACTACTGCCTACATGAATTATATACTGTGGGAACTGTTAGGGAGGGGCTGACTTAACCCTTTTTCTCGCACAAAAACTATCTGAAGTTAGTTGTCTTTAACTCAAGCAAGGAATCAGCGAACACCTAGAAGCAAACAAAGTAATAAACAACAGCCAATATGGGTTTGTTAAAAACAGATGATGCCAGACTAATCTTATTGTATTCTTTGACAAAGTGACAAAATTAGTTGGCCAGAGGAATGCTATTGATATAATTTACTTGAACTTCAGTAAAGGATTTGATAAAATAGACCATAATCTACTACTAGATAAAGTACAAAAATGTGGGTTAGACAGCATCACCACCAGATGGATACGTAACTGGCTGACCAACTGCACTCAATGTGTAGTCCTCAATGGAACTGCATCTACATGGAGGGAAGTATGCAGTGGGGTACCCCAAGGCTCTGTTTTAGGCCCAGTACTCTTCAACATCTTCATCAATGAATTGGACAAAGGGATAGATGGGGAACTCATAAAATTTGCAGACAACACCAAACTGGCAGGAATAGCCAACATTCCAGAAGGTAGGCTTAAGATATAGAAGGATCTTGACAGATTTGAACATTGGGCGCTATCTAACAAAATGAAATTCAATGTAGAGAAAAGTAAAGTCCTACACTCAGGCAAGAAAAACCAAAAGCACACATACAGATTGGGTGAAACCAATAGCAGTAACTGTGAGAAGGATCTTGGAGTCTTAGTGGACAACCAGCTAAATATGAACCAGCAGTGTGCAGCAGCAGCCAAAAAAAGCCAATGCAATCCTAAATTGCATTAACAGAGGGATATAATCAAGATCAAGTGAGGTACTAATACCAGTCTATAAAGCCTTAGTAAGACCACACCTATAGTACTGCATCCAGTTTTGGTCACCAAATTAAAAAAAAGATGTTGAGACTCTAGAAAATGTGCAGAGGAGAGCAACCAGGATGATTAGGGGACTGGAGACTAAAACATATGATGAACGGTTGCAGGAACTGGGTATGTCTAGTCTAATAAAGAGAAGGACCAGGGGAGACATGATGGCAGTGTTCCAATATCTCAGGGCTGCCACAAAGAAGAGGGAGTCAAGCTATTCTCCAAAGCAGGGGTCACCAACCTTTTGGACCTCAGGGACCACCAAACTCATACTTTTAAACCCCGAGGACCACTAATATGAATTTTTTAAAAAGGATAATATATTTAATATAAAAATGTTGTTTTTATATTAAATATAAATTTAATATTAAAAATTTATATGTATATATGTATGTGTATATATATATATATATATGTTTTCGTAGATTTTCACGGGTAAAGGTATGTAGGTCTTGGTGTATTCGGGTCTTGTCCCATGTAAGATTGAGAATACCTTGGCAACGTTTCGACGAAATCTCATCCGTCATCTTCAGGCTGGTGTCTTCAGCTTCGTTCTTCTGGGAGAATACTTATATACTTAATTATAACAAAATTGTAAATGCTTAATCATAACTGTGGGGCAGAGCAAATGAAAAGGAGGGGCCTCTCTCATCCTTTAGGGGGAGAGGATTTCATCCTGCTGGGATTCAAAAGAAGCCACATGTTGCCTGGAGGCTGGGAAGATTTGGACGGGGAGGGACTGGCTCCCTCTCAAATGGAAGAAAAGCAGAGCCCCCCACCCATTTGGTCTCCTGTCAGAGGAAACCTCTCCCTCCTTTGCCAGGTGTGGCTGCCTGGAGCTGGGGGAGGGAAGGAGGGCCAGGCTGAAAGTACTGAGGAAGACGGGCTCCTAAAAACCAGGCAACACCCCCCACTTCGACCTCCACACAAGAGGACTCCCTAAGGCTTTCTCCCGCCATTTCCAAGCAGGGAAGGGTCCCTCCCTGTGTAGAGGCCAAAGGGGAGGGGTGTCAAGCCCAGAAAAGCTCAAGCTCTCACCTGCACAAACAGGCTGGTTATTAGGAGCCCGTCTTCCTCGGTGCTCTTTTGGTCTGGGCATTTGGTCTCCCCCCCACCCCATCTATACATGTAAATTTACATGTATAGATACAGAGGTTAGAATCAATACAATAGTAAAAGTGTTATGTATGCAGGTTTGAATGTCATTGGTTTAGTTTGAACTATTCTTGTAAAATGTCAAAAATGATTGGTTTAAAAAGTGTGGGAAAATCCTGCACTCTGATTGGCTGGCAACTGCGGCTGCTGGCTATAAGTAGCAGCCACAGCCCAGCCAAATCAGGTCTATTATGAGCTGTAGTCACTAATAAACTCTTCACTGAAGCACTCCGCATCTGACTCTTCATGCAAACTTAACAAAAAGCAATTTTATTATTGTAATTTTTTTAATACTCAGTAGGAGTGAAGCATGTTGAATATTATTTTCTGGCCAAAATGACACCAAAGACTTTTCCTTTCTTGAACTGAATATCTTTAAAGCCAACAGTTTGGAAGAGTATTTGATGCTTTGATTCTTTTCATGCTTTCACTTCAGACATTAGCAACATCATGATGTGGTGAAGTGACCCAGATATTTTTTTCTTCAATAAATAGGTCCACTGCTAAGACTCCACCACCTGTTTCAAAAATAATTTGTCAATTCAGGAGTAGGTTGCCTAGAAAAGAAGTGATGCCTTTTCATTCCTATGGCTGTGGCTTTCTCCCACTATTTTCCCCTCTTCTAAAAATATTGTTTTGAACTCATTTTCCCTAGGCTTAATTCATGGTGCATTTTAGTGTCCAAAAATATATAGAAATGTTATACCAAGTCCCAGCTCCTTCAGCACTAACATAATATATACTACTTTCGCCCATTTGCCACATGATTGGTTCCTACGCTCTACCTATATTTCATGACTGAAGCGTCATGGTGCTTCTAAGCAATATTTTATCAATCAGACTTTGCTTGAATTCTAATGATGAGGCATTTCTCAATCAGGGAAGGGTAAGAAACAAACAAGTTTCATAACATAGCTTTCACAGGTACTTATGGGAAGAAATGGATTCAGCAGTATAGCAACAGTTCAATGTGTGCAATCCAAAGACTAATCATCCAAATCCTTTCCAAAGTTCAGTGTGACTCAAAGTGCAATGATCCTATTTCTTCTCAAGTTCAGATTTAATAGCTAATAATTTTTGTTTGAGCTTTGATAATTGTTAAGGTTACTTCCAGGGGATTTAAAGATTAGAAAAGAGTTATAGCAAATATTTTGCCTGCAAATGGATCCAATTCTAATTTTATTAGGTAGTAAAATTAGCACTTTTCTGTTTCTAAATCTGCTACCACTCATTTCGACAACCCAGTTTTGGATGAGCACTATTACTACTGATTTCTTAGCATAGTCCTTGATGACCATTCATTCAATGACCATTCAAAATTATGATGATATTACAGAAATAGAGTTATGACCTCTTCTTGAAGTTAGCAAGTTGGTTGTTTGCTTATTTATTGAATAGATTTATGTGCCACACATCTGACTCTGGGAAAAGTTATGGCTATTGCATTGTCCCTGCAGTCATATGATCAAAATTTTGATGCTTAGCAGCAAACCAGTGCTTACACTGCAGGTACAATGGAAGGGAAGGAAACATCTGATGTAGGCTGAAAAAAAGAAGCTTCAATCCCAAAGATCTGAACTTCCATTCTCAGGCCTGTCAGCCTCCAAAAAAAGATCTTTCAGGCTCCAAACCCCCCCCCCAAAAAAAACCCCAAACATAGTGATTCTTCCAATCTGATTTCTTTCTTGTTGTACAAACCTTGCTAGACTGAAGCAGGACACTATTTATGAAGTGTATGTTTGGAAACTATTGGATAGGGCCTGGCTTCATCCTCATTCTCTCCCACAAACTTTCTGAACTAAGTTGTCTTTTACTTCTCTGGAATATGTCTCATCCATCCTTGGACTCTGCCCTACTACATTCCATCACATATCAGACCTTTCGGATTCAAGCTTTCTTTCTGCATCCCAGTACAAAGTTCCCTTCCATGCATGGAGAGGAATTGTCTGTTCTCTTTTGACATGTAGTTTTTCAGTTTGTCCACTTATCAATTCACACAGCTACTTAACAAGCCCAATTGGAGGGGAATTGAGAATTGTGGTCATTGAACAAAGTGAAGTGGTCACGTAGTCACTCTCTTAATGACTGCAATGATTTACAACCAAAATTCTGAGACCATTTCAAGTCATAAGTCAAGCACTATCTGTATATTGTCAAAGGTTGTTGCAAATACATAAAAAGCCGTGGTGGATTCTGATTGGCTTGCTTGACTTCCCATTCACAAGTGGCAATTTTTCTCTTTCTGGCAATGTAAATATGCCTACCTGGCTTAGAGGCTGTAAATATTTTTGTAAGTAGCTGGATACAGTTTTCATCATTCCAGTTAACTAAGACTCTTGATAAGATATAAAGATCTGCTTCGGGAATTGGATCTTTAAAAAGGTCCTCTGCAAAAAGAGCAATTCCTTTAATAAGGTAGGGATCAAAGTCTATTATCACCAGGGTTGGGCTGCTGGGAGTTTGCAGGGGTTTGGGAGATCCTCTAGCTAAGAGTCTGAACAGTTCAGAAAAGTGCCAAATCCCACTCCTGGCTGGCCCCACCCCACCCACCCCACCCCTCCTAGGAGTCCTCACTTGGCCCATTTTGGATGCAGGTAAGTGCAGGGCATGCATGGACACCCCAGAAGGGCAAAAAACGGGCTTCCCAGAAGTTTGGGTAGGGCAGAAACAGGCCTGTTTCCAGCTTCCAGAGCCTCCAGAGGCTGGGGAAGCCATTTTGCACCCCCGGAGGCTCAAGGAAAGCCTCTGGAGTCTGGAGAGGGCAAAACACCCCCCCACCATGGTGCAGGAGGCCAACTAGGCCATGCCTGTCATGGCCATGCCCACCCAGCAACCGGGCAGAGAACTTGTTGCTAAAATTTTTGAAGTCCACCTCTGATTATCACCATGTAGATAAATCTTTTTGGAGGCTTACAGTGATTAACAGTGCAATATTAATCATTTTTTTGCAAATTTTTCATTTATAACAAATAAAAACATTTTATAAAAATCTATAGATCTTTTTCACATTTTATTCTAAACCAATCAAGAGGAAAACCTACAAGCAAAATTTTACATTATTTAACTATTAAAAATCAGATGGTTATTTTCAAATGAAATATAATTTTTCTAGGCCAGCTAGAAGTCTTGTTGCTAGAAGTTGCTAGAAGTCTTGCCTGAAGTGTAATTAATGCAAGCAACAGATAAAAACAAAAAAATTAATAGAAATTATTAATAAAGAAAAGGGGCAATTGTTGTGTTTTTCATTTTTGCTATTTTGTTTGAGGAAATAGTTCATCTTTATTCCATCTGACTACAGAGAAATCCATGTTGCCTTGCTGGACACAGTACTGTGCAAATACCATCACAACCAATATTTGTAAGCATTTAAGCAATGGTGTGTTTCCTACCATTATTTCATAACTGCTTCAGTTCTGTCCTTAATGAAAAAACAATCTGTTAGAGGGGGAAACGAACAAAAGTGTAACAGGTCAGAAGTTTATGTTCAGAGATTATTTTATATCTCTTCCAAGGTATATTTTATAAACATAAATGAGCAGCTCATTCTACCCACGTTTATCTGAGTTCACTTCAGTTGCACCATATACAGATAGTCTAAAACTTACAACAGTAAGGATTCTGGAAGCAAACCAAGTTGGCTGAATTTACTGTATGCAAGTAGGGAAAGATAAATAAGACTTGCAGAACAAGGGTAAAAAATAAAAAGTAAGCCTTTCAATTATGTGCTCATTTGATTGGTAAAGGTGGGAGCATTACTACCAATTAACAGCCCATCTAAGAGTCACCCAGAGGTGAGATGTGTGGCAAACAATTTTAAAAATAAATAAATAATAAAATAAAATAAAATATAAACCCCTATAGCCCAGATCCACACCTGCACTGTGTGAAAATAAGGCTGCTATGTATGAAGGTCACTCTTAAGGATGTAGGAGAAGCATTTCCAAGCATTAAATGGAAGGCTGATAAAACAGGATTTCAGTTCTATGATACAATGAATTACTTCATTCAAGATTGGACAGCAACATATTTATTTATTTGTTTATTTTATTTCAATACATTAAGGTGGCATACATAGCAGTCAGTTTGAAAGAATAAGGGAGAAGCTAAATAAAAGTCTTGGAACTCTTGAGGGTCAAGACTAGTGAAAGCAATTATAGAAATTAATTGTCTGCAACAGCATCTATAGTCATTCATGCATAACATGTATAAGAAGAGCAGGGTAGACATAGTAGCATATAGGAGGATTCCATAAAATTGTAATCATGCCAAAATCAATTACCACCTATAGCTGTATTGGAGTGCAGCTGGAAGTTCTGAGGCAATAGAAATACCGAATGCCAAATATGTAGTTCTAGAGGCCTAGGTTCCATAGGTTGGAATAAACTCTGGAGAGTCGTGATTATCTTGAATCCCAATCTGCAAGCAAGATCTGGGGAATTGTAGAAAGTGGTGGATTGGCCTGGAAGAGAATATTTAGAAGCTGTTACAGAAATACCAAGCCCAGGAGCATCCCTAAAGCCCTGAAAAATGAGACCTGGCCTGACTTCTCTTTCATTAAATGGGTATAGGAGAGAGAAGGTAACTCATAAACAGTTTTGTATATAAAGAAAAGTAGTTCTCGTGTTACTATGGGATAGTTCTCTGATCTTGTCTTTCTTTTAGGCCTGACAAGCCATATGCTGTGATATTTCCACCTTCCTCAAAAAGTAATGTATTTTGCTGTTTCTTACAACTGAGGCACAGTAGGCATTCTAACACCAACGGATTACAGTAGATGCTCCACAGTAAAGACATTGGTGTTGTGAGTAATGATGTACCTTCTCTTGTGCAACAAATAGATACCTATAGAATTCCAAAATCTCAAGACTCTTTTCAACTAAATTACTTTTAATCCAGTATGGATATTATAATGGAAGAATACATCAAAGTAGGATTAGTAAATGGATAACAGGATTAGCATAATGAATAGATGCATCTATATGCTCACAAGTTAGAATACAATAGTAACAACAATTTTATTATTGTAACACTCACAAGGAATGAAGCATGTTGAAAACTATTTTTTGACCAAAATGACATCAAATATATTTCCTTTCTTGAACTGAATATTTGTAAATCCAGCTGTATTGAAGAGTATACAATGCTCTGATGCTGACCGTGCTTTTCCTTCAGAATGAAGCAACATTAGGATGCTGTACATATGAGCAGGAAAAGACCCAGATATTTCTTTATCAATAGTTGGTTCCACTACTAAGACTCCACCACCTGTTGCAAAAGTAATTTGTTAACTCAGGAATAGGTTGCCTAGAAAAGAAAAAGTGTCCATACATCTTATTTTCATTCCTATGGCTGTGGCCTTTCTCCCACCATTTTCTTCCTCTTCTAAAAACATTGTTTTGATCTTTTTTTTCCCATGATCTATTTTAGTGTCCTCAGAGTCCTAAAAAAATACCAAAATATTTTTCCAATCCACAGCTACTGCTGCATTCCCTAACTCATAACACATACTATTTTAGCCCACTTAACATAGATTTGCTCTGCCTATATTTCATGACTGAAGCATCATGGAAATTCTAAAGAATCTTTTCACAACAGGACTTTCCTTGAATTCAATCATAAGTGGTATTTTGTGTCTTGTTAGCATAAGAAATAAATAGATTTTATGACAGTTTTCATAGGTACTTATGGGAGGAAATGGATTCCACACTATAGTAATGGCTGAATATTATTTGGGAGTGTATTTCAAACTGTCATGGTCCTATTTCTTCTCCAAGTTCAAATTTAATAACTAATAAATGTTGTTCGTGCTTTGAAAACTGTCAAACTGTCATCTCAAGGAGACTTTAAATTTAGAAAAGAGTTACTTTGCCTGCAAATTGATCCATTTCTAATTTTATTAGATAGAAAAGTACCACCTTTCTATCTGCAAATCTATTACCACATATTTTGGCCTTGCAGTCTAGAATTAGGGTTAATACATCCCAACTTCAGGTAGTCCTCAATTTACAACCTCATTCAGTGATCATTCAAAATTATGATGATGCTAACTCTTACCTGAAATTATATCCGTTGCAATGCACCTGCAGTCATGTGATGAAAATTTGGATGCTTAGCAACACACCAGCACTAATCCTCTATCCCGCCCACCAACATCTCCCCCTCCCATCTCAGTTGCACATCCATCCCTCCAACAGACATAAAGCTGCCATGGACCTGAAGGCCTTAGTCTGGTCCTTGCCCACTTTTTTCACTCAAGAGAGATGGCCCAAGATTTCTCCTTGCCCCACCGTGCCCTGGTCTACTACATTTGCCTTTTTGTGTAGCTACTGACAGGTGTGCCAAGCAAATGTAAGGCACATCCGAAAAGCTAGCAAATGCTGTCTGTGAAGGGTAGAAAGGCTAGCACAAAAAACAGAGAGAACTTTTGTGTGGAGTGGAGAAAGGAAACTGGAATCCTGAAGACACAAACTTCCTTTCTCTGACCAAGCACAGTGGTTCTTTTCTGTAGACAAAGTGGAAGGGAACTCCTATATTGAGCCAGAGAAAAGAAGCTTAGTTTCTGAAGGTCACAGATTCTTTTAGGTCACAGATCAAGCATTATCTATATTTTATCCAGAGAAATGGCATTGATGTTCCAAAGCATTAGGGGTACTATGGAAAAGAATCACTGAGAGATAAAGTATACATATAAAGCAAGGCATATATGGGAAAATATGTTACGACTGATGATGAATGAAGATCAAAGAGTGCAGGAAAGAGAAGAGATAGCAGAAAGAACGGAAGAAAAGATTGAACAGACAAACCAGCAAATAAAGTAGGAAGATGGGAAGGAAAAGATGATAAAAGACAATAATGGCTGATGAAATAAACCAAGGGAAAAGCACTTTTAAGAGATTTAAAAAGGGAATTGGATAACCTGGAAGATATTTTTGAAAGGGAGATAGGTTTTTTGATGGATACTCCAAAAGACCTGGCAGCTTAGGAGGATAGAGATGGGAGAAATATTCAGTCTCAATGATGAAGATACAGATGTTGATAGAGATAAAGATCCAAGAGGAGTATGGGAGGCAAGCCAAAAAACAAATTCCAATATAAGGATGGCCTGATAAGAAATTTGAAATAGAGGTAGAAATAAGAATACACACCTTTATATGAAGCAACAGTTAGATGGAAAGATTGGAGGTTGAAAGAGAGTATTATAAAGTATGTTTAAATAATAGGAAGACTGGTACTTGAATGACATAGTATGACTGAACAATCAAATAATGAAGAGCTATGCCTTATATAAACATGGGTATTAATATTAGGATTAGCAAGGGTGACCTGACTAGAAGTTAGAATAGAGCTAGAAATAAGAAATAGGGAGAATATTAGTAGATATTAACTTTATACCAATAGAATATAAGTAATAATTTGTTGAAAAAGATTAGAGATTGAAAGATGGTATTATCATGTATGCTTATAATATCATTGGCATTAAAATGGAATATAATATTGAATAACTACCTTTTAAAAAAACCATGTATATTAATACTAGGATTATATGTTTGATTAATATAACAACCATTATGAGTATCATTATTGATATTTCTATCAAAATGAATTTTACCTGGGGGCCACACTGTTCCTGTAGCGATATTGATGTTTATTTAAAAATAAAAATCTTGGGGAGGGGGAATGCAATGGGGGCTTGATTGGCTTGCTTCTCTTCCCATTTACAATGACAGTTTTTCTCTTTCTAGCAATGTGAATATGCCTACCTGGCTTACAGGCTGTAAATACTTTTGTTAGTAGCTGGATACACTTTTCATCACTCCAATTAAACAAGACTCGTGATAAGATGTAAAGATCTGCTTCGGGAATTGGATCTTTAAAGAAATCCCCTGCAATAAAAATAATTCTGTTAATAATGTAAGAATTGAAGTCTACCGTGTTTCCCCGAAAATAAGACACTGTCTTATATTTTTTTTGGCTCCCAAAAACACACTAGGTCTTATTTTCGGGGTAGGTCTTATATATTTATGGTGCCAAATAGTGGGTGTGAGTGTGTAGGGGGGGTGTTTCGCGGGTGCATGGTTGCTCCCTGAAAAGTCTTCCTGGAACTGGAGATTTACACTAGGTCTTATTTTCGGGTAGGTCTTATATTAGGGCAGGTTTAGAAAATAGTGCTAGGTCTTACTTTTGGGGTAGGTCTTATTTTCGGGGAAACACGGTAAATGTAAGAATTGAAGAACCTTAGAAACAGAAATTATTCTCCCTTTCACAAAGCTTGGCTCTACAATGCTAGTGCTTTTTGAAATGGAAGTTATTGTTTCAAAACACATATTACCTTCATGGAAAGTGATCTGGGAGTCTTCTGAAAATGCATTATATTTTTTAGATATTTCCACAACTTCAGGAAGATCAAAAATTTTCACAGTACAATTTGGGTACTTTGAAATCAGTTCTTTAGCTAAGCCACAGCTACTTCCTTGAAAAAGAACAAAATGTAAAAAAAAACAAAAAAGGAACTATGTAAGAAAAAATATCCTGCATTTTGTTAAGTTTGCATGAAGAGTCAGACACGAAGAGCTTCAGTGAAGAGTTTATTAGTGACTACAGCTCGAATGGACCCGTCTTGGCTGGGCTACGGCTGCTACTTATAGCTAGCAGCCGCAGTTGCCAGCCAATCAGAGTGCAGGGTTTTCCCGCACTTTTCAAACCAATCATATTTGACATTTTACAAGAACAATTCAAACTAAACCAATGACATTCAAACCTACATACATAACACATTTCAACATTTTTAACAATTTACTAGAATATTTATGACTTTAAAAAAACTTAGCTCATTGTTTTATTTTTCATCCAGCTGGGCTAATCAGGCATATAATATTATGATTTAAAGAAATATATTCATTAATATATATATTCTTCTTCTCCTACATTTTTGTATTTTTATTACTGTCCTTTTACTATGCACATATTTTTTCATTTCTTTGAAAATCTATTTGCTAAGTATTCTCATTCCACTCCTGTGCATTGACTCTTTGCATCACTTTTTCCTTGATTACTTTGCTTTATCAAAACTAAAGACCACCATAAGTGGCTGCAGTGAAATTAATCCAATATTTTTTCTACACCATTGCATATAATTCCATGCAATAGTATCTGTTTTGAATCAGCATTTGCCTTATTCCATTCTATGAAACCATTTTCAAAACTTAATACCAGTTATATAAAATGGATAACTGTTTGATGGTGACAATAATAATTCTAATCCCATAATTCCAGAGCATGATGTTGGGAAAGGTAGTTCTATGATTTTCATATTGTTATGGTCATCCCAGGTACAATTGTGAGAAATTCCCAAAATTTATTTGAAAACAGCTCAGTTTTGCAATGTGGAGATTGATAGCAAGTACCACTTTGTCGCATTAAAATACATGGTTAGCAAAGCAAATATTGTATGTTTAAAACTGTAGAACTGTGATGAATTCTGTAATGTTTTTTGTACATTTTTGTTTCTTTGTGTACCTTCAATGTAATCTTGAATCCTGGTGGCTGCTTGGACAAGTTCCTGCTATTTTCTTGTCAAGATTTCGGAACTGGTTTAACATTGCCCCCTTCCTAGGACTGAGAGAGACTGGCCCAAGGTCACCTAGCTGGCTTTATGCCTAATGAAGGATTAGAACTTACAGTGCCCTGGGTTCTAGTCACTACACCACCTGGTTCTCTTTTCATTATTATGCATCATGGCAATAACTTACCCAGGCAAGGGAGGAAAAAAGAAGAAGAGTACTTTCATCTTTAACATTTTCCCACCTCTTTCAAACAGTCTCAGGACTGTTGCTAGTTACTTTGAGACATCCAGGAATTCTGATAAACAATTTAAAAAATAGTTTTTTAACAATAAAATTCAAACTTCTAGGAAAAACAAGGTCACAGGATGGGAGCTTGCAATTTTACTTTTGCAATTGGAGAATTATAAGATCTCCAGAGTATCACATGGTATTAAATTGATAGTAAGGGGCATGATGAAGACCAACAGGTACTTACCACCCAGATCACAAATGAGCTGAAAGCCAGAAAGATCAAAGGCAGATACCACTTCTTTTCCATGCAGACTCCAAGCCTCATCCATGTACCTGAAAAAGTTTTCAACGCCTTCCTTTGATCTAGAATTGAAATTTGTACTGGCAAATGATTAACAGAGCTTCAACTAAATAAAATACAACATGAGTAACATCTGACCATGGAACTAGAATTGCACTCTTCATTATTCTCTTCATTTTTTTGCAGGTTTTTGTGTTAATACTCTGGTTTTAAAGATATTATGCTTAATATCTCGACTGAAGTATAATGGCATTAGGTATCTGTCTGGGGGCCGAACAAATTATTCCCATTTTCATTCAGTTTATGTTCTTAGTAATTCCTGGCCAGATTTGCTGAATATGCCAATAGGTGCCTCAGGCTCAGCTGTTTTTAAAGAATCACAAAAATAGCCCAAACTTCAGGAGTTTTTAATTATTTTCAAGCCAGAAAATAATGATGTTATGAGTTTTGGAGCAGAAAATAATGAGAAAAAAGACAAGATACAGCACTATTCAACACATCCCTCCACACCTTCTTCTCCTTGCAAACCATCTTCCACAATTTCAATTAACTGGTGATAAATTGCCCAGTAGACAATTTGCAACCTAGTCTTCAAATTTGTGATTGTACATTGGATGGAACATGAGCATAGTTAGAGCAAAACTGGGCACATTGACCAAAATCAATGTTGGGTAGCATTGCTAATGTACTCTTTCTGTCTTATTAAAAAACTTGTATGAAAGTTATAAAAATGCTACTTTTACCTGTACACAGGTCCATAAAATTCCTTTGAAGAAATGCCATATATTGATAGAATCTGAGATTTCCCATCTCTGTAGCAAATTGTTTTTTTTTAATTGAAAACAACAAAAATATGTAACCGTTAGTGATTACACTTTTTTCTTTCTTTCCAGCATCAAATAGTACTGATATTCAATGAATCATATTACCTGCAAAAATTACTGTAAAAATAGCACAGGCTCTAAACAATACTAGAACCCTGTGAAGTGAGTGAACTGGAATTAAATCTTTATATCCATCTGGATTCACTACTTTTTATTATACAGTCAAATTGCATGGCAAGACAATCCTCAGGGATGCCAAGCTCTTGCTGCCTCCTGTGCATGCGCCCAGGGCTCCCAATCTCTCCCCCTCTCCACATCCCTTTCTGAGCATGAAGGAAGAAGATGAGAATGATAATCAAGGGAGGGAGGGAGGAAGGTTGGAGGTGCCCCAGATCATGCAGTTCTGCATCAATTCTGGATGTATTGAGACTTGGGCTCAAAGGAGAAAGCAATTTTGTGTTCTGTTCTGTCACAGACAGAACTTTGTTGGCAATCCAAGTTAACATGGGTATTTTTGGATTGTGAGCTCTTAGGAAAGTATCCCCTCCTTGTGTGTTGCAAACAGCTATTTCCAGTAGGAAAACAGGACATGGAAAGAGGGGAAGAGAGCAAGGAAGGAAACAGAAGGAAAGATGGGAAGGAAGAAAGAATGAAGAAGGAAGGAAGGAAGGAAGGAAGGAAGGAAGGAAGGAAGGAAGGAAGGAAGGAAGGAAGGAAGGAAGGAAGGTGATTATAACGAGAGAGAGAGTGAAGGTCTGAGGGAAATCCTGCCTTACCACTTGGCCATTATCAGCCCTGCTTCCTTTTGCCATTTCCTTGTCCCCTCCCCTTGACCTTTCCTGGTGGTCTCCCATCCTATCCCTGAGGATGCTTTGGTTACAAAGCTGGGTTTCCTTACAAGGAGAGGGAATGGGCCTCCCTCTGACCCATACACTTTGCCCTTCCGCACACACAACGGACAACCTGACCAAGGAGAGAGAGCACAGCAGCAGTGGGAGCTGGCCATGCCCACTATGCCCCCTCCAGGTCAACCATAACCCTGATGCGGCCCTTAATGAAACCTTAGTGCATAATCATAAAAATAATACAATAATTTCCAAGTGAGGCCTCAAATCCCAATTACTTGTGTGGGGAAAAAAGCATTCAAAGAGACCTGGTCTATAACATGCTCTTGGCTAAAATATTATTTCACCAATGCTCCATTCTTACCTTACAGCTTCAGGCAAGTATTGCAGTGATAAATATGCACATTCTGAAAAAAATTTCATGGTATAATACTGAGACTTTGGGCTTGATTTAGCCAGAAACAGATCAGCAAACTCTGTGTTTCCATAAAGATCTAAAAATGAAAGCATAAGACAATTGCTTCAAAACACCATTGCTGAATTCCATATGCTTTTGAGATGAATGAAGCATAAGGTCCATTATAAATGATTATATTTCAGTTTATTTCAGTCACGAAACCCAAACCATTTGATCTGCCATTCCAAAAAGAGTTCCTGATGATGATGAAACAGGTCACAGGCCGCAAAGTGGCTGGGTTCTCTAAACATAAGCTTTATAATGTAACAAATTAGTGAGAAAAAGTCACAAGATAACTATGAATAACCATTTTAAATTAAAAGAAGAATGAGAAAAGTGTTATGTTTGCATGAAGAGGCAGACGCACAGTGCTTCAGCTCTTAAGTTTATTAGTGACTTCAGCTCAGAACAGACCCGATTTGGCTTAGCCGAGGCAGCTATATATAGCCGGCTGCCTCGGTTGACAGCCAATCAGAGTGCAGGGTTTTCCCGCACTTTTTAATCAATGCTTTTAAACACTTTGTTAAGTTTGCATGAAGAGTCAGACGCGAAGAGCTTCAGTGAAGAGTTTATTAGTGACTACAGCTCGAATGGACCCGTCTTGGCTGGGCTGCTACTTATAGCCAGCAGCCGCAGTTGCCAGCCAATCAGAGTGCAGGGTTTTCCCGCACTTTTCAAACCAATCATATTTGACATTTTACAAGAACAATTCAAACTGAACCAATGACATTCAAACCTGCATACATAACACCCCTCCCCACTAGGTTCAGTCCATACCAAACCCCAACCTATCTAATGTATTCTTTAAATAGGTGGGGCTCTTGCGTGTACGTTGAGACCTTCGTGGTTCAGAAGTTTCAACATTCTCACCCAGTGAGAGAGGAAATGTGTCTGCTGACATTTCCCTACTGGGACTTCCTGTGAAAGAAGACCCTGTTTGATTGTTAGAATCTGGTCTCTCCTCCCAACCCATCTCCAGCCCAATGTCAGCACCCAAGTCAGGTAGTGATGTACAATCTTCCACTTGTAAGGATGGATTTTGGCATTGTGACAGGTTTTGGAATGGTTCCTGTCGTAATGGCTCGTTACACATGGGATGGATTCTTGCTTGCTGATTATCCTCCTGCTCCTCCCCTTCCCCTAGAATTGACATCAGGTGAGGGAACTAGAGAGGAACAAGTGTGATGTTCCTGAGAAAACCTGGATCTAAGTTGATCAATGTGCCTGCTCCAGAGGACTCCATCCTCTGTTTGTACCCTGTAAGAATGAGGGCCTGTGATTTGAGTTATCTCAGCAGGAATCCACAAAGGTTCACCCATAAGGTTCTTAGCATAAACAGAATCACCCACACTGAATGTGCGAACTTTGGAAGTGGAATCTAGTGGTGCGTTGGGTGCGTAAGTGGGATGAAGGCGGTCAAGGGAAGACCTAAGTTTCCTACCCATCAACAACTCTGCTGGGGATAAGTTATTAGATGGGTTAGGAGTGATGTGCTGAACACTAAGAAGTTTTTCAACTTTCTCAGTGATGTCCCCAGGACCCAGTTGCTGAAGTTTCTCCTTGGTAAAACATACCATGCGTTCAGCCCGGCCGTTAGCCGAAGGGTGCCCAGGGGAAGTGAGGGCATGTCTGATACCCTGTTGTGCTAAATAGGATTCAAAAAGGTTGGATGTAAATTGAGGGCCATTGTCAGAGACAAGAACATCAGGTAACCCGTGGGTTACAAAAAGTTTTTTGAGCTGCTTGATGACAGCATCAGTTGTGGTGGATGCCATAGGGATTACCTCTAGCCATTTGGAATATGCATCTACTATAATAAGAAAAGTGTGCCCTCTGGTAGGGCCTGTGAAATCAATGTGAATCCTAGACCATGGGCCCCTAGGACATTCCCATTCCTGTTTGGGGGCGAGAGGTGGGGCAGGCCTGATTACCTGACAGTTGGGACAAGATGCAACCCAGTTTTCAACCATTTTGTCAATACCTGGCCACCATACGTAACTCCTGGCCAATCCCTTCATCCTTATAATACCAGGATGACCCTCATGTAACATTTCCAAAACCTCTTTTTGTAGTTTTGCAGGAGTAATCACCCCGTTACCCCACAAAATACATCCTCTTAATACAGATAATTCAGTTTGCTGGACTTAAAACGTTGGGCCAGGTGAGGTAGATCTTGAAGAGGCCAACCTTTCTTAATCCAGCCTATAACAGGAGCCAATAAAGTGTCTTTGGCAGTCTCTCTGGCAATTTCAGCAGCATGCGCTGGAAGCTTGGCAACAGTTTCTAGGAAAAAGGTGTGTGTTTCAGGTTCAAAGTCCTCCTTGTGGCAAGGAGGTGGGCAACGACTCAGCATCAGCATGTCAATGTCCTTGCCAGGCTTGTGGATAAGTTTGTAAGAATAAGCAGCAAGAAATTCAGTCCACCTCAGCATTCTTGGTGACAGGATAGTAGGTGTAGGTTTATCTCCTGCCACAATGCCTAACAAAGGTTTGTGATCTGTAACAATGGTAAATGTTCTCCCATACAAATATTCATGAAATTTCTTGACCGCTGCAACAATTGCCAATGCTTCCTTGTCCAATTGGCTGTAATTCCTCTCTGCTTTAGTCAAAGTGCAAGAGTAAAATGCAATAGGGGCTTCTCTCCCGCTGGGAAGCCTGTGGCTCAAACCCCCCACTCCAAAGGGGGATGCATCACAAGTCAGTACAACAGGAAAATTCTCAGAGAACTGTATCAGTACAGCATCAGACGTGATTAGTCTTTTAATACTGTTAAATGCTGATTGTTCCTTTCTCCCCCAGACCCAAACAGACTTTTTGTCAAGTAATCTCTGCAATGGTTCTGCAATGGTTGCCTTCTGAGGTAGGAACATGTGATAAAAGTTAATGAGTCCAAGGAAGGCTTGCAAATCTGTTTTGCATTTTGGTCTAGGGTGGCATCTGTAGGGTGGATGCCATGCTTGTCAATCATATAGCCCAAGAACTCAACCTTGTCAGTTCTAAGAGTGCATTTTTCTTCCTTGACTTTCAACCCCGCGTTCTTGAATCTGGTAAGGACTTCTCTGAGTGTCTCTTGTAATTGAGTGTCATTTTCAGCAGAGATTAACACATCATCAAAGTAAGGCACTATCCCTGGCAGTCCTTGGAGCATCCTTTCCATAAGGCTTTGGAAGATGCCTGGTGCCATGCTTACTCCAAACTGTAACCTTTTACATTTGAAGGCACCTCTATGAGTCACAATGGTTTGGGCCTCTGCAGTGGCATCATCAACTGTTACTTGTTGATATGCCTGGGCCAGATCCAATTTGGCAAAGATTGTACCCCTGCCAAGTGAATGTAATAAATGATGCACCACTGGAACTGGATATGCGCTCTGTTGAAGCGCATGGTTCAATGTCCCCTTATAGTCTCCACAGATTCTTACTGACCCATCAGTCTTGACTGGTGTGACTATGGGTGTCTCCCATCTGGAGTGGTCAGTGGGCTCTAAAACTCCTTGAGCTATTAGTTTATCTAATTGTGCATCAATTTTTTCCTTTAAAGCAAATGGAACCCTCCTGGGCTTTAAACGAATTGGGGGCACCTTGGGATCTAGGTTGAAAGTGATAGGGGTCCCCATATACTTGCCCAATCCGTCGCTGAAGACCTCTGGAAACTCAGACTTCAAGGCCTCCTCCCATTCAGTGTTGCTCACGTGATTGATGCCAGTCACCTCGCTGCCTAGTGGATTGAACCACTCAAGTCCCAGCAAGCTTGGGCGATCCTTGTCCACGATGGTCAGGGGCAAATGTTTGGTATGGCCTTTGAACTTCACGTTGAATTCTCTTGTTCCAACTACTGGAATCTTGTTCCCTTGGTAGTCTTTAAGAGTCAGTGCTTGCTTCTGGAAATGTTTCTTCTGAATGTTGGGAAGTAGCCTGTGAATAGTGTCCCATGACACCATAGATAAATAGGAGCCTGAGTCCACTTCCATTTGGCAAGGCCTTCCTTCAATTAGTACCTTTACATGTACTTTTCTGCTTCTTAAGGGTGAAGAATGACCAATAGTGACTGTTTGATGAGTTTCATTCTTCCCATTTGCTTCTGAGTTGCGCCCCATTTTCTCACTGAAGTTGTTGGGCTTGAAATCTTTGTCAGGAAACTTTCTTCTGTGTGGTGGAGTTCTGGATGATTTGCAGACTCTTGCTAAGTGACCTCTTTTTTCACAACAAAGGCAGATGGTATCAAGAAACTTGCATTCAGTGCGGGGTGCCTCCCCCACAACCTCTGCAATAAAAGTCTTGCCTTTTTCTTCCCAGGTCTTTCTTTTTCTTTTCCATTCTGAGTCTATAAATTCCTTCCTCCACCTCACTGCAGTCTGATTCAGAATCTATTTGCTCGCAATGAGTTGTTGTGGACTTTTCCACATCAGAATGGCTTGAGGCCTTGTTAATTTTCTTCATGGCTGCCGCTGAGGCCTTAGTGGCTTCTGCTGAGGAGGCCTCTTCTATGGCTTCCTTCAACGTGATCTTAGGTTTTAATAACAATTTGCTCTGAAGCACCTTGTCTTTGAGGCCTAGAACAAATCGATCGCGCATGGCCTCCTCCAAGTTGTTAAACTCGCATGCACCCCCAATGTCTCTTAAACTTGCCATGAAGTCGTTAACGTTTTCGCTTTCCCCTTGATCCCGATGGTGAAACTCGTGTCTCTTAATGAGGCACGATACTTGTGGGGCGTAATGGGCTCTTAAAAGCTTTTCTAAATCAGGCCATTCCATTACCTTCACGTCTGCAGCTCCCGCCAATGCCTTTGCCATCTTGAAGACTGCCGGACCGCAGTGCGTAAGAAAAACCTCCCTCTTCCGCTTCTCGGAGATGTCGGCGAGGTCGTTTCCTTCCAAATACATTTGGAAGCGATCCGCATACGATTCCCAGTCTTCTGCCGCCGGATCGAACAGGGCTGGGGGGGTGTTCAGCGCAGCTATCTCACTCTTCTGCTTCTCTTCCGCGTCATCTTCTCTTCAGGGGAATCCTACCTTCGTCGCCAGTGTTAAGTTTGCATGAAGAGTCAGACGCGAAGAGCTTCAGTGAAGAGTTTATTAGTGACTACAGCTCGAATGGACCCATCTTGGCTGGGCTACGGCTGCTACTTATAGCCAGCAGCCGCAGTTGCCAGCCAATCAGAGTGCAGGGTTTTCCCGCACTTTTCAAACCAATCATATTTGACATTTTACAAGAACAATTCAAACTAAACCAATGACTTTCAAACCTGCATACATAACACACTTTACAAGAACAACCAATCAATTCAAACTCTGCATACATAACACCCCTCCCCACTAGGTTTACTCCATACTCAAACCCCATCTATCTAATGTATTCTTTTAAATAGATGGGGCTCTTATGCGTTGAGACCTACGTGGTTCAGATGTTTTAAGGTTCTCACCTTGTGAGGGAGGAAATGTGTCTGTTGAAATTTCCTTACTGGGACTTCTAGTAATGGTAGAATCTGTTTGGTTACTACAACCTGGTCTCTCCTCCCAATCCATCTCCAACCCAATATCAGCACCTAAGTCAGGTAGTGATGTGCAATCTTCCATTTGTAAAAATGGTTGTTGGCACTGTGACAGGTTTTGGGATGGTTCCTGTCATGTTAGCTCGTTACACATGGGGTTGATTCTTGCTTGCTGATTATCCTCATAATCCTCCCCTTCCCCCCTGGAATAGGCAGTAGGTATGGGAACCAGAGTGGAGCAATGGTGATGTTCCTGAGGTAGTCTGGATCTTAACTGATCAATGTGCCTGCTCCAGAGGACACCATCCTCCGTTTGTACCCTGTAAGACCTGGGGCCTGTGATTTGGGTTATCTCAGCAGGAATCCATAATGGTTCACCCATAAGGTTCTTAGCATAAACAGAATCACCCACAGTGAATGTGTGAATTTTGCTAGTGGAATCTAGTGGTGCGTTGGGTGCGTAAGTGGGATGAAGGCGGTCAAGGGGAGACCTGAGTTTCCTACCCATCAACAACTCGGCTGGGGTTAAGTTAGTTGAGGGGTTGGGAGTGATATGCTGGACACTGAGTAGTTTTTCAACTTTCTCAGTGGTATCCCCTGGACCCAACTGCTGAAGTTTTCCTTGGTAAATCGTACCATGCATTCAGCCCAGCCGTTAGCTGAAGGATGCCCAGGGGCTGTCAGGGCATGTCTGATACCCTGCTGTGCTAGATACGATTCAAAAAGGTTGGATGTAAATTGAGGACCATTGTCAGAAACAAGCACATCAGGTAACCCATGAGTTACAAAAAGCTTTTTAAGCTTTCTTAATCCAGCCTATAACAGGAGCCAATAAAGTGTCTTTGGCAGTCTCTCTGGCAATTTCAGCAGCATGTACTGGAAGCATGGCAACAGTTTCTAGAAAAAAGGTGTGAGTCTCAGGAGCAGGGTCCTCAATATGTGAAGGAAGTGGGCAGTGACTCAAAGCATCTGCGTGCCCAATTCTTTACCAGGTCTGTGGATCAGTTTGTATGAATAAGCAGCAAGAAATTCAGTCCATCTCAGCATTCTTGGTGACAGGATCGTGGGCGTTGGTTTGTCCCCTGCCACAATGCCTAAAAGAGTTTGTGATCTGTGACAACAGTAAATGTTCTCCCATATAGATACTCATGGAATTTCTTGACAGCTGCTACAATTGCCAAAGCTTCCTTGTCCAGTTGGCTGTAGTTTCTCTCTGCTTTAGTCAAGGTGCGAGAGTAAAATGCAATAAGAGCTTCCCTTCTGCTGGGAAGCATGTGGCTCAACACACACACACCCCACTCCAAAAGGGGATGCATCACAAGTCATTACAACAGGCAAGTTCTCAGAGAACTGTATCAGTACAGAATCAGACGTGATTTGTCTCTTAATATTGTTAAATGCAGCTTGTTCCTTTCTGCCCCAGACCCATGCAGATTTTTTGTCCAGTAGTCTATGTAGGGGTTCTGCTATGGTTGCCTTCTGAGGTAGAAACTTATGATAGAAGTTAATGAGTCCCAAGAATGCTTGCAAATCTGTTTTGCATTTTGGCCTGGGGGCTTCTTTGATTGCCTGAACTTTGGCCTCTGTGGGGTGGATGCCATGTTTATCAATCATGTAACCCAAGAATTCCACTTTATCTGTTCTAAGTGTGCATTTTTCTTCTTTGACTTTTAACCCCGCTTTTTTGAATCTGGTTAGAACTTCTCTGAGTCTCTCATGTAACTGAGTGTCATTTTCAGTGGAAATTAAAACGTCATCAAAATAAGGCACCACCCCTGGCAACCCTTGTAGCATCCTTTCCATAAGGCTTTGGAAGATGCCTGGTGCCACGCTTACTCCAAACTGCAACCTTTTGCAATTGAAAGCACCTCTATGGGTTACAATGGTTTGGGCTTCTCCAGTGGCATCATCAACTGTTAACTGTTGATATGCCTGGGCCAGGTCCAATTTGGCGAAAACTGTGCCCCCGCCAAGAGAATGTAATAAATGATGCACTACTGGAACTGGATATGCACTCTGTTGTAGCGCATGGTTCAATGTCCCCTTGTAGTCTCCGCAGATTCTCACAGACCCATCAGTCTTGACTGGTGTGACTATGGGTTGTACCTTGGGATCTAGATTAAAGGTGATAGGGGTCCCCAAGTACTTGCCTAATCCGTCGCTGAAGACCTCTGGAAACTCAGACTTCAAGGCCTCTTCCCACTCAGTGTTGCTCACGTGATTGATGCCCATCACCTCAATGCCCAGCGGGTTGAACCATTCAAGTCCCAGCAGACTTGGGCGATCCTTGTCTACGATGGTCAGGGTAGGCTTGGTGTGGCCCTTGAACTTCACGTTGAATTCTCTTGTTCCAACTACTGGAATCTTGTTCCCTTGGTAGTCTTTAAGAGTCAATGCTTGCTTCTTGAAGTGAGTCTTCTGAATATTTGGTAACAGTCTTTGAATAGTGTCCCATGACACCATAGATAGGTATGAGCCTGAGTCCACTTCCATTTGGAAGGCCTTCCTTCAATAAGTACCTTGACATGAACTTTTCTGTTTTTAAAGGGAAGAATGACCAATAGTTACTGTTTGATGAGTTTCATTCTTCCCATTTGCTTCTGTGCTGCGCCCCATTTTCTCACTGAGGTTGTTTGGCTTGAATTCTTTGTCTTTGTTTGGAGTAAACTTCCTTCTGTTGGGTGGAGTTCTGGATGATTTGCAGACTCTTGCTAGGTGTCCTCTTCTTTCACAATGGAGGCAAATGGCGTCTAGAAACTTGCATTCAGTGCGGGGGTGGCTTCCCCCACAACCTCTGCAGTAGAAATCTTGCCTCTTTCTCCCCAGGTCTTTCTTTTTCCGCTCCATTCTGAGTCTATAAATTCCTTCCTCCACCTCACTGCAATATGACTCAGAATCTAGTTCCTCACAATGATTTGTGGAGGACTTTTCCCCATCAGAATGGCTCGTGGCCCTGTTCATTTTCCTCATGGCTGCTGCTGAGGACTTGGTAGCTTCTGCTGAAAAGGCCTCTTCTATTGCTTTCTTCAGCGTGATCTTAGGTCTTAGTAATAACTT
Source organism: Naja naja (assembly GCA_009733165.1). NCBI lineage: Eukaryota > Metazoa > Chordata > Lepidosauria > Squamata > Elapidae > Naja > Naja naja. The sequence goes on along the minus strand of CM019153.1, from coordinate 18,367,005 downwards.
GCTCTGGAGCACCTTGTCTTTAAGGCCCAAAACGAAACGATTGCGCATGGCCTCCTCTAAACTGTTGAATTCGCATGCATCCCCAATGTCTCTTAAACTTGCCATGAAGTCATTTATGCTTTGGTTTTCCCCCTGATCACAACGGTAAAACTCGTGTCTCTTAATGAGGCACGATACTTGTGGCGCGTAATGGGCTCTTAACAGCCTTTCCAGATCAGGCCAAGCCATTACCTTCACGTCTGCTGCTCCTGCGAGTGCCTTCGCCATCTTGAAAACTGCCGGACCACAGTACGTAAGGAAACCCACCCTCTTCCGCTGCTCGGAAATGGCAGCAAGATCGTTTCCCTCCAGATACATTTGGAAACAATCTGCATACAACTCCCTGTCTTCTGCCGTCGGATCGAATGGGGCTGGGGGGGTGTTCAGCGCAGCCATCTCGCTCTTCTTCTGTTCCACGTTGCCTTCTCTTCAGGGGAATCCCACCTTCATCGCCAGTGTTATGTTTGCATGAAGAGGCAGACGTGGAGTGCTTCAGCTCTTAAGTTTATTAGTGACTTCAGCTCAGAACGGACCTGATTTGGCTTAGCCGAGGCAGCTATATATAGCCGGCTGCCTCGGTTGACAGCCAATCAGAGTGCAGGGTTTTCCTGCACTTTTTAACCAATGCTTTTAAACACTTTACAAGAACAACCAATCAATTCAAACTCTGCATACATAACAAAAAGAATGGCCAGAAATGCTAACTCCATGAAAAAGTATGCTATGTGGTCATTTTTAAATAACTGTAATTGCTTCTCCCTGCTAACAGGATCACCTTTGCCCTCCTTCCATTCCACTTTCAGGACCTTTAACTCCACACAGGCCTGCAGCAGTATCTGCATCCCAGTGAGACTGGTCTTCAAGCGCTCAGCCACAGTCGCAGAGGGCAGTGGTTCTCCTGACTCCCTCAGCAAATCAAAGACACCCAGCTCACTTGCAGTAAATATGATCTGGAAAGACATGGGCAAATGTACAAAAAAAGAGAAGATGTGAGTACAGATTTAATCTTTTTAGGGTTTCAGACAACACAGAGATCCGTACTTGCACTCCAGAGAATGATATGTTCTAGGAATCAAGAATTATTATATATGGAAACCAATTTGTCTCTTTATACATTTGACATAGTTTTGGCACCAAAAGATCTATAAATGTTTTATACCACTCAATAAGGGACCCATCTTATCCTGGTTTTTTACAACTTGTTGTTTTAAAAATTATGTATTTAATTCTACCTCAGGTAGAGGAGCAAATAACAGTTGTTTTTCTGTATCATCTAAAGTTGGTATATTAATTTTATTTTAAAAGGCCTCTATATCATCTTCAGTACATTGTCTGGTTTATTACAGGTAGTCCTCCCTTCTCAAGGGGTCATTATACAACTATTTGAATTTACAATGGGCACAGAATTGGTGCTTTATAGCCTGTAAAGTAACCCCAGACATCATAAATGGTAAGAATGCCCCCCTGTGGTCATGTGAATGGATGTTGAATAGATCAGACTTTATTACTTCCAGCATTCCACAGACACATGACCGCAATTCATACTGCTTTTCACCAGTTTCTGGCAAAAAGGGCCATTCAAATGAATGGATTTACTTAATGATTTGGGCATTCACTTAATAATTGTGATATTTGCTTAAGTGCCATAAAAAGGGTCCTAACTTTACTTCTGATCATGCAGGTACTTTCACTTACGATCCTAATGCCTTACAATCATATTTCAAGGCTCAATAATGATCATAAGATGAGAAATGCCTGTATAAAATTCTGAATTTTTTAAAAATTGATACTTTATAGCCATTGAAATTTTACACAGACAAAGAATATGTTTTTGTAAGTTTGAATATCTAATACATTATTAGTAAGTATTACATATCTTACTTTTGAATTTACAAATGAATGCTGTTGACGAAAGAACATTTTTATATTTTCGGTTTCTTCAGATGAATGCATTGTGTTCTTAGGAAGTTCTGCAACAGTCCTCTTCATATTAAATCAAAAATATTAAATCTTCAGTTCACTAGGCCAGCACTTTAGATATGACTTGATGCCACAGTCAGGAAGTCAAAGCTGCAAAAATAAATAAAACCTTAAAGGAATTGTTTTAAATAAAGCAAAAGGAAAAAGGAAAGGAAAATTTCATTAAATATCTGGCAATGAGAATCACCACTATTCAAATTTCACAAAGAAGGAATATAATCACATATTTCTGAAAATTAGAAGAATTTTAATCATAAAAATCTAGAAAAAGCTCACTTTCTTCCTGTAGAGAAAGATTAGAATGCAGATTTTATGGGGAGGAGAGAACTGCTTGAAAATTACAGCAAGAACATGATTTTAAAAGATGTTAAAGGATTTGAAACTCCAAAGAAGGATGAAAATGCAGATTTAAATCAGATTAAATATAATGTGATAATTTAGCAATGTTGTTTTACAAAGGGACTATACAAGAAGACTTTTTAAATTATTTAACTATTTAGAATACATTAGTTTTTCAGATGAAATCAATTTGCAAGTTAACCTATTGCCTTTTTCTTCTCCTAGATCTCTAGACTGCAATGAAAAATGTAGCAAAGGGGGAAAATCTAGTACAAATATTAATCAGGAAGATTTCAATGTGAACTAATTATGGTGTTCTTCAGAGTCTTCTGATATTCCATTTTAAAAAGTAAAGACATGAGTCTTTACTTGACTCCTTATGAGACCATGGATATTCATCTTCTCCTCCTGGGTGTAGTATTGCACAATTACCATCAAAAAGAATATTTTACAAGCATTTAAACAACACTGTAATTCCACTCATTGGAAATAAATCTGCTGCAGCTTTGTTCTTATTAGAAAAGAAACCCCTGTTATGGAGGAAAAGAAAGAATAGAGTAGCTGCTCAACCTGTATTCATTTATATTCTTTAGAGCAGGGGTGTCAAACTTGTGGCCCACAAACCGGATGCATCACATGCTGGCCATGCCCACGTCTGGTTTAGCAAAGGGGGAATCACAATATGTCATGTGACAATGCCATGACAATGCGAGTTTGACACCCCTGCCCTAGAGTGTTTATATTCAGAGATCCTTCAAAATATATTTTATAAATGAACATTTCATCCCATCCACATTTATCTGACCCCAATTACACTGCATGTATTATATTAGTATTTAGTAGCAACTTTAAGGCAGTTATGTGGTATGCCCTCTTTTTCAGAACAACTCATCTCAGAGGGTTATTGTTGTGCGGAAAATAGGAGGAGAGAGATGCACTATATGAGGACCCAGATTGTTGGGGGCAATATGCTGACTCTGTAAACCACCTAGAGAGAGCTTTAAAGCACTGTGCAGTGTTTTATAAGTTTAAATGTTATTGCTATTATGTATGTTCATTGCCCTGGGTTACTTTGAAGTTTAATAATAAAGTGGAGGGGAAGATTCTGATAAATAAATAAATAAATAAATAAATAAATAAATAAATAAATAAATGTCAGAGAAGCGATTTAGTGCACTAATGAAGGAACCAGCAACATAGCCTTCCATGATAGTGTGAATTTCTTCATTAAAATTCAGAAATATTCAGATATGAATATTTCTTCATATTGTTAGATTTCTACTTCAACTCTCCTCAAGACAGCATAGATAGCACTTTCTCCCCCCTGGCTTTTCCCACAACAACCCAATGAATCTGAGTCTCCTCAGTCATATTATTTCATGTTCATTTCCAAACTCTCTGTCAGTCTTCCTCAGCTCCTTTTCATTTCTTCCCATCCCAGGTGAGACACTGCTATTTTCTTGGATGGTCACAGTCCCTTGTTCCCTGTCCTTTGGACTCCAAAGAAGAATTGCAAAAGAGTAGTGCTTCTATGGAGGCAAAGCTTTTAAAGTTGCAGGTAAACTCTACATCTTCAGGAGAGATTGGGTTCATTTTTCAAATATTTTTGTGATAAGAGGCTCTCCCTCAATGTAGTTTACTGTGTTGATCTTTTGTTAAAATATGGGGTTCAAAAGTACAGACAGAAATCTTTCCAGAACTCATATGAAGAGGTTTGTGACTTTTATAATGCACACATACACATGTGCATGTTGACTAATTGGTTGTGACTCAAATTGTGCAATAACAAACTTGTGCTAATTTTACTATGTTTTTTGTGACATGGACCCTCCTGGGTAAGGAGGACTCGGTGAATATCTCTCGGGTGTATGGAGGAATTTATGTGGCATTCTGCCTTTTGTGTGTCTGATCTCAGCAGACCATTGCTTTCTTTCCTAAACTGAGACAGGCTCGCCTGGGTCTCAAATCCCAGCTCATAGCATGTAACAACAGAGGGACGTGTCAGGCAATGACAACTCGATCTGCTTACAAAATCTGCTAGTTTTTTTTCTAGACCCTTGCCAGAGAGATAACTATTTTGCTGGTGCCGATGATGTACAGATTGCAGCTGAGGAAGAAGATGAGTAAGTCTGAACAAACTATAGTTTGCTCAGAGTTAGTTAACTGGGCCAGTAAACTATTGACTCAGCATAGGTTAAAACTATCTATGCAGTTGCACCCCAATTCACTAAGACTGTTCTATTCTTGGAAAACTGGCCAGATCAAGACTGCCTGTTTTTCCTAATAGTAGCAATGAAGCTAAGAGAGAGAGAGACACTTTTAATGCATACTTTAAATTTCCCTGGGATGATGGGGAGGCAGCATAGTGCCTGATGCAAGGCAGAATATGCAGTCCACACAGAACAGAACGTTCTATCATACAAGCTGATAGAAGCATTGACCCCGTTCCACATTTCACCCCAATTAGCTACGCAACTATACAACTAAAGTCATGAAGAAACAGAAGCATTAATTCATAGGTTAATGGAATTCATACAAAGGCAGAGGAGATAGTTGGAAACTGTGCAGTTTGTTTAGCCCACTCTAAGGGAAGAGAACTAAGGCCACATTCCTCCTCACAACATAAGGTAACGTATCTTTTACAGATAATGCAATTGACTTTGACCGTATGTTTCCTATTGTATTCCTGGCTATAAAAAGTTCACCTTTAAAAGAATTAAAAACATCTCCCTATGAAATTGTATATGGAGAGTCAAGATCTTTAGGCTTTGAACTGATCTTAATCCCAAAAGGTATTTCATCCAGATTCATAGTTAAATTATGAGCTATACGATCTGTTCAACAAGAGCAACGCAAAACCAAAAGGGTGAGTCAGACTACATTGTAATCAAAACAGGCTACATCAGATTATACCATACACCAGTCAGCCTTGATCACAAAGAGCAACCTTGAGATTATATCCACCAAGTACCAGTGGACAAACCAAGCATTATATAGGTACCAGCCATGGGCAGTTTTGCCAGCACACAACTCTTTGTTGTCAGAGTTGAAAACTCCACACAGAACTAGGCACTTTCTGGTACTTAACAAAGAGATAGTATTTGTTGAATGGAAACTGCCTTTTTATAAATTCCAGCACATGCCTGAAGAGATCCTTATGCAATTAGCCATTTAACCTCATTTCATGCAGTAGCAGTTGTCCAAAACTATCACAACTCCACAGAAGTTATAGAAGGGCTCACCACCTGACACTAGCTGTGATGACATAAGACATTTTAAATACCATAGATGTTTGTGGGCTCACTATCTGTATCAACGGACATGTGTATTGGCAATCCCAATACGCATGTCCATTGAGATGGCCACTCACTGCTGAGTTCTGGGAGCAGCAGAGGGTTTCAACAGTCCGAGAGGGTGATGAAGGGAGGTTGCAACCCCCCTGTTGCCTGGTACCGGTGCCGGAATGCCTGGAGAAGCAGCCGGGACCTTTTGGGGCAGCTGGTGAGATCCGCTGGGCTTGGGAGGTGCTGGGGAGTGACTAGCCCAGCGATGTCTTCTTCCAGGCCTCTGCATCGGCTGGAGTGTCGGCGTGACGCTGCAGCTTTGGAGCCGACAGTTTTGGGGACGGCGGCTCTGGGAGCAGAGACCTTGTCGGTGGTGGCCTCAGGAGCAGCGGCCTCGGGAGCGGCTGCCTCAGGGGCGGCGGCTTCGGGGGTGGTGGTCATGGGAGCCATGGCCTTGGGAGCGCTGGAGGTGATGGCGGCGGCTTTGGGGGAGATGGCTTCAGGAGCGGCGGCCTCGACAGCGGCGGCCTTGACAGTGGTGGCCTCGGGAGAGGTGGCTTCAGGGGCGGCGGTCCTGGGAGCAGTGGTCCCGGGAGCGCTGGAGGCGATGATGATGGCGACAGTGGTCTTTGGAGTGTTGGGGATGATGGCGACAGCTGGCCTTTGGCCGGTTGCCATGGATGGTGCCTCTGGCCCTGTCCCATGGCCGATGGTGGCTGCGCCAAGTGTGACCATGGCGATGGCAGCTCTGACGATGGACCTGACGTGGGGGGTGGCGAAAGGTCAATGGATAGATATGCAGGGCCTGAAGATGGACGTTGGAGGTGGTCCCACGGTCACCGCTGGTCCTAGCCCCCCCGAAGATCGGTCTCTGCCAGAACTATGCCTGCGTGTTGCCCCCACCCCCCCACGGCTCTTTAAATTGACCGCCTTTTCTTCAGCTGGTTCTTTCCATAGACCAGCTCTGATTAACCTGAGCCATCTATTTCATCTGTCCCACCTTTACCTCCTGTACCATCTGCACCGGCCCCAAGGTATGTCAGCTACTGGCTTGGGACCATCAACTCTGAGCCGTAGGGCACAGATGGGTGAGATTGGTCACCCTAGAGGCCTGGGTTTGGACTGCCAGTGCTGTTTATACACCCTTGGACTTGGTCTATGGCTATTGGATTTTGTTGTGCCCTCCGCTGTGGTGAGAGAGCAGCAGGAGTGGTGCACTTCTTCCTATGGAAGCCATTCAACATCTCTGGTCATCGATCCGAATGGAACTCGTTGGGGATGCCCGCGGTGAGAGAGCGAGGCATAGTCCAGATGGAGGCCTGGAACATCAGCCGCAGGGTTGCTCTGAGAGGGCAACCTGGATTTGGTCCTGGACTCCCCAATTGTTAGTTCATAGGACTCGACCAAGTCTTATAACACGGACATTATTATTTCCACCTACAGACCTTCTGCCCCCCCCTTGATATGTGTACACCTGGATGATTCGGTCTTACACGGCAGCAGAGTTGCAGGCTCTGAGGGGATCCCCCCCTCCTGGGCGTGGCCTACTATACTATCAACGGCCTACCTCGAGGATGGGTTATGGAACCCGGAGAGATGGCATGGTGGGAGGAGGGGGCAGGGTTGGGGCTCTAGGAAAGAGAAGAAGAGGGCCACTAGGGCCCCTTTAGTTAAATTTCTGGATAAATTTTTAAGAGGGATAGGGGGGAGGGTGGGTAATGATTGTGATAATGATTGTGAGGAGGTGTGTTGCAGCCCAGCCCAGAATCGTGGCAGAGGGAACGGGGGTTGGGGGCCAGCAGGGCCCCGGGGAGCGGGGCGGGGACTGCGATTCCCAGGGTGGTTGGGATTGGCAGGGGACGATGAGGCATAGGGCCATATCATGTGCTGGGAGGGCGCCCCTGCTATCTTCGAGCGGTGGCATGCTCTGACCCTATTGCCTCCTCCCAATTGTCTGGGGACTCAGGAACTGGGACCCCTGGGCTCAGACTGGTGTATTTTAATGCCAGGTCCGTGGCTAATAAGTCCTCCCTCCTCCGTGAGATGATCGAGGAAGAGGCTGCGGACCTGGCCTGCATCACCAAGACCTGGCTGGGGCCAGAGGGAGGAGTCCCTCTGGTTGACTTATGCCCCCCAGGTTTTCGTGTTTTGCACCGGTCACGGGCCCAGGGAAGGGGCGGTGGGGTGGCTGTTGTTATTCGGGAGACCTTGATTCCAAGGAAGGTCACTGTTCCTGAGATAGGCGGGAGTGAAACCTTTCTCCTGAGGTGGGGGCCTGGTGGTCAGATGGGCCTGCTGCTAACATACCTCTCCCCCAGCTGTGTGGCAGCAGCCCTGCCTGGGTTTCTCAATATCCTCTCGGGGGTGGCGGTGGAATTTCCAGGGCTTATGGTCCTGGGTGATTTTTTTTTAAATTCATATTTATATCCCTCCCTTCTCTGGAGACTCAGGGCGGCTTACAATTTTTGGGATACAACCCAATGCGCTCAGCAATAGCCTTCCTTCCATTGTATATGCCTGCTTATTACTAAGCGGCATTTTTACAAAGTCAGCTTATTGCCCCCAACAATCTTGGGTCCTCAGTTTACCTACCCCGAGAGGATGGAAGGCTGAGTCAACCTTGAGCCTTGTGGGATTCGAGCCTGCAATAATTACAGGCAGCTGGAAATAAGTGCTAGGCTATTAACAGCCTGCACCACCAAGGCCAAGGATTTTAACCTGTCTTCCCTGGGGGTGGTGTCGGGTTTGGCCCAGGAATTCATGGCCTCCATGGGGGCCATGGGTCTGACCCAATTGATTCAAGGCCCGACCCATGAGGGGGGCAAAACCCTCGACCTAGTTTTTGTCTCAGAACAGTGGCGGAGTGATCGAGGGGAGGCCAGTTTTATGGCCTTATCCATTCCATGGTCTGATCACTACCTCCTGCGGCTGGTCTTCCAACAGGCTGCCCCTCACTGCTGGGATGAGGAGCCACTTAGATGGTTCTGCCCCAGACGCCTAATGGACCCTGAGAGGTTCTGGGCAGAACTGGGGTTTCTTCCCACTTCCCTTGCCCACAACTCTGCCAAGGACCTGGCGGCCACTTGGCAACAGGCTGCTGTGACTGCCCTCAACAGAGTTGTCCCCATGCGTCCCCTCACACGCTGTGGATCCCGGATGGCTCCTTGGTATACCGAGGACCTCTGGGAGATGAAGTGCAATCGGAGGGGCTTAGAGAGCAGATGGAGGTCCACCCACTCCCAGTCCGATCGAGCCCAGTTAAGAGCCCACATTAGGACTTACCTGGTAGCTATGAGAGCGGCGAGAAGATCTTATCTCTCTGCCCACATAGCGTCTGCAGATAACTGCCCAGCCACCCTGTTTAGGGTCACCCGCTCTCTCCTACGTCCGGCGGAGGCGCTGGATCCGTTGCGGAGAAGGGCTGAGGAATTTGGTCAATATCTGTCAGATAAGATCGCGTGGATTCGGGGTGGGTTGTGCTCTAACTTGCAGTGGTCTGATGATCGGGGTGCAAGTAGTCTGGCCAATACGATCTGGGCTGAGTTTGATCCTGTCTCTGAGGATGAAATGGACAGTTCCACCACATGTATGTTGGACCCGTGCCCCTCCTGGTTGGTGTATGCCTCCAGGGAGGTCACCTGCGGTTGGCTCCGGGCAGTGGTCAATGCTTTGTTAAAGGAGGGTGTCTTTCCTGCCGCCTTGAAGGAGGCGGTGGTGAGACCCCTCCTGAAGAAGCCTGCCCTGGACCCGACTGTGTTGGACAACTTCCGTCCAGTCTCCAACCTTCGTTTTCTGGCGAAGGTTGTTGAGAGTGTGGTGGCTCAGCGGTTTCCACTTTTTCTGGATGAAGCGGACTACCTGGATCTGTACCAATCGGGCTTCCAACCCGGTTTTAGCACGGAGACGGCATTGGTCGCACTGATGGATGATCTCTGGAGGGTGCGGGACAGGGGATTTTCCTCTGTCCTAGTCCTATTAGACCTCTCAGTGGCTTTCGATACCATCGACCATGGTATCCTTTTGCGTCGCCTCGAGGGGTTGGGAGTGGTTCTCCTCCTACCTCACGGGGCGTTTGCAATCGGTGTTGTCAGGGGGGCAGAGGTCGACCTCGAGGGCACTCACTTGTGGGGTTCCCCAGGGGTCGGTCCTCTCCCCCCTCTTGTTTAATATCAACATGAAACCACTGGGTGAGATCATTCGCGGTTTTGGGGTGAGGTATCATCAATATGGAACCAGCCTTATGGAACCAGCTACCCATTGAGCTCCGGCTGGCTCCCGATCTCTCCTCTTTCCGGTGCGATCTAAAAACCTGGTTGTTTTTACAGGCTGGGCTGGACTGATCTGGGGGAGAGGGTGGGTTTTAAATTCAATTTTAATTTGGTTTTATAGTTGTATTTTGGCTTGTTTGTTTAATTTCTTTTTAAATAATTTATTGTTCTGTGTTTTCTATCTGTGAGCCGCCCCGAGTCCTTTTTGGAGAGTGGCGGCATACAAGTCAAAATAAATAAATAAATAAATAAATAAATAAATAATATGCTGATGATACCCAGTTATACATCTCCACCCCAAACCAGGTCAATGATGCCCTCTCCGTGATGACCCGTTGCCTGGATGCGGTACGGATTTGGATGGATGGAAACATGCTTCGACTCAACCCGGCCAAGACTGAGTGGCTGTACATACCGGCATCTCAGTCCAGTCATGAATGTCCATGGTTGACCATAGGGGGAGAGGTGTTGCCCCCTGTGGATAGGGTGCAGAACCTGGGGGTCCTCCTGGATGCGCGGCTCCGGTTGGAGGAACAGGTGGGGGCTGTGGCCAGGGGGGCCTTTGCCCAGGTCCAGCTGGTTCGCCAGCTGCCCCTGTTTCTGGACTGAGATGCCCTGCGTACAGTCACTCATGCCCTTGTCGCCTCTTGACTCGATTACTGCAACGTTCTTTATCTAGGACTGCCCTTGCATACCATCCAGAGACTGCAGCTGGTACAGAATGTGGCTGTGCGGGTGGTGATGGGAGTTTCCCGATTCTCCCATATTACCCCCCTCCTGTGCAACCTGCATTGGTTGCCGGTTGCACTCCGGGTGAGATTCAAGGTCTTAGTTTTAACATTCAAAGTCCTACACGACATGGGTCCAGAATATTTAAGGGAGCGACTCCTGCCGATATCGAGCACACAGGCAGGGGCTTCTCGGGGTTCCATCGGCAAGCCAGTGTCGGCTGGCGGTCCCCCGGGGAGGAGCCTATTCTGTGGCGGCTCCTGCCCTGTGGAACCAGCTTCCCCTGGGGCTCCGTCTGGCCCCTGACCTCAGCACCTTCCGCCACGACCTGAAGACCTGGTTATTTGACCAAGCTGGGCTGTGATAACCTTCTCGGGGGTATTTAATTTTAATATTGATATTGTGCTTGGTTTGGTTTAATTCTTTTTTAATTATTTATTTATTATGAATGTATGTTTTTAGTTGTGAGCCGCCCTGAGTCTTTGGAGATGGGGTGGCATACAAGTCCAATCAATCAATCAATCAATCAATCAATCAATCATTGGCACAGCAGCCTTTGCAGCCCATACCTATTTCAATATCAAAAAAATTGGCCTGTATTTATATAAAAGTATAAATAAGAATTCAAATGCTATAGCTCTCCTAAATCAGGAGGAGAAAAAGGTACAGTAAGAACAGCGATCTTCAGGAATTGAATAGCCAAGGGATAGACTTAGCATGGTGGCCACATGTACAGATACAATCTAGATATTATAAAGATGCTAAAACATATGGCTTTTATAAAGCACACACAGAATTGGATCAAATCTTAATGGGACAGGAGGAGAAACTAATTAAAAAATTATCTATTGACTATCAGAATGGAAGAGGAGCAAGTAAAAGAAACCATGATAGCAAGGGCTACAAACTTTGGATATTCAACAGAATTGAACAAATGGCAAAAGTTGTGGGATAGAAACTATACATTGACAACATCCACTGCATATAAAGAAAACCCATACAAAATGTTTTATAGATGGCACTTCGCTCCAGCAAGATTAGCTGAAATGTGGAACTTCCGGGTTGAGCCTTCTCGCTAACGGGTGGCGGTTTGTGATCGTCTGCGACCACAGCCCGGCTCTTGCGTTGGAGAGCTCCTATCCTTACGGTTCGGGGCTGAAGCTGCCTCGGAGGGGCGGTGGAGAAAGGGAAAGCTGCCAGCCAGAGTGAGGGAAGCCGCATCTCCCCCCTTTTGGGTCTAGTCTTTTCCCTCCGAAGACGACAAGAAGCGGTGGTCAATATGGCCACCTCGAAGAGAAGGTCTCAACTGGACTAAGATTGGTGCAGGAGGAAAGAAAGAAGTTGACAGCAGAGGAACCGGGAGTATCGGATGGTAAGATCAACAAAGGTACCCCGGGATTAAGATAAAGATGAGTTTTTAAAAGAAGAAGAAGAAGCGGCACAGTGTCAAGTGAAGGAAAAAATAATAAGTAAAATATCTTTGACAGCTATAAGGGGCTTGAACCGGAAAGGAAGAAGCCGGCGTAAGAACTTAAGTTTGGGGCTCAAAAAATCCTGAATATTAAAATAAAAGGAAAGGGAGAAGATTTCGTGTAACAGAAAGTGCCACTTTGTGGATAAAATTGGAATTTAAAGAAGAAGGAAAATATCTTGTTCCTTTGTGAATTGGAGTTGTTACAATTTTAAAGAGACACTGAAACAAAAAGCAAGATCCATAGAAGGTGAAAGTTTGAATTAAAATAAAAGACAGACTGCTGGATTAGTTGGTGATATTGATATAGACTCTGGACTTGGGCTAAGATCTTAGAAAATTTAAAGAGGAAGAAATAAGGAAAATAAAAACTTTGGTGGCCATCCAAGGAATTAAAAATGGAATTTAAAAGTATGAAAGAACTGCTACAGGAAGTGACTGAACTAATTTGGCTCATTGCAGAAGACATGGGCATGGAAATGGCGAACAAAGAATAAGAAGAAGGAATCTTGGAAAGGGAGGAGCCAGCACAAGGGAAATCCATTTTAAAGAGACAATTAACACAAAGATTAATAAAGGGAAAGGAAGGGTGGTTAAAAAAACGAAACCTAAGAAAGTAATTAAAAAGGAGAACATTTATGAAATTAGGCATGCTAGAAAGGTCCAGAAGAAAAGGGAGCAGAAAGGCAAAGAGAGAGGGGGGGATTCAAATTGGATGGAGAAGGGATATAGCAGGATAAAAGGGAGGAGAGGGAACAAGAAACAAGAGCAGAAGATAGAGAAATACGGGAATTATATAATGAAGAAAGAAACTCGTTTACATAGAGATAATGGTTAATGTATTAAGAAGTGGGGTTCTGCATGGAGAAGAAGGGTAATAAGAATATATTGTAATCATAAAAATGTAAAACAATAGAGGGGTTACTGACAATTTTATTAGATAAAGGTTACACTTTTACTTTTATTTATAAAAGAAAGGTAAATGTTGATTAGATAAATTGAATTAACTGAAATGATTTTTGAAGATGTTTAAAAACCAGATTTGTCAGTAACCAAGGTTAGTTATTTTTACTATTATTTTGGAACTATAAACAAATTTTGGGGGTATGTGTTGCAGAACCCAATTGAAAAGAGATATAATGTTATGTAGCTTTTCTTTTCTCTTTTTCTTTTATTCTATCTTTTGCTTTAAAGGGAATGATTATTACTATGTTATATGTTAACCACTGAGGTGTCACTTTCAAAGTAGTAAAGGGGGCAAGTCTAGGTTTTCTTTTTATTCTTTTTGTGTTGAAGCTTGTATTGATTTAGAATTATGGAGAGAATATGTGATGAAAGGGCAAATCTGATGGATAAAAGAAATATGTAAATGATAAAAGAGTATTAACAATGTGAAGATAGTTAAAGGATAGATATGGACAAACTTTATTTTCTATATGATGGGCAAACATATTGTTATTTTTAAGATATATAAATATTTAAAAATATTTACAACTAATTTGAAATGAAATGGGGGTTATACAGATTGAGATTAAGATTTGAGACTAGGATTAATTTGTTTGGCCCTTTGTTTGCCAAAAAACGGAATGGAAGTAAAAATGGGATAAAATAGGAAGTTAAATGTCAAAAATGAATATAGAACTATTGTCATATTTGCATGTAAAAGTGATGACCCGGGAATATGCTGCCTACTGAAAAGAGCCTTATTTGAACCGTTAAAAATTGAATAAAACTTGTTAAAAAAAAAGATTAGCTAAAATGTTTAAGAATATGGCTGCCAAGTGTTAAAAATGCAACCAAACCCAGGGCTCGTACTACCACATGTGATGGACATGCCCAAAAGCAAACAAATATTGGACTAAAATACATCTTTGGATAGAAAAAAATGATAAAGGTACATATAGATTTAAAACTGGAAATATTTCTGTTGGACATTATTGCAGAAAAATACAGTAAAAGGAATGTATATTTAATAGTACATGTGTTAACAGCAGCCAGAATTGTGTTTGCACAACATTGGAAGGGTGAGGAGATCCCTACAGAAGAAAAGATAATAACAAAAATCTTAGAATGTGCAGAAATGAATAAACTAACACTTGAAATTAAAGAAAAGGAAGACATTGAATATTTTGAAATATAGGATCTGCTCTATCGATAGAGAAACTGAAGTTAGAACTAAAATCACAAGAATAAGATTAATTTTACTATTAGGGTTGATTATTTTAACTTATTAATTTTGATTAGTATTAATATGTATTAATATTAGGAGAGAAAAGCACTTCATTACAAGATTATTATTAGAGAATATTATTATTATTACTATGATGAGTATTACTCAAAAGAATTGTAACCAGACAGCACACTGTTTATATGGATATTGAGTATGTTGCTCTTTCTATTTATATTAAAAATAAAATAAAATTTAAAATAAAACCAGCAATCTTGCAAAATACATTGGCCATTGAATTTGTGTTATTTAAAATGGCCCATAGCTCTGAGAAATGTACTGCTTTAATCTAGTTTACAATTCCTTGTGAGAAAAAGTTATTGTGGAAGATTTAGGGGATTTGACAAAGTGAGTTACAGAACAAGCCCTGGAAATTGGGTTGCTTTGTAGTTACCTGGGACAAACTAGTCAGCAAAATTTGTCTCAGGATGTCTAGCTCTTCTGGTTGGCATTAGGTCTTTTCAGTAATTGTTTCCAAAAGAGTGTAGGGAAGTAAATCCCTAACCCTAACCCCTTTGAGTGCCATTGGCCCTTATTTTTCTCTAAGCAGGAGCTGGTCATTAGTTGAAAAGATTACTGTGCCCAGGCTTTTAACAATAAATCAGTTTAATTAATGTTTTGACCTGGTCTTTCAGGCCTGATACTTACCTTATTACAAGTTCACTGACAATTATAATGCTGAAGGACAGACCCCTGTGAGATTTAAAATTCCCAAATAATTGTATAAATACTCACAACACGAAGACAAGTCTCTGGTTCACAATTTCAGAGGTTTATTGTAGTGAAGAAAAGTGGTTGCAAGCACGGCCTCCAAGATCCTTCCCAATTGGATTGAGTACAAGGAGAGCAAATTTCACTACTTTAACAATACATTTTATATCCCTGCACAGAACACGCCACACCTAAAAAGCCCTCCCCTTACACTCCCTTATTTTCTATATGCTAAATTACCAACTTGGGGTCATCAAGACATTTTTTCCCGGGCCTCAATGTTTTATCTTCTATTTATTCCTGTGCTGCCAAGCTTTGTGTATGTTCTTATCTTATTTATTCTCCCTAGCCTGGTCAGATCGTCCTGTTGTTCTAACAATGTATCATGTCTTTGTGGAATGTATGGTCTATATGTGAATGAGCGGGCCAGGATGTAACCTCTTTCAGTAGAAACAACAAAAAGAAGGGGCTTTTCTGCAAGGACAGAGAAAGCTGGCAAGGGCACATCAAAAAGGAATGAAAGAAGAGAATCCTCTAGTCTATTTCATATACAAAATTAACCAAAGAGTTTTTTAATCTTGCCATATAATGTTCATTATAAGAGTAACTTATAATTTTCTCTCACCCCCTCTCCTTTTCTTTCTTTCCTCCTCATGAAATTGACTGAAATTGTATCACTTTCTCTGTCTAGCCCAAGAAACAGAAAACTCATCTCTTTTCCTTCTTCCCTTCCTCCTTCCTTCCTTCCCCCTTCCCCTCAAAAATTCAGACCAGTAAGGGGCTTGCTAGTCAAGAGAAAATAAAAGAAATAAAAAACTGAATTATTATGTATTTCCATAAAATAATCCAATTTTTGTAGTTTTGCCATTTCAAATTTTCTTTCTTCCTAAACTAAAAATATTCTTAAAATATAGTTAAAAAGCAAGGGAAGAATTAACGAGATATATTAATCCGAAAACTACCACCACATAATTATCTATAGTCCTTCTTTTAGGCAGATGCAATCATCATTATACTTTTCAAGTGCTTTTATTGTGCACTTTAAAAAAAGTAAAGACTCCTTCAGTCTTATTTCAAAACTTGCAATTACTATAAATTTCTCTGAAGCCTTTGGGGAAACTAGTCTAATACTCAATTCAGAAAAAGTCCAGAAAAACTGAATAGTAAACTAGTAGCTTCTTACATGTAATGCAGGCAGTTCTTCATAGGTACTTCTTACTTTAGCAGTTGAAGTCTTATCCACATGATGGCTGAGAAGTGGAAGTTACAAGCTGGTCTTTCATTGAAAATTTTGTGAGATGCTCAGGCTAAATATCATCTGTACACAACTCCCAAAAAAGTCTGGGAGGGGGTATAAATTTACAGAGTATAGGTGTCCCCCCCAAATGTTACCTAATCAATCTGCCAAAACAGTTCTGATCCTCTTGTATTGTCATTACAGATTCAGGAATGGCATGACTTCAAGTTACCCTAATTCCCCTTGGAAAATGCTTTCAGTTAAAAAAAAGCATTGCAAAACATTGCTTTGTTTCCAAAGTTCCGTAGGCTATTTTTTACAAGTTAACTTTCATGTTTCTAAGCTGGCTTCCTTCTAGTAATTATCCTCTATCAATTATGTTTTGTTTCATATTCCTTTTGATAGCTTTGTATCCCCAGGATCTGCTTATTTACTTTGGCTGATTTGATTGTGTAGACAAGATGCTTTCAATTCACTTCGTTCATTCATTCCCCAGTCTCTGACTATTTCACTTCTAGGGTCCTAGAACTGATGTTTCTTTCTGCGAGTGGCTAATGGGGTGTGAGGTGGGTGTGGGATGGGTACATTGACTATGGCTTCCCCATTTTGGGGGTGGTTGTTGAATTTTTCAGGGCTGAGTTGGTGACCAGATCTTATCCCCAACAGACAGAATGAGTCCCAACTGAACTTGGTGAATCACAAATTGTTAAAATCTTTTCTTGATCTAGCCCAAGGACTTTCCTATGGCCTGAGCAATGCTTGATCAGAAAACAGAAGGAAAGAATGGGGTTATTATTTATATTTGTACCAGTTCCCAGCCAGTAGTAAATAAAATAAATTCTCCCATTTGAAAGCCATAGATTCCTGAGGAGATTTTACTGAGAGAGAGGTTATTTTTGAGTGTAAATTAAGAGAGTTATAGAGGAAAAGAAAAAATGCTGCATTGTGACCCTTCAGCTTGTCAGAAACCCATTGAAAGGACACTGTGGAGCTAGCATAGTCCATTCTCATTTCTCCCGGTTACACCAAGATTCAAACTGCCCTTTCACCTTTTAATATTTTTTCAAAGGAGCTGCAGATATCAGATCCTAACCTGAACAAGAAGTAAGAGACAAAATGAAATGAAGTCAAGGTCCAATGTCAGGTGCTGCTGTTAAGGGAGAAAAGGGATATTTACTTTAGAAGCAGGGGTGGGATTCTACCAGTTCGCACATATTCACTAGAACCAGTTGTTAACATTCTAAGCAGTTCGGAGAACCGGTTGTTAGAGGAAATTACTGGCCTAATCCTGTAAGGAAGGCAGGAAGGAAACATCCTGGTGTTGCTTACAGAAGCTGCCTCTCCATTAACCCTTATAACATTCTTGGCAGGACTAGACTTCCTGTCTCAGGAACATCTCTGGAGTTTTTTCCCCCTCCTTTGCTGGTACTTCGCTTGTGTGGAGTGACCATTCAAAGTTACAATGGCACTGAAAAAAGTGACTTATGACCATTTTTCACACTTACAACTGTTGCAACATCCCCACAGTCATGAGAGGCCAGGCGAGGAGATGCGTGCCTCGATGTGAGTAATATTGAGTTGGCCACACCCAGCCAATAACATGACCACCAAGCCACGCCCACCAACTAAGCCACTCCCACAGAACCGGTTGTTAAAAAATTTGAATCCCACCCCTGTTTAGAAGCACTTGTATTGTTTACTGACACTCTTTTCATTAGCAGGATCTTCTCTGGAAGATCCAGAGGGACTACAAAAGAGCAGTTATTATTATTTTGTGTACCAACACCATGCTTTATTTTGTTTTAATTTAAAGGCACTAAAATAATCTTGAAACCTATTTTGAAAAAAAACATGCATTCACACATTCTTTGGGATACAAGATAAATTGATTTGTTTTATTCTTATTTGGTAAATGGTATATCATGGTTAGACACAAATAGTTTGAGCCAGCATTTGTACCATAAATTCAGTTTTAGCTGTCTCTAAAAATTGCAAATTAAGATAATAATGGAGTGCATAGCCTTTTTTTGCTGTTTTTTTCCCCAAAAGCCAAATTCTAACAAAACCTTTGTTAAGTATATCTTTAGTAATCACATTTACCAAAGTATGTATGTGTGTGTATATGTAATACTTCCTCTATTCCTGGGCAGTATCCACAAACCGCAATAGAGAGCTACAATAAAAATATGTCAATTCTTTTCTCTTATATACCTTGAATATTACAAGATTGTCCAATAAGGTTCCAAACCCAAATTAAATATAAAAGAAGACAGATGCCATGTTTGATGAGTTCCTCTGTATGTATACCAAAAATACTATTAGCAGATATTCAAATGGGACTGAAATAATAAATTTTAATAAAAAATAAATAAAATAAAATAGAAAGTAAATTGCTTTTTATTTCTTATTTTATTAATTGTTCATCACCATATCAAAAGCTTTTCCTATAACCAAGGCCACCATAGTTATTTCATATTATACAGAATATTTTGCTAACATAACTCTAAATACTCCAATGTTAACAGAAACTTGGCATCTGTTAGAGAGAAAGAGAACATACGGAAATAATTTTTGTTGATAATCTCTTCTTTAATCCTCCTGTGAGAATTGCAGTTAAGATCTTTTCATCTATATTTAGGATAGCAAGCAATAACTTATGCAGTCTATAAGTTAAGAACTAGTTTCAAAAACATCGTTACATAACTCCTCACAAATTATTTGGGAAAGTTCCCCTTTTCCAAAGGCTCATTACATATTCTAATTATATAGGAGAGAGCCAGTTTGGTGTAATAGTTAAGTCATCAAGGTTAGAAACTGAAGACCCGAAGTCCTAGTCCCATCTCAGGCACAAACCCAGGGGCTTCTCCTGGCAGATGCCAGGAGTTAAAATCTTACAAAGGAAAGGGTAGGGAAAGAGAGGGACGAGGAAGATCAAGCTCTGTATGTTTTTACATAAATCTATATGAAGTCAATTGGGTCAGAGGCCTTTCCAAATTTCAATATAATGGAAATATTTAAAAATATTTAAAAGTAGTATAAATTACTTATATCTCTCTGATGTCAAGTATTCTAATTCTGGACATCTCCTGTCAGAAATGCCATCCCCTCTCCAAGACTAAAAGATAATAGATGGTGAAATTGCAGACCAGATATTGTCATGAAGGTGAAGTCAAAATTCCAAACATTACACTACATATTCCTGACTATTACAAGAATAAGTTCCTAGTACAAATGCTCAAGCTGAATGTTTTTGTACAATTAAACCTTCAGATATAGCATCTAAGACAGGAATCTCCAATTGTACTTTGATAACTTCAGGAAAGGTGAGAGTATGCAATCATATCACTAATCAAAGTCAGTACAGTATATTGAAATAATTTTCTTTCAACATGTGGCAGGCATGAAAAGGAACTTTAGCAACATTATTTTCTGCCCAAAATGACATCATATATATTTCCTTTCTTTAGCTGTATATCTTTGAAGCCAGCTGTGCTGAGGAATGAACAATACTCTGATGGGGTCCGCATTTTTCCTTCAGTAACAAGCAGCCGTATGATGGAGTACATGGCAATAGGAAAAGATGGAGTCTTGTCTTTGTCTAATCTTGGTTCCACTATTAATACTCCACCACCTGTCAAAATGTGATTAATTATAGTTTAGGAATAATAATAACATACACTTCAAATGTGACTATGATACAATTACAACAGCATAATTCCTTGACTATGAAGATCAATAATGTAAATGACATAAGTTTAACTAGATTGGCATTAAGTTACATAGAGAAAGGCCACTTTGTAAGCAAGGTACCTTTGCATGCTGGAAATGGTTTATATCCTAAGTCAGCTGTTATGTATGCAGGTTTGAATGTCATTGGTTAAGTTTGAACTGTTCTTGTAAAATGTCAGAAATGATTGGTTTAAAAAGTGCGGGAAAACCCTGCACTCTGATTGGCTGGCAACTGCGGCTGCTGGCTATAAGTAGCAGCTGCAGCCCAGCCAAATCGGGTCTGTTATGAGCTGTAGTCACTAATAAACTCTTCACTGAAGCACTCCGCATCTGACTCTTCATGCAAATCTAATATCAGCCATGAAGTCATTGCAGGTGTATTCTCATATTTGCAGAAACTTATGAACATACACACCCCCAAAGTTCTATCCACTCCCAGAATCTTCTCCCTTCCTTTCCATATTGTCAGCTACCTTGCACTTTCTTTGACTTGGAAAATGCAGGATGGTTCCTCCTACTTTAGCTGCCATGTGCATCCTCTACTCAAACAGAACATCCGCCTAGAAAACATGCAGTGGACAATTTCTTCAAGATCTAAGTTACCGGTAAGTTTTTCAATAGATGAATGTGTTGGGATGCTCTTCTTCACCCTGTGATTTCCCTCACTGGAAGAATGCAGCTTACATATAGTACCCTTAATCCAAAGAAATTCAGGGTAGGGGAAGTAAGAGAGAACGTGTTCTAAAAAGGGGAAATACAGTGAGCAATCCTGGTATATCTGGCTGTTGTACAGATTATATCATGAAGAAAAATACACAGATGCTAAATTGTTCCATGTAAAGCAATTTGGAGAGAAAAAGTTTCTCGCTAAATACAATATACAAGGGCCTTGGTGGTGCAGGCTGTTAAATACCTAGCACTTAAGTTCCAGCTGCCTGCAATTAGTGCAGGCTCGAATCCCACCAGGCTCAAGGTTGACTCAGCTTTCCATCCTCTCAGGGTAGGTAAATTGAGGACCCAAGATTGTTGGGGGCAATAAGCTGACTTTGTAAAAATGCCGCTTAGTAATAAGCAGGCATATACAATGGAATGAAGGCTATTGCTGAGCGTACTGGGTTGTATCCCAAAAAATTGTAAGCCGCCCTGAGTCTTCGGAGAAGGGCGGCATATAAATGTAATTTTTAAAAAAATTAGGTATTTAAAAATAACATTGAAAACTCTAGGAAAAAGAAGATCATGGGATAGGATCCGAACTGTCAATCCTACTTTTGAATCAGGGAATTACAAGGTCTTGACATAGTCTGAGAAGTCTGACAATCCAATTTCTCCAGAATATCTCATAGTATCAAATTACTAGTAAGGGGCATTATGCTGAACGTCAGATCAGAGGTGGTATTCAGCAGGTTCTGACCAGTTCTGGAGAACCGGTAGTGGAAATTTTGAATAGTTCGCAGAACTGGCAAATACCACCCCGCCCCATCTCTTTGCCTCCCAAGTCCCAGCTGATCGGCTGGGTCTTCTTTTGTTGCCCTTCACAGGAGAATGGAGCTGGAAAGCAGGTTAGTGGGGTGGGGAGGGAATGGAGATTTTGCAGTATACTTCCTCTGCCATGTCCACTCTGCCACACCCACTAATCTACATCCACCAAGCCACGCCCACCAAGCCACACCCACAGATCCGGTAGTAAAAAAAATTGAATCCCACCACTGCTTCAGCTACTTACCACTCACATCACAAATGAGCTGAAAACCAGAAAGATCAAAGATCAATTTGCATCTTTTTAGAGCATAGTTGAAGTACTTGGAAGTTTATTTGTGCCCTCAGTGTCACCTACGTAGTGCTCCTGGTTCTGGTAGTTTGCAATTTTTCCTCTGGAAATCCATTCCTACTCCCACACCATTCAAAGGGATTAGCACAATACATTCTGAGTAATTTGTTATTCCTGTAGAAGCTCACGGTTAAGTTCACCTACATGTAAGCAGAGTCTCAAAATTTTAATATATTTTCATTTTTACAATTGGATTGTGTGTGAGTGGCATGTTTTTCGCAGTATTTGATTTAAATATTTTAAAAGTGAAGGTAGAAGTTTCCCCTGTCCAATCATGTCCAACTCGGGGGGTTCATCTCCAGTGAGACTTGGTCTGATTCCTCCTTGATGAAATGGGGCATTAGTAGGGCTAGTAGCTAGATAATAGGGTTACCATAGTAAATTGATACAATTATAGACTCACAGGTTAGAATCAATAGTAAAAGCAACTTTATTATTGGAATTTTATTTTAACACTCAGTAGGAATAAAGCAAACTGAATATTATTTTCTGGCCAAAATGACATCAAAGACATTTCCTTTTTTGAACTGAATATCTTTAAAGCCAGCTGTGTTGAAGAGTGTATGATGCTCTGATGCTTTCCGTGTTTTTCCTTCAGAGTAAAGCAACATTAAAATGCAGTACAAATTAGCAGGAAGAGACCCTGATATTTCTTCATCAACAGTTGGTTCCACCACTAAAACTCCACCACCTGTTGCAAAAGTAATTTGGTTAATTCAGGAACAAGTTGCCTCAGAAAGGAATGGTTTTCTTAGCACCTCATTTTCATTGCTGAGACTGTGACTTTTCTCCCACAACTTTGCCCCTCTTCTAACATTGTTTTGGACTCTTTTTTCCTAGGCTGAGGCCATGATCTATTTTAGCCCCCTTGGGTCCCAAAAGTTATTGCAATATTATGCCAAGCTGCGGCTCCTTCAGCATTGTCTATCTCCTAAAACATACTATTTTAGCCCACTTAACTCAGGACTGCTTCTGGCACTTCATAACTTCATGGAAATTCTAAGCAATCTTTTCTCAACTGGACTTGGCTTACGTTCAATGATAAATGGCCTTTCACTGCCTTAAAAAGGTAAGAAACAAATAGTTTCATAATCTATATGGGGTTTAGGCACCTATGGGAGGAAGTGGTTTTTGCAGTATACTGATTCATGGTTCAGTATGGTTAGAGAATGTGACCCAAAATGTAATTATAAAATTTCTTCTCAAAGTTCAGATTTAATAGCCAAGAAATATTGTTTGTGCTTTAAAAATGTCAAGTTTGCCTCCAGGAGATTATAAGTTTAGAAAAGTGTTATAGCACATATTTTATGTGCAAATGGATCAATTTCTAATGTATTAGGTAGAAAACTTCCACCTTTCTATCTCCAAATCTGCTACCACCTATTTTGGCAACACAAACTAAAATCAACATTATTTCTTTCCCACTATAAATATTCCTCAATTTATGTCTAGCACATTCAGTGACTATCCAAAACTACAATGGTGCTAACAAAGGGAATTATGTTTAATAATTAATTTAATAATAAAGGGATGATGTTACCTAGTCTGGTAACAAAAAATAACATTTAGAAACTAAATTAAAACAAGCTTGGAGAGCAAACCACTGCCAAAAGGGGAATTATAATTCCTGCCTGAATTTACAGCTATCACAGTGCCTCTGTCTGTGCTCATATGATCAAAATTTGGGCACTTAACAGTGCATCCACAAACACACCATAGGGACAACTCCTTCCCACCTATTTATTTCTCCCTACCATCTCAGTTGCCCACCTAGTCCTCCAGCACATACAAAACTGTCATGGCCCAGGAGGCCTCAGTCTGTTCCTCCCTACCTCTCTCCACTGCATCACATCCAGAAGGCCCAGGCCTTCTCCCTGCTCCACATGCCCTCAACTATTATTACAACTGCTTTTTTTCTGCAGCTACTGATAGCTGTCCCAAACCAATGCCAGATGGAGCTGAACAGCTAACAATCATGATGTATCTGAAGAGTAAAAAGGCTAGCACATGGAGCAGATGGAACTCTTGCATGGACTGGAGAAAGGAAACTTCGATCCTAAACATCTGAGTGTCCTTTTTCTGGCCCTGGACATCGGTTCTTTTCCATGCATAAAGAATAGGCAAAGGCCTGCTATGGGCCAAAGAAATAAAATTCTGTCAGATTCCAAAACCTAAGAAACACAAGTAATTATTCTTCCGAGCAGAATTTTTTTTATTTTTCTACACCTATAGACAAAATCTTGCCAAAATGAAGCAGATCAATCATATACTTTGGGAACTATTAGGCAGGTTGCCTTCACCCTCCTTCTCTTACACAAAACTATCTGAACTATGTTGTCTCTTACATCTCTAGAACACATCCCCTCTCTCCTGTGAATGTAACCCATTGTAGCCTATCTCATCATAGACCTTTAGGATGCTAGCTTCCTTTCTCCAGCCCTGTGCATGGAAGGGGGTAGACTACCTTCTTTCTGCAGGCAGTTTTTCAGTCTGTCTGTTTAATGACCTCTACAACTGCTTAACAACCACAATTAGGAGACCAGGATCGTAGCTGTTGAGCGAAGCAGTCTTGTGATGTATGGCTTAACAACTGCAACCACTTTCAATCAAAATTATGAACCATAGTACTTGTATATTGCCAAAGCTTGTTGTTAGCACATCAAGCAGCTATGCAGGGCCCTGATTGGCTTGCTTTTCTTCCCATTCACAAATGGCGTTTTTTCTCTTTCTAGCAATGTAAATATGCCTACCTGGCTTACAGGCCATAAATAATTTTGTTAGCAGCTGGATGCACTTTTCATCACTCCAATTATACATGACTTTTGATAGTATATATAGATCTGCTTCAGGAATTGGATCTTTAAAACAATCCCCTGTAAAAAGAATAATCCTTTTATTAAAGTAGGACTCTGTCAAAGCCTAAATCATCTTGGAAAAAGAATTGATTCTCCCTTTCATAAAGATTGTCTCTACAATACTACTAGCTTCTTTTAAAAGTGCTTTTTAAAATGGCAGAGATACTGATTCAAAACATATATCACCTTCATGGAAAGAGATCCGGGAATCATCTGAAAATGAACTATATTTTTTTGATTTTTCCACAATTTCAGGAAGGTCACAAAGTTTCACAGTACAATTTGGGTACTTTGAAATTAATTCCTTGGCTAAGCCAACATTGTTTCCTTAAAGAAAAACAAAATGCAAAAAAAGGAATTAAGAAAGATATCCTGTATGTCAACACTTGTGATGATTTACTATAACCTTTATTAAGATTACTTAGTTATCTCCATCACTTTAGGTTTTATGTAGCTGGGCTAAGCAGGTACATAATATTGTGATTTAAACAAATATATTCATTAAAATATGTTGTCTCATTCATTGTCCTACACTATTACATTTTTGTCGGTACCTTTTTACTATCTCTAAGGAGTTCATTTATTTTAAAATCTATCCTTCTAGATATTATTTTTCATTCCACTCCCATCCAGTGATTCTTTGCATAACTTCCTCTCTAATTACTTTGCTTTATCAAAACTAAAGATCTTACGTGTCTGTTATAAAATCTGAACAGAAATTAATCCAATCTTTTTTGTTCCACTATTGCTTACAGTTCTATGTAATGTATCTGTTTTATAAGTTATGTTTTTTTCCATTCTGACTATGAAAACATTTTCCAAACTTAATACCAGCTATTCAAGGATCTTTTCTCCTAAAAACTCCACTACAGTAAATCTATGCTACATTATATTATGTTTTACATATTTTTTTCTCTGTGTGTGCCTTCAGCTAAGTTTTGACTCCTGGCCTAGACAAGTTCCTCCTGTTTTTTTGCCAAGATTTCAGAACTGATTTGCCATAGTCTTCCCTAAGAGCTGAGAAAATAACTGGCTCAAGGTCACCCAGATGGGTTTCTGCCTGAGACTGGACCAGAACTCTTTGTCTTTCAGTTTCTATCCTGCTGCCTTTAACCCCAACACAAAGCTGTTTCATGGATCATGATAATACTGATAAGATAATTCATTTTAAAGTTAATATTTACAATCAGTGTTTAATAGAATCCTGCAGTCCAGCTTTTACAATTAGGAAATTACACATTTTGACAGAACCTGAGTACCATATTACATTAAATTGCTAATAAGGAGCGTGATTAAAACCTTCTAGTACTTACCATCCAGACAATAAATGAGCTGAAAACCAGAAAGATCAAATGAAGATACAATTTCTTTTCCATACAGAGTCCAACTCTCATTCGTGTACCTAAAAAGGCTTTCAGCACCTTCATTTGATCTAGAATTAAAATTTGCTCTGGCAGATGATCAACAGACATACAACTAAATGAAATATAATATGATTAACATCTGATCATAAAGGTGGAATTATACTTTTCATTATATGACTATGGTTTCTGCAGGCTTTTGTGTTAATTATCTGGTTTTAAGAAGCAGGTTGTTAAATATCTGAACTGAATTTGATGGCATTATTAGTCACTATGCACCTAAATGAATTATTCCCGATTATTCTCTATATGCTCACTTTATACACTGAGCAATTCCTGGCCAGAACTACTAAATATGTCAATATGTGCTTTGGGGTCAGCTGTCCTGGAAGGGATCTGAAAAATAGTCCAATGTTTTTGTGGACTGGCATTTGAGCAACAGACAACACAGGACAAGGATTTGGGTGACTCCCTGGGTAATGAATGAAAGCATCTTTGTTCCTATACTGCACATTCTAGCAATTGAGATGTTGACCTAGCTCTAGTTGTAGATTCCAGATGTCCCTTTTGAAAATTAATTCTTGGACAGGTTAGAATATCCCAATACCAGAAAAAGAAAGATTGAAAAGTTGAAAAAAAAATCATAAGACAGAAAAAACATGGGCAGTATGAATGGTATTAGTGCTTCACTAAAATCCAAACATAATTACTTCTCATATTATTCCTTTTCATTGTGATCAACTTTATGCAAAGCCCAGGAAATAATGAACAGAAGAATTTGAAGGCAGAAGATAAGAAGAAGAAAAACCCTCTCTTCAGTTCTTTGTCTTCTTGCAAACAATCCAGTCTTCCTCAATTTTCATAACTGATAACTTGCTTGATGATGTTGTTTGCAACCTAACCCCCAAGTTTTGATTATAGGTTGGATGGAATAATGTGAGAAATAAGAGCAAACCTGGGTTTTGGTTCTGCTTGTGACACACTGGCCAAAATCATTGCAGGCGAGTAGTATTGCTAATTTAGTCTTTCAGTCTTATGAAAATATTTGCAGGGTTGCAAAAATGAGATAGGTTAAGAAAAACAAAGGAAAACAGCTATTTATTGCCAAATCTTTATATAGGAAAATCATAAAAATGCTAGTTTTACCTGTACAGAGGTTCATAAAAATCTTTTGGAGAAATGCCATGTTTGGACAGAATCTCAGTGTTTCCATCCCTGTAGCAGAGATTTTTGTTTGTTTTTTAAAAAGAATTGAAAGTAAAATAAATGACATTAGTGATTGTATTCTTCTAACCACTTCTATTATATTCAGCATCAAATAATGCTTGCATTCAAATAGCAAAAATACCACAGGCTCTAAACACTAATAGAAAGCTAGAAAGAGAGTAAATTGAACTGAGATCTTGATGTCCATTTTGTTTTACTGTGTGTTCTTTTTATTATTAAATAGTATGATGACCAAACAAATTCCTTTAACCAAGATTGTTTTCTTCTTGGCTAGTAGAGAGCAGATTGTTATCTTTTGAATGATTTTTTCCCACATTGATCATTAAATTATGAATTTTAAGGTTTTGGTCAAATGGGGTTTGTTTTCATATTCAAAGTATATTTCTAAATAGAAATGCTGAAACAATTTAAAGTTTTTAATCAAATTAAAATTTTCAATGCACCCTTTTGCAAGTTAGCTTTGTATGTGTGTGTGTGTGCAGGCATGCTTGTGCATGTGTGGAGACATTTTCCAGAAACATTTCTCAAGAATTAAATTGTCATCAAGTGAATTTGCAACATGCACCACTGGAAAGTCCAAATGGAAATTGTTATGTATGCAGGTTTGAATGTCATTGGTTTAGTTTGAACTGTTCTTGTAAAATGTCAGAAATGATTGGTTTAAAAAGTGCAGGAAAATCCTGCACTCTGATTGGCTGGCAACTGTGGCTGCTGGCTATAAGTAGCAGCCGCAGCCCAGCCAAATCGGGTCTATTATGAGCTGTAGTCACTAATAAACTCTTCACTGAAGCACTCCGCGTCTGACTCTTCATGCAAACTTAACAGAAATAGGTGTGGGTAATCAGATCACTACCATCTATTGAAACTCCATCTCTTGTACAGCACAGAATAGTACTTCAAGAAAGTGCAGGGAATGTTAGTTCCTTGATCTCAAGAGAGATAGCTGAGAAAACAGGCAAATTGTATTGAGCGATGATGATTCTACAATAAACGAGTGAACAATTGGAAAAATGTAACAGCCATCCCCGAGTGAGGACTCAAGTTCCTGATCCTTGTGGGAAAGGAAGACTGGTCACTAAAGTGTCCTTGGTGAAAAGATTTTTACTCTTCTTACCTCACAATTTCAGGCAAGTGTTGCAATGATGAATATGTGAATTCCGAACAGAACTTCATGGAATAATACTGAGACTTTGGACTTGATTTAGCCAGAAAGAGATCAGCAAACTCTGTGTTCCCATAAAGGTCTGAAAATGAAAGCATGTTATAAATTGCTTCAAAATTTATATAAAATTCAAATATTCATTTCTGAATTCCATATACTTTTGAGATGAGTAAAGCATAATGTTCACTGTAAGTGAATTGTAGTTTTGTTTATTCCAGTCTGTTTCAGTCATGAAATCCAAAACATTTGATCTGGCACTCCAAAACTTTTTTACAATGAAAAGGAGAACACAAATAAATTGAAGAAAAAAAACAAAGCCATTTGCGCAGGGCGCACTCTTGCGCACGGCGCACTCTTGCGCATGACACACAATTCTCCTGTGTGGAGTGCATGCATCTCATAATTGCGTCTCGCCGCACTGTACCAAGCCTTGACGAATCATCATGTCAAATACAAATACATCACATGACACACAACGGATTGGATCGGCATTAATCAAATATGGAGATTTACAATATCAAAAAGGAGGACATGTAGGAGGACACTTTTCGAGAGAGGACAGAACTTACAAAAGGAGGACTGTCCTCCCTAAAGAAGGACAGTTGGTCACCTTACAAAGAGGGCTGCTGACAATGTTGAAATAAGTTACAGGCTGGCAGGCTGCCTGAATTCTCTGGATATAGCATTTATAAGAAAACAAATTAATAACCAAAACTCCTTAGCTGTGTATAATTACTCTACAATGACTAAATC
This sequence comes from Naja naja, assembly GCA_009733165.1. Classification (NCBI taxonomy): domain Eukaryota; kingdom Metazoa; phylum Chordata; class Lepidosauria; order Squamata; family Elapidae; genus Naja; species Naja naja. The sequence continues at coordinate 18,337,805 of CM019153.1, read as the reverse complement.
AAAACAGAAGAAGAATGAGAAAAAATGACCAGAAAGAGCTAACTTTTTGGAAAAGAATGCTATGTGGTCATTTTAAAACAACTGTAACTGTCCCTGCTAACAGGATCACCTTTGCCATCCTTCCATTCCACTTTCAGGACCTTTAACCCCACACAGGCCCTCAGCAGCGTCTGCATCCCAATGAGACTGGTGTTCAAGTGCTCAGCCACAGTCACAGATGATAGCAGTTCCCCTGACTCCCTCAGCAAATCAAAGACACCCAGCTGACTTGCACTAAATATGATCTGGAAAGAAATATACAACATTTACAAAAGGAGACGGTGTGAGTACAGATTTAAGCTATTTAATGTGCCAGATTATGCAGAGAATCATATTCGGACTCCAGAGAACTATGTGTTTTGGAGCACGAATTGTGTATAGAAGAAATGGAGCCAATACAACTACATCCACTCATCCACTCAGCTGCAATGGTTCCTGAGAGTAAGATGGATGACGTATAAAATTTAATAAATAAATAAAAATTACAACACAGATGGGAGCAAGTAAAATTATATTTACCTCTAGAGTGCTTGGTTCATTTAGTGCAGTGGTGGCTAACCTTTTTCGGCTCCCATGCCAAAAATTGCATGCGTGCTTGCGCACGCACACTCATATGCTAGCACCCAGAAGTCAATGCATGCTGGGGCCCCTCACACCCCCTGCACATGCATGTGTGACCCCTCTGCATGCGCTGCACATCTGTGCACTTGTGCATGTGATCCCCATGCACCATGCATCTCTGTGCATGTGCGCATGTCTCCTGCACACCCCCGCACCCTGCGCATGCATGCCAGATACCCAATAATCAACTGTCAGGCAGTGGCACACATGCACACGCGCAGTGGGGCCCTTCCGGGGCGACCTCTCACGTGCCGGCAGAAGTGGCTCTGTGTGCCACTTCCGGCACGCATGCCATAGGTTGGCCATCACGGATTTAGTGTATTTGTTTGGGAAATAACTGGAAGGAGCCACATTTGTATTTTAAAAAAGAACCCTTTCAATAGTTGTCTTTTTTATTTAATATTTATTGCTTTCTAATTAATAACAAAAAAGAGGAAGAAAAGGAGCAAAACACAAATACAATAATTATGGAGATGCATACTTTGCCAGAAAGAGAAAAGAAAAGAAAATTTCTCTGAGAAAGATGTATGACCCCACACAAATTGCAATTTTCTCATGAGTGGCGAATTTTATCAGGTCTAAAATCCATTGAATAAATGGGGTCATGATGCTCTTTCCACTTTCAGGGAAAATAATACCCATTCATTTGAATTGGTTTGTTTAATGATCAGGACATTCACTTAATGATTGCAGCATTGACTGTGGCATTTGCTTAACAACTGCCATGGAAAAGGCTGGAAATTTACTACCAGTCACAAGAATGCCTTGACTTACAACCATAATGATTTACAACCATCGATCCATTGAAATTTTACACAGGGAAAGGATATTTTTAAAGATTGAATACTCCATATATATTTGTAAGTATTACATATCTTACCTTTGAAATTACAAACGAATACTGGTAATGAAACAATGTTTTAATATTTTCAGTTTCTTCAGCTGAACTCATTGTGTCCTTAGGAAGTTCTACAGTTCTTCTTTTCATATTAAATCAAATATTCTTGCAAGACTAGCACTTCAGGTATTTATGGCTTGATGTCATAATCAGACATTGTTGCAAAAATAAATAAATCCGTAAAGAAATTATTTTAAACAATACAAGAAAGCAAAGGGAAAGAGGAAAGGAAGATTTCATTAAATATATGGTAATAAGAATTACTTCTAGTCACAAAACACAAATACGAGAAATATATTTGGCATGTTCAAAGTGATTCTAAGAACTTTTTTTCAGAATCAAATTACTTTAAGAAGGAAATGAATTATATATTTTTGAAAATTAGAAAGTCCTATCTATTTATACTGCCTAGAATATAAATGAACAGATCATTCCATCTAACTCCTTTTAAAATAAACCACATGTAGTACCTGATCCTATTTATATCAGCATATAGTTCCCGACTATAAGGCAGCTATGTGCTATATCCTATCTTTCAGCACAATTCACCTCAGAGGACTGTTGTTGTGCAGAACATAGAGAAAGGTGCATTATGTATATTCTCTACCTTGAACTACTTATAACGCAATAAAGGCAGAATAAAAATCAAATAAATAAATACACAATCAGGAATGCCAGAGAAGCAATTAGCTGAACTAATGCAGGATTTCCTCCATAAAGCTCTGAGAGCTTATTTGTTCATATTGTTAGATTTGTACTCTTAATCTTCCTTCAAGACAGCATAGACAACATTTTCTCCCCCCTGGCTCTTCTTGCATGGACCCCATGTACCAGAGTCTCCTAATCCTATTATTATGTCTTTATCTCCTAATACTTTTGTAGTCTTTCTCAGGGTCTTTCATTTCTTCCCATCCCAGATGAGACACTATCATTCTCTTGGATAGTCACTTTCCCTTTTTACCTGTCCTTTGGATTCCAAGGAAGAATCACAAAGGAGTCTTCTCTGGAGGCAATGCTTTTATAGTTTCCAGAGTCTTGGTAAGCACAGCTAAACTATGCAAATGCCACATCTTCAGAGGAGGCTGGGGTGCATTTTTAAAATATTTTTGGGCAATGGACTCTTCCTCAATGAAGTTTCCGGTATACTGTATCTGTTGTTAAAAATATGAGTTCAAAAGTGCAGATAGAAATCTTTCCAGAATTCACTTCTTCCTTAAACTTGCCCAATAACACATATAGACAAACATTCACTTTGCCTAATTGTTGTGACTCAAATTGTGCAATAATAAACTCCTCTACTAAGAGGAGTGAGAGTTCTGGGAGGAAAAGACCTACGGGGAGGGGCAGAGGCCTGCAGGTCTGGAGGGCCCAGAAGGGAGGTGTTCGCGGTCATGGCCTGGGCTGGCTAAGCCGGCTCTACCCCGGACGGGGGTGTGGGTTGAGTCTTTGGTGGAGACCCCCCCAAGAGGGGATGGCGCTGTGGCTCTAGACCCATGGTCGTGGCCGGTATGTGAATGTTGCACTTTTTCTGGACTCCTACGGACCTGGCTACCCCATGTTGCTTGTGGGGTCCATCTTTGGCCACTGTCTCTTTGCCTGTTAATGTCACTCTGGACTTGCTCGGCACTATTGAGGGTGCCCAGTTCATCTATACTAACTACCCAGACTCGTATCTTGCCTCTTTTCTCTGGGACCTGGCTATTCCCCATTGCAGTGAGAGGGCAATGGGAGGACTTAACCCCCCTGCAGTGAGTGGGCAGGGGGCTGCTCAGGACTTTTGCCACAAGTCACTGTGGTGGCAGAGCAGTGACTGGTCTATTCTGACTCTGACCATCGGCAGCTGTGAGAGAGCTGCTGATCGTGGACTGTTTCCTGACTATTATTATTGCCCGGCCCTTTGTATTGTATTTCCACCTTTGCAATATTTCCACCTAATCAACTACCTCCTGTACCGACCTGCCCTGAGATGTATTTGTCATGCCTGCCTACTCCCTGCTGGAGCTACGGGCCCTCCAGATGGTTCCCCTGTCTGTGAAATGGCCCCTTGGGCTGCCAAGAGCTTACCTTAATGACGGATTCTGGGATCCTGAGAGGTGGCATGCCGCGACCAAGGGGTTAAATTTTAAATTTGATAGGAAGGGGAAACTTTTAAAAATTTTAATTGGTCGTCTTAAGGGGTTAGGGAGGGGGGTGAATGGGTCTTTTTGCAGCCCGGTTCATGGCGGGGGGTGGGGGTTGGGGGCCGGTGGGGCCCCAGGGTCTGAAGTGGGGACCGCGATTCCCAGGGTGGTTGGGGTTGGCAGGAGATGTCGAGGCATAGGGCCATATTATGTGTTGGGAGCGCGCACCTGCCATCTTTGTGCGGTTGCTTGCTCCGACCCTATGGCCTCCTCCCTAGGGGGCATGGGAACTGGGACCCCTGGGCTTAGGCTGGTGTATTTTAATGCCAGGTCCGTGGCTAATAAGTCCACCCTCCTCCGTGAGATCATTGAGGAGGAGGCTGTGGACCTGGCTTGTATTACCGAGACCTGGTTGGGCCCAGAGGGTGGTTCCCTCTGGTTGAGTTGTGACCTCCAGGCCCAGGGAAGGGGTGGCGGGGTGGCAGTGGTTATCCGGGAGACCTTGTTTCCAAGGGAGGTCACTATCCCAGAGATAGGCAGGAGTGAGACCCTCCTCCTGAGGTGGGGACCTAATGGTCGGGTGGGCTTGCTGCTCGCATACCTTTCTCCCAATTCCATTTTATATGAGTTGTCATACTGGCACATCTGGGAAAATCTGAATCTGAGAGTTCCGGGTTTTCCCTCAGTAACTGAAATTCAAAGACCCAATCCCCTGCACCCATCAATCCATCACATGGCCCAATCACCATCCGTCCCAACACGAGACAATCTTCTAACCATTCCTCAACCAGGTGCAGGATGACATGACCTTGACTGAAAAGAAGAATGCTATTATGTCAAACTACATAAAAATCCCCACTCCCAATTTCCCAGGCTCTGGAATGTGTCAGTGTGGAAGCTGCTGGTACTAATATGGCTTCCAAAGCTGACAGGGGACTAATCAGATATGTGCATACAGGTTTGGGAAGATGGGGTCTAGCGATTGTTATCAGGAAATCCCTTATGGCTTTCAGAGATCCTGCCCAACAGGTTCCCAATTATGAGAACCTGTTCATCATGTTGACGTCTAGGGATCAGCTGGGACTGTTGCTATTTTACCTACATTACTGCTGTACTACAATCTCCTTGCCTGATCTCCTTGGAGAATGGAGTCTGAGGTGGTTCAGGAGTTCAAGACTTCCATGGCAATCATGAGCGTCTCCCAGGTCAACTGGAGCCTGAATTCTGATTTAGCGTTCCTGTCAGAGAACTGGCAGTGTGATCTGAAATTGGGAGAACTTACGCTGTCTCCTTTTCATGGTCAGATCAGACCTTGATTTCCTAGGGATTTTCCAATGCTATGACCGACCACAGGGACTGAACACAGTAGATTGGTCTGCTCCAACTGACTGATTGCCGAGCAGTTTCAAAGGGAGCTGGGGACTATCCATGTTGGTCTGCTGCATGGAGAAAAAAGCATCTAAGTGTCAAACCCACGGCCCACGGCCCAGATGTGTCATGTGCTGGCCCTGCCCCCACCCAGTTTAGCAAAGGGGAAAAAGTCCCAATATGTCACGTGACACCGCCATGATGACAGCAGTATGACACCCCTGATCTAAAGCATTGTTGCTGTTCAATAAGGGATGAACCCTACCGAACACAGGTGAGAGCCGCTGTTAAAGCCTATACTGTGCCTTTAAGAGTGGCAAATTTTTGATATTTCTCCACTCTTATTGCATTTGCAGAATCCCTTTCTTGTTACTGTAATGAGTCATCACTACTATGCAAGCTGTGCTAACACTCTCCTGTGTAATTGCACACTTTCACTAAGAAATAAGGATCAACTATCAAATTCTGCAATATATTTCCACTATTTACATATAGTCCCTTTGGGACTGAGGTTCCCAAGCAAAGATAATCAAACTCTGATTGTTAGAGAGAAAGGCCACTTCTTAAAGATGCAGCTAAAGCATTTTCATGCACTAATGGAAGGTGGACAAAAAGGCCTTATAAAATATATCTGGAAGCATTCAAGTTTCCTCTTCCAGGTTCAGACAGGAACAGATTTGCTGTTTGCTTGTGTTTTATTAGATTTCTATGACTTATGTCATAGTATGACATAGTATGGCATACATAGCAGTCAGTTTGTTCTGTAATATGTTCTCACTCTTTCTTCCCAACCTTCATATGGTTTTTAAGAGCTTCCTCTGCTGAAGGAAACTTGGAACATCTTGTACCCTATAAATTCATTCACAATGCAGTGTTGTATTGTGCATAATACTCCTGTGTGTTTGGACCCTCCAGTACAGTGGCACCCTTCATCAGGTCCATTTCACTTTTTCCCAGCCCACATTAGATACTGCCACTTTGGGAATTGTCACCATTTTTTTCCTATCCCTTAAAAGAATTGGTAATATTTCATCTCAGAGAGAATGTTTTATAGTCTCCTATAGTACTTAGTGTATTGCTATGAAGATCAGTTTTCTGATCTTATCAACCTCTTGCGCAACATGTTGTTCCCTCAGAATGACAAAATCTCAAGAGTTATTCAGCCTAAATTACTTCCTTCCAGTGAGGAAAATCAAAGTAATGTCAACAGATAGAATATAAGGCTAATATGGATACACACACACACACACACACACATTAGGATCAATGCAATAAGCATTTTTATTATTTGAATTATTTAACATTTAGTTGGAATGAAGCATGTTGAATATTATTTTCTGGCCAAAATGACATCATAAACATTTCCTTTCTTAAACTGAATGTCTTTAAAGCCAGCAGTTTGGAAGAGCATTCGATGTTCTGATTCTTTCCGTGATTTTCCTTCACATATAACCAACATTATCATGCAGTACAAATGAGCAGGAAGCGACTCAGATATTTTGTCATCAATAATTGGGTCCATTGCTAAGACTCCACCACCTGTTGCAAAAGTAATTCGTTAAATAAGTAATAGCTCACCTACAAAAGAGGTAATGCTCTTGCATCACATTTTCATCTTTATGGCTATGACCTTTCTCCCAACAATTTCCCCCTCTTCTAAAAATATTGTTTTGGGAAATTTGACTCTTTTTCCCTAGACTAAATCTATGGTAGATTTTCATCTCCTGAAGGCCCTAAAAAGATATAAAAACGTTATGCAAACCCTGGATCCTTCATCATTGCTTAATTCAAAACATATGCCACCTTTATCTATTTCCTGCAGGACTGCTTCCCATGCGCTACCTCTTCTGCTTCTATTTCATGACTGAAGCATCACAGACATTCTATGGAATCTTTCCACAAGTGTATTTTGTTTAAATTCAATGATAAGTGGCATTTCTCTGTCTTGGAAGGGTAAGAAAGAAACAGGTTTCATAACATAGCTTTCATAGGCACCTATGGAAGAAACTGGATGTTGGAAGTAAACAATTTCACTTCAGCGGCAGCCGTTAGAGCCGAATTAGGATGTTTTTCATTGTACACCTATATGATTACTAGGGCAGCAGCCTACTGGCTAAAAGTGACTCAGATGGAAGCCAGTAGACTTCCTAAAATCTGCCTAGATGAACAGCAGATCTTAAACTTTCAAAGATATTCCTGGCTAACCCGGCTGTTAGAAATTTTGAATCGATATGGCTTAGGGTTTCCATTGTGTGATACATTGGAAAAAGTTGAACAACGGATTAAAGATGTCCACGGGCAAATAGACACGGCAACTTTAACAACTAATGGTTCCCTTGGTCTACTGACAGTAGCCAAAACAACTTTTACTCTGGAAAAATACTTATACCTAGAAATGCCATCATTGGAGAGAGAACTATTTGCTAAATTTAGATTTGAACTCCTAGATACTAACGTTAAATTTGGCCATTATCGGAAAATCCCGTATAATGATAGAACATGTGTATGCAGAGCAAACGCAATAGAGGACACGTTGCATATAATATTTGATTGTAGTTTGTACGGGGAAGTAAGGAAAAAGTATCTCGCCCCAATTGTGGATAAATTTCCCCACTGAATGTAAATTTCCCCACTTATGTAAGGCATAAGTTAATATTCTTATTGAAAGCAGACTCTTCTTCTCTGATAAGGGCAATCACTGGCTATCTTAAAAGGATGACAGTAATATGAGCCAGTTATATTGAAAAGAATTTTATCGATTGTAAGAAAGATGAGCTGAACTAGAAAGGAGCTATGTTAATTAGTATTTCAATCTTCATAAATATAGTTATTGAACACTTATATTGTCAATTTTAATGTTACATATGTTATATTTTTATATTGTCATTTCTGTAACCGTAAGGTTTTTGTTTTTTTTTAACCATGTGAACTTTGAAAAGACCTTCGGGCTATTCAATAAACAAACATAGTATAGTAATGCTTCAGTGTTGGTTAGCAAGCACATAGAAAGCTGCTATGGCCCAGGAGGCCTCAGTATGCTCCCTGCCACCTTCTCCCCACCCCACCAGACTTCTCCTTGCACCATCATCTCCTGGTCTACTATATTTACTTTTGTGCAGCTGCTGATAACTATGTCAAGCCAATGTGAACCACAACTAGACAGCATAATGTTCTGAAGGATAGAAAGGCTAGCACATGGAGCAGAGGGGAACTCATGTGTGGGCTGGAAAAAGGAAACTAGGCTAATGAAGATCTGAGCTTCCTTTCTCTGGCCCAGCACAGTGGTTCCCTTCTGCACATGGAGGACAGGGGAAGGCCTGCTGTGGATCAGGGAAAGAAAGCTCTGTCAGTCTCCAAGAAAGATATGTAGTGATTCTTCCAAACATATGTCTTTATTGTTCTACATGTACAGACAGAATCTTGCCAAACTGAAGCAGACTTCATGAAGCGTTAAGTCAGGGGCTATTGGGGGGGAGTTAGCGTCATCCTCTTTCTCTTACACAAACTATCTGAACTCAGTTGTCTCTTATTCTTCTGGATGCGCCCCCTCCTTCCTGGGAATCTGCTCAACTACATTCCATCACATATCAGACTTTCGGGGTCCAAGCTTCCATTTGGCAGCCTAGTCCAAAAATTCCCTTCCATGCATGAAGAGAAACTGCCTGTCCTCTTTTGGCATGCAATTTTTCAGTCCCCCCCACTTAATGAGCCACACAATTGCTTAACAGTCTCAATGAAAGACCTGGGATTGTGGTCACTGAGCGATGTGGTCACATACTTTACAGGTAGTCCTTGACTTACAACCCAATTGGGCCCAAAATTCCTGATGTTAAGCAAGATAGTTGTTAAATCACTGCAGTTGTTAAATTGGTAACACGGTTATAAAGTGAATCTGGCTTCCCCATTGACTTTGCTTGTCAGCAGATTGTTAAAGGTGATCACATGACCCCAGAACACCACAAGCATCAAAAATAGGAACCCATTGCCAAGCATCCAAATTTTAATCACGTGCCCATCTAACTTCAAACAGTCACTAAAAGAATAGGTATAAGTCACTTAATGACTGCAAAGACCTACAACCAAACTTCTGAGACCCTTTTAGGTCATAAGTGAGCACTATCTCACTTGTCAAAGGTTGTTGCAAATACATAAAAAAGCTACGGATCGCTCTGATTGGTCTGTTTGTCTTCCCATTGACAAATGGCAATTTTTTCTGTTTCTAGCAATGCCTACCTGGCTTACAGGCTGTAAATACTTTTGTTAGCAGCTGGATACACTTTTCATCATTCCAATTATACAAAACTCTTGATAAGATGTAAAGATCTGCTTCGGGAATTGGATCTTTAAAAAAATCCCCTGTAACAAGAATAAATCTCTTAATTATTATTATTATTATTATTATTTATTCGACTTGTATGCCGCCCTATTCCCTAAGGACTCAGGGCGGCTAACATTAAAACAGAGAAAATTTACAGTAAAACAAGATTAAACAGTAAACAAGCCAAATAAATTAAAATAAACCCAACCCCCCCCCCCCCGGGTCATTCAAGGCCGGCCCGTTAATAAGATAGGAATTTGTTAATTCTACTAACAATGTGGAGAAACAATTTATTCTCCTGTTCATAAAGCTTGCTCTACAATGATACTACCTTTTATTTTCAACTACTGCTTTGAAATGGCAGAGATGTTAATTCAAAGCACATATTACCTTCATGGAAAGAGATCTGGGATTCATCTGAAAATGCATTATATTTTTTTGATATTTCCACAACTCCAGGAAGATTGAAAAGTTTCACGGTACAATTTGGGTACACTGAAATCAATTCCTTAGCTAAGCCACCGCTACTTCCTTGGGAAAAAAACAACACAATGCAAAAAAGGAACTATGTGAGAAAGATATCCTGCATATCGAAATTTTTAACAATTTACTAGAACATTTGTTATGATTTTAACTTACCTCATTATTTTATTGTTCATATAGCTGTGCTAAACAGACATATAATATTGTCATTTAAAGAAGTGTATTCATTAATGTACAGTATGTTTAAATTAAATGTGTATCTCCCTCACCAAGGGGCTCTGAGGGGTGTACAATTTAATCAATAAATAAAACATTTTACAACCCTGTAATCCCTTTTATCAGGATGGAGTCAGGGCAACTAACTGAAGCTGAGCATTTACTGGTTGGTGCCCTTCCTGACACCTACACGGAGTTCGCAGCACATATTTTCTCTTTGCGCCCTGATAGAGAAACATACGTTGCTGCCTAGGATTGGCCTCTCAACCTTCTGAGTGGGAGGCAAGCATCTTCACCTCTAGGCCACCATGCCACTCAATAAGAAAACATTAAAAATACATAATTTAAGATTAAAAATGTAAAACATTATAAAATTCCAAGAAATTGAGAGATCCAAGATGGGAAGACAAAAAGTTAATACAGGGGAGGCATGGGGGGATGTCATGTATTCTCTCCTATGGATATGTGGGCCCTGATGTCCTCTACAGCCAAGTTTTAATACCATTACAGAAGGCCAGAAGATTGAGGACTTTCCTCAGTTCTGGCAGCAAGATGTTCTGCAAAGCAGGAACAGCAGCAGAAAAGGCCCTTTTTCTTGACCCTGCCAGTCAGAATTCTCTGATTGACATGTTCTGTAGCACAAGTACAGCACACCGAAGGAGTGGTTCTTCTCCCCAAGCCCAGGAGTGATTGGAAGATTGCCAGCTTGGATGCAGATAAAAGTTGCCATGCTTGGAATTGGGTGTGGAAGGGAGGCATGTATGTGTGTGCACACAACACACTGGAGGAAAGGTCCTTCCCTCCAAGCTCAGGGCACAATTGACAGCTTGCCAGCATGGATGAAGATAAAAGTCCCCAAGCTCAGAATGGTGTGTGTGTCTCTGTGTCTCTATGTCTGTGTGTGTGTTCACTTCTCTCAAGCCAGGCCAAGCCAGGAAACCAGAGTGGAAGGCCCAGGTTCATGACAAGTTGTCCCCATGGCAAGCTGCCTAGGGCAAGTTGTTCTGCAGCCAACTGACAATGGTGAGTTATCTCATTCCAGCCTGGAGAAACCCTTGCAGGGGTGGGGTGGGGATGGGGGTTTGGGCTGTTTGTTTGTTTTGTTTTGGCAAAGCTTCAGTACAGGTTTGCCATTGCTTCCTTCATTGGGCTGAGAAAAAAATGACTGGCCCAAAGTCACCCAGCAGGACTAAAACTCCTGGTTTCCAAGTTTCTAGCCTGAATGTTTTAACCACCACATGAGCTGGCTCTCTTCTCATTCAATGCATCATGACACTATTATCTCAGGCAAGGGATGGAAAAGGTAGGAAAAGAGTGCTTTCATCTTCAAAAACGTGCCCATCTCTTTCCAAACAGTCTCAGTACTGTTGGTACTTACTGTGAGTCATTGACTGATTCTGATAAGCTAAACCATTTTAAAATTGGGTATTTATAAATAAGGTTCAAAACTCTAAAACAAAGAAAACCACAGGGTAGAATTCTACAAGCCTACAGTACTTTTACAACCAGGGAATTATAAGTCTTAACAGAGCCTGAAAGACTTTCAATCCAGTTTCTCCAAAATATCACATAATATCAAATTGCTAGTAAGGAGAATGATGAAGACCTTCACATACTTACCACCCAGATCATAAATGAGCTGAAATTCAGAAAGATCAAAGGCAGAGACCACTTCTTTTCCATAGAGACTCCAGCCCTCACTCATGAAATTGAAAAAGCTTTCAACACCTTCCTTTGAACTAGAATTGAAATTTGCATTGGCAGATGATTAACAACTTCATGAAATACAATATGATTAATGTCTGATCAAAAGTCTAAAATTAAATTTTTCATTATGTAGCCATGGTTTCTGCAGGCTTTTGTTAATTATCTTGTTTTAAAGAACAGATTATTTAATATTTTCTTGAAGTTTGATGGCATTAGTAATCCATATGACATAGATGAATTATTCTCATTTCCATCCAATTTGTACACTGAGCAATTCCTGGGCAGAATTGTTGACTACTGTGTGCCAATATTTGCCTCAGGATCAGCTGTCCTGAAAGGATCTCAAAAGTAGTTCAACATTCTTGTGGGCTGGCATTTGAGCAACAGAAAATACATGACAAGGATTTGGAAGAATGTCTGGATAATGAATGAAAGCACCTTTGTTCTTAAACTGGACCATAATGCACATTCTAGCAATTGATCTGTAGATGAACTAGCTGTACTTGTAGATTCCAGTTCTCGCTTTTGAAAATTAATTCTCACTCAATGAGACAGGTTGTAAGAATATCCCAATGCCAGGAAAGAGAGGCTGAAGATTGGAAAAAAATAACATCATAAGACAGAAAAGACATGTCAAAGTATGTATATTGTCAAGCCCCAGCATATAACTTTTATATACGGCTGTTGCTCTCTAGCCCAACTAGTGGCCAGAGAGACAAATATGCCCCAATATACAATCTTTATATACTGCTGCTTTATTGGAGAATAGGTGGTTTAATTGCAGGTCGAGCTGCACACAGACTAACATGTAGCAGTGACAGAACAGTGAAACAACGACTACCCAGCAAGTGGGATACAGGATAATGACTATACAGAGACCTGCTAGTCTGCCAACTCAGCTACCTGCATACAGCCATATATCAGCCTCTAGCCAGTCAAATACCTCCAGAAGACACCATGTCACAGAGCCGGGCATCTTCATACAAGACAAGGCCTGAAGTCTCTAATTCTTCCAGTCATTGGCCAGTAATGCACTTGCCATTGCCAGTGCAAAGACTGAAGCAGCAAAAGCATGAGCAGCCTTTGCTGAACAAGAAGTGGAAATGAAAAGAGAGAGAGCATGGTTAGAAGCTGAAAGAATCCAGCAAGAGGCATCCCAGGAAATGCAGAAAGCCCTATTAGAAGCCAGTTTAGAGTGGCTTGCCATAGAGAAAGAAGTAGCAGCTGCCATAGCCAAAGCCCTAAAGAGAGCTGTATATTCTGACGATGAATGCAGTAATCACAGCAATGTGCTTGAGCCAGAAGCTGAACCCCAAGATCCCCTGCAACGCACTTCAGAGTACATCTGTCAGCACTCCTGGCCAAGCAACAATGCTCACCTCGATGGAAAAGACAACCTACAAGAGACAAGCCAAAGATGTTACTCAGTACCACTACAGGCTAACAGTCCCCACACCCAAGGTACTTGAGTCTGCAAATTATCCTAAGGATCAGCCTTCACGCCAGAGCAGCATAGAAGGGACCACCTGAAACCAGAGACTCCTAAAAGGTATGACCACACAACACCTTTTCACCACAGCAATGCACAATTGGCTAATCAATCCACCATAGACCTTGCCAAGTTTCTTGCACGACGTGAGCTACTCACACAAGGGCTTGAAAATTTTAATGGTCATCCTCAAAGCTATAGAGCCTGGTGATCTTCCTTCCAAAATGCCATCAGAAGCTGAGATTTGTCATGTAGTGAGGAGATAGATTTAATAATTAAACGGCTTGGAATTGAATCTGTTGAGTATGCAAAATGAATTATGACAATGAACATAAACTACCCTGAAACAGCCCTTAAAACAATCTGGGACAGACTTGATAAGTGCTATGGCTCAGCAGAAGAAGTGGAAAATGCCCTGTACAAAAGACTTCATAGTTTTCCCAAAATACCTAACACAGCCTATCAGAAACTTAGGGAACTTAGCGACTTACTAATGGAACTTCAAGTAGCCAAGTCAGAAGGGGCCTTGCAAAGACTTGCATTCCTTGACACAGCCAGAGCAGTGGTGGGATTCAAAAATTTTTTACTATAGGGTCTTAGTGGTGGGCGTGGCTTGGTGTGCGTAGCAGGGGAAGGATACTGTAAAATCTCCAGTCAGAGGTGGGATTTGCTGGTTCTCCAAACTATTCAAAATTTCCACTACCGGTTCTCCAGAACTGGTCAGAACCTACTGAATACCACCTCTGTTGTATTTATTAATTATTATGTTCAGCAGTAACTCAATACTGCCTATCTTGTGTTTCATTCTCATTGTATATATTCCTATTTTTTCCAATTTCACCATATCCTGTTCTTTCAATAAAGCATCCAGATCTACGCACACAGTCTGTTTTATTGGAGCGTAGGTGGGTTTAGCTGCATGTCGAACTGCACACAGAATAACGTGTACTGAGGGCATTACATATATTATTTATGCTTTACTAAGATCCAAACATAGCTATCTCTCATACTGTTCCTTTTTAGGGCAATCAACTTTATATAAAGACCAGGTAATAATGAATAGATAAGCTGGGAAGTAGAAGATAACAAGAAAAAAAACACAAACCAAGATTATGAAAACAATATTCAGCACATCTCTCCATACCTTCTCCTTGCAAACCATCCAGTGGTGATAAATTGACTGATGGACTAGTTTGCAACATAGGCTCCAAATTTGTGATTGTAGGGTGGATAGAATAGTGTGAGGATCATTAGAATAAAACTGGGATTTGGTCTCTTTGTGGCAGATTGCTCAAAATTAGTGTTGGTGGATACTGCTGCTAGTCTAGGCTTGTTTAGTAAAAAAAAAACTTCCAAGGAAGTATATTTGCAGAGTTGCAAAGTGAGATTTGATAAGAAAATTAAAAGCAAAACAGCTATTTACTATTATTATTATTATTATTATTATTATTATTATTATTATTATTATTATTAATTGGATTTCTATGCCTCCCCATCTCCCGAAGGACTCGGGGCGGCGTACAATCATAAAAATACAATACAAATATTAAAAATGAATTAAATACAAAACCCAATAATCAATTAAAATTAATAAAAAACAATTCACTAAACCCCATCCCCTCCATCAGTCCAGGTTGGCAAGTTGGAAAAGCCATGTTTTCAGGCCATGATGGAAGGATTGAAGGTCAGGGGCCATCCGAAGCTCCAGGGGCAGCTGATTCCATAGGGTGGGTGCTCCCACAGAGAAGGCCCTACCCCTAGGGGTCACCAGCCAACACTGTCTGGCCAACGGCACCCCAAGGAGGCCCTGCCTATGGGAGTGCACGGGACATTGGGAAGCCATTACTGGCAGCAAGGTCTCCCGCAAATACGCCGGTCCTAAGCCATGTAGGGCTTTATAGGTCAGTACCAGCACCTTGAATCCCATCCGGAGGGCAACTGGTAACCAGTGCAGCTCACGCAGGAGGGGTGTAATATTGGAGTATCGGGACACTCCCATCACAACCCGCGCCACCGCATTCTGGACAAGCTGAAGCCTCCGAATGGTCCTCAAGGGCAGCCCCATGTAAAAAGCATTGCAGTAGTCCAAACAGGAGGTAACAAGCGCATGAGTGACCATACATAGGGCATCTCGGTCCAGATAGGGGCACAACTGATGCACCAGGCGAACCTGGGCAAATGCCCCCCTGGCCATGGCTCCCACCTGCTCCTCCAAACTGAGCCACACATCCAGGAGGACACCCAAGTTGTGGACCATATCTATGGGGGACAACACCTCTCCCCCCATAGCTAAAGGTGGAACATCCTGGATATCTCAAGGTGCTGGTACATACAGCCACTCGGTCTTAGCCGGATTGAGTCGGAGCCTGTTCCTCCCCATCCAGGCCTGTACCACCTCCAGGCACCTGGACATCACATCGAGGGTGTCACTGGGTTGGTTTGGGGTGGAGATAAAAAGCTGGGTATCATCAGCTCACCCCAAAACCATGGATGATCTCACCCAGCGGCTTCATATAGATGTTGAACAGGGGGGGCGAAAGAACCGACCCCTGAGGCACCCCACAAAGGAGGGGCCTCGGGGCCGATCTCTGCCCCCCTGCCAACACCACCTGAATACCACCTGAGAGGTAGGAGGAGAACCACCGTAAAACAGTGCCCCCACCCCCAACCCCTCGAGGCGCCACAGTAGGATACTATGGTCGATGGTATTGAAAGCCGCTGAGAGATCTAACAGGACCAGGACAGAGGAATGACTCCTATCCCACGCCCTCCAGAGATCATCCACCAGTGCGACCAACGCAGTCTCCGTGCTGTACCCGGGCCTGAAACCCAATTGGTACAGATCTAGATAGTCGGTTTCCTCGAGGAACACCAGGAGCTGTCGGGCCACCACGCTCTCAACGACCTTTGCAACAAAGCAAAGGTTGGAGACAGGACGGAAGTTATTCAAAATAGCCGGGTCCAAGGCTTCTTGAAGAGGGGCCTCACCACTGCCTCCTTCAAGGTGGGGGGAAAGGATCCCTCACTCAAAGAAGCATTAATTACTGCCTGGAGCCAGCCTTGTGTAACCTCCCGGGTGGCATAAACCAGCCAGGAGGGACATGGGTCCAATAAACACGTGGCAGCACTATCCAATCTGTACAAAGTAAAGTCATAAAAATGCTACTTTACCTGTACAGAGGTCCATAAAATTCCTTTGAAGGAGTGCCATATATTGATAGAATCGGAGGTTTCCCATCCCTGTAGCAGATGTTTTGTTTTTTGTTTTAATTGAAAACAACAAAAATACCATTAGCTATTATATTCTTCTACTTCCCCAGCAACAAAATAGTGCTTCTATTCAAATAGCATAATAATATTACTTGCAACAGTTACTCCAAAAATATCACCAGCCTCAAACAGTACTGGAAATCTATGAAATGAGTGGATCTGACAGAAACTGACTCTTTATGTCCGTCTTGTTTCACTAAGTGGTATTTTTTATTATTAAATAGTATGAAGAACAAATTACTTTAGCCAATCCCTTTGGAAGATATTTTTTGTCACTTTTTATTATTAGACTCTCTCAATTCTGATACTTGATGAACTGAGTTTTGCTTCAATCATCAAAGTGTCTTTCTAAATTAAAATGCTAAGGCTATGTTTTTAATCAGATCAAAAATCTTAATCCTAATTTTTACAAGTTGGCTTTCAATGTATCTGTGCAGGCATGCCTGTGGGTTGCAAGGGCATCTTTTTCAAAGACATTGAACAGCAATTAAATTTTGATTAAGTGAATAAATAACACCACTGGAAAATCCTAAAGGAAATGGGTGTGCCATTTCGGACAAATGGTGTTATGTATGTAGGTTTGAAGTCATTGGTTTAGTTTGAACTGTTCTTGTAAAATGTTGGAAATGATTGGTTTAAAAAGTGCGGGAAAACCCTGCACTCTGATTGGCTGGCAACTGCGGCTGCTGGCTATAAGTAGCAGCCCAGCCCAAATTGGGTCCTTTCTGAGCTGTAGTCACTAATAAACTAAGAGCTTGAAGCACTCCGCGTCTGTCTCTCCATGCAAACTTAACAAATGGCAGTTCAGTCTCTTCTTGAAGTGATGAAGCAATAATTACTTCTTTAATCTCAGTAGAGACAAGTGACAAAATAGGCAGATTGTATTGAGCAATGGCAATTCTATAATAATTGAGTGGATAATCATGCAAATGATACAGCAAACACAACCACCATATGGTAAAGATACTAATCCTTGTTACTTTGTTGGAAAGGAAGCCAGGTTTCTAATATTGTCTTTGAGAAAAAGTTTTTACTTTACTGATACTCCCTTCTTACCTCACAGCTTCAGACATATGTTGCATAGCTGGATAGATAGCTTCTGAATAGTACTTCATGGAATAATACTGAGACTTTGGGCTTGATTTAGCCAGAAACAGATCAGCAAACTCTGTGTTTCCATAAAGACCTGAAAATGAAAGCATATGATAAGACAATTACTTCAAAACCCTTTTGCTGAATTCCATACAGATCTGAGATGAGCAAAGCATAAGGTCCAATATAAATGATTGCACTTCTGTTAATTTCAGTCATGAAACATTTGATCTGGCACTCCAAAACGAATTACTGACAATCCTGAAGCAGCTGTAACTGCTTCCTCCTGCTAACGGGATCACCTTTGCCCTCCTTCCATTCCACTTTCAGGACCTTTAACCCCACACAGGCCTCCAGCAGCATCTGCATCCCGGTGAGACTGGTCTTCAAGCGCTCAGCCACAGTTGCAGAGGGCAGTGGTTCTCCCGACTCCCTCAGCAAATCAAAGACACCCAGCTCACTTGCCGTAAATATGATCTGGAAAGACATGAGCAAATGTACAAAAAGGTATTACTGCATCACTTTAAATGTGCGTACAGATTCCTGCTTTTTCTAGATCTTATTCAAAGCTGTACTTGCTCTCAAGACAATGATAGCCTTAGCCATGAAAGTCAGCTGTTTGGCCTTGGGTCAGTCACTTCCTCTCAACACAACTCACCTCACTGAGCTGTTGTGGGGAAAATACCAGAATGGAGGTCTGATGGATATCTTTGCTACATTGACTTATTTGTATAAAATAATAAATAACAAATAACTAGGACCAAGCATGATTATGTATGGCAACTATTCCTACCCACTGCATCTGCTGCTGATAAGCAAGAGAAGAAATGGGCTGTACAGGGATCTGCTACTTTGTGCAACCACATTAGTGGTGGTAATCAGCCAGTTCGCACCGGATCGGGTGAACTGGTAGCAAGGATTTGGTGTGGGTCGCCAAACTGGTAGTAAGTTCTGGCTGGCCATGTCCCTGATCCAGTAGCCCGATCGCCGCTGGCTCACTTGCTCCATCCACCCAAAAATGCCCCCTCAGAGGCTCCTCTGAGGCCAGGAAGGTCCCAAAACTGAGCAGGGGGGGGCTATGTTCCCCTCTAGGCTCCATTTTTTTCTTCCTGAGCCCCAGGGTAGCCTTCTGGGAGCAAAAACGCCCCCTAGAGGCTCCTCTGAGGCCCAGAAGGCCCAAAAAACAGGTGGAGGTGGCTGCAAAAAAGCAAAAAAAGACACACCCACCCAGTCACATGGCCACACCCACCTAGCCACACCCACCAAGCCACGCTCACAGAACCAGTAGTAAAAAAATTTGAATCCCACTACTGAACCACATCCACACAGTCTGGAATGATTAAGTGCAGTAACTCTCATGACAGATGGTAAGATTACTTCTCTCCTGAGTGCTTCAATTTGTTTAACGTACCAGTATTATTGGGAAAAACAGCTGGATAGAGCCAAAGAAAGATTTCAATTGTTGGGATTTATGGGATCATGTCTGGTGATGAGATAAATCAATAGGAAAGCAAAATAAAGGGGACAGATTTTTTATATTACATCTGCAATCCATCTTTTGGAGCTCACTCAGTGCAGCAAAACACCTTGTGTCATTTATACAACTTGTATGTATGTTTTCCTTATAGGAAAGTTTTCAGCATTCAGTGGTTTTTGCTACCACGAAGAAGACAAAGAAAGCTGGTTTGCATTCGTGGTTAAGGCACCAGGCTAGAAAAGAGGAGAGCTGAGTTTCAATCCTGCCTTAGGCCTGAAGCCAACTCAGTGATCTTGGGCCAGTCATTCTCTCTCTGGTCAAGGAAGAAGGTGAGGGCAAACTATTTCCAAACATGTTATCCAAAAAAATCCACAGATACATGTCCAGGGAGTTATAAAGAGGCATCCCACAAAAAGAAGGAAGTGAAAGAATTTTGTTTTGTAAGCTTTCCTACTTAATATACTATTTGTAAGTATTACATGTCTTACCTTTGAGGTTACAAATGAATGTTGATGATGAAAAAACATTTTAATATTTTCAGCTTCTTCAGGTGAATTCATTGTGACCCCAGGAAGTTGTACAGTAGCCCTTTTCATATTAAACCAAATGTCTCCAGCTCACAAGGCCACTTCTTGCCTTTCTCCTTCTCCTAGAGGCCTGGACTGCAATGATAAGTGTAAGCAGACTAAAAGAGGAAAAAGAGCTAATAAAATTATTAGCCAGAAAGAAGTCAGGGTGAATGCTCTAATAATTATTATCAACTTCAGATTATTATGTATTCTGTTTAAAAAAGTAAAGCCATGAGTTGACTTGAACTATTTCGGACTCTGTGGACGTACATGTTGTCTTTCTGAACATAGTATTGTGCAATTACCACTAAAAACAATATTTTGCAAGCATTTAGACAGCATTGTGTTTGCTCCCTATTTTTGTTAAATCTGCTTCAGCTTTTTCCTTACTAGAAACAAACAATCTGTTACAGGAAAAAAAGAACAGAGTATCTACTCAATTCCTTTCCATTTACACTGCCTAGAATGTTTCATGTTCAGAGAACCTTCAAAATATATTTTATAAGAATAAATTACAAACTCCTCCACATGTACATCTGATCCTCTATATTAATATTGAGTTGCCCACCATAAGACTGTTAAGTGGGATATCCACTCTCTCTCTCAGCTAAACTCACCTCAGAGGGTTTTTGGGTGGAAAATTGGAAGAGTAAGATATATGATATATATTCACCACCTTTCACTACTTATAATATAATTAAGGCAGGATAAAAATCTAATAAATAAAGTAATAAAATCAAGGATGCCAGAGAAGCAATTTGCTACATTAATGGAGAATCTGGCAACCTAATCTTTCCACCATTTCCTTCATAAAACTCTGATAGTCACATATTTGTTTGTTCATATTGTTAGTTTTCTACTTCCTCTCCCCTCAACGCAGCAAAGATAGCCAGCTTTCCTTACAACATCGACCTGAGTCCTCTTCCTCAGGCCCGTTCCATTTCTTCCCATCCCAATCAAACACTGCCATTTTCTTCTATGGTCCCGATCTCTTTTTACCTGTCTTGTGGATTCCAAAGAAGAATCACGAAAGTATCTTCTCTGGAGAAGTGCTTTTATAGTTTCCACAAAGGTAGTAAGCTACAGATAAAACATGCAAATTCCTCACACCAAAAGAGGCTAAGGTGACGGCGTGCATTTTAAAATGTTTTTAGGGTTGATTACCTGAAGTTTGAAGGTAGAACATCAGACTACATATCTGAACCTTGCATGTCAAATATTCACCCAGAATACCTGCAACCTTTTGGTCTTATCTTATCAACTACATTCTGACCTTGTAGCCTTTAAAGTGGGAAAAACAGCTAGATTTTCTGTTATCAGTATGTGGAATATACCTAGTTCTGCATCTCAACCCCCAGGCTGTGCAAATGAAGCTATCAATCTACTAGCCAATAACTCAAGAACTTTGTATCTAGATGTAGAGGAAGAGTCCAGTTTCATGCAAGCAAGCCTGAATCTCAGGGGTGGGATCCAACTGGTGTAACTACTGGTTTGGTAATTTTATGTTTTGCGCACGCATGAGCGCTTTGTGTGCACACGTGCCTGATGTGCGCTGCTCCCACATGCATATTGTAGTCAGCTAGCTGTCTGGACAGCTGAGCAGTGCTGCGCGCAGGTGCGCAGCAGTTGAAAAAGTGCTTTTTTTCCTGCTTTTTCAACCGCAGCTGTGTCGCGCAAAGCAGTGGCGGTTGAAAAAGCAGGAAATAAAAGTCAGCTAAGAGCATGGCTGGGCGGGTGGGCAAAAGAGCAGCAGACATAGAACCGGTTCTATATATGCTCTCTGTCTGATGCTCTTCATAGCAACTGGTTCTATAGAGGTGGACAGAACCGGTAGAATCCCACCCCTGCTGAATCCCTTTGGTTGTTTGATTCCCCTGGATTTATGATATCATAGAATCCCTTCTGGCTTTCAGGGACCTTGCCCAACAACTCCTGGTGGTGACAAACTGCTCCTTACATTGGGCTGTTGATGTTGTACCTACCTACCTCCGACACTGCAATCTCCTTACCTTACTCCTTACTTCATCTCCTTGACTCCAAATTGGCAGTGGAATTCCTCAAACGTCTTTCTTTGGGAATGAAGTCTGAAGTGGCCCAGGAGCTCAGGGCTCCCATGACAGCCATGAGTGTCTACCACATGGGTGTCAAGCTCCTTTGAGAAGCTGGGGTGGGTGTGGCCTGCACATGATGCATTTGGCCCACAGGCCGCCAGTTTGACATCCCTGGCCTACCAGGTCATCCAGAGCCAGACTTCAATTTAGTATTCTGTCAGGGAACTGGCAGTACGATTTGAAATTGAGAGAGCTTATTCTGTCCCCTTGTCATGGTCGAATCACACCCTGATTTCCTAGGGATTCTCCAGCAACACAGGGAAACTGAATCCAATAATTGGTCTGCTCCAGTGACTACTTGCTGAGCAGTTTCTGAGGATGCTGGGGACAATCCCTGTTGCTCTGCTGTTGCATGGGCCATCCAAGGTCGTGCTTGTTACTTGGAATAACAAGGCTGCTGAGGTGTTGGATTGGATTGCATTCATCTCTCTCCTTTTGGCCACTCTCCGTGCTTTACAGAAGAGTTGAGAGATCAACTAGGAGAAGAGACATTTAGAGCATTGCTGGTGTTCAGTAGGGAACTCTACTAAACACAGGTGAAAACCATTCTTAAGGACTTGGTTGTGGTTATAAGGGTGGCAAAGTGCCAGTACTTCTCCACTCTTACTGTATCTGCAAAATGCTATCCAACACGCAGTGGTGATATTCAGCAGGTTCTGACAAGTTCTGGAGAACTGGTAGCAGAAAATTTGAATAGTTCGGAGAACCAGCAAATACCACCTCTGCCTGGTGATTTTACAGTATCCTTCCCCTTCCACACCCACCAAGCCACGCCCACAGAACTGGTAGTAAAAACAAATTGAATCCCACCACTGCTGACACCCTATTCTGTGTGACAAGGACCTTCCTAGGTAGGGAGAACTTCTTTCATGGGTATATCGAGGTATTTGTGTGGAATGTGTTGGATTAAATCACAGAGTTCTCAGTAGTTTCTCATTACTCCCATGAGTCATCAGTACTATGCACTTTTCTTTTTTTACCTTGAGCCCCACATCCTTGAATTTACGTAGGACTTCCCTCAGGCGGTCATACAATTGTCTTTTGTCCTTGGTGGATACCAGGACATTGTCAAAGTATGGCACCACCCCTTTAATCCCTTGCAGTAATCGTTCCATCAAACTCTGGAATACCCCTGGGGCAACGCTGACCCCGAACTGTAGTCTGTTGCATTTGAATGCCCCTCTGTGTGTCACGATCATTTGGGCTTCTGCCATCTCAGTGTCTACTGGTCTACTGGTAGTTGTTGGTAGGCCTGTGTGAGAGCTAGTTTAGCAAAGACTTCCCCCCACCCCCAGGGAGTGCAATAGGTGGGTCTGGTATGCGCTTTGTTGTAGCACGTGGTTCAGGGTTCCCCGCAGATTCGCACAGACCCCTCCGGTTTTATTGGTGTGACAATAGGGGTTTCCCACTTTGCATGGTCAACTGGTTCCAAGACCCCTTGGGCAATAAGTGTATCTAGTTGTTCATCTATTTTAGGTTTGAGTGCGAAGGGGACCCGCCTCACTTTTAACCTTATAGGGGTTACGGTTGGGTCTAGATTAAAGGAGATTGGGGACCTCAAGTACTTGCCTAGTCTTCCGTCGAATACCTCTTGGAATTCTTCCATCAGGGTCTCCTCCCAATCCATCTCATTGATGCTGTTTATTCCGGTGACTCCGAATCCCAAGGGTTCAAACCATTCGAGCCCCACCAAACTGGGCCGGTCCCGGTCTACTATAGTTAGCGGCAGGATTTTTGAATGGTTTTTGAATGCTATTCTGAATTGTCCAATTCCTAACATGGGAATTTGGTTTCCTTGGTAGTCTTTCAATCTCAGGGTTTGCTTTTTAAGATGGTTCCTGCTTATGCTTGGAATTAGTCTCTTTATGGTGTCCCAGGATACCATCGACAAGTATGAGCCGGAATCCACTTCCATCCGACATGTTTGGTCCTCTATTTTGACCTGGACATGTACCTTTCGGCGTTTGTTGTTTTGGAGTGTCCAACAGTCACCATCTGGTGTGTTTCATCTCTCCCACTTGCGGTCTCTCTCCCCTGCCTATTTCTCGTTGCCTGGTTCCAACGGCTTCCAGTTTTATTCTCTCTGTCCTGGGGGTTTGGGCTCCATCTTCGTCTCGGGGAATAGTTCTTTGTTGCTCTGCATGCCCGTGTGATGTGTCCCCGCCGCTCACAACATAGGCAGATAGCATCTAGGAACCGGCATTCGGAACATGAATAATTCCCTTCATATCCAGCACAACGAAACTCTTTTCTTTTTCCATTCCGGCCTCTCATCTCTCGTTCTGAGCAGAATTGGTTAACCCCTTCTTTGCCTCCTTCATCTTTTGACTCTGACTCAATGTCTTCGTGGTGTGTGGTGGTTGTGTCTTTTGTTAATTCTTGTGGTATCTTATTCATTTTCCACATGGTGGCTGCCGATTTCTTGGTTGATTTCACCCCGGTCGCCTCCTCGATCGCTTCCTTTAGTGTTATCTTAGGCTTCGTCAGTAATCTGCTTTGTAGCATTAAATCTCTCAGTCCTAGGACTACTCGGTCTCTCATAGCCTCCTCCATGTTCAGGAATTCAGACACCCTGGCGATGTCCCTCAGGTTTGCTACAAAATCGCCTATGCTCTCACCTTCTTTTTGGTTTCTCCGGTAGAACTCGTTTGATGAGGCAGGATACTGGAGGAGTGTAGTGAGCCCTTAGGAGTCACTCTAAGTTGGGCCATGCCATTGTCTTTACATCGGTTGATGCCAACAATGGTTTTGTCATTTTAAAAACGGCGGGCCCGCAGTGTGTCAGGAATACTGCTCTCTTTCTTTGTTCTGATATTGTTGCGAGGTCGTTCCCTTCGATGAACATTTGGAAATGATTGACATACCATTCCCAGTCTTCGGTTGTGGGATTGAACGGTGCGAGGGGCATGTTAGTCCAGTCCATTTCGTTTTGGTTTGGTTCCCGACTTCTTCAGTTGCCACGTGCTCATTAGTCTTCATGTCACCAGTGTTGGATTGCATGGAAGTACTCAGGATGCTAACATTCTGATACAGCTTTTATTTCTTGCTAGGTATACAGGAAGAAAAACACTCACGGAAGAAACTGTGGCAGTCTTTATAGCCAGTTGCTCACGGGTTGTGTCCAGTGATGGCTCATTGAATTTCCGGCCACCAGGGAACCATCCAATCACAAGTAAGTATGCTAATACCTAACAGTGAGATCTTGCACTACTAATCTCGCATGATCTCACACTACATACTGTAGGCTTCTGTTCTCTACAAACTGAGGCCTGCAGGAGATCCGGGGCAAACAGCTTTGTAAACGAAGAGGCCTTCCCTCTGTTTCCAAAGCTTTTTGCAGTGGATCTTGTGCAGGCCTCTGCTCAGAGAAAACAGAGGCCTAAACTACTGTAGTGCAAGATCACACAACATCAGTAGCGCAAGATATCATGCTACTGATCTCACATGATCTCGCACTTCTTTAAGCCTCTGTTTTCTGCAAATGCACCAAAGCAGGCAAAGACGTTCCAGGAAGATTGTGAAATAGTGGTCCTTATCAAATAGGATTGCAAGGAAGGACTTGCACTTTGCGATAAAGGAATCAAAGTTGGTGGAATCTATTCTTGGGTGTGTCTGCTTTGCCAGCCACCTGCTCTTGCAAGAACGTATTTTACAGTAAACTGCTTGCTGCTTCACCTAATGACTCTATCCAATTTCTGACTAGTGAGTTGTTTCTCACATATGAGATACCAAACAGCATTTCATAGAGACTGTGTCCAGTTGACCTGGAGGTGGAGCTCCTAAAAGCTTCGCAAAAAGTCTGGCCATGCATGTGGGTGTTTGAGACAAGAGTTATTCCCAATTGTGGAGTAAAAGATCCACAAACTGATTGCTTATTCCTAGTGGAGATTTGCACAAGGTCCTTTAAAGTTTCAGTTTTTAATTCTTGCACAGCATGCTTTTGTTGCCATACTTCTTCCCTTCCTAAACTATCCTTTAATTGAGCCACGATCTCTCTTAATTACTCCATTTGGCTCTTTTGCAGCTGATAATCAGCCTGCCAAACATGGTGGTAATTTTTCAGTTGCTCCAAGTCATTCATAGATAGATAGATAGATATAGATATAGATATAGATATAGATATAGATATAGATATAGATATAGATATAGATATAGATATAGATATAGATTTAGATATAGATATAGATATAGATATAGATATAGATATAGATATATATAAAAGTTTTTTATTTTTGATACAAACATACAAACAAGACATACAAAACATAAAAAACCATCTTCCATATATACATACAGTGTGTCAGTTGGTTACAAATCCTTTGTGTCATCCTTTCATAATCATCACTCACAATTTATCAAAAAGAAAATTTCTCATATTATCAATAAGACATTATGTATTTATCAATTATTACTTGTATACAATTAAACTATTTATTTCATCATATATACAAGATATATTTTAAATCTAAAATTTATGTTATACTTTCATCCAATGGTTATATATGTCAACATTATATTTTATATCAACCATATTTCTATTACAAAATTATATAATCTATTGCATTACCAAGTCTTTTTATTCAACCATTGATAAAACAAATCCCATATCTTATAAAATTGTTTATCTTCTTGTTCTCTAATTTCAAATGTCAATTTACTCATTTCAGCACAGTCCATAATTTTCCTAATCACTTCCTCCTGCATAGGTATTTTATCATTCTTCCAGTTTTGGGCAAATACAATTCTAGCTGCTGTTAAAACATTTACAATCAAGTATTTCAACTCTTTATTGTAGATATCTGGTATAATTCCCAATAAAAATGTTTCTGGTTTCAAGTCTATGTGTTGTTGTATCATTTTTTCCAACCACGTGTGGATTTTAGTCCAATATCTTTTTGCATCCAAACATGTCCACCACATATGGTAATATGATCCAGGTATCTGATGACATTTCCAACATTTATCCGATTTATTCTTGAACATTCTTGCAATTCTCGTAGGGGGTAAGTGCCACCTGTAAAACATCTTATACAAATTTTCTTTATGAGCAGTTGACATTGTCATTTTATAATTCTGAGACCATAATTTTTCCCATTTCTCTAGATCAATCCCATATCCAAAATTTTTTCCCCAAGCAATCATTGTTTCTTTAACTTGTTCCTCTTCCATTTTAAATTCTAAAAAATATCCATAAAGTTTTTTAATCACCTTTTCATCGGTACCCATCAATATTTTATCTAACCCAGTCAGCTTGTTATAAATACCTTCTACTTTAATATCTTTATCAAATCTAGATTGTACTTGCAAATATGAAAACCAATTCATTTTTATACCTTGTTCTTCCAACGCTTGCATAGATTTAAGTTCACACCTTTCATTCAATATCTCACCATGTCTATCTGTTTGTTCCTTTTTATATATTACTGGATATGAAAAGGCTTCAATAGTAGATATCTATGTTGGAATTGTCAAGTAGTGTTGTTTTTTAATCTTCTCCCAGTTTAAAAACAAAGCTTCTCGAATATGTCTTCTAAAATACCCTTGTGTTTTAGTTCCCTTATACCAAAGGAATGCATGCCACCCCAATAACAAGTCATGTCCTTCTAGAGTCAATAATCTAGTATTCCTTAGTGTTATCCAATCTTTTACCCACATCAAATTTGCCGCCTGGTAGTATAGTTCCCAACTGGGCAAAGCAAACCCTCCTCTTAGTCTTGCATCCTGCAATAACTTAAGTTTTATTCTTGCTTTTTTGCCTTGCCATATGTATTACAACATCATTCTATTTAAGTCTTTGAAAAACTCTTTCGCTAGTCTGATTGGAATTGTCTGGAATAAGTGTAGAATTCTAGGCAATACATTCATCTTTATTGTTGATATTCTCCCAATCAACGATAGTTGTAAGTTTTTCCATTTTTCCAAGTCTGTCGCTATCTGCTGTTTATCTGCTTATCTGCTTGGTGGCTCAGGCTGTAAATGCCTGCTCTTAAGATCCAGCTGTCTACAATTACTGTAGGCTCGAATCCCACCAGGCTCAAGGTTGACTCAGCCTTCCATCCTCTCGGGGTAGGTAAATAGAGGACCCAAGATTGTTGGGGGCAATTAGCTGACCTTGTAAAAATGCCGCTTAGTAATAAGCAGGCATATACAATGGAATGAAGGCTATTGCTGTGCACACTGGGTTGTATCCCAAAAAATTGTAAGCCGCCCTGAGTCTTCGGAGAAGGGCAGCATATAAATGTAATTAAAAAAAAAAAGTTTAATGTAATTATCCTCCTTCAGTGTACTACATCTTGCTGTAATATATATCCCTAAATACTTAACCTTACTTGTGATCTGTATTTCTAAAGCTTCTTCCAATTCTTTCTTCTGTCTCGCTAACATATTCTTTGTTAATATCTTTGTTTTGTCTTTATTAATTTTCAACCCTGCTACTTCTCCATACTCTTCTATTCTTTTAATTAGCTTAAGTGCTGATTCCAACTATTAGGAACTTCACCCTCTTTCTCTTACACAAACTATGTGTAATACATTGTGCTCTTACATCTCTAGAACACATTCCCTCTCTCCAGTGAATGTGATCCACTATAGCCTATCTCATCCTTTCTCCTGCCTAGTGCAAAAGTTCCATTCTGTGCTGGCTGCCCACTTTCAGCAGGCAGTTTCTCAATCTGTCTGAACTGAAAAACTACCTGCTTAATGACTTAATGACAAAAACTTAATGACTCCTACAATTGCTTAACAACCACAACTGGGAGAGTGGCAGTAGTGGGATTCTAATGATTTAACAACTGCTTCATCAGGGTCAGGTTGGCTGTCATGGGAGGCATGGCCCAGCCTGACCCTGGGCGTACCACACACACACACACATACCTGCTATCAAAGTAGATCCTGGATGAAGCTGGCACATGTGGGGAAAACTAGCCTGGAGCTGGCAAACCACCCATGGCTGGGATGACCCACAAACCCCCACATTCAAATAAGTTTTCCTCTCAATCTTGGTAAATAATAAACTTCTCTGTTCCAGCTAAGATGCCTACGTGACAGTCACTGATAATTTCCTGACTTGGGTAAACATGCTCCTTCTCAAGCCATCGAATACCCAATCAGTTTGTAACACAGGGGTCTGCTTTATCCGATCTTTCCTAATAAAAGAGGCTCAAGGCACGACCTCGGGGTGCCTTCCCTCATGAACTATGTTTGCGTGTCTTGTCTTCCTTCCACGCCGTCTCAACAGCACGAGGGGAGGAGGAGAAGCAGGGAGAAGAAAGGGAAATGGCCTTCTCATTCCCTCACACCGGCTGCTCTATTGCCTCTTTCTCCATTGCTGTGCAGCGCACTGCTCAAGATCTACTTTGATAGCATGAGGTGGGTAATTTAACAACTGGTTCCCCAAAGCGGTGCGAACTGGCTGAATCCCACCACTAGAGAGAAGGGATTGTAGCTGTTGAGCAAAGTGGTCATGAGGTGTATCACTCAATGATTACAACCACTTACAATCAAAATTCTGAACCATAATTCTTGTATATTGCCAAAGCTGGTTGTTAGCACATAAAACAGCTATGCTTGCGTTTTTTCCCCATTCACAAATGGCAATTTTTTCTCTTTCTAGCAATGTATATATGCCTACTTGGCTTACAGGCCATAAATAATTTTGTAAAAAGCTGGATGTACTTTTCATCATTCTAATTTTACAACACTTTTGATAATATGTATAGATCTGCTTCAGGAAATGGATCTTTAAAACAATCCTCTGTAAAAAGAATAATCCTTTTAATAAGATAGGAATCTGTCAAGCCCTATTATTATCTTGGAAAAAGAATTTCATAAAGGTTGTCTCTACAATACTACCAGATTCTTTTAGTGGTGCTAGTTGAAATGACAGAGATATTGATTCAAAACCTATGTTACGTTCATGGAAAGAGATCCAGGAAATATCTGAAAATGCATTATTATTATTATTATTATTATTATTACTATTACTATTATTCCACAATTTTAGGAAGGTCAAAAAGTTTCACAATAAAATTGGGCCACTTTGAAATTACAGTAATTCCTTGGCTAAGCCACTACTTTTTCCTTAAAAAAAAAACAAAGTGCAAAAAAGGAACTAAGAAAAATATCCTGCATGTCATCATTTGTAATGATTTACTATAACCTTTATTAAGATTTCTTAGTGATCTCCATCACTTTAGATTTTATGTAGATTGGCTAGACAGGTACATAATATTGTGATTTAAACAAATATATTCATTAAACTATATTGTCTCATTCATTGTCCTACACTTACATTTTTGTCAGTACCATTTTACTATCTCTAAGGAGTTCATTTATTTTGAAATCTATCCTACTAGATGTTATTTTTCATTCCATTTCCATCCAGTGAGTCTGCATCACTTCTTCTCTGATTAGTTTGCTTTATCAAAACTAAAGATCTTACTTTTACTCTAAGTGTCTGTAATAAATCTGAACAGAATTTAATCCAATCTTCTCTGTTCCACTATTGCTTACAGTTATATGCAATGTATCTGTTTTATAAGTTTTTTCCCTGTTCCGATTATGAAACCATTTTTCAAACTTAATACCAGCTATTCAATTATCTTTTCTCCTAAAAACTCCACTACAGTATATCTATGGTACATTCTACAATGCTTTTTTTCATACATTTCTTTCTCTGTGTGTGTCTTCAACTAAGTTTTGACTCCTGGCGATTGCCTAGACAAGTTCCTCCTGTTTTCTTGCCAAGATTTCAGAACTGATTTGCCATATTCTCATCCTAGAGCTGAGAAAATAACTGGCCCAAGGTCACCCAGGTGGGTTTCTGCCTGAGGCTGGAGCACAATTATTGGTCTTCCAGTTTCTAGCCTGCTGCCTTTAACCCCAGCACAAAGTTCTTTCATGATAGCTTTGTCTGTGTGTGTGTGCAGGCATGCTTGTGCATGTGTGGAGACATTTTCCAGAAACATTTCTCAAGAATTAAATTTTCATTAAGTGAAATTGCAACATGCACCACTGGAAAGTCCAAATGGAAATAGGTGTGGGTAATCAATCACTATTGAAACCCCATCTCTTGTACAGCGCAAAATAGTACGTCAAGAAAATGCAGGCATTATTAGTTTCTTGATCCCAAGAGAGACAGCTGAGAAAACAGGCAAATTGTATTGATGATTCTACAATAAATGAGTGAATAATCAGGAAAATGTAACAGCAATCCCTGAGTGAGGACTCAAGTACCCAATCCTTGTGGGAAAGGAAGACTGGTCACTGAAGTGTCCTTGGTGAAAAGATTTTTGTTCTACCAACTCTCTCTCCTTATCTCATAATTTCAGGTAAATGTTGTAATGATGAATATGTGAATTACACACACACACACACACACAAATATATATTTTAAAACAGAAACGGCTGCAAAAGCCTGACACACAGATGAACCCAATACACAAGCCTGATGATGGCAGATGAGATTCTGTTCACACGTCGCTACAACTTTAAAAGCACAGCTATAATGACATGGGAAAATACCCGAACAAAGCTGAATACCATATATATACATACATACATACATACATACATACATACATACATACATACATAAACACACACACACACACATATACACACACACATACATATACATACTAAAAATACGAGTTCCAGGTAAAACTGAAAAAAGAGACAGACATCCTGATCTCTGGAACTAAAAGTTTATATTGTTCACTAAGCTTTCGTTAGCCTCTGCTAACATCGGCAGAGTATAAAACTACTGTTAAGGAGATATCTGCCTTTATATTAATTAACCAATGGCCGTTGTGTGCATGACTTTGACAGCATTCTCTCTAATTTCCTCCCTCATCCCAATGGACTTCCCTCTTAAAGGCCCCTTTGTTTTGTCTACTATATAACATTTATATCATTTTTATCATATTTTGTATAAATTAGTTCCATATTTCATTCAGTTCTCCATGCAAAGTTTATATGTATAGGCATTTTTCTGATGAGTGGCAAATATTATCAAGTCTGGAATCCATTGAATAAATGGGATCATGAGTACTATTTGTAATGCTATTTCCAATTTCAGGTAAAATAATACCCATTCATTTGAATTGGTTTGTTTAATAATTAGGACATTCACTTAATGATTGCAGCATTGACTTAATGATTGTGGCATTTGCTTAACAACTGCCATGGAAAAGGCTGAAAATTTACTACCAGTCACAAGAATGCCTTGACTTCCAACCATAATGATTTACAATCCTAATTCAAAGCTCAATCCATTGAAATTTTACTCAGAGAAAGGATATTTTTTAAAGACTAAATACTCAATATATATTTGTAAATATTACATATCTTACCTTTGAAATTCCAAATAAAATGGTAATGAAATAATGAATGGTAATGAAATAATATTTCAATATTTTAAAGTGTCTTCAGCTGAACTCATTTTGTCCTTAGGAAGTTCTACAGATCTCCTTTTCATATTAAATCAAATATCTTTGCAAGACTAGCAATTCAGATATGTATGGCTTGATGTCACAATCAGGTAAAGTGGCAAAAATAACACTGTAAAGTAATTATTTTAAATAATACAAGAAAGCCATGGGAAAGAGGAAACGAACTTTTCACTAAGTATATGGTAATAAGAATTACTTCTATTCACAGAAACACAAATACAAGAAATATATCTGGCATGTTCAAAGTTATTCTAAGAACTTTCTTCAAAATCAAATTACTCTTAAGAAGGAAATGAATCACATATTTGAGAAAATTAGAAGAATTTTAATCATAAAAAGTTAGGAAAAGCTCTCTTTAGAGAGAAACTAGAATACAGATTTTTTTTTTGAAAAAGTTTTATTGTTTTACAACAAACATACACACAAGAAAACATATAATATGCTGGTAACTCAAAACTCTTTATACATCTTTTCCATTCTCATCTGTAGATTGTTTTTATATACTCTCATATATAACCTATTCCGTATTTTTAAATTAATGTATCTTATATCCCTTCTTATTATTACTTCAGGGCTATTCCTGGTGGACAGACACATACTAACAAATATACTAAACACAAAAAACAAAAAAATCTTTTTTTGAGAACAGTGTGCTACAGAACCCTCCCTTCTCTTTGCGACTAAATTTCAGTTATACACTTTCACTCATTTTTTATATTCTATCTCATTTATCATAACCATTTGTACTATTTCCCTTTATTTCCCCCCGGACATTTTTCCAAACAATTATTAAAACACTTTTGTCTATCATGTTTACAATATCATACTTCTTAAAAAGCATCTTTTGCCCTTAATTATTACATCTGAGGAAAGCACCCCATCTTTTTTACCAACTATTATTTAAACAATCTCCTTCAAAATCATTATCTCTATTAAGCCTTTATAGTGAAAAACAATGAAATTGTGAATATATATAACCATTATAACAATTATAACAAAGGTGATTCTTTCTATTCAAATTTAATTCTATTCAAAATATTTCCATTTTAATCTCATATTAAATCCATATCATATAGAAAAAAAGACAAAACAAGAAAAAAGCTCTAAATTTCATTTCTAATATAATCATATATCTCAGATACTCTTACGAGTTCCTTTAAGTCACCCTAATCTAATTACGTTAACCATTATGTCAATATCCCCCTAGATAAATAAATTCTTTATACTTAGTATATTTCTCTTGCTTTTGTATATCTTGCTTCCATTTACAACTTTCTTTTGTACTCCACCCACCTTTCTTCTCCCTTCCCTTTCTATTCTTTCTATTCCCTTTCCTACCTGGTTTCCCCTTTAGAAGTCCTATCCTTTGGCTCCTTATAACATTAAAATCAAGCTTTTTTTTGAATGTTAATTCAAATTTTAAATTCTTAGCTCTCTTCCCTCTTTTCCCCTTTTTCCCCTTATGCTTTTTCTTAATTACACCAGCCGTTTTTGGATCCTTTAAGATGGCATCCTCTTCTTTGTTCCACCCTTCTTGCTCAGCTGACATTTCCTGTTTTATATATTTCAGGACCTCCATTTTTACCCATTGTAACTCTTCTTTAATTTGTATAAGTAGCGTTTTAACTTCTCCCGGAGATGATGACATTCTTGAAAGAGGTTTTCCTTTTAAAACAACCCCCAGTTAGTTTCAGTCCACTTAAAATCTTCTATGTGAAAAGCCAAAATACTCTAAATATCCAAGGTTATCTTTTACTTCTTTGCTCCTTTCGCTTCTCTGGGGATGCAACAATGTTTCAATTGTAATGTGTCCTTTTCCAGATGATGTTACAAATCCACTCTTAATCCTTTTAAGTCCGGGTGGTATCCTCAGTTCCAGACAACACCCTACTTTCACTTTTTTTTTCTTTTCCCCTTCCTCTATCTGCTTCCTTTCTTTTTCTTTATATACAAAGTTCTTTAAAATTCCAAAAATTCTTCTTTACTTGGCACTTTATTTTCAGCTTATAAAAAGCCTATTAATCTTAGTATCCAAGCAAGTTAATGACCATCTCATAGGCTTGTCTTTTTCTCTTATCTTTCCAAGCTGTCTGCATCAAAGAAGGAAAAAATTAAAAGTCTGACTTTTCACTTTCTAGCGCCGCTTCTTTAAAAATCTTTCTTTTTAAAACAAAAGTTACTATTCACCTTAGGGCACTTCAAATAGATGTTTTCCAGCTCCAGCCCAGTCCGCTACACTTTCTCCCAGCAACTTCCTCCTGCACGTTCTTGTCTGCTTGAGTACTTCTTCAGGGTGGCCATTTCTGACCACCGCTTTGCCGTCTTCGGGGAAGGGAAAAATCGACTGGGGGGGGAGAGATGCGGCTCTCCTCCACCCCGCCGACAGCTCCCCCTTCTTCACCACCTCTACAGGGTGGTTTTAACCCCAGAGCCAGCCAGCTCAGGGTCTTCCAGCAGTAAGCACGGACCAAAACCGCGCACAATCGTGGATTTTGCATCCGTCCTCGAAGCCACTCAAACCGGATATCCTAGAATACAGATTTTATTGGGGAGTAGAGAGTGGTTAAAATTACAGCAAGAACTTGTTTTTGAAAGATGTTAAAGGATCTTTAGATCCTTTAGATGGATGAAAATAATATTGCATGTTAAAAAACAGTTAATTGTGTGATAATATGAAAATGTTTTTTTACAAATTGACCATGAATGTTTTTATCCATTAAAAAATCTGTTCGTATTTTTATTGTGAGAGAACACAATTAAAAAATAAATTTAAATTAACTATTTAAAACACAGTAGTATTTTCAGATGAAATTGAATGTCTCTAGATCACAATGCCAGCTGTTACCTTTTTCCTTCCCAAGATCCCTAGTCTGCAATGATTACTGTAAACAGATGAAAATGAAAAAGCTAATAAAATTATTAATCAGGAAGAAGTCATTGTGAACACTCTAGTTACTGTTCTTCAGTGTCTTTTGATATTCTATTTGAAAAACGAAAGACATAAGTTGTCGTTGACTATTTCTGACTTCATGGACATCCATGTTTTCCTCCTCAACACAGTATAGTGGAATTACCATGGGAAATATTTTACAAGCATGTAAGCAACACAGTGTTTCTTCTTATGATTTTTTAAATCTGCTTCAGCTTTGTGCTTACCAGAAAGAACAATCCGTTAAGGAGAGGAAAAAAGAATAGAGCCCCTATCTAGTTATACTGCCCAGAATGTATCAAAATCAAAGATCCTTCCTCAGGACTTTTTCATTTCTTCCCATCCCAGGTGAGACACTGCCATTTTCTTGGATGGTTACTGTGCCTTTTTACTTGTCCTTTGGACTCCAGGGAAAAAAATCACAACAGAATCTTCTCTGGAGGCAATGCTTTTATAGTTTCCACAGTCTTGGTAAGCACAGCTAAAATATGCAAATGCCACATCTTCAGAAGAGGCTGGGGTGCATTTTTAAATATTTTTTGGCAATGGACTCTTCCTCAATGTACTTTACTGTGTAGATCTTTTGCTAAAAATATGAGTTCAAAATCACAGAAATCGTTCCAGAATTCATTTTCTTTTTAAACTTGCTCAATAATGCCTATAGACTAACATTCACTTTGACTAATTGTTGTGACTCAAATTGTGCAATAACAAACTCCTCTACTAAGGATGTAGAAGTATCTATTTTGCTAACCGTGGTAAATCATGTTGCAAAAGCAGCTGGACAGAAACTGTGTCTTTGGTCTTTCATTTCATTTCAAAGCTTTTCTCCCTATTGGGTAGCTGAAGGAATTCGGGAGTTTGTTGGCTGACTCTTTATTGATGTCTCTGCCTTCTCCTAATTAATACAAATATTTAGAATACTACATGTTGATGTGTGTGACACATTGAAGGCAGAGCAGCAAACTCACATTTTACCCAGAATACTTTATTTTCTTACGTGAAGCCTTCTGGTCTTATAAACTACATTTTGATCTTGTAGACTTTGAAGTGGAAAAGCCGGTTAGATTTTCTGTTATCAGTATGTAAATGATACCCAGCTCTACATTTCAACCCTGTGCAGATGAAGCTGTCAATCTATTAACCTCAAGACTGCATATGGATGGGGAGGAAGTGACCAGTTCAATGCGAGCAAGACTGAGTGGCTTTGGCCATTTGACCCCCAGGTTTACAATATTTCTTTCATTGGTCTTGGATGGGGGTGCAGTTCCCTATTCAGGACAGGTACACAACATGGGGGTTCTTCTGCACTTGCAGCTTCTGCTCAATCAGAAGGTGACACCTGTAACCAAGAGGGCCCTTGCCCAAACTGATCTGGTGTAACATCTCTTCCTTGACAGGATTTCCTTCAGATGGTCATTCATGCCATGGTTACACACACACACACACACACACACACACACCAAGGATGTTGGTAAAGACAGTGGGAGGGTCTTAGTCCTAGAATTGAGGGGTACATATATGGAGATGGGTTACTGTTTGGGGAATGAAGGTGAATTAATTGAATACATCCATATGGGTTTGGGGGGAGTGTATCAATTGATATCAAGGAATCCCTTGTGGCTTTCAGGGATCCTGCCCAACAGGTTCCCAATTGTGAGACTTGTCCATCAAGTCTAGGGATCAGCTGGGACTGTTGCTATTTTACCTACATCGCTGCTGTACTACAACCTCCTTGCCTGTCCTCCTTGGAGAATGGAGTCTGAGGTGGTTCAGGAGTTCAGGACTTCCATGACACAATACAACAAACTACTGAGAAGAATGAGCAAAAACTACAAGTAGTGGAAATCATATCAGAACAAAATGAGAAGAAACTGAAGTTAGTAGACAGAAAAATGATGACAATGAATAAGGAATTAGAGGAACAAATTATCCACCTGGAGATGGATCATGCTGCTTTTTACTTGAGGTTCCAGAACATTATGGAGAGCAAAGAGTAAGATCTGAGCACCATCATGGCAGAGCTAATTGCACCAGCTCTACAGAGAGACAGTCAAGAGATCCTGATAGAAATCGACGAAGCCTACAGAATCCAAACTAGCAATGCTTGACATAATAGATTACCACGAGAAGTTAGGTTTGCTAGGAAGAAAGTAAGGGACATAATATATAAGATAACAAGGGATGAACCTTTAATATACAAAGATAAAGAGATACAAACTTTAAAACAGACAATCATGAGCATCTCCCAGGTCACCTGGAGCCTGAATTCTGAGTTAGCGTTCCTGTCAGAGAACTGGCAGTGTGATCTCAAATTGGGAGAACATATGCTGTCTCCTTTTCATGGGTCAGATCAGACCCTGATTTCCTAGGGATTCTCCAATGCTATGACTCACCACAGGGATTGGACAAAATAGATTGTTCTGCTTCAACTGACTGATTGCTGAGAAGTTTCAAAGGAAGCTAGGGACTATTCCTATTGGTCTGCAAGGTCTTGGCTGTTGCTTGGAACAAGGGGGCTGCTGAGGACTTGGGTCAGATTGTACCCATCTCTCTCCTTTTCTCACGCTGCATAGTATACAGAGAAATTGAAAGATTAAATTGTAGAAAAGCATCTAAACATTGCTTGTGTTCAATAAGGAATGAATTCAATGGA
Source organism: Naja naja (assembly GCA_009733165.1). Classification (NCBI taxonomy): domain Eukaryota; kingdom Metazoa; phylum Chordata; class Lepidosauria; order Squamata; family Elapidae; genus Naja; species Naja naja. Next base: position 18,299,991 of record CM019153.1, on the reverse strand, counting down.
ACACAGGTGAGAACCACCATTAAAGCCTATATTGTGCCTTTAAGAGTGACAAATTTTTAATATTTCTCCACCTTTTTGCAGCTGCAGAATCCATTTCTTGTTATTCTAATGAGTCATCATTACCATGCAAACATTTTCCTGTCAGGAATGTTAATGGATGTATGATCCCTTGGCTCTTTAAGTCATTGGTTTTTTCTATGTTTGTTGAATTCTGTTTATCATTATTATCATCATCATTTTATCTCAAAGTTTGCACACTTAAATGCAACTTTAGTGGATTAAAACATCAAAATAGACAGAATAATAACATGAAACATAGCTGCACAAAGAAAGAAATCAGGATCAAGTATAAATTCAGCAACATCAGTTCTACCACCTATATATGGTCACTTTGGGACTGAGTTTCCCAGACAAGGATCAGCAAACTCTGACTGTTATAGGGGAAGACCACTTCTTAAAGATGCAGAAGAAGCATTTTCATGCACTAATGGAAGGTTGACAAAAAGCATTTCCAATTCTATGATTGAGTGAGTTGCCTCCTTCAGGCTCAGATAGCAACGTATTTGTTGTTTTTTTGTTTATTATTAGACTTAAAGTGGCATACATAAGCAATCAGTTTGCTCCAAAATAGCTCAGTGAAAAGAGGAATTGTTCTCACTCTTTTTGCCCAAACTTCTTCATGTGGTTTTTAAGAGCTTCCTTTGCTGAAGGAGGCTTGAACTTGCAACATCTTGTACACTTATAAATCCTTCACAATGCAGTGTTGCATTGTACATAATACTCCAGTACATTAGCACTCTTCATCAGGTACATTTCATTTATTCCCACCCCACATTAGATACTATCACATTGGGAATTGTCTCTATTCCTTTTTTCCTGTCCCTTAGAAGAATTGGTAATATTTCCTCTCAGAGACAATGCTTTCATGGTCTCCTATAGGTAGTTCTTGTGTTCTTATGAAATCAGTTTTCTGATCTAATCTACCTCTTGGACAAAAGATTGTTCCCTCGGAATGGCAAAATCTCAAGAGTTATTCAGCCTAAATTACTTTCTTCCAGTGAGGAAAATAGAAGTAACATCAAACAATAAAATTAACATGGTAAATAGATACACACATTCACAAATTAGAATCAATAGAGTAGTAAAAGCATTTTTATTATTTGAATTGTTTAACATTTAGTCAGATTTAAGCATGTTTAATATTATTTTCTGGCCAAAATGATATCAAGGATCTTTCCTTTCTTAAACTGAATGTCTTTAAAGCCAGCAGTTTGGAAAAGCATTCGATGTTCTGATTCTTCCGTGATTTTCCTTCACATATAACCAACATTATCATGCAGTACAAATGAGCAGGAAGCAACTCAGATATTTTGTCATCAATAACTGGATCCACTGCCAAGACTCCACCACCTGTTGCAAAGTAATTTATTAAATCAGTAATAGGTTGCCTACAAAAGAGATGATGTCCTTCATCTCATTTTCATTTTTATAGCTGTGACTTTTCTCCCAACACTTTCCCCCTCTTCTAAAAATATTGTTTTGGGCTCTTTTTCCCTAGGTTAAGTCCATGCTCCATTTTAATCTCCTGAGAGTCCTAAAAGATATATAAAATATTATGTCAACCCTTTCATTATAGACTACTATATAACATAACACATGCTACTTTAGCCCATTTACCTCAGGACTGCTTCCCACACTCTACCTGTTTTATGACTGAAGCATCAGAAAAGTTCTAAGACATCTTTCCACAGGTGGACTTTATTTAAATTCAATAAGTGACATTTTTTCTGTCTTGGAGGGGTAAGAAAGAAGCAGGTTTCATAACATAGCTTTCATAGGCACCTATGGAAGGAATTGGATTCCATAGTATAGTAATGCTTCAATGTTGATGAGGGAGCCCACAAAAAACTGCTATGGCCCAGGAGGCCTCAGTCTGCTTCCCTGCCTTCTTCTCACCAGACTTAGAAATTCCAGGCCTTCTCCTTACACCAACATCTTCTGGTCTACTATATTTAACTTTTTGTGTAGCTGCTGACAACTATGTCAAGCCAATGTGAGCCACAGCCAGACAGCTAACAAATATAATGTTCTGAAGGATAGAAAGGCTAGCACATGGAGTAGAGGGGAACTCATGTGTGGGCTGGAAAAAGAAAGCTGGGCTACTGAAGATAGCAATAGCAATAGCACTTAAGACTTATATACCAAGAAAAGGGACTAGACAAGGCTGCCCATTGTCTCCCCTGCTGTTTGTGTTAACCTTAGGTGTTAAACAGGTGTATTAGAGAAGATAAACAAATAAAAGGAATGAAAATTAAAAGAGAAGAATATAAGTTACAAGCCTTTGCAGATGACCTGGTATTTATATTAGAGGACCCACTGGAATCAGCGCTTAAGCTAATTAAAAGAATAGAAGAGTATGGAGAAGTAGCAGGATTGAAAATTAATAAAGACAAAACAAAGATATTAACAAAGAATATGTTAGCGAGACGGAAGAAAGAATTGGAAGAAGCTTTAGAAATACAGGTCACAAGTAAGGTTAAGTATCTAGGGATATATATTACAGCAAGATGTAGTACACTGAAGGAGGATAATTACATTAAACTTTTTTTTTTTTAATTACATTTATATGCTGCCCTTCTCCGAAGACTCAGGGCGGCTTACAATTTTTTGGGATACAACCCAGTGTGCACAGCAATAGCCTTCATTCCATTGTATATGCCTGCTTATTACTAAGCGGCATTTTTACAAGGTCAGCTAATTGCCCCCAACAATCTTGGGTCCTCAATTTACCTACCCCAAGAGGATGGAAGGCTGAGTCAACCTTGAGCCTGGTGGGATTCGAGCCTACAGTAATTGTAGACAGCTGGATCTTAAGAGCAGGCATTTACAGCCTGAGCCACCAAGCAGATAAGCAGATAAACAGCAGATAGCGACAGACTTGGAAAAATGGAAAAACTTACAACTATCGTTGATTGGGAGAATATCAACAATAAAGATGAATGTATTGCCTAGAATTCTACACTTATTCCAGACAATTCCAATCAGACTAGCGAAAGAGTTTTTCAAAGACTTAAATAGAATGATGTTGTAATACATATGGCAAGGCAAAAAAGCAAGAATAAAACTTAAGTTATTGCAGGATGCAAGACTAAGAGGAGGGTTTGCTTTGCCCAGTTGGGAACTATACTACCAGGCGGCAAATTTGATGTGGGTAAAAGATTGGATAACACTAAGGAATACTAGATTATTGACTCTAGAAGGACATGACTTGTTATTGGGGTGGCATGCATTCCTTTGGTATAAGGGAACTAAAACACAAGGGTATTTTAGAAGACATATTCGAGAAGCTTTGTTTTTAAACTGGGAGAAGATTAAAAAACAACACTACTTGACAATTCCAACATAGATATCTACTATTGAAGCCTTTTCATATCCAGTAATATATAAAAAGGAACAAACAGTTAGATATGGTGAGATATTGAATGAAAGGGGTGAACTTAAATCTATGCAAGCGTTGGAAGAACAAGGTATAAAAATGAATTGGTTTTCATATTTGCAAGTACAATCTAGATTTGATAAGGATATTAAAGTAGAAGGAATTTATAACAAGCAGATTGGGCTAGACAAAATATTGATGGGTACTGATGAAAAGGTGATGAGCTTTGGTGGCTCAGGCTGTAAATGCCTGCTCTTAAGATCCAGCTGTCTACAATTATTGTAGGCTCGAATCCCACCAGGCTCAAGGTTGACTCAGCCTTCCATCCTCTTGGGGTAGGTAAATTGAGGACCCAAGATTGTTGGGGGCAATTAGCTGACCTTGTAAAAATGCCGCTTAGTAATAAGCAGGCATATACAATGGAATGAAGGCTATTGCTGAGCACATTGGGTTGTGCTCCAAAAAAAATTGTAAGCAGCCTGAGTCTTCGGAGAAGGGCGGCATATAAATGTAATAAAAAAAAAACTTTATGGATATTTTATAGAAATTAAAATGGAAGAGGAACAAGTTAAAGAAACAATGATTGCTTGGGGAATTTTGGATATGGGATTGATCTAGAGAAATGGGAAAAATTATGGTCCCAGAATTATAAAATGACAATGTCAACTGCTTATAAAGAAAATTTGTATAAGATGTTTTACAGGTGGCACTTACCCCCTACGAGAATTGCAAGAATGTTTAAGAATAAATCGGATAAATGTTGGAAATGTCATCAGATACCTGGATCATATGTGGTGGACTTGTTCGGATGCAAAAAGATATTGGACTAAAATCCACATATGGTTGGAAAAAATGATACAACAACACATAGACTTGAAACCAGAAATATTTTTATTGGGAATTATACCAGATATCTACAATAAAGAGTTGAAATATTTGATTGTAAATGTTTTAACAGCAGCTAGAATTGTATTTGCCAAAAATTGGAAGAATGATAAAATACCTATGCAGGAGGAAGTGATTAGGAAAATTATGGACTGTGCTGAAATGAGTAAATTGACATTTGAAATTAGAGAACAAGAAGATAAACAATTTTACAAGATATGGGATTTGTTTTATTAATGGTTGGATAAAAAAACTTGGTAATGCAATAGACTATATAATTTTGTAATAGAAATATAATAGGCTGATATAAAATATAATGTTGATATATATAACCATTGGATGAAAGTATAACATAAATTTTAGATTAAAAATATATCTTGTATATATGATGAAATAAATAGTTTAATTGTACACAAGTAATAATTGATAAATACATAATGTTTTATTGATAATATGAGAAATTTTCTTTTTGATAAATTGTGAGTGATGAATATGAAAGGATGACAGAAAGGATTTGTAACCAACTGACACACTGTATGTATATATGGAAGATGGTTTTTATGTTTTGTATGTCCTGTTTGTATGTTTGTATCAAAAATAAAAAACTTTTTTATATAAAAAAAGACTTATATACCAATTTATAGTGCTTTACAGACCTCTCTAAACAGTTTACAGAGTCAGCATATTGCCCCCAACAATTTGGGTCCTCATTTTACCCACCTCGGAAGGATGGAAGTCAACCTTGAGCCTGGTGAGTTTTGAACTGCCAAATTGCAGGCAGCAGAAGTAGCCTGCAATACTGCACTCTAACCCCTGCGCCATCAAGATCTGAGCTTCCTTTCTCTGGCCCAGCACAGCGGTTCCCTTCTGCACATGGATGGCAGGGGAAGGCCTGCTGTGGATCAGGGAAAGAAAGCTCTGTCAGTCTCCAAGAAAGATATGTAGTGATTCTTCCAAACAGATATCTTTATTGTTCTACATGTACAGACAGAATCTTGCCAAACTGAAGCAGACTTCATGAAGCGTTAAGTCTGGGGCTATTAGGGAGGAGTTGGCTTCATCCTCTTCTCTTACACAAACTATCCGAACTCAGTTGTCTTTAATTTCTCTGGATGTGCCCCCTCCTTCTGGGAATCTGCCCAACTACATTCCATCACATATCAGACCTTTGGAATCCAAGCTTTCTTTCTGCAGTCTAGTACAAAAATTCAATGCATGGAAAGGAATTGCCTGTCCTCTTTTGGCATGCAGTTTTGCAGTCCCCCCACTTAACAAGCCACACAACTGCTAAACAGTCTCAAAGAAAGACCCAGTGGTCACATGCTTTACAGGTAGTCCTTGACTTACAACCCAGTTGGGCCCCCAAACTCCTAATGTTAAGCAAGATAGTTGTTAAATGAGTTTTGTTCCATTTTACAATTTTTCTTGCCACAATTGTTAAATGAATCATTGCAGTTGTTAAGTTAGTAATACAGCTATAAAGTGAATCTGGTTTCCCTATTAATTTTGCCTGTCAGCAGGTTGCAAAAGGTGATCACATGACCCCAGAACACCAGAACCATCATAAATAGGAACCCGTTGCCAAGCGTCTGAATTTGATCACATGCCCATCTACTCGAACAGTCACTAAAAGAATAGGTATAAGTCAAGGACTACCTGTATCACTTAATTACTGCAAAGACCTACAATCAACCTTCTGAGCCCCTTTTGGAATAGAATAGAATAGAATAGAATAGAATAGAATAGAATAGAATAGAATAGAATAGAATAGAATAGAATAGAATTCTTTATTGGCCAAGTGTCGTTGGACATAAATACATAAAAAAGCTATGGATTGCTTTGGTTGGTTTGTTTGTCTTCCCATTGACAAATGGCAATTTTTCTCTTTCTAGCAATGCCTACCTGGCTTACAGGCTGTAAATACTTTTGTTAGCAGCTGGATACACTTTTCATCACTCCAGTTAAACATGACTCTTGATAAGATGTAAAGATCTGCTTCGGGAATTGGATCTTTTAAAAAATCCCCTGTAATAAGAATGAATCTGTTAATAAGATAGTTAATTCTACTAACTCTACGATACTGGCTTTTTTTCAACTACTGCTTTGAAATGGCAGAGATGTTGATTCAAAGCACATATTACCTTCATGGAAAGAGATCTGGGATTCATCTGAAAATGCATTAGATTTTTTTGATATTTCCACAACTCCAGGAAGATCGAAAAGTTTTATGGTACAATTTGGGTACACTGAAATCAATTCCTTAGCTAAGCCACCGCTACTTCCTTGAAAAAAAAACACAATACAAAAAAGTAACTATGTGAGAAAGATATCCTGCATGTCAACATTTTTAACAATTTACTAGAACATTTGTTATTATTTTTAGCTTACCTCATTATTTTATTGTTCATATAGCTGTGCTAAACAAATGTATAATATTGTCATTTAAAGAAGTGTACAAATGTATGTTTGTTTGTTTATTTATTTATATTTCAAACTTATTAAATGTGCATCTCCCTCACTGAGGAGCTCTGAGGGGTGTACAATTTAATCAATAAACAAAGCATTTTACAACCCTGTAATTCCTTTTATCTGGATGGAATCAGGGCAACTAACTGAAGCTGAGCGTTTACTGGTTGGTGCCCTTCCTGACGCCTACGCTGAGTTTGCAGCAGATATTTTTCTCTTTGCGCCCTGATAGAGAAACACATATTGCTGCCTAAGATTGAACTTTCAGCCTTCTGAGTGGAAGCAAGCATCTTCACCTCTAGGCCAGCATGACACTTAATGTAATAGAGCATTAAAAATGAATAATTTAAGATAAAAAATGTAAAACATTATAAAATTGCAAGAGATGGGAGACGTAAAGAGAATACAGGTGTGAGAGGGGGAGGGGGGGGGTCTCTTGGATTCTCTCCTATGGATGTGTGGCCTCTAATGTCCCACACACATGCCTACACAGCCAGGTTTTGACCTCTGCAGAAGGACAGAAGATTGGAAGCTTTCCTCACCTCTAGGGGGAAAATGTTCCACAAAGGAGGAACAACGGCAGAAAAGGCCATCTTCCTTGATCCTGCCAATCAGAATTCTCTTACTGATTCTGTAGCACACATACAGCACCCCGAAGGAGACGTCCTTCTCCCCAAGCCCGGGTGCGATTGGCAGCTTGCCAGTTTGGATGCAGATAAAAGTCCCCAGGTTTGGAATTGGGAGCAGGGTATGTATGTGCACACAAGATGACAGAGAGGTCCTTCTCCCCAAGGCCAGAGTGCAATTGGCAGCTTGCCAGCTTGGATGCTGATACAAGTCCCCAAGCATGGAATGGGGTGTGTCTGTGTCTCTGTGTTGTGGCCTGTCCGCCGCTGGCCCCTCCAGCAGCTGAACCAGAGGAGGAGGAGCTGTGGGAGACAGAAAGTCAGCATCAAGAGAGCTCCAAGGGGGAAAAGGGAATGGAAGAGAGAGATATAGAGGTAGAGCCTGGGCCATCCGTCAGCCCTCAGATGGAGAGTCAACAGCGCCCAGGTCTGGAAGTGGCTGATGAGGAAGAGGAGGAATAGCTGGACCCAGTGCCTGATGCACAGGTGCACAGAAAGCAGAGGAGAGGAGAACAATGGTTTCTATGTCAGTATGTCAGCGTGTCTGTGTTTGCCTCACTCAGGCCAGGCCGGCTTTGGAAACCAGAGGAGAATGCCCAGGCTCATGGCAAGTTGTACCCTTGGCAAATTACCCAGGACAACTTGTCCCATGGCCAGGTGGCAATGGCTATTTGTTCCATTCCATTCTTGCAGGGTAGGGTGGGTTTTTGTTTTTGTTTTTTGCAAGACTTCAGTAGAGGTTTGTGATTTCTTCCTTCATAGGGTTGACAAAAAATGACTGACCTAAGGTCACCGATCTGGGTTTCTGTCTGGAGCTGGATTACAACATCTGGTCTCCCAGTTTCTAGATTGAATGCCTTAACCCGGGGGTGTCAAACTCAAGGCCTGGGGGGCTGCATGCAGCCTGAGATGTGGTTGGATCTTGCCATGGGGCCATCCTGGAAAATTGAGGAATCGGTCTGCATTGCTTTGGTCCAGTCTATCCAATGTGAAGAGGAAATATCAGGCCACTGTGGCTTCAGCCTGGTCTACCAATGTAAAGAGGAAACATGCCAGCAGTTTGCGGAGTGGCATCAAACTGGCCATGCCCGCCCAGCCCCCTGAAGTCCACCACAGCCCTGATGTGGCCCTCAATGAAATTGAGTTTGACATCCCTGCCTTAACCACTACCCCAGCTGGCTTTATCTTCATTCAATGCATCATGACAATATCATCCCAGGCGAGGGAGAGAAAATGAAGAAACAGAGTGTTTTCATCTTCAGAAATGCTCCCACCTCTTTCCAAACAGTCTCAGGATTGGTACTCATTGTGAGACATCCAATAATTCTGATCAGCTAAGCCATATAAAATTAGGTATTTAAAAATAAGGTTCAAAACTCTAGGATAAAAGGACCATAGAGTAGGATTCTACAACTCTACTTTTGCAATCAGGGAATTAATTGATCAATCAATCAGAATAGAGCAGGAAGGGATCTTCTAATTCAACCTTCCATTCAAGCAGGACTTTCAGTGATGAAGCACTGGAAAAAAAACTTTCAGTGATGAAGCACTGGAGCAAACTGTCCCACTGGTTACAAGGTCTTGACAGAGCTGGAGACAGCTTTCAATCCAATTTCACCAGAATATCACATAGTATCATGCTAGTAAGGGGCATGGTGAAGACCTTCAGATACTTACCACCCAGATCATAAATGAGCTGAAATTCAGAAAGATCAAAGGCAGAGACAACGTCTTTTCCATGCAGACTCCAGCCCTCACTCATGAAATTGAAAAAGCTTTCAACACCTTCCTTTGAACTAGAATTGAAATTTGTATTGGCAGATGATTAACAACTACATGAAATACAATATGATCATACATCTGAAATTATATTTTTCATTATGTAGCCATGGTTTCTGCAGGCTTTTGTGTTAATTATCTTGTTTTGAAGAACAGATTATTTAATATTTGTCTTGACATTTGATGGCATTAGTAATCCATATGACCTAGATGAATTATTCTCAGTTCCATCCAATTTGTACCCTGAGCAATTCCTGGGCAGAATTGTTGAATGCTGTGTGCCAATATTTGCCTTAAGATCAGCTGTCCTGGAAGGTTCTCAAAAGTAGCCAACATTCTTGTGGGCTGGCATTTGAGCAACAGAAAATACATGACATGCTTCTTTTGCTAATTATAGTAAATATTGTTCTAAGACAGAAGATAGAAGATAGAAAGTGTAACTTTGATCATTTCAAAGCTTTTCTCCCTACTGAGTACCCGAAGCTTGTTGGTTGATTTTTTAGTGATGTCTCTGCCTTCCCTTGGTCAACACAAATATTTAGATGTAATAACTATTGATGTGTAACATATTAAAGGCAGAACAGCAAACTCACATATCTAAACCCTGCATGTCAAATATTCACCCAGAATACTTTATCTTCTTACCTGCAACCTTCTGGTCTTATCTTGTCAACTACAGACCTTGTAGCCTTTTAAGTGGGAAAACAGCTAGATTTTCTGTTATCAGTATGTGGAATATACCTAGTTCTATATCTCAACCCAAGGCTGTGCGGATGAAGCTGTCAATCTACTAGCCAGTATCTCAAAAGAGCCTTGGTGGCTCAGGCTGTTAATTGCCTGCACTTAAGTTCCAGCTGCCTACAACTGCTGTAGGCTCGAATCCCACCAGGCTCAAGGTTGACTCAGCCTTCCATCCTCTCAGGGTAGGTAAATTGAGGACCCAAGATTGTAGGGGGCAATTAGCTGACCTTGTAAAAATGCTGCTTAGTAATAAGCAGGCATATACAAGGCTATTGCTGAGCACACTGGGTTGCATCCCAAAAAAATTGTAAGCCACCCTGAGTCTCCGGAGAAGGGCGGCAAATAAATGTAATTAAAAAAAAAAACCTTTGTATCTGGATGGGGAAGAAGAGTCCAGTTCAATGAAGACTGAGTGGCCTTGGATGTTTGACTCTCCTGAGTTTACGACATCATAGAATCCCTTTTGGCTTTTAGGGACCTTGCCCCACAAGCTCCTGATTGTGACAACCTGATCATTACATTGGGCTCTAGGGATTGATTGGGACTGTTGATGTTGTACCTACCTACCTACCTCCTACACTGCAACCTCCTTACTTGATCTCCTTGACTCCAGATTGGCAGTGGAATTCCTCAGACGTCCTTCTCTGGGAATGGAGTCTAAGGTGGCTCAGGAGCTCAAGGCTTCCATAACAGCCATGAGTGTCCACCAGGTCATCAAGAGCCTGACTTCAGATTTAGTATTCTCTCAAAGTAGTGGCAATGTGATTTGAAATTGAAAGAGATTATGCTGTCCCCTTTGTCATTGTCGAATCACATCCTGATTTCCTAGGGATTCCCCAATATCATGATCCCCCACAGGGAACCTGCATACAATACTATAAATTGGCCTGCTTTAATGACTACTTGCTGAGCTGTTTCAGAGGATGCTGGGGACTATACCTATTGGTCTGCTGCATAGTCCATCCAAGGTCTTGCTTGTGGCTTGGAACAACAAGGCTGCTAACATGGCTGCTAGATGGTTTCCAGGTGCTATTCAAGGTGCTGTTTCTGTACTTACACTTTCCTGTGTAATCAGGAATGTTAATGGCTTAGCTCTTGAAGGCATTGTTTTTCTACAATTGCTGGATTCCTTTCATTTTTGATATCACTTATCTCAAGGGCTGCACAATTACATACAATTCTTGGTATTTTTATAGTGCATTAAAATATCAAAATAGATGGAACATAGCATGAAATATGGCTGCACTAAGAAATTAAATCAAGAATCAAATTCAACAGCATCTATATATGGTCCCTTTGGGACTGATTTTCCCAAAGATCAGCAAACTCTAACTGTTATAAAGGAAGGCCACTTCTTAAGGATGCAGAAGACGCATTTTCATGCATTAATGGAACATGAACATAACAGTATTTCCAGTTCTATGATTCAGTGTGTTGCCTCTTTCAGGCTCAGACAACAAGATATTTGCTGTTTGTTTATTTTTTTTATTAGATTTCTATGACTTAAGGTAGCATACATGGCAGTTTGCTCCATAATAACCCAATGAAAAGGGGAATTGTTCTTGCTCTCACTAACCTTCTTCATAGGGATCTTAAGAGCTCCTTTGCTGAGGTAGACTTGAACCCACAACATATTGTACAAGATATGAACCTCTAAATCCATCACAATGCAGTGTTGCATTACATAATACCCTAGTACTTTAGTACTCTTCCTCAAGCCTTTTTCATTTCTTCCTACCACACCCAATTTTCAAAATTGTTTTATCTTTGGGTGGCACATTTTTCATGTACCTGATTAAATATTTGAGGGTCTATTATCCACAGATGACTTTCTTCATGAGCATATATGGAATATATGGATAATTTTTTAAAAGCTGAAAAAAACACTATTGAGTATATTCATGTATTCATCAAATTGCTATCATGCCAAGATCAATTATCCAAGCTCCTTGAAGAAAGCCATTTCTGCCATGTGAATATCATGCTTCCCAAATTAAGATCTGTTGTCACCCTCCTGGCCTTCCCAAAGACCCTAAAATCCAACTTTGCCAACTGGCTTGGGACCCCGACGGGGGAATCCCATTTTGGAGGTGGATGTAGACTAGAACAGTATCCCCACCTGGTCTACACATTGGTTTTTTATCCATTTTAATATTAACTTTAATGTTTTATAATGTCTGATATTTTAATGTTTAATCCTACAATACTTTTATTCAATATTGATATTGTATAAATCATCTAGAATCACTCATTAGAGAGATGCACAGCATAAAATATTTAATAAGGGAAAGGAAAGGAAAGGAAAGGAAAGGAAAGGAAAGGAAAGGAAAGGAAAGGAAAGGAAAGGAAAGGAAAGAAAGAAAGAAAGAAAGAAAGAAAGAAAGAAAGAAAGAAAGAAAGAAAGACTATACCTATATTGGAGTGCAGCTAGAAATTGTAAGATAACAGAAATCCCTAATGCCAATATGTAGTTCTAGAAGCCTAGGTTCCATTTGAATTTTGATAGCCACAGGTTATTCCAAAATCTCTCTTTTCAACTAAATTATTTTCTTTCAGTAGGGTTAGTAGATGGATAATAAGATTAGCATAGCAAATACAGTCCATATGTCTGTACACTCACAGGTTAGAATAAATACAATGGTAAAAGCAGTTTTATTATTGTAATTTTATTTCAAGAGTAGGAATGAAGCAAACTGAATATTATTTTCATGCCAAATATTTCCTTTCTTGAAGTAAATATCTTTAAAGCCAGATAGTTGAAGAACATATGATGCTTTGATGCTTTCCATGCTTTTCCTTCAGTCTGAAGAATCAGTCTGATGCAGTATATATGAGCAGAAAAAGACCCAGATATTTCTTCATCAACAATTAGTTCCAGTTCAGTGTAATGCTTAAGGCACCAGGTTAAAAAACAGGACAGTTCAGTTTTAGTCTGCCTTAGGCCTGAAGCCATCTGAGCAATCCTGGACCAATCACTGTCTTTCATCTTGAGGAAGAAGGTAAAGGCCAATTATTTTAGAAAAAATTTCCTCCAAAATTGAAAGGATTTTTCCTTTGGGTGATCAAGGCTCAAGTCACACCAGAAAAAGAAGGAAAGAAGCTTTAAAAAATCAGAGGTTTTGTAAGTTTTACCTACAGGTGAAACTCAAAAAATTAGAATATCATGCAAAAGTTCATTTATTTCAGTAATGAAACTTAAAAGGTGAAACTAGTATATGAGATAGACTCATTACATGCAAAGCAAGATAGTTCAAGCTGTGATTTGCCATAATTGTGATGATTATGGCTTACAGCTCATGAAAACCCCAAATCCACAATCTCAGAAAATTAGAATATTACATGCAATCAATAAAACAAGGATTGTCCATAGAACAATATCGGACCTCTGAAAAGTATAAGCATGCATATGTACTCAGTACTTGGTTTGGGCCCCTTTTGCAGCAATTACTGCCTCAATGTGGCGTGGCCTGGAAGCTATCAGCCTGTGGCACTGCTGAGGTGTTATGGAAGATCAGGATGCTTCAATAGCGGCCTTCAGCTCTTCTGCATTGTTTGGTCTCATGTCTCTCATCTTTCTCTTGGCAATACCCCATAGATTTTCTATGGGGTTCAGGTCAGGCGAGTTTGCTGGCCAATCAAGCACAGTAATCCCACGGTCATTGAACCAGGTTTTGGTGCTTTTGGCTGTGTGGGCAGGTGCTAAGTCTGCTGGAAAATGAAGTCAGCATCCCCATAAAGCTCGTCTGCGGAAGGAAGCATGAAGTGCTCCAAAATCTCCTGCTGGACGGCTGTGTTGACCCTGGGCTTCATGAAGCACAGTGGACCAACACCAGCAGATGACATGGCAAGGGTCTCTCCCTCAATGTACTTAACCCTGTTGATCTTTTGTTAGACATATGAGTTCAAAAGTGAAGATCTTTTCAGGTAAAATACCCAACAGACAATTCTGGTTTTAAGTTTATTTCTTCTTTTGTTATTTCTTCTAGCCAAATCCATATTTTTATCCAATATTTTTTAGCCTTTGCACATGTCCACCACATATGGTAATAAGAGCCCAGTAACTGATTACATTTCCAACACTTGGCGGACATGTTTTTAAACATTTTTGCCATTCTTGCTGATGGCAAATGCTACCTATAAAACATTTTGTATAGGTTTTCTTTATAGGCTGTTGACATTGTCAATTTATAATTTCTCTCCTAGAGTTTTTGCCACTTATCTAATTCTATAGTGTATCCAAAATTTTTAGCCCATATTATCATTGTCTCTTTTACTTATTCTTCTTTCATTTTAAAACTCAGTAAGTAATTGTATATTCTTTTTATTAATTTATCATCAATCCCTAAAAATATCTGATCCAATTCTGTAGGTTCTTTATAAAATCCATGTCAGCTTTGAAATTCAGCTGCCAACATAATGGGAAGGGGGGTGGAGGAGTTGACAAGTTCAAGGTTTTCAGTATGTTGTACTAAGAAATTAAATTCTTTCCCTTTGGAAAATGCCTTAGACGTACCAGATCTGTTTCTAATAAATCAATTGGTGAGAATATTTCTCGGAGTGATTGATATCCTGGATACTTTCTGGATGCCTTACAATCCATATACTTCTACATCTTTCTTGTACCTTGATTGTATTTACATATGTGGCCACCATGCCAAATCAATCCTTTGATCTTTCAGTTCTTGCTTCTATTTTAGTTCCCCTTGTTAGAATATCTTTATATTTCATAATTTTTCGTAGCTCCACAACATTCAGGTATATTAGTCTTCCATCATGGATAGCCAGACCGGTATTTTCATGTAATGTTTCAGAATTCATGTGGAGACGTTTAAGGGTTTTGCCCATAAACTTGCACAGTAATCCATATATACTCACATGAACTTTGACTAATTTGTTGCTATTCAAATTGTGCAATAGCAAACTCTTCTACTAAGGGAGTAGTAACTCTTTGTTTACTAATTATGGTACATCTTGTTCTAATAGGCAAGTGGATAGAAAATGTGCCTTTGATCTTTCATTTCATTTCAAAGCATTTCATTTTCTGTTAGCAGTATGTAGATGATACCCAGCTCCACTTCTCAACCCCAGGCTGTGCAGATGAAGCTGTTAATCCACTAACCCAGTGCCTCAAGGCTGTTTGCACCTGGTTGGGAAGGAGCAGACCAGTTCATTCTAGGCAATGCATAATAAGATTCAGATAGACTGAGCTGGAATAGAAACAATGACACAGGTATCAGGTACCATTGATATCAGACTTAAAACACATTAAAAAATTAAAATGGTCTTAGTACATCATTAAATATAGCCTATTTCTGATAAAATATTCATTCTTGAAATAAATTTACTTCCATCTCAATTTTACGGATTTGTTTATTTTTCCATATTCTATCTACTCTAGTGTAAAATGGCTCTGGATCTCTTATATTAATGTAACTTTAAAGAATTAAAAAGAGGGGCATGAAAAGCATTCTTGAACCATTTTTCAGCCAGTTTTGGGCCTGTTTTTTGGCCAGCAGAGTGCTACAGGAGGCCATGGAGGCTGAAAACAAGATGCGGGGGGGGCGCACATGGCCCATTTTAGCCACCAGAGGCACTACTTGCGGGCCGGATTTAAGCACCCTGTGCACCTTGAATTTGACACCCCTGCTTTAAAGTATTCTCTGAGTGATTTACAATGTCAGCAAACTTTCCCCAACAATTTGGGTCTCATTTTGCCAACCGTGGAAGGATGGAAGGCTGAGTAAACCTTGAGCCCCATCAGGATAGAATGCCAGGTTACAGGCAGAGTTTGCCTACAACACTGCATTCTAACCACTACATCACAATAGAATGCAAAGACCTGCAAATAGAAGTGGAATGACTGGGGCAAAAGAAAGCAAAGATGCCAATGGCAATAGCCACCAGGTTCAATTCCAAAACATCTGGAGCATCATTTAATGGCATTGAACAAAATATCAATTGATCAAAATTATATTTCGATATCACCGCTATAATCTACCCCAATCAGTCCCACATATGCCAATCTCAATCAAACCGTGTTGCTTAAGTACTGTGCTGTGTTAAATGTTATTTTCAGATTCTGGCCACGCATAAGGTAAGTTTTGATATGGGTCATTCATTTGGTATATAGTCCAAGGTACCTGTCTCTCACCCTCTTTTTACAGGCAACAATCAAATAGGATGTTAGCCAGGTCTTCTACCTCTGCCATACATCCACTGTAGGGTATAGAATGGAATCTCCCATATCTGACCATTGGGTCAAGCTGTTCGAATCTCGCTTGCGTAAATATCTCCCTAAGATATTTTGGAAGTTGTAACTTCAAATATCTGTCTATTTGAAAAGTACATTTGTACTTGCTCAGCCATTTCAAGTTACCCACCTTACTAAGGATAGCTGTATCACTTCGTTCTTCTATATCTTTAATTCTATGGGCAGCTCTTTTCCTGTTACACAAGAGACAGGAAGGCCACAGCTTCTTACAAAATTTGTTAGTTTGATGATCCAGGAGATTTGTGATTGTGATTTATTCGCTCTAGTAGACATAACTTGTGGAGTCTATCAGTCTCCATTTCACTGATTTTGTGCCAGTAGTTATATGCTCTAATTCAGTGGTGGCCAACCTTTTTGGGCTCCTGTGCCAAAAATTGTGCATGCACCAGTGTGCACACACTCATGTGCCAGCACCCAGAATGTAATGTACACCCCCCTATGCCCCCTGTGCATGCACATGCAATACCTCCCCACCACCCCCTTACCTGCACTGCACGTCACAGCTGATTTTTCGGCTGGTTTGAAGCCTTTTTCGGCCTCCCAGAGGCTTGGAAAAAGCCCCTGCAAAGCTTTTCAGGATGAATAATAGGTCCATTTCATCATTTCCAGTATTACAGGAAATGATGAAATGGGCCTATTATTCATCCTAAAAAGCCTTGCAGAGGCTTTTTCCAAGCCTCTGGGAGGCGGAAAAAGGCCTCAAACCAGCTGAAAATTCAGCTGTGAGGCACATGTGCAGTGAGGTAAGTTTGCCTGCGGTCTGTGTGCTGGCACAAATGGCTCTGGATGCTACTTGTGGCATGCGTGCCATAGGCTCGCCATCACGGCTCTAATTCGATGGCATTGAACAAAGTATCAATTGCAGCAGGCAACTTAACTTGCGACAGTTTATATTCTGAGATGATATCTTTAATGCCATCAAACAACATCTGCCTCTCCTAGAAAGGACTCAGTAAATGGATAAAAATGCCAGATCCAGTCTAAATGTCTGGATGAGTATGTGAGTAATAATGGTAATAAATAAGCCCTATAAAGCCAAATAAAAGAAGAGGAAGAGGAAGAAGAGGAGTAGGAGATCAAAGGGAACACTGCTTTTAAAATTGTTAATAGCCTCTCCCCAGAGAAATGTATTAAGAGATATAACTTTTACTGGGAAGTTCATAAGTTGAAAAAGATTCAGATAGACTGAGCTGGAATAGAAACAATGACACAGGTATCAGGTACCATTGATATCAGACTTAAAACACATAAAAAATTAAAATGGTCATTAAATATGGCCTATTTCTGATAAAATATTCATTCTTGAAACAAATTTACTTCCATCTCAATTTTATGGATTTGTTTATTTTTCCATATTCTATCTACTCTAGTGTAAAATGGCTCTGGATCTCTTACATTAATGTAACTTTAAAGAATTAAAAGGAGGGGCATGAAAAGCATTCTTGAGCTCTTCAATTAAATTGAGATCAAAGGAGGAGGTTGTTTTCTAGAAACATTTCATAAAGTTTGTATCAGCTTTGAAAAACTCCTGCCTCTTTTATCCATCCAATCAGAGCAGGTCCTTTGATGTTTATCAGTCAGTGATGGAGCAATCTAGATTTGATAGGAAAAAAATTATTTTGAGTATCTTCTGGCACCCACAATTAAACATCTTTTCCTGGCAAGAGAAAGTATAGATTGTTCCAAAAGTTCCTAACAGGCACACCTGGATGTCCACAGGTGATTTAAATAATCTTTTTTTTCTGAGAAACTATATTGCTGCACAGCCTTATAGATTGCAGTGCAGTTTACAAAGTGTTTGTGTTTGTGTTCAAACATGAAATGTGTTTGTGTTTTATGCTTCATACCCTAGATTGTCTTCAGCTTATCTCTTCTTGCCAAAGATATATGTGGTATTAACATATTTCTGCAGGACATCTCAATGCATTACGCCATTAGGAACTCTTGCAAAGATCCAGCTAAAGAAATCAAATGATGTTATCACCACCATCTTATATTGCACATGAATGACATGTTAGATAAGAGGCTTATTTATTATCCTATGTTAAACATATGGGATAATATTGCACAATTTGGCTTTAGCTGAGTGTTTTGGTCAATAACTACAACTAATCTCTGGCTTCATTCACATAGTCAGCTGTATTTCTCTTTTTCTACATACATAGGGCAGGGGCTCCTAAATATTTTGCCATTCTACCCCCTTTATTTTAATCTTAATGTACACCTTAAAAATCAAAACACCAAAATGAACACAAATTAACAATGAAACTTTAGGAAAGGTGGATTTATTGTAAGAATGTGATCATATGTTGCCCCTTGGTTAATGACTGGACCAGGAACCCTATCACTAAGTGACAGGCCTATAAGGTATGTCTTCACGTGATGGAGCTGACTTGTGATAGCAATTCCAGCAGTCCAGTTGCCATTGTTGGGTGAATCCCATGCAGTTATTAGACATGACATCACATGAGTGCCATGTGCAACTCCATTGACATTGTTTGTAGGCAGTTAGCAAAGAAGATGCAAATGATGGTCGCATGACCACTGAATGCTGCAATAGTCACAATTTTGAGGGCCCGCCATACCTTTCCTATTCAGAACTGTCATAACTTTGAATCATCACTGAACAAATGGCCATTAACCATAGACTATCCGTAGAAGGTTCTTTATACCTCCTTTAGACTCTGCAGCACCACAAGGGAGGTGCATCTCACAGTTTGGAAAACCCAGGCACAGAGGAACCTTCATGCTTCTCCTCAAACAGAAGAAAGAGTCTAGATAATATCTGATACTTGCACCACTTACTATTTATAGGCGCTAACTCCAGATACTATTCTGAGGGGGCATTATGTTGTTGGTAAGATTGGACTCTGTCTTGAAAGCACATCATAGATTTAAAAATACCTATATTAGGTACGTTCGTGTGTTTTTTAATTTTATTTTTATTTTTAAAAAATCTATCAAACGCCGATGTGCTGATAATATCGGGGGGGGTGTGTGTGGAAGTATTACTGATTACGCCACAAGGCTCCTTAACCAAATGATAACGATGAATCAAGGAAACGAAAACGCAGCGGAGGCAGGCGGATGAAAAGAAAGCGTCGTCACGGGCTCGGAGTTCCGCGAGTGCTCGGCCACAAGGGGGCGCCGCTCCCACAGCCAAAACCTTCCGGCATCTTTGCGCTTGTTCGCCAAGCTAGGAGGCTTGGTCCAAAATGCCCGGGTCCTGCTCGGAGATCAAGCTGCGGGGAAGAGCTTTATGCGTCTCCTGGCTTTTCTGGGCCGTCTGGGGCAGCTTGGCCCTGGCTCCGGCTTGCGGGTACGTGATCGTCAACTCGGTCTCCTGGTCGGTGCCCAACGAGGTGGAAGAAGAGCTGGACAGCTCCTCCAATGAAGAGGCTCTCCCTGCCCTCCTCGAAGACACCAGCAGCATTTGGAAGCAGAGCTACCCGGCCTCGGTTTACAAAGAAGAGGAGATACGAACCAGGCCGGGAACGGAGAGATCGAAGCAAATCTCTTCGCCGTCGCGGATGTTTTCTTACCGGAGGGAGAGCTCCAAAGGAGCAGACATCCCAGCGCTTCCTCTGGAACAAGCAGCCAGAACGGCCCGGTTCCTGATGCATCGCCACGGCTGGGGCTTCTTGGCCACGATTTCAACCCAAGAAAAGGTACCGCCACCGTAAGCCGCCTCTCTGGTAGCCGCCGGGAAAGGAAGGCGTTTGCCTTTTTCCCTCCGAGCGCTGCTCTTGCAACAGCGCTGCTGCATTTTCCTCTTTAGGAGCCTTGTTGCTGCCATTCAGCTCTGTCCAGCCACGCACTGGCTGTACTGAGCCACGCGGTTGTCATTTGAGGACAAATCCACCACAAGCCACGAATAGTGGCTTGAATGAGATGGCTTAATGGGCTTCCATCCCTCTTCCTGAAAAACAGGAGAATGATTTTGCCTGCCTCTTTAGTGACACCTGCAAGGTGGATACAAAAGGGGAAAAAATCCGAAATCAATCAATCAGAGGAAGAATGTGTCCAATCTCCAATTGTAGGAAGTTGGCACCCAACTCTCCTAGAAAAATGAAGTATTCTGGTAGATATTTAAAAGGCAGAATATTTCTTCTAAAAAGAGTAGAACCCCAGAAGCAGAATCTCACCCCCACCTTTGTTAATGGGTGGGCCATTAAGGCCTGAGCCAGAATACTTTACATAAGAAAGGTCTCCAGGTAAAGCTATAGCAATTGCCAAAAGCCCTTTTAAGGGCATAGATCATCCAGCAAGGGTCAACCAAGCTTGGAACTCAGGACAGCCTCAGAGTTGCCCCTCATGGGAGTCTGACAACCAATTAGAAACAAGCTTCAATTCAAATCCCAACAAAGGTTATAAAACCCAGATACTCTCAGCACCTCAGCCCTTTTTTTCTTGATCTTCTTCAAGCATGTGATTATCTTTCTCTGGAGCTCCAGACCATGTGGTCCTGTTCACCATTAAACTTTCCAAGCAGCCTCCATGTTTCCAGTGTCTTTTTCCCCACTTGGAACTGAACCCAGAAGGATATTTCTTTCAACACAATAATGCCCGATAATTGTTGCAATTATAATAGACATATTCAAAATTGGTCTTTGTTTTTTTACGATTTAAATATGGGGACCAAATTATTAACAGTTGCATAGTTTTTATTTATTTATTTATTTATTTAAGTCCTTTATTTAAAATTTACTAGTACAACACTAAGATTGAAATGTATTTTCCCCTCACTACTTAAAGAACCCTGATAATTCCAGTTCACTAACAATGGTGCCAGAAGATGCTTGTAATGTACTAATTTCAAACTGACTGTGATAAATGGGAAAAGAAAAGCCAAGTTTGAAATAATTTAAAATGCATGTTTAATAATTGCTGCTCCAACAATGAAATGTATATTTGCATGTTTACTCTTCTTATAACTTGGAGGCTAGGTATATGTAAGAAGTTTCCAGAAGAGCCTTTTATGCATGATTATTTCAACAGTGAGATTCAGTTTGTTGTAGTGGTTATAAGGCTCCAGGTTAGAGACCCAAAGTCTAGGAGTTCTTGTCCCACCTCAGGTGTTAAGGTATCTGAGTGATATTGGACCAGTCACTCTTTTTCTCATCCCTAGGAAGAAACCAATGGCTTAACCATTTCTGAAATCTTGTTAAGAAACCTGCAGGAGTCAAAACTTGACTGGAATGCATAAAATCCAACGATGCACCTATAGGATTTCAATAGTGACACATTTAATTTTGAGAACAAATATCGTATCTCCATGATGTTCAAGATGCTTCCTATAACTGAATTGTGAAAGAAGAGTCAATTGTGACTTCAGTTCCCAATATATGTCATTTTTAAATATGCATTTCATTTTTACGTAGATATTGGGCATAGTTGAAATTCATATAGAATAGAATTTTTTTTGGCCAAGTGTGATTGGACATACAAGGAATTTGTCTCTTGTGCATATAATTCTGATCTTTATCTTATCCTACTTTTAAATTTATAAATATGCCTTTTCATATACTGGCTTTCCAAGGCAAATATCAAGGCTACCTAGATCACTTAGAATCTTATCCATCTCTTCCAAAGTATTAAGCCTCTTAGTTTTGGGGCATCTGTATATCAGATAATTGTTCCCTCAACTGCTTCACCCAGGTCATTAATTAAAATGTTGAATAGCATAGGGGCCCTTTATTTGATACTATCCTGCAAGTTGACACAGAATCATTTATGAATATTCTCTGGATAGGGTCAATCAATTGGTTATGAAGTCATATATATACCAGTGGTGCCATCTAGCTCATATTTAACTACTTTATAATGCAATAAAAGTATATGATTCATAAATTGTCTCACAGAAATTAATGCTAAGAATGAGATGACCTGGATTAATTTTAACTTTAAAAGAAAATATGAGGTTACATGTTTTGAGGATCTAAAGAAATTAATCAAAGTATAATACGCTACAGAGATTTAAGAGACAATAGCCACAACAATCTATAAACTAACTTATTCCATGTAGGCATCTGAGCAGGTGTCACCAACCAGCTCATCTCATCAAAAGCTATGCAGGTTAGCCCTTTTCATTCCTTGGTGGCATTCTGGCTCTGAATGATAGGAATTGTAGTCTAGGGTAGTGAGAAAATGTTGGATTGGGGAGGTCTGCTTGCTAACAAAAGTAATTGATAACATTTTCTCTTTTGCCCAATGGAAGCTTATAATTCAGCCCTATAAATTTCATGCTTGAATGATAAAGTTTTACTTGTTGTTCTGTCTTTGCAATATTTTTAATAGGACTGTATGATGAACATGCCCGTCATCTGCCTTTTATAACGTAAGGGCCAAGAGCCAAAAAACATGCTATAGTTCATAATTAGACCCACAGGACCAAACAAGTCCTATGTTTATTAAAAATGCTGTCTGTTTTGTCCCAGAGCAAACTCTCTTTGAAAATAAGAGAAGTATGGCAGCATTTTTTGATACAGCCCAAGGAAAAATAGGAATTATACTTCAAAGGAGAAAAGAAAAATGAAAAAAAGTATTTTGTTTGTGTGATTCATAAGCAATTTACTTTGCCCTCAAATTTTAAATTCATTGGTTACCATTAGGACTGTGCACTGCTTCAAAATCACCGAAACTGCAATGTGCAATCCAGAAGAAAATAACATGATGTGGTTTTACCTCCCTATTCTCTGAAACAATTTATAAAACTAAAATGAAGGGCTGCACTACCCTAATTAACATCTTTGTTATTTACAATATTGTTAAAATTCATGCAGAACTAGAGGATATTATAGCTGACTCTCTTACAACACACTTTTTAAAACATATTTTTATTGAGTTTCTTTTATTACATCATAAAACATCATAGTTCCAACAGTGTTCTTGGCATCTATACAAGTTCTTAGTTTAAATATCATAATACATTATATTATTACATTTGTCTAATATTAAATAATAACTTTAACTATAATTATTATTCTTATATCTTTGTATTATTTACAAATTTACATTTTACTCTCATAAGGATTATTCCAGTTAGATTTCTTGTCCTATCTCTTAGTTCTGTTTGTTAACCATTTATACCAATTGTTGCAAATTAAAAAGAATTCAAAGTCATCTCTTTCTTTCAGTTTCATTGTTAGCATATTCATCTCAGCGCTTTCCGTTATTTTATGTATTATTAATTCTTCATTAGGGATATTTGGGGTTTTCCATACCTGCGCACAGGCTATTCTGGCAGCTGTTGTAATCTGTAACAATAGATATTTTACTTCTTTTGGCAATCTGTCTTTAATAATTCCTAGGAGGAAGGTTTCTGGTCTGAGCTCAATCTGATACCCAGTAATTTCTTGTAACCAGTTTTTAATTTGGATCCAGTATGTCCTGTTCTTGGGGCATAAC
This sequence comes from Naja naja, assembly GCA_009733165.1. Classification (NCBI taxonomy): domain Eukaryota; kingdom Metazoa; phylum Chordata; class Lepidosauria; order Squamata; family Elapidae; genus Naja; species Naja naja. The sequence continues at coordinate 18,276,380 of CM019153.1, read as the reverse complement.
CACCACATGTGGTAAAACGTACTGTCAACTTTTTTACACTTCCAACGCTTGGGGCTACTTACAACACACTTTTATACATGCCCAAATAAATCCTAATTTGGTTTTCTTTCTAGCAAGTATAAAGTTGAAGTCACAGCAGATGGCTAACTCAGAAGGTGAAGTAAGACTGCATCTATAGTAATTAATATTTGGTTGGTGGATCACCAGTAAGTCTCAAGGATGTAGCCTAACCTGGAAATTCCAAAAAATAATATAATCCACTATCCTGTTGTTAGCCCTCCACCAAAGGGGGTGGGGGGAAACTGTACTTAGAGTTATGCATACATACACCAAAGATCAAGCTCCATTCAAGGGAATATTTCATCTTGAAAAGTTATATTTAAAAAATTCTTGCATTACCTTCAGATTTTGTTATAAGCAGCTTTTTATATACAACACACATAAGACATTTGTATCTATAGCTGCATTTATACTGTGGTTTTTTGTGTTATTTGATTTTAATTACTTTAGTACCATTCTGCTTTGTTCCATTTGCGTATAATACTCCTAAATAAAAGTATTCGGTTTTTGTGAATAAATAAAAATACAGTTTCCTTAAATGGCTCAGAATTCTGTTGTAAAAATTTAGCTCTCTGCATAAAATTATTGCTCCCAAAACAATATGACTTTATAAAATTATCACAAATACTAGAAAGGTATACAATAATATATTTTATAAAGTTTTTATGCTTCTGCACTACAATTATTCCTTTTTATTAGTTTCTAAACAATGTGTGATAAAAATACTAATTTTAATCTGAAGCACTAAACAAAAGGTAAAAAAAATGAGTAACATAAAATCCCATTCTTTTCAATAAATACTTTTTCTTTTTCCTTCTTAGTGTTTCAGATTAAATGTGATAAATTGCAAATCACTTCTGATATCAAGTAAAGTTCAAAATAAGTAATACCAATATCTAGACTTTAAACTTCCTTCAAAAATATTTGCACCAAGGATATTTTATAAGAGATAATCATTTGACATTTTTCAGTTCCAGGGGTCACCATTTGGGACTTGTTTATCTATCAGTGATGGCCCCACAGACAACAGTACCGGGATTCCTTACTTTTACATGACTCCAAAGGATAAAACTGTAGCGGATCTGGTGAAAAATTCAATTGCTTCATTAACATTACCTGAAGCAGAAGGAGATTTTTGCAGGTACGATAATTTTGGAAACTTGAACTGCATAATGATAATTATTTATTTGTATATCACTTTTATTATTTTCATAAATAACTAAAGGCAGTGAACATATCCAACACATTTTCCTCCTCCTATTATCCCCACACAACAACCCTGTGAGGTGGACTAAGAGAGAATGAGTGGCCCATAGTCATCCAACTGGCTTTCATGGCTAAAGTGGGACTAGAACTCACAGTCTCCTGCTTTCTAACCTGATGCCTTAATCACTAGATGAAAGTGGTTCTTTTTTTCAGAATTTCAACAGCTATTTCTTTCTAGACAGCAATTCAACACAATAAATATGTTGTTTCTCTTCATTTGCTTTGTGAGTTGCATGCATAATATTTGAAAGTGGATGTTCGAACTCCATCAACTCCAAAGATGTGAAAGAAACAAGATCAGAAAGTCCCATTTTAGTTTTTATGTATCTAGAATAGATACAAACAGAAGCAAATGGCAAATATAATTTTCCCAATTCAGTAGCTTTAGAAATAACTTAGTTAATTAATTATCTGAAGCCACTTATTCAATTACTGAGTATAGCAGACTCTGATATTTACTAACACAGAAAACTACATCTTTGCAGAGTACAAAGTTTACTTCTTAAATGAACAACACATATTTATTCTTGAGTTTCTGATATGAAGATATAGGAGATGAATTTGCAAAAGCAATTGTACCAAGCAGGGCACAAGAATTATGATCCAGGCAAAAGGATGATAGTCTAATAATTCATAGGACTAGTGGGCTCCATTTTGACCTATTTAAACAGCTGACAGTTGCTGAGCTTGAAGTTCAAAATACTGCTTTAGACTGATCTATATTACTAATGATGCACAGTTCTGTAGCTAATATAATAGTACAGAGAGTTCAGAAAGCTGGAAAGACAATTTATTTATTTATTTATTTATTTATTTAATTGGATTTATATGCTGCCCCATCTCCGAGGGGACTCGGGGCAGCTTACGTAGAAATATATAAACAATAAATACAACATTTATCAAAATCGAATACAATTATAAAATCTAATTAAAATACTCTTAACTAAAATTCCCAACCCTGCTCAGTCCAGGCCGGCCTGTACAAACAGCCAAGTCTTGAGATCACGGCGGAAGGAGTGCAGGTCCGGGGCCAAACGCAGCTCTAGAGGTAGATGATTCCAAAGAGTGGGCGCCCCCACAGAGAAGGCCCTCCCCTGGGGGACCGCCAACTGACATTGTCTGGCCGACGGCACCCCCAGGAGGGCCTGCCTGTGGAAGTGTACCAGGCGATCAGACCTCGATGCTGGTAGGAGGCGCTCCTGCAAGTACCCTGGACCCGAGCCATGCAGACACTTAGACAGTTGATCTTTAGAGTTGTGCCAGAATACTGTTTAATTTTATTGTATTTGTACTCTAAGATGGGGGTGCATAACCCCTGGTCCATGACCTGGTACCCATTGGGAACTGGGCCACGTAAGCAGCAAGCAAGTAGGCAAATATGCATTTGTGTAAGTTGCAGGCATGGATGCAAAACCATCCCCTCCCCCCACCCCCTCAGTCCTCAGACCCTGAAAGGTTGCAGACTACAGCTCTAAGGGATAGGAAAGTCCTATATGATTTTTTTTAACAAAATCTTATCTTAATACTGTGCATCTTGATAGGGCGGACAGGGGGAAAATAATGTTGTGGTGGAGCTGGCGGCAGATTCGGACAGTGAGGAGGTTGGGGAGGAACATGGGCCAGTCCTGGAGTCTGGGGAAGGCTCTGATGAGTGCTCTGCATCGGAGGCACAGATGGGGCCAGGGTCGTCTGAGAGTTATCAGCTGCCTTCAGAGTTGGAGATCATTGGGGCACAAGAACAGCTGGAGCCTGTTCCTGATGTGCACAAGTGCAGAGCTATCAGGAAACGGGAAGAGTTAAGGAACAAGGGTCAACTTGGGAGTAAAGGCACAGGTGGGTAGTGAATGGCCCCTTCCATGGGGAAGGAATAAATAGGGAATAAATAGGAGCGAATGGGGAGTGGTGTTTGCAGGAGACAATTAGTTCATTTAATTGGTGTGAAGATCTGCTTATCTACATTTGTGACTCCCAGAGACTCCTTGCCAAGTATTTCCTTGTACAGCGTTGCACTTGGAAGCTATCAGCCTGGCAACTTTCCAGACTGATAAGGACTGTAGTTGCAATTCACCCTTTTAAAAAAAAAATTACATTTATATGCCGCCCTTCTCTGAACACTCAGGGCGGCTTACAATTTTTGGGATACAATCCAATGCGCTCAGCAATAGCCTTCATTCCATTGTATATGTCTGCTTATTACTAAGTGGCATTTTTACAAAGTCAGCTTATTGCCCCCAACAATCTTGGGTCCTCAATTTACCTACCCCGAGAGGATGGAAGGCTGAGTCAACCTTGAGCCTGGTGGGATTCGAGCCTTTCTGGAAGAGGATAATATCAAACCTGTTTTACTACATAAAATTGTCCAACAAGTCTGCATGGATACAATCAGCAGAAGATGGAACTCAACCTGGAGCCTCCTATCTAGGCACAAAATTACATCCTGATATATTGACCAGTTTTCTCAACATTAGCAACATTATGACGTGTGGATTTCAACTCACAGAATTCCCCAGTCAACCATGCTGGGGTTCCCCAATCTCCACTTTTGAGAACACTGGTATAGACTAAAGATTGAACTGCTGTTTCTTGAAGGAAACAACAATTTCAAAAAATATATGGTCCTAAATAGTCAGCATGAGAGATGCTCAGCCCTTTCTCTAACAACAAATTTTCTATTCCATATAAGACCTTCTTAAGTTACTTTTCTCTTACCAAGATTGAATTTCAATTTTCCTATCATAGATGGATATCTAGAACCTGAAAGCAGGAATGATAAAAACACAAAGAGGGCGGATATCAATTAAGGTAACAATTAAGTGTTAACTTGCTCATTACTTTTCTGCTTGTAGTTTATTTCCATTAATTTACATAATGTAGAATATAGATAATTTCTATTAATAACATTATGCAGTGACAGCTCAGTTTCTATTGAACCAAACCTCACTGCATGGTAAGCACATTAGAAAAATTGTTGTAATAACTCTTTTCTACAAAACTGTATTCTTCTCTTTTCCCTTCCTTGCCAATGTAACCTGCCTCAGCCCTTACTAAAAATATTGAAGTATTAATAATGAAAACACTGGTCTTTTTTCTGTATTCATTTCCTACTAATTTTAAATTGTTATGTTGAAGGGTATAGAAATGGACTGAGAGGAAAGGAAAAATTTATAAGCTTTCATCTGGAAGAGAGTTCCACAAAAACATCTTTCCCCGGGAGCCATTTTATAAGAATTTGTATTTCTTCCAATAAGGAGAATATCTGGAATTTTTACTGACTAAGAAGAGTATGGTTCCAAACAGATGCCCACTCATTGAATGCCTACTCTAGTGAATATGGCTGGTCACAAAGCACCCATTTCCCAAACTAGTAAATTGGTGGCGACAATACAGAACAAGCAACGTGCCTAAGAAACTGAATGCAGAGCAGAAGTGGAGCATATGACAAAGCACATGTTTCTTTTTCTTGGCTTAATAAACACAACTTTCTTCTTCACTCCATCCCTGGATAATGCATTATTGGCATATAGATCTTATCTAGTTATAGAAGACAGTGCTTCACTTTGAAGGACTTCAGGCTATCTGAATTCGGTATTCACAAGCAAGGTAAAAGTTTCTGACAAGGGAAAACTGCCTGCAAGCAAGCAATAACATCTCAAAAAAAATTAAAGAAAATCATGGAAAATGTCCAATTTATCATGAACCACAATTGACTCAAAAATAAAATTTTGGGAGCAGCATCAATTTCTGTCTGGAAATATCTAGTTTCTGGTTGCATCAGGACTCATCAAAGGACTCTGAAACAACAATACTTGAAAAATAAATTTGAGCTTGAGCTGATCCTTTGAATATCATCATATGTAAATGTTACTGTTACATAGATTTGGAGAAAAAGAATTCCTAATATTATACAGAATTTGAAATAAAAATATTTATAATATTGTTTTTTCTCAATTAAAGGTGAGCACCTAGAATTAAGCAAATAAATGCATTTGTAAGCAAACATGTCTTTCTTATGGGAAGGATTTTACTAACTAATGGGTCTGATTTGGATTTATTAGGATATTAATTATTATACATGTCTATACTTATAGAAAAACAATTGTTGATCCTGATGACCCCAGGTGTGCCAGGATAACTTTTATTGGAAAGATGATTACAGTGCCTCCAGAAGAACTAGAATCTGTCAAGCAAGCTCTGTTTTCTAGGTCTGTATGAATCTACTGATATCCTCTGAAGTGTATCTGGTGGGAAGATGGGGAGAGAGAATAAAATAAGTATTTGTCATATTATTGGGAAATGTAAGCACTGTCTTCCTGAATACCAGAAAGTCTTTGGAAGAAAATGCTTACTAATCAGATTGTATAGGTAGTCCTTAACTTATGACCACAATTAAGCCCAGAATTTCTGTTGCTAAGCAAGGCAATTGTTAAGTGAGTTGCAGCCAATTTTTTGCCACAGTTAAGAAAATCATTCCAGTTGTTAAATGAATCATCCAATTGTTAAGTGAATCTGGCTTCTTCCATTGACTTTGCTTGTTGGAAGCTCTCTGGGAAGATCTCAAATGGCGATTATGTGACCCCAAATGCTACAGCCGTTGTAAACACATGCCAATTGTCAAGTGCCTGAATTTTAATCACATGATGGTGATTCTGCAAAGGTCATAAGTGCGAGGACCACATGATTCAGCATCATTGTAACTTTGAATAGTCACTAAACGAATGGTTGTAAGTAAAAGACTATCTGTAATTTGAAAGCAAAAATTCATTCAGCCATTATTAAGCTTTTTAAAATTCCTTTGGTCAAAGACTCAGTTCTTCTAATGATGTCACTGTTAACTGAGTAATAACCAAGTTCAGCACGAGGAAATAATAAATAACAAAATAACTACCCAAATTAAATGGATTTTTCTTATTCTGAGATAGCTCAGTTTTAAGATCATCACAATTAAACTATCCAAAGATTGAATTTCCTAGAACCCTGTGATATACATTACTTCTGTTTATTCTAGTTTCTCTTTGTATGCATCCCATATTATAATAGAATAAGAATATTCCTTCCCTCCATTCTTTCCAAGCCATGACATAATGTATGGATATATAGTTGAATAAAATGAAAAGCAAAAAGAATATATTTTCAAGAGGCATTGTGCAATGATTAGCCAATAGCATTTGACAAATCTTGCAGTTCAAACAATAATGTTCACTGTTGTATTTTATAAATATAATTAACTGCTGATAAGTCATAGATAAATCTATAAAATAATGTAAGCTGATCATTTCTGGCTGTATGGTTATTCTTCCAGGCACCCCATAATGAGAAAATGGCCTCGCAATTATGAATGGTTCTTTATGAAAATGAATATTGAACATATATGGCTACAGGACTGGTATGGAGGAATTACAGTTATTACTTTGGAAGAATATTTCAAAGCAGTTCCTAGTAAAACGTAACTGATTTTTTAAAGTATGAGAATTCAGCATTTTCATATTTAATTCAGAATGAAGAATTTTATATACTGTGTTATCAGGTATTTATTTAATATTTTTGTGCAAAGTTTGGAATGTGGCTCCATCTTAAATAGAGCAGAATTACTTTTGAACATTAGAAAAAAAGTTGCAGATATTAAACAGTCTGAAGATAGATCATACTAAGTTATTGCTTAAGATGTTTTGAATACTTTTGGAATTTTATAAATATGAATCTCACAAGATATATTGTAATAATAAATTCTAAAACTAGGCAGAAATTGCAAACCTATATGTAATGAGTGGCATAATGATTGATATATTAATGTCCCTAACTGCTATTAATTAAACATCTAATAACATATTTTATATATGTTGTATTTTAATTAAATTTATATTACAGATTTAATTTTTCCATAGCTACAGATTTATCCTTTAAATGAATGATTTAGAAATAGCTTTATGAAAAAATAGAAAAAAGCTAAGATCTGAAACTTTCCAGAAATGATTAAATAATTCACTTCATTATCTCAGACCAACATACAATATACTAAGAATACAGATGGCAGTTACTGTTCTGCATGTACATATTAAGCTAATGCATGAAATCCTTACTTCACAGAACTTCCTTGCTTTAGGAAAGGAGATCTGAAGTTTTTACTTCATTTCCAATATTATATTTTTGCTATTTTTAAGTCTGAACAAGCTACAGAGAGTATTAACAATAGACTATGAATTTAAATGTAATGGTTTATTTTTAATTGATTGCTTGATTGATGGATCGTTCAATTTATTGACTTATATCCTTCCACTTTACATTTGTGAGTTCTTAAGGTGACCAAAAAAAGTTAAAAATGATAGCATTAGCTAGCTGATAATTTAAAACCAGCACTAAAATTTAAGCTGTAATCAATTAAATTATTGATAAAATATGCGTCATTACAAATATAAATTCTGGGAGTAGAGGCCAGGAAATAAACAAAAGGCCATTTCCTGCAAGTCAGTTAAAAATAAGCCATTGGGAATATCTTCAAGAGGACAATTCCTGCTGGTCCCTTTTTAGTATGTATGATAATAACAGGACAAGCGCAGGGATGTCAAACTGGTGGCCCGCAGATCAGATGTGTCACATGCAGGCTCCGCCCACCACAGCTCCATGAAGGGGAAAAAACATCACGATACGTCAAATGATGGCAACGTGACACTGCAAGTTTGACATCCGTGAGTTAGAGAGAAAGGCCCTGAGCTTTTTAGAATTTAAAGGTCAATTGCAACACTTTAAAGCACTGACAACCAATGTAGATCTTTCATTAAAGGCATTGTGTGATTCTGGTATAGTGACAGCATTCTAGCAACTATATTTGTATCAGTGCAGTAATAGTTCTATTTTTAATTTGCAGTTCTATTTTTTCCAAGAATTGTCCACTATTGTATACTGCACTAGTTGAGATGGGATACAATCAAGGCACAAAACATCATCTCCAATCCTAGTGGCTCATGAATTGTCATGGCTGGCATAACAGATGTATTATTGTGTAAAAGCACTCCTCACTGTAGCAGGTTTTAAATCAAATGCTTACAAACTTAAGACAGCTAAAACTGAGCAAGTCCGCCCACATTACAAATCTAGTCTCTTGAGGAAGTGTAGCCCTGTTATTTGGACACAATGAAATACTTCAGTTAATTAAAAATAGAAGCATAAGCTTTGTCATTGAATTCCTAGAGGCCTGTATAGAGAAGGGTATCGGACCAGGTCAGCCTAAGACTCATGTATATATTAAATGTGGCAACTTCAACCCAGCCAAGTTGAAAATATTACTAGTCCACAATAATGCATTCCTCCTTTTTATGCTGATATTTTAAAATGTCAAAAAAACCTTTTAAAAGTTAAGGGATAATTTGTTTTATTTTGGGACAAGTTAATATAGAACAGACTAGACATTCTTAAATAACTTCTGTAGTACAATTTATAATGCCTGCATCACCTGATATATGGGATTGATTTTGGAGCCAGGACAATTTCAAGTGTGCATCTTTCTCATACACCTTCCAATATTGTGATTTATTACATTTGTATCACCTTTTCATACTGTAACATTATGTTCATGATGATCAGAACTGACAACTGATAGGCAAAATGGTTGTTACATCTAAAAATGCTCTTAATTATATATTTTAGCCATTTTATTTTGCTTATATCCAAGAGAAGGTCAATGGAGACTTGTACATTTCTTATCCCCATAGTAAATTTCAGATGGCTTTCCTGTACTGGAATTATTATTTTAAGAAGCCATATGGCAAGCAAAAGATGGATCAATAGATTTTATTCTTATTTATGAAGAAGAGTAAAATATTCTAATGTGCATGCACTCACTGTTCAGAGTAAAACAAAATGATGTGTTGGTTTGATTGTGCTTCACTAGTACTGTATATTGGAAGTGATACATTTTTGTGCCTTTGATGTGATATGTATTTTTAGAGTGATGAACAAAGGACATAATCAAATGGATCTTAAAAATTCCATTTAGATCCATCATATGAAATACTAGAACAATCAAAAATGATCTAGCATGATCATGCATTAAATAAGTGATTTACAATCAAAAAGTGAGAATACTTCTTTTGGAAGAGCACATACATCTTTTAACATGGCATAAGATTTTGTTTGTCCATTGTTTTATATATAGCATTGTACAACAGATCTCTAGCAATGATATAATTACTGCAAAATAGCACCGGATTAATTTATGCCCCAGATCTAATGCAATTTAACTATTCTGAGTTGTCTTCATATTTTGTAAAAATGTCCTGGTATCTCACACAAATATGGCTTTCATAGTGCCAAGATAAAAACAACCTATATGCCTTCAATTACCTGTTGGAAGTAATGCCATTTGTATATGGGCAACAAAGGATTGATGTAGCTTGTTGGCAGCAAAGTGGGTCATGCCCAGAAGTATTTTGGGAAGCATTTTAATAGTTTTGAAAAGAGGCCATTGAACCTGCGCTGTCCAAAGACATTTCTGTGGTCATGTGGCCAACATAATGTCATGGAGCATTGGACCACTGAAGTGGTACCTGTTCATCTACTTACATTTGTATGCTTTCGCACTGCTAGGTTGGCAGGAGCTGGGGAGAGGACAGGAGCTCACTCTGTCGTGTGAAGCTCATGTCTCGAACCTGGTTGCCACCTTTCCAACTGACAAGCCCAGTGTGTCAGATGGTGCTCCATTCAAAATCCAAGAAAGAAATACTTAGACTCTATTAATTAGAGAAAAGATATCTTTTACTGGAAGTCAAGTGGTAGCAACAAAAGAATTCTGAATCTGAGAAAATGAGCACGCAAATCACATATACAAAGTGATGGCAACGTTCCCACCCACAATAGTTCAATTTGTCCACCCAATAAAAAGTTGTGTATAACATCATGTGGGCATCTCCAGGTGGTGATGAGGCCTCTGTCCGTTGACCTTGACATATTTTGATAAAGAGCTGCGGCTGCACATAGCATAGGATAGAAACCTAAGCAAGAAACTTCCCCCCCAACTTATACAATTCTGTTGTATAAAACCTCCAGCTCGCTTCCCATAACCATGTCCCCCCTCCTCCCCCCGTTACTTATGATGGCCGAAAGATGCAAAGCAAAGGAAGAAAATCTTGAAGGCTGACACAGTTGTCTTAATCTCTGAGCCACCACGCTACCTGCTAATGAACTGTATGTTTATTTATTTATTTATAAATAATTTATTTATTTGTTTACTCATTTATTTATTTTATCTATCAAATTTATAGAGAGACTGCCCATTTCTCAGAGCTTTCCTTTTTTGGACCAGTGGTAGAGGCATTTCCCTTACTTAAATGAAAGGATGCATACATCCTCATACAGCTTTCCACCTTAAAGAGGTTCACATTTTTTACTTATAATCTCTATTAAAATACAGAAGTCAGAATAAGCGTCTGTTAAACTCCTCAGTGAGGTTTTCTTCAACTAAGCATTTCTCTAGTTGTGATTTAGGGATGCCATAAGATGAAATGTGTAAAATTTTCTAAATAGATCTTAATCTTGTTGATTTTGACTGCCAAATTAAAATCATTATGTATTCATAAAAACGGGTAGTCAGGATCAGAATCTGTGACTTAACACGGACAGTATTTTAATATACTTATGTTATCAGTGATATTAATATTTCAAAAGTCTAGCAGGCATTAAGCTCTCTTTCTAACAAAACAGCTCCATGATAATTACCATATTTATATCTGCTATGTCCTTGGTGAAAAATCATTTAAAAATATAATTTCAATTGCATACAATTACACTGTCAGTAATATAGTACTTGTGGAAGAACTAAGCATTGTTTTATCTGCTACTTAACCAAAGAGTGTATTTTGAAAATATTTTCCTTATTTTTGCCCTACTTGTCCATTTGAACTTATGAATATGACATGATCATTGTAATGCATTTATCAAACATTAAATGTTAATAAAATCAAATATTAATAAAATAAAGTACTAATGAAAATAGCAATTATTTTATTAATAAAATACATTATTGCCTGGTGTAATGTATGAATTCAGCCATTTATCTTTAAGTCCAATCATTTTTTTCCAATAGTACTGTAAGTAACCACATTGACTCAAAGATTGGAGAATTGTAATCACAATTCAAGTTCATTAAAAAATAAAACAGTTAAGATTAAGTGCCAGAAGCAAGCATACATGTAAAAACAAGAAAACAACAATAAATTAGGATATAGTATCATAATGTCCCAATATGGTATTTTTTCCTAAAAGCAAAAAAAGCATATAGCCTTCAACACACCTGAGGTATTTTATTTCTTAATATATGCAATAATTCATACTTGTTTCCTTTTAATGTAGTTTGACTACAGACCTTTAATGTGACAAGAGTAAGGATGAAGTAACTCAAGTTTCACAAAGTGCAAGTGCAAGGCACTTTCTCAGAGTTTTAAAAAATGCATCTATCATTGCTTTAAGGAGAATGTGAAGATTCATCAAAGGTTGGGAGGGAGGCAACAAATGTATGCTTAATGACAAAAGTTGTAACGTGTGTAGCAAGATTTTCAAATGATTTAATTCTTAGGTCTGCAATTAAACCCAAATCAACTTTTCTACAAAACCTAGCTTTCAATCAAAAGCTGAAGGTGGAAGGAATAATTCAGCCATTATCAACCTCGCCAAGTTTATGATTAAAACTCCTAGAATTCGTCAGTCAGCTACATTTAAATTTGCCTAGGTTGAGAAACACTACTAGACTAGCGTAACTCCTCAAAGTGCTGCCGAAGTGCTAAACAAAGCCCAGCTAACGAATTAAAAGAGTTCCCGACGTGCCTGGCTCGCTTTAATAGTGTCTCGCGCACCGAAATGTAACTCTAGACTCCACAAAGCTGGAAGAGGCCTTTGTTTTTTTAGCCGCTTTGCTCTACGGCAGGGGTGGGAAACTAACTATGGCCCTTTTCCTATAGGTGAACCTCAAGTCCCAGAACTGACTTTAAGATTTGTTGACTTCAATTCCCAGAATTCTCCAGCCAGCATAGGTGGCTGGAGAATTCTGGGAGTTTAAGTCCACAAGTCTTAAAGTTGCCAAGTTTGGACACCTCTGCTTAAGAGGCTGAATCGTACGCCCGGATGGAAATCAGGACCAGAGTCTCGAATTGCAAGCCAGACGTAATAAGCGTTCGCGGTCGGAGTGCTGAGCCACGCGACTCTGCTCGGCTGCCTATGGAAGGAATCCCGAGTCTTCCGAGCCTCTTTAAAAGCCTGGCAAAGAAATGCTAGCGCGTATAGGCGCGTGACCAAAGCGCCCGGGAACCTCGGAGGAGGAGGATCAAAAGGACACGCTGAACGAGCTCAGTCACCGCCTCTTTTCTCCCAGGCTCAGGCGCCGGTCTGCCCGCCAGGTGGGCTGCCTCTTGGGCAGAGGCGGGAATTCAGAAGCGCTCCGCTTGCGCCGGCGAAAACCCGTCAAGCGGACGAACGAGACCATTCCGCCTCGGACGCCGGCTGGCCCGCTCGCCTCCTGCATCCGGAAACGATGGGGCTGCTGTCGCGCCGCGTGACGCTGCCGCTGCTTTTCCTGGCGGCTGGGGGATGGCCGCGGGTCTCATGGTCGCTGGTCTGGTACACGGCCTGGGTGAGCACGGTGTACACCGAGCCGGCCACCAACCGCACGGTGCGTGACAGCGCGGAAAGCGGGCGCTACGGGAACAGCTCGCCCAAGGAGAGCGCGCAGGGCCTAGTGGGCATCCCTTTTGGCGGAACAGGCCGCCACATGGAGGGCTGCGATCCCGAGATGGAATACAATATCCCCATGGCGCCCGGAAGCTCCTCGGGAAAAAAGCGGGGGCGCCCTTCTCGCCGCCTAACTCCTGGATCGCCTTAGTGGCCCACGGAGGCTGCCACTTGAAGGACAAAGTCGCCAACGCAGCACGGAGGAAAGCGGCCGCTGTGGTCATCTACAACGAGCCTCGGTTCGGCAACTCCACTCTTACCCCTGTGTCGTACCTCGGTCAGTGTAGTGAGGGGAGAAATAAGGAAAGTAATTTCAAAACTACCTTATTTTTGTTGCGAAAGTGGGTGGGTGGGTGCCGACAGCGATGGTAAGGGGCTGGGAAGGTTTAAAAAAAAGGATCTTTCCCTTTGAAGTCGGTATGAATGAAATTTTGGAACTCGTCTTGATCAATATGGTCAACCCGTCTTGACCATTTGGTCAAGGTGGGGAGGAGGAACCTGGATTAATTTGGACTAGGGTACTGTGAAATAAAGGTGGGGTTTAGCTACAATCCTCACAATGTAGAAGTCGAAAGTTAAGAGCAGGAGGTTGAATCAAAGCAAAAGGGGTTCAGACTTCTTTTCCCACCAGTTATTTGCCAAATATCTCAAAAGCCCACGTGGAAAGTATCTTATTTCATTCTTGAGTAGGGATGTAAAAGCCCAAACTAGAAAATATTTTATTTCTGGGGTGCAAAATCTATCTTATAGATAAAATCTATCTAACTTGCTATATGTTTTAGATAGGTTTTAGACTAGGTATTATTATTATTATTTATTTATTTATTTATTATTATTATTATTATTATTATTATTATTTTAATCTGTAGTGTGATTGTGATGTGGTGTTTGGGGCACTGTACTGGAGTAACTTTCAAATTTCATTGTATTTGTAGAATGCAATGACAATAAAGGTATTCTATTCTATTTTAAATCAAGAGCCTCTCTTTAAAATGAAGCAAACTCTGTGATCCAGAAGTAGGTTGAAAATTAGATGTAATTACAGGGTTTCTTCTGTAATGCAATAACAAGGAGCTATTGGTTGAGTCAAACTAAATGGGAGGTAACAAAATTCTTTTATGGAAAAAAGTGATGCTACTTCAAGTATCAAAGAAAACTAGGCTGATTAGACTCATTCTATTTAATGAATTTCTACCAGTATATGAAGAATTAGTTATGCCGTTTTATTCAGTTTTGATTATGATTATGTGTCTTTCAGTTTTAGGGAGACTAATACAGGTACTTATTGTTGCAGATTGTCTAAGAATTGTAAATGTTCTGATTGATATTGTGTGTAAATTCTAGGATTGCATATTGTCTTTATATGATACGAAGGAAGTCAACTTTGGATATTCTTGTTGAGAAAGAAACTAAAGTTGTTAATGGAAGAAAGTAGATTTTGGCCTTGCAGATGTTGCTGAACCCTCATTGTCTATGTTTGTCTGGACTGCTGGCAATTATAGTTCAGTAACATCTGGAGGGCCCTTTCTAACTTAGAGATTCAAGGTATTTCTAGGCCCTTTCTAACTTAGAGATTCAAGGTATTAGTGACAACATATAAAGTCCTACATGGCTTGGGTCTGGGGTACTTGCGGGAACGTCTCCTGCCAGCATCACGCTCCAATCGCCCTGTACGCTCCCACAGGCAGGGCCTCCTTGGGGTACCATCGGCCAGACATTGTCGGCTGGCGGTGCCCAGGGGTAGAGTCTTCTCTCTGGGAGCACCCACCCTGTGGAATCAGCTCCCCTTGGGCCTTCGTTTGGCCCCTGATCTCCGCTCCTTCCACCACAATCTGAAGACCTGGCTATTTCAGCAGGCCGGTCTGGACTGAACCAAGGGGCGGGGGTTCTATTTTTTAAAGTAGTTTTGATTAATTTTAATTGTTTTACTATTATTGGGCTTGTAATGTTTAATTAATTTTTTTAAGTAAATTATTGTATTGTGTTTTATATTGTGAGCCGCCTTGAGTCCTTAGGGAGAGAGGGCGGCATACAAGTCTAATAAATTATTATTATTATTAGACCATTTTAATTTTTGGTTTGTCAAATTAGTTTATGAGAAGATTAGTGTCTTAACTGTTTCCAATGGCCTCATTGCTGAAGCAAATATGATTCCTTTAAAACTTGCAAAGGCTTTGTTTTTATGTTTTTTTTCTATAACTTTTCTTTTCATTTAGTTTTGTTTGTTTTATTGTTGAGATTCCTAAACTATCTCAGAATGGCTACATGTATTCTGGAGGGGTATGCTGGAGGCAGAGGAATACAAAATACCACTGGGCTACAGTGAAAGTTTTGAAACACCAGGTAGTTTTACTGTGGATTTTTCAGTACTTGCTATATATACAGTGTTAAGGACATGCAGCTATAATAATAGAAAAATTGCATGTTACTGATTTCTAAGCAACAAATGATAAACATCTGTTTATCAGAAAAGCAAAATATATGAGTTTCAGTTTGTTCTGAAGCCAGAGAAGCTGTGGAAATTGGGAGGCAGATATCATGGGAAAAACTTGGCTGGAAAAAAATACGGTTAAATCATATCCCACTTCCCCTTCTCATAGCACATTTGGAATGCGTTCTTGATAAAATGCTGTTAAATATTAAAATATGAAACTGGATTTTCTCATTAAAATGCCTTTATGGTTATAGTTTTTTTAAAAAAAAACTGCAGACCCATTTAATTGCAATTATTTTATTCCAGTAGTGTGAAACGCAAATAAAAATTCCCAATGTTCATTCAGTAGAAATTATACCACTGCCCTGTTCCTTTCAGACTTTAGTGAATTTTTTTCTTTAAATCTGACCCATCATTGCCTTTAATACTAGAAATGGTTCATGGGCCAGCAGCTTAAATATTTGGAACATATGTGGCAGCAAAAATTTCAATTAATTTTAACATGAACCTTGAGTACAATCTAAATTCTATTTTTATTATTTTGCATACTCATGCTTTATCTTTTTTTGAAGCAATTTGTGCCCCAGAGCAACAAGGCTGCACAAGGGGTGGGGAAAGTCTTGCTTAAAAAGATGAGCAGATTTAATTTTTATATTTCAGTGCAAGAGGTGATCATTCTAGGAGATATCCTTTCCTACTTGCCTTCAGGTCCTACTCATATTCTTGGGATCAAGAGATCTTGGAGATAAAACTATAACAACAACAATTTTAATTTTCTTTTAATTTATCAGCAAGTTGGCTTGAGTTTCCTTCAGAAAATAAGAGTTGTAGAAGAGTGCATCTGATTCCTGTTTGTTTGTTTTTTCAATAGGTACTGCTAATACAGTTGTAATTATGGTTGGGTATCCAAAAGGAATGGAGATCCTGGAGCCAGTCCTAAGAGGAATTTCAGTAAAAATGACTATTAGTGTTGGTAAACAACATGTACAAGAATATATCAACGGACAGTCCGTTGTGTTTGTAGCAATTGCATTCATCACAATGATGATTATATCTTTAGCATGGCTTATATTTTTTTATGTACAACGTTTTCTCTATTCTGGATCACAGTTTAGGAGCCAGGTAATTACTGGTGCTGATTATCTTTTTACCTTGTGTAATGTACTGTAAGTGCATCTTCCTGCCCAACCTTTGAATGCTGTTTAACCTGAAAAGTTTTTTTTAATGTGCTGTCTCTATTTGTTATAACTTGTTTCCAGAACCAGATATACCTGAAAATATAGTTCAGATTAGTACTTTAAACTAGAATTAGGTAGCAGTTATTTTCAGTTGATGAAACTAATTGTTATACTTATCCTTATTTTTCTATTATCTGTGGAGGTGTAACCAAGTTGAACAGCTTCTTTAATTAATTTAACAATATACTATAAGGTGAGGCTGTACAGAACTGTCAACAGAAGTTTTTCAGCAAGCAGGTGTTGTACAGACACTTGTCAGTATTTGAATTGTTAAAAAAGCTGCTCCTGAGCTACTTCTAGCACAGCTGCTTTAACAAATTTTTAAAATAATGCTTTGTCCATGTTTCTATGCATTACGTTTCAAATGCTTTGCATGGCTCTGCTGAGCAAACATGGTCAAATAAGCTTATCATTTTAGTCCTTGCAATTTCAGTTTCTCTAATACAAATTTACATAAATTAGGCACAAAACAGATACTACGGAAAAGCTTAATGTGATTTTTTTTAATTACCTTTTTTCTCATGTTTTTCTTTTGCTGCTTGTTCTTTTCCTCTTTTCAACCTGTTTGTCTATACTAGTATAAGTCAAAGAATCACAGAGTTTGCAGGGTCCTTCAAAGTCACCTTACTCAGCCCTCATCTATATAGAATCCACTAGAGCAGTGGTGGCTAACCTTTTTGGGCTCCTGTGCCAAAAATTGCGCGCGTGCCAGTGCACACACACTCGTGTGCCAGCACACAGAATGCAATGTGCGGCCCCCCTCCCCACGCACAATCCCTATCCTACCCCCTAACCTGCACTGCGCCTCACAGCTGATTTTTTTTTTCGGTTGGTTTGAGGCCTTTTTCGGCCTCCCAGAGGCTTGGAAAAAGCCTCTGCAAGGCTTTTCAGGAGAAATTATAGGCCCGTTTCATCACTTCCTGTAATATCGAAAGTGACTAAACGGGCCTATAATTCGGCCTGAAAAGCCTTGCAGAAGCTTTTTCCAAGCCTCTGGGAAGCCGAAAAAGGCCTCAAACCAACCGAAAAAAAATCAGCTGTGAGGCGCGCACATGCGCAGTGAGGTTTGCCTGTGCAAACCCACAAGTTTGCCTGCGGCTTGCGTGCCAGGACAAATGGCTCTGCGTGCCACAGGTCAGCCATTAATAGAGCAAGGGTCTTCAAACTTGGCAAGTTTAAGACTTGTGGACTTCAACTCCCAGAATTCCTGAGCTAACATGACTAGAGGAGGAATTCTGGGAAGTGAAGTCCACATGTCTTAAAGCTGTCAAGTTTGAAGACCCCTGCACTAGAGCATGTGTCCAAACATTTGGCTTACCTCGGCAGCATTAAGTGAAGAGGAGTTGTCTTGAACTGCAAATAAAATATACAATATATATAATAACAGGCTCCCTTTATATTTTACATTTTTATTACGAACTTGTGGGGCTGAGTTAATAGTTGTCCAGGGCGCATGCAGCCCATGGGTTGGACATGCCTGCAACAAAGTATCCCTGGTGACCATTCTCATTTTTCCATATGAAGACCTCTAGAAAAAAACCTACTACCTCACGCTGCAGTTAGTCTACAAACATTCATATAGTCTGGAACTTATGAACCTCCTAGCCAGAGTCTGTTTCCTTGTAGTTTTAATCCATTGGCTCCAGCCTGCTCTCTGGGGTGACAGGAATAACTCACTCCCTAAATCACACCCTAGCAAATATTTGAAGATTGCTACCATACAGTATCAGCCTTCTGTCTTTTAACCATTTCTTCGAAGGCTTCATTTTAATATTGTTCATTGGTTTGCTAGCATTTTCCAAAGTTTCTCTAATTTGTCACTGTCCCTTTTGAATTATGAAGCCCAGAACTGAACACATTACTCCAAATCAGTCCTTATTTGGACCAGGTGAAATGAGACAATCACTTTCAATGTTCTGGACTGTCTGTAAAATGCCCAGGATACCTTTTTTGAGGGTTTTTTTTTTAGTTGATTTTTGCAGATATATCACATCACTTTGGTGACTTGCGTTGATACCCTGATTCTTTTTATGTGTACTACTTTTTCTTTCTATGGAGACTCAATCATCCAGGTCATGGTTGTGCCAAAGATGCTTTTTTTTCAAGAGGAAGCTGGACTTCTTCAGCGTCTTGGATGAGAAGTGAAACATCTTCAAAGAAAAACCAGAAAGTCCAGTTGCCTCTTGAAAAAAGGCACCTTTGGGACTACTTTCTCTTTCATTCTACAATTGTCTTTTTCATCCTACATTTTTCTTCACCAGTTGAAGAACTCGGTTTTTCCTATTAAATTCTATCTTATTGTTTAAACCTTCTGCTCGAATATTAACCAATGGCAATATTTTGCTATGGTTCTTAACTAATGAATCAAGCCATTTGAGCAAATATTCTTGGAAGTCTTAATTTATTAACATAAAGCCATTGTAACTATTTTGTTTGATGAAAGGGAATATTAACAAAATGGTTATCATATCTGAATTAGGCTATTGCATTCCTCTTGGTCCTTACAGCACACTGTTCTCTCTGGATTTTCATTTTATGTCTTCAATTTATAATACTACCCTAATCAAGGAACTACCAACACAAAGAAGCATATTAATAGTAAACAACAGCCTACTCAACGAACCACCAAGAACACTTGCAGCAACACTGACAGGGCAAGCCACTAGTAAATAAAAATAAGAGCAAACCCCACTCACTTGAAGTGCTGATGGTGTTACCTATTTTGGTAATGAAACATTTGCAAGAAAACTACCAAGCTCTGAGAGCACCAAGGATCTCTTATGGTACAGACTTACCTGTGCTATGCCAGATCTTAGATAAGTGTTGCTCAGAAAGATGTTTGTAACACACATATTTATATATCTTATTTTTTTAAGGGTCAGAGAGAAGAAACTGTAGATGCAATTGCCCAGTTGCCAGTATATACTCTGAAGGATGAAGATAAGGTAAGTACCTAAATTTGGCATTGGGAATAATAAACTTCATTTTTCCAATGATTTTTTTAAACATTTGCAATTTTTTTCAAGATGAATGCATTTTCTACTCCATACAAATTATCAGTGGAAGTTTAGTTGGATTAATAGATCTCTTCATCTTAACATGCTGTATTTTCTTTTAGTTTGAGATTAACTAATTATACTGACAGTTGCATCTCATGTATTTTATGGACACATTCCTTCATATCTTTGTATGAAATTGAGTTTATATGTTGTGTTTCAATATACTGAAATCTAAATAGGTTTCTGATGATTTGCATAGTTAAGATCATAAAATGTATCTAAACTAATAAAAGAAACAATCCTAATATAATAAAAATATCCTAAATTCATTTCACGCACTGACAGCATTCTTATATCTAAATGCCTTCTAAACTAATCGTTTTGATTAGTTTTTGGAACTCCAAAAATAATGGTGTTTCTCTGAGACAATGTTGTTCCAAAGTGTAGCTGCCACTAATGAAAAATGTTATTTGCAGGCTCATGCCCCATTCACTTCAAGCAAATACCATATTTTTCAAACTATAAGATGCACCTAGATTTAGCGGAGGGGGGAAATACTTTGCTTCCACACGTCCCTTTTTTGCCCTCCCCATCATCCAGAAGCCTTCTGCAGACCAAAAACGGGCCTGCTTTTGGCCTCCCAAACTGTCCGTGCATCCTGTTTTTGCCATCCCCGGCATCCAGAAGCACTCTGCAAGCCAAAAATGAGCCCGTTTTGGCCTCCCAAATCCTCTGTGCGTCCCATTTTTGGTCTTCCAAACTGCAGGTCCTGTTTTTGGCCTCCCCAACATCCATAGAGAGCTCTGGAGGCCAAAAACAGGTCTTTGTATTCGCTCTATAAGGTGCAGACATTTCCACCCACTTTTTGGGGGGGAATGTGTCTTATAGCCTGAAAAATACAGTACTAGAAAATTTTGGTGGACTCTACATACTAGCCAATACAGACTGATTACTTCTGTGCAGAAGAGGTGGTCCTATTTGTATCAACAACCCATACAGGATTTATAGATTAAAATCAATTTTTGAATTGCACCCAGATACTATTGGCAACCCAGTGCAGTGAATATTGATAGTCCTTAGCTTTTGATTGTAATTGAGCATTTGTCTGGAATGGTATAGGGTTTCTTGCTTGACCAAGGGTTTGGACTAGAAGACCAAACTAGAACCTTATTCTGATTTTTAAGAAATTATGGTTTTAAGTCATTAAGTGGGTTTTAAGTCATTAAGTGGATCAGACCTGATTTTATAACCTTTTAACAACTTTTTGCTGCGATCATTAAGCAGTTCAATTTTACCCAGTGGCCATTTTTTGCCAGAAACCAGAAATAAACATAAAGAACCAGCAAAAGTCAAAAATCATGGTCACATGACTATGGTAGGCTGCAAATGGCCATAAAAGTAAGCCAGTTACCAAGCTACCCAAGTCTAATCACATGACCATGGGCAGCAATAGTGGTGCAGCTGTTATAACTTTGAATTTGGGTAATAATGTTTTGGTGTGTCCGGTATAATTTTGTGCAGTTGTAAATTGTCAACTACCTATATGGCTGTTATATGAATGTAATGATCCTGTTTGCCAATGTATTTGACGCTGCATCTTGGATGAATTGCAGATTTGGTCTCCAGAGACAACTCCCTACAGATAGTTCTTGACTTAGGAACATAATGAGTCCCAAATTTCTGTTGCTAAGCAAGACAGTTAAGTGAGTTGCATCAAGACTTCCTTGGCTCAGAGTTATCACGTTTCGCTAATGTCACGTTAATTTTATTTAAATGTATTTTCAAAAAGAAAGAAAAACATACTTCAGTACTAATACATCTGCCATATCCTAGTCCTATTAGACTATGTAACAGAGTTATATAGTCTGGTAGATCTTTGTATGACAAGGAGTTAACCATTTTGGTTTTAAATACTATCAACTCTGTGCTCTTGCAAACATTATAATTGACTACTGAATTGAAGCAATTAACAATTATTTGTTTCTGGATCTTAAAATTATTTAATTTCAAATCTATTTCTTTGTACAAAGTCAGAATTTTAATAAAAACAATAGAAAACCACAGGATTGGTCACAATTATACCTAGCCATTCATTTTCCCAAAAATTCTAGTTCTACTGCCTGACTGAATACATTGATTGCTTTTTCTCAGAGTTGGCCCTGTTTTGCCAATGTACTTAAATATGGCTTTTTTTTTAAAGTGTTGGGCTATTGATACAGAAAATTGTGCTATATGCATCGAAAACTATAAAGCCAAAGATACTGTTCGACTTCTGCCTTGCAAGTAAGATTATTAAACTTTTTAACTTTGTTTCAGTGGGTCTTAATTAAAAACATTCAATGAAAAAAGGATGCTTAAAAGAGGGTACACACATTGAATCTATTATCCAATATGTACAGTAGTTCATTCAAGTACAAAGATTGGAGTCACTAAATTTATCTCACAATGTGACTATTAACGGGGAAAAGGAATACGTTGTATGCCACATTGAAAAAAACTGGGATGTGCAGTAAATCTGATAAATTTAAGAGAACATGTTTTGATTGATGTTAAGAAGTTTTCCTTTTTAAGGTTTTACAACTCAAGTATTATTGTCATTTGCATAATTATTTTATGGACTATAAATATCATATATAAAGGCAAACAAAATTACATTGACAAACTTATTTCTGCTAGAATATATTTAGAATAAGAGGTTCATTTTCCCTATTGATCTCGCTTTGGATAATCTATTCTCCTTAAGTGAGTATGTCTTCAGGACATAAAATATTTGAATAAAGTTCATATTACAAGAAATATCAATCACTGTCTCTTGGTTTGCTTGTTTAGGAAATTTATTAGGATATCAGAGCTTATTTTCACATACATAACATATTTAGATGGCAACAAATTTACCAAAAGACTTTGGGTTGTGAACCAATAAAAAACAATCACGCTCCATATCAATTAAAAATGGCTTGAAATGAATAGCAATAGTTCCACAAAAATAATCCATGCGGAATGTACCCTCATTTGCCAAACACTAAATAAATAAGAGCTCCATTAGCACCCTGTCTGGAGGTATAGCCAGGTCCTAATAGACGATAATATTGAGTTGAACTGTGAAGTCTTTGTTGGTCTCTAAGCTTGGTTGTTTTCTTACAGACATTTTGTTACCATACTATGTAACATTAGTGGTAACAATCAAGTTCACAGGCCACCATGAGCCACACAGTATAGCCAGGTCTTTATGAATTTGCAGAAACCAGCAAGATTGGCTGTGTATTTCAGGGAGGAGTTAATCCTACAAATGGACACCATGATAGAAAAGGAACATTTCTGAGGAGCCACCAACCAATATAGCTTCAGTGATGGAGCGTGTCATTTTTGTCTGATCTTGTGTGATTGGCAAAAACTCTATCTCATGGTAATTGAAATCTTCTAAATAAGAGAAATTTCACACATCTGTAAATTTTGCCTTGCACAAACAAGGAATTATAATGGATATTTATTTTGCAACAGCGCTCAATGCCACCTATTTGCTTTCATTGCATGTTACATTTTTGTGTTCGTTTATAATTTTTCAACATACATTTTGAAAAGATATGTATTATGAGCCTAATATATTGACAAGTGAGGCATTTATTTATTCAGAGTTTGTCAAATCTGAAATAGACTTCCTATATTAAGCTTTTATTATCACGTTTTGACCAGCTGATTTTATTCTATAAATATAAATTTATATTATATAATACTAATTATATAAATATGAATTAGAAATGTCCTTATACTTGATTTTGATGGTAGTGTCTCTATCTTTAGACATATCTTCCACAAACTCTGCATTGATCCCTGGTTGCTGGAACAGAGAACATGTCCAATGTGTAAATTAGATATCATGAAAGCGCTAGAATATTGGGTATGTTGCAAACATATGTGATAAAATATGTTTATTTATGGAAATGCCTATGTTTTCTACAACTTGTGTTATTAGCCCATCAAAATCAGTAAGAGATCTTAGATTTTCAAGTATGCCATTGAGGTTTGAAAAGCACACTAGGTGGAGGTATAGAAAAACAATTTGTGAGCTGCATATGAGCTAAAGTTCAAACGTTCTTCCATGGTATATAATACTGTTTGTGCTTCGGTATTACTGTATGTGCTTCTTTGAACCATGCTTGTTTCTGAAATACTTGCTTTTCTTCAGAGATGATCTTACGTAATGGATAAACTGTCATTGTTTTTGTTTCAAATATTGCAAAGTCTGATTCCATCAAATTTAATAATTTTATTCTTGGAATTTATCAATTAAATTTCTTCTCTGGTTCTATCTGCTCCATAGTAATTAATGAGTTTTTCTCTAACTTTAAAGGAAGGGTCTCAAAAAGTTGCAGCGCCTGAATCAATGAGTAACATACCAACTGAGAACTGGAATGTTTCTATGGAAGAAGATAGTAACGAAACAAGTGGTTTATCAGCATCCTGTACTAGCTCAATTGCATTAAATAATGTTTTAAAAGAAAATCTATGTGAAACAACCAATTTACTTGGTAAGTAATTTTGAAGATTGTTTTTTTCTAGGAACAAAGTATTACTTCGTAAATCTAGACTTAGTGACGGATATGTTTTACCTTTACCTTTATATCATTCAAATATCTGGGTAATCCACATAAGCTCTTATATCATTCTTGTTTGCATAAAGCACTGATCTCAAAATTATGTAACTTGAGTCTTTTCTAGATTAGAAAATAATTTGTGACATACTTAGAATTCATTACAGTAGCACTTTTTTCTTTCATCCGAACAATAATTACAAATAGTTCCATTAGAAATAAATATACATGGAAGGTAAAACGACTCAGCTAAAAATGGGCTAGGAAAAAGAATGAAAAAAACTCTTTTGGAAATTCAAATGTATTTAGAGATTTATTTCATTTGTCTTTAAAACTGATTACAGGCCAAGTTGGGATGTTTTTATTGTTCAAAGTATGCTAAGCTTAATGTTTGATTAAGTTCTGATGCAATGCATATTATAAACAAATATTACTTGTTATAATTCTTGAATTTATAGTGTAGTTAAACATCATGAATTTCATATTTCTTTTTATAGAACTGGAGAGTGGAGATAATCAACATGATCATTTGACTTCTGGATCACTACAAATTTAATGAGAATTTGAGAAACTTGAACTGATAGTAAAAAAAAATGTTTTTCAAAAATGTTTATAGACTTGAATCTAGCTTAATAAATATATACTTCCTGTTAGTAATGGTTACAAAGCTTTTCCCTATACAAGATAAAATACACTAATTCTATTTTTGATCTTCGAGAAGCAGGAAGGAAGAGAAAAAAAATGCTTTTAAAAAAGATTATCTGAAGGTGTCAGGTTGTTATTCTCAAAAAAATGTTGCCTTTGATAGAATGATATTCTTACCTCTTTCTTTCCCTTTGTCCTCTAGTTTGTAACAAAATAAAATCTTATGAGGAAAAAACAAGTTCTAACTACCGGTATTTCAAAAATATATATGGAAGATTAATACAAGTATAAATAGCACAAATAAACTATATGGGATATATTATACTATATATGCATAATTAAAATTATTTTGTTATAAGATATGGCTTAACTTAAATATGCAAAATATAAATGGTTCTAAAAGTCTTTTGATAAGATCTGAGAGAGAGAAAAATATGTAGTGCTATAATGTATGTAGTGACAATTGTCTGCTATTTCAGGTGTTTGTTTTTCTTTGTCAGAATTCTATTCTGGGTACTTGTGGAATTACATTTCTATATCAATATTTGGAATATTGCTTTATTACTTTAATGTGCTAGATAACAGCAGGGTACCTTTATACAGAAACTGAGATATATGCCTTAGGCATATATCAACTAAATAATATATATCAAATTCAGATCATTGCATTAGTTATTTATTAAATCACACAAAGGAAAGTGATGAAGTATCTGTTACATGTGTTCAAATTGAACTTTTTAGAATACCTGAAAAAACATGTAATTTAAAATTAAACTTATTGTCTGAAGTTTGTTTGTTTCTTTGGGCTTCAAATAAGGAGAGAAAAATGTTTTATTTAATAAGTATTTCTGAACAATATATGTTCTGAAGAGTTCACCCAGGGTAAAAACAAGCCAGATACATGCCACATTATCAATGTTAATATCTTTAAGACTGCAGCTGTCTTCTAAGAAATATTGATGCCATGGTTAAAACTTCTCATATCTTCAGTGTGTAATGTGAGTTTGCCCTTTGAACAAAATGATATGTTACTTGTCAGTTCTGTTAATGTCAAAGGGCTGGAGCAAAGCTGTAACTTTTTTTAGCCAATCTTAAAATTCTGTTTTAAAACTGAGTATTTGCAATGCCTTAAGTACGATACCAGCCATTTTATCCTGTAATAACTATTTTGCATATTTATCTCTGGGTTTATTCTTTTAAGAATTTTGAAAGCAACGCATGAAATGTGAATTTTCAAAGCAACGTGGTGAAATAGTGAACTTTTCTCCCCAGGACTTACGAAACCTTAAGTTGATTTTTAGTTGCTAAACTAAATGTACTTCCGCAATATAGATAAAAGGCTGTGGTCTTACTTGAGGATTTAGGTAGAGTTTTAGAATTTTGTTTTTACAATTTATTCAATTACAAGTTGGAACTAACTGAAATTTATCTTAGATAAACTGCAAATTATGTCTATAAAAATGTTATACCCTGTGTGCTGCTGAGGAGTGATGACAATGAAAGGCCGAATTGCAGTGCCTCTTAACAGTTTACTCTCGAGGCATGATGACAAAGTTCCCGAAGCGACCTTTTTATCTGACCTTAGCAGCACCATAAAAAAGACAAAACAGTCTATGTGCTCTGCAGCTAGTCTTTTTCTAAATGATTACAAAGTAAACAGCTGTTGCATTTAGCTGCAAGATAAACCATGCGGCCTTGTACTTGATGCTCCCCCTGCCCAGAATAAAGATATTTCAATAGCATCACTGTTAATAATTGGACCAATACTACAATTCAAATTAATCTTTTTATCTATATTGTTAAATGTTTTTGTCAATCTACAATTTAGAATAAACTCTCTAGGAGCAGATTCTGGTATTTGCAAATTCCTTGGGGAATTTGCTATATTTATCATTAGGCCATTTTAAAGATTCTATTGACTCATAGGTTCTGTAGAGGATTAGAAATCAAGTGTTTAAGGTTTTTTGCAAGAAATTTATTTCTTTAACTACTTTATGATTTTGCAGGGTATTAGCCATCCCTTGTTTTCCAGCCTTAGTTTTTCAGGGATCTAGAGAGAATATTGGTGAAATATGCCATTTCTGCCTTTCTATAAAAACATAATTTTTCAAAGCTTAAGTTGACTGATCCTGACTTTTAAGCTATTGTTTGTGTAAGTATACCTGAGAATAAATATTTCTGCTACATTTTTATATTACATGAAGGGGATGGGATTCTCATTAATATATTCCTTAATCTGTTCTAGAACACTATATTGTAAGTATATCACCAATTTAGGCACCATTAGCATTGATCAATAAGACAGTCCTCATGAACTAATCAAGTCAAAATTATTGTCATTGGATGACACTTTGAAAGTATCTTCTGGAAATAGAATTGAATGTGTTTTTGAACATCCATTTTTAGAAGACAATTGGCTACAAAAATACCTGGGAGATGAAACAGAAGTGTCCTAAATTATATTAGTTTTTTTCTGACAGGATTTGAAATGTCAAAATATTTTAAACTTAATGTTTATTAGATATCAAAACATCTATTTTTGTTGTACAAAACTGATTGAATCTTTATACCTGTGTTCCCCTGAAAATAAGACTGGGTCTTATTTTCTTTTGGGCCCCAAATAAGCACTAGGGCTTATTTTCAGAGTCTTATTTTCTCTCCCCGGCAAATGTACAGGAGGCCTACTTCTGCTTGCTCACGGTGGGGCAAGAGATCATGTGAGGTGCCAGTGCTACCACCAAGAGGCAGGGCAGGTAAAGCTGTCCCACATGGGCTTTCCTCAGGGCTCCCACAGCCAGGCCACCCATGCCCCAACACCTGCCTCACCTTGCAGCCACAGCACTTAACATACTGCTCCGCTTCATGTTCCTTTGCAGCCACAAGCAAGTAGAACTGGGCCAACAGCCATGTGGGCTCCTGCTGCACATGGCTGCTGGTGCTCTTGCCGTGGATGGCCTGGCTTTAGGGGCCCTGAGGTAAGCCAGTGCAGGGCGCATGGGGCAGCTCCACCACTTGCATTGTAGCAGACTGTGCAGGCTCTTAAGTAGGACTTGCTTTGAGTAGGGCTTATGCATGTGCAAACACATGCTAGGTCTTATTTTCAGGATAGATCTGATTTTCGGGAAAATATGTAAGGCTTAGTTTGATGTTTATATCATTAGAATGTATTACTGCTTTTATATCTTTAAACGAATCTTTTATTCTAAGTTATTGAAGAAGTGCCCTAAAAATAAATGTTTTTGTCCCAAAATAGCATGAATATATCCAGTTACGTTTACAGATATTCTTATTTTTTATTATGGATTATAGTAATCCAGGAGAAAACTATAAAAGGTTTAACTAACCATTTTGCACTGTGAAATGATAAGACTTAAGAAATTACTTTCAAAATGCCACTTCTCAATTATCAGAAGCAAACACAGTATTTCACATTAGCAAGATCACTGCCATGACACCCACTATTCCTGATGCATAAAGTTAAATTTCCAGCAATTTCATATTGACTGGGAATTCCTGGGAGTTTAATGCCATTGATCTTAAACTTGCTTAAACAAATTCTAGATTAAGCACTTGATTAAATCAAACATATACCTCTACAAAACTTAGTTAAAAATGGTCTACTCATAGTATTTAGTAGCATTTTGAAAAGCATCTTTTAAAGGGATATGTTGGCATGTTCTAAAGCTCAATAGCAGCCTGTTCCCTTTGCAAGAATGATTTTTGGGTCCAGTTTATCATTTTTAGTGGGTGATATGTAAGCTCCCAAGTTTTTCTATTTTTTTTAAACTATTGATTAAAAATTATCTGGGACACATGAGAATAACAATATTTTGCTAGGTAGGTTGGCACCCATTTAGAGTTTCAGGTTTAACATCAGGTTAATTTGCTTAAAGTTTAAATTAGTTCAAGTCGTCAACAAAAGCTTCAACAGAAAGGCATTATTTAATAAAGCACAAACATTTTAATTGCAAGCAACAAAAAACTATACAGAAATTTTCCACACTAATCAAGTAAAAAAAAAGTTCCAAATCAGTCTTATTTGGACGTCTTTGTTTCTGAAGGATTTTCACCAGTGTCGAGTGTCTTCAGCAATCGAAAAAGTCCAGCTGCTTCTCTTATCCGGCTGAATTCAATACAAAAGGCTTGCACCTCTATAAATAAGTCCTGTACATTAATTATTTTGTTTCGAATCAAGGATTGTAGGAATACACAAACAAGACGTACCAGCCGATTCTAAAGCAAAAAAAAGTTTTTTAAGAAACAAGCTTGAATAATCTTGATACTATGGCAAAACTTTAAAACAAAGTTATCTTGTAATTTATCCAAATTTGCAAGATTTCAAATTCTGCAATTAACTGATATTCCTAATATTTACTGAATATTTACTAATATTTACTGAAATGTTGCCATTATTTTAAATTAATTCCCAATTACAAATAGTCTCAAGTTACAACCCTTCGTTTAGTGATCTTCAAAGTTGTGTCACTGAAATGTGATAGCCAGTCCTCATATTTACAACCATTGTGGCATTCCCACTGTCATGATTAACATTTAGGCACTTGGTAAACAGCATGTATTTTAGGGCAGCTGCATCTCGGGAGTCATGTGTCACTATTTGCAACCTTCCCAGCTGGCTTCCAATCCAAATCAACCAGGAAAACTAGATTTGCTTAATGATACCATGATTCACTTAAGCATGGCAAAAAAAAAAAATCAGGTGAGGCTCAATCACATTGCTTAACAACAGAATTCTGGTCTCGGTTGTGGCAGTAAATTGGGAACTACCTGTATCAAAGGAACTAAGATAAAGTGAAACAGTTCTTTTGTTCTACTGTTCTGACAAGCCTTTTTTATGTTTCCCTTTTTATGTTCACTACTTACAACCACAAAAGATAATTAAATATATGCAAATGCTACATCTTTATCTTTTTTTTAACTTTTATTTTGACTTGTATGCTGCCCCCTCTCCAAACAGGTGGCTAACAACTAAAAAGCCAACAAATAATTACCTAACTAAATAACATTAAACAATACAAGTCAAATAAAGCTAAAACCCACTGATTAACTAAAAATTTAAACTCTTTCCCCCCCCCAGCACATCCCAGCCTGTTTGAAGAGCCAGGTTTTTAAATCATTGTAAACCTACATTAGTAGGTTTCTCACAATTTAATGGTGGATTGTTTTTTCTACTCAGTGTAATAATACAGGCTATGGTAAACAGGCTTATAAATGTTTTTATAAAAGAAAAGTTGTGTTCCTGCCTAGATTCCAAGAACAAAGCATCACATCTCCCACTTTGTTTCTTCTCTTCCCTCAAAAGTGACAAGAAAAAAACTGATAAGATAGCCATAGCATTTAGATTTATATACCACTTCAAAGTGCTCTAAGTGGTTTACAGAGTCAATAATTTCCCCCATACCTGGGTCATTTACAGAAGGATGGAATGCTGAGTCAACCTTGAGGCACTCGGAATCAAACTACTGGCAGCCAGCAGTCAGCAGAAGTAGCCTACATTACTGCATTCTACCCACTGCACCATCAGGGCATCTCCTACTATAGGATCCAATGATCTCGAAATGTGACTAAAGGCTGCTTCTAATGGCTTTTGCCCAAATTTGCCCTATTTTTTGTAAGAGTTTACTAATCAAAGAAGTCATTCCAGAGTACTTAGACTCATAATTGTATCCCAGTGAAGTCATTTAACAAAATAGATCTGTGCAAGAATACGTGCTGATTGACTTATCTCTGGAGCAGGGAATTAGTATAAAACAGGAATTATCAAAAACAAGTTTCTTCTATGATAAGCAGAGTAGCTAACAGTGAAGTCTCTTAACTGATCTACTAGTTTCTTACGTGAAATTTCAAAAAGCTAATGTACATAGTGACTCTTGTAAGGATGGTGAAAGCAGCAAATGACTCATTTATCATCACAATGATATGCACCAATTGCACCATTATCTGAAATTTTAAGATTGGGAAAAAGCAGGAATAGATTAAGTTGCTTTTTCATCCAATTTCCAATCTAGATTCACCTTGAGAGCACTGTCATTCTAACTGGTTGGTCACCTGATGTCAGCCCACTAGGTAAAAATCAACTCTACAGGTAGGGTACTTTTATTGAGATAGGTTATAATAAAATCTTGCAACAAATTCTGAATTAGAGAGGCATCTGCCTGAGCTGCTTCTGAATGTTATCTCATTGTGGCTTTTAACCAATGCTTCACCCTGTTTTCTGTAGGCAATGGATTTTGTATCATTCCATCAAAGTCATCTTCCTTTTCCCCTAGTTCTGTGTTCATCAGTCAGGAAAATGACATATTAATAAAATCTGACATGTAAGTGGAACATAGGCTCAACATCTCACCCTTTAAAAGGAAAATAATCTGGAGAAATATTTGTTCAAATTGGAAGACATAAATATCAATACAAATATAAATATTTCAAAAGGTTAAAATCCTTCAAATGTGGAACCAACAGTTATGGGCCCTTGAGTTGTTAAAAATATCCAGAAACTACAGGGCTATCCTTCAAGGCAACATTCCCATCCAACCAAAAAGTTCTTTGCAGCAATAATTTTTTGTATTTTATATATTCAATAAACATATTCAAGCATATGAATAAATAGATTTATACAGAAGTACTGAAATACTCCATTGTAGACAAATATTTATAGTGATGAACAGAATTTTGCTATTGTGTTTATATTTTGAAGAAGCTTTGATGACTATTTCTGTGATTTTTGTTTATGCCCTTGGTCTTCTGTGTATGCAACAATACATCATAATATGCTGTATGTGAAATATGCTGAAACAAGGAACTAATTTTTTTTTAGTCAAAAGGGTTTTGCCGTTCTTAAACTCTGCAACCATAGTTTTTGCTTCCCTGAGTTTTTTTACTGCATTTTCAATTATTTTATTCAAAAAGACTAGTTTCTTTTTGGACACTTACCTGCATATACTTATCCTTAATTTGTTCACAAGTAGAAATACAATTGGATATATAAAGATGAATAAATTCTGGAGGAAGATCAACTGCTGTAGTGAGCCTGTTGAATATTTAAAAGTTATTTTCAAATTGGCCATCTTTGCTGATAATCCATCTGTCACTTCAGTTTTATCATAACAGACAGCCAGTTTGCCTAGTGGTTAAGGCATCAGCCAAGAAATCATAAGGCTATGAATTCTACTTCCTCACGAAAGCCAGCTGGGTGAGCTTGGGCCAGTTAGTCTCTCTCAACCTAACACACCTCATAGGGTTGTTGTTATGAGTAAAATAGGAGAAGGAATATTAGAAATGTTCATCATTTTAATTATAAAAATAATAAAGGCATGATACAAAAATATTTTCTAAAAATGCGTTTTTATTAATATATACATTGTATTCTTGTTCTATTCCGTGTTTCTGAACAATCTGTTCTTTTAGGACTTTTGGGGCTGCTTATCTTTGTCCACTAATAAAGAATTCATCTATAACCAATTATCTTGCCCAATTTATATAAAATACATAAAAAGTAGGCCCTAACAAGTAACGAGCTAATCATTCTTCATCATGCTTCATTCAGCTATAGCTAAATTATAAATATTTTCCATTGTATCTGCAATTGTATAGTGTAAGTTTATACTTCAGATAGAATACACTGCTAAAATATCCTGACAGAAGAAACATTTGTCCTAATTTTAAAAAGACGATTGATTAGTATCCTATAGTCCACAAGCTGCTTTTACATTGTTTTTCAACTAGAACAGTAATTCTGAGTGATTGTATATGACTGTTGCCGTATTTCCTTCAAAATACTTGTTATATCTCTTGTATTAAAATACAGCACCTAGCATGACTAGCAATACTATTATTAAATGTAGTAATACATAAAATATTAAAAAGCTAAATGTATTAAAATAACATGCTGTGCTAGAGGACACGGAGTAAATGTAGTATCTATACATCCTCCTTCCTCAGAATACAACTAAATATGGATATATGAATATAGTTCACATCTAAATATTCTATTTAGAATGTTATCGTTCCCTTCATCAGGGGAAAGGAAACTTTGCAGTCTTTAAAAGAATGAACAATTGTTTTCAGTCACACCATAAGATGCCATTATGCACCACTACAGCATGTTTAAGTATTGGCTTTTTATAAACTGAATGTAGTCAAATATTACATATGAATAGCTACTGTGTTAATCATGGTACCAAAGAGTAAATATACCTGAAATGTATCTCAAATTTATCACCAATACAAATTGTCCTGATATTATAAAAATTACACTGAGTTAACTGTCTTTGAGTCCAATTAAATAACTGCAAGTATCTCATTAGGACATCACTTCTAGGCAAGACTCTTATAATTCTCTTTCCCCCAATATTCTCCCTCCCATGCATATAGACAAGTTCTGCTCTACCCTAGTATAGTATCTGAAATTGCAATCAGAACACCAACATAAGCATAATTATAGAGTACCTCCCATAATCATAATTAGCCATTTATACATGAAAACAAGTATTACTAGAGTGGGTAGTAAACTAACCTATAGTTGTCCTAATATCTCAAAAGGTCAAGGGCTTAGTACTTTGGATTATATCCCAAATTGCATCTTACTTTCTACACAACCTGTGAAAATCAAATTACAGGTAGTCCTCGACTTACAGTCATTCATTTAGTGACCGTTTGAAGTTACAATGGCACTAAAAAAATGACATGACTGGTCCTCATGCTTATGCAGCATCCCCATGGTCATGTGATCAAAATTCAAATGCTTAGCAGCCAGCATATTTTATGATGGTTGCAGAATCTCAGGTCATTTGCTACTTTCCTAGCAAGCTTCCAATAAGCAACAAATTCGCTTAACAACCATGTGATTCACTTAACAACTGGATTTTAAAAAGTCAAAATGGGGTGAAATTCATTTAACAGCCAACTTACTTAGCAACTGAAATTCTGGTTCCAGTGGTAAGTGGAGGACTACCTGTACTCCACTAATACAATAATTCAAAGTATAATTTATTAATGGGAAAAAACTGTGATGGAATTTTGTAAATGTTCATGTAGATGTTGAAAAACCAAGCTTGTTTAACTAAATATATACAATTAAAAAAGTGTTTTACTTACCGATTTACAACTTCCATTGAATGTAGAGACATGTCCATGTTGACTAATACTGAAAAGTACTCAGTTATCTGACTTGATTGCATTAATTTAAGCAGCATTTCTATAGCTACTAAAGGATTGTTTTCTACCAGATCAGGCAATTTGGCAGGAGTGAGGCCAATATGGTAAACAAGCTTAGGATCTTTCTCCAATTCTCCAAGAAGCTGCATTTTAAAAATGTAAAACTATTAACAATTAAATTATTACCTTTCAATTTATTTTATTTATTTAAATTTCTAGTTAAAATAAAGTTATAGAAAAATCACAGTAAGTATTGATGGCCAATATGGCATAATGTGCAAAAATGAGGGAGATTGCCAGTAAAGGTTTTAAATTCTATTGCTAGTAAGTGATTTCTCTTGAGCTAATAGTTTAAGCATTCATGTTCTATTTGATAAAATTAACACAAGGTCCAAACATTAAACAAGTAAAAAATCTACAAGTTAGCAATTTAAATAGAGTTCCTTAGGACTCTATTATGTCTCCCATCTGAAGCCAATAAAAATCATATGAAGCTTTAGAGACATGTGCCATATATACAATGAATTTAAACTCAGACAATATAAAATTAAATAAAAAATACAATTTTAATTTCAATAAATAAAACATTTCAATTTATTAATTGGATTTTAGTCTTATCTGGATGATTGTGCTCACCATAGCTAGGGTATACTCCTAGATTTGCAGATTGTAGCTATGGCAAGAAGCACTCTGAAAAGTTTAGGAAATTGCAATTGCTTCACAAAGTGGCTGCTGGACTAGAAATTAGTTTAAGATAGTGCTGCTCTGGAATCATGATCTCAACTACTGCTTTCTTTTTTGGCACATTTAATGTTGACATTAAGCCATAAAACAGTACAGCCTGGTAACCTGAGGTACAACCTCTCACTTATCTGGTTACCTGAGAAACAACCTTTCAATTATAACCTGTCTAGATATTAAGAACTGCAGAAGAAACTGTTCTTGAAGTTGCCCCTATGGTCAGAAACTCTTTACAGGATACAAAGAAAATGGCCTTTTCTGCTATTGTTTATTCATTCATTCATCAAATTTAGCTGCATGTAGATTGCATTACAGTAATCCAGCTAGATCAGGCCTGTCAAACTGGCGGGGGGCCCAGGCCAGATACGGCCCGCATAGACCATACATACCCACCCCAGCTCCGTAAAGGCAAAAAACACCATGATACATCACAATACAGCCCACATGAGAGTGGGTTTGACACCCCTGAACTAGATGGTGACTAGGTTGTCTAAGTGATTGAGTAGAGCCTCTCAAGCTACAAAGTTGGTCCTTCCTAGTCATGAGTACTACCTGTTCTTTGAGCAGAAGTCAGGAGTCTCTGTAATGAAATACATGAATGATCTTATAGAAAGAGAGGATCTGCCCAGGAAACAATAAGCACCATCCTACAGTTGCTTAATAGTCAGAAAAAATTAAGACTGATCCTTATGGATCCAATACTTAAAACTGAAAGCAAAACCTTATGCTTCCAGACTTGCAAGAGTCTGTTAATATAGTCTTACAACCAAGTAGAATTAGTTCATCTTGTCATATTTCCAGGCGGCTTGCCTGGGAGGATGCACAGTCTTGTTTCCTCATATTGTGCGTGGGGTCTGTCTGGGGAGTTCAGCCCATCCAGCAGCCCATCCAAAGATGGTATAGTCCTAGAACCAGCAGGGCTCAAAACCCAAAACAAGGTAACAGGACAGCTATCTGCAGATGTAATAAGGGTAGAAAAGTACTGAAACTTTACCACTCTAACTACTACAAGGTAGACCTTAACAGCAATTCTAACTCATGTCCAATCAAGTTCTCACTCTATAAAGCCAGTGGTGCTCTCTTGCTTCATCTGCCTTAATTCCTCTGTAAACTACAGCTGTTTTCTCATTCAAATTAGCAACCAAGACAAATGGACCATGCAGTAAACTAGCAGGAATAGCCCCCAGCTTTCTCTGACAATCATCAGAGTCCATCAGTAGCCAGAGTGAACTCATCATACTGTTCCCAGATTACAGTACGCAGCTCTTTTGTAATTGGTTGGCTACTTCTTTCTTGTGTCTTTAGGAAGATTCTTTTACCCCAATCTTTAAAACCAATTTTAATTATGTTTTAATGACTTAAAAATTAACAAAAAATTAGTGAACACTAATAAGTGCTTTGAGTTCTCAGTTTCAATGGCAAGGCAGTATATAAGTCAAGTCAATACAATAATCTTAAAGCACCAACACATGGAAAGATTACAGGGGAATGTTTTTACTTTTTGATGTCGTTACTGTATTGTTAATCTTATATCACAATTTTGGGGTTCTAGTAAACTTGAGCTAGCTTTAATTTAGTTAAAATTAGGGTATTATTTTAATAATAAAATTAAACAAGTTAGCAATTGATTTCATACCTGTGTTTGTTGCTGTGATGACAAAGGACTTTTGAATGCTTTGGCCATAATTCGTTTGATTTCCACTCCAGCGCTATTTTTAATACACATTGACTTATCCCACTGAATTGTATGATCTGGCTCTATTGGATTTAACCAAGCTAACTCATCTTCACAAATATGGAGTGGAGGTGGTGGGCGGATGAATTCTGGTCGAAAATGACCTGGAAAAATATATTACAT
Source organism: Naja naja (assembly GCA_009733165.1). NCBI lineage: Eukaryota > Metazoa > Chordata > Lepidosauria > Squamata > Elapidae > Naja > Naja naja. The sequence continues at coordinate 18,239,664 of CM019153.1, read as the reverse complement.
TCTTTTTTTAAAAAATCTTAAAAGTCAAAATATTTATCCAACAATCAAAATGTTCCCAAGTATATTATCTGTTTTTATACATTATATTATTCTTTGCAGTTTATGTCACAATATATAATATAGTGTATTATCTATTCTATAAACTGACAAACTCAAGCCTCTTAGACCAGCATATTTCTATACTCATCTTTCTTAGCATCTATTGACCCTAATTTTATATAAAGCGGCATATTTTTTTGCAGTGATATGCTTTACAGAACTCTCCAATGCCAATTGGGATAGTAATAAAATAGTAATATGTCACGAAGCCATACTGTCCAACAAAACTATACTCTGGAAAAGCAAAGCATAAGGAAGAGAATTTAGGGCCATTAAAAAAAACAAGTGTATGATTCTAAACAAAATATAATACAATATAAAATATCAATCTGAACGGTAGAATATAGTGCATGTTCATGCAAAGTCAATGTAGTAGCTAAGACAGTGTTCCATATTCAACCTTGAAAGCCATAATGGAAAACATGCAACCATCTTTTCCTTATACCCTGCATTTCAAATTGAAGGACTACATTCATGTGAACAACACTAACTATAAACACCAATTTGAGATATAAACATGAACAGAAACAAGGAATGGAAAATAATATCATTATTTAATTATGTTGTGACATAAGAAAAGGTATCCCAAAATGATGCATACTTTCAATAGGTGGTTTTGGTCCACTCACTAAGGCTTCAGTAATCTGGGATGCAACAGAGCTGTCAAAACCAGAATTTGAAGAATCTGGATCAGGATCACTGAGAATGCTAGGAAAGCTAGCTTTACTTTGTGTTGGCAGCTCAGACTGACGCTCTGAAAGAAAAATTAAGATTATTCAATTTCAGCATCCAAAATCTTGAATCACAAGAACAAGAATAAACTTGTTGACAAATCTACACTATTTCTGCTGATGAAAAATTGAGATTATCTCTAAATTTAGGCACCAGGACAGAAAGCAGGAGACCGTAAATTCTAGTCCCGCTTTGCTATGAAAGCCAGCTGGGGGACCTTATGCCAGTCACTCTCTCTCTCTCAGTCCACATCACCTCACAGGATTGTTGTGGGGAGATTAGGAGGAGGCAGGTCTGTTCACCGCCTTGAGATATTTATAAAATAACTACAAATATAAATAAACATTCCTTCTTTTAATATTAGTATTGTGAGTTCCATAACACCTCCTTCATGTCTGCAAAATTCTATAGTTTTCTTGTTTACACCTCTTAAGACCTGAAAACCCTGTGGTTCCTATTAAGCAACAGTATTATTCTAAGGCTTCATACAGCATTCTCTATACCTGAAAATGAAACATTTAGTCTGTACACATCACATTTATAAAACGTCAAATCATTCCACTATACTTTTTAAACTGTAAACTTGGCACCTGAGCATCAGTCAGTCCCAGAGCCAAAGTTTCTGAATATAGTGGTACCTTCGTAACCAACTGCTTTGAAACTCATTATTTTGTTACTCAAGACATTTTGATGCAAAAAATTTATCCCGGTACTCATTGTTTGTTTGGTACTCAATGCACAAGCTAGAACTTGTTAAAGTCAGTTGTCTTGTGACTCACTACATTATTCCTTATAGGAAAAATTAGTTTGATAGTCATCGTTTTTAGTAGTCATCCAGCCAGAACCAATTAATAATGAGTACTGAGGTACCATTGTAACAGTTAAATGGTAAGCAACTTGCTGACAGCTAGATATAGAAAAAAATCTAATTTTTATTCTCTGGAGACAGACTTATATACCACTACTGTTTATAACAAAATTTACTTTTAAAAGGATAGACTTAAATATAAAATAAAAGGCAAGCATGTAATTTCTGTAGTGTCCATGTTCAGGGTTAATTTTTAGGAAGGATTTTGATTGTGTCAGTTTCATTCTAACATTCAATATATTATTTTGAAATGTGTTGCAATAATCCTATGGAATTAACTTCTAAATATTAAGCTTGGATCACTCATCCTGAAGATACAGTGACCATAGTTACTTTTTTAAACCTCAAAACAAAATGAATTTAACCATCATCCTATAATATATATTGCAAATAATTGCTTATAGAATGGTCCATCAAAACTAATTTACTATTATAATGTGTGAGCTATGCTTACTGATATAAATGGCATGAAGCTACTATCCATGCCTTTCTCACACTTCTGATAAAGATTAGAAAAAATAAGCCCGTGTTACTCACACTATATTTTCTTTAGGTGAAAAGCAAAGGTAGCCATGTTAGCCTTCAGAAAAAAAAACATCATCAGAGCAATTTCTTTATTAGGTCCTTAAATACCACAAAACAGAATGCAAATTTTCAAGTTCTCTAGAGCTCTGAGAGCAAGAAGGTAAATAGAACAAATACAGGGGAAAGAGACTGATTTTCAAATGACCAGGTCCACTAAAATATCTAATTAATAATCTAAGAATCCACTTAAAAATTAAAGCTGTTCATAATTTCATTCACCTTTATAAAAATATTATGAGAATAGATTCTAATCTCAGTATGACAATAGTATTGATTGATATGAGTTTCAAGTCAGTTTATTACAAGGAAGTTTGAAAACTTCAAGTTTATATAGCAAGGGTTAAAAGCTATATTGTTTTTAATCTAATGATACAACCTCAGAACCAGCTTAATTATCACTCTCTCTTCTCTAAGCAGAGAAAATGAAGCGAATCTAATGAAGCATTTCCATAGTCAAGAATATTAGCTTAAAATTCCATATATAAAGTGAGTTCTGTGGGAGTGGGACAAGCTTGTAAAGAAAATGAATTTCTGGGAATATATATATATATATATATATATATATATACACACACATACATACATACATATACATATATACATATATATATATATACATACATACATACATACATGTTTTCGTAGATTTTCACGGGTAAAGGTATGTAGGTCTTGGTGTATTCGGTCTTTTTTTTTTTAATTACATTTATTTGCCGCCCTTCTCCGAAGACTCAGGGCGCTTACAATTTTGGAGCACAATCCAATGTGCTCAGCAATAGCCTTCATTCCATTGTATATGCCTGCTTATTACTAAACGGCATTTTTACAAGGTCAGCTAATTGCCCCCAACAATCTTGGGTCCTCAATTTACCTACCCTGAGAGGATGGAAGGCTGAGTCAACCTTGAGCCTGGTGGGATTCGAGCCTACAGTAGTTGTAGACAGCTGGATCTTAAGAGCAGGCATTTACAGCCTGAGCCACCAAAGCTTGTCCAGTGTAAGATTGAGAATACCTTGGCGACGTTTCGACGAGATCCCACTCACCATCTTCAGGCTGGTGTCTTCGGCTTTGTGCTTCTGCCAGCAAAGCGTGACCTGAGCTGCCTTCTCTCTATAAATACTGGAGGGGAGGTGTGGTGTGCTGGCTCTGCTGTAAGCGGGTTGGTTGGCTGTGTTTTTGGCTGTGTTGTCGCTTCTTGATTGGCTGATGGAATTGGTGTTTGCTGATTGGTTGGCTTTTTTGTAAAAGCCTGTGTGGTTGAGGTAGTGGCTGTGTGACCTTCAGCCTTTTGTGTTTTAGCTACCTGGGTAGTGGGCTGTGTGATGACCTTCTGAGTTTTATTGTTGTGACATCCTGGGTCTTGTGCTGTTATCTCCTGGGTCGTTGTCTGTGTTGCAACCTCCTGAGGTTTTGTGTTGTAATCTCCTGAGTTCCATGATGTAGTATCCTGGGTGGAAGGCTGTGATGTGACATTCCTTGGTTTGGCTCCGAGTTTGAGGTCTGGCTATGTGTTTATAGCATGTGTCAAAGAAACAAAACCTACAACCCAGCGACCTACTTGTGAGCTTCGATGTCATATCCCTCTTCACCCAAGTACCTATTAAAGAAGCCTTGACAGCTATCCAAAACAAATACAACCCCCCCTAAGCACATCCTAGATCTGACCAACCATTGCCTTTCCAACACATACTTCATCCACAATGGACAAAGATATAAACAGATAGAAGGAGCACCTATGGGATCACCCCTCTCACCCGTCATCGCTAACCTATACATGGAACATTTTGAAACCAATGCTCTAGACCAGGTGGAACATTTTAAACTGAGTCAGAGAGCCACATGCTATGTGAATAAAATCTCTCCTCAGAGATCCTCCTCAGATAACAAAATCTATACAAAATAATATAATATAATAATAATATAATAATAATAGACACACAATACACTCTAGACAAATCAATACAACCCAAACTCTGGCTTAGATATGTAGACGACACAAATTTGGCCACAAAAGAAAAACTGGACAACTTCCTCACACATCTCAACAGCCTACACCCCAAAATACAATTACCATGGAAACAGAAACCAACAACCAACTTCCGTTCCTGGACGTCCTAATTTACAAAAACCCAATGGCTCCCTAGGACACACCATCTACCAGAAAAAGACACACACTAACCGCTACTTAAATGCACAATCCCATCACCATCCTGCACAGATTAACTCCGTAGCCAAGACCCTCATCTCCAGAACCAAACGCCTAGCTGACAAAGACCACTTGAGAACAGAATTACACACCCTCACTAACGTATTAATGTCCAATGGATTCCAAAGAAGCACAATCACCAACCTAATCCTAACGGAGACTCCCCCCAAAAACCAAGTCACAGAACAGGACAATGGCATCGCCCTCCTCCCTTCTTACATCAAAGGCACCACAGATAAAATCAGCAAAATTCTCCACAAACAAAATATCAGGACAGCCTTTGGCACTGACCAAAAAATAGCCAACATCTTAAGAAACCCCAAAGACAAGATCCAGCTAGAAAACCAAGGAGTTTATAAAATACTGTGCAAAATTTGCCCAGCCACATACATTGGACAAACCAACAGGAGAATAAATGCACGCATCGCAGAACACAAGAACGCAGTCAGAAAAGGAGAAAAAACTTCCTCCCTTTTCCAGCACCTTAAAGCCACAGGACATGAAATTGATTTTGAGGGATCCAAACTTATCTCCAGTTCAGTTATAGCGTGTGTCAAAGAAACAAAACCTACAACCCAGCGACCTACTTGTGAGCTTCGATGTCATATCCCTCTTCACCCAAGTACCTATTAAAGAAGCCTTGACAGCTATCCAAAACAAATACAACCCCCCTAAGCACATCCTAGATCTGACCAACCATTGCCTTTCCAACACATACTTCATCCACAATGAACACTTCAACAAGAGAATAATTGGGGAAGCCATCGAAATAGAGAAACACCCCCATAACATGAATAAACGGGATGATACTTCCCGCCTACCAGACATCTGGAAACTAGCCCTAATCAACAAACGAGCCCCAGCCACGAAAACCAACACCGGACCCAAAATAACACATGATGCCACCACCAATCTCCTTCACCAGACTCAAACCCAAGCCCACGCCACAGATGAAAGGCAACCACCATCCAGAAACCAGACTATGGCTGCAACACCAGCTGCTACACCCCCCTCCGACCCCCAAACTAAGCAAACTGACACACGCTATAAACACATAGCCAGGCCTCAAACTCGGAGCCAAACCAAGGCCCGGAATGTCACATCACAGCCTTCCACCCAGAACACTACATCACAGAACTCAGGAGATTACAACACAAAACATCAGGAGGTTGCAACACAGACAACGACCCAGGAGATTACAGCACCACACCCAGGACGTCACAACAATAGAACTCAGAAGGTCATCACACAGCCCATTACCCAGGTCGTTACAACACAAAAGGCTGAGAGACACACAGCCAGCACCTCAGCCACACAGGGTCTCAGGAAAAGCCATCCAATCTGCATACATCAACTCCATCAACCAATCAAGAAGTAACAACACAGCCAACTCTGGAGTTTAAAAGGGAAAAACAGCCACTATCACACACTTCTCCCAGAAGAACAAAGCTGAAGACACCAGCCTGAAGATGACGGATGAGATTTCGTCGAAACGTTGCCAAGGTATTCTCAATCTTACACGGGACAAGACCCGAATACACCAAGACCTACATATATATATATAAGTGTTGCTTATGCGCTTTGTTGATCTATGAACAAAAACACTCAGTGACACCATAGCAAATTGGAAATCATTGTTTTACCTTCCAATATGTCACAAGTTATTTCTCCAAAACTATACATAATTAACATTGCAGAAATCCATATGATTAACTTCAGGCAAAACTAAAAATGTGCTATGGAGTTATGAGGAAAAAGAAAAATATTCATATGCAAGTTTAAACACATTTTATATTTCATTAAAACAAAGATCTGCAGGAATGGTTTGTTTCTTACCTGCTAATGCTAACTGAAGACCGCTTATATCTACAGATTGGCCCATATTTCCTACATCCATCGATACAATCTGTCTTGGAGTCTTTTTGAAGAGTTCTCTAGGAGGGGCCAACATCAACTGGGAAAGAAAGAATCTTTCTGGTGGAGTAATTGCGGGCAAAAACCTTTAAAAAAAAAGAAGTTATTTTATAGTACCAGCAATTTTCAAAGAAGTTGTAGCATTTCTATTGTTATGAGCTCAATCCAGAAAGGTATGAATTCAGTGAAATTAGTATTCTTGCAGATAAAAGCAGGGGAAGGGGATTCTCACCATGCAACCACCCATTTGATAGTCCAGGCTTCCTAGGCTGTCCAAAATCCATTCAGGAAAATTTGGGAGAGGAGACTCTAGCAGTGCTAAAAGTGAGGTTCTGGACTGAGGGGATTGTGAAAATACATTTTTCCTTCTGTCTTTAAGACTACCAAGCAAGCAGAGTAGAAGTGCCCATTAAGAAAATACTAGGTTAGCTTTTCACAAGTGACATCTCCTTTTTTTGTATGCTAAATCATACAATAAAATGAAATACAAAGCTTTTGTTCAGCTAAGAGAACCAAAACCATAGAGAAGCGATAGAAATAATGGATGACAAAATGTAAATAAGGCAGGAAAAAGTCACCACCATCTTTCCCAATGTGAAGGGAATGCTGCTCACATGACCATAATAATGCATATACCATTGGCTATTTTCATATGCTCCATGTATAAGGGTTCCATGATATCAACAAATACAAAACATACCTTCATGTATTGCCACAATTCACTGATCTTATCCATAGATAAAATCAAATCAAATACTGGCAGTTTGTTATTTATGTAAACAAATCATTAGCAGTTATTAATCATTTCAAGTCAACAATTAAATAGAAAGGAAAGAGGAAACATTACTTCCAGTATCAGACCTAGTTGCATACAAACATAGCTGAAAGCCATGTTTGATAAATATGTATATATATATTGAAGTTGCTGTACAAATACTTGTTAACAAAAAGCATGCTGATAACACAGAATACATGCTGTCTACTTTCATTTTGTGTGGACATTTTTATACCAAAACCTACAGGTTAATAAACTGTGTAATGTATAGATGGTTAAAGTAGAATAGAATAGGAATGTTTTCCAATCTTTTATCAGGTAACATTTAGCATTCAGGTGGGGATCCCAGACTCAAAAACAATCAAAATTTGGGAACTGAGATATCTGAAAAGAATTAATGAAGGATTGTAAGAGGAGCAGTTATTGCAATTAGATTTAAGATGTCACACATCAAAAGGCAATATTGAACCCCTGATAAGAGAGAAATTATTCTTCTCAATCTGGTTGAAGCAACTGAACTAGTTTAAAAGAGGGGATGAAGAAACCCGAAGTTGCTCAGGCATTACAACCCAGCCTTCAAGGTCTTTATAGAGATTCTCAATCATCCAGGTCATGGTTGTCCCAAAAGTGCTTTTTCACGAGGCAACTGGACTTTTTTTGTTTGAAGACGTTTCGCTTCTCATCCAAGAAGCTTCTTCAGCTCAGAGCTTCTTCTTGGATGAGAAGCGAAACGTCTTCAAAGAAAAGAACAAGAAAGTCCAGCTGCCTCCTGAAAAAGTACCTTTCCTCCCTCAATTTCAAAACAAGTTTCATCTTTTTAAGTACCCTGGGAGGTCCAGGCTTTTACCGAAATGAATGGCAAAAGGGCGCCGACCCCAATGGTTATTCGCCCAGGCCCAACCGGAGGCCACGCGAGGGAGCTACCTGAGAGCGGCGGCCTTTCGTTGTCGTCCCCGCCGCCGCTCCCTGCCGCTCCGGGCCCCGAGCCGGCGAGGGCGCGCTCGGGGGGCGCCGGATTCAAGAGGTGGGCGAAGATGGCGGCGAAAGGGTTGGCAGCCAGCGGCTCCGTACGGTACATCTCCCAGAGTAGGTAGAGGGCAGTCAGGCGCTGCGGCGGCGTGGGCAGCAGATCCGGCTGCTGCAGCAGCAACACCAGGACGGAGCCTACGCGGAAATGCTCCGCCTTTCCGAAGTAGTGGTGGAAGGCGGTGGAGAGGCCCTCGAAAGTGCTGGCTCCGGCCTCTTCAGACACGATGCTCAGCAGGCTCGTCAGCTCCTTCGGAGAAAGGCTCATTTTTCCCGGCAGCGACGCGACGGTCTCACTGTTGCTGCTGCTGCTGCTGTCGCTGCTACTATAACCGGCAACGGAAGCAGCGCCGGCCCCACCACCGGGAATCGAACCTGCCGCCGCTTCCACAGCACGGCCAGGCTCGGGACTAAGGCGGACCCCGCTCGCTAGCATCCAGCTCCACCCTTCCCGCTCTAGGCGGCCGTCTGCGCGCGCCCGTGCACTCGACCTACCTAGCGGCTCCTCCCCTCATTATTTTGTTTTCCCTTCCCCGCGCGCGTGCCTCAACAAGCCGCTACTCTCCCCCACCCCTCCGATTCTTTCCCCGCCCGCGTCCCCCGGGTTTTTTTCCGCCGCCGCTACCGTAAAGCGATTTGTAGAATTTGAAATGGTTACTCTTTTTCAGTACTGTCGTAAAGCCAGGAAAACAGGAGGAGGAGGATATCGATAGCGCGGTGTTTCTCCTCCTTGGCAAATTTAAGATGTATGAACTTCAACTCCCAGAAATCCCTAGCCAGCCATGTCCGGGATTTGAAATCCACACATGTTCTATTTGCCAAGGTTAAGAAACACCGCCATATAAGAAAGAATGGAAACTAGGAGCTATTTCATTAGCCATTTAAAGACGTTATCACAGGAAAACCAAAAGGAAGAAATTGTTTTCCTTGCGTGTCGATTTTTGAATCTGGAACGAATATGTTGCTTTGTTAATAGATTGTTAGTTTAAGTTCCAAATGGAACTTTAAATAAAAAATAGGCAACTCGGTCAATCTCATCTTAATATTTAGAGGTAAGAATGAAGAACATTTTTATACCTTACAATGTAAAATTTTACATTGGGTAAAATGTACCTCCCCTATTTGACATCTTTCTTGATCTTGAAAAGCTAAGCTGGGTCAGACCTGGTTAATACTTTTTGGGATAGCTATCAAGAAATAGACCGTAAACTATATCAGAATATGGGGGGCGGGGACATCCTAAGAATATAATGACAACACTACCGTACTTCAGAACTGTTACCAGGATATCTACATAGATGTATCTATAAAGTCACCAGAAGACAAACTCAGTTCAAGGAAACTTTTCCCTTCATGTTATCAGGTACATTCTGTGAGGTTTAACAGAGTTTATTTCTCGGATTTCATCCTGAGTTTTTATCTTATTTTATCCATTTAATTTTAAGCAAATCTGATGTATAGTTAAGCTGAGACAATTATTTCCATGGCTATCTGTTCTGAACATGTTATCTGCACATTTGATTTAAACTAGTTCTGTGCTCTTGGTGCAAAATTCATTCAAATTCCATAAGCATGAAATCTGAAATTAAACAAAATTAATACTTTGAATGCCTTAAAAATACATCATCTTTCTACTTTTGGGGCTGGGTGAAATATGTATCCCTTCATATCCTCAGGATTTTTTCGCATAATATTCAGCTGAAATTATTAAAATACAAATCACATTTGTCTGTTTAGAATGAAATCATTACTATCTTACCTAATAATCATTGTCACTACTATGATACAGAAGTGTGGATTTGATGGTTTTATATTGGATCCACCTGACAATCAAAATGCAAATCACATCTGCCAAGTTTAATTCTTAATTCTTTTCAAAGACAATGTAACTTGTTTTACACTGTTAGGAAGAAATGAAGCAGAGAAAATCAAACTATAAAATTGCTAATACGTGAAAGTGAACATGAAAATAAACAGGGAAAATCAAAGTAAGAAATTAAAAGACATTGTGAAACTAAATATAAAAATAAAGAGGGGAAATCAAAGTAGGGAAATTTTAAAAGACATTGTGAAACTGAATATAAATTCACTGGAATGGATTATCTGGTAAATTTACTAGGTATGGGTTTTTGATAGGGAAATTAACAATAGTGTGCTGCCCAGTTGATTTAACTGCAATGCCTATTGTAGTGATACTGTAAATTGGGAAGATTAAATATTATATTTTTTACTTTTTTATTTACTACTACTCACTATTTGCACTATACTGTTTAATCCCAAAGGGCATAGTATGATATGGATTCATAAATTCTGGGAGATATAAAAGTTATAATAAATAGTTACTAAATACTATATCCATTTTAAATTATTTTTCAATATTTGTACTGGGATCATACTGTGTAGCTGAAGAAATTAAAATTGTCTCCCATGAGTTTGATCATGATGGAAGACTATAATCTCATACAAGATAATTGTATTGATTACCAGGACCCTGAGCTATAAAACATCTAATCTACATGAGATTTCAGTTCATTTCTTATTCTCTTCAGAGTTGTCACCAGAAAATCTCCAGTATATTTCCTGAAATTCATTTTATGACTGAAGCATGGCAGTGACAAAATTGATTTCAAACAGAATGTCTGTCCAAGAAAAATAGTGCAATATCTACTACACTGTTTAAAATGTGAATAAAGAACACATATCAATTCATAGTGTTGTAATAAAGAAGTAGATGGATATAAACCTTAATTTTTGTTTCTAAAATAGCATACCGTAATACCACGAGAGGTCTCTGTTTTGAAGACCCTTCATTTTATGCAATTATGCAAATATACATAGTCACATTTAAAAAATTAACCATAGTTTATACCTATGTATATTTCTCTGTCCTAATCCCATATGGAGACTGCCTTCTTCCTTTATCAGCATCTAAATGTAAATATTTGTATAAATACTGTACATTGCCATTTGCTAATTGATCTCAGGTTTAGATCTTACTAACCAGCTAGAGCTTCATAATTTTCATCAACTTTACGAACAGGATAAAATGTTATTCCTTTTATTTATTTCTCTTTATATATTAAATTTATATGCCATCTTGCCAAGAGGCAACTCTAGCTTGCTTACAAAACTTTTAAATACATACAATATAGTGTGTTCCTCACTTTAGCAGCATCCCACAATTTAAACCCATAATGCTACTCAGCAATATACAGAAATTCTAACTGGATGCAAAATGTTTCATAAAAGGAGTTACATAAAAACAGTTTTACAGAGAAAGTTTTATGAATGGTATCAAAACAATGGATAAGAGGATTATGTTTCATGTATTTGACCATAACATGATAGGGCAAAATCCCTATGTAATCAGTTATTGGGGGGAATGGGTTATTGGACCTATTTAAGCAGAAGGAGAGCTGGGTGTCTTCTATAAACACACTGAAAATGTATTTTATATTGCAAGGAAGAAAAAACATGAAAAGCCAAAGATCAGCATTAGTTGAGAGAAGGAGCAGTGAAGAGAGAGAGAAGAAGAAAAAGGAACACACTGGGAAGATGGGGAAATCAGTGGACAGATCTGTGGGGTATACAGCTGAGACCACTGCAGTAAGGAACAAGTTCATATGCCAATGGATACATCCCTCAAAATCATTCTGGGATCTTCCCAGGTTTTGTTTCATCTGAATCCCAGAACCAAGCTCTTCTAGGTTTTATTTTTTGTCAAACTGCAATCCAAAACACTTTAGAAGAACTTTCCAGAATGCAATACTTTGTTCCTGGTTCAAAAAGTCTTTGCATTCAAACACCCCAAAGACATAATTTGATTTGGGCATAAGCTATCAGATAATAGCTGTTCGGTGCACAAAATGGTTCATACAGAAAAATCCTTTTGTATATTCCTAATATTGTACATGAATTGGTAATTCAATTTTACATACAGTGTAAAATTGCCCTGCAGAGTTTCTCTCCCTCCCTCCCTTCATTTCTCTCTCTCTTCCCTCCTCACTCTCCCCTCCTTCCCTCCCTCTTTCTCTCATGGTTCAGAGGACTGATAAAGCATTAATCATTAGCAATACTTCCTTCCAGATTCCAGTGTCCAAATTAACACTCTGTCCTATGTTCAAAGGTAGAGAAATGGTATAGAAGAATATGATGGTTGAAGATGCAGCATGCACTTAAAATATATTTAAAAAACCAGAAGATCACATTCTTCTTATCCATTATGCAGCCTTGTGCTAATGATAAAGCCAATTGTGTACATGATTTTGAGATTCAAGTGGATTTGACATAAATATCATGAAGATACAAGGCTCAGATCCAAATTTTTGCAACTTGGCAATACCCAAATCAGTTGGATTCCAAGTTTTAATTGTTATTTATATTTATTAAACGTATATGCTGTCCAACTCACTATCCAAAGTTTATCTGAAAAAATTACTTATTTTAACAATTCATATGGTGGCCCATTTGTAACTATAGACAAGAAATTAGCAGCAAAAACAACAAAACCACATAATTAAGTAAAAATAAATATCAACCACAAGCACCTATACTCAAACAATTATGTACATACAGATGTAATCTTGTGTTTTGAGCATCACTTCAGGAGATAATAAATACAATTAGCAAGCAGACATAATTTTACATAATTCAGAGCCCAAGTTTATCATGGCTAAATTAAAATAGAAAAAGTTCTGGTTGCTGCCCTCCATCTGAGATTCAAGGTTTTGGTAACAACTTACAACGCTCTGTATGGCTTGGGTCCGGGGTACTTGCAAGAACATCTCCTTCCGCTGACAAACACCAATCGCCCTGTGCACTCCCACAGACAGGGCCTCCTGGGGATACCGTCAGCTAAGCAGTGTAGGCTGGCGGCCCCTAGGGGTAGGGCCTTCTCTGTGGGGGCACCCACCCTCTGGAACCAACTACCCCTTGAGTTGCACTTGACCCCGATCTCCGCTCCTTCTGCCGCGACCTCAAAACATGGCTATTTTTGCAATCCGGCCTGGACTGACAGGGGATTGGGGGTTTTAATTTTTTTTAATTACATTTATATGCTGCCCTTTTCCGAAGACTCAGGGTGGCTTACAATTTTTTGGGGATACAACCCAGTGTGCTCAGCAATAGCCTTCATTCCACTGTATATGCCTGCTTATTACTAAGCGGCATTTTTACAAAGTCAGCTAATTGCCCCCAACAATCTTGTGTCCTCAATTTACCTACCCCGAGAGGATGGAAGGCTGAGTCAACCTTGAGCCTGGTGGGATTCGAGCCTACAGTAATTGTAGGCAGCTGGAACTTAAGTGCAGGCATTTAACAGCCTGATTGTTTATTTGGCATAATTTAATATCTTTTTAATTTCTTTTAACTTTTGTACTTTCTCTCTTTTATGTACGCCGTCCTGAGTCCTTCAGGAGAGAGGGCGGCTTATAAGTCCAAATAAAACAAAACAAAACAAAACAAACTATCATTCACATCTTCTATAACCTACAACTGATAGCAACAAAATAAAGAAGTACTTTAAAGGAAAGATGAATGCCAGTTGATTTTAGCAGCCAAATCTCATAATTCTATTTATTTTGGAGATGGGCTCTACTTCCTCTGATATTTAGCCATCACAGTTAGAGTGCCATATCCCATAAGCAACATAAGAAAGTCACTTGTATAAGCTACATGCTCAGCAAAAAAAACTCTTGCCCGCTGATAGAGGCAGAATCAAGACTAGCCAGCTAAAACCTGCCAAGGTGCCCAAAATAGACTCTGTCCCTCCTGAGTTGATTAAAAGCAATCCTAAATGGTCAATTACTGTCCAGACTGCTTTTTATGTATATTGATAGCACTGCTGGAATTCCAAAAGATCAGTCCTAGTATGCCTATTTATAGAAGTGTAACAGGCTACTGATTATCATCCATTCAGTCTATTCAGCAGAATCTATGCCAGACAGCTGTAGTGGAAGTTGCCAAACAGGTTGAACTCAAAAATTGCCCTAACAGGCAGACAAGCAAGCTTTAGACATCAGTTGATTACTGGCACTATCTAATATTTAAATCATCTGGAAGAAAAATATACACAAAAGTTGGTGTCTGCTTTACATGTAGCTTTTGTCAATTTTAAGCAAGCTTTAAGCCACATTCACAAATGCAAACTTTCACTGGAATTTCATCTATATAAAACCATACTTGATGATGATCATGATAATATGTCATCTATATTAAATACTGATACTGTATAATAATTCTTTCTCCATCATCAATAGGGCTATAGAGAATAGTGTGGATGTTTTTTTACTGTAAAAACAATAGATGGATATACATTTTGATAAAAGAAAAATGATGATTTTTCTTTAAGACAGGTGGGGAACTATCACCCTTTTACGACCTGTGAATTTCAACTCCCAGAATTCTCCCAGTTCTCGTGCCTAAAGCGCATACAATTTATGCTACTTAAATCCTAAACCATACAGTTGAAATAAGATAAATGGATAGAAATATGTTTCCTAATTAAAAGTACAAGAAAAAAGCTGAATGGCACCCATGATTTACTATTATGTAAATTTGTAAAGAGGAGGAAGGAGTCAACTGTCTTGCTGTATCATATTGGAATAACTTCAGTTTACAGCTCAGTATCACCTCACCCATTTGTAAGTAGTAGACTATAGTTGAGGTAGCAGGTTGTATGACAAAAGGCGAAACCATAATGTGGTTTGCTTGGTTTTGACTTAGCACATGTGCCAACACCAACCAACTGCAGTTCATTCATAAAAGTCATAAAATTATAAATTCATAATCTTGAAATTTTCAGAATATTTCTTGACTTCTGATTCTTTTACAGTTGATTGGTTCCATAAGCAGAAGCTATTCACCACTTCAATATCTTCATTGTTAGTTCCAAGGCTAACTGTCACACTAAAAGATCATCAGCAAAGTCTAATTAATATTATTTGGTTATTGATTACATTGTGACCAAGTACTGTTTGCTGTTACTGCTACATCCTTCTTGATTATGTAAACAAAGTTATTCCTCCTTCTCTTCTTCCTCCTCTTTCTTGGGTGAGATTGACAGACACAACTGCAATTCCAGGCCACTTGAATTCACTGATGTCTAAAAGGTCAACATGTAGTCTATTCATTTCATACTTCAAAGTGTTGAGCTTTCCTGCATTCGTGGTTCTTACATTCTGTGTTGTCATTCTAATTCTATCTCTGGAGCTTTGGACTTCTTTCCTGCTTGGCAACTTTAGCACTAAACATTCCAAGGTTTTAATCTTGCCACGTCATAAATACCTTTAGCACTTTAAAAGAGTCTCAGCTCTTCCTCAATAGCACATTGAGTCTATCTTATCCAAGGTGCCGATTATACAAAACTACATTATCAGTCAATTTTATCTTATCTGTCTATGGGGTTTTCCTGGTAAAATACAGCAATGGTTAATATTATCTTTTCCGAGGCTGTATGAAATGAGGCCTTTACAGTTGCCATTAAAGTAATCATCTGCCTTCAACATTTTCACACACACACATACACACAGAGTGTATATGTATGTATGTATATACTGTACATATATGTGTATACATATAAATATTTCTTTTGAGAGCAGGCATCAGAATTTCATTTTAATAAGTACCATTGTGTATACAGAAAAGTGACAACAATGTTTATGTTATCTTATCTCATCTTAATCTGGGCAACTGGGATGTCATTCATGCTTTGTGTGAGCCTGTAATCTTAGCCTATAGTACTGCCTGCATTCTTCACTCATCCATCCAAGAAACACTATTACCTAACACAGTATGATGAGGGAGCATAGCAGCCTTTTGGGGAGACACACATACATGCTTTAATTCTAAAAGAGGCAGAACATGAACCATATGTTTCTTTGAAATGGGTACAAAGATGGATGTAATACTGCCCGACAAACTATTGAAATGGCATCATTTTCCTCTGGCTGTCCCTCTCTGTCTCAAAGATGTCAGTTGCTAGAGGATGCTCTGAGACATATATATCATGAGTAGGGCATGTAAAAATTTTCAGTTTCCAAACATTAGGGGTGCTCAAAAGTTGCGACATCCCTTGGGGATTGTAAATATGTTTTGGTTACTTTAATATAATTTAGATGTGCTTGGAAAGTAACTACATAAGTATAACTGTTTAACATTTTGTTTGTTTCATTTGAATATTGTAGTGTGCATGTTTTCAATATCACTGAGTATTGTAGGGCCTTTAGTTTTAGTATACAGGTCAGCTTACAGCCACAAGTGAGCCCAACATTTCATTGCTAAGCAATGTTGTGCTAGGCATTTGTTATGAAGTGAATATCACTTTATGACCTTTTTGCCACAGTTGTTAAGCAAATCAGGAAATTGTTAAAAAATCTGGCTTCCCCCATTGACTTTGCTTGTCAGAAGCTGGCTGGGAAGGTTACAAATGATGGTCCCATGACCTCAGGACAGTTGCCCACAGCCTGAATTTTTGTCATGTGACAAAAATATTCATCCTACAATTGGAGCTTCTTCTAACACAAAACAAAGCAATGTTTGTAGAAGGCCTCTAGTTAACAACCCAACAGCATATTACTGTTCCAAGAACAACATAATCAAAATCATAGGTAATTCTACCAACGCCCATTTTGTGTCCTAAGAACACCCTTTCTATATATGCTGCAAGAGAGTCCAGGAATGGGATATGACTCCTCCTACTGACATCACAGAGCTGGGTCTGCCACTATAAAAACCATCAGCCTTGGCTGCTCGCCATCTTTTAGGTGAAGATTCTTGACAGACATAACGTGTCTCTGGAAGGTAAACAAGTAAACATAACAAAACACCCCCTCCCAGATGAACTAGGGTGGAGCTGGACTCTCTTGCAGCGTATATAGAAAGGGCGTTCTCAGTTAATTCTACCAATGCCCATTCTCATACACGCTGCTAAGAGAGTCCAGTAATGGGACATACCAAGGCCTGCATGCCCATGGGAGTGTCAACATCTGGGTAGGTCACTCCAACTGTGGTACCACCTGTTGAAGCACCCTCCTTCCGAACGAGGCATCTGCCGAAGCAAAGGAATCCAACCTATAATGTCGTATAAACGGCGACGGAGATGCCCAGGTAGCAGCCCTGCAAATCTCCTCCAACGAAGCCTGAGAAGACCAGGCAGCCAAAGTAGCCGCACTCCTAGTGGAGTGAGCCATAATGTTCGTAGGAACTGGCAGGGAAAAAGCTTGGTAGGCCTTGGAGATGCAAGTCCAAATCCACCTCCCAATTGTAGAAGGAGCCACCTTGGTCTCCAAGGAGGTGGGATGAAATGATACAAACATAGTCTCTGATCTCCTAAATTCAGCAGTCCTTTTTTTTTTTTTAAACAAATTTTATTCAATTTTTAACAATTTTTTAAAACAGCTCTTTTCAGTAGACAGCATGTTCCCGGGTCGTCACTTTTACATGCAAATATGACAGTAGATCTATATTCATTTTAAACATTTGACTTCACTTCTATTCCATTTTAGCAGACAAAGGGTCAAAGAAATTAATCCTAATCTCAAATCTTAATCTCAATCTGTATAGCCCCCAGTTCATTTTGAGTTAATTGCAAATATATATATATTTTAAAAACTTCATTTATAAATCTTACAAATAACAATATATTTGCCCATCATATTAAAGATAAAGTTCATCCATATCTATCCTTTAATTATCTTCACATTGTTAATACTCTTTTATCATTTACAGAATTCTTTTGTCCGTCAGATTTGCCCTTTCATCACATATTCTCTCCATAATTCTAAATCCGTACAAATTTTAACACTAAAAGAATGAGAAAAAAAAACCTAGACTTGCCCCCTTTTACTACTTTGAAAGTGACACCTCAGTGGTTAATATAGTAGCATAATCATAATCATTCCCTTTAAAACGAAAGATAGAGAAAAAAAAAGAAAAAGGAGAAAAGAAAAGCTCCCTTACAATATATCTCTAATCGATCGGGTTCTGCAACACATATCCCCCCTAAGATTTATTTATGGTTCCAAGATAATAATAAAAATAACTAATCTTGGTTATTGACAAATCTCATTTTTAGGCATTTTCTAAAATCATTTCAGTTAATTCAATTCATCTAATCATCATTTAGCTTTTTTTTGTAAATAAGAAATAAAAATGTGACCTTTTACCAGTAAAATTGTCAGTAACCCCTATTGTTTTACACTTTTATAATTACAATATATTCTTATTACCATTTCTTCATGCAGAACCCCCCTTTTAAATACATTAGCCATTATCTCTATGCAAACAAGTTTCTTTATTATGTAATTCCGTGTCTCTCTATCTTTTGTTCTTGTTTCTTGTTCCTTCTCCTCTCTTTTATCCCGCTATCCCCTTCTCTATCCAGTTTGAATCCCTCTCTCTCTTTACCTTTCTGCTCTCTATCCTTCTGGACCTTTCTAACATGCCTAATTTCATAAATGTTCCCCTTTTAATTACCTTCTTAAGTTTCATTTTTTGACCATCCTCCCTTTCCTTTTATTTGTATTAATCTTTGTGTTAGTTGTCTTCTTAAAATGGCTTTTTGTGCTGGCTCCTTCTCCTCCCTATTATCCTGCTCTCCCCTTCTCTATCCAGTTTGAATCCTCTCTCTCTCTTTACCTTTCTGTTCCTTTCCTTCTGAACCTTTCTAACATGCTTAATTTCATAAATGTTCCCCTTTTAGATACTTTCTTAGGTTCCTTTTTTTAGCCACCCTTCCTTTCCCTTTTATTTGTATTAATCTTTGTATTAATTGTCTTTTAAGATGGCTTTCTCTTGTGCTGGCTCCTCCCTTTCCAAGGCTCCTTCTTCTTTATTCAGCATTTGAATGCCCATATTTTCTGCAACATGCCAAGTTAGTTCAGTCACTTCCTGTAACAGTTCTTTCATACTTTTAAACTCCATTTTTAATTCTTTGGATGGCCACCAAATTTTAATTTTCCTTATTTCTTCTTCTTTAAATTTTCTATGATCCTAACCCAGGTCCAGAGTCTATATCAATATCACCAATTAGTCCGGTAGTCCGTCTTTGTGTATTCAAGCTTTCACTTTCTATGAGTCTTGCGTCTCTTTAAAATGTAACAACTCCAATCCACAAAGGAACAAGATAGTTTCTTACTTCTTTAGCTTCCAATTTTTCTCCACAAAGTGGCACTTTCTGCACAGAGTCTTAACCCTTTCCTTTTATTTTGATATTCAAAGTTTTCCGAGCCCCAAACTTAAGTTCTTACGCTGGCTTCTTCCTTTCCCGTTCGAAGCCCCTTATAGCTGTCAAAAATATTTTACTTATTTTTTCCTTCACTTGGAACTGCGCCGCTTCTGTTTCTCTTTTTAAAAACTCATCTTTATCTTAATCCCGGGGTGCCTTGATCTTACCATCCGATACTCCTGGTTCCTCTGCTGTCGACTTCTCTCTTTCCTCCTGCACCAATCTTAATCCCGTTGAGACCTTCTCTTGAGGTGGCCATTTTTGACCACCACTTCTTGACGTCTTCGGAGGGAAAAGACCAGACCCAAAAGGGGGGAGATGCGGCTCCCCTCACTCTGGCTGGCAGATTTCCCTTTCTCCGCCGCCCCTACGAGGCAGCTTCAGCCCCGAACCTTGCAGGATCGGGGCTCTCCAACGCAAGAGCCAGGCTGCGGTCGTGGACGATCACAAACCGCCGCCCGTTCTCGAGAAGGCTCAACCCGGAAGTCATAAATTCAGCAGTCCTGTTGATGTAGATCTTGAGGGCCTGCCTTATGTCCAACTTATGCCATCTATGCTCTAACTCATGTTGTCATCCTGGGCAGAAATTTGGCAAAACAACTTCTTGCGCCCGGTGAAACCAAGAGTTTATCTTAGGAACAAATGAGGGATCTAACCTCAAAACCACCCTATCCTCATGGAACACACAAAGGTCCTGTCTAATGGAGATGGCCGCAAACTCCGACACCCTCCTGGCCGAAGTGATGGCCACCAAAAACGCCACCTTAAAGGTCATGAGTTGTAGAGACACTGATCTAAGAGGTTCAAAGGGAGGACCCGTGAGAGCCTGTAGAACTTTAGGGAGATCCCACGTGGGAAATCTGTGAACCACGGGAGGGCGAAGGTTAGCAGCCCCCCGTAGAAACCTGTGTACAGAGGGATGATGAGATAAAGAATCAAAACCCACCCAGGACAAAATAGAGGAAAGAGCCGCAACTTGGCAGTGAAGAGTATTAGGGGCGAGGCCTTTATCAAGCCCGTCCTGGAGGAACATTAACAGAAGACGAGGAAGGTACAATTTCCAACTTAACAACACATGAACAGAAGACCTTCCAGGTAGCATTGTAGATGCATGAGGTGGACGGCTTGTGGGAGGCCTGAATGGTGTCTATCACCCTATCAGAAAAATTGGCCTCCCTCATAGATTGCCGCTCAAGTGCCAAGCAGCTAACCAGAACCACTGGGGGTCTGGGTGAATCAAGGCCCCCTGCTGCAGGGAGATCCTATCGTCCGGGATCCTCCACGGCTGGTCTACATACAGATTCACCAGATCTGCAAACCAGGGTCTCCTGGGCCAATTGGGGCCAGGAGAATCAGCTCCACCTTCTCCTCCAACAACTTCCGGATTACAGCCGGAATTACTGGAAGAGGGGGAAAGGCATAAAGAAGACCTGGAGGCCAGCGACTCCGAAGCGCATTGGTCCCCTCTGCTCCCTGGGTCGGAAACCTGGTGAAGAATCTGCTTACCTGAGCGTTGAGGGGAGTGGCAAAGAGATCCACTGCTGGGGTACCGAACCTGTGGGACAAATCCAGAAATAATGAGGGATGGAGACTCCATTCCACATGATCTACCTGGGACCGACTCAACCAGTTGGCCTGGACATCGTGGACCCTTGATATGTGATCTGCCTTGATGGACAGATGTCTCTCTGCCCATCTCCCCAGACATTCTGCCTCCCTCATGAGGGCCCTGGACCTGGTCCCCCCCGTCTGTTGACATGAGCCTTTGCAGCCAAATTGCCCATCATGAGTAGAATGTGACAACCCGCCACCCTGTGCTGGAAGTGTTTCAGGGTCAAGAAAATGGCTCTGCAAATTTATAGGGCAAGCTCTGTCTCCCTGATACCAGCATCCTTGAGCAATCTGGCCCTCTAGATGGGCTCCCCAGCCTTGAAGACTGCCATCCGTAGTGAGCAGGACCCTGTCCGGCTCCTTGAAGGGGAGGCCCTGCCATACTGCCTGAGATTACCACCACCTGAAGGAACAAAGGACCTGCGGTGGAACCTGCACTTTGATGGACGAGTGGCTGGTGCCTGCCTGTTGGAATGGCAGCAGGAACCACTGGAGCGCACAGGCATGAAGGCAGGCCCACGGGAAAATGCCAGTGCAGGAGATCATCTTCCCCAGGAGCTGAGACAGGAGAGACAGGGGAATGGTGCGCTGGCATCGGATCTGGATGACAAGGGCATTGAGGCTCTCCCTGCAGTCTGGAGAGAGAAAAACTTGGCAGCGGGAAGTATCGATGATCGCCTCGAGATGCAACAGCCTGTTCCTAGGGGAGAAGTGGCTTTTCTTCAGGTTGATCGAGAAGCCGTGGTCTCACATGCACTGTAGTGTGATGCGAAGGTCTCGATGAGCAGATCCGACCGACTGCGACCGGATCAGGATGTCATCCAGATAACACTGGACCCTCACTGGAATAGACCCCATCGAAGCTGTCAGAGCTGCCAGCACTTTTGTAAAAACCCTGGGTGCTGATGAAAGACCAAAGGGAACGGCCCGGTACTGAAAATGGACGTTCTGGTAACAGAAATGGAGAAACTGATGGTGATGAGGCCAGATAGGAATATGGAGGTAAGCCTCCGTGAGATCAATGGAGGAAAGGAGGTCGCCCTCTCGAACGCTCTCTAAAATGGATTGCAGAGTTTGCATTTTAAAATGCCTGTATGGAATAAATTTGTTTAGGAGTTTCAGGTCGAGTATGGCCCTCCACCTCCCAGAAGCCTTCAGGATCATGAAGACGTGAGAGTAGAAACCCAGTCCTCATTGCTCCATCAGAACCATATCAATGGCCCGAATATCAACCAGATGTTGAATGGCTGATTCCACGAGGGCCCGTCTGAAGCTGTCCCTCAACATAGGACATCGAACAAAAAATTGCAGGGGTGGAGACACAAACTCAAGCTGCAGGCCAAATCTCACTGTTTTAAGTACCCAGGCGTCTGATGTCGACTCCTCCCATCTAGAGGCGAAGAAAGCCAAACGGCCTCCGATGGGGTGGTCCAATCAGGTCTTTACTTCGAGCACCAGAACAAATGACCTCCTCCCTCTCGAAAGGGTCGTTTACCAGGGGCCTGTTGCTGCCTGCCTGAAGCCTCAGGATGTTGTTCTTGGTGATGCGGGAAAGATTTTTGGCCTCTGGAGAATTGTGATGCGGATTCAGACCTGAAGGAAGGGGGCCAGTAGTACTGACTGGGACGATAGTCCGATCTCTTCCCTGCTGTAGATAGAATCTTGTGTTTGTCCTTGGTTTTGACCAAGTAAGGCTCCACAGCGTTGCCGAACAGCTTTTCTCCAGAGTAAGGGGCCGACGCCAACTTCCATTTACAATGTGCATCCGACTGCCAATTCCACAGCCAAAGGAGCCATCTGGCCACTACAGAGGAAGCCATGGCCCTGAAGGCGAACTTGGCAGAATTCAAAGTTGCATCTGCTGTAAATTCTGCAGCAGCAATTATCTTGTTAAGATCCTGATGTGCCCTGAAATCAGTGGCCGGGAGCCTCTCTTGTAGCTTCCAGAGCCAGCAGAGTGAGGATCTTGTGAAAAATGAGGCTGCTGTAGATGTCCTGATAGTCCAAGCCGCACCCTCCTGCAGCTGTGCTCAACTGGATCCCCGGGAGCAGCAGCAAGCCACAAAAGCAAAGGAAACGCTTCTGCAAATATTTTTAAAAACTCTTTAAAACTCTTTCCAACTCTTTTTAAGCTCAGACAACCTTCCAGAGACAAAGCTCTAAGTCAAGAGCTGAGTCAAAAAGATGGGGAGCAGCCAAGGCTGATGGTTTTTATAGTGGCAGACCCAGCTCTATGATGTCAGTAGGAGGAGTCATATCCCATTCCTGGACTCTCTTAGCAGCGTGTATGAGAATTTGTAGCCTTTGGTTATCCTTTTAGAATACTATAATGATATTTTAGCCTGAAGAAATAGGCAGGATTCTTTCAAGCATGCAGCCAACCATCTGCATGCTTAATTTCCCCCTGCTGCTTGCTAATTAAAGTGGTAAAAAGAGAAAAATTAAATGGATAGGGAAAATGCCACGTTTGTGTAAAAAATATCCTCACTTCACATAAACACCAATGGAGTTCTGGACCTAACCAATCTTGAGTGCTTTTGGAGATCTCAAGTAAAATAACTCCATGAGCAGCTGTGGTAAGAAAGGTAAAAGTATCATAATGTTGAGGATCAGAACTAAACATAATGATTTTATTCACAACTATGATGTAATCACATTTATTATCATCTCCAGTTTGAACTATCTCAATGCACTCTACAACCTCTTTACCTTGAAAAGTAACCAGAAACTTCAGCTTGTACAAAATGTAGACACAAAAGCAATCCTAGGTGTCCAAAGAACAGTGGTTGTAACACCTGTTATGTAGCCAGTGTGCTTCTGGGGCCAATTCAAGCTGTTGGTTATGAACTTTAAAGTTCTACATGGCATGGGACCATCTTTGCCCCATCACATCAGCCTATCTCAGCTGGTCAAGCAGGAAAGGTATGCTGCAGACCTGTTGTCAAGTTATTCCCACTGGCAGGGTCTAGGAAGAGAGCCTTGTCTGCCATTGCCCCCACCATTTAGAATATTCTCCCCCCCCATCAGGCAAGGCATGAATGAATGAATAAACTTTATTATGGTCTTAGACCAGCAATAGACACCACTATTTACATATACATAAAAATACTGACATTATAATACATTACTAGTGGATATTAACATCCCTATTAAGAAAATACATGTTCTCAAACAATTAGGGTCACTCCCTAGTTTGTATTAGTGGAGATCCAATAAGTATGTGTGTAAATATCATTTTCCAAAGATTGTTCTATCTACAAAAATTGTCATAAACTGCTATAATTCTGTAACCAGTTTTTTCCTTGTAGACATTGCAGCAACACAGAATTTTGCTACTACACGGGTAATACCTGGGTTTGAATCCTGGAGGAGAAAGTCTACATAAAATTGTCTGCCCTCTCTGGCAATCTCTTTAGTAAGGGGAGAATATACAATGACCTATAAACTCTGTATAGCTCACAGTATAATAAAACATGTGAGATATCTTCAACTTCTCCTTTACCACATATACATACCTGTTCTGCTATTGGTGTTTTCTTATACCTGCCCTAAAGAAGTGCTGATGGGAGAATATTAAATCTGGCTCTGAAGAAAGCTATTCTTTGTTTTGGGAAGGTCAGATCATTCAGATATCTTGCCGATTCCCACACTCCCTGTTTGATTCTGTCCCTGCTGTGGCGAGCCAACCTATTTAATTCTTCTTGGAACTCCATGTCCTTCATTCTATTGACTATTACTTGCTTTGCTTGGTCAAAGCCTAGGGACATTAAGAATACTGGTGAAAGTCCATAAGAACCCAGTTTGTGATCTATTGCCTGCTTCCAGGGAGAGGCGTAGTTATCAATCAGTATTAGAGGGGTCAGTCCCTCTGGGAAGAAATGCATTTTTAGCCAATGCATGATCATCATCTTCCAGGCTCTTACCTGAATTTGAGGCATGCCTGTGTCGATTCTTACTTGGGCATTTGGAGTTCCTTTGGGTGCAGATAAGATGGCTCTCAGGAATTTGGTTTGAATAGGTTCTAGCAAGTCTTTTTTCGTAAGGGTTCCTATTTGTGCCCCATATAGGATTTGAGCCAATGTTTTGGCCTCAAAAAGTTTTAAGGCAGCAGGTACTAATTGCCCACCACCGTGTAAAAAGTGTTTAATTGCATTTGAGGACCTATAGGCTGCTTGCAGTGTGTGATCCAGGTGCGCCCTCCATGTCCCTTGTGAGTGGAAAACTACCCCAAGATATCTGAATGTCCTGACCTGTTCTAGACTATACCCTTCTATTTTCCTATTGTCTAGGTCTTTTAGCAAAAACTAAAACTTTTGATTTATCAAAGTTAAGGACCAGGTTATTCTGTTTACAAAATTCAAGTGTTGCCATAATTGCTCTCTTCAGACCTATTGGAGTCTGTGAGATTATAGCAGCAGCATAGGCATATAGGAGAATTGGGATTTTACGTTGTGCTACGTTGGGGAATGTAAATCAGGGTTCTGTAAGAGATTAATTAGCGGGTTAATGTAGAAATTAAAAAGGGAGGGGGATAGGATGCAACCCTGTACCCTTTTTGTACCCTTTTTGTACCCTTACTGGGCCGGTTAAAGTCCCTTGAGGATTACACCTCACTTTCAGGGTGGAATTATCATACAATTTTTGTATGAGGAAAAGGAGGCGTTTATCGATGGTAGTGCGTTTTAATTTCTCCCAGAGAATATTCCTAGATATTGAATCGAAGGCCTGCTTAAAATCAAGAAAGGCCACAAAAAGAGAGGATTTTTTTTATTCGTGTATTTTTGAACCAGATGGTGGAGTAACAAGATATGATCTACCGTAGATCTCCCTTCTCTAAAACCAGCTTGCTCATCTTGAATTATCCCCAGAAATTAGCCAATCCTGGAGTTTATAGTTTAAGTGTTTGGCATACAATTTGCTAATAACACTCAGAAGGCTAATAGGTCTATAATTACCTGGGTCATTTCTATTACCTTTTTTATAGATTGGTATGATAATTGCTAATCCCCAATCTCTTGGCATATGGCCCGTTTTATCTATAAATGTAAACAGAGATGCTAAAAGTGGAGCCCACCAACTGGCATTCTTTTGATTATTTCTGGTAGGACATTATCAGCACCTGGTGCCTTATTAGCCTTGAGGGTTCCGATCAACCAGGATATCTCTCCTGGTGTAACCGGGGACCAGTAAGGAGTTTGGTCCAAGCTAATTTGACTTTCCTTAGTTACATAGTCAGGGTCTGTATATAGCTCTCTAAAGTATTCTTCCCAGGCATGTATCGGTACCTGATTAATAGGGGGTAGAGGGGATTTCCCCAATCCTCTAGTGATATGCCAGAAAAGGGATGTATTTTTTGTCTTGACTGCTGCAATTAATCTCTGCCAAGACTCCTTCAGAGCCGCTTTTCTTTTCTTTTAGCAGGGTCTTATATTGAGCCTTCAACTGCTTTAAGTAGTGAGTGTGATCCTCAGAAGGGGCATTTTTACTTTTCCTATACTCTTTGTTATATGTCCTTTTCAGTTGTACACAATCTCTATCAAACCAGTTTTTATTCTTTAAAATCGGCTTTTTGGATTGAGCTAGTATTCTGTTAATGAGAACTGATTTCAAATTTGAAATTAAAGTTTCAAACCCCTCTAAGTATGATCCTTCAAACTTATTTTTTAATAAAGATGTATGAAGTTCTATTGTTTCTGGCACTAACATCCATTTAGCAACTTCCTTTGCATTTTTCTCCGTCCATTTAATTTTTACCTGGGTATTTTGGCTGTCTAACCTGGGAAGGTAAATTGAACCACTCCTCAGAGATTTATGGTGTAATGTGAGAGTAAGGATTACTGAATTGTGATCACTTTCTAGTCGTGAGTCTACCTCCATCTTTTGCAAGAACTTCTGGAGGTCATATGATATTATCCAATAATCAACTATGGATTTTCTTCCTGCTCCCTGATAAGTATATTCCCCTGGGTAGTCACCTTTTGTGGAACCGTTAAGGATACAAAGGTCCAAATGTAAAGTCATCTGTCTTACACAGAAACCTGCCCGATTTGCTTTAGGGTCTTTAAATTGTCTGGAATGCAGGGGTTCTTCTGGTACATTCTCATCGTAATGGATCTTAAATTGATTAAATAATGCTTGATCGTTTGGACCCATCCTAGCATTTAAGTCCCCTCCAATAATTATTGCTGCTGTGGGGTATTTGTCCGTACAGCCAAGGATAAAATCTTCTATGTCATCCCAAATCTTGTTAATCAAATCCTTCTTATTGAGTGACGGAATGTAGATATTAAAAAGCAAAATCTCCACCTGTTTGTATAAAAGTAAGGTAGTCACAACCCATGGCTGAAAAGGTGGCAGTGATACACATTTAAATTGCAGGGCTGTATTAACTAATGTCACAATACCCCTTTAGCTCTCCCACCCACCTTACTTGGTACAGCCGGGATAGAATTGGTCCAATAACCATCTAGCTGTATCTCTGCGAGGGCCAGGTTTCCTGTAAGAAGAGGATGTCAAATTGTGATATATAGTCAAAAAGAGTTGGTCTTTTGATGGAACAGTCCAGCCTGCTATATTCCAGGTTATAATGGAGAGGGATCATCTTTTGCCGCTCATCAGGAAACTTGATTTATACAAAGGGAAGTTGTAGGGTTGTTGCAATGGACTGAAGTGTCATCTCACACCAAATTGGCTTTCTCTAAAAGGAGGGGAGACCCATCTAAATCCTGTGTAGACTTCTGAGAAAATTGTTCAGGATAAGGGGTTTTAGCACCAGCTAGCAGAACTTGCCATTCCTGTGCTTCTTCTCTAAATACAGGGTGAGGGGTTATTAGGTCATGCTTCATTTGACTTTGAGATGATGGTACTGTCATGGGACCTCTCCCCATCTCTTGTTGTGGTGCTGATGGTGTCATAGGATATTCACATAAGGATGATAGTATCTCCATCTCTACTGGAGCCTCCAGTGGTCCCTGTGTGTCTTGGCTTCTGTTTTCCCTCCCATATTCGTGTGGTCCCTTGCCCTCTGGGGGAGAAGTAAGAGGTTCAATTACTGGGGAGACCAGATCTATAAGCAGTTCAGCAGTGTCCATTGTGACCAACAAGGATTTCTTTAAATTTTCTAGCTTGAATAATATGTTATCTTGTTCTTTTCTTGGGAGAGCTCCAAAAGCATTAATGAGGCCCATTTCTGTGCTGTTAAGTAGATCTTCATCGACCAAGGCTGGTTGACTCCCACTTTCTTTCTCTCTTTTTTTCAAGGTTGAGAATGCAGCCCTGGGAGCTCGCATGTTAACAATTAAAGGTTTAACCGTTTCCTCACAGAAAACTCTGATGGGAAAAATTTGGAAGGAGGCTAAATGTGCCTTCATCTTAAACAGCATCAGTGGTATGGTGGGCTGCTTGAAAGACAGGAGTATCCGCTTCCAACTTGGGAACTCAGGAAGCCACTCCAGCACGAAGATCAATCTGCCCCGATGGCAGTGAAGAAGCTGACTTAGGGAATTTAGTATAGCACTCTTAGTACTCCAGCGTCCATAATGAAGTCTGTTCATATGGATTCTCAAAGCAATTTGTTGTGATTGCAATGAGCGATGTGATTGTAGGGGAGATGCTTTCCTGGCTTCTAATGAAACTTCTCTATTGATACCTCCTCCTCTTGTTGCCTTGTCTGGGGAAGGGCTGTTTTTCTGAGAGGGCTGCCTCTTTTTAACAGGTTTTTTAACTGTTTCCCTGGGTCTTTGCTCTTTTTCTTCTTCCATATCCTGAGTATGGGATTTACCCAGGTCTGCTGTAAGCACGTTGGAGGTGGGGTCTGTAGCCCGATGCTGTGCTTGCAGAAAGACAGTGATATCTTTTCTTAATGTCTCTACATCATGTTGGATGGTTATTAATTGTTCAAATATTAAAAGAGCCTTGGTAGCTCAGGCTGTTAAATGCCTGCTCTTAAGATCCAGCTGCCTACAATTATTGTAGGCTCGAATCCCACCAGGCTCAAGGTTGACTCAGCCTTCCATCCTCTCGGGGTAGGTAAATTGAGGACCCAAGATTGTTGGGGGCAATTAGCTGACCTTGTAAAAATGCCGCTTAGTAATAAGCAGGCATATACAATGGAATGAAGGCTATTGCTGAGCACACTGGGTTGTATCCCAAAAATTGTAAGCCGCCCTGAGTCTTGGAGAAGGGCGGCATATAAATGTAATTAAAAAAAAAAATATTGAGACAACTGTTTGTGCTGTGAGAAGGCATTGTTTTGCCATAAACTCTGTTGTATTCTCCCAGGGTAAGCTCTCCTCACTTTGAGTTAGATTATTGTTAATCTTTTTAGTCTCCATCACAGTCTCCATATCAGCTGTAACTGGCTTAGTTGTTTGTGAAGAAATCTGACAGTCATTTTGCTCCTCCCCCCCCCTAGATCGGGAAAGTCTAATATCTGTTGTTTTGTCAGATCTCTTTGCAGGTCCCGTTCTAACTTCTCAAAATTGTTGGAAATGGAGGGGGGGTAGTTTTACTTACAGATCTCTTGCCAGCAAAGTGCTCCTCAATCCTTGGTTGTTTTGCAGTCCTCACTGGTGGGAGAGATCCTGGGCTAGTGCCATGGCGCTTCTTTCTTTTCCCCATGCCTCGATAATCCTCAGCCAAACAAAAACTTTTGTCTGTGTCTATGCTGTTATCTTCTCCGGAAAATATTATTTAAATAAAAAGGATCCAGTGGGAGTACTAAAAATTGATAAAATAAAATAAAACCAAGAGGAGCTTCTGCAGCACGCTCCGGCAGCCGGCTCCACTCCCCCGGAAGTTCGAACTATCTCAATGCACTCTACAACCTCTTTACCTTGAAAAGTAACCAGAAATTTCAGCTTGTACAAAATGTAGACACAAAAGCAATCCTAGGTGTTCAAAGAACGGTGGTTGTAACACCTGTTATGTAGCCAGTGTGCTTCTGGGGCCAATTCAAGCTGTTGGTTATGAACTTTAAAGTTCTACATGGCATGGGACCATCTTTGCCCCATCACATCAGCCTATCTCAGCTGGTCAAGCAGGAAAGGTATGCTGCAGACCTGTTGTCAAGTTATTCCCACTGGCAGGGTCTAGGAAGAGAGCCTTGTCTGCCATTGCCCCCACCATTTAGAATATTCTACCCCCCATCAGGCAAGGCAGGCCCCCAATTGTTGGCTTTTCAAAAAATATCTTAAAACCTGGTTCTGCTAGCTTGCTTGGGACTTAAGAAAAGAATGCAGCCTTGGGGCTGGTTAGTGCCCTAAAAGCCTTCCCCCTGCCTTTTAATTAACATGTAATGTCATATTTTTAACTATCCTTGCTCTATTTTAAAGTTTTATATTCAGTTTTTGTTTTAATAGTTTGTTTTTACCTGTACCCAGGGGTGGGCTTCAAAAATTTTAGCAATGGGTTCTCTGCCCAGTTGCTGGGTGAGCGTGGCCATGGTGGGCGTGGCCTAGTCAGCCTCCCGCACTATGTGTGAGGGGGTATTTTTGCCCTCCCTGGGCTCCTGAGGCTTTCTTTGAGCCTCCGGGAGGAAAACGGCCTCCTCGGGCTCTGGAGGCTCTCTGGGAGCTGGAAACGGGTCCATTTCCAGCCTTCCTGAATTTCCGGGAGGCCCATTTTTCACCCTCCCTGAGCCTCCATACATGCCCTACACTTACCTGCATCCAAAACAGGCCGCAAGGGGACTCCTGGGAGAGGCGGGGTGGGTGGGGCCAGACAAGAGTGGGTTTTGGGGGTTCTCCGAACTGCACAGAATCTTAGCTAGGGTTTCTCCCGAACCCGAGAACCCCCAGCAGCCCACCCCTGTCTTTACCCCACCCAAGATCCCTCTATAAAAGATATGGGCAGTTTCTAAATATGATAATAAACAAACAAATGGTTATTTACTGTTTATTGTCTGAAGCACTGCAGCTCAAACTGCAGCTAAGAGAAGCGCAATTAAAATTACCAATGGTCAGAACAACCTATGAAAAAGGTAACAGTATATAAGTATTCAGGGGGAAAAAGTGACTGAAATGAATGTTACTTCAAAAATCCCATTCTTACTTAAGTACTTATCCCACTGCTACCACCCCCAGTAATTGTAGGCTACTGACATTTACAGATAAACATTTTTAAATTTTAAAAGTGGGAAGTTAATACGATATAAAGCTGAAGTGCAGCTTCCAGAATTAATTTTCAAAAATCACTCCAGTGTTAATCCTACAGACACACAAATTACCCATGGCTGCAATTCAATACTTCATTTGGAAATGTATTTCCCTTTCTAGAAAAAAAGACAAACACAAATACGAGTAAGGAGAATCTCATGGAGGAAGCAGTGGAGAGGGCGACAGGTAGAAATCTGTAACCAATCATCTTTCACTGGCAAATGTGCTGTGAAATGCAAGCTCTCTCAGCAGACATTTTGAGTTCTCATTCCATATTCCCAAAATTCTGGAAAAAAATCCCCCCCAAGTCTGGAAAAGGCTTTACTGCTTTAAGGAGTAGATTGGTGGGACATTTGCAATGCCTTATGCTTTTGAAGCATCCCTCTGTCTTACAGTCTAAACATAAACCATGTCAATATCTTTTTTTTAGGGGCGGGATAGTAAAAAATAATGTGTGCATATGTAACTAGGTATATGTTGATTTAAAATAAAAACAGTATTTGGAGTATTTTTATTTAAATAGAATGTTATGTTTAAACAAAGTAGGAAATTCTTAACTTAATAGCAGCTCCAATCTAGGTTACATAGAAAGAAGGGGCTTCAGAATGGAATAGTTATTCCAATACATACACTACAAGTGTTTCTCAACCTTGGCGACTTGTAGCATGCTGGCTGGGGAAATCTGGAAGTTGAAGTTTTCAAGTTGCCAAGATTGTGAAACACTGAACTAGCTAACTTCCTCTTGTATAGAGATGTACTGAAAGATTTTTCCCCCCTAGATCTTTTCTGACTGCAGTCTTTCCCTGAATCTTTTGAATTCTTCATTTTTTGGCTTCTCAAACCACCCCAAATTTGGGTTCATTCTGTTCTATTTCTGGAAAGTCATCCTGCTGATGGACAATCAGACATAGCCCTAAGCTGCTTTTGAGTGGGCAGAAGCATGCAGAACTTGGCTTCTGAACTTTTTTCCAAACCTTTTACCAGCAATGACTGTAAATTGGATCTCTGTTTTCTTCTATGTAACTAAATTAAATATGTCTGTCTGTATCTGTGTGTATGTCCCTGGTCTCCCCTTCTGTTGCATGTAATACATGGGTACATGCTTTGACAGGTACAAGCTGAGCTGTGTTCTGCTTTGGATCACAGAACTTAGAATGGAGTGGTCATCAACTTCCAAGACACCGCCCCAACTGCCAGAGTTTTTAATCACTTTGTTTTTGCAAGATTCTCCCACCATATAAAACTTAGTCCCATTGAGATCTTTTTATAGTGTTTCCCTGCTAATAATTTAAGCCCTTTACATATTATTTCCAACATTCATACTTATTGTCTATCATCTTGGTTCAACTATTGATCTATTGCAGACTCAACCCCTAGATATGTTCGGGTTTGGTTGGTCATTTGGGGCTTCTGAGCCTGGCCCTCATTATTTGTCCTCACAGTATACCTTAGTGACACATTCTCTCTCTTTTCCCTCCTCTAGTATACACAACAAATAGATACTCCATCTGAATCACTAATGCAAATATGCAAAAACTGCATTTAACGTGTGATGAAATTAAGTTGCTGATTATAATTAGTTTGGTTTTAGCCATTCACAGTTCCTATTTCCAGTGGTTCATTTCGAAACCAAGAAGTATGATAACCATTTGATAAAACACCTTCCTGGCTTTGGAAAAGAAGAGCTCTCCCACGCTCCCGATCGTTAAGAAATGAATCTCAGAGCGGGAAAGGAAGCTGCTTACTATTCATGTTAAGAGTCGCTCTTTACTGGGTGCAACCAAATCTTGTTTTCAAGAGCTTTGTCCTCTGGGACAGCAGGCAAAATTGCGTGGAAACTCTGCCTGGCCTATTCTCAGTGGTTAGACGAACCACCCAGGCGAGCTGTGGATTTCCTCTTTTCGTTCTTCCCCCTCCCGCGGAAGCCAGACTTCTCTCTCCAGCGGAGAGGGATCCGGACCGCCTCGGCGCTCTCCCAAGCAGCCTTCCGGGCAAGGAGCGTCCAGCCCCTCGAGAGGCAAAGACCCGGAGCGGCGGCTCCTCCCCCGGACCCGGGGCGGAGGGAGGCAGCGAGAGGGACTGGCTCGTTCGCTCGCTCTCTTGCGGACGCGGCTGGAGCGGTGGCGGGCGATGTGACCCTGGTAGCGTGGCGAGCTATAGCTCGGCGGGAAGATGTGGCTGAAGCCCGAGGAGGTGCTTCTGAAAAACGCCCTCAAGCTCTGGGTGACCCAGAAAAATAGCGGCTACTTCGTACTGCAGCGCCGGCGGGGACACGGCGACGGTAGCGGTCGGTTCACCGGTACGGAGCTCTCGGGGGTCCTTCGGCCGATCCCTCCGGACTGGGGAGGGAAGGGGCAGAACCGGGCCCTGGGCGGAGAGGCGGAGGAGGGGCGAGTCCTTCCAGGCGGCCGTAGACAAACTAGCACGGAAAGGCGGAGGAGTTGCCTGTGAGCCCCTCAGGTGCAAGAAGAGCGGGTGGTCGGTCCTTTGGCCTAAAACGACGATCCCATTCCTTCGTCCCCTTCCAGAGGGAGGCCCATCGGGCTTCCTTGCTGTCCCACGAAGGGGGTCTCTAGTCTACGCCACAACGAAGTCTCCTGGACTTCGAGGTGCCGCAAGAGAGCCTCTGCCTCCCCATTTGTACATCCCGGCGCCCTCTTGAGGGGCAGCGAGGCGGAGGCAGGAACTTCCGCGGGAATGAGGGGGAAAGGCCGCCACTCCTGTGCCCGAAGTGGGAAAGGAGAGCAGGAGGAAAAAGAAGCCCCTGCGTAGACAGACTCCACCAGGAAGCCCCGCGAAAGAATGTCGAAGCAGAATACTTTTCCTGGGCTTGGTCTGCAAATAGTGGCTTTCCTTTTCTTCCGAAGGTGGTGGGTGGGTGGGGATGGTATAGATACCCAATTCTGCCTTTCTATTTCAATTCTTTCTTTCTCGCAGTGTAAAAACTCCCTAAATCCATTTGTTAAAATGCAGAATATATTCACAATAAAAGAAAACTTTCTTTGTGCTTTCTGAAAATCTGATTCTTGCAAGACACTAAAACTTATAAAATCTTAGGATGTGTTGTTTTGGTACCTCACAGCTGTTGAGAAAAAAAAGGGAAACCAGATAAATTTATTTGAAAATCACAGTTCACAAGAGAGAACTTGAAATTGAACTTGAAACAATTTGGAAGGAAATAATAGATGTATTTAAGATGGGTTGTAGCATGAAACAAAGCAGGTAAACATTTTCAAGAATTACCATATGTAAACATCATCACCTATTCAGTAAAGCAATAGACACACTTTTTTTAAATGCTAAACTTAAGTAAATCCTACATTTATTTCTATAACTTCTAGTATAGGTTTTGAAGGTATAATTATTGATAT
This sequence comes from Naja naja, assembly GCA_009733165.1. Lineage (NCBI taxonomy): Eukaryota > Metazoa > Chordata > Lepidosauria > Squamata > Elapidae > Naja > Naja naja. Next base: position 18,205,099 of record CM019153.1, on the reverse strand, counting down.
AGAAGTTTATTTTAAACAAATATGTACAAGCACTTTTTCTTAATTGTTTTTGCTTGGAGATTACAAAAATATTACTTAACAAAGCACTTCAAATATATCTGAAAATATTCATCTTAAACAATAATAATAATATATTAAATAATATTTGTTATTTAACTTCTGTAATAATTATGGTTCAGAATAGTCACGGAGAAACTATAGTATACTAATTATAGAAATAAACTATCATTTTTAATATGGTTGACAATTCTTTTACTACAGTGATGGCATGATAACTTTCCACATAATTGTTGGTCACTAAGAATCCACAAAGACTTGGCTCACAGCCAGCCAATTAGTTGTGAAATTAGTTATTCACTAACTTACCTGCATTTTCTTTTGTGTGTGAACCAGTTTCAACATAGATTATAGTTAAGCTCTTATTTTAATGATGTTTGATGCATATGATAAGACAAAGCCAGACAAATCTCATTATGGCGTAACAATGATGTTTGAACACAGTGTACCTCTATGAATTAACTGTGCTGAAAACACCAGAAATTCTTAAGCTAAGAAGTGTCAATTTTGCCCTGATTATTAAAAATACAATTCTGCATCTTGAATTTCTCAAAAATATGTACAGTATACTTCAGTAGTCAAATTACTGCTACATTTACCTTATAATTAAAATACACTGCCAGATATAGAAGTGATAGTCAGTGGATTTCAAAACTCTATAGAGTTTTCAAGTTTCATTCATCCTTTCAAGCCACTTGTAATGCCCATTTGGCTCAATTTATCCAGCCCTCTTATTTATTCTATCTGATACTGTCTTTACTAATAAAAATCCTTGTTATTTGTCCTGGTAGAAAAAAGGAGTATATTAAGAATATACTTATAAATACCATATGCTGTTATTAAACAATAGGAAAATGTCAAGATTGAGTTGGAAGTGATAAATTTTTGATTTATTTTCAGCCTTCACTGTTTCTGATGATTCCATGTTCTACATCATTATTTATATTATCAGATTTCTCAATTTTTTCTACAGATTATGTATATCATATATAATTAATCTATAGAATTCACTAGCTAATATTGTGTCTTTAACCTATATCATCACATGTCTTAGAATGACATATGAAGACATAAGTTATTGTTTAAATTGTGCAAATTAGGTGCCTTCTTTCACTAACAGTGGTTAAAATATTCTGATTTAATGCTATACGTGGATTCAACCATGTATCCAAGAAATATTAACAAGTGAAGTCTTTACAAAAAATAATTTGCAGTGGTAATTTAATACCTATTAAACTATATGCTCAGATGAAACATGATGCTAAATATTAAACACATGACAAAAAAGTAATTGAATCTACTGAAATTTATTTCCTAACTAGATCAATGTTTTACCACTCCAATCAAATTGTGATAACTCTAGTTTGAAAGATATAATTTGAAGGGTGTTATGTAATGTGCCTATTGTCTTAACAATACTCAGGTCCTGTATTAAGTTCATATATTAACCTCTCTGTAAAGCTTTATTTTTAACTATTAACATCATACACAGTCATTAAGAAATTTGATAATTTTCCAGTTGCTATTATATGATAATTTTGGGTGTTTGAATACATTGTTGAATAGGTTTATAGAGATGAAAGTGTCTTTGAGGTTGTCACAAGGGATTGAGATTATGACATTCTTTATAGTTAATTATGATTACTATAAGAAGGAATGTCCTGCTTTTATGAAACTGGTGTGGGAAGATTACAGAGTTTAAAGTTTATGGAAATAATGCAGTTAAAGTTAACAGCCTCTCAAATTGCATCCATAAATTCTATTATTTTCTCTTAAAATTCTCCTTTTCCTTAAAATGTTGATCCATTTCCTGAGCTTGTAGTTCATAAGTTATGTATAATATCTTTCAGCAGCATAATACCTGCTTTACCCAAAAGAAGCAATCCTGCTTTACCTATTTTTAAAAATTGTTTTAATTGTGAGAAAATTTAGCATTGAGATCTCATGAAAAATACAGTGTTTTAGCAATCACATGATAGCAGTGAGAGACTAGAAGGTTCCAATTTCTGCTGTGCTTTACTGAAAGTGTAAGTGCTTCATAGACATTTTGCTTGTTCATTATCAGTCCTTACTAGCATAAACAGCAGTCTATTATGATAATCTAAAACTTATGGAGCACCAGGTTGCTCATTTTTTCTTTACTATGCCAAAATACATATAATTAAAGTAAGCTCCCAGTATTTCCTTTTTTATTCACGCTTCCTTTTCTCCTTGTTTTCCTTGCTCTGCCTTCCATATTTTAAGTACATTTTATAAACCCGTCATATCCAGTCTCTTTAAAAACATATTTATAAGGTGCTGTAATCAATAATATTTTGACTGGCTTCATTAAAGATTATACTGCATTTTGACACTGGATTTGTTGGTGTGCTCCTGATTAAATATATATGTAAGGAAAATTTAGCATAGATAAAGATTCTGACTTAGTTAAAACTTAATTTTTTAAAAAAGCATTTATCAAACCAAAAATAGCCTGCATTCCAATTTTTATGACAGACGTGACACACATTTGAAACAGACATACATTATGTCACTAGCTGTCATTATATTTCCATTTTAGTGTAATGCCTTTAAATATCATAACACTCTCCATTTTTAACAAAACAGTTGTTTGTTTGTTTATATCCCGCCTTTATTTCTTTTTACAAATAATTCAAGGCAGTGAACATATCCAACACACTATTTTCCCCACAACAACATCCCTGGGAGGTGAGTTGGGCTCAGAAAGAGGGACTGGCCCAAGGTCATACAGCTTTCATTCTGAATGTGGGACCTGAACTCAGTCTCTTGCTTTTTAGCCCAGTACCTTCACCAGTAGACCAAACTAGCTCTCGATGAGAGAATGATAGAATAAACTAATGAGAGAATATTGTTCTCTCATTAGATTAATGGCTGGCTTTTCATTTTATCTTCTCACAGAGTTTTAATCGAAAGGAAAATACCACTGACTTTGTTTAGCTGCTGCTTTGATCTAAAAATAATCTCCATAACTGGTAGAATTAAGATGACTCTTGATTAAGAAGTATATTAGTATGTGGCATTCACAAATAGTGATTATACTACTGAATTCAATTGAAGTTTTCAGCAGTGTGAAGCTAAAAAAAAAGTTTCTTGCTAATAATGTCCTACATACAAATATACATCTATATAAAAAACAAAATACTTTCTTAGAGCACCCAGAACTTTTTGACTCCTTTTGTTATTGTATGTTTTTATGATGTGAGCCACCCTTGAGTCCCTAGGGAGATAGGGCGGCATATAAGACCAAATAATAAATAAATAAATAGTAAAAATAGTTAATGTAGAAAATAATGGCTATGGTCCAGATTGTGAATACTATCTAGTTTTGGCACCTCGTACATGAAGTATGTTAAATGGTTATGGCATTTACATGCATTTGAAAAGTCAAATGATCTAAATTTGTATTCTAAACTATAGTCAGTAAAGCTAAAAAAAGACAGCATTTAATTGATTTATTGCATTACATAACTAGTGATAACTATATTCTTTCTCTTCAAACAAAAGTGGAGGTGGTTTTCACTGACTTTTTTAAAGTAGAATTCGTTTATTTTTTCTTTTATATAACTGGCAACTGCTTTAACGTAATTCTAAGATACATGCCAAAAATATATAGATGTAAAAAGTCAGGTGCTATATATGTGAAAAATTATATATATATATATATATATATATATATATATATATATATATGTTTTCATAGATTTTCACGGGTAAAGGTATGTAGGTCTTGGTGTATTCGGGAGAAGAACGAAGCTGAAGACACCAGCCTGAAGATGACGGATGGGATTTCGTCAAAACGTTGCCAAGGTATTCTCAATCCTACGCGGGACAAGACCCGAATACACCAAGACCTACATATATATATATATATATATATATATATATATATAATGGAGTACACCATAAGGAGTACATCTATTGCTATTAATGTAACTCATAAAATTCAACCAAGTTTGATAAAATTGTGGTACCTGCTTCAGAAATCTCATTATTTTATCTCTGATTTTTTTCTAATGTAGCAATTGAAAATACTTTATTAATCCACAATTCAGATATTATTATCTAAGATTGCCCTGTGTTGCACAATTACAGTTTTGGTTGCTATAATTAAATAATCATTTTAAGTTGCTGCTTTTCTCTTTTAAATAAGTAAAGTAATCCTAACTGTGGCGATGATCTGATTATTTCAAACTTTAATAATTCGGTTTACATTTTCCAGCAAAATATATATGTTTAATATCTGCTAGACTCTAAAAACAGAACAATATTGCAGCACAGATCTCTAGAATCTATTGCTTATCAGCTTTCCAGAAAATGTTGCAAGTCTTTGTTATATTCTTAAGCTTTATGTAAACAAATCCATTATTATTTCAACAAATCATTCGGGGAAATGATTTCCATTATTATTATTATTATTATTATTATTATTATTATTATTATAGCAGCACATCCTTAGCAATGAAAATAATGTCAATTCAGATCATCCTGCAAGACCACACTTCTCATCCTAACTATTACTATAATTAAATTGTATATGTTTAGACTTCTCAGGTACAATATCAACCTAAGTGTCATTTGGTTTTCTATAACAATTCCTTTCCCTCCATTCAGAGTGATAATATACAAATGAAAACAAGGCACAGGACAATTACTGGAAAAGCATGCATGCATATATGCACATAAACTATAACAGGTAGTTCTCGATTTACAATCATTTGTTTAGTGACTGTTCGAAGTTACAAGACAGAGCACTAGAACAAGTTACTTATGACCTGCTTTTACACTTACAATTGTTGCAGCATCCCTGTGCTCACATGATTAAAGTTCAGGCATGTGGCAATTGTTGATTACTCTGTCCTGGAGTCATGTAATCACCATTTGCAACTTTTCTAGAGAGCTTCTGAGAAACAAAATCAATTGAGGAAGCCAGATTTGTTTAATGATCACATGATTCACTAAACAACAAAAGTTGTAAAATGGGTCACAGCTCACTTAACAATCGTCTTGTTTAACAGTGGAAATTTGGGGCTCAAATGTGGTCATAAGTCGAGGACTACCTATATATGACCCAGAAATAAAGCATGAATATACTTGCTGTTCTTTATCTGGCCACACTTATCTTTTCAATATTTCACCACTGTCTTCAGATAAATGTTTTAGCAGTATAGACAATCCCCTTATGCAAGCAGCCAAATAACCCAACATATAACCCAAGAAGCCTTTCATTAAGTGTAATCCAAATTGGGAAACCATGGTTTAGGAACAAGCAAGATAACAAGCCAATCTGAAGCTATGTTGACGTGCACTGACTTACTCAAAAGTCACTAACTGTTATCAACATTTTAGGAAAAAAATGGGAAACTGATTAATTTAAAAAGTTTGGGTTTGTTACAAAAGGAGTCATAAAGAAAGGTTTTATGCATATTCAATCAAGATATAAACATGCAAATATAGCTATCATCTTTACAAGTCAGTGCAAATGATGAAGCAAATATCACAGGCTTCTTTTAAACCCTCACATCAATAGTATAATCTGTTCAGCTTCTCTCTAATAAATAACCTCTTCCACAGTTTTCAACAGGCAGGACATTTATCAGGCTGTAAGGAGTTAGGGTGGAGTAAGACAGCTGGCAATGCTAAGAGTTTGATTGCTGTTCCCTAACCTCTTCACTCAGCATCTAAAATAAGCTTATGGAAACATATTCAATGCTAGAGGAAGTTTGTATATGAAAAAAAATAAATTCAATGGTAGAGGGATTTTTTTTGTGCTACAGATAGGTGAATGAATCAGAAAGCAGTACAAATTAGATTCTCTTTTTAAAAATCAGAAATAACATTTGTATTGAGTTTTCAGATATTCAGATATCTGTTTTGTATGTATTAACACACTCAAAAGGGTGGAGACCTCCCAGATTTTCTAATCTTAACAGCTTGGATTTTAAAAGATTATTTTGAATTTTTTTTATTAATTTAGTTTTCCTCCAGATTCATGACTATTATCTGTTAAAGAGATATCCTGTCTTACAAAATGATCTATCTCAGGAAGATTCATAGGAAATATTAGATTGTACAAATATAAAGTGAGTTCTAGTCTCACCTTAGGCATAAAAGCCAGCTAGGTGACTTTGATCCTTTAATTGTCTTTCAACCCAATCCACCTCTTAGGGTTATTGCTGTGAAGGAAATTGGAACATGAAGGTGTATTAGTTATATTCACTGCCTTGAGATATTTATAAAACCATTAAAGGCAGCATATATATATATATATATATATATATATATTTGTTTTCGTAGATTTTCACGGGTAAAGGTATGTAGGTCTTGGTGTATTCGGGTCTTGTCCCGTGTAAGATTGAGAATACCTTGGCAACGTTTCGACGAAATCTCATCCGTCATCTTCAGGCTGGTGTCTTCAGCTTCGTTCTATATATATGTTTTCTTATGTTTTCGTGGGTATTTATATGTATGGTATTTAGGTTTCTTCGGGTATGTTCCCACGTCTTAATAGTTGTGCTTTTATAGCAACGTTTCGGCAGAATCTCATCTGCCATCTTCAGCCTTGTGTATTGGGTTCTTTTTTAATTATGTATCTCAGGCTTGACAACCGTTTTCTGTTTGAATTTGGTGCTTGCTTTGTGTTTTATTTGAATGTTTTTTTCTTCATCCTGATTGGCTGGGAGTCTAGGTCTGTGTTTATTGGTCTTCGAGTTGCTGTGTTCTTGATTAGCTGGCAACATTGTGTTTTGTGTATTGGGGGCGTGTTTGGGTTGGAGGTATTGGGGGGTTGTGTATATATATACATATACATATACATATATATGTAGGTCTTGGTGTATTCGGGTCTTGTCCCGTGTAAGATTGAGAATACCTTGGCAACGTTTTGACGTTGGCACTTCTCCCAGAAGAACGAAGCTGAAGACACCAGCCTGAAGATGACGGATGAGATTTCAAAACGCTGCCAAGGTATTCTCAATCTTACACGGACAAGACCAATACACCAAGACCTACATATATATATATATATATATATATATATATATATATATATATATATGAATTAATTTATCATTTTTATATTGATGAAAGATCATTCATACTTCAAAAATTCATTTTTTCTTTTCTGAGTACAGCCCTCCATTCCAAATATCCAGAGTTAGGACAAAGTTTAGAAACCGTATTTTACTAAATTGGTGAGAAACCTCTTGTACAAGCATTATTGTATATCAGCTACACTGGAAAGACATAGCTACAGTCCCCTGCATGGTATTTAGGAGAATTTAGCAATACTTACTTCCTGATTTGCACATGTTACAAAAATTCCTTTCTGTTGCCCAAACTGGCAGTTGACAGTTGCTTTAGCCTAGGCAACAGACTGGAGTCATCTACTTCACTTCACCTAGTGGGAATTTGAGATTGATTATGCCATCTGGCATCTAATTCATCTTCCACTGTCTCCTCTTTTCCTAGTATCTGTTGGTCTTGGTAGAATACTAGTTTATATAATATTTTTTATGAAATCTTCTCCATGAGTTTTAACATTTTATATTTTGCATGTAAATAAAATCAAATTGCCTTCAAGTTGAGATTTACTCTTCTTGATTTGTGGAGTCTTTCGTGCTCTCTGAACTTGGTTGGTTGTTTTACCACACTAATTAACATCTTCAGTGATGTTATTATATACAGTATCTTGCTTTGTTGGTAGTATTGTTTTCTTCTTGGTAGGCCCTTGATTAGGCTGATATTTACTGCTTGATCTGATGTTAATTTTGGGTTACTCCCTGCTCATCTAGGTGTTGATTACTGATAAGGAGCTTGTTTTGGTCTTTTTGTTTCCTTTTTAGATATTTTAATTGTCTATTTCAAATGGTGTGTAAATTTGTTTACCTCTATGTAACTGTTGATGGTTGATTTGTCTGAGTGCCAGGCTTCCAGGAATTCCCTAGCATTTTGGGGGATTTACCTTGATCTAGGATGCTCACAGCTTCTCAGTTGAAACTATGCCTAAGTCTGTCTGTGCCTTGTGAAATTAAGAGTTTTCATCATGTCTTCTGATTGCTAGTTGGTGTTCATGGATGTGCTCTACTAGTCTTCTGCCTGTTGTCCTACAACCGCTCAAAGTTCCAACCTATCTGAAAAAGAGAGTTATAACCCAGTTCTGATGGTGGGGAGAATACAGTCATACGACTGCACTTCAGGTGCTCAGCAATATGATTGCATTTACAGATATTTGCAACGTCCCAGTCAGATGACTGCATTTTATTATGGTTTTGCTAAACATGGAAATTACCTCCATTTTTAAGCAAAACCCTGCCATAACAAACAGTAGGGTCACTTAACAATGGTGACCATGACATTTTTTTTAGTACTCTTGTGTTTGCTTAATGACCATTGCAAAAATCAAACCATGTTTTATGACCCTTATGACATATGACTCTAATGGCCAGGCTCAATTACAGTCATACTGTATGTCAAGGACTACCTGTAGTGGCTGTGAAAGTCCTGCCATTGTGTGTTTCTAGGTGGCTCCTTTTTCTTCTTCTTCTTGGGCTACTGGGTCTTTAAGATGTTAAAGATGTTTTGTGGGGCTTTAGTTGGTTTCTGTGCTGCAGTGATACTCTATGGTTATACTAGTCTATTAGTTAGATATTAGATATTTTAAAATATATAGATATTTTTTATGTATGGCAGTATTATCCTTTTAATAGCTTGTGTTAGTTGTGCTGTAGTGACTAGAATGATTAGACACATTTTGATAAAATTGCATGGATATCCATTTTGTTGAAGGATGTTATATAGGTGGTCTGTTTCTTTTTTCTGGTATTCTGAATGAATTGCAGTGCATTAATGCTCATCTGAATAATGTTATTACACAGCTTCTCTTGTGGGAGTTTCAGTTGTACTTTTGTAATGGAGCATTTGGTTAGTGTGGATGGTTTTTCGATAGATTTGTGTTTCTAATTTGCTACCGTTTCCTCTGCTGATGAGGATATCCAGGAAGGGAATGCGTTGTTGTTTTCTTCTTCCCTTGTGGATTTTATTCCTTTGAAGATGTTGATTGTTTCATGTGTATTCTGTTGTTCGTATTTTTTAATAAAGACAAAAGTTATCTACCGAACAGATACATATTTTTGGCAGTATAAGTGGGAGAAATATAGTTTCTGGATGCTGTATTAAGGTATCTGCTATCCCACCCCTGGGTCAGATATGTTGTGTAGTACTGCTGACAGGGATTCTTTTAGTAGTTTTATGTCTATGATTATAAATAGTACTATGACATCAGATTAAACCATACTCTCCTATTCTTCTATTGTTGGATTTTCTGGAGGCACTGTAGTGGGGAGTTGATAGTATATTTGTTCCCCTCTCTGAGATGTCCAAACTGTTTTGTAATAGCTATGTTGTATGTTGGGTTTCCTGATAATAATGCAATTGGATTAAGAGGTATGTCAGGTTTATGTATTTTTAGATATCCATGGGAAAATGGGCCCATTACTTTTCATCTACCACTGTTTTGCTTTTGTGACTTGATATTTCTTGGTTAAGTTGTTATGGGTTCTCTTCATCAGTTTCTGTATTAGGTTGATATTTACTAGGATAAAGGTTTTTGTTATAAGATTTTTAACAAAGTTTTTGTTACAACTCTTGTTGCCATTGTGGATTACTGAAGTTTCACATCCAATTACTAAAAATAGCCATATTGCTTGGCTTATGAATCCAGCTGGGACTAGCCAGGTGCTGTCAACAACTGAGATATTTTATATATAGTTTACATTACTCTTTTTTTTCTAAATCACTGTATCCAAATCAATTGTAGAACAGACATATTAAAAATAGATAAAATAAGCAAATTTAAAGATGGGTTGTACAGTATTTACAATGCAGAACTAATTTTTTGTTTTACTACTGATTTGTTATATATTAAACAAGCTCTATACCTGTGCTTCGCTACAAAACTATGTGATTGGGCCTAGTTTTTGGGGAGGAAAATAAGGGGAAAAATTGTGTCTCTGCCTACCAGCATCCATTGGTATTCATCTGGCTAGCGTCCTGTCAGTTTGTAAGAGAATTGAGGGATGTTTGGAAACTGAAACATGAAAACTGAATTTGTTAGTATTTTCTGTGTGAGCAAGGAGACAGCAAGGAGCCTGGACATGGTTTAGCTCAACTGTTCTGTACTAAAGCTTGTTGCTGCTCTGAAACTGAAACTCCTCTCTTCTGCTTGTGTTTTGCATTTGGAACAGATTTCTTTTCAAGTGGGGAGGGGGAGTAGAACTCCTTAGCATCAGAGCATGTTAATAATAATATACGAAATACTAATGCTCTGATGGTCATTTTAAAAAATCCTTTCTTAATGAGCACCGAGAAGCCAAGAGGAACATACATGCCAAATTTCAAGTTTGTAGGCTTTACGGTTCTGGAGATTTTGTGATGATGCATGAATGGTATTTCGCTTTTATATATATAGATATAAGTGTGATGGAAAGGTTAAAGCAAAACAATGAACTGGATGATTAGACCAGAAATTCAGTTGTGAAAGAGGAATTGAACATAGTATGAAACAAGAAGTACACATATGTGATATTCTCTATTGGATTCATTGTTAAGAGTTTTCAGTTTCATTCTGTTATACAAGTCCTAGGTTCATGCAGATTGAGGTACTGAGTTACTATGCTACTTAAATAAATTAACAACTCTTGTTTGGCACTAAGATTTCCTATAATAGAGTGCTGTATTATTTTCTTGAAGTAAATCATACTTTCAACAAAATTGCTTCATCTCATTTATGCCATCTGTTTTCTAAAGTTATTTCTAAAGTTATGAAGTCTGTGTTAGACATTTGGCCCATTCCACATCCCTATCCTTATTAGAGATAAGACTTTAGTGTCAAACCAAGCTCAGGATAACACAGCAAAATCCAACCAAGTTCAGTCCTTAATTGCTTACCCCTAGTGGACAGAATCCTGCCAAACTAAAGCTGTAACTTTTTAACCTACTAGGTATAATCAACTCAACACAGCCTCTTAATCTGGGCATCTCTCTGGAAAGCTCTGTGTTTCAAAAACTCCTTCCCACTTTTTAATCCATTATACTTACAGTGCTTACAAGCAATCTAATTATTAAATAATACATCCGGCCAGCAACTTAGGGGTTCTCCTGGACTTGTGATTCCTATTCGAAGAGCAGGTGGCAGTCATGGCTAGGAGAGCCTTTGCTCAACTTCAGCTTGTGCACCAGTTGCGGCTTTCCTGGATCACGAGTCCCTGCGCTCAGTCATTCAGGCCCTAGTCATCTCATGGCTGGGCTACTGTAATGTACACGGGGCTACCCTTGAAGAACATTTAAAAGGCCAAGCTGGTGCAGAGTGCAATGGCACAGGCAGTTCTTAGGGCCCCAAGAACACCCCTTGTAACACTACTGCTCCACAAACTACATTTGCTATTAGTCAGCTTCCAGTTGCAATTCAGGGTGTTGGTAATCACCTTTAAAGCCCTTTGTGGCATGGGTCCAGGCTACTTGAGAGACTATCTCAGCCCATTGGGATTGGCCTGTTACACCTGTACTGGCAGGCATGCATTTAAGACCCTGTTACTGCCGCAGGGCAGGGTGAGCTCCTATTACATACTCTAGCTTCTGCCGACCCAGCAATTTGAAAGTAAGTGACGGCAAATAGCTAAATGGGTACCACTTCATTAGGTAACTTAACAGGGATGTGAAAGGAGCCCCCAACTGAGCATCCCCCAGGCAGTGTTGATGTTACCATCCAATCCTTTCAACCAGGAAGCACTTCAGCGCTCCCAACATGACTGTACCACCTGTGCCAGCAGAGGAGTCATGCTCTGGGTCCCGTCAGAACAATTATTCTGGTGGGTGAAGAAGAGACTTTCTGCTTGTACCTGCTCTGTGGAACATCTTTGCCCTCTGTATGAGGTTGGCCCCCTTCCTCCTGACCTTCTGGAAGAGCCTAAAAGACCTGGCTCTGCCGGTTATCTTGGGGCCCCAATGAGGGAATGCCACAGTGGAGGTGATTGATTGATTAACAATGAATCCCACCTTTTAATTGGGCAATGGTATTCTGGATTTTATATTAACTTATTTATGTTTTTTAGTTTATTTGAGGTAACATGGGTAACTTATAAATTTTACAAATAAATAAATATTTTAAATATCTGTCTGTTTTAAAAAGTGGTGTTTGTATTTTTTTAATTTAAGTATGTGTGAACTCCAGAGGAAGCTGATTTTTTCTAGTCTAGTTTTTGTTCTGTATGTCTTTGATTACATTTTCAATTTGTATCTTTAAACATAGTTCTCATTAAAATGTAAAGCATGTCTAGTGGTGATATTTGAAGAATTAATCACCAGACTAAAGCAATAATTGATGGAAATAGAAGTGCTATGTTGAATGAAAGTACTGTTACTTAGTTATATTCCTTGTAAACATTGAAGGACTTGACATATCTTAGCCCCAGAAAAAATCTGTTTTGTTCATGTGCTGCAGTGAAATTTAATACATGTGAATAGGGAGATATAGTTTTGGTCTTGCCACTAATTTTCTAAGCCAGTGGATAATGCATTAAAGTTTTATCATTTTCAAGATTTATCATTATTGGGCTGTATCTTTAACAACAATTCTCAAGACTTAAATTCTGTCATGTGCAAATACATGAAGGTCTAATTAAACTGGTTTATTGCTAAAATGCCCATGCACAAGAATCTTCTCAACTAATGATAAATACCTGTTTGGAGTCAGAAAAACGTCAACGGAATTTAAAGGCAGGGGGCTTGGACTTAGTATGTTCAGACTGATCCTTGTTTTAACTCTGCCCATATATTCTGCCACTCCTACAAAATTTGACTTCAAAACTGTGATTTCAATCCCATGAATTCTAGAGCTGTATTTTGATAAACTTTCCATTTAGAAGGAATATTTTTTGCTAAATTAAATCACATAAATACAATTAATACAAGTTCCTCCAATTCCATTTCTTGCTCATTCCTACCAGCTGTTAGTTTTTAATCATAAAATTTGGTTTGATTGACATACATTGCGAGTGAAGCCTATTTTTCAACCACCCTTTCCCTCCTGTTGTATATTTGTCTAGGTCGTCTAGTAGGAGCTCTGGATGCTGTCCTTGATTCAAATGCACGGGTTGCTCCATTTCGGATTTTGCTACAAGTACCAGGATCACCTACTTATTCTGCCATTGCATGTGGTGAGTTATTGAACGGATCAGAGCTTTACTGGGCCATTGCCATTGGTGAGTCAAATATTACACGAAAACTGAACTCTGAGCATGCCGTGGTTTGCATGTCAAAGAAAGTTGAAGGTAATATTACTGAAATAAGTAACATTGCTGTTTGGGTAAGCCATACTTAACAATTTTCATACTTTGTAATGTTTCCATGTTTGGATAATATTAAGATTTGACGACCCAGTATTAAATGTTCTAATTATGCCATTGTGGAAACTAAAAGACACGAGCATGGCTTTTCATACTAGAACTCACATGCGTTATTTGTCTTTTTTCTAATAATTTAAAAAATCTATATGCTCCCCCTGATCTACAAAGGAGGGACTTGCAACTTTTAAACATTGAGCAAATACATGCGTTTGTACATATTTATTTGTATGCTGTACATTGGTGTGAATAAAATATTAACAGTAGTATTTGAGAATACACAAAATTGAAATGTGATTAGATTCATTTGCACAGAAATGCTTAGGGACTATCAGCTGGATCCTGTTTTGATTTTCAGAACAGCAATTTTCAGTTTCAGTTCTGAGTATACTGTGTGTATATATATATAGTGTTACTCCTGCATTCTTTGTTGTGGTGGTGGCGGTGAATAAAATTCCTCAATCCTTTAAAGATCTGAGTAGGAGGATACCCTGCTGCTAGAAGTGTGAGGAAGGAAATTTTTTGTTGATTTTTTTCTGTTCACAAGCAGCTAATTTTAATAAGGCGAGATGGTAAAGATCTTAACATACTTTCTTGCTGCTTGGTGGAGGAATTGTGGACACTTAAAAAGGTCAGAACTTAAAAAGTTGTACATTAAGTTATTTTGTTTATAACATTAAAATGGGAAAAATGTAGATGCAAACTCAATTATTGATTCCCATCCCCCCCAAAAAACACAACAGACTCCTTGATTAGCAGAGTGCAGCTTTGTTTATGTGGTTACATTTTTCTTTTTTGCAGTTAATAATGTTTTCTCGGGTATTGAGAAAGCTGTGATTTTTTTATTACCAATTTATTAGTGTGATTCAGTTTCATTTTTAGAGTGAACAATTAGAAAGCTTGATAATCTTGTACAAACTTTTCCCTTATTTAATTCTGCCTTGTATTCATCTTCCTCCTTAGTCTGTCTCCTTTCTTTTTCCAAACTTTAATACTGATTGGTTCTGAAATTGAAAACCTATCTTAATTAGAGAAGAATGACATATGTAAAACAAATCATTTTGTCTAGTTGATAGGATGATAATTGATATTTGTAGGACCGGTTTTTGTTGTGAGCTGCCAGAGCATGGCACAAGATAGACTGCTATATAAATGCTTTAAATAAATAAAATATTAATCACAGCATGCAACTGAAGCATTTTATGGCTATATAAAGAAAGATTAATAACCTACTCTGTAGGAAAAAAATAAATTATTTAGATAAGTTTTCCAAGCCATGCTGCCAAAAGCATGAAAATAATTCTCTAGGCTTGATAACAGAAGTCAGGAAAACAACAGGTGGAGTCTGTTTTGCTCACAGTAATTGATTTTGCCTACAGTTTCTTTGACCTTGCAGAAAATGAAGGGTAAAAATGTTAAGATTATCTTGCACTGTTCTTGTAACATACTTGTTCAGAAAGTACTCATTTTAAAAAGTGGGCAACACAATATTCTCTCTATTAATAGTGATCAACTGTCAGTAAATCTCTTCCATGCAATGCATTTGTGTCAATTTTCCTACTGTTTGTCATATTGTCTGGTGGGCACACTAATGAAGGCTACAGTGTTTTTATTCAATTAGAATTTGGTTTGTAGTTAAAGCTACCACATATGATAAGCTGCGTATTCTGACCTTGTGAGATTTTCTGTCACATTGATATCAGAGAAAAAGAGATACGGCTAATTTGGCTGTTCGTTGTTCATTAATGCAAGTGGTTCTTGACTTACAATCATAATTGGAACTGGAAGTCCCATCACCTAGCAATGTAATCAGTAAATGACTACCGTCAATACGCACCCAATTTTATAACTTTTTTTGCCATAGTCATTAAATGAATCACCAGGTCATTAAACAAATCTGGCTTTCCCCATTGACTTTGCTTGTTGGAAATCCCTTGGGAAGGTTGCAAATGGCAATCCCAGGACTCTGCAGTCATCATAAATGCAAGAACCCCCCTTCCCAATTTTGGGGGGGATGCTACAATAGTCATAAGTGCAAGGGCTAGTTGTAACTAACTTTTTTCAGTGTCACTGTAACTTTGTACAGTCCTTAAGTGAATGGTTGTAAATCAATGACTACCTGTAATCATGCAGTAAAATGTACCTATGTGAGTACTATAAGCTTTGATCAAACAAAATTTCCAGAATATTGACGCATAAAGTGAGAACTGAATGAAGGTTTACAAATGAATATTTATAGGAATATATAAGCCAGTTATTTTTTTTTGCTCAAGAACCCTTTGTTTAAATGTGTTTATTTATGCCTTGCTAATCCATTTACAAGTTTATTTACAAGATTACATGTCTTAAGCATGTAATCTGTCTTAAGCATGTACAATTTTATTAAAACTAAATCTAGAATAATCATTTTTGTGATTATTAAGTAATTGCCATAAGATATATATTTATGCTTGTAATCAAATTATTTTCATCAATTTTTCTTCCTTTTACACTCAGAAGTCATTCTGTGCTTGTTTCCATTTTCATTAATATCCTGTAACAATATTCATGTAACATAAATACCTCATTAGAAAAGTTTAGTTGTTTCTTCCCTTTCCAGAGAGCAACAGCTGTTTTTATAAAACAGGTGAGCAAGATGCAGTATTTTAAAAAAAGATATGCAGATGGGACTTGGCCAGAAATACCAGAGCTATAGGCTACAATGGGAAGCAGAAAAAACCACCCAGTAGAAAGCAATGACAACCCACCTACATACTGTACTGTACTCCAAAAAATCACCAGGAATCAAACTTGACTTGAAAGAAACTTTACCTTTTAAAATTTGACTTCAGTTTTATTGCTTAGTCCAAATGCTTGAGTATGGGCAACTGTGGTTTTACAGCTTGTGGGGTTATTTTGCAGCCTATCTTGTTTTTAAGCTCTAGTAGAGATGAAGTTAATTATGTGTGCATTGTGCTGAAACAGACCCTATCTTGATTAATTGTGTTTATCGAGATACAAGGTCTTCCTGTTGAAGAGAGTTAACTCTTGGACAGTTTCCCTGGCAGTTGGCATTCTGTAAGGGAAATTTAGCCTTTGAAAATGGAAAACATTTAGCGATGTTTATCTCTCTCTCTTGTAAGAGGTAGTGTGCAGTATCTTTACTGATACCAACATCAGGTTTGATTGTAGTATGTTTCTAGTTTTTTTGCTGATCTCAGTTTCCTCTCTCCATTGTGAAAACTGGAAAGGGTAATTAAAAAGGGGTTATTGTTGTTTTTCTTCCTTTCCAGGAATCATGTTCTTAACATATACTGACCAGGTTCAAAAACTATATTAGCCATGTTCCATGAATCCAGTCATTGTAGTTTGTAGATATTCATGTTATGATACTACAGCAAAGCATATGTACTCATCACCTTATTATTAACAAATCACATCTTTTAATCTTTTGCTGAAGTAATAGTCTTTGCTCTTGTGACAGTGGATTCATTATTTCAAGATTAAGGAATCAAACAATCTTAGTTTATTTACCCATAAGCATTAGTCCATATTCTTTTTATTTTTAATTTGTAGACCACTTTTGAACAACAAAGGAAATTAAACTATCAGTATAGGCTGTCCAAACTCAGAACACTCAAACTATGTTTACGATAGAATTTCTGAGTTACAGAATTTTTACCAGTTTTTATCCAAAATTAGTTGCACATTTTCTTGCTGGCCTTCTTCTGTCATCCACAGATAGTTTTGAAGGATCATTCTGTGATTAATGTTTCTTTTGACTTCCAGAAAAAATTAGAGATTAAGGGATGCCTCCAACTGAAGGCACTGCATTCTTTTTCATGATTTATTTACAGAAGAGGAGGAGATAGAACTTTCCAGGCCAACTTTCCAGGTTCTTTATTTTCTGAGCTGTTTTTTTAAATGAGATATGTTAGCAAAACCATATATAACTGAAGTAGAAGCTAGGCCAACTGTTTACTGGTGTTATGAGGGCTCTGTTTGTATGATAGTTTAGTATTACACTAATTCAAGCAAACATACTGTGTATATCACTATTCATGTATTGTTTATTTAATTAATGTGAATTGAAGTAGGTAGGTAGGTAGGTAGATAGATAGATAGATAGATAGATAGATAGATAGATAGATAGATAGATAGATCCACAGATCTCTTGGAGGCAGAAAAAAGAACTGTTTATTTTCTGATTTATTTGTTTTATATCCTGTTTATATGCTTGTTTTGTTTGTGATCTTTAAAAATGAAAAGTATTAAAAGGATGTGAAATTTAATAGCTTAAAGATACCCTAAATGATTTTTCATATCATTATATTACACTTGTAGACAGGCTCAGGCCAGAGATAAACTAGTATTTAAGTTAGTCAAGAGAATGCTAGTTTGGACATCTATGAAGAATACTGCTCTGATGCTTCTCAGAACTGAACCCAAAACAACTCAGCTGTTGTGGAATGTTACTATCCATTTGCTTTAGCCTTAGCTCCTAAGAAAACACTTGTGACTGTATGAGGCAGGTGATGTATGAAGTGTGATTGTAGCAAAAAATCACAATAAGATTGTCATCTGTAATTAAATAAGAGGATCTGACTTTGATTTCTCTTTATGGAAAAAGAAATCAAAAGTATATATTTTTGTATAATAAAAACATAACAAGTATGCAAAAAAGATTTTCTTTGTGGAAAACCCTCTCCCCACAATTGTACTGTCTTGTATTAGGTGCCACAGTTGAGGAGATAAACCATCACTGGGAATGGCTGGAACAAAACCTGCTCCATACCTTGTCTGTGTTTGATAATAAAGAAGATATTGTCAGCTTTGTCAGAGGTAAAATAAAGGTAAGAAAATATTCACTATTTTTCCATCATTTGTGTTGATTAAGTAAAAATGTTGCAGGTATTTTCTCTGGATATCTTTAGGATCCCAAAATTTATAAGAAAAGTTAATGTATTTGGATCATGCCTTTATTTTCTTAAACTTTTCCTCTACTTGTGTCTGATAGAAGTTGATACTATGACTTTTAATATTGTTTCCTAGGATCCAGATATATGTTTTAATAGAAATTGAATATCTGTCTTAGTTTTACCTCTTCCCATGTCTTCCACTCTTCCCACTCTTCCCACTCTTCCACTCTTCCCATTATCTTCCACTCTTCCATGCTTAGTTTCCTGGATTCTTTTTTATTCCCATAAAATCAGTTGAATAAGTGGACATGGTCAGGAAGGAGACAGGTTGGCTTTTCATTTGATGAGCTGGGTCCAGTCAAGCTCTGCCTCCAGTGATGGGAACTTCCCCACATTCTTGTCCATCAACCCTGGAAGTCAGCTATTGTTGCAGCCTTATTGTTATTGGGGCAAAGGTAGATGAGAGGGCTACAAAAAATGAGAGGCCTTGATGGAAGTGGAGAACTGCAAGAAGAAAAAGTCCTTCTGTGAAATAGTTGGCAATGAATAACTGCATGGAACTAGATGTTTGTTTTAGGTTCATCAATTGACTTTACAACTTCAGTCCTTTTTATTTATGAACATACATCATGTATTAGCTAATCATGTGAACTAGTTAATAAGCAGTAGCATATCACTTTGTAGCATTTTAATTTTGTTTACTTTTTATAAATTATTTGCAAAGACAGTCAAAACAGACTGGTAAGTTGACTGAACTTCTTTTGAAAGCGAGTGAATAGAACAGCTAATTTTGCTATAGTTCTGTAGTGCATTTTGATGTATTGTAAAAAATATTTGAATAAATGTTATCTAAGCCATCAAAAATGTTACGAAGATTAAAACACAGAATGGCTTGTACACTACAAACTTCAGTATTTATTTTTAATTTGTACATTTTTATCTAGCAACAAGTGTTAGAAGCATTTGTCTGCACATAATTATTAAATTGTACATCTGTGACACATTCATTTGTCATTGATTTAGGCATTAATAGCAGAAGAGACCAGCAGTAAGCTAGCAGAACAGGAAGAGGACCCTGAGAAGTTCAGAGAAGCACTAGTAAAATTTGAAACCAGGTTTAACTTCCCCGAAGTGGAAAAACTGATCACATATTACTCATGTTGCTGCTGGAAAGGGAAAGTTCCTCGCCAGGGATGGCTTTATCTAAGCATTAACCACCTCTGTTTCTATTCCTTCTTTTTGGGCAAGGAATGTAAGTATCAACATCTGATAATGCGGTAAAGCTAGCACACTTTTCAAACTGCTGAATAGCTTTTGTTAAATAAGGGAAAAGTTAAAGGGAAGCATGTTTGGATAGTGACAGGCTGGAGTGGAAAGCCTGTAGCTAACCGGTAGGGCTTTCTGAGTTTCAAATTGCTTTAGAAAACAGAAATGGAGAGGCATAGACACAAATGTCTGTTAAATGAGAATGAGATTTTGTGCAGCTCTTCTACACAGACAGCTGAATTCTATGCATTTTATATACAATATACATAAAATGAGAGTGGGATTTGACAAAATGGAGAGAGAGAGAGACTGCCAGCAAGGAGAATGCAGTTCAAGGAAAACCCATTGGAATTCAATCAATCTCTCACTGTCCTGAAGACGAAGTGATCTGACTCAAAATGTCAGACAGTTCCTTTTTTAACAGAATAACAGAGTTAGAAAGGACCTTAGAGGTCTTCTAGTTCAACCCACTGCTCAGACAAATGGTTGTCCATTTCAGACAAAATGGTTGTCCATCTCTTCTTAAAAACTTCCAGTGTTGAAGCACCAAAAACTTCTGAAGGCAAGTTGTTCCGCTGATTAATTGTTCTGTCAGGAAATTTCTCCTTAGTTGGAGGTTGCTTCTCTCTGATTAGTTTCCATCCTTTGCTTCTTGTCCTGCCTTCAGGTGCTTTGGAGAATAGGTTGACTCTGTCTTGTTTGTCGCAACCCCTTAGATATTGAAACACTGCTATCATATCTCCTCTAGCCCTTCTTTTCATTAAACTGGACATATCCAATTCCAGCAATCATTCTTTATATGTTTTAGCTTTCAGTCCCCTAATCATCTTTGTTGCTCTTCTCTGCACTCTTTCTAGAGTCTCAACATCTTTTTTACACCATGGCAACCAAACCCAGATGCAATATTCCAAGTGTGGTCTTACCAAGACATTATAAAGTGGCATTAGCACTTCATGTGATCTTGATTCTATCTCTGTTAATACAATCTAAGACTACTTGGTTTTTTTGGCAGTTGTAGCATGCTGCTGGCTCACATTTAAATGATTTTCCACTAGGACTCCAAGGCCCCTCTCACAATTACTACTATTGAGCCAGGTGCCACCTATGGTATAGTATACATGTGCATTTGGTTTTTCTTGCCCTTACTTTTGTCACCATTGAATTTCATTTTGTTAGATAGGACCTGATGTTCAAGTTTCTTAAGGTCCTTCTGTATCTTAAGCCTATCTTCCAAAACGTTGGCTATTCCTGCCAACTTGGTGTCATCTGCAAATTTTATAAGTTCCCAATTTGATGAGTTTTGAACCTCTTCCTTCCACAAATTGCTGAAAACAGGTTAAAACTATATTAAAGCTGCATGCTCTGCTTTGTGACTCTCTTGAAAACTTTTTGTGGCTTCAGCAATTTATCAGCTCAAGGAATGAGAATGCTGTCCACCACTGAGTTAGATCATGTGGCTAGTCAACCATCCACCATTCTCTAAAGCACCTGAGGGCAGGACAAGAAGCGATGGGTGGAAACTAATCAAGGAGAGGAGCAACTTAGAACTAAGGAGACATTTCCTGACAGTTAGAACAATTAGTCAGTGGAACAACTTGCCTCCAGAAGTTGTGAATGCTCCAACCCTGGAAGTTTTAAAGAAGAGATTGGATAAGTATTTGTCTGAAATGCTATAGGTTTTCCTGCCTAAGCAGGGGGTTGGACTAGAAGACCTCCAAGGTCCCTTCCAACTCTGTTATTCTATTCTATTCTATTCTATTCTATTCTATTCTAACCATCTGCCATTTTATTATAGACAACCCTGTTCATGTCTATAATGTTCATGTCATCTTTAAGTGAGATTTTCTTAACCTGGGAACTGTGTGTACCACATCAATGGTAACCTGTATTAATCTTTATATATTATTACATATATACCAATGACTGCATTTCAAAGGATCCCTCTGTTAAAGTACTGAACATTGTCGCAGATGATGCAATAGTCATTGGTCTCATTCAAGACGATGATGAGTCGGCATATAAACAAGAGGTAGATCAGCTGGCCCTGTGGTGCAGCCAGAACAATCTGGAGCTGAACACTCTTAAAACCATAGAGATGATAGTAGATTTTAGAAGAAACTCTCCTATTCTACCATCTCTTACAATATTAGGCAACACAATATCAACAGTAGAGACCTTCAGGTTTCCAGATTCTATTATCTGCAAGGACTTGAAATGGTGACCTAACTTTAGAACCATCATTAAAAAGATACAACAAAGAATGTTCTTCTTGCATCAGCTCAGAAAGCTCAGATTGTCCAAGGATCTGCTGATAATAGTTCTGCAGAGGAATTATTGAGTCTCATTTGTACCTCAATAACTGTCTGGTTTGGCACAGCAATCAAACAGGACAGGTACAGACTTCAACGGATAGTTAGGACTGCAGAAAAAACCATCACAACCAGCCTGCCCTCCATTGAGGATCTGTATTTGCACCCAGACAAATTCCTTGTGTATCCAATCACACTTGGCCAATAAATAATTCTATTCTATTATTCTATTCTATACTGCACAAACCATAAAGAGGGCTGAGAAAATTTCTATAGACTCCTCACATCCTGGACATAATCTATTTCAACTTCTCTCCTCAGGACACTGTTATAGAGCATTGCATGCCAAAACAACTAGACATAAAGATAGTTCCCCACAGCTCTGTTCACTTCTCATCTTTTTTCATCTTCTCATCTTTCCTGCTATTTTCTCCTTTTCTTATGATTTATCAATTGTTGTTTGTAACTTATGATTAATTATTGTAACTATGGTTTATGACGTATTACCAGGGGTGGGATTCAAATTTTTTAACAACCGGTTCTGTGGGCATGGCTTAGTTGGTGGGTGTGGCTTGGTGGTCATGTGACTGGGTGGATGTGGCTTGGTGGTCACATTATTGGCTAGGTGTGGCCATCTCAATATCACTCACATCGAGGCACGCATCTCCTCGCCTGGCCTCTCATGACTGTGGGGATGCAGTCATAAGTGTGAAAAATGGTCATAAGTCACTTTTTTCAGTGCCATTGTAACTTTGAATGGTCACTCCACACAAGCAAAGTACTAGCAAAGGAAGGGAAAAAAACTCCAGAGAAGTTCCTGAGACAGGAAGTCTAGTCCTGCCAAGAATGTAATAAGGGTTAACGGAGAGCAGTTTCTGTAAGCAACACCAGAATGTTTCCTTCTGCCTTCCTTACAGGATTAGGCCAGTAATTTCTTCTAACAACCGGTTCTCCGAACTGCTTAGAATGATAACAGCCAGTTCTAGTGAATAGGTGCGAACTGGTAGAATCCCACCACTGCCTATTACTTGCTGTTTATATGTACACCGTGAGCTTATGCACCAGAGACCAATTCCTGGTGTGTCCAATCACCAGTGGCCAATAAAGAATTCTAGTCTATAAAGAATTCTATAAATATTTTCTATATATATTTGTATTTACATATACAAGCATGTCTACTTACAGCCCCCTCTCCCATTAACATTTTTTAACTTTACATTCAGGAATTGCATATTCATTTTGCCATGTGCCTTATTTAGAATAACTTTTTTTCTCTAAATAAATCTTTAGGGAAAAAAGGGAAGATCTATACAGTTTGTGGAGAAACCAGAATGTGCTTAGAGTAGTTTTTTTACATTGCCTATAAGAACAAAGCATAGTGATTAAAATACACTACATAGATTAATGCTTCCTCTGTGTTACAGCGGATAGAGATTTATGCATACTCTTTTATCCCAAAGATTGACTGTAGTAGGATTCACTTTTAAGAAAACATTAAGATAATATTGGTATTTTTATGAGACTTTTTAGATTCTGATGATTTTTTTTGAACCAATATTTTTGTTACTTTTAATTTCAGTAAAACTTATTATATCCTGGGTTGATATTCAGAAACTGGAAAGAACCTCCAATATATTTATGACTGACATTATCCGTATCACCACTCAAAATAAAGAACGAGATTTCTCCATGTTTCTTAATATTGATGAGGCATTCAGGATAATGGAGCAGTTGGCAGATGTAACTCTCCGCAGGTTACTAGATAATGAGGTTTTTGAACTGGATCCAGGTCTGCAGGACCCAACTCAAATCACCAAGAGGTAAAACACAAGCTTCTTTTTATTGTTTATTGGAGACTTTCTCCTACTCAAAGCCTGGTGTAGCATAATCCTGTCTAAATAAAAGACCATTTGCCTGAGAAAACAACAAATAAAAGAAAAATAGCCTTTACATATTTTCTATTATTTTTATACTGACAACTGATTCTAGATCAGTAGAGATATTTTTAAATAGTTGATGTAGTAGATGTAAATTTTGTATTTCAGCGTCAGACTTTATTGTTTTTGAAATAGTTCAATAGTACTTTTTCTTTTTTCTTCCTATTTAAATTATTCTTTTGGGGCATTATTAACACATTTGCTTTAAGAGAGACTATTCCTGTATACTACACTTGGAATATTATTGTACATGTTGTGTGCATAGGTAGAAAGTAATTTTAATGGTGAGTAGACTCATACCCTAACTCTACCTATGTAACTATTCAGATCTGTACAATACCCAAGCTGCCACTTCTTTAATTGATTGAACAAGTGAAAGTGTCCATGCCTACTTAGAAAAACTATTTCTCACCATGATTTATACTTTATTCTATAAAATGCTATTTAGCAAAAATAATACTGAATTACAACTAATCTTGTTTCTTTTGCTTGCATTGTTTTGAATCTTAATATATTATATAATATATAATAATATATATCATTCTTAATAATGAAAAGTTATTGACATTTTATTTTTAGGGTATTAGCAAAGAGAAAAATATTCTGTCAATATTAGTTAATATAAGCATAAAATGATTTGACATTTTCATCTAAAATATTACATAAAGAAAAAGGAACAACTGCAAATCGAATTGAAATATTTGTTATACAACAAAAGTTCCAATCTTGAACTAATTACTTAGTGTTAAACTTCTCTTTGTGAAGTTCCTTTCGGTATGTATGCATGTTAATGCGTGTATATATGTTAATAAAGAAAAATAAAACAACAAATTTAACAGGAATTAAATTACTAAAATAGTTTTTAAAAAAGAAGAAAAAAGATAAGGAAAAATTCTTAACTTCTCCCTTTTTGTACGTATGTTAATTTACAGCATTGTAGACATTTCAGTCCCCCCCCTTAGAAATCAGATAAGTGACTGCATTTTTCATCCTGTGTGATGTACATGTAGGAATCATTCTCACTTAAATTTAGTGAACTTCTATTGTGTGTATATAATGTATAGTGTTTATTATGCCACTGTTGGTATACTCAGGTATAAATTCCCAATCAGATATTGTCAGAATTGTATCCTTCTTCCAGTGTTGAGTAAAATCTATTGATTCTGTAAGCATGTCTGATTATATTAAGATTGCTTATTGTTTTTGAGATTATACCTAATTAAAAATTGTAATTTCATTTCAGTTTGGATTCCAAATTTCCCTTCATCCCATTATAGATATCTTTCCAGTACTTTGGATTTTTTTAATGTCTGCTGCATATGATTAAAACTTCCCTTCTGTTTTATGACATTTCCAGTATTCATTACTGTCTATCCTAGATATTATTGATGGAGTTTTATATCATAAGTAGAATGTTTTATATCAGTTTTCCTTCATTTGAACATGGTGCAACTATTACAGATTTAGTCCATAATTCTTCTCATGGTTGTGCTTAACTGTTTCTTTAAAATTAGCTTTCATTTGATCATTCAGTTTTTTATTCTGTCTCTGTAGCATATATAAGTAAAAGTTTACTTATTTACATCTAGTTTTTGGCAAAACAGCCCCACAGGAAACAATGGATTTATTTAACAACCATGATATTTACTTAACAACACTGGACTCACTTAAGAACAATGATGATTTTCTTAATGACCACTACAAAAAAAAACATAGTAAAATTGAGTCGATCTCCATCACAACTTATAGTTGTAATGGGCAATTTCCATTACGGTCATAAGTCAAGGACTATCTGGATCTGCTTTCATCCTGAAACCAGAAATGTGTTTACAAAATAGTATCTTCCTTATTTTACAGGATGAGATGGAGGAGGCCTATCTCTTGCAGCTCTACTGCATTTCAGAAGCATTTTGAACAACTTTAGAACTTTAGTTATCTTTTCCAAAGTTAAAAGGGACATTCTGGTTTATAGAAGTGGTAGGAACACATGGAAATACATCCTTCAGACCCATGTTTAAGAAAAGTCTTGGAAGTTCTGATCCTGTTCTTGGGCTTGGTGGTTTCATATTTTCACTGTGCTACTTTTTCTACAGTTTAGATTTTGGTCTGAGCCCAAAGTTCTTGTCAGAACTATAGTTCCCCCACCTCAATTATATGTAATTTCTTTTATGATCACAAACTTAAAAGGCAAGAAAAATAAGGGCTAGAACAGTAAAAGTTGTAGGAGCCAAGGGATGAAGTATAGACATGGAATCAGGAGCCAACTATGTTGGGCATTGCAACCAATTATTAGTACAGTTGTAACTGTTACTTCTATTTGGAACACACCGAACCTAAAATTTTAATGCTCAAACATACACATCTCTATAAGCTGAGAAGACATTGTGGTTTTAATTAACAGTATAACTGTTTATTAGGTTAGTGCAATATTACAGATTTTTGTTTTAATGCTGCATGCTGGAGCATGAACATAGCACTTATCATTAGTACCTTAAAGCAGCTGGCCTATTCTAAGACTTGGATAGTCCTAGGGAAAAACTTACGGCTCCATTAAGATATTTTAGACCATTTTGCATTCCCAAATATTCTAAAGCACTTTTTGGAATCTGAGCAGCAGCAAGTTTTGTCTGTGATTTTTATTAAATGGAACCTACTAAAATCCCAAGGTTCTATAGGTTGCTTTTATATATACATTAGGTATGGGTGCATCATTTTTTTTAAAAGATCTGTGCATATATATTTTAAAAACTTGATGGCTCACATCTGTTTGCATTTTGTCAAAAGGACTTCTTCAAATGCAATGAAAAATACCTTGTTGGGTCAATTACAGGCTTATTCATGGCAGATTTTCCAGAGGAATATTTGTATCATTAACCTAATGTTGTCTTCCTTTGGATGTTTGTCTGTTTTTCAATAAAATAAAAAAATTGAGTCTTGCAAATTATAATTGATAGAAGATAGATAGTCCTTAGATTTTTCTAGCCCACACATTGCATTCTTTAGTGGAGCAGTAGGAACAACTTCTTTGTTTTTATTTTTATTTTTTTAAACAAACAGTATTTGAGAAGCCTACATATCATGAAACAAATAGCATAACTTCAGTAACAAACTATTTATAGAAGTCTTTTGGTACTATGTTGTTTCTAAGGGTTGGGAAAAATATTTCGGATTGGCTTGGTTACAAATGCAGTCAGCTAAAATCTTACAAAGGCATGCATACTACCCACTAACTTGCTGATGCTGAATCCTTGCCAAAGTTAATTGCATATCTAAAACTATATCAGTTATTTCTAAAATAACAAAAAAGAGAATATTTAACCACTTTTATCCATCTCATTAGACACCTTGGGGTGTACGGGCTAAAACTTCCTTGACAGGTGTATCCATCTGTGAGAGTTTCATTCCTGTCTTTCTGTTAACGATTTTCAAATGATATGTTGGTAAGTTGTTAGCTACAAAGAAGGCATATAATATAGTTGCTTAACATGGTAAACAATATTCTATTTTCTGATATGTCGTTGTGGTCAAAGATGGGTAGACAGCATTTAGCAGTGGAGGCTGACCTATAAATAAATTAACAGACTTGTGATGCAGGGTTTCTTCAAATAATATGATTAAATTTGAAACCAATCACACAAGCATCTATTTTCTCTCTCTTGCATATATTTCTTCTACTCAGGAGATCCTATTGTATTAAAAAGGCACTTACATTGTCTATAAATAACTCTCTTTTTAAAAATAGGGATTTGGAGACAAGAGCACAAAATGAATACTTCAGAGCCTTTTTTAGGTTACCAAAGAAAGAGAGGTTGCATGAAATTGTGGATTGCTCTTTATGGACACCCTTCAGCCGTTGTCACACAGCTGGGAAGCTATATGCTTCTGATGGTTATATTTGTTTTGCTAGCAAAGAAGATGGCTGCTGTAATATTCTTATTCCACTTACCGAGGTTAGTATGCCATTCACTGATACGTTTGGCTTTAAAATCTGTTATGCCTCTGAAAGGATGGATATGATCCATAACTTGAAATACTTTGAACATTAATTAAAGTATTGGTGTGGAAGGGGGAAATTCTTAGAGGTATATCTATTTATCCCAATAAGTGTAATAAGTAATTTCACAATTACTTAAATTAATGTGATTTCCAAATCAAAAATAATAACTATCATGAAGATGAAACAGCTTTGCTAAAATGTTAGTGTCAGTTGTGATTTATTTATTCATTATAAAAATGTAACAAATTCAGGTCTACAATCTTAAATAATCTTTGCATTTGCATTTCTAGAAAGAAACAATAGCTTTGAGTATTGATGGCGTATCAGTATCAGAACTTTTTCCTCACTTTTGTGGATAACTTTTGTTCACAGGTTGCTAGTATCGAGAAGATGGAGGACACAAGTCTTCTACCTAATCCCATCATTATCAGTGTAAAAAGCAAGACAGCTTTTCAGTTCATTGAATTGAGGGACAGAGATACCTTGGTGGAAAATCTATGCTTAAGACTGAAACAAGTGAAGGCAAATAATTCTGTGCTACAGAATGCTTTGAAAAGCAAAGATATGGTAGTTCTTGTTCAACTTATTCTATATTTCTCTGACTGATAAAAACTTCGTAAAGTTAAAAAAAACTTAGTAGTAGTAGTTATTGTAGTTGTAGGTATAGTAGTAACAGAAATATGTTGTAGCATTGTTGCTTTAACATAGGGGTTATATGCTATAATTTAAAGTTGCTGACTTTCCAGTATTCAAAGTGGTATTAGAGAAGAATTAGCAAGATAATTCCATCTTTTATTTATTTCCAACTAATGCATTACGATCTATATTGACTGTATCTTAGTAGATTTGATTGCTTATTGTACCCTATGACTATCATTAAGTGTTGCACCTTATGATTCTTGACAAATGTGTCTTTTCTTTTATGTATACTGAGAGTATTTGCACCAAGACAAATTCCTTGTGTGTCCAACCACACTTGGCCAATAAAGAATTCTATTCTATTCTACTTAGATTATATTCAGAATAATAGTTGATGGTGGAGCTATACATTTGCTCACATTGATAGAATTTGCATGTCACATGAAAAGCTTTTTGGTTTTGTTCTTGCATGATTATGGACCTAGTTCTTATGGTTTCTTAAGCAAACCATATCTTAAATGTGATTCAGCAATTGCATTATGTTGTTTTGGTATTGCACTATAAATATATATAATTGTAACATTCCCTAAAATCGAAAACAGTGCAGTTGATGAAAGTAATTATTTGAGAGTAACACCCAAAGAGATTAGCAGAGTAGACTTAGAAAAAAAATTCTATGTTTACTGTTCATTTTATGCAAAAATTACATCCAATTAATGTGAACTTTATCATTCAGTAACTGTATCATTCCTGTCATATTGCAAGAAAATATATTAAGGACTATATTAATAGCTTTCAATTACATTTAGATTGTTTGGTGTGATACAAAATCGTTACTTTTTATATTTATGCAGCACAACTCTCATGTAATACATACTGACTATGAATTGGAGGGATTTGGAACAGCTTCTCAGAGTAATAAGTGTGAAAATGACAGAAACAGAAGACACCTGCCAAATACGGAAGCTTTGAGTTCAGCATTTCACCCTTCTGGAATGGATGGCCTTGAGTTCAGAATGGTATGCTGTTGGAAGATTTTTGGAAGCTATCTTTGGAAAATATTTAGGAGTTACAGCTACTGTACTATAACAAGCTACTGCTTGTTATCCTATTTACTAATATATTTTAAACATGATTCTATTAAATTTAATCATTTCTGGTATGGTGCAATTTTTTAATCTCCCCCCCCCCGAAAAGAGTTAAATGGTTTTCCTATTTGTTTCCTTTCCCTCTATCCATCATTCTCCTGCAGATTCAAATTGGAGTAAATGTAAGAACTGTGTGGTAATTTCCAGGTTATGAGCGTTTCTTTAGTGAATGTTTGAAGTTACAGGATAAGCGCCCCCTAACATTTACGAACAAATTCCAAAACTACAAATGTTGCAGCACCAAGGCAGTTGTTTGCTCTTATGAACAACTGCCTATTCCCTGCCTCTCCCCACGCCAGGTCTCCATAGGGACTAGGCCTGTGGATACTCACCTTGCGAAGATTTAGAGAGCCTTTGCTTTCTTCGCCTTTGGTGTGTACACAGAGAATGGAAGCCTAAATTACCACAAGATCATGCTAGATCAATAGCGCAAGAACCCCCGCTGTTGATTTGCATGATCTCACGGTACTTTAGGACTCTGTTCTATGCAAATGGAGGCCTGAACGAGAGCTGAGGCAAAAGGCTTTGCAAATGGAGGGAAGACTTGAAACATCAAAGCTTTCCCTCATTTGCAAAGCCTTTTGCCATCTTTGCAAAAAGCCTTTGCTGCCAAGAACGGAGCCCCTGGAGGGAACACACAGCGCACTGGAGCTCAGTTTTCACCAGGAAAGGCCTTTCCTCAAGGCCTCTGCTGAAGAGAAATTCCATTTTCAAGCACCCCATTTCCATGCAGACGAAGTTTGCAATCTCCATCAGGGTGACAAGTGTTTGAGTGACCCTAGGCCAGTTGGAAATGGAGCAATCAGCTAAAACACTTGTTGCCCTGGAAACTTTGTCTGCATGGAAATGGGGCAGTTGTGTGCAGGTCTTTCTGTCTTGTCTTGTATATTTCCATGGCTCTTTGTGCCACTCGTAGTTTTTGTATTGATTGTGAGGTTAGTGTCCATGTTTCACCGGCATATGTTAGAGCAGGTAGCACACAATGATAAAAAACATTTCTCTTCTAGCATAGAGGTGGTTGTTCTTGAAAATTAAGCTTAGCTTGCTGAATGTTTGCCAGCCACATTTAACATGCCGTTTAGTTTCCTTTATTGTATCTATTGAGATATATTGGCCAAGGTATCTGTAGTGATTTACTACGTCTAGTTCTTCTCCAAATATATTTTGTTTTCTTTCTTTGGTGAATTTATTAAACATTACCTGGCTTTTTTTCATGGTTTTTTTTAAAGCCAAATAGTTCTCTGTTTTGACCAGCTCTTGTATGTGTCTTTGTAAGTCTTCTGGATCTCGTGAGAAGAGAACATCATCATCTGCAAATCTTAAGTGATTTAAATAGACGCCATTGATTTTTATTCCATCTTTTGCCCAGTCTAGTTTGCAAAATAGTTCTTCAAGGAAGGCTGAGAAAAGGATAGGTGATATTTAATCACCTTGTCATACATCTTATTCTATGTTGATTTCCACTTTAAGATCATTAAGGCAAATTGTCACTGTTGTTTTTTCATATATTGATTGTAGTAAGTTTATGTAAGTAGTGTCAACACCTTGATTGAGTAATGCATTAATTATTGCTTGCTGGAAATACTAAATCAAATTCCTTTTCGTAGTCAATGAAAGCCATGCACAGAGCATGGTGTACTAATTGTATCTTTCAATTATATACACATACATATACCAGTATATACATATGAATAAATACCCATATAGTATTTACTCAGTTGTTTTTATAATTACAAACCACACTATCATTCTCTAATTTTTAGAATCCAGAATTTTCAAAAATAGACAAATTCATATAATGGATCCATTAATTGAAATTAGAGATTAGAAATAAGAGATTAATTGATAATAATGTTTCCAACCATTTACTGTTATTAACCATATTCATATCTTTATAATAATCTTAATTATTGTATTTTAATAATCTTAATCTTATTGTATTTTTCTATTAATTACAGCAATATTGTATTGCATGTATTAGCTTTGTAAAAATTAATTGGTTTCCTCCAGTCACGTTTGTATTGGAAAAAAATGAAATGGAGCAGTTTCATTGATTTTTGCCAGCTGTGTCTCATGTAAAATGATAGGGGATTTCTTTCACTCTTTCTAAATGACAGCCAAATTTTACATATCATTCCATTATAACCTTATACATTGATTAAATTAGAGGATTTAATCCATTTCCTTTTTTCATATTTTCTTCTGTATTAAATAAAACTGCTTTTTATAATGAGAAGTTATTTTCCAACAATGTGGCTTCTAATAAAAATTTTATATATATATCCTTTGCTTTTAGTCTAGAGAGCAAATAAAAGAGAGGCTGTGGGATGATCATTTTGCTGAGTATGGCCGAACTGTTTGTATGTTTCGAACAGAGAAAATTAGGAAACTGGTTGCTATGGGAATCCCAGAATCATTGCGAGGCAAACTATGGCTTATTTTCTCAGGTGAGAATTCAGTAATTTCACTTCGCCCCCGAAGTGTGTCATTTCATCATATAAGAAAGGTGATGTCCATTTTTCTGTGCTGATTAGGAGAATAGGATCAAGAGGAAGAGATTACATTTCAGCAAAAGAAAATTTTGTCGATTTAGCAGTATGTAAACATTTAAATGTGAGGTATTTCTTTTATGCAATATAATAAATATGTTTACTTCTATGTTTGCTATAAAAGTAGATAAATTTATATGGTTTAACACTGTTTTAAAGATCTAATACCAAAATATTATACCCT
Organism: Naja naja; assembly: GCA_009733165.1. Classification (NCBI taxonomy): domain Eukaryota; kingdom Metazoa; phylum Chordata; class Lepidosauria; order Squamata; family Elapidae; genus Naja; species Naja naja. Next base: position 18,172,697 of record CM019153.1, on the reverse strand, counting down.
AGAAACTGCTTGGCCCAAATAATTGATTTGTGAGTTGTGAGATTTGAATATTTAAATTAGGATTCTTACAATATACTGCTGATATAAGGATAATTTATTTATTCCCACAGTATGTTGCCTGTGGCCTAGAGTTAAACTTAGTTTGTATAGGTGTTAACAAGAGAAATCATATCACATTTGTAAACAAATAAACATTTATTTAACAGTGCGTTTGTATTGCTAAAATATCAATTTCGCATTTATTCCTGGGTCAGATGCTATGTCTGATCTGTATTCACACCCCGGTTACTATGAAGATTTAGTGGAAATGTCCATGGGTCTGTACTGCATAGCGACAGAGGAAATAGAGCGCGACTTACATCGCTCCCTACCTGAGCATCCAGCCTTCCAAAGTGAAACAGGCATAGCTGCATTGAGAAGAGTCTTAACAGCTTATGCACACAGAAACCCCAAAATTGGGTATTGCCAGGTAAAGACTTCTTATGACATTAACTTCTAAGTGACTTTTCTTTGCTTGAGAACTGTGGGTCTGTTGACCTCTACTACCCATTTTGCTTGTTCAGTTAAGGCCTACTAATACTTTTCAATATGATAGAGCAGGTTAGTTTACCAATCCTAGTCCTATCTCTGCCCGGTAGAGGTTTCTCTGCTGTCAGAACACGGTTTTGCCAGTATGCCACAAACTCACCCAAACTTCAGTTTTATCCTAGCCACACTTGTATTTTGTCTATGGAAACCAGTATCTTTGATCTAAACACCGATACATTCAGGATATTTAATAATCAATACATAATGATACAGTAATCAGGATCTGTAATATCAAAGTCGCTTATATTTCTCCCCCCTCTTGTTTTCTAACAGTCCATGAATATATTGACCTCAGTTTTACTGCTGTATGCTAAAGAAGAGGAAGCTTTTTGGCTGCTTGTATCTGTTTGTGAAAGGATGCTCCCAGATTATTTTAATCACCGGGTAATAGGTGAGTCGCCTTCTGTTCCTTTCTCTTTGTTATTGAGCTGTTTGTCATCAGTGATCTTTTTATTTATTTATTGTTCTTTCTGAGATGAATTTATTTCTGAGATTTAGAGGCCCCACAATTCCAAAATTACTCTGGGTGGCTAACATCAAGTTAGAAGAACTTGATGAAGAAAAACAGCAAGAAAATCCTGTACATTTGGATAAATCCACTCCCTCTAACAGAAGATATCTGTAAACACCCCACTCAAAATCCTGGGACAACAGCCAAGCTTTTAAGGTTTTCTGAAAAATCATCAGAATAGGGCTGAAATGGACTTCCTGTTTGAGCCTCTTCATGAACGGACCAAAATCTGCGACTGTGCGCAGTTTTGATCCATGCTCACCGCTGGAGACCCCGAGCCGGCTGGCTTTGAGGTTGAAATCACCCCGTAGAGGTGGTGAAGGTTGGGGAGCTGCCAGCAGGGTCGAGGAGAGCCGCATCTCTTCTCCCCAGCTGTTTTTTTTCCCCCTTTCCCGAAGGCAGCAGAAGCAGCTGGCCAGAAATGGCCACCTCAAAGAAGAACTCGAACGGAAAAGAATGTGCAGGAGGAAGCTTGAAGGAGAAAGTGTGACATACCGGGCTTGTAATTGAAAACAACTATTCAAGGTACCTGGAATTTAAACAGCCAAAAACAATGTTATCTCTAAAAGACTTTTACAGCTGCGAATGAAAGGGTTAAGAGGGGAAAATTGGTCTCTTTTTTCCCTCAAATACTGATCGTTTCAACTGGCTTGGAATATTAAGAAAGGATTTACAAGAATTGGACACTGATTCACTTGGATATTAATAGGCTGCTTTCAGCTGAAAATAAAGTATCAAGTGATAAAGACTTTTGAATAACTTTAAAGAATTCTTTTTAAAAAGAGTCAAAGATAGAAAACAGAGGGGGGAAAAAGAGCTCAAATAGGGTGGAGTCTGGAAACAAAGGACACCACCTGGAGTTAAATTGCATTGAGAGTGGATTCATAACAAGACGTGAAAAGACTACATAATAATTGAAGCTCCATGCAAGCCAAGCCCCGGAAAACTGAAAGTGAAAAAGAAAATAAGAAACGGCTGTGGATTATCGGAAAACTCCTGGGTAGAGGATCTTAGCGAAGGATTAAAGTCATCTGGGGGTTGCTTTAAAAGGGAAAAAATCTCTTTCAGAATGTCATCACTTTTTGAAGAATTAAAAATACTATTTAAAGACATTAAAGAAGAGGTAAAAATGATGCAAATGGAGATCCTGAAATATAGAAAATTACAGGAAGCATCAGATGAACAAGAAGGGCGGGACAAAGAAGAAGCCATCTTTAATGATCAAATGACTCCAAAACGGGTTAAGAAAAAAGGGGAAGAAAAGGGAAAAGAGGAAAGAGAGTTAAAAATCTAAGATTGGAGGCAACAATAAAAAAAGTATAAAATGGGAAATAGTTATAATATTGCAAGGAGCCATAAGGTAGGATTTCAGAAGGGGAAATTGGACATAAAAGGGGAAAAAATGGGAAGGAGAAGAAGAGGGGGGAGTTGATAAGAAGAGAAAGAGGTAAAAAATCAAATCAAGATGAGCAACAGCAAGAAAAATACATAAAAATTTAAAATCTTATACATTTAATCCAACAGTTAGACAATGGTTAATTTAAGTTACTGAGAGGATTCTGCAAGGGTACGTGAGATAAATATGGTTAAGTTAGAAAGAAGTTAGTATAGTCTTTTTTTCTTTTCTGTCAATAAGTAAAGGAGGTAAAGAAGGAAAGAGAATAAAGCCTCTAACAATTTAAAGAGAAAGTATGGAAATTATAAGAAGTGTGGAACGTTTTAATACTGTTTTTCTTTTTGATGATGAAATATAGTGATATGGATGTTAAATGGTAATAAAATGGAAATATCTTAAATAGAAATGAATGAAGGAGATAAATATTAACAATGGCTGAATTGAACTTGAAAAGAAATAATTACTTTAATTATTGTTATATGTATGCATAATCTTCTTTTCTTTTCTCTTGTAAAGAATTTAATGGATATCTGTAGGAATGCATCAAGCAGAATCTGATTAATAATGGTTAGATGATATAAAATAGAGGGTAACAGAGTTAATAATGGTAAAGGTGAAATATAAAAGTTAAACAATAATTGGTTAGAAGAGATAGAGGTGTTATCCTTTAGGGTAGTAATTACAGGGTAAAATATGTTTTATAAGATAATATAAAATTCTAAACAAGATAGACAAAAGTGTAATAATATTGATTGGCAAGATATTGAAAATTGGAAAAAGAAATGTAATTAATGAAATGATGGAATGATGAAATAACTGAAGCAAGACTATAGAAGCTAGAGAAAGGGGGGAAATAATGGAAAATAGTGGAATTTGCTATGATAAATGGAATAGAATATACAAAATGAGTGTATAATCGAAATTATAGTGCATGGAGAAGGGAGGGTCCGGTAACACACTGTTCTCAAAAAAGAATTTTTGTTTTTATATTTGTCTGTATGCATTTGTTTGCCGGAAATGGTTCTGGGATGATAATATGAAGTGTTATAAGATAAATTAATCTAAAAATATGGAATATTTTGTATGTGAGAATATATAAAAATAATTAATAGATGAGAATGGAAAAGATGTACAAGGAGCTTTAACCTACCGGCATATCATATGTTTTTTCTGTGTATGTCTGTCTAAAATAATAAAACTTAAAAAAAAAAAGAATGGGGCTGAAATGGATCTCTGGTGCCTTTTTCTTTGGGGCAGCTTGACCACATAGTGGACATCTTTAAAAAGTTATTCTACTTCTTAATTATATTGTGATGTTTGAAATGAAAAGTAATTCTACAAAATACCCTCCTTTCCAGTACTTGGCATCCCATAGTTCTCTCCATCCCCACCCCCCAAGGCTGCAATAGGCTAAAATGCTTGAGAACTCAGTGATGTGCCAAGATTAAATTCATAGAAGCAGCACTTTTGTAGTGGTAAACTAGATTTATTTTTTATTGTCTTACATTGTGAATTGTATTTTAAATAAAGCTAAAGTAACAGATTATTTCCACCTCAAGTAACCTGGCTTGGTGTGATTTTTACAGGTGCTCAAGTGGACCAGTCAGTATTTGAAGAGTTAATCAGAGAGAAACTGCCTGAATTAGCTGAACATTTTAAAGATCTCTCCACACTAGCTTCTGTTTCTTTGTCATGGTTCTTAACACTTTTCCTTAGTATCATGCCCCTTGAAAGTGCTGTTAACGTTGTAGACTGTTTCTTCTTTGATGGGATAAAGGCCATTTTCCAATTGGGATTAGCTGTTCTTGAAGCCAATGCTGTGGAACTGTGCAGCAGCAAAGATGATGGGCATGCTTTGATGATTCTCAGCAGGTACTCTCCATGTTCTGACTGTTTTATCTAAGGTTGACATCTTAGTAGTTTAAACTGCCTGTTTAATTCATCTGTTGCTTTGTTAGCATTAATAGATTTCTTCAGCAAGACAGTGCAACAGACATGAATGTTTAATAGGATGTATTATAACTCACTGCTGGATTGAACTTTTCAGCCCCAAACACTGTTCCTTCCAGAAACTCTTTCTGCACAGCTTGAAAAAAAGCCTTCATTGTTAAGGAAATCTAAATCCTATTATATAAAGAGATGCAACAAGCTCAGTAGAATTTTTTGACAGTGAGAAAAAATGAGTTCAATGTGCAAGTATGCATTGAGGAATAAAAATATGCTTACATCATGTTGCATATTTGCCAGTAGATTTAAATATATCTCTATTTTAGATTTCTAGATCATGTTAAAAATGAGGAAAGCCCCTTGCCGCCAATTGGAAACCAACATGCCTTTTTCAGTGATGATATGGAACCTTGTCCTATAACAGAAATAGCGGATCTAATACGGGATTCATATGAGGTAGTGCCAAATGTAGTAGGTAGTGATTTTAATTGGAATTTTGAAGTATTCAAAATTTCAAATGAAAATGAAAAACATATTTTCCTTATTTTAGAAATTTGGAGATCATTCTGTGGAACAGATTGAGCACATGCGCTACAAACACAGGATCCGTGTACTCCAGAGCCATGAAGAAACCACTAAACAGAATGTGGTAAAGAGTTTTCAAAATCTTATTTTTAAACTTTATAAAACATTTAAAAATGACTTCTAAAGAAACAGAAAGATACTTCTTGAAATACAAAGCAACTGAAGCGCAGGTGGGCAACTTATAGCTCTTTGGATGTTACTGAATGGAATGCAAATGTTCTTTTTTCTTCATGCTCCATTCTTTTTCCTTTCATACACTGTAAGTTTCATTCAAAGTCAAGTGATGAAAAGTAGGTCAAAAGTACTTCAGATGAGGGCAAGCTTGGGAGCATTTAGCTCAACAGGGTTTTTTTTGTATGCCTGAATATTTCTACTAAACTCTTTCCTGTTTTCTCCTTAGCTCAGAGTGGTTATTCCAGATGTTTCTATTGTTCCAGAAGATTTGGAGGAATTATATGACTTATTTAAGGTATGCACTTTTTTCAGAAAAGTTTTGCATTAGATTAGATGCATTCAGATAGACATTGTGTATAGTTTATATTCAAAAATCAGCAAAGGTGTAATGTTTTGCAATATTTTAATGGCATTTAGATACTTTAGATTTTAGTTTTTCCAAAAACCTAAGAAAATTCTTGAATTAGTTTTTGATCAGATGTTTTCCATTTCAAACAATCTTTTCAAGTGGTTAAGATTAATAGAATAAATTGGCCTGTTCCTCTAGCATGAAAGAAGTTGTTACAATACAAATAAATTATGTTTTTTCTTGGCAAATTATAGCACAGAAAAGGAATCTATTTCTGAAATAAGTAAATGGATAAGAAGAGCAAAGAAGAGCAAAAGAAGGGTGCCTTCCCCAAATAATACTAACCTGGTTACACTTTTATTTCATTCCTCTTTAGCACACATATTGCAGTTTTTCCAAGCTCTAACAGTATCATAGTGTCCTTTTATTAAGTTAACCTGCCAGTCATAAGAACTAAAAATACCTGAGTTTCAGGACATTCAATATACATTAAACTTGAAGACCAACATGTAATGTTGACATTATGCAAATATTCATATAAGCAAATAAATATGCAGTTGCCCACTACTAAAATCTTCCTGGATAAGATTTTCATTCTAATATTTGTTTTTTTTGTTTTGTTTTTTCAGAAAGAGCATTTAATAAGCTGTTACTGGGAATGGAATAGTGCAGTTGTAATTCAGCGTCATGATCCAAGTAGACCATATGCTGAGCAATATAGAATTGATTCTCAGCAATTTACTAACCTTTTAAAACTTGTTTCACCTTGGATGTGTGGTGAACATACTCAGGTTCTAGCAGAAAGAACATTCCGCCTTTTGGATGAAAACATGGACCATCTGATTGAATTCAAAGCATTTGTTAGCTGCTTAGGTGAGTATTCAATTTGCACTGATTTTCTCATGCAGCAAGTTTTCAGGAAAGTTATGGATATAAATCAGGGGTGTCAAACTCACAGCATCGTAGCAGCATCACGTATCAGGACTTTTTTCTCCTTCGTTAAAGCAGGTATGGGTGTATCCAACGCATGACACATCCAGCCCACGGGCTGGGAGTTTGACAACCCTATGTCAACTCATAAAATATTTCTATTGTCTTGTTAGAGTTGCCAACAGAAAGGGTGGGGGGAACAGTGCCACAGCTTGCAAACAGAAACTGCATTCCATAAATGTTTTCAAAAATAGTAACTAGGTGACTGAAGTTTCTGCCACACAGAATTCTAACTGGAGAGCATGATTGATGACTCTTGGCTATGCATGTGTCCCACTGGAAAATATGAATTACGATACACCCAGGGGGTGGGGAAAAACCAGGGTCAAGGGTGACAATGAATTATGTGCCTCAGAGTTGGCTACACCCAGGCAGTGCCGGACAGTTTAACTCCCAATAAATCCTTTTTACATTTTGGAAGTTTGGCTCGAGACCCATGGTTTAAATGGGGGGTAACTGCCAGAATCCTGACACCCTAAACAGTGCAAATGCCACTGGGTTATTGCACAAAAGATGCATGAGTCGTAGAGAAGAATATTAAGCTGTACGTTTGCATTTTTAGCAATGTTTTACAGGATAAGCAAACTGACTCTCTGGACAATGATTCACAACAAAAATATGTGACAATAAACGTTGTTAGTCTAATGTGAAGCCAGAATGATTTGCTTCAATTGCTCTTATGGAAATATTTTCATTCACTCTAGAATTTTACACTACTTTGTACAAGAAACACATCTGGTTTTATAAGTTGCAAAATAATTGATAGTCCCTATTTTTCTCTCAATAGTTTTAACACCTGGAATTAATTGTAACTGTGACCTTTCCAGAAGATAGCTTTATAAGCGAATTGCTAGGATTTGTCTTTAAAGTCTGTGCTACTATTTTGGCATGTGAATTATGCCTGCCCTACTTTCTTTCAAATGGATTGTTCCAGTGGTGGGATTCAAAAAAATTTACTACCATTTCTGTGGGCATAGCCTGGTGGGTGTGGCTTTGTGGGCATGGCAGGGGAAGGATACTGTAAAATCTCCATTCCCACCCCATTCCAGGGGAAGGTTACTGCAAAATCCCATTCCCTCCCCACCCCACTAACCTGCTTTCCAGCTCCGTGCAGGGCAACAAAAGAAGACCCAGCCAATCAGCTGGGACTCGGGAGGCAGAGAATAAATGGGGGCGGGACCAGTCAGAGATGGTATTTGCTGGTTCTCCAAACTACTCAAAATTTCCGCTACTGGTTCTTCAAAACTGGTCAGAACCTACTGTATACTACCTCTGGATTGTTCTCAATGTTGTTTACATGCAAGAGGTAGTCTAACACATTGTCATTCTTTGCTCTCCAATAAACTTAGGTGTTTTCAAATACTATCAGCACAGAATTGTAAATTTGATTGAATTTTTAATCAAAGTGTAAATTCAGACCTTTTCCTATAATTATAATTTTTCACATAAATTCCAAGTTTGTTATGCTTTAAGAAAAAGGGACTCAAGCCTCTGGTATACTTTCTTCCTCCTACAGATATTATGTACAATGGAGAAATGAATGAAAAAATTAAACTGTTGTACAGATTACATATTCCTCCTGGTAAGAACTTTTAAAATACATTTAATTTCCTTTCTTTTTGGATTAGTTTACCCTATTTGCATACAACTGTCATTGGACCAGATTGTTAAAAGAAAATTTGTGAACTCTTTAGTTTTATCTGTAAACTTGAAATTCTATACCTTATAATGTGATCAGAAATTCATCTAATACCTGTTAGATAAATTGATTCTGGTTTAACGAACAATGTTGTATGAAATCTTTCTTGAACACCTGGATTCAAAATTTACATTCTTGTCCGTAGCCTGACTTTCAGAAGTTTTGTACATTTAGCTCTTGGGAGTGATTTTGCTAAATGAGCAATCTTGGGCATTACCGTTGTGCTCTCTCCTCTATAAAAGATCTTCCTGACCATAAAATGATAAAGGGCAGGCTTTTTAGTGATGGATTTGCAGTCCTTTCAAGTATCAGGATCATAAAACCTTTTTATCAGGTCCCAAGATCTTATGCTTCTGGCGTAACTATTCAAGATGCCCAGGGTGGCATTTAATGTATATGCCTTTTAAAGGAAAGAACCCCTCAAATTCACTTGTCTGGTTAGCAGGGACATCTGACTCAACTTTCCCTAAGAGAGCTGTGTATCTGCATGACATTTGGACAATTGAGGGGGAGTTGAATCATATTTCTTATATTTAAAAAAAACTAGACCCATTAAAAATTAGAGACATGGTTCTATGATCTGTGTGAATTCAACACATTCTGCTAAATGTGCTAATAGCATTACTTTGCCATTATAGCCCTCACAGAAAATGAAAGGGACAGTCAGTCACCACTAAAGAATTCTCTGTTATCAACTTCAAGGCCACTAGTAATTGGAAAATCAAACAGTAAGTAATCTAATTTCAAATACTATTTTTCCAGTAATTAAAACAACGAACTAGTATAACGTAGTGGTTAAGCTGGGGAGGGCAGTGGGGAGACCTATGTTGAGGAGCTATCCTTTAGCCCAGGGGTCACCAACCTTTTGGATCTTAGGGACCACCAAACTCAAAATTTTAAATCCCGGGGAACCACTAATATGAATTTTGACTGATGGTGACTTGCTGACATTGGTGGGAGAGAGAGAGAGAGATCTGATCTAACTTCTCTCCCCCCCTCCATCTCGCTCTCTCACACACACACACACACAAACACACGGAGGCAGGGGTGGAATTCAAATTTCTTAACAACCAGTTCTGTGGGCATGGCCTAATTTGTGGGTGTGGCTTGGTGGTCATGTGACTGGCTGGGCATGGCTTGTATGTAAATATTATAAATATTTATATAAATATTGAATTTTTTATTTAAAAAAAGCAACTTTTACCCAAAATCAGGCAAAGCAGGCAGGCAGATTGAGTTGCTCACAGAATCTCAGATTCATTCAGAGATCTGTGAGATCAGCTACCTGAGCCTGTCACACAAAATTTGCTTGCAAGCAAACCTGTAAAATTTGCTAGCAAGCAAACTCACAAAATTAACTCACAACACACCATATATGTAAATATTGAATTTTTTACTAAAAAAAGAGCAACCCAAAATCAGGCAGAGCAGGCAGGCAGATTGAGTTGCTCACAGAATCACAGATTCATTCAGAGATCTATCTTTCTGCCATCGGCTAGCTGAGTGTGTCACATAAAATTTGCTTGCAAGCAAACTCACAAAATTAACTCACACACACCATGTATGTAAATATTGAATTTTTTATAAAACAAGAGCAACTTTTACCCAAAATCAGGCAAAGCAGGCAGGCAGATTGAGTTGTTCACAGATTCACTTAGAGATGTGTTTCTGCCATCGGCTAGCACTGCGTCCTAAGGAAGGTTCGGCTCTGCTTTAATCTAAAGATTAGCTAGGAAGCAAGAAATCTAACGATTTCCTGCTTTTAGATAATCTAAATCTCCCAGCACAGCAGAACAGTTGATGGTCAGAAAAAGGAAAAATAGCAATTTAGCAGGCAAGTTTGCCAGGTAAGGAGTGAGTGGGATGGGAGGGTTCCTGCAGGCCATGTGGGCAGCGCAGCCTTGTGTTCCTGTGCAGCCTGGATTAATTGCTTTAGGGGGTGCTCTGGGGGTGGCATTTCTCTGTGGACCACCAAAATTTTACCGTGGACCACCAGTGGGCCGTGGTCCACCAGTTGGCGACCGCTGCTTTAGCCAAACTTCTTATGGGGGAAGATGAGAGGGAATATTGCATACTTAAACTCATGAACATAAGGTAGGATCTAAATCTAACAAATTAATAACATATTCTGCCATAAGATGGGGAATGTCACTGCAGGAATGGCTGTAATGAATTTAGATTCCAAAAGCAATTTCACTGACTCATGTCAGAGACAATACACTTGACATTCCTGGAATAAGAAAAGCAAAAAAAAAACATGTCCAGTATCATTCAGTTACTTTTTAATGTTCACTTCCTCATCATATATATCTTTTATCTAGGTGATGGCATAGATTATCAGAAGCAGTTGAAACAGATGTTGAAGGATTTAGCCAAAGAAAAAGACACCAAGGCTGAAAAAGAACTACCTAAAATGAGCCAGGTACAAGATGAATTGTAATATACATTACTTTTGATTCTGAGGAGCGACACTTAGTTAACTCAGCCTGTAGATTTCTATTATGGTAGTAATATGAAACAGAAGATGTCAGACAGTAGTATTAATCTACGCTAAGAGGTGAAGATCTGCACGACTGCAATTCCCAGCTTTTCTCCTCCAGAATACTGCAGTATTTTTCCTTTGCTACATCCATTTGCGCCAATCTGGGTGGTTTTTCTTTCAACACTTTTATCTTCGACATTTGTATACTTGAGATAACAATCTAGCTAAAATGCTTTCTTATAACCCAAAGAAAAATATTAAGATATTGCTTTAATGCTATCTCCATAGCCCCTCCTTAGAATAAGACGAAGGATGAACACTAAAGTAGTCAAGTTGAAGTCTTTTTTTAGGCAGACAGGAAAACCTTAAACAATGGAAGATTGTACTTCCATTAAATTAAAGCAGTTTTAATACGCTATGTATTTTGGAAAATAAGCCACTAAAATTGCATTATGTTGACCTTATCTCCCTTTGTAGCAAGAATTTATCCAGTTTTGCAAGACCTTGTACAGTATGTTCCATGAAGATCCGGAAGAAAACGAGTTGTATCAGGCTATAGCTACGGTGACTACATTGTTACTTCAGATTGGAGAAGTTGGCCAAAGAAGCAGCAGCTCAGGCTCCGATGATTTCAGTGAGGATTTCCAGACACAGGCATCTACTTCAGAGCAAGATCAAGTTTTTACAGACACTGTTAAAATCTCAAAGAATGTGCCCTCAGCTGCAACAGGAGACTGGATTGTTTCTTTTGAACAAATCTTGGCTTCCCTATTAACCGAACAATCCCTGGTCAATTTCTTTGAGAAATCCTTAGAATTGAAACCAAAACTAGAGACTGCAAAGCTGACCCAATGTAACTCCAAATCAAGTGGTGCAAGCCAGCCATCACGAGGTGAAATTGAACAGCTAAGTGTACAGTAGCAACCAACGGTTATATACTACCAAAATGCATACTGTAATTTTAGGGCTTTTGGACCAACACAAATATTTAATACTCTTGGGGAGCTTTAAAGCCAAAACACAACTTAAAATGTGGTTTCGGGGTAAAGAGACCATTTGCTTTCGTTTTGAATGTAATTTAAAACTCCATCTTCGCTTTGAAAAAGATGCAGAGCTATTTAAGCAATTCTACCAACAAGTAAAAAGAAAGCAACGCCCAGTTGACAACTTTGGCCAACTACAGGTTTTATGAATTGTTGGCTTTTTTGCACTAATGTTCGTTTCAATGCTGGTAATTGAAACTATTAATATATTTGAATCAAAGTTTGTATGTCTTGCTTTCAATGTTCCGTGTACATGAACTATGACTTTCATTTTTCTGTGTGTGCACTTTTCAATAAAAGATTTTTGTATCTGTTGCTTTTCAGATTACTCCATTTCAAGTATGTCATGTGAATGGGTTAGGCAATTTAGAAGGTAGTATGATTGGAAAGGTTTCAAATTATGATGTGTGTTGGTCATCTTACATATTTTCTTCCAAAAAAGCCTTTTGATACCTGTCTAGCATAGGAATGGAAGCTGGAAAAAGCCTGTTTTGGTGAAGGGTAAGTCATTTTCAAGGGGTAAAAATAGATGACTTAAGGAATTCAGTTTATTTCTAGAAACCCATCATTTGAAAAAATAAAAAATAAAATGCTTGCTTGGGACTATCCATTCTACGGGCTGCAAATCTGATGCTAATGGCTACATTTTGCTTTTAAGTACCTTGCATTAAGTAGTACCTGAATATTGCATAAACAAAAGGACACAATAAATCTTCAGTGCATTGGAACTTGTATAAGAACTTACATTCTCTCTCTACTTAAAAGGGAAAAAATTCCTGTAAACAGCATCTTCACTGTGAAATTCTTGCAGTCTCAATCTTGACATGTCCTAAAATCATACATTTATTTCATTCCAGTGCTTGCAAGAGAAATTGTTTTGCAAGAAAAACAGGAAGAGTGAAAAAGATCTCACTTTGTTTCACTATCTGACAAGAGGAGCCAGTAACCCATTAGAAATTTGGCTTTGCATATAACGGACATTCCAAGAAAGACGACGACGTTGCCCTCTGTTTTTCTTCATATCATTAGAATTATCAAGAAACATTGTGATCTTCCAGGCAATTGATAGTAGATGTTAGAGGAGGGGGTTAGAGCAGGTGGAGGTCGACCCACTCCGAATCCGACCAAGCCCAGCTAAGAGCCTATATTAGGACTTATCCGGTAGCTTTGGGGGCAGCGAAGAGGTCATACCTCTCCGCTCTCATAGCGTCCGCAGACGACTGCCCAGCTGCCCTGTTTAGGGTCACCCGCTCCCTCTTACATCGGGGGGCGGGGTTGGACCCTGTGCAGGGTAGGGCTGAGGAATTTGGTCAGTATCTGTTGGATAAGATCGCTCGGATTCGGGAGGGGTTGAACTCTAATTTGCAGTGGTCTGAGGAGGGAGGTGCAAGAAGTCTGGCCGATATCATCTGGGCTGAGTTTGATCCTGTTTCCAAGGATGAAGTGGACAGGATTATGCGACGTTTGAGTTCCACCACGTTTGTTGGACCCGTGCCCTTCCTGGATGGTGTATGATGCCAGGGAGGTCACGTGCGGCTGGCTCCGGGCAGTAGTCAACGCTTCGTTAAGGGAGGGCTCTTTCCCACCGCTTGAAAGAGGCGGTGGTGAGACCCCTCCTGAAGAAGCCTGCCCTGGACCCTGCCGTATTGCTTTCGTCCAGTCTCCAACCTTCGTTTTTTAGCGAAAGTTGTTGAGTGTGGTGGCTCAACAGTTTCCGCTTTTCCTGGATGAAGCAGACTATCTAGATCCCTATCAATCGGGCTTCCGGCCCGGGTTCAGTACAGAGACGGCATTGGTCACACTGGTGGATGATCTCTGGAGGGCGCAGGACAGAGGTTTTTCCTCTGTCCTGGTCCTATTAGATCTCTCAGCGGCTTTCGATACCATCGACCATGGTATCCTATTGCGGCGCCTTGAGGGGTTGGGAGTGGGAGGCACTGTTTTGCAGTGGTTCTCCTACCTCTCGGGGCGTTCGCAATCGATGTTGGCAGGGGGGCAGAGGTCAGCCCCAAGGGCTCTCACATGTGGGGTCCCGCAGATGTCGGTCCTCTCACCCCGCCTGTTCAACATCTATATGAAGCCGCTGGGTGAGATCATCCGGGGTTTTGGTGAGGTATCATCAGTATGCTGATGATACCCAGTTATACATCTCCACCCCAAACCAAATCAGTGATGCCCTCTCTGTGATGTCCCGTTGTCTGGATGCGGTACGGATCTGGATGGGCAGGAACAAACTACAGCTCAATCCGGCCAAGACTGAGTGGCTGTGCGTACAGGCATCTCGCTTCCATCTTTGGCCATGGGGGGAGAGGTGTTGCCCCCTGTGGATAGGGCGCGGAACCTGGGGGTTCTGGATTCATGGCTCAGTCTGGAGGAGCAGGTGGGAGCCGTGACCAGGGGGGCCTTTGCCCAGGTTCGGCTGGTTCGCCAGCTGCGCCCTTATCTGGATCGAGATGCCCTTCGCACGGTCACTCACACACTTGTTACGTCCCGACTCAACTACTGCAACTCTGTATGTAGGACTGCCCTTGCATACCATCCGGAGGCTCCAGCTGGTGCAGAATGCAGCCACGCGGATTGTGATGGGAGCTTCCCGATACTCCCATGTTACGCCCCTCCTGCGTGAGCTGCATTGGTTGCCGGTTGCCCTCCGGGTGCGATTCAAGGTTCTGACATTAACATTCAAAGTCCTTCATGGCATGGGTCCAGGGTACTTGCTGGAGCGTCTCCTGCCGATATCAAATACTGGTCGCCCTGTGCGAGCACACAGGCTGGGACTCCTCGGGGTGCCGTCCGCGCGACAATGTCGGCTGGCGGTGCCCCAGGGAAGGGCCTATTCTGTATCGGCTCCCGCCTTATGGAACCAACTACCCGTAGAGCTCCGGCTGGCTCCCGATCTCTCCTCTTTCGGCCGATCTAAAAACCTGGTTGTTTTTACAGGCTGGGCTGGACTGATCTCCTGGGGGAGAGGGTGGGTTTTAATTCGATTTTAATTTGGTTTTATAGTTGTGTTTTGGCTTGTCTAGTTTAATTTCTTTTAAATAATTTATTGTTCTGTGTTTTTATCTGTGAGCCGCCCCGAGTCCTTTTGGAGAGTGGCAGCATACAAGTCAAAATAAAATAAATAAATAAATTGGAAGACTTGTTTCACCTTTGAGCAATTGTGGAATTCAATTGCTGATCGGTAACTCAGAGTAATCTGATTGCAAAAAAGATACGTCTACATGTTTAATACCAATTTAGTATTTTTATTGTAATAAAAGCTTAGTTTTCATCTACATTAACAGTCTGTAGACCTGCAAGCAAAGGGAAAAAAGACAATGAAACTCTTAAGTTACTGAGTGGAATATACAGGTTAATCCTCAATTTACAACAGTTCAGTTAGTGACTGTTCAAAGTTACGACATTGAAGTGACATGAGCATTTTTCACACTTACGGCCTTTGTAGCAGCCCCATGATCATGTGATCAAAATTCAGTTGCTTGGCAACTGATTCGTACTTATGACCGCTGCTGTTTCCCAAGATCACGTGATCACCTTTTGCAACCTTTTGATAAGCAAAATCAATGGGGAAGCTGGATTCACTTAACTATGGTAGTAATTTATTAACTGCAGTGATTCATTTAACAACAGTGGCAAGAAATGTCATAAAATTGGGCAAAACTCACTTAACAAATGTCTCTTAACAAAAAAATTTTAGGCTCAATTGTCGTAAGTTGTACTAATAGAATATATCATATGCAATATATGTATGTAAAGTTTTTTCTGGAAAATGGTGCAATTACTTCTAAACACTGGTACAACTACATTTAAACAAATATGGATCTCTCTTCTAATATAGAATACAACTTACCTTTGAAGGTGGTGACTGGCACATAAGTAACCAGTGTATACAATTTATTGGGTGAATCTTCATCTTCATTGCGCTTTCGGGATAAGCGTACTCGGATACGATAAGGAACATTCCTGTAAAATATTTGCAACGTTTAGAAACATGTTTTGTTTAATGTTAGTACTTTGCTGTCTGAAAGGTAGGCAAATTATGTATAAGAGCAGAATTACTACTTTTGTTTTTGATAACTAAAAAACCCCAATGTAAAAATTTTGCTTTATTTCTAGCTTCTGTGCTTATTTAAACTAATATTAATTACAGACAGTCCTGCCTGAGTTACAATTTAGATTGGCAACCCCATCACTGAGCATCGTTGCTAAGCAGAAAATCAGATAGTAATGATAGGGTTACACCACGTCCTGTTTGGTTATTATGCGAGCCATCACAGGACTGTGATTTTACTTCCACATTCTCCATTAACTGTTTGTAGGAAGCCTGATGTGAAGCATACAAATGGCACCCACATGACCTCAGATCGATCGATCAATCAATAAACAGAACTGGAAGAGACCTTGGAGGTCTTCCAGTCCAACCCCCTGCTCAAGCAGGAGACCCTATACCATTTCAGACAAGTGGCTGTCCAGTCTCTTCCTAAAGACCTCCAGGGATGAAGCACCCACAGCTCTTCCACTCCTTAATTGTTCTCACTGTTAGGACATTTCTTCTTAATCCCAGGTTGCTTCTCTCCATTCTTTCTTGCCTTGCTTTCTGGTGCTTTGGAAAATAAGTTGACCCCCCTCGTCTTTGTGGCAGCCCCTTCTTTTCTCTAGATGGGCCATTCCCATACCTGCAGCCATTCTTCATGGTTTTGTCTTAATCTTAGCTACTCCTCTTTGCATTGTTTCCAAAGTCTCAACATCTTTTTTTTTAAATGCAGTGACCAAAACTGGATGCAGTATTCCAGATGTGGTCTTACTAAGGATTTATAAAGCAATACTAATACTTCACATTATTTGGATTTTATGCCTCTACTTATACAACCAAGGATTGTATTAGCTTTTTTGACAGCTGCCACATACTGCTGGATCATGTTAAAGTGATCGTCCACTAGGACTCCAAGGCCTCTCTCAGTTACTGTTTTTGAGTCAGGTTTCGTCTAACCTATACTTATACCTTTGGTTTTTCCTGCCTAAGTATAAAATCTTGCTTCTTTCCACATTAAATTTCATTTAATGACCCCTGGCCCCTGACCTCCACACCTTCTGCCATAATTTGAAGACCTGGCTGTTCGACCAATCCGGGCTGTGACCCCTCCTTGGGGTGGGGGATGGGTTTCTTAATTATTTTAACCACTGTAAATTTTAGTTTTTGTATTTTGGGGCTTGTGAAATTAGTTTAATTTCTTTTTAAATATTTATTGTTGTTTTTAGTTGTGCGCCGCCCCGAGTCTTCGGAGATGGGGCGGCATACAAGTCCAAAAAATTAAATAAATAAATAAATAAATAAATAAATAAATAAATAAATAAATAAATAGTTGTTGGATAGGGCTCATTGTTCAAATCTATCAAGATCTTTTTGGATCCTGAGCTTACCTTCTAGGGTGTTGGCTATTCCTGCCATCTTAAGTGTCATCTGCTAATGTGACGAGTTCCCCTTCCTCATCCAAGTCATTTTATAAAGATATTGAAGAGTACTGGGCCTAAAACAGAATCTTGTAGTACCCCATTGGTCCCTTCCCTCCATATAAATGTAGGACTACTTGCTGAGTACGGTTTGTCAACCAGTTACAAATCCATCTGGTGGTGATGCAAGTAAATGCAAGGATTGATTGCAAAGCTGGAGTTTTTTAGACTGCTGTAATTTCCAGCAGTCATTAACAAAGTCAGTAAGCAAGGACTACCTGTAAACTATTCTTCAAGAGAATGACCTGAATCACTTGGATTTAACTGTATCAGATTATAAGAACTGTAAAGTACAGGTAGCCCTTGAGTTATAACAGCTGAGCCCAAACTTTGTGTTGCTGAGTGAATCGTTTTTTGAGTTTGTCCCATTTTAGGACTTTAGCCAGTTAAGTAAATCATTGCATTTGTTAAAGTTAGTAACACGGTTGTTAAGTGAATCTGGATTCCCCATTGACTTTGCTTGTCAGAAGATCGCAAAAGGTGATCACATGATTCCAGGACATTGCAACTGTCATAAATGTGAGTCAGTTTCCAAGCATCTGAATTTTGAGCATGTGTCCATGGGGAGGCTGCAATGGTTCTAAGAGTGAAGAACAGTCATAAGTCACTTCTTTTCAGTGCTGTTATAACTTTGAACAGTCACTAAGTGAACAGTTGCAACTCGAGGACTAGCTGTACATTAAGAAACACCAGACATTCTCAGTCCGATTTACTTCACAGGGTTGGGGGGGGGGGAGAAATGAAAGATAAAAGCGTTATGTCAAGGGTGAGCCTTGCATTTGTGTGAAAGGGATGACACAAACCAACAAATAACTTCGTACATTTTCGTTTTTTCCCTTCAATCATGTGCAATATTCAGAGACTCTATGGATAAGTCTGTTTTCTTGGTAAGGTTTTTTCAAAATGGTTAGCCATGGCTTTCTTGCTTACCAGTTCTAAAAAAATTTCACCAGCCAGTTGAGTAGTTGAATGTATTAAAATACTATATTAGCCTCTCATCATACCCAGTCTTAATTGTGCAAACACTGAGTATTCCTTTGCACTGAGCAAAGAACAGGAGAGCACCTCAATCAAGGGAACAATCTGATGATACCTTATTCCTTTCGTCCAGACAGCCTTGTTCAAACGGGTATCAATGCGTACATCAGGGGTACCCATTTCCTTCATGGCAAATTTTCGAATCTCCTTAAGAGCACGAGGAGCCCGTTTCTTGAAGCCCCTAAGAGTACAAAAATAAATAAAGACTGTGCCATCAAGTCAGAGATTTTGCTTTTATATTTAGACATCAGCTTTAAATAATAAAAAGGTATGCACATTCAAAGGAATGTTTCGTACATACCTTTTCACAAGCTATATGTGCAAATGTACATGTTCAATATTTTCCCTGTGAATGCACACACCTGCCTTCACACACACAAAGCAGAACCAGGCTTTGAAGCAATTATACATCCCGAGACACAGCTGCTTTAAAGCTGTGAGGAAGGGTGCTTCATTCATTCTAACGCATCCAGTTTTTAAAAAAAAATGCTTGCACAGCCTGAATATAAAGGATATAAATCTTGAATACAAAAACCCCTATTTAAAAAAAAGATTACTTTCACTATTACATAATGGTATGTTCAAATTTTATTACAGTCGAAGACCAGTAAATTAAAAATGAGTATCCAATTAAAAGTTCTAGAATAAAATAGTAAGAAATAACAAATGAAATCTATGTTGAAATAATAATTTGGCAGCCTATCAGTTGCACGTAAACAAGAGCAGACTTAGCTATAGTGTAATATTAGTCATATTGTGAAGGCCTGTAGTTTTCAGGTATTAAAACACAACAGGATGATAATATCAAAAGAGTTAGTGCATTAATTGTATATAATGATTATAATGGATTGTTCATCAGGTTCCGGCAAATCTTTAATGCAGGTGCAGGAATCTAGTCACTTGCATTGTGACTATGATACTTCTGGTATGTTTTAGAAACTATCTGCAGAAGCAAAATTCAGGAACTTTAGTGTTCTAAACAAATATTTTAGGGCAAAAAAAGGCAAATTCAGGAAGCTCTAGAGAGCTCTCAAACTACAACCTTGATAGCAACACTTCAACAGCAGTGATGTTATTGTTTGATAAAAAAAATATTACAGCCAACTGGCCAATATTTTCATTTCAGGCTTTTCTATAAACTGGACAGATTATGGCAACACTAAATACTACCTTTCAGAGCTTTTACCTGAGCCAGTCCATAATACCCCAGAAATTTCATTGGCCCTGTGGGACTAAATGCTTCTAATATTTGTGCCATTCTACATTATTTCTTTTCAAATAAGTCTGATAACTACGTCTTATGAACCAACCTTAGCAATCACTGATCTATTTCTGAATTTTAAAAAAGTAAAGCTATTTTAAAAAGGAATGAACAAAACGTTGAAAATTAAAACAGCCTGATTAAAATTCCAATGGAGAAAAAAACCACTTACACGCCATGGATCCTTTTGTGAATATTTATAGTATATTCTCGAGTAACCACCTCATTGATGGCTGATCGGCCTTTCTTCTTTTCACCACCTTTCTTTGCAGGGGCCATCTGTTTCATAATATGCAACAAAAATAGAATATTTTACACAGAATTTTGTAGAATAGCATAACATCAAAATGTATTATACTAAGTTTCACACAATGCATATATATCCAATTAAAAACAGTTCTTTTAATTTCCATTGCTAAAAGCTAGAATCCAATTGCTAGAATCTAATTATTTAATAATTAATAATACTCACTATTCAACTAGTTCCAGAGGACAAATGGCTTGTGGTAGCAGAATATGTAATAGGATTATTCTTGTTTTTGCAATCCTTTATCATCTACAAAATCTGGTGCCAAATTTTGGGACAGCCCAAAAGCAGTTTTGAGCAACATTCCTTTTGAACAAGTGTAAAAGCAATGCTAGTTTTTTGTCCAATATACTTTCATATATACTAATTATACATTTTGTTAGAATGAAATATCTAACTACTATTATGTTTGTATCGGAAGTACCATTGCCAAGGCACTTCCAGGTTGAAAGAATTAGCCAGTCAGATCATCATTGCCCAGGGGACACTCAATTAAGTGGTATTTATATATTTACTTCCATTTGCACACTTTCAAAATGCTAGGTGGTCAAATTGATGGGAGGTCATCCAATATCTAACAATTTAGCCTTGGTGGTACAGGCTGTTAAACACCTAGCACTTAGCTCCAGCTGCCTGCAATTAGTGCAGGCTCGAATCCCTCCAGGCTCAAGGTTGACTCAGCCTTCCATCCTCCCAGGGTAGGTAAATTGAGGACCCAAGATTGTTGGGGGCAATAAGCTGGCTTTGTAAAAATGCCGCTTGGAGGACCAAAAAAGCCCTAGTAATAAGCAGTAATACAACAGAATGAAGGCTATTGCTCAGCACATTGGGTTGTGCTCCAAAGATTGTAAGCCACCCTGAGTCTCCAGAGAAGGGCGGGATATAAATGTGAATTTTAAAAAAAAAAATTGAAAAAGAGACTAAAACATAGTGGCACAATAAGTTTAGAGAGGTTAACAATATGTGTCGCTGAGTCTCTGCCATTACATCACCTTCAGTCCCTTCAAATCTTGAGTTACTGGGTATTATTCTATCAATAACAGTGTCGCAACTAAAATACAACTGAGAATTGGTATATCCTATGGACCCCAAATACTGTGTAAGAAATCCTACCTCAGCAAAACTCTAGAAATAGCATTCAATGGTGCAGTTCTCTACAGCTACAGTATATGGAGTTATCAGTAGGGGGGTGGAAGAAAACCTTTAAAAACTTAGAATTTAATCAGCTTTAAGACTTGTGGACTTCAACTCCCAGAATTCCTCTTCCAGTCATGTTAGCTCATGAATTCTGGGAGTTGAAGTCCACCAGTCTTAAACTTGCCAGGTTTGAAGACCTTTGCTATATAGCTACAAAGCACATCTTGGGCTCTTTACAAAGCAGCTAAAGGAGAGCACAAATGGCTGATGCTCTGGAGAAAAACCGTCCATCAAGGAAGTGATCCTATATGGTAACAAGTGACTCTACGTCTAAGGACAAGAATACACTAATTCACGATTCATATTCGGGCGGTGAGTTAAAACTTTTGGAATACACCGTTTTATTGCTTAGTACTAAAGATGAGAATCCTATTTCTGCCCATGCCAAAGGCATTAGGTGGACAAAAAGACGTTGTCACAGCCCGGGATTTTTGACACTTTCTACGTACCTTCCTGGAGACTTCTTTAGAATAATACACATATACTATAGATCAAATCTACTTCCCAGCCTGTTTTGTATTTAGTCATTATTGTGGCTTCTAATCCTCTCTATTTTCACACATTGAAACGAAAGGGCCCTGCGTGCAGGCCGGCATTGCGAGGAGAGAAAAAAACATTTCGGGCATTTATGGGGAATCTTTCAACGTCAGCGCGAAAATATACAGCCCTCAGTGAGAGACATCATTCCAACAGCCGGGATGGCTCAGAGCCCCGGCCGTAAAAAGGGCCACCGATACGGATGGAGTCGGATAACAACCAAAACCCACATTACGGCTACTCACCCTGCTTAGGACAAGCGCGGAAAGAAAGAGCGGCAGGAATTATGGGAGGAAATCAAGGAAACCGGAAGTATCATAGAGATCGAAAAAAGATCAACAGAAAAACTTCCGGGTTAGAAGGCGGATGTTGAGCGGTGGGTTGTTGGTTGGGACGTGAGACGTGCCGTTTTATCTTCTCCCCCACCCCCACCCTCCCCGTTTAGTTAAGTGGAAATTATAAATATGCATAAGAGGCAGTGAAAAGAAAAAAGTGTACATTAGTGTTGGAGATACGGCAACAACTGGGTTTTTGCTATCTTTTTCTTTAGAAAGACAAGAGACTCGATTGGCTTTTAAATATTCTTAAAACAGAATAAAAAGTGTAAGAGTAATTCTCCCGTTGAAAAATTCTTGAGTGAGGTTGGGTAAGAAAAAGAGAAACTAAGAGCACCCAAGCCAATTGTATATCATGTAAAACTGCATTTTTATTCTCTACTTTCCCCATGCTCATTCTCAATCATCAACCGTTTGTTCCGATTCCCCTTTTTGGGAATAAAAGAAATGGCTTAGTGTGGGATTTTCCAATCTTTTGAGGTTGCGATTGGAAAGAAAAAGTCTGCCTGAGAAGAAATCAAATTTTAAATAAGAGATAAACCAGTTTGGGAATCCCCAGGTTATGGGGACTTAACTGCCATAGACCAGTCAGCATGACTAATAAGTGGTGAGAAAAATGTAATATATTAATTCTGCAGGCCACCACGTGGTCTTTCACCTGGTATCACTTGATGTCTCCCAAGTTAATCGATAGCTTGTTAAACAGGAATATAATCTCATTTCATTTTTTCTTGGGCACCCATAGGAGGAAGAACACCTACAAACAATCATTCGAATACAGTGGCCGTGCAACTCATTTGATTTAAAATCCTTTCTATTTGGAATCACTATAGCTGCCAGTATTTCAGAATAGCAGCATGATTATTTCAGCATTCCTGACATAGCGTAGTGTATATAAAAAAATCTTTTATACCCAATACATATTCTGTCTATCAAAGACTAATTCTTTGTTTACTTTATTGTGTTTACAGTAGATGGAAAAACTTGTACATTCCAATACTCAGAATTTCAAGAACCATATTCCAATGTTGACAGAGGGAAGTAAAGCAGATAGAATCCATGAAATAAAACCAACATCCTAAATAGCAGTATCCGTTACAGATACCTCCCCTGTATACTTTTTTAGAAGTAAACAAATCAGTACTTCCACATGCCTTTTCCTTGCATAGCACCTTGAAATAGGCAAGGTTATTCTGTAACTGTCCAGAGCTGCTGTACTAATGAGGTGGGTGGCATATAAATTTAAAGTTTTTCAGTTTCTTCTTTGCAAACCTACTCAGAAGTGATTTTCACAAGTTTTATGTGGCTTGTTTCCAGATAAGCATGTATAAGCCTGCTTCCCCCACCCTTAAGTGCATCTTAAGGATCAGAGATGTGATGCTTGTCATCCTGTAGCCCCACATAACTTTCTGCAGTTACACTGCACCAGCTGAATCTTCCTGGTGGTCTTTAAGGGCAGCCCCATATAGAATGTGATACAGCAGAGTTCTCAACCCCCATTAAATACCTTTTGGGGCCATGGACCATGGCCATGGACCCTCAAAATTTATATCATGATTTTAAATCATAACATTTCTTCAAGCCTTTGTGGCCATGATGACATTGTGCCCCACTCAGGGGTCTGCAGATTGAGAACCACTGTGTTACAGTAATCTACTCTGATTTGTTACACAGGAAGAAGATAAATCCAGTTGATAAAGTGAGTTTCAAGTGAACATGAAGAGAAGTAGTTAGTTCAGGCAGGGAAAAAACAGTTTCAAAATAATTTTATTGATTACAGATTATTGGACCTAAGATTCTTTTTCAGATAATTTTATTAAGAATTATACATGAAGAGAATAAAAGTCAGTACAAACTACAAAAAATACAAACAGAAAAATATAAAAAGAAAGGTGGGTGTAATTAACAAAAAGGAGAAAGGGAAAGAGAAAGAAAAAAGAAATAACTTTCCCCTTCATCCAGCAGGTAAAAATAATTTTAATAACTTACCACTACTTCTAAATAAAACAGAATCTCTCTTCTCCCCGTGTCTCATCTCTTAGATAAGGAAAATAAGATCCAAATAGTACATAAATCCATCTTTGTTAGCAAAAGTCCAATCAGGGAAACCAAATATAACTTTTCTTCTTTTAACCATGGTTGAAAGAGTCTACCATATACATCTTTTTTAATTTTTAGAATTATTCTTTAAACCTTTTTTTAAAAAAGTCTCAGAGGTAGTGTGCTGCTCATCTGTGTTTCAAAGCAAAAATCCTTCAAAACTTTAACAGATTTATATCAATAAATAAAATTATCCTTTGTCACTTAAAAAAATTCCTTCCAAATCTTAGCAAAGCTCTTTTGTTTATTCAGACTAAAAAACATACAGATCAGATTCCTGGTTTAATACCTGCTCATTTTCTTTAAAGAATGAGCCATCTATCTGATCCACTTGTATTACATTTAAATCTTCTTCAAATAAGTTTCCCAGCTTCATTGTGGTTTTACAACTTCATTAGAATAAGCTCTGACAATTGTTTAATCATTTGATTCATTCTATTAAAAATAGCCTAATGATTTTTGTTCTTTATATTCTGGTTCTAGTGTCCAGCCTTCAAGTTCTCCTTACCATTTAAAAAAATTAAAGCCATCTATTTTTCATTAAAAAATATATATTTTGAATAATTCAAAATTATAATTACAAATCCCTCTACCCTCTTAATCTGTTACCAACTTTCAAAATCCATCTACTAAGTTCCTTTTTCCTCCAAATATAATATATTTCTAAAACTTAAAATCAAATTCCCACCATGGTTTTTTAAGGAGGTGAAAACTCGCAATGAATATAGTAAAACTTTGCTGGTCTGAACAGTCTTAATATGCAAAAAAACCCCAAACAAAAATCAAAAACATGATTAAGATGTAAGGCTTGGGATAACTTAATATCCATAAAGGCTGTTTTGTGAGTATGAGGCTTAATACAGCCCCAATTGTAAGCCATACCAGGTATAGACGTTTAAAAACAGCAGTTTCCACAGTCTGCTCATGAGAAGCTGCTGTCCAGAGCCACATGGATAATCTCAATTACATCTTTGTTCTGGAGAGATTATTGCTCATGTAACTGCGGAATGCTGCAAATAGCATAAGTGCAAGCCAAGTGCTCAGATCACAATCACAGGAAGACTAGTTAAAAGTATCACTCATTCAGTGCCACTGCAACTTTGAATGGTTGCTGAACAAGTTGTTAACTAAGGACAACCTGTGTTATCCTATCGGCCTTTAAATATCAGACATTTAAATGGCATTGAATATGTATAACTGGCTTATCTGTAGACAGCAGAAGTGTAGGATAATTATCTTGTATGGGGTGGGGGGAACTAAAGAGGAATATTTCCTAGATGCCTTTGTAAGTTACTATGGTAAATGAGCATCTGCACTCACTACATACTGTATATGTTGTACTACACACTGAATAGTTAACTTATTCACCTTGCTGAATACAATACTATGAATGCTGCTTTCAAGGGACAGGATTGAGAAAAGGGAGACAGAAAGGATGGAAGCCGTAGGCAATGGCCAAGTTACAACAAATCACAGGCTAGTTTGGCAGTCTTATGTTTCTGATCAGAGCATATGTCTTATCAAGAGCATACTGTAGACAGGTGTGTTAAACCTATAACTCTGAAGTTGTCTTGCTATATCTAAATTCTCACCCACAAAAAAGTTTAAAAACAAGGATTCTAAAAATTCATCTTAGATAAAGTGATAAGTTGGAATATAAAGTAGATTCAGTAAAATTAAAATATAAATGTTATTATTTCTGGTAGCTTTTAATAGACTTTTGCTGATTAGAAATCAATGATGGGCTTTTCTAATCTGATTATTGCTAAGGGATGAGATATGGAAAGGATACTTTTTTACTGAAGTTAAGTTACTGAAGTTATTTATACTATCTGGAGGAAGGGGGAGTCATTCATATATCTTTGTTTTTTGTTCCTTTTTAATTTTCTTTTTTCTATCTCTTTATTTCTCTTTCTTCTTTAATTTTTATATTTTTCTCAGTTTGTATTAGTCTTTGTATTTGCAAACTCTAATAAAAATTATTACAAAAAAACCAAGAGCATTTCATCTTCCATACATAAAATAATCTCCACATATTCTCATATACTTTTATTTTATATAGAAATTGGTCAGGGTTTTGGTTTTTTTAACAACAACATTTTTTACACTACTGATTCTATAATGACATAAAATATCTCTTAGAAACATTAATGTAAAGCATACAAAGTGCAACGCTTTAAGGAAAATTCCACCTTAAATATAATCATGAACTAGATATGTTGCAGCATTTTTCCACTTAACGGGCTGTGACACAGTGCATATCCTTCAGATGTTTATTCTGTGACTAGCGAAGAAACCCTTCCATTATGAGAAAAAAATATAAAGAGTTTGGACAGCGTGATTTTATGTTGGAATAAATAGCTGCATGATTGTGCTTAGGTTAACTGTTTATACTATACTAAATGAAAAGGAAGCTGTCAATTGTAATTTCTTGACAGTAGAAACATTGGGTGGGGTGACAATAACTTAATACTTGCAATTTATGAGTCCGAAGGGTACAGACGAAAGATGTGTTGATTGTTCTAAAGAAATGACAGCATGATCTACGGTATCTCACTGCTTATTTGGCTGCTGAAATAAGAAATTTTCCTAATTCAAAGTGCCAAGTTATGCTCATTGTGCAGTTGTGCAAAACAATTAACAATTAGCCATAATAAAAAATAAAATCTGAATATATTTTTCTAACCAATGGTTTTCATTTTAAATGAAACAATGAAAGCCAAGTGTTTCTCCCACTTTTTGATTTTTGTAGAGAGGTCAGAACACTTTCTGATCAAACTATTTAACTGAGTTTTCTAGGAAAAATGTACCAGTTAGCACACCATGTACTGGTACATATAAGTATTAGTGGTTATTATTGCTGTGCAGCATTTCAGACTCCATCTATCAAGGTTTTCAGAATATATGTAGCAACAGTATGAAAAACCTTAAACTAGGTACATCTTTCCTAGGAAAAGATACAGTTCCATTCAGATGTTGCAAACAGGTGCTACATTCATGCTCGCACATAACTGTGAAACACTCTTTGTAAATGGAATCCAAAACACTGCAGTCTTATTATTTCATAGCATAACCACAAAATAGTGCAAATACCTGCAAAATGTTCCCTTTTCATTTTATTGCACTATTTCACCAAGGTCCTAGTATTCTTTACAACACAAACATTCCCCTCCCATTAATAAAGTTAAATGTGCATTGACAGAGAAGACAGAATCTACTGCCGATGTTGCACATTTAAATTTTCAGATAAACTCATGGTACGTCTGGCAGCAGGTTGGTGCTTCATTGGTATGTGGTGGTACTCGATACCTCCTTCTTGTAGAGAGTAGGGAGTGGCAGGCAGAGAATCTGCTTGTTCCCTGTGCAAAGAGTCTGCCGGCTGTACCTACGTATAAGAAACAAAACGTAATGCAGTTAAAATGGTTCAATAAGTCAAAAATAATGAATTCAGTTTTTATTGCAAAATATGTTATTTTTACCTATTTGACTATACTAATCATGGTCCAGATTTGATACAATTATAGACCAAAGGCTTAATTAAACTGGAATTCTTTGATTTAATCAATGGCTTCGACAGTAAACAGGGAATATGGCTTTTGTTAACCAATGTCATCAAGGAATCTCTCTTAAATTCTATTTTGTATCAGACGTAGTTTTCTATTATATTTTGTAACAGCTCTAATCTTTTTATAACGATCTTGTTTGGCATCAATATTTCAGTTTAATTGCATTTTCAAGTGCATACACATTTGGAAAATCAGTCCAACTGAGTTCTCGGGCCTTATTACCTATATCTCATATTAAACATTTCAAACTTGTTATAAAACTAAATGTGTTTTATGCCCAGAGATTGATAGCATCTATTAATAAACCTTATTAGTGGTAAAGTGGGTTCATATCATCTTCTACTTTAAGTTCACCATGAAAAAAATGACTTATTTTAAGTACCAGCTTACTGGCTATAATATCAAAAACAAAGAAGTCATCATTCTGGGAGTTCCCATGTAGCAAAAGGAAAAAACAAAAGGAACAAGGAAGTTATTATGATGCATAAAACAAAAGGAAGTGCACTTGACAAAGACAATGTGCTAAAGTCAGATTTAGAAATAATGACCTCATGTTCACTGCCCATTTTCCTGCACAATAATCACATTAAAACAGTTTGTTCCAGATAACAAACTAAGGGAGGTAAGTGGTTAAAAAATATGAAAACTAAACAAACATATTGATGCTTGCATAATGTACATAAAATATGACCAAATTTTTCTATAGCTACACATACAGTATTGAAACTGTAATTTACAGTTAGCTTCCTCCTATGTTTAGAAACATTTGAACTAGGTCTAACAGAGAATGCTCTTCTTTTTGCTCTTCTGCTAAAATTTTGAACTATTAATAGAATACTGTAAGTAAATGTACTTCAAAATGAAACCATTTTAAATCAGTTGAAATCTTTAAATATAAAGGAGAGAGTTTAAAGAGCAAGAACTCAGAAAATAAAATACACATTAATATAAAAGAAAAACTTTAATTAGAATAAGTTACCTAAGAGGTTTTTTTTAATCCTTGCATCAATCAATAAGAATGGAAAACAACTCCTATATCTCCTATAAACATAATAAAAAGCTATATGCATAGAAATATAGAAAAAGGAAGTTCATGAATTACATTCTTAATAGTTTTGCTCAAAATGCCTTTGCAAATGTCCTTTGGATTATGTAACATTTTTGTAGACATAGTAGTGCTGTTTTAGAAAAATAAATAAATCCAAATGATCCTTCCTGTATGATAGATTACAAAATTAGATAGCTTTAATAGAAAAATGGTATTAGAGAATATAGATAATAAGTGTATGGATTATTCTTGACAAACTTAGATTTTTGCTCTCTGTTCATTTTTGTTTGATAAGAAAACTTTGCTTGAGTTTATCATTTAAACTGCATATAGATGCAGAATTATCTGAACTATTGGTTAACATTCTGATGAAACAATACTTAAATTTTAGAAAGTTTTAATATTATTCAAAGTTACTGCAATATTTTGAGGATTTTGGCTGGCAGTCATTATGAATATCATAGTACAGGCATTGGCTAGGAATTTTTCTACATGTCTCTTATTTCATCTGAAGATAAGAAATATTTTGATTATAATAGAATTAGCATCTGTAGTAGTATGTTGAACAAAGAAAGGGTCTTTCTGAATGCAAACATCACAATATATCAATTGGAATACATTATAGATGGACATAGGTTAAAGATTAATATAAAAGACTAATTTAAATGACATTGTGTTGATGCAATAAAAAAACTCCAATTGTACCTTACTAAAAAAAAGATATACAGTAGGTCAGGAAAGATCCTAAATGAAGTCAGGCATAATATCAAATCAAATGACAATATAAATAAAACTTGGGGTTCAATATGGTATAACATAGATATATAATGTAACTCAAGAATTGGTATATGCAATAAGTCTGCTAAAGGAATTATTTTTAAAAGATAGGATGCTTTTCCTGCATATACAGGTAGTTCTACTTACATCACAATTGAGTCCAAAATTTATATTGCTAACTGAAACATTTATTAAGTGAATTTTGCCCCATTTTATAACCTTTCTTCCCATAGTTGTAAAGTGCAGTTGTTAAGTTAATAATACGATTAAGTGAATCTGGCTTCCCCATTGACTTTGCTTGTCAGAAGGTCACAAAAGGGATCACATAACCCTGGCTCACATCATATATGAGTCAAGTTGCCACATGAATTTTGATCACGTGACCATGGGAATGCTGCAATGGTCATAAGTGTGAAAAACAATCATAAATCACTTTTTCACTGCTGTTGTAACTTTGAACAGTCACTAAATGAACTGTTGTAAGTTGAGGACTTCCTATACAGTAGCAACATGCCCCCAAAATATCTGTGTACTGGCAGATGTCAGAAACTAATCTGATGTCAGTAACTAAGTAATTAATCAGTAACTAGAGCTTTGGTGGCACAGTGGTTAGAATGCAGTATTGCAAGCTAATTCTGCTGACTGCTGACTATACCTCACCAGGCTCAAGGCTGATTCAGCCTCCCATCCTTTTGAGGTTGGTAAGATGAGAACCCAGATTGTTAGGGGCAATATGCTGACTCTGTAAACTGCTTAGAGAAGGCTGTAAAGCACGGTGAAGCAGTATATAAGTCTAAGTGCTATTGCTAATGCCCAAGCTCAATTTTAGCAACTTAGAAAGAAATCACCTTCATTGCTGTATAAAGAACAATGAAGAAACATTACTTTTTCTTAAAAGAGCTTTCTGTTGCCCCTGCAGCTAAAAGGACATTCAAGTCAGATTTACATTAAAGTATATTTGTTCAAGCCCACCTGAAGGTAGCATTGCTGTGGAAGATGTTGATGCATAGATTGCAAAGATGAGGGTTGAGATGGTGATACTCCAGAGAATCCTGGGTGCAAACCTGGTTGTCTCATAAGCACCACTGGTATACCGTTGCTGGAAGTTTGTGCTTCCAAACCTTGGCAAGATTGTATTTTTTGAAAATACCTATGAAAAGAAACAGTCTTGCGATTTTCAGTAAAAACTCCGTAAGGCAAAATCTAAATTTTATTGGTTATCTGTCAGGAGATGAAAATATGAAGCATTAAACCACCAACCCTATTCATTTCTACCCTTTATGAAGAATCTGCATATCTACAATCCTTTTGGCAGGTCTCCCAGCATGACAGAAGCTAAGCAGGGATGACGGCAATGTTGTGAAGTCAGAAACTGATTTAATGTTATGATACTTTAGTTTTGGTGCTAATAAGATGACAACTGGTTTTTCCATTCAGAGGTAGAAGAGTTGGAAACTATGGAATAGTATTTAAGTTAGAAATTGAGGATTTGGGCAATACAAAGAAAATTAAGGAAAAACATCTTCAAAAGACTAAAGAAGAGTTGTTGTGGATGTATCAGATTTTCTCCAGAAGTTTATCATAGATATTACTATATCCTGGATAATCCATCCTATGAAGCCCATGTTTTCTACATAAACCTCTAGTTGTGAGAAGGTCATATGCTGTTCAGGTATTGTTACAGACATAACTGCTATATGCAAGCTGTACAAAGGTTTCAGTTCCTAACTGGAACTGCAGGTCTGTTGGTGACTGTTGGTGACTGAAATTGATAAGCCTGTTGCTAAGCAATATTTGCACTGGATGACTTTGTAGCAGTTTTACTTGAAGCTCTCCTGGGCCACGTGCCTCATCATTATGAATCTAATCTTTGATGGTCTTGATTTTGTTCTGTTAGAATTTACATCTTGTCTGGATATATTATTCTGCCCAAACATGAAGCTCAAGTTTAAAAAAAAATTGCTAAAGCATGACTTCATCTCAGCTCTGCCTTCCCAGATCCATTAATCATGTGACAAAGACCATGAAGTGGACCATAACTGTAGAAACCAGGAGACTGTGAATTTTGGTCCTCCCTTGGGCATGGAATCCTGTAGTTGTACAGTTCTATTATGGCAGCATATATATTTTTATATCCATCACAAATTAAGGCCATATCTAAGTAGCAACAATCACGGACCAATTTACACACACACAAAAAGAGGTTAATACATGACTCAAATAGGACAAAAATAGTCTACCTGGAGAGTTGGTTTTTAAACGTTTAAAATGGAGAGTGGGGAAAGGATGATGTGAACTATACAAATAGCTATCTTATTATATATGGGAGTTAGTCCAGTGAGCAAGCACTGTTATCAAGACAAGAAAAATATATTTTAAGCATAAGGAAAAACCTGTCACCATTTTGCACAAGCGTAGAAAAACAAAATTCTAACTCCAAAATTGCAGACCCATTAAAATCTTCCCTTTGGATTCTGAGGTCTGGTGTCTTTTTAGCAACAGAGGACACAGATACACAGAACCATGGATAACAAGAACCACTTGTATGTTTAATGTATAGCAGGGACTGCATAAGGACTAAAACTGTTGTTCTATAACTACTGATTGTTTTGTCTATGTGGCATCACTAAATTAGATGTAGATTCATGATTTAATGGTGAATGTTGTTTCTCTCATACATTTTGAAACTTCCCCACCAAGTTTCAGGAGACATACTTTTCACTGTGTCCAGCTGCATCAACATCTGTCACCCTTGCATGACAGGATCCAGGCACCATTGGCTGAACAGGTTGACTAAGTAGCAGTCTAGACAACCAGAAATTAAGGAACATATTTAATGCCAGAACAGATAAATTGAACAGAGGGAGGGAGGGAAGGAGGGAAGGAGGGAGGGAGGGAGGGAGGAGGGAGGAGGAAGGAAGGAAGGAAGGAAGGAAGGAAGGAAGGAAGGAAGGAAGGAAGGAAGGAAGGAAGGAAGGAATGAATCTTGGATTTGCATGTTAGAAAATCAGAAGGTTAATATCTGAACA
Source organism: Naja naja (assembly GCA_009733165.1). NCBI lineage: Eukaryota > Metazoa > Chordata > Lepidosauria > Squamata > Elapidae > Naja > Naja naja. The sequence goes on along the minus strand of CM019153.1, from coordinate 18,140,224 downwards.
TTATGCAGTCGTGTGAAACAGAGCATTGTGAATCATTCTATTACAGAGAGTGCTCAACTTACAACCATAATGAGTTCAAAATTGTGTGATTAAGTAGGTCACTACATGACAGTGCCCAGTTTATGACCTTTTTTGCAGTAGTCATTAGGCAAACCCATTTTTCACAATGCATGTTTTTTGCCAGAAACTGAAAGTAAATTCTAGATACCAGCAAAAAATGCCAAAAATCATGGTCACACAACTGTGGGATACTGCAGGCAGCCATAAATGCAAGCCAATTACCAAGCAACCAAAATGCAATCACGTGATTACAGGTAGGATGCAACTGTCAGAACTTTGAAATTGGGTTATAAGTTATTCTAGATAGGTCTATCATATCTTTGGACAGTCTCTAAGCAACCAGTTGTTAAGTGAGGACTATCTGTACAGTGCTCTGCAACTGACATGAAGCAGCTCTCTTAGATCAATAAAGCTGTAACTTTTGGAAGGGTCATAAAGTGGCTTAGAAACTGATGCTAGCACTTTCTCTGTGTATGCGTGTATATATGTCTGTATGCACATTTGTTTTGCTGTTGTGCATTGTGGAGCAACTTGTATTGTGCACTGTGAAGCAACTAAAATACTATTCACATATTTTTGGCAGATAGTTTTTCTATTTCTATATCATACAGTTATTTAAAAAAAATACATCTCTATGTATATCTGAATTATTAGGGAGCACTCTAAAATGAGTTTAAAGGAATGTAAAATAAGATATTTTGCATATAAAAATTAGATGAATTGCTAATGTCAACTTATAGATCAAAAACAAAAAATGTATTAATGAAATTCTTATATATTTTTCAATATATATAATTCCCTGATATAACTTTGGTATATGTCACCAGAAAAACTATATAGAATGTATAATGTTTTCTTAAATTTATGTTGGAAATGTAATCAAAAAGGAAAGACATTTTACATGCTTGGTACACATGTAGAAAGCCAGAAATTTTTGGACTCAATTACATATAATAATTCAGTATATTTTTAAAATTCACTTCTTTTGCATTCTTGTCTTTGCTCTTTTCTTCTTTCTTTCTTCTTTTTTCCTTCTAAATATTAGTACTTTTTAGTTTTTATTTAAAAAAAAATCTTCCTGCTGAAAGAATATAACTTTCTACATATTTATAATTTTTACCTGTAGCATAACTTAACTGTAGTATACCTTTTCTGTGCTCTGCATAACATTGCTTACCATGAAACGAAATAGCAGGATAGGTTATGCATGTAAGTCTATATGTTTGTTACAGTAATAATCTAAACCTCCGATAAAATCTGTAACTATACTACTGCAAATAAAGATGGATATTTGTCTTAAAAAAAAAGAAAGCCACACACTTATTGCAATTGTTTTACCTTAGTTGTCGATCATGGCCCATATCTGTAAGGCTGTGCTGGAGGCTGCTGTCCTGTGGAATAGCAGGAGATGGTGCTATAGCCAAAGATGGTGAGAGCACAGAAGCATTGCTCAAGGGCGAGGTTAAATTGCCAGAAGAATTACAACTATCTTGAATCTCTTCTGAGGTTCTCACAGACTTCTTATCCTAGAACAGTTTAAATAATAAGGTGCAGTGACTCTGCCAAAAACCTTTGTTATTTTGAGGAGTTAAGTGACATAATTTTATATCTCCTTCATACTGAGAAAAGCTGGAAGCGTAGAGCTTATTCTGAGCTAAACTGCCTGTTTTTCACTTGTTTGCTGAATAAAGGAGAAGTGAGGGGGGGGACAGTGGAATCTTCACATACCTGCAAAACTGTGGGAACTTCAGACTTTCAATTCCCATCCCAGAGTCATGTGCCACTGAATCAAGATCAGGTCTCATGACCACAGCAGAAGTCATGGTACCAAGTTGTGATAAAATACCCTGGGGTTGTTGTTGTTTGTTGGGAGCTTCTGAACACAACCTAGCAATGGGGGCTGTGGAAACTGGTCGCTCATGGGGTGTCTCTGCTGTCATTATTTAGAAGATGCTCCTAACAGCTAATAAAAGATTTGGGTATCATCTTGCTTGGTATGCATGCTTTTTATATTATGCGTTAAAATCTGTTTGCTTGTGCTAATAATAAAGGTTAAGATCTCTGTATTTACTGGAGTCCTCATTGTCTCCGGATCCAAAAGAACCAACTGTTCACTGCCCTGGCATTTAGCAAAAGCAAGGGTAACAAGCATCAACCAAAAATAAGTGTTGGGTTTATTTCACAGTACAAAGATAATACCAAGTCATGAATATTTTCATAAAATCAAGTTCTTTCTCATAGATAAACCCAGATGGAAGAAATTTGCCACTGCTTTTTCCCATATCAACTTTTTGTACACAGTAATGGGTGGTCTCTTTTCCAAATACTAGCCAGACAGATCCTGCTTAGTTCTTTTCAGATCAGCCATGGTCAGTTGGCATTGCCACCTAAAGTGCCATTCTTTCTCAACCAAGTCATTACACTGTGTGCATCTCTTACAAGTCTAACGTTATAATCTGGAAGTAACATAAAAATATCACTATTTTCCACACAGTATGAGAGAACTTTGTTTCCCTGCATAATTCCATGCTGCTACTAAGCTCTAGAAGCAAAGACAAAGAAGAAAATCTAGAACCTACTGGAGGTTTGCCAATACAAACAAGGACAATAGGAAAACGCCATTTCTGTATAGTTTAAATGTCCCTTTATAATGGGAAATTTTATCCTAGATGTGTACATGTGTCAGCTCTCCTGCATTGGCTGCCAATTTGCTACCTGACCCACCAGACCACCAGATAGCCCCTTCTCCTAAGAAGTGGAACCAAGAAGGGCCTTTTCCATGGTGGATATTCCTGTGAAATATCATCACTACAAGATAAGATTGTCCACCATTATGGCACTTTTTGCAAAGCCCTAAAGACATGGTCCTTCCAACAGCCCTGAGACCTCCAAAGTGATATCGAGCCTATCAAGGGGTGATTGATAGTTTGATTATTAACATCAAGTGGCATTTGATTGTTGTCATGAGGGTGTATTGGTTTTTGTGTTGGGGTTTTAGCCTTCTAAGCCTCCTAGACTCATTGAGAGTATGCATCGAGATTATGATTTGGGGATGGGGAGGAGCTTACATATAAATTTTCTTAAATAAATAAACAGCACACCTAATCTAGTATTTAGCAGCAGTTTTCTTATTATTATCAAATTAAGTACTAGAATTGCATGGGAAATTGCATTATCTGAGGCTAGAACAAGGTTTTCTTTTGAGAACATATGAAATCTCTTATTCTAAATCAAGTTCTAGTTTAAATTCAAAAATATTGTGCTTTATTATGAATTATTTTCTATTTATTCTAAAACAGATAAGATGAATAATTAACAAATAAGAAACTGCAAATCTCTTAGTAAAGCGAAGCTATAGAAAATAGGAAAGAATAAAGTTACTGCAGATAGACCTGGGATAAAGATCCTTTGTGCATAACTATGCATGTAAAAATCTTAAGATCAAATAGAATATTGTAGGAACCAATGTAACAGCATATTCAAGATAGAATTAAATATATAGGCTTTATTAGAAATTTATTAGTAAATGTTTCTTCCCTGAAATTATAAATAATATACCGTGTTTCCCCGAAAATAAGACACTGTCTTATATTTTTTTTGGCTCCCAAAAACACACTAGGTCTTATTTTTGGGATAGGTCTTATATATTTATGGTGCCAAATAGTGGGTGTGAGTGTGTAGGGGGGGGTGTTTCGCGGGTGCACGGTTGCTCCCTGAAAAGTCTTCCTGGAACTGGAGATTTACACTAGGTCTTATTTTTGGGGTAGGTCTTATATTAGGGCAGGTTTAGAAAATAGTGCTAGGTCTTACTTTCGGGGTAGGTCTTATTTTCGGGGAAACACGGTGTATATATATAAATAACAGTGTATACATGTGAATATATGTGTGTATGTCTGTGTGTTTGTGTATGTGTCATCCATCAAATAATCTCATGATAAATATTGTATTCTGCATATTTTTCACTTCAGGAACTGCAACTTTCTGGATAAAATAATTGGTTTAAATAATACATTACTTTTGGGTGTTCTGCTTACCTGTATACCAGAATCTTGTACCATGCAGAGCTGTTTTTGGATTTTCTGTAGCTCTTCTTGCTGCCACTGAATGTTGGCTTGCAATATACGAGTCCGCTGCTCAAGTTGGTTCTTGATGGTTTGGAACATAGTAAACTGGGCAGAAATAAAGATTTCTGAGTCTCTTTTTAGGTTTGGTCAATATCATGAAAGCTGTGGATCTCAAACATGCACTCCCTTCTAGTCATTTTTCAGGGACTTACAGTACCTCATGGGAAGGAATTGGCCAGCATGAGAGAATAAAGTGGGCCTGGGTTTATCAAGCTCAGCTGGACAGAGTGTTCTGTGGACTCAACCCTGCATTAGCAGTTTTTGGAGCCCAACCTGTCTCCATAGTTTTGCCTTTTTACAGCTGGGGTACAGAATGCAGCTGTTACATGGACAGGACAGAGCAGGGCATGGCATTTTAGCACTCCTGGATGAACATCAGTGTTTCAGTCTTGGCAGTTTTAAGATGAGTGGATTCCAACTCCCAGAATTCCCCAGAATGAAGTCCACCTATATTAGAGCTGTCAAGGTTAAGAAAAACTGATCTACATTGAGATTTCTGTTGCCAGTGCCATTCAACTTGCTACTTCTGGCATGGAGAGTTGGGTCTGTTTTAGAATGGGGGGTGGTTCTAAATTTGATACACTGATGTTTGGTACGGCATGTTGCAGTGCTACTAATATCCTGTACTTTTGCTAGACATATTTATGTTAACATATAAGGGCTTTCAATGTACAGTAGTCCTCAACGTATGACAATTGATCCCAAAATTTCTGTTGCTAAGTGAGACATTAATTAAGTGAATTTTGCCCCATTTTATGATATTTCTTGCCACAATTGTTAAATAGATCACTGCGGTCATTAGGTTAGTGACATGGTTGTTAAGTGAATCTGGTTTCCCCATTGTCTTTGCTTGTCAGAAAGTCGCAAAAGATGATCACATGACCCTGGGACACTGCAACTGTCAAAAATCTGAATCAGTTGCTGAGGGGCTGAATTTTGATCATGGGACCAAGGAGATGCTGCAACGATCATAAATATGAAAAACAGTCCTAAGTCACTTTTGTCAGTGCCGTTATAACTTTGAACGGTCACTAAACAAATTGCTGTAAGTTGAGGACTAGATGTATTACAGCCCTCAAGCTGACCCTCACATAGCTCTTTATTTTATTTTTATTTTATTTATTTATTTATTTTGTCAAATACGTATTAGATAACAGATACAAGAATAAACATGATTATTAGTACCAGAAATGGATATGAATAAAAAGGGTACATTAGGACAGGGATGATAGACACGTTGGTGCTCTTATGCACGCCCCTTACAGATCTCTTAGGAATGGGGTGAGTCGTATTTCCTGCAATTGAGTTTGGTACGGTTTACCTTAAGTCTGTATCTATTGTGTGCTCATGTATTGTTGTGGTTGAAGCTGAAGTAGTCATTGATGGGTAGGACAATATATACATACATACATACATACATACATACATACATACATACATATATATACACACACACACACACACACACACTTATAGTGATTTCATTTTGAGACTGCTGGCGTAGCTTTCCTAGATAACTCATATGCACAGTACAGATAGATAGCTTTGTACAGCAAACATTCATATTTATAACAGTGATGAAAAAGTAGCTTTGTGACGAATCCTTGCATTTACAACCATTGCAGGTCTGTAAAACAAAGGAAAGCTTAAAGATCGTAACCACAGTCGCAATTTCACTTGATGACCGAATCTCTGGTTGCAATTATGGTCACCAAATGAGGATTATCAGTATCAGGGAAGCAATATATTTTAATATATAGTCTTTACTCATAATTCACCAATTAATCTTGCAGACATTTTCAATATACCTTGGCTTCTTAAGAGATTTCCCCCAGACATTCAGGTAGTGCTCAACTTACAACCATTTGTTTAGTTGCAGGATTCAATCGTTCACCGGGAGCACAGGTTTTGTTTTCTGAGCTTTTGGATTCATGCTGGAAATCATCTTCAGGAAACTTCTTGGAAGCTCGGGAGACAAAACCTCTTGTCCTGGTGAATGACCCAGACTGAATCCTGTAACATTATCTTGGGACACTTGTATTTGCCTTCATTCATTCATTTAGTGACTGTTTGAAGTTACAATGGCACCGAAAAAAGTGATTTACAACTGGTCCTCACACTTACAACAATTGCAGCATCCCTATGGTGATGTGATCAAAATTCAAGGGCTTGGCAACTAGCATGCATTTACAACGGTTGCAGTGTCCCGGGATGATGGGATTTGCTTTTGTGAGTTTCCCAGCCAGCTTCTGACAAGCAAAGTCAATGGAGAAAGGTGGATTCATTTAATAATCACATGATTGACTTAACTGCAGCAATTTGCTTAAAACAGCCTTGCTTAGCAGTGAAAATTCTGGGTCTCGACTGCAGTCATAAATTGAGGACTATCTGCATTTTGTTATGTAAAATATTTATTTATTTTTATCCCGCTTTTATTATTTATATTATAAAATGTCTTAACTGAAGATACATTTCAGCTTTTGAATGATTTTTCTCAGGTAGGAGAACCTTCCTTCTTTGAAAAATAATATTTAATACTGGCATATGGACAAGTAAGCTTTGTTCCTTCTTCTTGAAAGCAGAACTATGTTCTGTGTTCCTTTTACAATTTGGGTCAGCCAACTAAATTACATCTCCACCTCTCATGAAATAAAATTGTAAAATGTAATACAATTTGGACTTTGTTATACATTAAGAATTAAAAAAGAGCCCAAGTGCTTTTATCATTGTTACTGTGTTTATACATTTTTGTAATTGTTCACTTTGTGTTCCATTAGGTGGTGCCAGCACTAGCAGCAGAGATCTTGATGTCCAGATGTTTCTATCCATTTAGCACTGGGGAAACCAATGGAAAAGAAAACTCCTAGGTGTAGCAAAATGAGTTGGTTTAAAGGGCAGGGCACGCTCAGATAAATACTTCTTGCCAATGTGACTAAAACTGTTATTACACAATCTTGCAATTTCAATTAAAAATAAAATGTTTACATAAACTTTATTTTTTGTCCTTGTTTGGAGCAGATTTGTCTTCATATGTAAACTCTAAAAATATATCTTAAAATGTCAACAAAAATGTATATATTTATTGTTAAGTCTTACCTGAGCTGTACCAGGTAGGTTAGACCTTGGTTTTGGTAAGTTCTGCTGTGATCTTTGCAGTGAGGAAGACTCTGGGATAGGCTTTGTTATTGTGGCTGCAAGATATATTTATAGTAAAATCATTATTAAATGACAATATTTAATGTTTTCACACACACCTGCATCCCCTACATAGCCAGCTATACAGCAAATAGGCCACATTGCTCAAGCAATCTGATTGAGTCAGAGATATCCCTAATTCCATTCCCCCATCCTTGGTCCTGCCTGAAATTATCACAGGCAATCCTTTGCCAACTTGCTTTTCAAAATGTATTTATGGTTTAATGCTGAACTGAGAATAAGGATTTACTCAGTTTCTTCTTGTTTACTGCTGGGTGAGAAGACATATTCACAAAAGAACTGAACAGAACTGAATGTGCAGTGTGGTGGCATTGTGTTAGAATGTAGTATAGCAAGCTAACTCTGCCTATGGTCAACAGTTCAATCCTGACTGGTTTAAGTTGACTCAGCCTTCCATCTTTCTGAGGTCGGTAAAATGAGAACCCAGATTGTTTGGGGCAATATGCTGACATCTGTTAATCACTCTGTACTGTACTGTACTGTAAAGCACCATGGAGTGGTATATAAGTCTAAGTGTTATTGTTATTAATATAACTTCATTAATTCATTCAATTTCTATAACTGTGCAACTCAACCAAGTGATTCTAGATAACTTACATGGCCAATATTATTTATTTATAAATTTATTATCTGTTAGATTTATTTGCCATCCATCTCACCTCAAGGGCCTTGGTGGCTCAGGCTGTTAATTGCCTGCACTTAAGTTCCAGCTGCCTACAACTGCTGTAGGCTCGAATCCCACCAGGCTCAAGGTTGACTCAGCCTTCCATCCTCTCGGGGTAGGTAAATTGAGGACCTAAGATTGTTAGGGGCAATTAGCTGACTTTGTAAAAATGCCGCTTAGTAATAAGCAGGCATATACAATGGAATGAAGGCTATTGCTGAGCACACTGGGTTGTATCCCAAAAATTGTAAGCCGCCCTGAGTCTCCGGAGAAGGGCGGCATATAAATGTAATTAAAAAAAAATTAACAGACAAGGCCACTTTTAAAACCTTTGTCTGCAATGTGTGCAGCTTCCACATACCTATTACTTTAATGATCCGGCAACTTGCATGGCCTTTTTAAAATAACAACTATTTTAAAATAGTACTTCTTAATGGCCTGTTGAATAAGTAGCTTAAGGTTCCTTTGTAAATCTCTAAGAACTAGCTTGAAGCCTCATTTATTCTTTTGCTTTAATTATTTGCAACTTTGAGTTTATTTATGTGAAAGATTCTAAGTAATTGTGAAATCAAAGGTGGATTTGAATTTTGACCAATTGTTACAGAAGATAGGAATCAGAAAGAAAGACAGTTGTAACAATATCACAGGCAGTGAATGAGTGTTTATTATCGTATTTTTGGTTACAATAGAATATCTTCTTGTGTGTTTGGAATATTTTCATTTAGCTTTCTTTTGGAGGGCGTTTGGAGTAAGATAAAATTATTTTTAAAAAACTGTAGTCCAAACTTTTGTAATAATGTTTAACATAAAATATTTGAACCAAATGTTTTACATTGTATGACTATTCATTTTTCTACCACTATACGATCATAAATTTATAATACAAATATGTTAGCATTATTGAACAACATTCTGAGAGATACTCTTCATCCAAATATTTTAATCTGTACTGTTGACTTGGTTAAAACCTCACCTCAATCCAACTTACTAGATAGCTTTATGGAAGCAATGTAGCTGAATATAGGCAATAGACAGGCAATCTAATCATAAGAGCCAAGTGATTATTACCAGGAGATTTGATGTGACGCTATGATGGTCAGTGGTAGTCAATGATATATAAAATAATAAAAGAAAATCCTCATGATACCCATGTATTATAGTATATTAATTTAATCTTTCAATTTTATTTTATACAAATTATATTATCATCTTTATAATTTCTCCTATACTGGGCCAAATAATACATTTCAGTTCTTCATTCCAAATTAGTATTTTGAGAAAACCATAACTTACATGCTATTTCAGGCAAGGATGAAGGCAAAGATTTGTGTAAACCTTGAGAAGACATAGAAAATATCTGGCTGTTGAGAACCGCTGTGTCTAATTCAAGTGATTTAAAATGCTGTTGAGGATTCAAATCTGGGACATTGTCCTTGAAAATAAAGCAAAAATATTTATCATGCAAAGTACAAATGTAGACAGAAAAACCTTGAAAGAGTGTACAAGGGAAGAAAGTATTAGCCACACACTCTTTTGAACACAACAGTTCTGTAGCATTTCAGAAATGCATATAGAGCTCCAGATATCCCGTGAACAAGAATCACCCTAGAATCTGTCCTCCCTTTGCATTTCAAGCATTCCAACATGCTTCTTCAAAATGAAAAGATGATACACAACAGGTATGTATCAAAATACACATAGATCACTGCAAGTTACAGTAGTCATGCCCCAAGTGGTTGTCAAACCCAAGATGAAAGAACCACATGAATTTCAGGAAAGCATTTTTGCACTTTTCAGGAATAAAAATATAGTATTGAAAACTGTAAATTCCTAGGCAGACCAGTTAAGGCAGGGTCTCTTTGCTTTAAAGCATTTCCTGCCCAAAACATGGAATAGGTTTAGAGTTAGGATTTTGTCACATCCACCAACCTTCTTCTCCACTTCCTTCCCACTGTCTTCCACAACAGTACCCCCACCTGTATATTAACTAAATTATGTGGCACTCTAGCTGCAAACATAATTCAAAACATAACTTCATTCATTGCTCTGATTTTTCTCTAAATAAGGTAATACAAGAAAGGAAAGTTGTCCCTGGGGATTTAACTCCATTAGTTGTTGTCAAGTATAGGCAGAGGCACTCATCTCCATTTGCAGGTCATGAGCTAGTGCTGTCAGAAGACGTTTCCCCAGTCATGTGGCCAGCATGATGTTGTGCAGCACTGTTTCCTCCCCACCAAAGTGGTACCTATTTATCTATGCACATTTGCACGCTTTCTAACTGCTAAGTGGACAGGAGCTAGGCAAAAACAGGTGCTCACCCCATCATTCAAAGGCTTTCCAGCCAAATAGCCTAGCATCTTAATCACTGATTCATCACACCACGCAATATAATACAAAAACTACCTAAAATTTGAGAGTTAAAAACAAAAACATTTGGGCCAAATTGGAGAAAAGATGTGTGTGTGTGTGTAAATTCAGATTAATTCAGTCAAAACTTTATAACTGTTGATGAAAAAAAAGGAAAAGTGTAGGCATTCTGTTATACCTTTAATACTGAAGAGATGATATCTGTAGGTACATCTTCTAAAATCAGATTTTGATGCCTTTCCACTCGAACATCTGCATAACTGATTGAACATTATAATTTTCCGTGGAGAATTATATCCATTCTATCATTTTCAACTCTAATGCATGTAATTATTATACTACATCAAACCTGAATGTATTATGTAATTAAAACATGAAGTTTATCTAATTCAAACATGTATAATGGATTACATTTTATATCTACAATATGTTTATCCATGTATGTAAAATAAAAATAAAATATTGTCTCTAATCATAGCATATACCTTCATAGGACTAGGCTTCAGACAAAGAAGATAGCTTTGGAGACCATTACTGGTTCTTTAGATACATAGTACAAGTTTCATAAATACATATAACTAATACATAAAATTTGATGGCATGGGTTGCTTTCTGCTGTCACTGGCCATATTTCTACAGCAGGCTGCTTCAAAATGTATTATATATTTACCAAGCTGCTCTACTTTCCAAACGGACAGTGTACAGTAAGATTTAACTTTGAGATTTTGGAATCCCGTTAGCATGCCACTATCCTCAGTTCATAATAAACATTAGAATTCCTATTTTTATTCCATATTTTGAGCCAAACCAGGTATTATTTCCAGTGTCACACCACACTCAATGCAATCAACAAGATTATCCTCATCTAGCTACCTTACCAGGACACTGAAAAGACACAATTTGTTACATTCCTAATCATCATTTTTCTTCCTACTCTCAGAACTTTCTGAAGTATTTCATAGATTTAAGAAGTAGTCATTATACCACTTTTAACTCTTTCATGTCTACCGCCAAATATCTTATTAAAGTTATTTACAATGTACTTTACAATTATTAAGTAAAGTAACATAAATATTATAATGAATAACTTATTAAAGTTAATTATTAAGTTTATTTACAATTCCTGAAAACTCAAAGTATTGATTGCAGTTTTCCATATCATTTAGAGCAGGGATATGAAACTGGTGGCCTGATGAGTCACTCACAAGCCATGACCACCCCATTTCCGCAAATGAAAAACATTGGGAAATGTCATGTGATGGCAACAGGACGTGGCAAGTTTGACACCCATGATTTAGAGAGAAAGAGAGCCATTATTGTATATTGAATGGCCCTTAAGCTAGATCTTCAAACTCTTCTGGTACAATAAGGTCTCTCCTGATAGCACGTTAATTGATTTTCCATACCTCAATACTGTATGAGTGCACACAATGAATTCCGGTTTTGAGTTCCATTGGTGGTAGGTGATATAGTAATGAGTTTGTAGCCAGATCCATTGCTGTCCTTTGGTCAGAAATCGATAGCAGCAAGATTTCCCTTTGCCAAATTGCATCACTATTTGTAGATAGAAAGAAAATTGCAAAAACATTTCAAATATGTCAATTAAAAATTATTCTGGGAGATTTATGAATTTTCCAGCACTTTCAAATTTACCTAAGGATACAAGAGTCTCTTGCTAAAAGTGAAATAATGCATAATATCTAAAAATTTAAAGTACATAAATTCATTTGATTATATGAAATTAATAACTTTGTGCCATGGAAAATATTATATGGATTTTCAAGCTGAAATGATATGAACATTTTAAGTATGATTTGCTTATGGATTTCTATCTCCAGCATATGTCCCTATTGAATAAGAATCCTATATAACATATACTATAATTTAATTGCATTATTAGTGTGAAAAATGTGCAAACAATTTCTTCAATCGTACTCTTTGAGGTTAGCTGAGTTTTATTGCTATATTATAATTTTATTATTGAACTATTATTTTGTATTTCCTTTTGATTTGAGAATGTAAGCAAAATTTGATAATGTAGCAGCAGTAAAATGAAAACTGCTTGTATGCTGATGTCTGTGATTTATTAACTGAGAAGGAATTGGGCCTTGAGTTTCCTTTCTGACAGAGAAGAATGAAACATAAATCTGATCTATCAAATTGAAAGATGTTAAACTGGTAGTATAGACCAATTGGCTTAAGCCTGACTTGCAGATTTAGGATTAAAATTACAAGGAATGAACCACATTCATTTTTATAAATTAGCCTTTCCACATATGAGGTTTTGTTAATTAGTAATTGCTAGGTGCTATGTCTGTACTATTTTATGACTATCACTTCAGATTTAATAAAACAAATGAAGAATAAAGTGTAGCCAAAATTAATTCACTTTATCTCAATAACTTGTCTTAAATACCATAATTACTTTTTCAACAATATTTCTTAAATTCTAAATTATAGATATTTAGTATCTGCATAATTTTGTAAATGTTATGTAAAGTTTCATAGAATACAGGTTTACACTGATATCAGCTCACCACCTGATTTTCATTTTTAATATAACATACAGTACCTTCAACTGTCTCCTTGGATTCTCATGCCCAGAAGAAAACAATACTCACAGTGTTCATGGCATCTTGCCAAGAGCTGTAGGTCATCTATATGATAGTAATCGTAGCCAGAGGTTCCCAGCACTTCAAAAGGCAAATATCCTATAATTGGTGGGGCTCTGTATTAAGAGAAATAATTTTGTTTGAGTGTTACAAACATGAAGAACAGCATTTGAGTTCTGTGGTCCAACAGAGAAAATTCCAACATACAGAAACACAACTGATACAAAGGGACAGGTGTGTTACTGCTGTATACTACCAGAAGACAGGAAGAATATATACAAATACCTTGCACAAATCTTACCAAATCTTTTTTAAGTACTGATATAAGGAAACAAAGCAGAAGAATTAAAAGCAAAATCAATTGAAAAAAGTTAAGTAATTTGTGACTGGGAGCAATACAAGCTATAAGACCGGTCTTAAACAAAAACAATTAAATTCCAGGTTGAATTTTAAAAAGAAAAATACAATGGTAAGAAAAAAAGTAATGTAAATAGTTTTAGGCAACACTACTGCAGTACATTAGGGAAATATTACTAGAATCTGGCAGCCATGTCTTAAAGTCTTTTATTTATTTATTTTAAAGGAAGATCCTTTCTAATTAAGGGTAAAGGAAGAATATCATATACCCTGTCTATATAATTTGATATCACAAATTCAAAGACAAGGAGATGTGTGGTAGGGTTTTTTTGGTTGTGGTTGTTGATTTAACAACCAAACATTAAGAATGTAGTTAACAATCTCATATAGAATTTTTAGACTACCATATTCTAAAGGACAGACATAACTCATTAGAAACAGGATACATATAAATTAATAATGGTTCCATTATTAAAACTATGCAGTATTTATCTACCTGGATCAAAACTGAAAGTTATAATTAATCAAAATTAAAGTGGAGGCTTATTTTTTTACAATCTGCATTCCTCTGGCAAATATTTGCTTCGTTTTCTGCCTACCCAGTTGGCAACCTTATAAATGTTCAAAATAAATGAAAGAATAAAATTTTGGAGGGTGCCCAATTTTAAAGAGCAGCCTTTGAAAGATAGGCTACTTATATGAGTAAGCTTAATTAGCGAATATTTGGTCTGGTGTTTCTCCTAATTATGTTATCTCGGGAAATTCAATTCAATGTGATTTCTTTAAGAAAATATACCTTTATGAATACAGCATTATAATGTTTTTAAATTTTTCTTGATTCTAGTTTTTGCATGAACTTTACAAATACAGTATATATCTATATTCTGTATATTGTCTGACTAATAGTCCAATGCAACTACATTGGTTTATTTTCTATTTTCTTACAATATATATTCCATTTATATCAACACATACAAATAGCTCATTCAATATACATCATATACTTTCAAAACTTACAAAAATTAATTAATGTAATAATGTATGCCATCATACAATTATTTATAGAACAAACAAAGCACTATTTTATAAAACTTAATTCATGTCAACAACACTCTGGGGAAGGGGGTACTGTTTATATTTACCTGTGATCCAGAAATAAAAATTTCCATTCCAAACTGTGTCTTGAAGTGAATTCCTCTAAAGATTCTTCAACTATGCACATTTCCTACATTAGAATTAAATTCTGTTAAGTGGCTATAGCACCTTTCCCTCCATTACATCCATTCCTTAAAGCACAGGAAAGAATTAAAATAAAAACCAACTATATATATATTTTAAAAAAATTCTAGTTACTCTATCTGGTTTATTAGTTTTAATTGATGGAATACATTTTTATTTGGGAAGATTATTATGATGCTTTATGATCTTTGAAAAGAAGACTAAATGTTATGGGTCATTGTTATATGTTAGATAGATATTGCTGGCAATAAAGACTCAAGAGGAACAAAAGAAGAGGAAATTCCATTGTGAAGTAGAAGGTATTCTAGGTTTGCATTTGTTTACAGCAGGGGTCGCCAACCTTTTGGACCTCAGGGGTCACCAAACTCATACTTTTAAATCCTGAGGCCCACTAATATGAATTTTTTTAAAAAAGATAATATATTTAATATAAAATTTTTATTTTTTATATTAAACATAAACATAAATGGGAATTGTGGGGCAGAGTGAAAGGAAAGGAAGGGCTTCTCTCATCCTTTGGGTTTTGGGGGGATCCAAAGTCCTGGTGTTTTGTCTTTGTTAAGAGTAATGTGTAACTAGTATTTTTTTCCCTATACTTTTACACTTATGGAAGTTTGTCAGCAAGCACGAAATACCCATTTCCACTCCATTTTCATTCCAGTCATTACAGGACAAACATTTGAATGCACAGTACTATCTAACATTTTCCTGATATAGGTCACTCTATAGTAGTCAAGCCATGCAAATCCCCGTGAATTTAATTCCCCAGCAGCAATGGTTTGCTCGCTCCTCTCTCTCACACACACACACACACACACACACACACACACACACAGATCCCTCAAGCATCCCCACCCCCTCCAAGGCAGCCCCATTCCTAGCCTGCTTTGAGCTCCATTCTTAGAGGGAGGGGGGAGGGAGATCAATCTAACCTGAGGGCTGGTGATTTTCTTTCTCTTTCTCCCTGACACACACCCCACCCCCTCCAAGGCAGCCCCATTCCTAGTCTGCTTTTTTTTTTAATTACATTTATATGCAGCCTTCTCCCTCAGGGCAGCTTACAATTTTTGGGATACAACCCAGTGTGCTCAGCAATAGCCTTCATTCCACTGTATATGCCTGCTTATTACTAAGTGGCATTTTTACAAAGCTGCTTTGAGTTCCGTTCTCAGGCTGCACGCAAGGAAAGCAGCAGAAGCCTTTCTTTCTCTCCCCCAAACTCCGCCAGAAATGAGTCTTTGCAGCCTTTTGGAGCAGGATGCCTTGCAGGGTCCCAAAGACTCATTTCTGGCAGAGTTTGGGGGATAGAAAGAAAGGCTTCTGCTGCTTTCCTTGCGTGCAGCCAAAAGCAGAAGACGAAAGAAGCGGAAAGAAGCAACCCGGTGGCCAGGCAAGTTCCCCCCTCCCGTCACTACCTTGTGTTATTCCTAATGGAAGCGATGCAAGCCTTGTGTTCCCGGGCCATGTGGGCGGCACAGCCTTGTGTTCCCCCGCAGCCTGGATTAATTACTTTGGGGGGGTGCTTTGGGGTGGCATTCCTAGCCTGCTTTGAACTCCGTTCTTAGAGGAGGAGGGAGATCAATCTAACCTGAAGGCTCGTGATTTTCTTTCTCTCTCTCCCTCCCACCCCCACCTCCCCTCCAAGGCAGTCCCATTCCTAGCCTACTTTGAGTTCCGTTCTCAGGCTGCATGCAAGGAAAGCAGCAAAAGTCTTTCTTTCTATCCCACAAATTCTGTCAGAAATGAGGGACCCTGCAAGGCATCCTGCTCCAAGAGGCTGCAAAAACTCATTTCTGGCAGAGTTTGAGGGATAGAAAGAAAGGCTTTTGCTGCTTTCCTTGTATGCAGCCAAAAGCAGAAGACAAAAGAAGCGGAAAGAAGCAACCCGGTGGCCAGGCAAGTTCCCCCCTCCCGTCACTACCTTGTGTTGTTCCTAATGGAAGCGATGCAAGCCTTGTGTTCCCGGGCCATGTGGGCGGCACAGCCTTGTGTTCCCCTGCAGCCTAGATTAACTGCTTTGGGGGGGTGCTTTGGGGTGGCATTTCTCTGCGGACCACCAAAATTTTCTCGTGGACCACCAGTGAGCCACGGACCACCAGTTGGCAACCGCTGGTTTATAGCATGCCAGTTATGCTTAACTGAAGCACTTACATCTCCTTCCCCAACAACTTAACAGACACTGTAGATTAGAAGATAAGTGCTGACACAATCTCTTTTCTTTTATGGTATACAACTGAACTCAGCTAAAATTAAAAGAGTTGTCTGAATGCATGAAAAATGTCTTACTGTACATTATGACCAAATAAAAAATATTCTCCAATAGGAGTCTTATTCCTTAATAATAAGATCCTGTGCTTTGGCCTAATTAATGTTTTGCATTAAAAAAACTAACACTTTTTTTTGGCAGACTTGATCATAGTCAAAACTATTTTCTGTTTTTGCATGTACATGCAAAAAAAAATTGAACAAAAGACTTAATTAATTGCAGTGATATATATAAAAAGAAACTAATCTCCAAGAGCAAAATCCAAACAATGTTCACAATTTGATTGGAAATAGTATCTGCAGATAATAATTTGATTTATTTTTAACACTTTCCATTTTTTATACTTATTTCCATTCAGGAGTATATATATCAGCCTTCCCTGATTAGGTTTTCTGTAGCGAGGCTGGTACTACAACTTCTAGAATTCCTAGCCAGTAACATTAACATAATTTTCAAACTGTTGTCACATCTTTCAGGCTGCTTTAATGAAGGAAGATGTGCTGAGCTAATTCTCTTATTAGAAATTCTCTGGAGTATTTCTTCTCAATCATTTCCAAGGCATGCACAATCCTAGATATCAGTAGGACCACTATTATTGGTAAGACAGACTAAGACAGACATACTTGCCTTTAAGAACTGAGGGGTGGCCAGCCGAACAGTAGCAACAAAGCAGATTTGTTTTCCTTGTGGTGTTCCATAGCCCCTAGGAACAGGATCTTCAGAGCTGTGACAGTCAGATAGAGGCACTGGATAAGAAAATTAGAAGGCAAAGAGTTATGCCTTTCTGGCAAATTTGCTTCAGCTAACTCTTTTATACATATAAAACGTACTAATGTGGAAAATCCCACATCATTATATCTGAATGTACTTTTCTGGCTGCGTGTATGTACATATAAATATGTATAAGAAATCTAGGCCACGTGGTAAGGTAGTAAATGCCCCATGTCTTATAATGTCGACAGGAAAGGTGAGATTCAGATGTGAAAATAAGTCAGTTGAGTCAGAATAATAGTGTAATTGGGAAGGGGCTTATTTGCTATTCCAAAACACTATGAGATGAACCTGTTTGGGTCATTTCTAAACTCCCTGTTTTGATTGGGAGGTGTCATTTATTTCATATGTAATCCATAAAGTTCAGCATTCATGAACCTACCAATGATAAAGTTTTATTTCAACTTGCAACACATTTTAAGTTTTGAGGACTAACTGGAATATTTCAGGAGATGTGATTCAAAAATGCCTATGTCTTGCCTTTTAATATATTCTCTAGGAAGGACATATTTATAGACTTCTATCATGATGAGTAAGGAGAGCTATATTCTCATCAGTGCATACTTGGATAGCAACCTCATCATTACTACTGCAATGCTCTCTACATGGGGCTGCCCTTGAAGACCACTCGGAGGCTTCAACTGGTGCAGAATGCAGCCGTGTGGGTTGTGATGGGAGTATCACGACACTCCCATATTACACCCCTCCTGCGTGAGCTGCATTGGTTGCCGGTTGCCCTCCGGGTGAGATTCAAGGTGCTGGTAATCACCTATAAAGCCCTATATGGCTTAGGGCCAGGGTATTTACGGGACCATCTACTGCCATTAACATCTTCCCAGCGTCCCGTGTGCTCCCACAGACAGGGCCTCCTCGGGGTGCCGTCAGCCAGACAGTGTCACCTGGCGACCCCCAGGGGAGAGCCTTCTCTGTGGGTGCACCCACCTTGTGGAATCAGTTGCCCGTGGAGCTGCGAATGGCCCCTGACCTGTGATCCTTCCGTCACGGCCTGAAGACATGGCTTTTCCAACAGGCCGACCTGGACTGAAGGAGGGGTTTATTGTTTTATTATATTGGCTGTTTGCCGCTTTTAATTAGAATTTTGGGATTTGATTTAATAGTTTTTTAAATTCTGAATTTTGTATTGTTTTTTATGATTGTGAGCCTCCCTGAGTCTTTCGGGAGAGAGGGCGGCATATAAATCCCAAAAATAAATAAATAAATATAAAAAAAAATCATAGTTCTTGTCCAAGATCTTTTGAAATGTCCAAGCGCAGCTTTTAAAATGAGCAAGCCATTCTCTTACCAATTTAAAATTAGTAAGCCACTATTTTACCAATTAATACTAATACACCTTAATTGGTGGCTCAGGCTGTAAATGCCTGCTCTTAAGATCCAGCTGTCTACAATTACTGTAGGCTTGAATCCCACCAGGCTCAAGGTTGACTCAGCCTTCCATCCTCTCCGGGTAGGTAAATTGAGGACCCAAGATTGTTGGGGGCAATTAGCTGACCTTGTAAAAATGCCGCTTAGTAATAAGCAGGCATATACAATGGAATGAAGGCTATTGCTGAGCACACTGGGTTGTATCCCAAAAATTGTAAGCCGCCCTGAATCTTCGGAGAAGGGCGGCATATAAATGTAATTAAAAAAAAAATTAGATGAAGATTACAATTTTTGTGTAAAGAATGAACAAAAATCAGTAAAAATGTCAATAAATCATCCTGCTGGTGCCAACTACATTGATATATTACGCGCATGTCTTGGAAGATGGCGGTCCGAGCTTAGGCTCCATGGTGAGAGAGTCGTTTGTAGTCCGATAAGAGAGGCGGGGGTGGCTGGCAATCCCCCCCGGTGGTCGTTTTCGGTGGCAGAAGACCTCGGGCATCGGCTGGTTCCTTCAGAACTGACGCCCGTCAACGCTCCCCCTGTGGCTCCCCTCTGACACCTTCGGGCGTTCGATTCCCTGATCGGCGGCGTTTTCCGCGTTGTCATCATGGGCCAGCTGGCTGACTCCGGGCTCGGCTCTGAAGACGCACTGCGCCTAGAAGAACGGCGCGGCGGTGTTGGCGGCGCCCTGAGGAACGGCGCGGCGGGCTGATCAGTTGGCCGATCCTGGACTCAGCCCTGGAGAGTCGTTGCGCCTCAAAGAACGGCGGCGGCGGCGGCGGTGCCCCGAGGAATGGTGCGGCGGGCCGATCAGCTGGCTGACTTTAGGCTCAGCCTTGGAGACGCCCTGCGCCTCGAAGAATGGCGCGGCGGTTGTGGCGGCGCCTCGAAGAACAGCGCGGCGGGGAGCATTGAGCTGTGGGGCAGCGAACTATGGGGTGTGGAGACCAGCGGAGTGGCTGGCCCCCACCCTGGCCTTGAAAATGGCGCGCTGCACCCAGAAGGACGGCGTGTTGGGGGCGACGAGACAAGGAGTGTGGGGACCGGCGGAGGGTGCTGGTCTCCACTCCGGCGCCCGGTCCCAGCTGGGATCTCCGTAGCAGAGCCGTTGGTGGCAGTGACGGCGATGGCAAGGAGAGAGTGGTCTGAGGCTGGTTGCTGTGGGCGTGACCACGGTTGGGGCGGCGGTGCTGCCATGGATGCCACCAACGGTGGTGTTGGTGGCAGAGGCAGCGATGGTGGAGGCGGCAGACTGGCTAGCGATGACTCTGGGCCACAAGGTGGAGATGGTGTGGCCTCGGGGTTGCTGCCAGGCCTGGCCCCCTTGTCATCTGCTTTGCTCCGGCTGGACCTTTAGATCTATGTTTGCTGCCCTCCCCCCCTCCTGCCTCCTTTTTGCCTTGCCTCTTGGGGCCATTTCCCCCCCTCCCTTTTTTACACCCGACGGAGGTTGGTGAGAGGGATGTGAATGCATCCCACCCGCTACTGTTTGAGGGTTGCGGACTGGGATTGCTTGCCCCCCCCCATAGCTAACCTCTGTTATCATCTTGCCACCCGGACGTGCTCGCCTGACAACCCTGCGGTGAGAGCGCGGTGGCTGGCCCGGATAAGGGCCTTTACCATCGGCCCACCGGATTGTGGTGAGAGAGCAATCCTGATTCATCTCCTGGGACCATTTGGCTGTAGCACGGACGTTGGGACTGGACTGGGTGTTTTAACATCCTTGATATACGGACTTGTTCCACCTTTTGACTCCTCCCTTTATATGTGCAATACAACATCATACAGGTCTACTCGTCAACGGACCTGCGGGCCCTACAGGAGGCCCCTCTCTCCCAGGCCTGGCCCGGACTTTCCATAATGTACCTCAAGGATGGGTCATGGAACCCAGAGAGTTGGCACTGCGCTGGTAGGGGTTGGGGTGGGAGTCCTGGGAAGGGTAGAAGGGGGGGTTCCAGGCCTTCATTAGTTAAATTCTTGATTCGATTTTTAAGTGGGTTAGGGAAAGGGGGTCTTATAGGTGCTCATTGCAGCCCGAGTCAGGATCGTGGTTGGGGGGTGCATGGGGGCTGCGGACCCGGGCGAATAGTGGGGCTTGATTCCCAGGGTGGTTGGAATGGGTAGGAGCGATGAGGAGGGGGGCCGTATCATGTTAGGGGAGCGCATCCCCGCTGCATCCGAGCTGTGGCGCGCTCCAACCCCTTGGCCTCTTCTCAATCTCTGGGGGTTTTGGGATCTAGGGCCCCTGGGCTCCGGCTGGTGTATTTTAATGCCAGGTCCGTGGCGAATAAGGCACCTCTCCTCCGGGAGGTTATTGAGGAGGAGGCCGTGGACCTGGCCTGCATCACCGAGACCTGGCTGGGGCCGGAGGGTGGAGTCCCTCTGGTCGATATTTGCCCCCCAGGTTTTTGGGTTATGCACTGGTCTCGACCCCAGGGAAGGGGTGGAGGGGTGGCTGTTGTTATTCGGGAGACCCTGCTTCCAAGGGAGGTCCCTGCTCCCGAGATAGGTGGGTGTGAGTCCCTCCTCGTGAGGTTCGGGACTAGTGGTCGGATGGGCATGCTGCTTACATACCTGTCCCCCAGCTGTGTATCAGCCGCCCTGCCTGGGCTGCTCAATGCCGTCTCAGGGGTGGTGGTGGAGTTCCCAGAGCTTATAGTTCTGGGTGACTTCAACCTGCCCTCCTTGAGGGTGGCGTCGGGTTTGGCCCAGGAATTTATGGCTTCCATGGAGTCCATGGGTCTGACACAGTTAATAGATGGCCCGACTCACGAGGGGGGCAATATGCTCGACCTGGTTTTTGTCTCGAGTGGTGGCGTAGTGGCCTGGGGATGGTGTTATGAAACCCACCCTGTTCCATGGTCAGACCACTATCTCCTGGCTGGTCTTCCATCAAGCCGCCCCACACCGCTGGGATGAGGAGCCACTTAGATGGTTCCGCCCCAGGTGCCTGATGGACCCTGAGAGGTTCCAGGCAGAACTGGGGCTTTGCATCCTCACCCACAGCCCTGCCGAGGTCCTTGCGGCTACCTGGCAACAGTCGGCCGTGGGGGCTTTTGACAGGGTTGTCCCCATGCGTCCCCTTACTCGACGCAGATCCCGGTCAGCCCCCTGGTATACCGAGGAGCTCCTGGAGATGGCGTGTAGAGGGGGGGACTAGAGAGTAGGTGGAGGGCGACCCGCTCCGGATCCGACCGAGCCCAGTTGAGAGCCCATATTAGGACTTACCTGGTAGCTGTGGGAGCGGCGAGGAGATCTTACTTCTCCGCCGACATAGCATCCGCAGATAACCGCCCAGCCGCCCTGTTTGGGGTTGCCCGTTCCCTCTTACAGTTGGGGGAGGTGGTGGACCCCCTGCAGGGCAGAGCTGAGGAATTTGGTCTTTATCTGCAGGGTAAAATTGCTCGGATCCAGGAAGGGTTGCGCTTGGACTTGCAGTGGTTTGAGGAAGGGGAGGCGAGCGGTCTGGCTAATGTAATCTGGACTGAGTTCGATCCTGTTTCTGAGGATGAAGTGGACAGGATCATGCGGCGGCTGAGTTCCACCACATGTTTATTGGACCCGTGCCCTTCCTGGTTGGTTTATGCCTCCAGGGAGGTCATGTGCGGCTGGCTCCAGGCAGTTGTCAACGCTTCGTTAAGGGAGGGGCTGTTCCCTGTCGCCTTGAAAGAGGCGGTGGTGAGGCCCCTTCTGAAGAAGCCTGCCCTGGACCCAGCTGTGTTGAACAACTTTCGTCCGGTCTCCAACCTTGCTTTTAGCGAAGGTTGTTGAGTGGTGGCTCAGCAATTGCCACTTTTCCTGGAGGAAGCGGACTACCTGGATCCGTACCAATCAGGCTTCCGACCCGGGTACAGCACGGAGACAGCATTGGTCGCGCTGATTGATGATCTCTCTAGGGCTCGGGACAGGGGTTTTTCCTCTGTCCTGGTCCTGTTAGACCTCTCAGCGGCTTTCGATACCATCGACCATGGTATGCTGTTGCGGCATCTCGGGGGCTGGGAGTGGGAGGCACTGCCCTACAGTGGTTCTCCTCCTACCTCTCGGGACGTTTGCAAACAGTGTTGGCAGGAGGGCAGAGGTCGACTCCGAGGTCTCTCACTTGTGGGGTACCTCAGGGCTCGGTCCTCTCACCTCTCCTGTTCAACATTTATATGAAGCCACTGGGTGAGATCATCCGTGGTTTCGGGGTGAGTTATCATCAGTATGCTGATGATACGCAGTTATACATCTCCACCCCGGATCACATCAGTGATGCTCTCTCCATGATGTCCCGTTGTTTGGAAGCAGTGCGGATCTGGATGGACAGGAACATGCTTCGACTCAACCCAGCCAAGACAGAGTGGTTGTGCATACCGACATCCCAGTCCAGTTCGGAGGTTCCATCTTTGGTCATGGGGGAGGTGTTACCCCCCGTGGACAGGGCACAGAATCTGGGGGTCCTCCTGGATTCACGGCTCAAGTTGGAGGAGCAGGTGGGAGCCGTGGCCAGGGGGGCCTTTGCCCAGGTCCGGCTGGTTCGCCAGTTGCGCCCATATCTGGACCGGGATGCCCTGCGCATGATCACTCAGGCGCTTGTTGTCTCCCGACTGGACTACTGTAATGCTCTCTATTTGGGACTGCCCTTGCATACCACTCGAAGGCTTCAGCTGGTGCAGAATGCGGCCGTGCGGGTAGTGATGGGAGCCCCCCGATACTCCCATATCACACCCCTCCTGTGCGGCCTGCATTGGCTTCCAGTTGCCCTCCGGGTGAGATTCAAGGTTTTGGTGTTAACATTCAAAGTCCTACATGGCATGGGTCCAGGATATTTACGAGAACGACTCCTCCCTGCATCAAGTACCAACCGCCTGGTACGGGCGCACAGACGGGGTCTCCTCAGGGTGCCGTCTGTGACTCAATGTTGCCTGGCGGGGAGCTGGGGGAGGGCCTACTCTGTGGCGGCCCCCACTTTACGGAATCTTCTTCCGCTGGAGCTGCGGCTGGCTCCCGATCTCCGCACCTTCCGCCATGAGTTAAAAACCTGGCTGTTTTTACAATCTGGGCTGTGCTGACTCTTTGGGGTTTTGTTCATTTTAATTTTGGGGTTTTAATGTTAATTCGGCTTCATTGTTTAATATAGTTTTAGGTAATTTATTGTTAGTATTGTATTTTAGCTGTGAGCCGCCCCGAGTCCTTCGGGAGAGGGGGCGGCATATAAGTCGAATTAATAATAATAATAATAATAATATTATTATTATTATTATTATTCTAACATCTTAAAGATAAAATTTCTCTCAAGCTGAACTTGACTTCTGATATTCAGTATACTGACATGTACATCCTGTTTTCTCAAGAACAGTACAGAAGTGTTTGCATTATTCTGGGATGTTTCTTTAACTTGCCAATCTTGCCTACCATCCTGATATTAATGATTTCCAGTCCTAGTATTGACCACCTATCCAACTTGGCTATTTGAAATCAGATACATGCTGCCACTACTATACCTTTGGTGCATTTTTAATAAATAAATGAATGGAAGATAAACAATAATTACATGAAAGCAATTTAACAAGAAGCATTATATCTGCGGCCCTCTTACTTGGAGTTTTTCAGTTACTGTATGTTTATTAGGCAATATAACATTGTTGTAAAGGAAGGAGAAAAGATGTAGCATGGAGAAATTTACTTTTCTCATAAAGTGGGAATGGAAGATAAAGATTTCTTATAGAAAGATGTCATTAATTCTAAAATGGTTAATTGTGCATTCTAGATCAGAAGACAGAGAACACATGATTTCTAAGAAGAAAATGAAAGAAAAGAAAAACATTGTATAAAAGATAAATATGATAACTAGACTGTGCTATGAATGCTTACCTTTGTTGCTGTAGAAAAATGAGTTTTTACTGAGCTGCTAATTAAATTATATAAATATGACAGATTCAAAAAACTGAACACAACAAAAGTGCTTCCCAAACAAGATGAATTAATATGTTATTATGAGGAATTGCTCTTTTTTCCTGCATTTAAAATATTATGGCTAAAAGAATGTTAGATGTCTGAAGAAGATGAAAGAAATATGTCCTTGAGGAACGACATATGGACAGCATATAGAAAATACTGTTAGATTAGAGAAGATCATGTAGCCAATGGACTCTCTGGTTTGATCTGAAGTGTGAGTTACAGTCTTAACCATATGCATTTTGAATTAATTCCTATAAAGCTCAATATTTTTGCTTCCTTAGCAAAACGTTAGAAATTTCAGTCTGAACTATGAAATGCTAATTGCATTTTAGAAAATATTCCTTGTTGTGCCAGTAATGTTAATGCTGAGCTCTGAAACATTTTAATCCAAAAACTGAATGTCAGCAAGTCTTCTTTTTTAATAACTTTTAAGTAGTTTTAAACATTTTAAAATAGTTTATTTTTAGAATTATATTTCACCATGAAAATGTGGTCATAATTTCTTCCTATAGAACTGAAAAGTTCTTACCATGATTGTAAGATAGAAAATTCCCTACAAATTTTATGTATTCATATGTTGGGAAATCCTTTGGATTCAGACTTCCTCGCAGAAGATGGCAATAAAATTCTAAATCTTCATTACCTGAAATTTAAATAAAATACTACAAGCATTAGTAAAATAATTATTATTTGTTAATTATACAGTTTCTTGAGTTATATAATTACATAAAAGGAAAACCCCCAATGAATTCAGTGATGCACAAGATTCATATCTCAATGTTTTGATGAAGCTTTGCATGAATCTAGGTTGTTCAGAACTATAAATAGATATTTCTCATGCATACTTAAATCAAGGATTGAGATTAACATTTTCCCATTATTCAGTATCGTTCTATGAAATAAATCACACAGACTTAAAGATAATGAAAAGCAATGGAATGTAAAAGGCATTTCCCTTTTCTTTGCAATGGCTCATTTTCAAAAGTAAAATATGATAAATTTAAAAATCTACACTTGTTATTGTGAAACCTTTATCTATTTCCCATATAAACTTTTTCTTATAATGTTTTGTTTAAAAAAATCATTTGTACTAAAATATCATAAATTTTGAGACTCTATCAACAGTCCTATTAAAGGAATTCAATATGTAATCATTAAGTATTTAGTATTTAATTCAATATGTAATCATATGTAAGTATTTTAGTTATATGAACATATCTAATTTCTGATGACAGTAATAATTTTTCTTCACTAAGACTACAGTTAATATAGGTGAGATCAATTCCATTTTAAGGTATAATAATTGTGTTAAATTGTACAGGTGAATTTTGCCTACATATATCAATTTGAAAATTAAAAATTATATTTTTAAATGGCTAATCAACTCCTTCATCTATTGTCCTTTTTAACTTTGCATTCATCAAATAACTTAAAAAGTTATTTACAAACTTTTTTAATCACTCACATTTTAGATAATCCGATGAAATAGTATCCATTAGAAGCATGTGAGATGATAATATTTTATTAATATCTGAATGTTCTTGTTCAGGAAGGAATCTTAACAAATTTTGATCCATGACTTCAGACTGTAAAATGACAAAACTGTATTAAAACAAAGATAGAAAATAGGCATCCCATTCTTTGCAATCATTTTGAAAGTATTAAAATTTTAATTTTTATATCAAATCTGCTTGTATGCCTATTATTTTATCCTATATATAGGCAGTATAATTTGATTTCATGATCAAGGTGACTGTCTCCCTAAATTTCAAGAACGATGAAACTGTTCTGAAACTGATTAATATTGACAGCATACTTCCAAGTCTATCTCTTATTCTTGAATGAACAATAAGAACATTTTCCTGTATCCAATCCTCTCACATCTCACCTGTTCTCCAAAAATCCTTAACAACTCCAGAAAGCTTCATTATCACTCTGGGATATAATTCATCTGTGCCTGGAAACTCTGAAGTAGCATCTCCTTACTTATTCTGGGCTGTAAGTTCCTTCTTACTTTTACTTTTCCTGTATAGAAAAGTAATGGGAGAAGGCACAGCCAAGAGATAATTTATATAACTTATTTGATACATTGGCACACCAAGTCTTCCTTTGTTTTTCACTGAATCAAAGTCAAAGAAATTATGTTTTTGTTAGGTTGCCTCAGGATTTTTCCGTCATTTTGGACTTTAGCTTTCCTGAGACAAGTCTAACAAGTCTGGGCAACTCTACTGTATTTATCCTTGCCTTATTTTTCATTTTGTACTCTTTTAAGTCTTATCTCTCGATTTCCTGTGTAATCATTGGTCTTCCGGTTTCTCATCTACTTGGAATAGTCTGTGCCTTCAGTAATTTAATTGTCAGAATTTCTGATCTCAGCTTCTCTTCTTCATCACATTTTTTACTCTTAGTATAGAATGTTTAGTTTTTCCAAATCTTTGCATACAAAAACCCTCAGCTGTCACATTCCTTTCTAACAACAATTCCATAATGTTGCCTCTTTTCAAGGACTTCCAAATTTGGGTTGCAAAATTTTACATAACCACAAGAGGACAGCAAAGAGATTTAATCAGAATTATGACGTTCAGATGCAAGTTCCATCTCTTTTACATGAATCATGACACTGCACACATAAAGAGCAAATTTCTGTCCAAGATTTCATTTACTAGTTTTTCTTAAATTGGTTAAAGTAAATTTCATGATGGCACTTAATAGTATTTATGGCTTTTTAAAGAGTGAGAGTGTTAGAGCAGGGTAAGTAAGATACAAAATGAATGTATTTGAACCACTCACCGGCAAATGTCCAAGAAGAGGTGTAATGCTATCAGAAACATACATGATGCTTCCATCAGTGGTGACTGCTATAACAAACCCATCCAGTGCCTATAGGGGAAAAGTATGTTCATTCTCTAAAATGATGCTTGTGTTGCTACTGAGAGATGCAAACAACAAGTTACAAAAGACTCTGAATATGGCATAGAAGTCCGATATGCAAATTCCAGAAACTATGAAGAAGCAGAAGTTTTGGGCAGTTTATGAAATTATCAAAAATACATGCAAACCATATGCAGCCTGTACACAATTTATATCCAAACCTGGATTATAAACTGCCTACTCCTTCAAGCTAAAATATGAGTGGTTTAGAGCATTTATTTATTCCTACTTGCTCCAAAAGGTTTATGTAACATATAGGTATTCTATAAATAGCCAATATGGTCATGAATTATGAGTACATTGTGGCAGAAATTTCCTCCTCAGCTGCTATCATAACCCAAAGACTACGTGTAGTTTATATTTTGTTTTCTCTTCTTGGCAATCATTTTATATAATTACTTGGCATGCATAGATAATGGCTTTTTAGTTATTTTTCTTTTACAGAGACCCATCAATAACTATAGTTATAGATTGAAATACCCATCTTATAGAATACCATCAGATTTCTTCAATTAAATATTCCAAAACTGGAAATATCCCAGATATGCTGATCAATTCACAAGCCACTGATAACTCTGGGAGTCGAAGTCAACATATCTGGAGGGGACAAATTATTTAGAAAACCATTGATATTCAAAGTTTTGTAAAAATTGCAGTTTTCACCTCCAACATCAGTTGAGTGAATTCTTCATTGCTGAGAAAAGAGGGCTTCCATTCCTGATGAATATCACAAAGTTCTGTCTGCACTGAAAATTCTAAACAAATTAAAACATCTTATTATTTATTTATTTATTTATTTATTTATTTATTTATTTATTTATTATTTGCACTTGTATGCCGCCCCATCTCCGAAGACTCGGAGCGGCTCACAATTAAAATATAATACAATAAATACTTAAAAAACTATTAAATTTAAATACAAGTC
The DNA here is from genome assembly GCA_009733165.1 of Naja naja. Classification (NCBI taxonomy): domain Eukaryota; kingdom Metazoa; phylum Chordata; class Lepidosauria; order Squamata; family Elapidae; genus Naja; species Naja naja. The sequence continues at coordinate 18,111,366 of CM019153.1, read as the reverse complement.
CAAATATAATAAACTAAAACCATTAAAACAATCCCAACCCGAGGGGGTCAAAGCCCGGGTTGATCAAACAACCAAGTTTTTAGCTCACGGCGAAAGGTGCGGAGGTCAGGGGCCAGGTGGAGCTCCAAAGGCAGTTGGTTCCAGAGGTCAGGGGCCGCAACAGAAAAGGCTTGTCGTCGGGAGTCACCAATCGGCACTGAGTCGCCGATGGAATCCCGAGGAGTCCTTGCCTATGAGCTCGCACAGGGCGGCCGGCAATTATCGGAAGGAGACGCTCCCTTAAATATTGAGGACCCATGTCATGAAGGACTTTATATGTTAACACTAAAACCTTGAACCTCACCCGGAGCGCAACCGGCAGCCAATGCAAGCCGCGCAGGAGGGGGGTAACATGGGAGAACCAGGTAACTCCCATCACCACCCGCGCGGCCGCATTCTGCACCAGCTGCAATCTCCGGATGGTGTGCAAGGGAAGTCCTAAATAGAGAGCGTAAATCTACTAATTAGTAAATCTACTAATGACGAGGTCACAGCAGAACTGCTATAAGATTTTTTAAACAAGTTTATCTTGACTTCTATAAGGGATCTACAAAGATAAGGATTTTTAGTTCAATTGCAGAATGATTAATTTGCAAAATGTATCTTCTCTTTAAAATGGCCCTTGGTTTCCACAATATACATGTTTAACTTTTAACATACAAAGTCTTCTTTTTTCTTTACTTGCCCTTAAAGGAGGAAATCACACAGAGTAATCTTTATTCTCTTACATAACCCTTTCACGCCTGAAGTTTGTTATAGTGACAAAAAATTTCTTAAATTCAATTCTGGATGAATTGAATATTACCCCTGCAACACATGGGGTAATATTTTAGGATATTGCTTTGCATTTCAATTATTTGATTTTGATTATTTGATCTTGATCCTGTTATAATTGATGTGTACTGGGTATCTTTAAATATATAACATAGGTAAATATATAATATAGGTAAGTACACATATTTTAAAAGACACGTGGAAAAGCTATATCTTCCAAAGAACTATATTTGCCAAAGAATGATCTATCTACCTACCTACCTACCTACTTACCTACCTACCTATCTATCTACAGTTGCACCTTTCCAAAGGAAGTCAATACTTCCATTTACATATTATTTGTTTTTAAAAATATATTGTCTCCTTTCATTTTTAAAGGATCCCTGGAATGTAATTACTGTAAATGTAAAATAATTATAATTAATAATTCATATTTTGGCTTTATATCAAAGCCATCTATTTCCAAGATGATGACTACACACAGCATGTTTTGCAATTATCAGATTCCCTACACATCCTGATATTTTCATTAATTAAGTATAATTAGTTTAACTAACTGGGAGATTACTATATGGGACTATAAACGTCCACTCCCACTGTCACTGTTATTTTCATTAATGTTTCTGGCCTTCATCAAGTGCCAAAGATATTTTCAGAATCTTTTTTTAAAACAGTGTACATTATGAGTGCATTTTGCCTGCTCTTTCTTTTGTGTGTAAATGTTAGTTGCTTTGTTTTGCTTATTTGAGAAATAGTGGTATAAATTTTAAGTTTATGTTAAGGACCTACAAAATTTATATCTGCTCAAAAAAAGCCTAATAAATAGAAAATAGAAAATAGACTGCAGGTAACTTTGTTCTAGACATACGTAAAACAGTATATTGTTATAGCTAAAAGTTTTGATTTATAAGCAAAGATACACAAGAGTAGAAACTTTTCCTATGTTTGTACTGTGCTTATAAGCACATAACACATAAAATAACCAATTATTACTACTACAGTATGTGTGTTGAGATGGCATGCTGATTAAATGTACAAGTAATTCTCAAGTTACAACCATTCATTTAACAATTGTTTGACAGCACTAAAAAAAATCGACTTACAACCGGTCCTTGCATTCATGATGCTGTTACACCCTTGAGGTCTTGTGATCAAAATTTGGTATTTGGCCACCAACCTACATGTAGCATCACATGACTGCCATTTGCCCACTTCCTAGAGGGTCTTCTGACAAGCAAAGTCAATACGGAAACTGGATTTGATCAACAACCATGCCGTCCATTTAATGACCATGGCAAAAAAGGTAGTAAAATTGGGTATGATTTATAATGGCATCATTTAGTAACAGACGTTGCAGTGAAAGTTATAGTTGTTAGTTGAGGAATATCTAAATGTGGAAAGATGTCAACAAGTTGCCTTATAGAATTGGAAGCTAGAGGGAAAAATAGTGGATTCAAAAAAGTGTTTGATGTTGTGGACTTCCAATTTCAAATCTATCTTTCCAAAATGTCTTCTAGGAAATAACAGTTCTGTTATTTGCAGTAACAATTAAGGCAGCCATTTCATGAGACTAGCTATGACTCTTTCAAAATTACCACATCCATATCTGTTTAAATTCTTAATTTCTGGCAAATTGGCTAAACTGGAGCTTACTAAAATGTGTTTCTTAAACAATTTAAATAATAGAACTATTGTAAAATGTTTAAAATTTGACCCATCTTAAGTTTTAGATACCCTGATGTTAAGTGTTTCAAAGCAGAGCAGTTAGAAACTGAAAGATCCCACAATGACTTCAAAGGAAAATAGCTGCTTTCAGCTAAATAACAACCTGATGAAGTAAATGCTTTGCATTTGACTCTTAATTACAAAGCAATGAATATTAAGACAACTGAATGGAGTAATTGTTAATTTTAAAGATAACACAAGAATTACCATTATGTTTCTGGAGAAAGCCAATGACTTTTTCAAGAACTGTAGTTTTGTCCATTTTACGTGTATTTCCTGGAAGCATTGAGCTGAGCTCCTTAATAAGAACATTGAACTGGTCACGTCTCTTCTTTTCAGACTTATTACGTGAAGCCCTATGAACAGAATGAAATTGTTAGTAGACACACGACATGGAATCACTCGTGTTTATTTACTACTGCGATCTGTTCTTAAGAAAATTAATTCTTTACATTAGAATGAAAGAAACTAAAAGACAACAAAGAGCTAAGGGAACAAAATAGTTTTGGCTATAAGTATACCCTAGTGTTGTAAATTCAAATTCCTAAAACTAACATATGAAGGAAAGAATCCCGCATTTCTCACATTCCCATGTTCAAGGCAAAAATGCAAAAAAGAATGGCATAAAACGATTATGGCAATTCTACTGCTTTTTAGTATTACCAGGTCTCTTCTCTTCTTCCTGTTTTTCTTCTAAAATAAAAAACTATGTTAAACTTATAAATATATTTCCCAAAAAACTGGCTATTTACCTCTTTGCCCTGTCTTTCTCATCCTCATCCATCAGATTGTCTGAACAGCGTTTTCTGTTGATAGAATTAAAAATAATTTTAATATGTAATTTCATTAGATTTCTTTTATGCTTATGTTTCAAACAAAATCAATGTGCCATAACTTAATTCATTGTGACACTATATTTAAGTCAGTAGCTCTAGGAATCATCGATCAGTACTCTGGCTTTCTTATTTCAGTCACATTACAACCTTTTCTGAACAATAATTTCCATCCATCCATTCATCCGTGGTTATGGAAAGATGATCCAGAAATATCTTGATGCATATAGAATGCAACTTTTCCCCAAAGTTCCAATACAAAAGCTACTTGCAAAATAGCACTACAGAAGTGACAACATTCAGTATGAGACCTGGGAAGGAATCAGCTCCTGCATATTCAACATAAGATGCAAGTCCCTACAATGTTTTTGGCCACATTTTGGAAGTGATTTGCCATTGCCTTCTTCCTACAAATCAGAGAGTTACTGGCCTTAAACTACACACTTAGCTTCAAGTTTAAGGTGAGACCAGAACTCATGCTTTTCCATTTTCCATCCCAGTGCCCTCAACCTCTACAACAAACTGACTCTCCTATACAATTAAGATACCACAAAAACATTAACATAAGTGTAATTGTTTATTGGGATATTATGCTGTTTTCAGATAGATGCAAACAAGCAAATACATAAGATTTTACAATATCTAATAATTAACAATTTAGCTATTCATAAATGGAAATTGGGGGTTTGTCAACAATGCAAAAAACTCCAAAGTACTCATTCATAATGCCACAAGTCAGCTTCTAAATTTTCCTGGGCTCTTTGTTACATCCAAGCTAAATATGCCGTCAGAGATTCACAAAATGATTTCACTATTGCCATCCCAACAATCCAGTATATAGATAGTCCTCGACTTAAAAGTGACTTATGGCTGTTTTTCACGCTTACAACTATTGCAGCATCCCCATGGTCATGTGATCAAAATCTGGATGCTTGGCAACTGACTCATATTTATGATGGTTGCAGTGTCCTGGGATGATGCTTTTCGACCTTCTGACAAGTAAAGCCACTGGGAAGCCAGATTCACTTAACAGCTGTGTTACAACTTAACAATTGCAGTGATTCACTTAACAGATGTGGCAAGAAAGGCCTTATAATGGGGCAAAATTCATTTAACAACTGTCTCACTGAGCAACATGAATTTTGGGCTCAACTGTGGTCATAAATCAAGGACTACCTGTATTTGTAACAACCCAAGCCAAATATAGTTTATATTTCTTTCTATCTAAGCTAGCATTAAATATATATCAACTTATTTCTGCATCATCTGTTATAATTAATTTCAGCCACTGTGTATTTTAGTAACACATTTGTTTCCCAAGTGCTTGGTTTAACAACTTGTTTATCCCAACTCTTGCCAAGTAGTAGACTGCAATCCACATGGAACAAATGTTTCTGTATTACTTCTTACATTCCCAAGACATTCATGTGGCAAAGAAATACTACTTATCTAAACAAAAAAACCATGTATATATTTCCCACTGAAACAGTTTACGTACTACAGTTTTTAAATATTAAGTGGCAATTATTATTCTCTGAATATTAGCTAGTAGTATATAAAGCAATTTATAATGTAGTACTTTCACAGTCAGTGATACCAATGTATGACCTGGACAAACAAGCAGATATTCTGATAAAAATCCTGTTTGTTTTTATCTTTTTGCCAATGGCATTGGGAACTCTTTGAAGAAAGGAGTAATTAACTAGCCTTTTGATTAAAATCAACTGTAGTAAACTTCCAAATTTGGGGTTTTGTTGACTGATTCAAATATTAGATCTCTTTAGTTCAGAAAAGACTTGCCTGTTTTATATTACTTCATATGTCAAATACTCCGATATCAAATACCGGTCGCCCTGTGCGAGCACATAGGTTAGGACTCCTCGGGTTGCCGTCTGCACGACAATGTTGGCTTGCGGTGACCCAGGGAAGGGCCTATTCTGCATCGGCCCCCGCCTTATGGAACCAGCTACCCGTTGAGCTCCAGCTGGCTCCCGATCTCTCCTCTTTCCGGCGCGATCTAAAAACCTGGTTGTTTTTACAGGCTGGGCTGGACTGATCTCCTAGGGGAGAGGGTGGGTTTTAAATTTGATTTTAATTCGGTTTTATACTTGTATTTTGGCTTGTTTAGTTTAATTTCTTTTTAACTAATTTATTGTTCCGTGTTTTTATCTGTGAGCACCAGTCCTTTTGGAGAGTGGTGGCATACAAGTCAAAACAAATAATAAAAATAATAATAAATAATATATGTTTTTTGTATTTTCAGTTTTGTATAGCCTGCTGTTTTCCTCAAGGACATCTACTTCTGTAACTTTATTTTTAATAATACTGTATATATTTGTTAGTTGCAGATGCAAAAATTCTATATTTTAAAATATTCTCTTACAAAGAATTAAAATATAAATAAAGCTGTGAAGTCAGTTTTGTGGAAAATGGAATAGTTTTCTTATCTTCTACTTAAGCTTTTACTGAAAAGAGAGTAGCAAACGTTATAAACTAATATGAATAAAGATATTTATCTGTACACCTCGAAGTATGCCTATCCCCATCCAGCAATGCCAAACAACCTTCTGAACACAAGAGAAAAAGTAGGTCAGTTGGGCAACACTTCTTCTGATGCAATTGTAATGGTTGTTTTGCAGCCAACATTTCCTGAGTTCATTGCAGCAATGAAGAGACTATGAAGATTGTCTTAGATGATATAAAGGCTTTCATTAACATGTGGTACAGGTTTAGCTTTTACACAAACACAAAAACAAGAGTAGCAGCCTGTGAAAATGTTAAGAAATGGGTATAAAGCTTGATGAAAGCTCAGAATTTAAAGTATCTAGCATTCAGAAGGTAGATACGTTTCATCTACCAAATTTCTCACTCATTATATTCATTTCCAAATAGCTATAGGAATATACAGGTGAAACTCGAAAAATTAGAATATCGTGCAAAAGTTCATTTATTTCAGTAATGCAACTTAAAAAGGTGAATCTAATATATGAGATAGACTCATTACATGCAAAGCAAGATAGTTCAAGCCGTGATTTGCCATAATTGTGATGATTATGTCTTACAGCTCATGAAAGCCCCAAATCCACAATCTCAGAAAATTAGAATATTACATGCAATCAATAAAACAAGGATTGTACATAGAACAATATTGGACCTCTGAAAAGTATAAGCATGCATATGTACTCAGTACTTGGTTTGGGCCCCTTTTGCAGAATTACTGCCTCAATTTGGCGTGGCCTGGAAGCTATCAGCCTGTGGCACTGCTGAGGTGTTATGGAAGACCAGGATGCTTCAATAGCAGCCTTCAGCTCTTCTGCATTGTTTGGTCTCATGTCTCTCATCTTTCTCTTGGCAATGCCCCATAGATTCTGTATGGGGTTCAGGTCAGGCGAGTTTGCTGGCCAATCAAGCACAGTAATCCCACGGTCATTGAACCAGGTTTTGGTGCTTTTGGCAATGTGGGTAGGTGCCAAGTCCTGCTGGAAAATGAAGTCAGCATCCCCATAAAGCTCGTCTGCGGAAGGAAGCATGAAGTGCTCCAAAATCTCCTGCTGGACAGCTGCATTGACCCTGGGCTTCATGAAGCACAGTGGACCAACACCAGCAGATGACATGGCTCCCCAAATCAACACAGACTGGGGAAACTTCACACTGGACTTCAAACATCTTGCAGTGTGTGCCTCTCCATTCCTCCTCCAGACTCTGGGTTCTTGGTTTCCAAATGAGATGCAAAAGTTGCTCTCATCTGAGCAACAGACCAGGTCCGGATTTTTTTTAGCCTAGGTAAGACGCTTCTGACCTTGTTTGTTGTTCACGAGCAGCTTGACAAGAGGAATACGACATTTGAAGCCCATGTCCAGGATCCGTCTGTGTGTGGTGGCTCTTGATGCACTGACTCCATCCTCAGTCCACTCCTTGTGAAAGTCCCCAACACTTTTGAATGGCCTTTTCCTGACAATCCTCTCCAGGCTGTGGTCATCCCTGCTGCTTGTGCACCTTTTTCTTCCACACTTTTCCCTTCCACATAATTTTCTATTAATGTGCTTTGATACAGCACTTTGGGAACATCCAACTTCTTTTGCAATTACCTTTTGAGGCTGTCCCTCCTTATGGAGGGTGTCAATGATGCTGTTCTGCACAACTGTCAGGTCAGCAGGCTTTCCCATGATTGTGATTCCTATTGAACCAGACTAAGAGACCATTAAAGGCTCAGGAACCCTTTGCAGGTGTTATGGCTTAATTAGCTGATTAGAGTGGGACATTTTGAGCCTAGAATATTGCACCTTTTCCCAATATTCTAATTTTCTGAGATTGTGGATTTGGGGTTTTCATGAGCTGTAAGCCATAATCATCACAATTATGGCAAATCACAGCTTGAACTATCTTGCTTTGCATGTAATGAGTCTATCTCATATATTAGTTTCACCTTTTAAGTTGCATTACTGAAATATTTATTTATTCATTCATTCATTCATTCATTTAGACTTGTATGCCGCCACTCTCCAAAAAGGATTCGGGGAGGCTCACAGATAAAAACACAGAAGAATAAATTATTTAAAAAGAAATTAAACTAAACAAGCCAAAATACAACTATAAAACCGAATTAAAATCGAATTTAAAACCCACCCTCTCCCCCAGGAGATCAGTCCAGGACAGCCTGTAAAAACAACCAGGTTTTTAGATCACGCCGGAAAGAGGAGAGATCGGTAGCCAGCCGGAGCTCAACGGGTAGCTGATTCCATAAGGCGGGGGCCGATACAGAATAGGCCAGGGGTGGCGAACACGCGGCTCTCGAGCCGCATGCGGCTTCCGGCCAAAATGAATGCGGCTCTTTGCCTCTTATATTATTATTATATTATTATTATATTATATTATTTTGTATACTGTGGCTCTTTGCCACGTTTGGATTTTGTTATGCTGCTTCTGAGGAGGGATCTCTGAGGAGAGATTTCCGAGCGTAGTCCCACCCCGCGCGTCATCCCGTCTCCCATCCCTCGGAAACAACTGCACGGGCCAGCGAGCGTGGTGTGGCTCTCTGACTCTCACAGTTTAAAATTGTGGCTCTTTGTGTCAAACTTGTTCGCCACCCCTGGAATAGGCCCTTCCCCGGGTCACCGCCAGCCGACATTGTTGTGCGGACGGCAACCCGAGGAATCCCAACCTGTGTGCTCGTATAGGGCGACTGGTATTTGATATCAGCAGGAGACGCTCTCGCAAGTACCCCGGACCCATGCCATGAAGGACTTTGAATGTTAACGTCAAAACCTTGAATCGCACCCGAAGGGCAACCGGCAACCAATGCAGCTCGCACAGGAGGGGCATAACATGGGAGTATCGGGAAACTCCCATCACAACCTGCGCGGCCGCATTCTGCACCAGCTGGAGCCTCCGGATGGTATGCAAGGGCAGTCCTACATAGAGAGTGTTGCAGTAGTCGAGTCAGGATGTAACAAGTGCGTGAGTGACCGTGCGAAGGGCATCTCTATCCAGATAAGGGCGGAGCTGGCGAACCAGCCGAACCTGGGCAAAGGCTCCCCTGGCCACAGCTCCCACCTGCTCCTCCAAACTGAGCCATGAGTCCAGGAGAACCCCCAGGTCCTGCGCCCTATCCACAGGGGGTAACACCTCTCCCTCTATGGCCAAAGGTGGAATATACTCACTGGAGCGAGATGCCTGTACGCACAGCCACTCAGTCTTGGCCAGATTGTTCCTGCCCATCCAGATCCGTACCGCATCCAAACAACGGGACATCACAGAGAGGGCATCACTGATTTGGTTTGGGGTGGAGATGTATAACTGGGTATCATCAGCATACTGATGATACCTCACCCCAAAACCCCGGATGATCTCGCCCAGCGGCTTCATATAGATGTTGAACAGGAGGGGCGAGAGGACTGACCCCTGCGGGACCCCACACGTGAGAGCTCTTGGGGCCAACCTCTGCCCCCCTGCCAACACCGATTGCGAACGCCCCAAGAGGTAGGAGGAGAACCACTGCAGAACAGTGCCTCCCACCCCCAACCCTCAAGGCGCCGCAATAAGATACCATCGTCAATGGTATCAAAAGCCACCAAGAGATCTAATAGGACCAGGACAGAGGAAAAACCTCTGTCCCGCATCCTCCAGAGATCATCCAATAAATGAACTTTTGCACGATATTCTAATTTTTTGAGTTTTACCTGTATACAGAACTCCTCTGTGATTTGAGATGTTTGATAAACAAGCATACAGACAAAGAACCAAGAACCTAATTTCACATGTACTGCAGAACATGGACATTCAAAACATGCTAGATCCAATACATACAACATTTTACTTTTAATTTTCATAAATTGCAGCTGGTCTTCAAGTTATGACCACAGTTGGGACAAGACTTGTTGATCCGCAATGCGGTTATTCAGTTGTACCTCCTTTTTTTAATTCTTATTTGAGAGAGACAGTTTAGAAAAATGAAAAATAAATGAACAAACAAACAAATAAGTATTTCACACCAAAGAACTTCCATGGAAAGTGTTTTTCACTAATACATTCCTACTACATCTTTCCTGGCAGACATAGCCAGAGAAATAATGATTTAGAAACACTGACCCAAAGACATTGGGTAACTTAATAAAATACGAATGATCGAGTTAAACTGCTCTGCCCATTCAGAATCCAGACATCACAATTTGGTGGCGAGCCACATTAGTAAAAAGCAATAAATCTAAAACTAAATTATTTTAAATGAAATCCAGTGTTCCCCCAAAAAAGATTAGAAACGAACAAAAGAGAAGAGATGTAATAAACACAGAAACTACAGCAATAGGGATAGATAAAATATATTACAATATGAGATCAGATAGAAATATTAAAATCAAAGACAGCCATGAAGAAAATATTATGCAGGTTAATCCACAACAGAATATTTGACAAGACATGCAATGTTAATTCTTCTGATACGTTTTGAATAAAACATGCGTTGCATGCATAGTCAACCACATAAGTTGTAACAATATGGTTTATCATTTCCAGGCATGATCTAATAGTTCAAAAATACATGCTTCCCACGTAGCAATAAGATGGTAACATCTAATTGACACTGAAAAGGTTAAATAGGGTCAGAGCAAATTATAACTTGAATAGGAAATAGCCATAAATCCCAGGTCTATAGATTAAATTGGGAATTTTAAAAAACATCATGGTAAAAGGTAATCAACAACCACCTCCAAATTGTAATCAATAAGACTTCTTGATCTGTGTGTTTTTCTCTGGAATGAGAAAGAATAGACCTTGCTTTATTCTATAGAATATATTTTCAGGTATGTGAAAAAAACTTCAAAATGCTTCTCTAAGGATACAGTGCTTTTAAACGTATTTCTTAAATTATAAGAGTTTTATGAAGAGATACAGAGATTATAAACATTTTATAGACAGATTATAGATATAGATCAAACTATACAGAATGCAAAAGACTATACAGTCTGAAAAAGGAAAGAGATTTGTTTTTAAACATTTTTATTTTTAAATTGGAGAAGACCACTTTCTGCACCACAGCAGCAAAATTTGGATTCTTTGCTCAATACTTAGGATGATGCTATACTACTACTTCTACATTAAAAGAGGTACTAGAGGAATATTTCAAAATCTTACTGTAGTGAAACTCCTGAATGCATTGAACTAAAATTTGGTATGCTATATATGTACTATAAATCAGTGGTCACCAACTGGTGGGCCACGGCCCACTGGTGGGCCACGAGAAAATTTTGGTGGGCCGCAGCATGCTGAGGCGGGGAGGCAGGACAATCCTGCAGTCTCCTGTGTCGTAGCTGCTGCCTCCTACCTCAGCGCATCAAGGAGGCCAAGCAGCAGCGGGAAGAGCACGGACCTCTTGAGCCACAGGAAGCAGCTGCCCTCAGCTGAAGATGTTGCGAGGGGGAGGCTCGACCCCCTCTTCGTCACCAGAAGCGCTCACACGCTCAGCAAGAAGGAGGCAGCTTGTCAGGGGCAGAGGGGCAGTGAGCACTTTGCGTGTGAGCACTTCTGGTGAGGAGGAAGAGAAGGTCTTGGGGGGGCGCAGGAGATCGCACTCTCTCCTCGCAGGGCAGGAAACACCCAGGAAGAGCTCCGATGCCGTGATCTCCCACGCCCCTGCCCTCTTCCTCCTCGCCAGAAGCGCTCACACGCTCAGTGGGAAGGAAGAGGGCCAGAGGGATGGTGAGCGCTTTGCAAATGAGCGCTTTTGTTGAGGAAGAAGAGAAGCTTCTGGGGGGGTCGAGCCTCCCCCTTGCAACATCTTCCCTTGAGGGCATTGCTGGCAGCCGCTCAACCTCCTCGATGTGCGGAAGAGGCAGGAGGTGATACCAATTCAAAGGATCCTTTCCCCTCACTGCCACCCCCTCGCAGCCAGACCTATGCATCGGTGTCAGTTTCCTCGTCCCTCTCAGTGCCCTGCTCTGCTGCCTCCCCCCACGGCCCCAGCCACCGCTGCCCAGGGAAAGCACAGGAAAAGCTAGCAGAAACATACTTCTCGCTGGGGCAAAAGAGCTCAAATGGAGGAAGGCACAGGCAAGAAAAGACAGAAGCTGCCACCTTTGAAAAGTGCTGTTTTCTGTTGCCTGTGCCTCCCAATCTCTGCTCTTTCGCCCCAGCAAGACCTGTTTCTGATCTCTTTCTTTTCCTGGGGGGGAGGGCAGCAGAGACGTCAGGGCTGCTCTCCCCCCTCAGCAAGCCAGGCCTGGAGGAACACGAAGAATTGCAGGCAAGCGCCAGAGAAAAGTATGTTGGAAATGCCAACACACATTTCCAGCATGCTCTCCTCTGTCCCGAGTAGGATTGAGTGATGGGAAGGGAGCAGGGAGAAGGCTAGGAGGGAAGGAGAAGCCCGGCTGGCTTTCCTTTGGCATGGGGAGGCGGGAGACCAAATGCACAGACCAAAAGAGTGCCGAGGAAGATGGCTCCTAATAACCAGCCTGTTTCTGCAGGCAAGAGCTCCAGCTTTTCTGGGCTCAACAACCCGCCTCCTTCAGCCTCCACACAGGGAGAGATCCTTCTCTGCTTGGAAGCAGCGGGAGAAACCTGGAGCTTAGCCTCCGGGAGTCCTCTTCTTATGTGGAGGCCGAAGGGGGGGGGTATTGCCTGGTTATTAGGAGCCTGTCTTCATCAGCACTTCCAGCCCGGCCCTCCTTCCCTCCCCCAACTCCAGGCAGCCACACCTGGCAAAGGAGAGAGAGGTTTCCTCTGACTTGGGGGAGATATGAGATGGCTCTGCATTTCTTCCATTTGAGGGGGAGCCGGTTCCTCCCCTTCCAGATCTTCCCAGCCTCCAGGCACCATGTGGCTTCTTAAATCCTCCCTCTTCCCCCCCAAAAGGATAACAGAGGCCCCTCCTTAAATATAATTTATATTTAATATAAAAAATAAAAATTTTATATTAAATATATTATCTTTTTAAAAATTCATATTAGTGGTCCTTGGGATTTAAAAGTATGAGTTTGGTGGTCCCTGAGGTCGAAAAGGTATACCATCCCAGCTACTTTCATTCCACTTCGTCAAAAATGAATCAGCTGCAGGTCTAGAGATGTTCGTAGGAGTGTCAAAAATATTTAAAAAATGGCAAGCATGCCCAAGCAATCAAAGCATTATTCCCTTATGACCAAGAAGGGATATGGCTTCAATCATGTAGTGGACATGTCAGACCAGCTATGTTTGATAGCACTGACTGCTCCTTTGGATGCCCTGAGACAGTTTTTTTTTAATTTTGTTCCATTATACCCTGTGGATAAATACTCTACTTTCTTTGAACTCTGTTAACAAAGGAGCTCACTTTGAATTACTTTGCCCTCAGATTTTAAAATGCAGTGGAGGAGATATCAACATCTGAGATATATCAGAAGATGAAGTCACATCAGCACTCTTGCTATTATCAATCCAGTCTTCTGCTGGATCTTCAATTCCATATATACAACACAACACCTTTGCCTGATAAACCTGCCTCTTACAAATCTTATACTAAAGTTGGACATAATGGCTCACAGATATCCTCATTAATCCAACATATTTATCTATTCATGTGACACCTCTCATACATTTGGGAAACATTACAGTCTTAAATCATAGCAGCTCACCTTTATATAATCCCTATGGCTGTTTTTAAATACTCATCAATGTCATAACCAAATTTTGTTCAGAAATTACACAAATTATGAGTTGGTATCCCTCATTATCTCCCTGGTTGCCAAGTTACTATTATTTTTCCTTATTGGATATTATTAGTGGACCATACTGACTGAATGCCTAATTTTTAATTAATTAATCTAATTAATCATGTATACATACAGTAGAAATCTATCACACCATTTTGTTTCAGGATAAAGAATGTTATGTCAAGTCAGAGTAAGAGTGAGAAACAGTGGGCAAAAGAAACTTGGAGGGGAAAAAAAGAAAATATAACTAAATCTAATTTACACCAACCTGTCCATTATGCTTCCCCATACCTTTCTATCCTTGTAAACCATCCTTGCTTCTCCCACATCATTTCATCATTTTCTTTTGAGGATATTATCAGTTCCATTCAACCATATCTTTATTTTCCTCCCAAACCATTTAAATTGTTTTGGTTTCTCACCACAATGGTTACTGTAACTGAGATTTAAGAAAGGAACTTTACTGATAAAGCAACATGCTCTTCACTTGCGCCTAGAAGATATAGGAGTAAAGTTCCTCACCTATGCAAAGTGGCCTGTGTGGTAACTTTCTACATTGTCTTTAATATCAATCTATTTTGCTTAGGACAGTATTCTGCTATCTAGGGTTTTGGAGAGAAAGTTTAAAGTCCCTGTATTGGGTCGAGATAATATCCCTGGTTAATATCGAAATGCATGATTAGCAAACCAGTTGTTACACCAGCAGCACCCCAAACAGACACTGTGCATAATCTAGGGGTTTTCCTGGACTCATGACTCCTGCTTGAAAAGCAGGTAGCGGTCGTGGCCAGAAGGGCCTATGCGCAACTGCGGGTTGTGCACCAGTTACATCCTTTCCTGGACCAACAGTCCCTACTCACAGTCACTCATGCACTAGTCACTTCCCGTCTTGACTATTGCAATGCACTCTACATGGGGCTGCCCTTAAAGAGCATACCAGAGGCTCCAGTTAGTGTAAAATATAGTGGCCTGCATGGTTTTGTGCAGCCCCCGGTAAGCACATGTATCACGTGTCCTGCAGGAGATGCATTGGTTGCTGATTTGCTTCCGGGTGCAATTCAAGGTGCTGGCTGTCACCTTTAAAGCCCTTCATGTCTTGGGACCAGATCAGAGGTGGTATGCAGCAGGTTCTGACCAGTTCTGGAGAACCAGTAGCAGAAACTTTGAGTAGTTTGGAGAACTGGCAAATACCACCTCTGACTGGCCCCACCCCATCTATTCTCTGCCTCCTGAGTCCCAGCTGATTGGCTGGGTCTTCTTTTGTTGCCCTGTACAGGAGAACGGAGCTGGAAAGCATGTTAGTGAGGTGGGGTGGGAATGGGGATTTTGCAGTATCCTTCCCCTGCCACACCCACCAAGCCACACCACGCACACCAAGCCATGCCCACAGAACCAGTAGTTAAAAAAATTGAATCTCACCATTGGACAGTCTGACGGACTGTCTCTTGCTGGTCACATCTACCTGACCCATCAGAGTGGAGAGGCAGGGAATGTCGCGGGTCCCATCCCTGGAGGGAGATACACCTGGTGGGGCCCAGAAGAAGGGCCTTCCCTGTGGTAGCTCCCTCTCTCTGGAACATCATTCTTCCAGAGATTAGAATGGCCCTCACTTTAATACTCTTCTGGAAGGTGCTGAAGAACTGGTTCTGCCAGCGGGCATGGGGAATCCAGAGTGGGATGGAGCCCATTAAATGGTTTGTGTGATCTGTTATCATCAGGGCAGGGGCTGGGAGTTGGTTTTGTTATATTGTACTTTATTAATTTATTTGATTCTTTTTGTTAATTTTCATTGTTTTAAATGAGGTTTTATATTCTGTAAGCCACCTTGAGTCGCCATGGGCGAATAGGCGGCAATATAAATTCAACAAATAAATAAATAAATAAATCTATTATTATATTCTATCTTGATTCAGCAGATTTGGTAACTAAGGCTGATTAATTTGTTACAGAAAAAACTGTACAAGTAGCAGGTAATTCTTGTGTTGCATTATGACAGAAATAATAACAGAAGGCTAAATAATTATCTATATTAAGAGACTGCTTGTCATGTAGTTTAAAAGTTTTTAAAGGAAATGTTTTAAGAGAAGTCTTCTGAAATCAAGTTTATGTGCATGCACATTCACACAAATATGTATATACATATATGCAAAGCTAGGAGAGAAGGCAGAAAGATTAGAAGTGTGTGGATGATCAAACAAATACCCCTTACACACACACACACACACACACACACACTTTATCAGTGAATGAGTTGGTATTTAGTATAAATTTGTTGAAAATGGAATATTTCGTTCATTACTCCACAGATCAATAGACTTCAAGACATAAAGATGTATTTCTCATTTTCAGAGACATATGCATATTATTTTAAAAATCAATTTAATTAAAACTGAGTGGTTTTGTTCTATGCAACAAGTCATTAGCTTCCCTAAAGCCAACTGGTATTATCTGATCATGGAAGTCCTGAGATGACATCAAGTCCTGTTATGACTTTGGTGCCTTGGTGCAATTCCCAAGTAAAGATGGAGCCACAGTCACCTGTTTTGTCTAAGTCACAAAATATGCTTAGAGTTATTACACATTATGTAAGTCAGGACTAAATTTTGCAAATTTAATGTA
Source organism: Naja naja (assembly GCA_009733165.1). Lineage (NCBI taxonomy): Eukaryota > Metazoa > Chordata > Lepidosauria > Squamata > Elapidae > Naja > Naja naja. Next base: position 18,095,195 of record CM019153.1, on the reverse strand, counting down.
ACAAACCTACAACAATTCTTTTCTTAAAACGAATACTCTTAATTCAAAGTTCATTAATTAAACTAAATGTAGCATAAATAAATATAGCACCCACCAGTGCATTTTTTACGACATGAAAACTTCCTATGAAGTACACTACAGGAACTACTATTTTATTTGCAAATGCCACTGGGATTTGTCCATACATTTATTACATGTGTGATTGCAGCAAATTTTTGCTATAAGTATAAATAAAGCAATTTGAACAATTGTCCATGGTAAAAAGAAAATAATCACAAGAACTATGAAAACTCTACAATACTAAATTAATATATCACACAGTACAACATTATCAGTCTTATAACAACACACAATCCACACACAGCAAGTTGATATAGGAGCCAGTTTGGTGTAGAAAGCTAGAAAGCAAGAGACTGTGAGTTCAAGTCCTACCCTAACCATGAAAACCATCTGGGTGACTTTGGGCTAGACACTCTCTCACCCCAACCCTACTCACACAGTGGTGGGATTCAAAAAAATTTACTACCATGGCTTGATGGGTGTGACTTGGTGGGTATGGCAGGGGAAGGATAGACCCTGATCTTAGGCATTTCCCAAACATAATTATTTATAATAGATGATTAAGACACTGGCTTCAGGCAGCACCACTCCACATTTTAGTATCTTGTCCAAAAAGGAGAAGGCAGATTCATCCAAGAATTTAGCCTTTCCTTCTGTTGTGCAACATTTGTACCAGAAATAAACTTATTTATTTTATTCTATTTAAGCCATATATAAGACACCTATCTCAAGCTTTGTAACTTTGGAAGACATATAAAAATATCATTCATCATGCCACTCCTTAATGGATTCCATATTACAATCAATTTTATCCTTCTCATCTAAACAATTAATGCAATGGGTATCACTGCAGGATTGTTGCACACTGGCCTTTTTTCTGGTCTCCCAGGAAGATAATAGAGTCGGTATAATTTTGTCTCTCATCCAATATCCTGCTTCTGGTAGCCTGTATTGAGCAATAATCATTTGACAGGAAATATTATTTGAAAATATTTTTTCAAATCACCAGAAAAATCACCAATATTTAAAAGATCACAATTAGAAATATTACAAATTAATCACATATACACCAAGCAACACCTTCCCATAATCTAGATTTCTGAATTGCTCAGGCAAAGCAGCAATCAATTACGTCCAGGGTGGACAAAGACTGTAGGCAAAAATCTCGCTTCCTAAACAAAAAACTGTGTGTTCACTGACTGATATCACTGATAAACAGGAAAAGCTTTTTTTTACAGAAGTCAAATAATAATTATGTATTTTTCTTCATATCTTGCTTCCAGAAAGCATAGCACAGTAAGGATATCTTCCCACTTCAGGTTTGACCAATGTATTACCATGACAACAATACAATGACTTAAGTTGTAGCTACTGTATTGCACTTTTTAAAAAATGAACTCATCTTCTTCAAAAAGCTTCCAATGTTCTAAACAGAAGACTATTTAGTTTGCAGTAGTAACTGCTAAGTAATTAATATTTTATTTTATTGTTTACAATTGACCAGTCAAAGTGGCAGAAAATTATACTACAGTGAACAATAGAACAAATAAAATATATAGGAAATAATCAGAAGTGTGAGGTCCATGAAATATTCAAAACATGTCACCCGGCTGTGACCTGTAATTAAAACTGTTGCAGAGTAAGGTAAAATGTTCCTTATTACAAATGGTATATTTAAAAAGGTCCATAAAATGTAATAAAACAAATGTGATAAAATGTAACAAAATAAAATTATATATACTTTATATTACATAAGGAACAAAATGGAACATTTAACAGTCTAACTGGAACCTGGATTTGGCAGAGGTTCTCATGTGTCAAATACTGAGATTAATTTTTTGTAGCTGCAACACAAAATCTAGCTATTGATTGCATAACATTAATCTAATAAAAGTTTTCTCAAAGTATGGCCAAAGGTCCTTCACACTGGTCCACAAAATCTAAATTATTTGCCAGTGTATTTTGAAAAGTAATTCAATACAAGTAGCTCTGGACTTATGGCCAAAATTGGGCCCAGAATTTCCATTGCTAAGCAAGGCAATTAATTGAGTTACACCTGATTTTATGTCCTTTTTTGCCACGGTTTTTATGTAAATCACTGCAGTTGTTAAGTGAATCATGCAGTTATTAGGTGAACCTGGCTTCTCCCCTGATTTTTGCTTGTTAGAAGCTGGCTGGGAAGGTTACAAATGGTGATCCACAATGCTGCAACCATCATAAATAATTGCTGGTTGCCAAACACTTGAATTTTGATCATGTGATGCTATGGGATGCAATGACAGTTGTAAGTGCAAGGACTGATTGTAGGTTACACTATATTTAGGTTAGACAAACTAGACCAGGGCTGTAAAACTCATGGCCCACAGGTGTTCTGACCCAAACCTTGTTCCAAGGAAACAAACACGAAACAGAGGTAACAGCAAAACCTTTTAATGATTCTTTACAAATTCCGTTCTTTCATGGATAAAAGGCTGTTTCAAACTAATTATCTCTGATAAAAACAAGTCTTGCCAAGGTTGTGCAAGGCTGCCAAGAATACTAGATAAAGTTACAAAGAAATATTTCAAACACAAAGAGTCTCCAAACATCAATCAAGATACTCCAAACATCCAAAAGGCTTGAGTGCAAAAACTTCTTTGCTTCCTGCAAAGAACTCAGATTTCTCAGCTAGCTTTTATTTCTTAAGGGAGGGGCCATTACCTTGCAGCCTTTCTCCCAAGTTGCCCGTGTTGCTGCAGCTGCTCTTTCCTTTGAGCAGCCTGCGCGCACGCGCACTGGGCACAGGCTCCTCGGGGACCTCTTCATCCAGCCTCCACAATCTCTGAAGACAACATTCCACTCCCTGATGGTCCTGGCCCCATCCCTGCATCACACGCAGTCCCCTCATCTGAGTCCTCGCTCTCCGAGACCTAAGCCATCCACACCTGCTGCCGGCGAACCACAACAACGGGCCGGATGCGTCATGCATTGGCCACTCCCATGCCTGGTTTAGTGAAGAGGGGAAAGTCACAATAACGTCATGTGATGACGTAAGTTTCACATCCCTGAACTAGACTGTGTTGTTCCTCTGAGTCATATAGTATATGAGGATATGCATAATTTTGTATTTATTTATTTTGTCATATTTATGTAGTGCATATTGGAGGTGGTGACCCTTTGAGAGCTGTATGCAACAGCATATTTTAATATAAGCCGATTAGTGTACAATTAAAGTGATAATGAAGTTATTCTAAGTCAGAGGTATCAAACTCGAGTTGTCACTGCATCGTCACATGATGTATCACAACTATTTTTCTTTGCTAAACCGGGCGTGGTTGTGGCCAGCATGTGACACATATGGCCCGCGGGCTGCGAGTTTGACAGCCCTGGTCTAAGTCAATTGCTGGAGAGTTACAGGGGCAGACTTTTCAAATAAAGGATCTCATAGTATCTATCCTAAATAAATACGAGGGAATAACTCTATGGCTCCACTTGAGATAAATAATGATGTGCTTCTCATCTCCCAGATGCATGAAAGGTTATGTCTAGATGTTAAAAGTCTGGTTACATATTTTGTGGTCACTGATTGACTAATTATACTCTTTTGCTTTCCTAGTAAGGGTTATAGCTTTTGTTTTTTTGTAATTAATTAGCTAACAGTATCTAGTTTTCACAGTAATGTGCGAGTTCTTTTAAAACTCTTCTCAGCCCTATGACTGAGCAAAGAGGATGACTGTATCATCAGCATCAAGAAAGATTGGAACATGCCTCTTGTCCAATGGATGAACCCACATTAAGATATGAGATCACTGAATTTATATAAAAATTAAAAAGTAGTGGGACTAGAGAAAAAAAAATCAGTTGATGATCTTCACACTGCATCTAACTAACCCCTGGCTGATGTTATTGTAAAGAAAATGATTAGATAAAAGAAGTTTTATGTTGACAATGTAACCAACAATTTCTTCCATAGACTTTCTCTGAAACTAGAATCAGAAGCTGATTTGAAATATTAAAAGTATGAGTAATTAATATTCAAGTCTCACTATTTCTGTGGACTGATAAGAAATGTTAGAACTAAATTCTTTTGACACAAAGCAAACAAGGAAATCTTATTTGTCTCATTCTTTTTCAAACTTTTTTTCACTGCAGATCACTTTTATTTTGTTTCTTACTGTACATTTTTCAGCCTGGAGGTCCCATGATGAAATTGGGCACTGGAAGTTGAATGCAGAAGCTTACAAAGTTCATTCAGATAAAAATAATAACAATAAATGCAATCCAAGTGACTATATAACAGAGGGATGTCAAACTCAAAACCCGGGGCCCAGATCCGGCCTGTGGGGTGCTTAGATCTGGCTCGCAGGGTGCCCTGGAAACAGAGAAGGACTGGCCTGCGGTACATCTGCATTCTGCCGGCAAAAATGGAGCTCGGGAGGGCCACTCTGTTTTTGCTAGCAGAGGGTTGCAGGAGGCTGTTGCAGCCAAAAACTGAGCTCGCGAGCCCGTTTCCGCTGGCAGAGCACTTGGGCCCCCACAGGCGCCCTGACATGACCCCAAAAGGTACTTTCAACCCAGATTCAAAGTTCTGACAGCCACACCCACACCCACAGTCATGTGATTGAATTTTCAGCATTCAGACCACATTTACAGCCATTGGCTGTAACCACAATTTACAATGTTTTTTTGCTGGAAAACTAGCATTTATTTCTGGCAAAAAACACCAATTGTGGAGAATGGATTTGCTTTAAAACTGCCATGTTCATTTAACAATTGCTGCAAAAAAAGAACATAAAATGAGGTTGGTCATATGATGGCCCACTTAATGACTGGCATGACTTATGACTGTAATTCTGAGCTCAATTACAGTTGTAAGTTGAGGGCTACCTGTGTAGGAGACAGAAATAAGGCAATGTGATCAGTTAAGAGTAAAACCACAAAGGCCTGAAATACCAAGTCATGTACCCTTTTTCCATCAAAGAACAGTCCTCAGGCAACATTCTGGCATTTTCAGTTCTATCTCAAAGTGAGTACCAAGATAAAATTCAACAGCAATTATGTGTATTAGTGATTTTGTATTACATGAGATATAAATGGGCGGAAAAATTATAGTTGACTGACTATACAGCACATGTTTGAATGTAAAATGTTTTACAGTCAAAGGGGAATAGTCTCGAGGCAGTTTATCTTGAAGTAGGATGGAAAAGAAATGTTGACTAGGAAGTTGCTTCACAACAGTGTAAGTAGAATTGAGCTAGATGGATCAATAATCTCACTGTGTACAAGGCAGCATCCACGTTCCTAGCATAACAGCTGTTGTTTTGTACTGGTTGCACATTATATAGTTCTTCATATAAGCACACCATTACAATGTGGATCCCAAAGGGGTGGATTTTAGGAATCATACCAATTGCATGAATACTAAGGGAGTCATAATCTACCCATTGTGGAAGGTGCTCTGAAGTAAGTAAACATCTTTAATAATGTACCTTATCATTGAAAACAATCATGTGAAATTACTTCTATTTCCTGTTTTGAACAACAGCTTTTTTTTCTCATTTAAAAAGGAAAATCAACACACAAATAGAGACTGGACATACATGAATATTCTTTCTCATTATGTTGTATGTTAGCTGAGGTAGCTTATGAAACTGCAATTAGTGTCCACACAATTGGTTTTTGTGAAATGTTTATTAAAAATGATCCCATAAATCTCACCTGTCTTCTATGATTACCAATTTTTTTTCCTGAGTAGTAATTATTAGCAATTGTCATCTGTATACACATGGGTGTGTTTCTCTTCTTTATTCCTGAAATTCCAGAATTTCAGACCTATAAAGATTCCCAGTTGGCATTTCCCTAACTGAACCTTATCATGGTACTTTTCTGTGTTTTAAGACAGGGGTAGGGAAACTTGGCTCTTTTATCACTTATGGACTTCAACTCCCAGAATTCCTGAGTGAGCCATAAAAGGTTCCCCATCCCTGGCCTACTGGTTTTTCAGTTGTGGGGGAAATCAATTTTTGACTTGAATGGGACTGTTTAATATTAAAGTCAAAAATTGTTTAATATTAAACAGTCCCATTCAAGTCAAAAATTGATTTCCCCCACAGCTGGAAAACCAGTAGGCCAGGGATGGGGAACCTTTTATGGCTCACTCAGGAATTCTGGGAGTTGAAGTCCATAAGTGATAAAAGAGCCAAGTTTCCCTACCCCTGTTTTAAGATAATGAAAAGAAGCCTTCCGAACCTACAACAGTATTTGTATAGCTCTTTAATAACAATGAAAGAAACCCTTATTTCCATGGAGATATTTTTCCACTGAGATCAGCTAAAACAGATTAATATGCAAAGGACATTAATTAATCTGTTCTAAGTTATTAATGGGTCAAACACTTTGAGTACACAAGGAATGTTATTTGTTAAAACAAACAAATAATGTTTACGTCCTTGCTATTAAATCTCTCACACTGGACATGCACACAGCTTCCAGAAAAGTTCCCTTCTGTTTCGAAACCAAGTATAGGTAGCCCTTGACTTACAACAGTTTGTTTAATGACTGTTCAAAGTTACAGTCACTGAAAAAAGGGACTTATGACCATTTTCCACATTTACGATCACTGCAGCATCCCTGTGGTCACATGATCATAATTCAGATGTTTGGAAACTGACTCATATTTTATGACAGTTGCAGCATCCCGGAGTCATGTTATAATCATTTGCAAGCAAAGTCAATGGGGAAGCCAGGTTCGCTTAACAACCTTGTTACTAACTTAACAATTGTGGCAAGAAAAGTCATAAAATGGGGCAAAACTCGTTTAAAAAATGTCTCACTTAGCAACATAAATTTTGGGCTCAATTGTGGTCGTAACTTGAGGGGACTACTTGTATACAGAGGTGAATCATGGAGCTAGTTAAAAAGTTAAAAATAAAAGTTATTTTTAAAGTTAAAAAAACCTTTATTTTTATTTTATAATAAAAAAGAAAATAAGTAAAATAAGAATAAAATAAAAAAGTTACTTTCAAATTTTGAAAAATTGCATGTATGTGAAATATCAGGTATATGAGACAGTTGCATCTTTGGAGTTTTGTACTAATATTCCAGGTCTTTCCTAAATCCATCTCTGCCTAAACAGATGGTTCCCATTAATATATATATGAGCTAATAAGTAAAATATGAGGATGTTGTGTAGATGTTTCATCATTTACAGAATTAGATTAATATCCCACCTTTCCTTCAGGAGCTTGAAGCAGCTTATTGGAGCTTCCTCTTATTTTTTTCCATAATAGCAATCCTGTGGGTGAACTGAGATACAATGATTGATCTACAGAAGTGCCTACTTTAAATAAAACTGTCTAGAACAGGGGTGGGCAAACTTTTTGACTCAAGGGCCACAATGGGTTCTTAAACTGGACCGGAGGGCCGGAACAAAAGCATGGATGGAGTGTTTGTGTGAACTAATATAAATTCAAAGTTAGATTACTTCACATAGCCTTCTGGGAGAGCAAGAGAACCCTCCGCTCTTTCGGCTCCGCGGGCCGGATAGAACAGCCGAACAGGCCGGATCCGGCCCCTGGGCTGTAGTTTGCCCACGGCTGGTCTAGAAGCTGACATTAATATTGCAAATGGAATACAGAAATAGTCAGCTTCTGAAAACTGATTGAAATAATCTGAGCTGCTTTATCTCAATGTTATCCTTTTTAGGTTGGCTCTAAGAGATTATTTGAAAAATATTAATCTATATGTTTAAAGAGTGATAACAAATAATATATTAGTTATAATATATAAAGAAATAATATAATTCTTGTGTGTTCCATTAATAATATGCAATCATGCAGAATAGATGTGTAGTTGTGTCTTCAAAAACTTTTTATATTGGTCCTTCTATGCTTCAGGATCAATACTTTGATTCATTGCAACCCAGCATGCTTTCTCTGATTAGAAAAATAAATAAATAAAAACTATCTATACAGAACTTGAATTGATTTACAGAGAGAAACATTCAAGCTATTTTCTGTCCCTAAAAATGAAATAAAGCTAATTTCCTTTGAAATTGACAAATGAATACTCTAGTGCTGAGTTGTTAGACTGAGTGCTTTAAATGCAGATCAAAACTTGAAACACTGAAATAAGAAACCTTCCAGGCCTTTAATATTACAGAAATGTTTAATGATAAGTATATATTTTGTACACAGTAAGCCAGATGTTTAGACTAGATGTGGCATTTTTATCCACCTATTGAGTCCTAGTAAAATTTTCATTGTCGCATGTAGGCTGTTCCAAGTAAAGCTACCACTTGCAATTGACTGATGGTAATTTTATCAATGCCAATGATGTTTAAGTGGTATTCCAGATGATTGCACCCAAGATTCCGGGGTGGGCTGCTATCGGTTCGCACAGGTTCAAATAAACCGGTTGTTAATTTTATGGCCAGTTCTGTGAACCGGCAAATCCCACCTCTGGCTGGCCCTGCCCACCCCACACCTCCCAGGAATCCCCACATGGTTTGTTTTGGATTGCAAGTAAGTGCAGGGTTTGGGCGGAGGCTCAGGGATGGTGAAAAACGGGCCTCCCGGAAATTCTTGAATGCCAGATAGTCTTGGAGCCTGGGGAGGGTGAAAACAACCTCCCGGAGGCTTGAGGAAAACCTCCGGAGCCCAGCGAGAGCGAAAAACAGGCCTCCTGGAAGTTCCGGAAGACTGGAAACGGGCCCATTTCTGGCCTCCAGAGAGCCTCCAAACCCTAGGGAGGTTAAAAAACAACCTCCCGGAGGCTTGAAGAAAGCCCTCTAGAGCCCAAGGAGGGTGAAAAACAGGTCTCCCAGGGCCTCCGGAGCCCTGGGAGGGCAAAAACACCCCCCACAGCCCATTTTCGCTCCCAGGTTGGTGCAGGAGGCCAACTAGGCCATGCCCACCATGGCCACACCCACCCAGCAACCGGGCAGAGAACCAGTTGTTAAATTATTTGAAGCCCACTCCTACAAGGCACCTATTACTATTGGTACTATCTTTGCTTTATTTTGCCACAGTTGTTATATTTTTATATGCAGCTTTTTATATTTTGTGATTTTTTTCCCAGTACTTTCTCTTTTATTCTGCATCTCCAGGTATTGCCATGTCCGCTGTTCAGAAATTTTTGTCTTTCTTATTGACAATTGTTTTGGGTGTTACGTGGCAGTTGTTTCTTTTAATTATAAAGTCCCAGAGTATTTCATTTTCTGTTATTTTGTCTGTTTTTGCATTTCAACTGTTCTTGCTTACAGACAAATGTATTTTTCAAATGCACTGGGGGACTTGTAATTAAACCACCTTCAAAGTGGGCACTATTTGTTTCAGATTTATATTCCAAAATTACAGTTAAATCCTTTAGATTGTTAACTATTTGTGCAGTAGCCTTAGTGGTTTGATAACTTTCTGCACTTGGTTGCATCTCTGGATTACTCATCTTCTTTCAATCACTTGAGCAATTTGTTCGTCTTGCTCCTCTTTCAAGACATCTTTGGAATATAACTGATTTATAAAGTGAACTGTTGTTTTTAAATACTCCTCCAAAATAATTTTTACAATCTCCCTCTGGCTTAGATGTCTTTGATGTTCCTTCATCTTCTTCTGTTCTTTTGCTCCCTCTTGTGGTAAAAGAATAAATCTTTTTTGTAGATCAGCTGGTATCTCTTGGCCAATCAGAATCCATTAAAATTGGAAGATTTCAGCCAATCACAACAAACAATCCTAAATTGCAAGTTATAATTTACAATCTCAAATAGAGGTGGCAAATTATGAAAACAGCAAAATAAAACCATAACATTTTAAATCTTTACATTTTCCCATCAACATTCCAATCAATAATCCACAGTTCTTTATTTTAGGTCACCTCCAGCAATCCTCTTCCTCTTCATTCAATAATAACAATGTCCCCAAATAGTGCAAGTCTTCAAAAGGAGTAACAGGCTATGAATGAAAAGAATCTCTTTTATCTAAGTAAAGATAATAATTAAATAAAGTTTTTGAATAGTGAAAGCCATGACCTACCTAATTCTGGCTGTTCTGTCATCATGATGCTTATAATCAGCTTGTGAATTTTTACTGTAGCAAATGATCAAATAATCAATTGTTTTCATTTGTTTTAGTACAAAGGCAACATTTGCTGCTGTTTGTCATAGTTTGATTTTTCACCTTTGTAATTAATTAGCAAAGCTTTTTTTTCTTGAGCCATTATAATAAAACCTTCAATTTATTTCTTTTAACACTTGTCATCTTAAAATACTCCATGTTGGGTTTTTATTGGCTTTTCTTTCTATTTCAAATATTGACTAAACATTGGCTTGTTCTTCCAATTAACAAATTGGTTTTCAGTTGTCTCTTTTCTATATTCAGCCTTCCCCTTTGCAGTTTTCAAGAGCCTTCCTTGATTGACTTCTTCAATAAGAGTTTTTGGCTTTTTAAATGTAGTCATTCAAACTATTCTTCTTTTCCTCCACAGTTTGATTCTATAAGCTCTAGGCAAATAGAGATGATCAATATCACTTTTTGGTTGCAAAGCAAGGTGCATTTTCATTAGTTTTCTCCTCTTCTAATCCACATTACTTTCATTTGGATCCATTCTTGCTGTATATTGAATAATAGAGACTGCTCAGGTAATTGCTTTAATGATGTTTCCACCATTTAGCTTTGATTTCAAAAAATTTTAAACTCTAAATATTTGGTAGAAATGTTTTATTTGATTTTATTATTATTGTCCTGTACTCCAAATATATGTAAAGGTAAATGTTTCCTCTGTCTAGTTGTTTCCAACTCTAGGGGATGGTTTCTTAGTTAAGTGAGCCAGCAAGACATTTCCGTGGTCATGTAGCCAACATGACTATACACCAAGGTACACAGAACACACTGTTATCTTCCCACCAAAGTGGTATCTATTTGTCTGCTCATATTTGCATGCTTTCAAATTGCTAAGTGGGCAGGAGTTGAGACAAGAATGGGAGCTTACCCTGTTACACAGAGCTCAGATCTCAAACATTTTTAATCACTGAGCTATCACACCACCTATTCCAAATATAAAAGATTCCAAATATAAAAACTTATACTGCATGCTACTGAAATAAAATATTTCCTGTAAAATCTATTTCTATCACTTGAGAAGTAAGTACCAGTGAGTTCAGTTGAAGCTACTAGTAATAGAGTTAAGGTTTTACAGTGCAAATCTATGCAGGTCTAGTCAAAAGTAAATTGACTCATTACAATTTCATGGGTTATAATTTGGAAAAGTATTCAAGAGTTACAGATTAAGCAATTGCATTTTGCAGACTGACTTTAGATGCACTACATAAAATAAGACTTTCCAAAATAAATATTTTATTGCAAATATTTCAATATGTACGACATATTGCATAGAATTATAATATGCAATGTTTTCTTTCTTATAAAGGTAATTTACCTTTAATGACATTAATGTATTATTTATATCATGTAAATACATATTATTTGAGCCATTTGTGAAACTTAATTTTTCATAAACAAATACATAGGGCAACTTGTTGTTCATCAGAAGTTATAAGACTTGAACTTAAAGAAAACTAGAGGTTTCTACATTGGGAAATATAATTTTAATATCTCTTAACATAAATTTAAACCATAGAACACAGCGAGGAGAACATGATATTCCCTCATAAAGAAGGCAACACCATTTAAATCAGTGTTTTTCAATTTGGCAACTTTAAATTGTGTGGACTTAAATTTCCAGAATTCTCTAGCCATGGAAGTATCTCTTCCAGTCTGAACAACAAATAATGATCTGAATACCATACATGCCCTTTGCTTATTCAGTATTAGATCTTGAACCTATTCATGGAAAACTCTGAAATGAATCAAAAAGATGCCAACATTATACAAAAAGATGCTGAGCAACTAGATACAGTACAGAGAAGGCAAACAAAGACAGTATGGTGTCTGATGTCAAATCCTATGAACAGCAAGTAAAGGAACTTGGTATGTTAAAGAAGAGAATGACAAGGAGAGAAATGATAGCACACTTCTGATACGTGAAAGGGTATCTCAGGGAGAAGAGAATTGATTTGTTTTCTGACATCTGAAGGTAAGACAAAAACCAATGGAGGGAAGCTTTATAGTGAAAAATCCAAACTTGAATCAAGTTCAAGATACTAGACTTTCCTAATTGTGACAACTCTTAAGTAATGGAACAGGCTGCCTCCTGAAATTGTGGCTGCTCTATCACTGGAGATTTTCAAGAAAAGACCAGGCCTCATACCACTAGGCCATTTGCCCAGTATGGTATGAAGATTATTGAGCTGGCCAGGAGGTTGGACTAGATGATGTCCAAGTTCTTTTCCAACCTGATGATTATAAGAGAATATTGGTAGTTCACCTTCATGTTATTCATAACATTGTCAGAGAAGTATGGTAACTAGCAAAAGAAGAAATGCTTAAACGTATCTTTGAAGAGTAAGTTTACAAAATCTTTCTCTTAGAAAGAGATGCAATGAATCAGAAACACTACCTATTATTTAATGTCATAGTTCAAGAGACTGACATATAGATCCAAATAATAGTTGGTTGTCCCAATTTCTGTTGGAACAACAACACACTTCTGCAATTGAAACAGTTTCCACTATAAAAGTGTGCCAAATATGCTCCAAATCACTGGAAGAGCCTTAGAAAGGATTTGACATATGCAGGGAAAGAGAAGAGCAAAGGTACCGTGTTTCCCCGAAAATAAGACACTGTCTTATATTTTTTTTGGCTCCCAAAAACACACTAGGTCTTATTTTCGGGGTAGGTCTTATATATTTATGGTGCCAAATAGTGGGTGTGAGTGTGGGGGGGGTGTTTCACGGGTGCACGGTTGCTCCCTGAAGAGTCTTCCTGGAACTGGAGATTTACACTAGGTCTTATTTTTGAGGTAGGTCTTATATTAGGGCAGGTTTAGAAAATAGTGCTAGGTCTTACTTTTGGGGTAGGTCTTATTTTCAGGGAAACACGGTAGGTCAGTTCTATTGTGCAAGCTAAAGTTTATTCACGAAATACTGGATTTAGCCTGGTATGTATGGGCATTTTTCTTTCAGAAATGTTATCCAAAACAAAAAATTCAGGCTTAAAGATAAAGTTTCAACAATTCAACCATGAGTATATATCAATTTTTCAAATCTATGCTACTACTTTAATTCTAATAAACATTATTGATAATGTCAGTAATACATTTATTCCTTTATAACAGTTAATACTTGAAATATCTTGCTGTAATTAAAAAATATCTACTTTTATTAGCCTTTTAAAAAAAACCTGTCCTTATTGGTTACTATGAAAAGGAAGGAAACTTGGTGTTAATGGCACTCCTGAATCAGCCATAGCTTTCAAGTATTATATTGTTCCTATTTGATTGAATTTGCCTTCAGAACATTGGTGGTCATGACAGCTAAAAAAGGAAGCTCTTCATTCCCACTTTATCTCTGACCCAAATTCATAATAACAACAACAAAAACAACAACTACAAGAGTATTGGTCTGTTTACATAGCTGTTGTGGTGGATATAATGCATCAGAAACATTAGATAACTATTGGCAAATACTGGATTTGTCAAACCAAAAAAACAGAGATCTTTATGAAAGCCCAGCAGCATATTAAGCACATTAAGTTCTATAGCCATAGATGCTAGCTTTTTTACCACCAGAATATCATCTTTTAAAAGAGTTACATTTAAATTGTAATGTGTAATCCAAAACTAACATTAGCCTTGCATTAAAGAACAGCATGGAAAGAAAAGCTATGAAATAAAGAGTAACTCAAATGAGCAATTCAGTTAATTTTCAATCTCCACACTTGTTGGTTCGAGTTTTGCACATACAAATAGAACATAGGAGGCTCCTCAGAGCACTTGCTCAAGGCAGATGACCTTATACCACCCTGGTCAAATGAGTCAACAATACTGTCGTTCCTTAGGCATCCTCCAGGATGTAGCTATCAGCATCCTATTATTTCTGAGCTAACAGACAAAGGCAATCTCCAAACTAAAACAATTCTTGGTCCGCTCTGCAGAGAAGATGCAATGGGAAGGCGGGTCGCGGGCATCCAGGATGGCGGTATAACCCGCAAATGTCCCGCACCTCAGGTGACAAAGCGCCCCCCTGTTTATGAACGGGAAAAGGTGGACCAAAGGTCCCGGGAGCCGCCAAGGCGGCTGTTTAACTGTGTCACTGTGCCAAGCGCCGCCTGCGTGGCTTACCTGGGGTGCCCGTGCCGGGAGGAGAGGTGGGCGCGTGTGCCCAGGAGGCGCCAAACGCCAACGCCGCTGCTGCTGCCGCTGCTGCTGCTGCTGCTATCCGCGGTGGCGACCAGGGTGCGCGGACTGTCCCCCTCGCCGCTCTCGAGTTTGATTCGGCCACTGTCCCCTGAGCTTCTGCGGCTCTTTCCCTCCTGCCAAAGGCCGGGTAAATGCTCCCCGGCGAACGCCAATGCGTCGGGGAAATGGGGCTCCGGCGCTTTTTTGAACCCGGACTTGTTGGTGGAGCTGTCGCCGCGGCTACTTCTGCGCCCGCTGTTTCTCATGGTGTGAGGGGACGCCGCATGCCGGGCTCCGGCTTCCTCCCAGCGCTGGCAGCGCAGTCCCGTGAGGGACGGAAAGAGAAGCTCGGGAGAGACGCGCAAACGGCCGCGAGCCTCCCGAGGAGGACGCTGGACACCGGGGGATGGCGGTGGCGCCCGCTGCTGCTGCTGCTGCTGCTGCCGGTAACGCAGGCGTCTCGGAGAGCATTAAGTTGCAGGCGCACCGATTCCAGCAGCGCCGTTTTGCCTTGAAACTTGCTGTCCCGGCGACCCGAAGGGGACATTCTCCCAGCAGCGTCTCAGGCGCTCCCACCCTTAGCCGGGAGGGAGGAAGGACGGTTGGGCGCAGTTTGGCGCCTCCCGGCTCCCCTCAGATCATCGGGGGGCCTCGCGCGCCTGCTCGCTCGCGTGGCCTGCGTGCTTCCAGCGGGAATGGGAAGCGCGGGGATCTTAATGTAGTCGGGCGGGGGAGGCTGGAGCGGGAGGTTCCCCGGTGCTCGCGGCCGCTGCTGCTGCTGCTGCTGCTTGGGAGAAAATCAGCCGGAATCTCTAGCCGGAGACGAGCGAGAGCCGCGGGCCGAGAGGCAAGCGACGAAATGGGTCACCGCGGGCACAAAAAGCGCCGTCGGATCGCCTCCCACGGCCCGGGAACCAACCAACCAACCAAATCAATAAATAAAGTAGGCTTCGCTTCCTTGAGCGCCAAGAGAGAAAGTTGCCGAGGGTTGGCGGCTGAAGGAGGGCTCCCTCCCAACGGTGCCTTCCCGCTTCCCTCTTGTTTTTGCACAAGTGCAGGAAATGCTCCACTGACCTACATATTTTCCCAAACATCCGTGACCTCCCCCGGGAGGAGGAGAAAAGGGAGGATCCAAAATGAAAGTGTCTTTGGGGATGAAGGCTCGAGCGAAGACCAAATCCTGGATAATGCAAATAGAGCGGGGGGCGGGGTGTGTGTTTTCTTTTCAGTGCTGAGGACAGAGAGGAAGTCAAACAGGTAACTGTGATTTGCATGAAAGGCTTCTGATGCTCTGACCAGGAAGACGTGCTGGAATTTTAACACGCTATTGGCGAGCTTTGTATCAGAAAGTCTGTGGAGATTCTCAGTCATGCAGAGCTCCTCCAGTTCTGAAGAAGCTGAAGAAAATTCCAAGAAAAACCAGAAAGTCCAGCTGCCTCTTGAAAAATAAAGCACCTTTTGTATCAGAAAGGGCTGCTGTACAAAACCTTGCAAACTTTTTCAGATAAACTAACCCATTTACCTGTTTGTCCTTCCAGAGTATGACCCTTTGAAAATGAACCGGGGTTTTGAATTTTATTTTTAATTCAAAATTCGGGTTTCATTTGTAAAAAACTTCAGATTCTGGACTTCCTATTAAACTTCCAGGGATAAGTTTCCTAATTTTGGTAACAAGTTTCAAGATGATTTACATTTCTCTGCTGTTAGACAACATACTCATAAAATATAATTATAGTAGGTTAAATGCAACTTTGGGATTAAAAGTGCTATGGTGTTGTTCAGTCAGTTACTAATTTGAGAAGTTTTTTTAAGCAAACCCCTACAATTGCTGGATTCAAATTATGTGACAGTTTTAATATTAAGCTTGGTTGAAATGTTTTATTACTATTAAAATACAATATACAAGGGCCTTGGTGGCTCAGGCTGTTAATTGCCTGCACTTAAGTTCCAGCTGCCAACAACTGCTGTAGGCTTGAATCCCACCAGGCTCAAGGTTAACTCAGCCTTCCATCCTCTCGGGGTAGGTAAATTGAGGACCCAAGATTGTTGGGGGCAATAAGCTGGCTTTGTAAAAATGCCGCTGAGTAATAAGCAGGCATATACAATGGAATGAAGGCTATTGCTGAGCACACTGGGTTGTATCCCAAAAATTGTAAGCCGCTCTGAGTCTCTGGAGAAGGGCGGGATATAAATGTAATTAAATATATATATATATATATATATATATATATATGTAGGTCTTGGTGTATTCGGGTCTTGTCCCGTGTAAGATTGAGAATACCTTGGCAACGTTTACTCATCCATCATCTTCAGGCTGGTGTCTTCAGCTTCGTTCTCCTGGGAGAAGTGTGTGATCGTGGCTGTTTTTCCCTTTTAAACTCTAGAGTTGGCTGTGTTGTTACTTCTTGATTGGTTTGTGGAGTTGATGTATGCAGATTGGATGGCTTTTTCCTGAGACCCTGTGTGGCTGAGGTGCTGGCTGTGTGTCTCTCAGCCTTTTGTGTTGTAACAACCTGGGTAATGGGCTGTGTGATGACCTTCTGAGTTCTATTGTTGTGACGTCCTGGGTGTGGTGCTGTAATCTCCTGGGTCGTTGTCTGTGCTGCAACCTCCTGATGTTTTGTGTTGTGATCTCCTGAGTTCTGTGATGTAGTATCCTGGGTGGAAGGCTGTGATATGGCATTCTGGGCCTTGGTTTGGCTCCGAGTTTGAGGTCTGGCTATGTGTTTATAGCATGTGTCAGTTTGCTTAGTTTGGGGGTTGGAGGGGGGTGTAGCAGCTGGTGTTGCAGCCATGGTCTGGTTTCTGGATGGTGGTTGCCTTTCATCTGTGGCGTGGGCTTGGGTTTGAGTCTGGTGAAGGAGATTGGTGGTGGCATCATGTGTTAGAGAGACACACAGCCAGCACCTCAGCCACACAGGGTCTCAGGAAAAAGCCATCCAATCTGCATACATCAACTCCACAAACCAATCAAAAAGTAACAACACAGCCAACTCTAGAGTTTAAAAGGGGAAAACAGCCACAATCACACACTTCTCCCAGGAGAACGAAGCTGAAGACACCAGCCTGAAGATGACGGATGAGATTTCGTCGAAACGTTGCCAAGGTATTCTCAACCTTACACGGGACAAGACCCGAATACACCAAGACCTACATACCTTTACCGTGAAAATCTAAAAACATATATATATATATATATATATATATATATATATATATATATATATATATATATATTCCCACACTTCTTTCGTATTCATTTCCATACTAAACTTGGTTGAAATGTTTTATTATTATTGAAATACAATATCTCCACACTTCTTTCAAATTCATTCCCAGCAAGTAAAAAAGATAGTGAGAAATAAAGACAGCAAAAGAAAAAAGAGCAAGCTACAAGATGTGCATAATCTGAAGAGGAGCAATTAAAAATAAAATAATTCTGTAACATTTAGATGAACTGCCTTTAGATTTCATTCTAGTATCATGCATTCTAATGTTCTTTATAAAAGGTGAGGTCACTCAATTCCAGTATTAGAAAGGGAGCTTACAAAATCTTTACTTTTTTACAAGATATAATTTCCCACAGGGATCATGGTTTGCCTAGAAGAAAGATTAGCAGCTGATTTTTACATTAAGCTCCAGGAAATATGATCAGCCTCAACATTACAAACCAAGGGTAGAGCTGCGGTGAATAGCCTAAAGCAGTGGTTCCCAAACTTTTTCAGTCCACCGCCCCCTTGGTGCTACAAACTCATCCTCAGTGACCCACACCCAGGGGTGGGATTCAAATTTCTTAACAACTGGTTCTGTGGGCGTGGCCTAATTTGTGGGCACGGCTTGGTGGTCGTGTGACTGGGTGGGCATGGCTTGGTGGTCATGTGACCGGATGGGTGTGGTTTGGTGGTCATGTGACTGGGTGGGCATGGCCAGGTGGCCATGTGACTGGCAAACCAAATATAAGTGCTCCTCGCTTAATGGCCGGTTGCTTAGTAAGTGATCTAGTTTCTGACTGACCTCCCCAGAGCTACTTGACCTCTTTTTGGAGTTTTGACAGCCATGCGCGTACACACACACACAAACACACACACACACTCCCCTTTCTAACCCTGCTGGAGCAGGTGGTTAGACTAGATATCTCATTCACTTTCTCCTCCCTCCCTCTGTTTCTTTCTTTTTTCTTTCTTTCTCTTTCTGTCCCTTCCTTCCATCCCCCCTTTCTTTGTCTTGTCCCTGCTTTTCCGGCTTGTCTCTCCTTTTCTTAACCATCAACAACAGCTGTCTCTTTATTCCTCTATTCTTTCTCTTTCCCTTTCTCTTTCTCTCTCTCTCCCTCAGGTCCTGATTCCTTTCTCCTCCTCCCTCTTTCTTTCTCTCTCGTTTATCTTTCTCTCTTTCCTCTCTTTCTTCTCGTCCTTCACTTCCCCTCAACAACCTCTATCCAGCACTTTCTTTTCCTTTCTCTTCCTTTCCTCTCCTTGCTATTTAAGCAATACTCTTTCCTTCTCTCCTCTCTCTCTCTATATCTATAATATTCATTTAACATCTCTCTCCTCTGCTTTCTGTTTCTTCCTCTCTTCTTTCCATTAACTTTTCTTTTCTATTTCCCACTCTCTCTCTCATCATTCATACACCATCACCTGTTTTCTTGGACGGTGTATTTCCTAATCTGTCAAGGAACTGGATGATGCATCGCCCTGTTGCCCTTTCAGGAGCCCCTGGCCCTTAATCTCCCTGTTTCCTCCCCACAACTGCCTTTTGTTGTCATTGCATGCTTCTTGACTTCCTCGCACGGCTGGCTGCCAGGGAAAGACCAACCGGAGCTGATTGTTGTCACTGGGCTCCCTGCCAGCCCACGTTGCCCTTGTCATGAATGCCTGCAGCCACCGCGTGCTTTTTTTGGTGCGGCTGGACTGCAGCTGCACCAAAAAAAACCCATGATGGCTGGAGGTTTTTTGCAGCGAAAATTACCAACCTCCGGCCTTGCTGTGCTCTCCAACGCACCGCTGCAGCTGCATTCTAGGCACCAGCCCCACAGATCCACCCCATTGAGCCTGCTGCACCGGTGGGACTTGCCCAAGCAAGTGCAAGCGGAGTAGTGCAGCACTCAATGGGGTGAGCCTGCATGGCCGGTGCCTAGAATGTGGTGTGGCGCTGTCTGCAAAAACCTCCAGACGCCGCATGTTTTTTACGGTGTGGCTGGACTACAGCTGCACTGAAAAAAACATGGCATCTGGATGCTTTTTGCAGCAAAAATTACCAACCTCCAGCTTTGCTTGCTCCGCTTCTCCAACATGCCGCTATGGCCATCAGCAATTGTTGCGCATGCATGCGATGTTGTGCACGTGCAATAAGGACTGACTGGGCAGGGAACGGAGGAGTGGACGGAAAGGAGCAGGGTCAACCTGGGGCCTGTTTTACTGGTTCTCCAAACTACCGGGAACGGTAATGAACCGGTAGAATCCCACCCCTGAATTGCGCCCTGAGAGGGGCCCACCTCCAGTGCCCCCGGCTGCCTCTTAGTGCCCCCCTGCTGGCCCCCTTGCCTCTTAGCCCCCCCCAAGGCATCCCACCCCCCCCCAGGGGATGGTACCGCCCACTTTGGGAACCTTTGGTCTAAAGTGTATAAACTAAAGTCAGCTGCAAGAGTTGTTTGAAAATGCAATCATCTACCTGAAGTACAGGTAGTCCTCAACTTACAACAGTTCATTTAGTGACCGTTCAAAGTTACAACAGCACTGAAAAAAGTTTAGTTTAGTTTATTGTCATTGCATCTTGTACACGAAATTAAATGTCATCCTCAGTGACCATTTCAGTGACCACTTATGACCATTTTTCACACTTATGACCATTGCAGCATCCCAAAGGTCATGATGCTTGACAACTTAACAAATTTTTTCACTTAACAACATAAATTTTGGGCTCAATTGTGATCGCAAATTGAGGACTCTTTGTATACTAAGAATATTTAGTGTGGTACTAGAAGTAACATCCAATCCGATTAAGTTATCTGACAGTTAAAGACATCATTGAGTACCCATTGCAAGGAAAGCAGGTATCACGACTGCTGGTGCTGTGTTTATGACGCCATAGTCCTGCATTATTCATATATAATAGGTAGAAAGTAAACAATAAGTACTTAGTATGCCTATGACTACACCATCTCCACCACCATTCTGCAACATATCAACTTGGGTTTCCTCAAGGAAAAGTGAGGATCTATGAACACATTTATTATAGAAGTTGCATTTTGAAAAAAATATAGAAGGGCTGACAGAATCAGAGCAGGATTATGCAAAGGAGAAATGTTTGAATTCCTCATGTCTACTGGATTCTGTGCTTATCAACACTAGCAGTTCCCCTTCCAAGTCAATTATATTCAGAGGTGGGAGAGGGAGGCATTAGTGCTGAGGTTAAATACCTGCCTCCTTCATACACCATGATTGCTCCCAAACACTGCTAAAATATATGTGTAATTTATCAAATCCAATCACACATTAAAAATAAAGGTTAGTTTTCATACACACACACACACATACCAAACACATATCCTATACGGTAGAGGTAAATATTTTTATTTACACGTGTGTACGTGTGTGTGTGTGTGTGTGTGTACCTTGTTTTTAACAAATCTTTGTTCCTTCCTGGTAACATCTTTTTCTAAGCAGAAACAAATCTGTTACTTGACAATCTGTTTTAGAACCTTGCAGAGTACAAATGTCAAATTAACTGTTTTGTATTCTCCTGTATCTTCTTTCTTCTTCTTTTTGAATGTTGGGATTTTGTTGCTGTTGTCCAGTTTTTCATTATATCACTAGTGTTTCCAAAAAAAATGTTCCACCACTACTCCAACAGCTGGCATCTGATTCACTGGTCCTTACAGATTTGACATTTTGACTTAAGGTTATTTTTCATTTATCATCCTTGAGGTGTGTTAATATCTTTTCCTCAGAAATATTAAGAATAGCTTTCTGTCCCATAAAGAATATATATTAAGTCATTTTGCTTTCTCCTTACTACTATTACTACTTCTCTGCACAGTAAATTAACAGTGATTTACTGCAATATTGTACGTTTGACATTCTCTCCAAATTTCCTTACTACATGTATTTTGAAAGCTTCAAATCAAACTTATTTCTGAATTTCAGCCTTTTTTATTCCACCTCTATAGGTTTTAGTTATCCTTTAGAGTAAACTCCTTCTTTGTTATTAGCTTCTATTTTGCTTCTTGTACTGTTTATTTGTTTCCTGTACTGTATATCTTCTTTTTGCTTCTCAGCTTGCTTGTGAATTATTCTTATCTATCCATTGGGGTGTTTTACAGTTATTCCAATTTTTCCTTGTTGGGATAATAATGTTTGAATTTGTTATTTCAAGATGGCATTTTTTGGGTCTCCCTTCTCTGTTATTTAGGATTTGAGTCATATGAGGTTTAGTTTTTTAGCCCAATATTTCCACTGTGGTTATTCCACATTACAAGGGGTAGAGACAGAGGGAAAATGCATCCACAAATTCTTCATAAGAGGGCTTTATGTGATTCTTGGTTGCACAAAGATGTTCGTAGCCTACTCAAGCAGGTAAAATTCCTACAGCTCAGAATTTATGAGCTTCATCTGAAAATGGAGGTGGCAAAAACTAAACCTCAACGATGACAAAATGCCCAAAGGAGTTTCTATATAGTTTTAATTATTATTCTTTAACCATGTCTCATCAAGAAGTAATTCTTGAATTATAAAACAGTTTGCTATTAGGATTTAAATTATCTATGTGTATTTGTGTGTGTGTGTGTGCACGTGTGTGTTTCTCCTGAGTCAAGAGTATAATTAGCTATATATTCTTGGGAACACTGAATTCAGTGGGATTTAATTCTAGTTAGATGCATATACAATTAGTGGTTGAATTATTTATTATTAAGTTTAGTAAGGATCGTTTACTTTAAAAACTTTCCTTATCTGAACTCAATGGGTAGAAATGATTGGAGGTATTGATGTGCATCCCAGCAAAATGCAAAACTACAGTGTTTTCTGTTGCCTTTTCTCAAACCACAAATAGTTTATTTGGCTATGCAATGTCATATTGTCAGTTTGAGTAAAAGCTTTCTCACAGTAATTTTAAAGAAGAAAAAAATAGGTCAATATATGTATTTCTCCCTTATATTATTTGTTACTAGTATTCCTTTTGAAAGCTAGCCAACATATACTATGTGCTGAAAAGCTATATAATTAACTTGCAGTTCAAATGAATGAACTGGGTTTTGTTCATGTTACAAAGAATTTGGAATATCATGTTTAATTATTTCTGTCTGTAGCACAAAAATATAGGCTTTTTTTTGCATCCTTTGTCCCTTGCTTTGAGAATCAAGTTATAATCATAATCAGATTAAATCTAGTATTTAAACGTATTAAAAAGGAATGTTTTTTTTATTTTTTCAGCTGACACTCTCTTTTTCTCCCTTACTGGAGATTATCAGTAGTGATTAAATAATCCTTTAGAGAACTAAACATATGCAAAGAAGTAAAGCATGAGATAAAGCAAGAACTAAAAGTTTATTAATTATATGTCTAATGCAGGGTAAAATATGATTTCTTAAAATTCTGAAACTTCATTAGTGTACCACTTTAAACGTAAAATCAGAAGTGCATGAAATGATCAGAAACATGCATTGATTCCAATTTCCTATTAAACTCGTGCTTAAGTACTAATCAAACAAGCAATCTATAATGTTGGGACTCCGTTATTATATAGGATTACAATATTCTCATTCATTATGCATATGTTCAAACAATAAACTATTAAAAGTGAAAAGACTTCAAAAGCGAAGGAAACGCCCCTTTAAAAACTTCCAAAATATATTTTGACAGTGTCAGACTAATGCTGGTTTTGACAAATCGCTGTTTCCAAATGTTTTTAATGCTAATATTCTCCACCAAAATTTTCCAACATTCTTAGGAGACTTTTGTGTGAGTATTTGTGTATTAATCTTGACTTCTAGATTTCCTGGACAAGTCTCTGAAATTTACTTGGAAAGATTTCAGAAGTGATTTGCCATGGACTACTACTTCCTAGGACTGAGTAAAAGAGACCAGCCCAGAATGTTGCTGGGGAGTGTGTAATGAATCACAAATGGTATATCATGAATCAGAAAAAGTAGATGGAGTGGTCAAGAGGTGTATTGTGGCGCAGGGAGGATGTACAGGGGTGCATTGCAAATTAGAAAGCATCATGGTAGTGTGTGAGAGATGGGCATGCGAGGGAGAGGACGTATGGGGTGCTTATGCATTGGGAAGATTGTATGGGGGTGTGCAAGTGGACAGTTCAATGTGAGCACAAACATGCTGGGGAGATTGTGTGGATGAAGGAGGCTTACCCAAGCAACTTGCAACCTATCTGGACCAAGAAAGTAGATTTTCAGTACTCTACTTATAACTGAAAGATGTACTGTTCTTTATTAGGAAGTTAAACTTATGGCCCAGCTATCCAATAGCCTGCAGAATTGAAGTTATCAGCAATTTACAAACCAATAACCTATCGATATAGATTGACAATGGATGATCAAAATGAATTATTCTATTTACTGAAACTTTTATGCAAACTTTTATGTGTGTTTTTGACTATATGCAATATATGTTTTTTGGTTTTGTTTCAACTTTTTTTGTTTTTTTGCAATTTTATTGTTATTTAGTGTATTTAGTTCATAAAATATTTCTGGGGGGGGGGAGGGAAGGAAAAATGTTTCTTTGGGATTTCTGTTCATGGAAATTCCTTCTCCTTCTTTTCCTTCTCCCTTTCTTTCTGCTTCTCCTCCTCCTCCTCCTCCTTCCTCCATCCTTATCATCCTAGCAGGTTTCATAGAATAAAGGCAATAAAAGCAAATTTCATGCCAGCATGGTCTTCTGGCAGCCTAAGGATGGGTGAACAGCACATCAATTTAACAAGTTGGAAAAGTCAAGATGAGGGGAAAAAGTAGGCTAGCTTTTCAACCCTTCCTAGTACTCTAGCTGAAATGTTTTTCCATTGTGAGAAACCAAAGATTTACAGATAATTTTCTGTCAGGGAGTCGAGATAACTACTTTGCTTATTAAATGTACATTGATGCATAATGAGAGAGAAGGCATGTTTCTGTGTACAAGAGGTTATGTATAAAAGTGTTATATAAATTTCACACTCGCTACTGATTATTCCATTGACTGGTGTTTATACTTACTTATTAGTTGATATGAATAACATCAATTATTTATTCTTTGCTAATATTAATTTAATATTCTTGTCCACACCCACCACCTCTGTTTTTGGATTGCATTGCCTGGAATGCCAATTAAAATTTGGCTACTCTGCAATCTACTTCTCTATTTTCTATCCAAACAAACTCCAATGCTAAACTTAAGTGACCATAGAAGAATAACATGGTTATTATTTTGCATCTAAAGATTCTGGGAATAGCAGCAATCGCAACTGCAATCAAGATATTTATAATTCTTTTCCCAACTGCTCGATGCCTTTCATATATATTACTGGTAGTTGCTTTCCTCATTAACTGTCAGTCCCCCCAGATAAACCAGACAGGAAACACAATCAGATGAAGTAATTCTACTTTTTTGTTTTGGTAACAACTTATAAAGCCCTGTATGGCTTGGGTCCAGGGTACTTGCAAGAACGTGTCCTTCCGCTGACAAATACCAATCGCCCTGTGCGCTCCCACAGACGGGGCCTCCTGGGGATACCGTCAGCTAAACAGTGCAGGCTGGTGGCCCCTAGGGGTAGGGACTTCTCTGTGGGGGCGCCCACCCTCTGGAATCAACTACCCCTTGAGTTGTGCTTGGCCCCTGATCTCCGCTCCTTCCGCCGTGACCTCAAAACATGGCTATTTTTGCAATCCAGCCTGGACTGACAGGGGATCGGGGGTTTTAATTTGATTATTTATTTGGCATAATTTAATATCTTTTAAATTTCTTTTAACTTTTGTACTTTCTGTCTTTTATACGCCGCCCTGAGTCCTTCGGGAGAGACGGCGGCTTATAAGTCCAAATAAAACAAACAAACAAACTTTATTGTAAGATAGATCTACATTTACTGAATCCTGCAGGCCTCAAACTACAACCCACCAACTTCTTTTTACAGCTTGATCAATTAAGGTGGGTCCTTCAAAATTTCTTCCTTAAGCAACTGCTGACTCCTTTCTCTCTCTTGTCTATCATCTCTTCCCCTCTCTCAAGAACATTCCTACATTCTGTTAAGTTTGCATGAAGAGTCAGACGCGGAGTGCTTCAGTGAAGAGTTTATTAGTGACTACAGCTCATAACAGACCCGATTTGGCTGGGCTGCGGCTGCTACTTATAGCCAGTAGCCGCAGTTGCCAGCCAATCAGAGTGCAGGATTTTCCCGCACTTTTTAAACCAATCATTTCTGACATTTTACAAGAACAGTTCCAGCTAAACCAATCACATTCAAACCTGCATACATAACACCCCTCCCCACTAGGTTCAGTCCATACTCAAACCCCAACCTATCTAATGTATTCTTTTAAATAGGTGGGGCTCTTACGTGTATGTTGAGAACTTCGTGGTTCAGAAGTTTTAATGTTCTCACCCAGTGAGAGAGGAAATGTGTCTGTTGACATTTCCCTACTTGGGCTTCCAGTGAAAGAAGACCCTGTTTGATTGTTACAATCTGGTCTCTCCTCCCAACCCATCTCCAGCCCAATGTCAGCACCCAAGTCAAGTAGTGATGTGCAATCTTCCACTTGTAAGGATGGATTTTGACATTGTGACAGGTTTTGTGATGGTTCCTGTTGTAATGGCTCATTACACATGGGGTTGATTCTTGCTTGCTGATTATCCTCATGCTCCTCCCTTCCCCTAGAAAAGGCATTAGGTATGGGAACTAGAGAGGAACAATTGCGATGTTCCTGAGGTAATCTGGATCTAAGCTGATCAACGTGCCTGCTCCAGAGGACTCCATCCTCTGTTTGTACCCTGTAAGAACGAGGGCCTGTGATTTGAGTTATTTCAGCAGGAATCCATGAAGGCTCACCCATAAGGTATAAACCCATAAAGCATAAACAGAATCACCCACACTGAACGTGCGAACTTTGCTAGTGGAATCTAATGGTGCATTGGGTGTGTAAGTGGGATGAAGGCGGTCAAGGGGAGACCTAAGTTTCCTACCCATCAACAACTCTGCTGGGGATAAGTTATTAGATGGGTTAGGAGTGATGTGCTGGACACTAAGAAGTTTTTCAACTTTCTCAGTGATGTCCCCAGGACCCAATTGCTGAAGCTTTTCCTTGGTAAAACGTACCATGTGTTTAGCCCAGCCGTTAGCCGAAGGGTGCCCAGGGGCAGTCAGGGCATGTCTGATACCCTGTTGTGCTAGATAGGATTCAAAAAGGTTGGATGTAAATTGAGGGCCATTGTCAGAGACAAGAACATCAGGTAACCCGTGGGTTACAAAAAGCTTTTTAAGCTGCTTGATGACAGCATCAGTAGTGGCGGATGCCATAGGGATCACCTCTAGCCATTTGGAATATGCATCTACTATAATAAGGAAAGTGTGCCCTCTGGTAGGTGAATCCTAGACCATGGGCCAATGTGAATCCTAGACCATGGGCCCCTAGGACATTCCCATTCCTGTGTGGGGCCAAGAGGTGGGGCAGGCCTGACTACCTGACAGTTGGGACATGATGCAACCCAGTTTTCAACCATTTTGTCAATACCTGGCCACCATACATAACTCCTGGCCAATCCCTTCATACTTACAATACCTGGATGACCCTCATGTAACATTTCCAAAACCTCTTTTTGCAGTTTTGCAGGAATAACCACCCTGTTACCCCACAAAATACATCCTCTTAATACAGATAATTCAGTTTGCCTGGATTTAAAAGGTTGGGCGAGTTGAGGTAGATCTTGAAAAGGCCAACCTTTCTTAATCCAGCCTATAACAGGAGCCAATAAAGTGTCTTTGGCAGTCTCTCTGGCAATTTCAGCAGCGTGTACTGGAAGCTTGGCAACAGTTTCTAGGAAAAAGGTGTGCGCCTCAGGTTCAAAGTCCTCAGTGTGAAAAGGAAGTGGGCAGCGACTCAAAGCATCAGCATGGCCAATGTCCTTGAAAGGCTTGTGGATGAGCTTGTATGAATAAGCAGCAAGAAATTCAGTCCACCTCAGCATTCTTGGTGACAGGATAGTGGGTGTAGGTTTGTCTCCTGCCACAATGCCTAACAAAGGTTTGTGATCTGTAACAATGGTGAATGTTCTCCCATATAGATACTCATGGAATTTCTTGACAGCTGCAACAATTGCCAATGCTTCCTTGTCCAATTGGCTGTAATTCCTCTCTGCTTTGGTCAAGGTGCGAGAGTAAAATGCAATAGGGGCTTCCCTCCCGCTGGGAAGCCTGTGGCTCAAAACCCCCCCCACTCCAAAAGGGGATGCATCACAAGTCAGTACAACAGGCAAATTCTCAGAGAACTGTATCAGTACAGCATCAGACGTGATTTGTCTCTTGATATTGTTAAATGCTGATTGTTCCTTCCTCCCCCAGACCCAAACAGACTTTTTGTCCAATAATCTGTGTAATGGTTCTGCAATGGTTGCCTTCTGAGGTAGGAACATGTGATAAAAGTTAATGAGTCCAAGGAAGGCTTGCAAATCTGTTTTGCATTTTGGTCTAGGGGCTTCTTTGATTGCTTGAACCTTGGCATCTGTAGGGTGGATGCCATGCTTGTCAATCATGTAGCCCAAGAACTCAACCTTGTCAGTTCTAAGAGTGCATTTTTCTTCCTTGACTTTTAACCCCACTTTCTTGAATCTGGTAAGGACTTCTCTGAGTCTCTCTTGTAATTGAGTGTCATTTTCAGCAGAGATTAACACATCATCAAAGTAAGGAACTACCCTGGCAGTCCTTGGAGCATCCTTTCCATAAGGCTTTGGAAGATGCCTGGTGCCACGCTTACTCCAAACTGTAACCTTTACATTTGAAGGCACCTCTATGAGTCACAATGGTTTGGGCCTCTGCAGTGGCATCATCAACTGTTAGTTGTTGATATGCCTGGGCCAGATCCAATTTGGCAAAGACTGTACCCCTGCCAAGTGAATGTAATAAATGATGCACCACTGGAACTGGATATGCGCTGTTGAAGTGCATGGTTCAATGTCCCCTTATAGTCCCCACAGATTCTCACTGACCCATCAGTCTTGACTGGTGTGACTATGGGTGTCTCCCATCTGGAGTGGTCAGTGGGCTCTAAAACTCCTTGAGCTATTAGTTTATCTAATTGTGCATCAATTTTTTCCTTTAAGGCAAATGGGACCCTTCTGGGCTTTAAATGAATTAGGGGCACCTTGGGATCTAGGTTGAAAGTGATAGGGGTCCCCATATACTTATTATTATTATTATTATTATTATTATTATTATTTATTTATTTATTTATTTATTTAGACTTGTATGCCACCCTTCTCCCAAAGGACTCAGGGCGGCGAACACACAAAAAAGCATATACAATAAAAATAATTAAATAAAAACAAGTCCAAATTACAAAAAACAGCTAAAAACGATAAAATTACAGAATAAACAAACTATTAAAACTACCCACCCCCATGGTCAATCCAGGCCGGCCTGCTGAAACAGCCAGGTCTTCAGGTCTCGACAAAAGGAGCGGAGATCAGGGGCCAAACGCAGATCCGCAGAAAGCTGATTCCATAGGGCGGGCGCTCCCACAGGAAAGGCCCTAGCTCTGGAAGCCGCCAGCCGACAATGCCTGACCGATGGTAT
This sequence comes from Naja naja, assembly GCA_009733165.1. Classification (NCBI taxonomy): domain Eukaryota; kingdom Metazoa; phylum Chordata; class Lepidosauria; order Squamata; family Elapidae; genus Naja; species Naja naja. Next base: position 18,066,101 of record CM019153.1, on the reverse strand, counting down.
TCCCAGGAGGCCCCTCCTATGGGAGCGCACGGGGCGATTGGACTGTGATGCGGGCAGGAGGCGTTCCCCAATCCGTCGCTGAAGACCTCTGGAAACTCAGACTTCAAGGCCTCCTCCCATTCAGTGTTGCTCACGTGATTGATGCCAGTCACCTCAATGCCTAATGGATTGAACCACTCAAGTCCCAGCAAGCTTGGGTGATCCTTGTCCACGATGGTCAGGGGCAAATGTTTGGTGTGGCCTTTGAACTTCACGTTGAATTCTCTTGTTCCAACTATTGGAATCTTGTTCCCTTGGTAGTCTTTAAGAGTCAGTGCTTGCTTCTGGAAATGTTTCTTCTGAATGTTTGGGAGTAGCCTGTGAATAGTGTCCCATAGATAAATAGGAGCCTGATTCCACTTCCATTTGGCAAGGCCTTCCTTCAATGAATACCTTCACATGTACTTTTCTGCTTCTTAAGGGTGAAGAATGACCAATGGTGACTGTTTGATGAGTTTCATTCTTCCCATTTGCTTCTGTGTTGCGCCCCATTTTCTCACTGAAGTTGTTAGTCTTGAATTCTTTGTCAGGAAACTTTCTTCTGTGTGGTGGAGTTCTGGATGATTTGCAGACTCTTGCTAGGTGACCTCTTTTTTCACAACGGAGGCAGATGGTGTCAAGAAACTTGCATTCAGTGCGGGGGTGGCTTCCCCCACAACCCCTGCAGTAAAAATCTTGCCTCTTTCTTCCCAGGTCTTTCTTTTTCCTCTCCATTCTGAGTCTATAAATTCCTTCCTCCACCTCACTACAGTCTGACTCAGAATCTATTTGCTCGCAATGAGTTGTTGTGGACTTTTCCACATCAGGATGGCTTCGCCTTGTTAATTTTCTTCATGGCTGCTGCTGAGGACTTGGTGGCTTCAGCTGAAGAGGCCTCTTCTATGGCTTCCTTCAACGTGATCTTAGGTTTTAATAATAATTTGCTCTGAAGCACCTTGTCTTTGAGGCCTAGAACAAATCGATCGTGCATGGCCTCTTCCAAGTTGTTAAACTCGCATGCACCCCCAATGTCTCTTAAACTTGCCACGAAGTCATTAACATTTTCGCTTTCCCTTGATCCCGACGGTAAAACTCATGTCTCTTAATGAGGCACGATACTTGTGGGGCGTAATGGGCTCTTAAAAGTTTTTCTAAATCAGGCCATTCCATTACCTTCACGTCTGCAGCTCCCGCCAATGCCTTCGCCATCTTGAAGACTGCCGGAACGCAGTGCATAAGAAAGACCGCCCTCTTCCACTTCTCGGAAATGTCGGCAAGATCGTTTCCCTCCAAATACATTTGGAAACGATCCACATACGAGTCCCAGTCTTCTGCTGTCGGATCGAACAGGGCTGGGGGGTTGTTCAGCACAGCCATCTCTCTCAGCTTGTTTTCCGCGTTGTCTTCTCTTCAGGAAGGATCCCCCCTTCATCACCAGTGTTAAGTTTGCATGAAGAGTCAGACGTGGAGTGCTTCAGTGAAGAGTTTATTAGTGACTACAGCTCATAACAGACCCGATTTGGCTGGGCTGCAGCTGCTACTTATAGCCAGCAGCCGCAGTTGCCAGCCAATCAGAGTGCAGGATTTTCCCGCACTTTTTAAACCAATCATTTCTGACATTTTACAAGAACAGTTCAAACTAAACCAATCACATTCAAACCTGCATACATAACACATTCCATTCCATTAACATCATGAACCAGAGATATATCCCAAATTAATGATATTAAGAATGTCACTAATCAAGTGTGCAGCACAATAATGAATGAACTGAAGAAATTAAGCCTGGAGCTCTCCATTTTATAGCACATGCTAGGGTAGGACCACATTTTGAATATTGTAGCCCCTGGGCACTTTTGCTTTCATGAGCCCTTCCTTTCTTAAGAGTAATAGCATTCATGATTATATTTAATATGTTCTTCAATATGTTCTTTGTATGTTTATCAAAAAAATAAGGAACAGTAAATAATAAGTATTATTTTGTGTCAATCAATTTATTTTTTAAAAAAAGTTTTATTATTTTCCAAAAAACAAACAAAACAGACAAACATACAAAACATAAACCAATATCAATTTCAAATGTGTCGGTCGGTCACAAATCTCAGTGCCATCCCCTCATCATCCATATTCTCTATTACAAAAGAAAGAAAGCTATAATCATTATTATTAATTCTCTACCATGTTATAGTTTCTATTATTGTATTTCTTTTCAACAATTCTATTTATCTCCATTGTTCCATATATTACCAAACTTTTTTATCTAACCATTGGTAAAACATATTCCATATCTTGTAAAACTGCTTTTCTTCTTGATCCCTAATTTCAAATGTTAATCTGCTCATTTCGGCACAGTCCAAAATCTTCTTAATCACTTCCTCCTGCGCAGGTATCTTATCATTTCTCCAGTTTTTGGCAAATACAATTCTAGCAGCTGTCAATACATTAACAATCAAATATTTCAGTTCTTTGCTGAGTGTCTCTGGTACAATTCCCAGTAAAAATATCTCAGGTTTCAAGTCTATATGTTGTTGTGTCATTTTTCCAACCACGTGTGGATTTTAGTCCAGTATCTTTTAGCATCAGCACAAGTCCACCACATGTGGTAATAGGAGCCGGGTATCTGATGACATTTCCAACACTTATCCGATTTGTCCTTAAACATTCTTGCGATCCTTCTCAGGGATAGGTGCCACCTGTAAAACATCTTATACAAATTTTCTTTATATGCAGTTGACATTGTCATTTTATAATTCTGATCCCATAGTGTTTGCCATCTCTCTAAATCTATCCCATAACCAAAATTTTCCCCCCAAGCAATCATTGTTTCCTTAACCTGCTCCTCTTCCATTCTGACTTCTAATAAATATCCAAAAGTTTTTAAATCATTTTTCATTCGTACCCATCAAAATTTTATCTAATTCAGTTTGCTTTTTATAAATACCTTCAGCCCTAACATCCTCATCATATCTAGATTGTATTTGCAAATATGAAAACCAATTCATTTTTATTCCTTGTTCTTGTAGTATTTGCATTGATTTGAGTTCACCCTTTTCATTTAAAATCTCTCCATATCTAATTGTTTGTTCCTTCTTTTATATTATTGGATATGAAAAAGCTTCAGTAGTAGATACCCATAATGGAATTTGTATATAATGTTGTTTCTAATTTTTTCCCACTTTAAAAATAAGGCTTCTCGAACATAGTGTCTTCTAAAATATCCTTGTTTTTCGTTCCCTTATACCATAGGAAGGCATGCCATCCTAATAACAAGTCATGGCCTTCTAGAGTTAATAATCTATTATTTCTCAACGTTATCCATTCTTTCACCCACATCAAACTTGCAGCTTGATAATATAGTTCCCAATTAGGTAGTGCAAATCCCCTCTTACCCTTGCATCTTGTAATAGCTTAAATTTAATTCTTGGTTTTTTGCCCTGCCATATAAATTTTAGTGTAATTTTATTTAAATCTTCAAAGTACTCTTTCCCAAGTCTGATTGGGATTGTCTGAAATAAATATAAAATTCTGGGTAATACATTCCTCTTAACTGTCGATATTCTGCCAATAAGAGATAGCTGCATGTTTTCCCATCTTTCAAGATCTGTCGCTATCTACTGTTTGAGTTTTATGTAATTATCTTCTTTCAATAAACTGCATCTTGATGTTATATATATTCCTAGGTATTTAACTTTACTTGCAATCTGAATCTCTAATACGTCTTCTAGATCTTTCTTATGTTTTGCTAACATATTCTTTGTTAGGATCTTTGTTTTGTCTTTATTAATTTTTAAACCTACCACCATTCCATATTCTTCTATTTTCTCTATCAATTTAGGTGCTGATTTAAGTGGATCCTCTAATATGAATACCAAATCGTCTGCAAATGCCTGTAATTTATATTCTTCTTTTTTGATTTTCATTCCTTTTATTTCTTCGTCTTCTCTAATAGCTCTGTTCAGTACTTCTAATGTTAAGACAAACAGCAGAGGCGACAGAGGACAACCTTGTCTAGTTCCTTTTCTTATCTCTATAAGTTCTGTTAATTCTCCATTTACCAATATCTTCGCTGTTTGCTTATTATATATTGTCTCGATGGCCTGTATAAATTTTTTGCCAAAGCCCATTTGTGCCATTTGCAATATCATAAAACGCCAATTCACATTGTCGAATGCTTTTTGTGCATCTAAAAACATCAATGCCATCTGTTTTTCAGGGTGTGCTTCGTAATACTCCAAAGTATCTAAAATTATTCTCACATTTTGCTTAATTTGTCGTTTTGGCAAAAATCCATTTTGGTCCATATGAATGAATTCATTTAAATATCTTTTCATTCTTTCTGCCAGAATTGAGGCAAAAATTTTATAATCTGAGTTCAACAATGAAATAGGTCTATAATTTTTGACTTGTTGTAGGTCCATTTCTTCTTTAGTATAAGGGTAATATAAGCTTCCAACCATGTCTCAGGTATTCTCTTTTTTAATAACACTTCATTCATAACTTCTAAAAGGTAGATGCTTAACACCTCTTGAAAGGTCTCATAGAATTCCGCCGGTAAGCCATCTGGACCTGGTGCTTTTCCTGTATTTTGTTTCTTCAAAGCTTCTGTCAATTCCATCATGGTTATGTTCCCTTCTAACATTGTTTCAATGTCTTTAGGTATCTGTGGTAATCTTGTCTTTTGTAAATACTGTTTAATTTTTTCTTCTGTAATATCTTCTTGAGAGTACAGTTTTTCATAGTAGTCTCGGATAATTTTTTTTCGTCATTCCCATATTGTATATTCCCTTTTCCATCTATTAGTTGACTAATTTTCTTTGTTTCCCTTTCCTTTCTAATTTTATAAGCTAACCATCTTCCTGGTTTATTCGCATTTTCAAAATAGTTTTGTTTAGCACCTTTAATCTTTTGAGCAATTTCCTCTTTATCCATTAAAGCCATTTTATGTTTAATCATATCCATTTTCCTTTTAATATCTTTCCTTTGTGATTGTTGTAGTTCTTTTTCTAGTTTCACAAAATCATCTTCCAATATTTTGGATATCTTTTTCTGTTTAATATTTCTTTTCCTTGTATAGTCAATTATCATACCTCTTATATAAGCCTTCATCGCATCCCATCAAATTTGTAATGATATATCTTCTTTTCTATTTTCCTTAAAAAAAAGTAAGTTCTGTCTCAATTTTCTTTTTGAATTCTTCTTCTTTCAAAATCACATTATTTAATGTCCATCTAGATCTTCTCTTCTGTCCTTTCCAGACAACTATCAATAGATTATGATCCACCCAAGTCCCACTTTCAATTTGAATGTTTTCTATATCAGAGAGCATATCTGCAGGTGCCCATACCATATCTATTCTTGACCATGATTCATGACTATTTGAATAAAAAGTAAATTCTTTATTTCCAGTATTTCTTTCTCTCCATATATCTTTAATATTCATTTCTTCTATCATTTGAAAAAAGGACTTAGGTAGCTTTCTTCTAGTTTTCTTTTTGGTTCTCAGATTTGTAACCAAGTTGATCATTAATTATCCCATTAAAATCTCCCATCAATAAAATGTTTGCATAGTCTAATTCAGTCAGTTTTTGATATAATTTCTTATAAAATTCTTCTTGATTCTCACTTGGTGCATATATTGCTATCAGAAGCATTTTAGCATTGTTGTCTATTATCTCCACCATTAAAATCCTCCCATCTTCATCTGTATAAATCAATTCTGTAGTAATTGTATCTTTAATATACAGAACCACTCCTCTTTTTTTACATTGAGCCAATGATGTAAATAACTTTCCTAGCTTTCTTTGTCTCAATACATATTCATGTTGTTTTTTAATGTGAACCTCTTGTAAACAAATTATATCAAATTTTAATTTTTCTAATTTGTGAAGTATTTTCCTTCTTTTAGCAATCGAATTAAGTCCATTTATGTTCATCGAAATCAGTTTTTTCCCCTCCATTTTAGGTCTTGTATATACGTTTTATTGCTCTAATCAATCTGACTTCTCTTTGTTCTCTAGGTAGACCACCTACCGCTCCAAGTTGTTTTTCTTCTTCACTTATTGCTACACATTCCTTTGGAAGTGCCACAATCAGTTCCTCTTGTCTTCCATTTCCCTCCTTTCCTCTAAAATATTCATCATAAAAAAGTTCTGCTTTCTCCACTGTATCAATTCTATGTCTTTGTTCCCGCCACACAAACAGAAGGCCTTCTGGTATTAACCATCTGTAGTTTACTCCTCTCTTCAACAGTTCTTTGGATAAGAACGCATATTCTCTTCTCCTCTCTCTTATTCTTCTTAGTACCTGTTTCAATACCGTAATGTCTTTATTATTGTGCTTCAATGCCTTATCTCTAGCTGCTTGCAGTATTTGTGATTTAATGCTCTTCTTAGTAAACCTAATATGGATTTCTCTTGGGAGTTTATTCTTCGTTGCATATCTTGTATAGACATGAAATATTTCATCTATTCCATCTCTCATCTTCTCTTCCGTTATTTCTAACAATTCTGCCAGTATCTGTGTCATTTTCTCCAGCAGGTTTTCACCCTTCTCTTCATCCACATTTTGAAATCTCAAATAAAATTCTGATCTGTCAACTTTGCTTCTCAGTGATTCATTATGGTCACTCTCAACTTCATTTAATCTGGTATTGAAGCTCCTCATTTCTTTATCTCTTTGTTCTTGCTGCTCCTCAACTTTCTTAATCCTCTCACCATATTTCTCCATTGTTTGCCATAGAGCTTTTATACTTTCATCTGTCTTGTCCAACTTCTGTTCAATTATCTCAATTTTCTCTGTTCTTTTTCCAATCTCACTTACCGCTTGAAGTATCTTCTGTATTGTGTCTTCTTTCTCTTTTTCCTTTTCTTGCTGTGATATTGTCGATGCGGGAGTTGTTACTTGTGGGATTGAAGATCTTCTACTCATTATTACAAAGGTTGCCAACACCAATTGCGGAGAGAGAAAAAAAGGCCAGTAGTAAAAAAGTAAAAATTAGTAGTATAAAAATGATAAAAAAGGAGGGATTTTTTAAAAAGGAAGTAGAGCAACAAAAAACAATCCTAATCAGCAAAAAGGGAAAAAAAACCAATAATGTATCAATAATATGTCACAAGATTAAGTTAGAAAAATAAAAAAGAAAAGGACTTCCTGTTTTGAGCCTCTTCGTGAACGGACCAAAATCTGCGACTGTGCGCAGTTTTGATCCGTGCTCACCGCTGGAGACCCGAGCTGGCTTTGGGGTTGAAACCACCCCGTAGAGGTGGTGAAGGTTGGGGAGCTGCCAGCAGGGTTGAGGAGAGCTGCATCTCTTCTCCCCAGCTGGTTTTTTTCCCCCTTTCCCAAAGGTGGCAGAAGCAGCTGGTCAGAAATGGCCACCTCAAAGAAGAACTCGAACGGAAAAGAATGTGCAGGAGGAAGCTTGAAGGAGAAAGTGTGATATACCGGGCTTGCAATTGAAAACAACTATTAAAGGTACCCGGAATTTAAACAGCTAAAAACAATGCTATCTCTAAAAGACTTTTACAGCTGCAAATGAAAGGGTTAAGAGGGGAAAATTGGTCTCTTTTTTTCTCTCTCAAATACTGATCGCTTCAACTGGCTTGGAATATCAAGAAAGGATTTACAAGAATTGGACATTGATTCACTTGGATATTAATAGGCTGCTTTCAGCTGAAAATAAAGTACCATGTGATAAAGACTTTTGAATAACTTTAAAGAATTCTTTTTAAAAAGAGTCAAAGATAGAAAACAGAGGGGGGAAAAAGAGCTTAAATAGGGTGGAGCAAAGGATACCACCTGGAGTTAAATTGTATTGAGAGTGGATTCACAACAAGACGTGAAAAGAGTACATAGTAACAGAAGCTCCATGCAAGCCAAGCCCCGGAAAACTGAAAGTGAAAAAGAAAATAAGAAACGGCTGTGGATTATCGGAGAACTCCTGGCTAGAGGATCTTAGCGAAGGATTAAAGTCATCTGGGGGTTGCTTTAAAAGGGAAAAAAATCTCTTTCAAAATGTCATCACTTTTTGAAGAACTAAAAACACTATTTAAAAACATTAAAGAAAAGGTAAAAATGATAGAAATGGAGATCCTGAAATATAGAAAATTACAGGAAGCATCAGATGAACAAGAAGGGCAGGACAAAGAAGAAGAAGCCATCTTCAATGATCAAATGACTGTAAAATGGGTTAAGAAAAAGGGGAAGAAAAAGGGGAAAAGAGGAAAGAGAGTTAAAAATCTAAGATTGGAGGCAACAATCAAAAAAAAGTATAAAATGGGAAATAGTTATAATACTACAAGGAGCCATAAGGTAGGATTTCAGAAGGGGAAATTGGACATAAAAGGAGAAAAAATGGGAAGGGAGAGGAAGAGGGGAGTTGACAAGAAGAGAAAGTGGTAAAAAATTGAACCAAGATGAGCAACAGCAAGAAAAATTAAAATCCAACAGTTAGACAATGGTTAATTTAAGTTACTGAGAGGATTCTGCAAGGGTACGTGAGATAAATATGGTTAAGTTAGAAAGAAGTTAGTATAGTTTTTTTTCTTTTCTGTCAATAAGTAAAGGAGGTAAAGAAGGAAAGAGAATAAAGCCTCTAACAATTTAAAGAGAAAGTATGGAAATTATAAGAAGTATGGAACGTTTTAATACTGTTTTTCTTCTTGATGATGAAATATAGTGATATGGATATTAAATGGTAATAAAACGGAAATATCTTAAATAGAAATGAATGAAGGAGATAAATATTAACAATGGCTGAATTGAACTTCAAAAGAAATAATTACTTTAATTATTATTGTTATATGTATGCATAATCTTCTTTTTCTTTTTCTCTTGTAAAGAATTTAATGGATTTGTAGGAATGTACCAAGCAGAATCTGATTAATAATGGCTAGATGATATAAAATAGAGGGTAACAGAGGTAATAATGGTAAAGGTGAAATATAAAAGTTAAGTAATAATTGGTTAGAAGAGATAGAGGTCTTATCCTTTAGGGTAGTAATTACAGGGTAAAATATGTTTTATAAGATAATATAAAATTCTAAACAAGATAGACAAAAGTGTAATAATATTGATTGGCAAGATATTGAAAATTGGAAAAGAAATGTAATTAATGAAATGATGGAATGATGAAATAACTGAAGCAAGACTATAGAAGCTAGAGAAAGGGGAAATTATGGAAAATAGTGGAATTTGCTATGATAAATGGAATAGAATATACAAAATGAGTGTATAATTGAAATTATAGTCGCATGGAGAAGGGAGGGTCCGTAACACACTGTTCTCAAAAAAAGAATTGTTTGTTTTTTGTTTTTTATATTTGTCTGTATGCATTTGTTTGCCAGGAATGGTTCTGGGATGATAATACGAAGTGTTATAAGATAAATTAATCTAAAAATATGGAATATTTTGTATGTGAGAATATATAAAAATAATTAATAGATGAGAATGGAAAAGATGTACAAGGAGCTTTAACCTACCGGCATACCATATGTTTTTTCTGTGTATGTTTGTCTAAAATAATAAAACTTTTTTTCAAAAAAAAAAGAAAAAAGAAAAAGAAAAAAGAAAAAATGTAAATAGAAAACTAGGATGGTATATATATATATATATATATATATATATATATATATATAGATCCAATGATTAGGTATCTTATTTCCAATACAAAAAGAGAAAAGAAAGAATATAATATATATATATATATATATATTATATATATATATATATATACTTTTTTTTCCATAGATTTTCACGGTAAAGGTCCTTCGTGTAAGATTGAGAATACCTAACGTTTCACGAATTATCCATCATTCAGGTGAGTGTGGGAGCTGTTTTCCCTTTAACTCTAGAGTTGGTTGTGTTACTTGATTAGTTGATATGCAGATTGATGGTTTTTCTGAGACCACCCTCAGTTTTGAGATCTTGTGATGACCTTCTGAGTTCTATTGTTGTGATGTCAGCACCACACAGCACCACACCCAGGACATCACAACAATAGAACTCAGAAGGTCATCACACAGCCCATTACCCAGGTCGTTACAACACAAAAGGCTGAGAGACACACAGCCAGCACCTCAGCCACACAGGGTCTCAGGAAAAAGCCATCCAATCTGCATACATCAACTCCACAAACCAATCAAGAAGTAACAACACAGCCAACTCTAGAGTTTAAAAGGGGAAAACAGCCACAATCACACACTTCTCCCAGGAGAACGAAGCTGAAGACACCAGCCTGAAGATGACGGATGAGATTGTTGAAACGTGCCAAGGTATTCTCAATCTTACACGGGACAAGACCCGAATACACCAAGACCTACATACCTTACCCTGAAAATCTACAAAACAAATATATATATATATATATATATATATATATATATATATATATATGAATATAAAAAATATAAAAAGAATCAGGCTCTCAAAAAGAAAGAGGCCTAAAAATAAAAAAAAGAAGAATACCAATAAAAAGATTAAAAGAGAAAATGAATAAGATATCCTTTAAAAATAAAAAATATATATTTTTAAGGGCTTTAATTATAGAAATTGGATTCCAGGCGATAAAAGGCCTTAGCAGGAAACAATATAACTCTTTATTCTTTTTTTTTTCTCCAAAGAGATTCCAACTCTTTTATTTTCCAAACTCTCCAAGGTCGCTTTATTCTTCAATTCCAACTCCAGGCTCAAAAATATAGTAATTTACCGAAAGCACCTGTCAACACAATCTCCAGTGCCTTCTAGTCTAATCTTCAGCACAGAGTCTTGGATACAGTTCTTGCAAGTGGGCATATCTGTATGAGTGGACCTCTTAAGTAACAATATTGTATCCTTTGCCAGCTTTCACTCCTGCCAAATAGCTTTCCAAGATGTATCATTTCCTGCCTCTCTCAAAACAAGAAAGGTAAAAAGAAACCTCGGGCAGCCATTTCTTTTATATGCAAAATAAAATAACCGGATCAAAAATAATCAAATTACATTAGAGCCCGGGATGCCAAAAGAAAAACAAAATTCAAGAATTATATATATATATATCATATATATATATATATATATATATATATATATATATATATTATGAAAAGCCATTCAAAACTCACAAGAAGAAAAAATAGAAAGAAAAGCTCCAAAAGCCATAAAAGAAAGAAAACAAGCTCTTACTTTCAAACACAATCTTTCCTAATTCACTGCACTCTCAATTTCAAACCATTTAAAATTGCTAGATGTCTTCTAAACTATTAAAGAAAAACAATCTCACTCCAATTCCCATGACTTCTTCCATTCTGGTTCTTCCGAGCTGTCACAGCTTGCAGCCTACTGGCTGCCGGACCCGCTGATAGGCAAGGGCTGTCCTGGATCAACCAGACTCTTGGCACATCCCTGGAGAGACAGGAGATGCACTCTAACCTCGCTTTGACCGCATTAAGTCGGCTTAGGTCCCGAGGGACCATCCCGCGGCAGCGGTATCGGGGGTGATCTCAGGAGTCAAGATCACCTCCGCCTCCTCAGTTTACACAAGCTCCACCCATCTCCATTTTGTGTCAAATCACCATTGAAAATAAAATATGGTGTTTATTGAGTCATCAAAATTACTGAATTTAATATTCTCGCTAATACAGAATCATTGCATGTCCATCTTTCTTTCCACAGGTTACATATACTAATATATATCTCAGATTAAGAATAACAATAGAAGTATACCTGCATAGTTACTGGCATACAGCATTTGAACCACCCAATTAACATATATGCAGCAGATCAAGAGCTAAACATTTTTCTATGGTTATCTTTTCTAGCCTTGAACATTGTGATCTAAGTGCTTTGTCCTTGAATCCCCAACTTGGACTGTATAATTAGCTGTTAAGGTATTCCTTTAGATAAACACTATACAACATTTATTTAATCAACATTGCTGGGGGGAGTGAAAAGGACAAAAGGAATTTTATACTAGAAAAACAGATAATTTATTAACTGTTAGATTTATTTGCCATCCATCTCACCCTGAGCCTTGTGGCTCAGGCTACACTGCCTGCACTTAAGATCCAGCTGTCACAACTGCTGTAGGCTCAATCCCACCAGGCTCAAGGGTTGACTCAGCCTCCATCCTCTTGGGGTAAGAAAATCTGAGGACCCAAGATTGTTGGGGCAATAAGCTGACCTTGTAAAATGCCGCTGAGCAATAAGCAGGCATACAATGGAATGAAGGTTGCTGAGCACACACTGGGTTGTATCCCTGGGACTGTAAGCCGCCCTGAGTCCCTTGGAGAAGGGCGTACATAAATGTAATTTTAAAAAAAATAAGGGTTGCAGAGCTAAGTATTTTCTCAAATTATGAATAATATGTTTTCAGTATGTTCTGTATAAATAGAAAATATATCTAAGTAGCAAGAATCAGCTCATATTTATATCCTGAATTGATTCTTAAATCAAGTTAACATAGAACTAGGAATTCCATTAAATTCCACTGAACATTCTGAATCTAGCAAATTATCTGAAACTGTTTAGAGAAAGAAAAACCCCATTCAAAAATTTAAAAGGAGGAAAGAACTAAAAGTAAGATTAATTGTGGTATTGCAAATGGCAATTCAAGTTATTATGCAAATAGCATTTTCAGAAAAGCTCTGCTTCGTAAGAGAAATTTAACTCTTCTTAATCCTGTCATAATCCTTCCACTTAAAATAACTCTGAGTACAGTGCATGAAGTAACATTGTGATTTTGGGAACAAGATAGGCCCAGAATAAGATGTAAGGGAATTGTCTGTGAAACAGTTTGATTTGTTGTTCCTGCATTGTATCATTCCATTAGGAAATAGCATCCTGAAACTGTAAAAGAGACAGAAGACATGACCTGACTGTCTCTTTGGATTTATGCTAGAATATGTGAAGTTGCATTCTTACATTTCTCTCTGTATTAGGAATTAACAGGTTCTGTTTTCCAAAAGATAGATGTACCTATGTATAAATAGAGCTTCAATTAATGATTTATTTGTATAATTTTCCTCTAACTCCATTACTATAGAATACTTGAATTGCTCCCTGAAATTTGTCAACTAAAGATGAGACTTTAAAAAGAATGTTGTGTTTTCTGACAAAGATTTTCATACCCAGACACAAAACTGAGCATCCTTTAAAATATTGCGACTTTCACAATATTTCACAATATTGTGTGTATACAGTGGTAAAATAGATAAAATCAAATTGAAGAATAGAAATGTGTGATGTAATCATTCTGTTAAGTTTGCATGAAGAGTCAGACACGAGGAGTTCCAGCAAAGAGTTTATTATGACTACAGCCTCTAATGGACTGCCCTGGCTTAAGCACGGGCTGCCTCTTATAGCCTGCAGCCATAAGTTGCTAGCTAATGGAGTGCAGGGTTTCTTCCCCAAGACTATTTAAACCAATACCATTTGACATTTTACAAGAACAGTTCAAATAAACCAATAACATTCAAACCTACATACATAACACATTCCATGGAATAATAGAAAAAGAGTATTTCAATCTCGGGGTGTGCAGATAAATGACACAGCTTCTGCAGTGAGAAAACAAAGTCATGTTATATTCTTTATCTAATGTTCTTACAATTTTCTCCTATCCATTAGAGTAGAAAACATGGCAGAGTACGATGTTGGAAGGAACCACACACAGTGCTGCCAACTGCATCATTTGTGATATACTAATTATATTTGCATGCCATATGCTGTTTGCTACATGGGGTACTACTATTTGCACTCAGTCAAGACTGTGGGGAGATGCTGAGAGTTTCAAATGAGTTATAGCAAGCCCACAAGTAACACTATGTTTATAAGAGCACCATTCCATACTTTGTAATTGCTTTCCGATAAATTTTCCAATCTGTTGTTTTTTAAAAAAATTCTACACATGTTTTGCTTCAAATTATAAGCTCATTTAAAATGCAGCACTTTACCTTCCTAGACATCAGATCTAAGCTACAATGAGATTATGAGCATATGATGTCATGATACATATCCTGTCACACCATCCCTCTCTTCCCTATAAGTCAGGGGTCGCCAACCTGTGGCTCTGGAGCTACATGTGACTCTTTTGGCCCTCTGCTGTGGCTACCTGTCAGCTGATTCTACCACTGGCTGGTCCTCCCTCCCTCCCTCCAATCACTCGCCTGGCCTAAGAAGGTAAGGGTAATGGCAGGGGATGGAGACTCGCTCCATATTCCAGAGCAGGAGATGACTGGGTCAGTGGTAGGATTCAATTTTTTTTACCATCGGTTCTGTGGGCGTGGCTTGGTGGGCATGGCAGGGGAAGGATACTGTAAAATTTGATTTGATTTGATTTATTTGGACTTATATGCCACCCCATCTCCCGAAGGACTCGGGGCGGCTCACATAACAGTATACCATACAAATATATAAAAGTATTAAACCTGATCCAAATAAACAGTAAAATCCCACACTAAAATATCCAATTAAAAACCCCAATCCCCCTCAATCCAGGCCGGCCTGCAAAAACAGCCAGGTCTTTAGATTGCGGTGGGAGGAACGCAGGTCAGGGGCCAACCGCAGCCCCAGGTGTTATGTATGTAGGTTTGAATGTTATTGGTTTCTTTGAACTGTTCTTGTAAAATGTCAAATGGTATTGGTTTGGATAGTGCGGGAAGAAACCCTGCACTCCCATTGGCTGGCAGCTACGGCTGCAGGCTATAAGAAGCAGCCGTAGCCAAGCCAGAACGGGTCCATTCGAGCTGTAGTCACTAATAAACTCTTTGCTGGAACTCCTCGCCTGACTCTTCATGCAAACTTAACACTGGCGACGAAGGTGGGATTTCCTGAAGAGAAGACGACGCGACGAACAAGCAACTGAGCGAGATGGCTGCGCTGAACACCCCCAGCACCGTTCGATCCGGCGACGGAAGACTGGGAATCGATGCGGATCGCTTCCACATGTATCTGGAAGGGAACGATCTCGCCGGCATCCCCGAGAGACGGAAGAGGGCGGTCTTTCTCACGACTGCGGTCCGGCAGTCTTCAAAATGGCTAAGGCATGGAGCAGCAGAGCTGAAGGTAATGGAATGGCCCGATTTAGAGAAACTTTTAAGAGCCCATTACGCCCACAAGTATCGTGCCTCATTAAGAGACACGAATTTTACCGCCGGGATCAAGGGGATAGCGAGAATGTTAATGACTTCGTGGCAAGTTTAAGGGACATTGGGGTGCTTGTGACTTTACCAACTTAGAAGAGGCCATGCGTGATCGGTTTGTTTTAGGCCTAAAAGATAAGGTCTTACAAAGCAAACTTTTAATGAAACCTAAGATCACGCTTAAAGAGGCCATTGAAGAAGCTGTTTCAGCGGAAGCCACCAAGTCCTCAGCTGCGCCATGAAAAGATTAACAAGGCCTCAAGCCAGGCCTCAAGCCATTCTGATGGGGAAAATCCACAACAGCTCATTGCAACAAATAGACTCTGATTCTGATGGCAGTGAGGCAGAGGAGGGATTTTTAAACTCAGAATGGAGAAGAAAAGAAAAGACTCTGGGAAAACAGGCAAGGGTTCTATTGCAGAGGCTGTGGGGGCCACCCCCGCACTGAATGCAAGTTCTTTGACTCCATTTGCCTACGCTAGTGAGAAACGGGTCACATAGCCAGAGTCTGCAAATCATCCAGAACTCCACCAGTTAGGAAGAAATTTCCTGATAGAGACTTTAAGCCCAACAATTTCCTTGAAAAAATGGGGCGAAATTTAGAAGCAAATGGCAAGAATGAAACTCACCAAACAATCACTATTGGTCATTCTTCACCCTTAAAAAGCAGAAAAGTACATGTGAAGGTGTTTATTGAAGGAAGGCCTTGCCAAATGGAAGTGGACTCAGGCTCTTATTTATCTATGGTGTCATGGGACACTATCCACAGACTCTTTCCCAAAATTCAGAAAAAGCATTTCCAGAAGCAAGCACTGACTCTCAAAGACTACCAAGGGAACAAGATTCCAGTAGTTGGAGCGAGAGATTTCAACGCAGTTTAAAGGCCACACCAAACGCTTGCCCCTGACCATCGTGGACAAGGATCGCCCAAGTTTGCTGGGACTTGAGTGGTTCAAGCCACTTGGCATCGAGGTGACTGGCATCCATCACGTGAGCAGTTCTGACTGGGAAGAGTCCTTGAAGTCTGAGTTTCCAGAGGTCTTCAGCGAAGGACTGGGCAAGTATATGGGGACCCCTATTGCTTTCAGCCTAGACCCCAAGGTGCCCCCAATTCGTTTAAAGCCCAGGAGGGTCCCATTTGCTTTAAAGGAAAAAATTGATGCACAATTAGATAAGCTCATTGCTCAAGGGGTTTTAGAGCCTACTGACCACTCCAGATGGGAAACACCCATAGTCACACCAGTCAAGGCTGATGGGTCAGTGAGAATCTGTGGTGACTACAAGGGGACACTTAACCATGCGCTGCAGCAGAGCGCATATCCTGTACCAGTTGTGCATCATCTGCTCCATTCCCTTGGCAGGGGTACAGTATTTGCTAAACTGGATTTGGCTCAGGCATATCAACAATTAACAGTTGATGATGCCACTGCAGAGGCACAAACAATTGTGACTCATAGAGGTGCCTTCAAATGTAAAAGACTACAATTTGGAGTAAGCGTGGCACCTGGCATTTTTCAAAGCCTTATGGAAAGAATGTTGCAAGGACTGCCAGGGTAGTGCCTTATTTTGATGATGTATTAATCTCTGCTGAAAATGACACTCAGCTTCAAGAAAGACTCAGAGAAGTCCTTACCAGATTCAGAAAAGCGGGTTTAAAAGTCAAGGAAGACAAATGTACACTCAAAACAGACAGAGTTGAGTTCCTGGGGTATATGATTGACAAGCATGGCATCCATCCTACTGATGCCAAGGTTAAAGCAATCAAGGAAGCCCCTAAACCTCGATGCAAGGCAGATTTGCAAGCCTTCCTTGGACTTATTAACTTTTACCACATGTTTCTACCTCACAAAGCATCTATTGCTGAGCCCTTACATCGCCTGCTTGATAAGAAAGCTGTTTGGATCTGGGGACGGAAGGAACAGTCAGCATTTAACAGTATTAAGAGACTAATCACGTCTGATGCTGTGTTGATACAATTCTCTGAGAATTTGCCTGTTGTTCTGACTTGTGATGCATCCCCTTTGGAGTGGGGGGGTTTGAGTCACAGGCTTCCCAATGGAAGGGAAGCCCCATTGCATTTTACTCTCGCACTTTGTCCAAAGCAGAGAGGAATTATAGCCAATTGGACAAGGAGGCTTTAGCAGTTGTTGCAGCTGTTAAGAAATTTCATGAATATCTGTATGGCAGGTCATTCACCATTGTTACAGATCACAAACCTTTATTAGGCATTGTGGCAGGAGACAAACCTACACCTAATATCCTGTCACCAAGAATGCTGAGGTGGACTGAATTTCTTGCAGCCTATTCATACAAACTGATTCACAGGCCTGGCAAGGACATTGGACATGCTGATGCACTGAGTCGTTGCCCACTACCTTGCCACAAGGAGGACTTTGAACTTGAAACTCACACCTTTTTCCTGGAGACCGTGGCTAAGCTTCCAGTCCATGCTGCTGAGATTGCCAGAGAAACTACCAAAGATGCTGTATTAGCACCTGTTATGGGCTGGATTAAGAAAGGTTGGCCTCTTCAAGATCTACCTCACCTTGCCCAACCTTTTAAGTCCAGGCAAACTGAATTATCTGTATTAAGAGGATGTAACAGGGTGGTTATTCCTGCAAAACTGCAAGGGGAGGTTTTGGAAATGTTACATGAGGGTCATCCTGGGATTGTAAGGATGAAAGGTTTGGCCAGGAGTTATGTATGGTGGCCAGGTATTGACAAAATGGTTGAAAACTGGGTAGCATCTTGTCCCAATTGCCAGGTAGTCAGGCCTGCTCCACCTCACGCCCCCACACAGGAATGGGAATGTCCTAGGGGCCCATGGTCTAGAATCCACATTGATTTTGCAGGCCCTACAAGAGGGCACACTTTTCTAGTGCTAGTAGATGCATACTCTAAATGGCTAGAGGTAATTCCCATGACATCCACTACAACTGAGGCTGTCATCAAGCAGCTCAGAAAATTGTTTGTCACCCATGGGCTACCAGATGTCCTTGTTTCTGACAATGGCCCTCAATTCACATCTAACATTTTTGAATCCTTTCTAGCTCAACAGGGCATCAGACATGCCCTCACTGCCCCTGGGCACCCTTCGGCCAATGGCTGGGCTGAACGCATGGTACGCTTCACCAAAGAGAAGCTTCAGCAGCTGGGTCCTGGGGACATCACTGAGAAGCTTGAAAAATTCTTAGTGTCCAACACATCACTCCTAGTCCATCAAATAACTTGTCCCCAGCAGAGTTGTTGATGGGCAGGAAACTTAGGTCTTCCCTTGACCGCCTTCATCCCACTTACGCACCCAACGCACCACTGGATTCCACTTCCAAAGTTCGTTCTTTTAGTGTGGGAGATTCTGTCTATGCTATAGGTGAACCTTTGTGGATTCCTGCTGAAATAACTCACATCACGGGCCCTCGTTCTTACAGGGTACAAACAGAGGATGGCCTCCTCTGGAGCAGGCACATTGACCAACTTAGATCCAGGTTCCCTCAGGAACATCGACCCTGTCTCTCTCTAGATCCCTCACCTGATATCTCTTCTAGGGGGGAAGGAGGGGAACAGGAGGAAAATCAGCAAACAGGAATCAACCCCATGTGTAACGAGCCATTGCACAGGAACCATCCCGAACCCTGTCACAAAGCCAAGATCCATCCTTAGAAGTGGAAGATTGCACATCACTACCTGACTTGGGTGCTGACATTGGAATGGAGATGGGTTGGGAGGAGAGACCAGATTCTAACAGTCTAACAGGGTCTTCTTCCTCAGGAAGTCCCAACAGGGAAATGTCAGTAGACACATTTCCCTCTCACTGGGTGAGAACGTTAAAGCTTCTGAACCACGGTCTCAACGTACACGTAAGAGCCCCACCTATTTAAAGGAATACATTAGATAGGTTGGGGTTTGGTATGGACTGAACCTAGTGGGGAGGGGTGTTATGTATGTAGGTTTGAATGTTATTGGTTTATTTGAACTGTTCTTGTAAAATGTCAAATGGTATTGGTTTGGATAGTGCGGGAAGAAACCCTGCACTCCCATTGGCTGGCAGCTACGGCTGCAGGCTATAAGAAGCAGCCGTAGCCAAGCCAGAACGGGTCCATTCGAGCTGTAGTCACTAATAAACTCTTTTGCTGGAACTCCTCGTGTCTGACTCTTCATGCAAACTTAACACCAGGCACAGATGGTTCCACAGGGTGGGCGCTCCCACAGAGAAGGCCCTCCCCCAGGGGACCGTCAACTGGCATTGTCTGGCTGATGGCACCCCAAGGAGGCCCTGCCGGTGGGAGCACACTGGGCGATTGGAACTTGATGGTGGCAGGAGGCACTCCTGCAAATACCCCGGACCCAAGCCATGTGGGGCTTTATAGGTCAGCACCAGCACCTTGAATCTCCAGTCAGAGGTGGCATTTGCCAGTTCTCTGAACTACTCAAAATTTCCGCTACTGCTTCTCCAGAACTGGTCAGAGCCCGCTGAATACCACCTCTGGACTCAGTGGGAGTGAGTGACCTTGAGTTGGCCACACCCACCCAGTCACACCGGTTGTTAATTATCAGTTCCCAGAGTTTTCTTTTCTGTGGGCAAAACAGGTCCAAATGGTTCTTTTAGTGTTTAAGGTTGCAGGCCCCTGCTATAGGCATAAAGTCGAATTCTTTTGCTACACTTAAACTTTGTTTGAATTGAGCCTAAACACAGTCTTGTAGTGGAAAGGTCAAATTTAAAAACTAAGTGTTTCAAATTTAAAAATTAAGCATCTGCTTCTCATCTAACTGTAAAATAGATCCTGGATAAGAAAGAAAAGTCAGACATAACTTCAGAATACATGTATTGCATAGGTGTCAAATTCAATTTCATTGAAGGCTGCAACAGGGTTATGTTTGATCTTGGCGGGCCGGGGTGGGCATGACCAGGATGGGCATGGCCAGTATGATATCATTCGTGTTGGGGGGTGCCTGTGGTGGCCCAAGCAGTCTGCCAGTGAAAATGGGGTCCCGAACTGCAATGGCCTCCTGCAACCCTCTGCCAGCAAAAACAGAGCTTGGGATGGCCACATGCGGCCTCCCGAGCTCCATTTTTTGCTGGCAGAGGCACCATGAGCTGGCCCTTCACTGTTTCCAGGATGGCCCTGTGGGCCAGATCTAAGTACCCCACAGGCGGGATCTGGTTCCCAGGCCTTGCGTTTGACACCCGTGATGTATTGTATTACTTCTTACACTCTGAATGAACTCAGAGAGGATTTTTGCTACTTCGATGCTCGCTCAATAAGACTACAACTCTGTTCAACTTCAAACAGCATGCTGTCTTAGGAACTGAGAATCAATGTGGAAACTAGATGTAATTTGACATTATTTAAAAGTATCTTTGATTTGACATGAGGGTTCTTAAATGTCAATAGCAGTTGTGAAATAAAAGGTAAACCTTTCATCCTCTCAAACCAAACAATGGAGTATATTTCACTAGGAGGTAGAGAGGCTTAGACTCCTGAGATGTTTAAACATATACACTTTGAATACATACATGTATTGCAACATCTAAGTTGATCCTCAGATATGTTGGAAGAAGACAATACACTTTTGACAAAATACTGTTTTTTCTATCTGTTATAATTATTCAGAGCCTTCACATAATGAGTGTTACTTTCACATCTCCTGAAAAAAAAGGTAATAATGTTGAGTGATGGTGCTGGTATATGTGTGTGTGTTTATGCTTGCATTTCTGTAACACTAGACCATTAGCTTAAATTTAATAAGCAGTCAACATAGTGCACAATGATTTCCTTTTGTCTTTCCATCTGTTCATGAAATTCCAAAAAACACCAAAAAGAACACAATTCATTTTGGCATCGTTTTTCATGCAATGTTCAGAACTGGATTTATCATGAGGCCTCTTGATATTATTGATAATTACTTCCATCTGTATTGCTTTGATTCATAATGAAGGGCTATGCATATACAAAAGGTCAATGAGTAAAAAAGGGAGACAGCCCACCAGCAATTTCCCATCGATTTAGTACGCTAAGAATAATCAGATATTGGAATTACTGTTCTTGCATGACTATTGTTTCATATTTACAACACAACATTAGCGAATGATATATTGTTATTTAATCTGAGCCTACTAGCCAAAAGAAAGCTTTCCTTTCCTTTTCTTATTTCCTTTCATTTTTTTCCTTTCCCTTTTCTTTCCCCCCTCCCCTTCCTTCAGTTTCCCTCCCTCCCTTTCCATTTTCTTCTCTTGCTTTCTCTTTTTTTATGTCATTTGAGTCAATGTTAACTCCTGGTGCAGTGGTGGCATTCAATTTTTTTTACTACCGCTTCTGTGGGCATGGCTTGGTGGGCGTGGCAGGGGAAGGATACTGTAAAATCTCCAATCAGAGGTGGTATTTGCCACTTCTCTGAACTATTCAAAATTTCCGCTACCATTTCTCCAGAACTGGTCCTAACCTGCTGAATACCACCTCTGTCCTGGTGATTGCCTAGATTAATCCCTGCAGTTTTCTTTGCAAGGTTTTTCAGAAGTGATTTGCCATTTGCTCCTTTCTAGGGCTAAGAGGGAAAGACTGACAGCCATTTGGCTTCATGATGAGACTAGAATTCATAGTTTGTAACTTGATGGCCCAGCCACTACACCAAATTGGCTCTCAAATAGAAATAATTCAATTTTCTGGTTGTTTCATTAAATCAGATGAAGACAATCTGAAGCTCTCTAAATGTTTTGGACTTCAGTTTCACCAGCTTAATTAAAATGGGCAATAGAAGAAGGGGATGACAGAGAATGAGGTGGCTGGTTGGAGTCACTGAAGCAGTAGATGTGAGCTTAAATGGACTCCAGAAGATGGTAGAAGACAGGAAGGCCTGGAGGAACATTGTCCATGCGGTCGCAATGGGTCGGACATGACTTCGCAACTAACAACAACAACAAATTTAGAACATAGGTTCTATGATTTTGTAGTTTCTCTGGCTTTCTTTATGTTGTTAACAATTCAAATATATTTGTATGGTGCTTTTCCTTTACTATACAGACTTCAGATAGGGGGCGTGCATAAGCGCACCAATTGTGCCTACCATCCCTGTCCTATTGTTTCTTTTTATTTTTCTTATACGTATCCATCTCATGTATTCAAAACTATGTTTATACTTATACCTGTTATCTTATAAGCAACTGACAAATCAAATAAATAAATAAATAAATAAATAAATAAATAAATAAATAAATAAATAAATAAATATTCGCTGAAGGAATCAAGGTTTGCCAGAAGCTATTGTTGCTGAATGCATCATATTAAAAACAATTTTTAAGCTTCTTCAGAGATTTTCTGTTTCCCTGCACTGTTCTTGACCAATACAAAAACATTAATGATTGTTTTTGATACTGAAATGTGTCTTGATGTCAGTGTAATTTGTAATGAGACAGAACATTAATCATTTTCTTTCCTGTCAGATACAGATTAATGTTGCGAGATTCTGAAGCAGGTTATATGCAAAACAGCAAATGCATTTAAAATGGGGCAGAGGAGAGAAATACAGTTCACAATATTCCATGCAGTTGCTTTATTCTACTGTGCTAAATCTTTTTTTTTTCTTTACTTACTACACTGCAATTCCTTAATTTGAATCCTGAGCAACATGAGTGAGTCACATCATGACGAAACAGATAAACTATTATTAGGAACATGTTTATTTATAACCAGCAGTGCAGCAGTCGGCAACAAAATACAACAGGCTGTGCCTTTCTGAAGGTTTACTGCCTGCCTCGGGTAAGTTATGAGCACACAATGGATTGCAGAGACCTTTATACCACCACAAAAATGCAGGAAGCATTTCAAGAATACCATGTCATTAACATTATCCACTGCTGTTAATTACTGTAAACAAAATTAGAGCAAATTTGTCCCTTCCTGTGATGGGATCCTGGTTCAAAGCAACACAGCAGTAATCTATAGGAACCCAATTATAAGCCCTTGTTTTTGCACTTGATATTAGTTAGGTTTACACTTGCAATAAATGCACACTCATTAAATGAAAAATAGAAGAATAAATACAACAAATGGAGGTCAGCAAATGTGTATTATGTAAGGGGGGTGTGGGCAGAGAAGCATGAAGACCATTCATAAGAGTGCAAGAATGGGGGAGTAGAATTTGGAATTACACTGTTGCCCAATCTTGGCACACTTGCTGCTCAAGCTGTCCAGTGATTATGCATTCAGTGCAAGTGAAAAAGAGAGAGTTTAGGGCTGCTAGCTATTTTTATAACCATTCTTGTTTCCAAGTAAAGAGGAACCTTGTTGAAATACATCTTTATGCATGCTTGTTTGTGGAGCAGGGGTGTCTGTGGGGTCTGCTAAAAACAATCAAGCAGGTGATCACTTTATTTCTTTAACATTTCTTTAATTTACAAAAGAAGACAGTTACAACTATTTCTAGAATTGATTCAAGGTGCTCTTGGCAGACTTTCCTTCCCTACAAGGATCCATCCAACTAGGAGAAGGAGCCTAATAGCAAGGATGGAAAGATCCAGTTGAGCAGGTAAGTGAATCTTTGGTGGTTTGCTCTCCTTTACTTTGTCTCCCTTCAGAGGTCCTTCCCACAGGGCATTTAGTGATCATGGCTCTGGTTTGTGGAGAAAAGAGACCTTGGAACCACTTATCATCTGCCTGACTTCTCCTCTGTAGTAGTGGATCTGTAGTGAGGAAAGGTTTCAACTGGAGGCAATATTGTGTGAATATTGTCGCCTGGCTTCTTCCTTGCCCCCAAAAGAATTACTTTTTGTCATCCACCCAAGTTTGCCTTCCCATGCTAGAGGACTACATCCAAGACTGAAAGTTTATTGAAATTCTAAGTGCTTCTTCCTTCTGCAGTTATCTGGATTATGTTCTGGGTCAGATTTCCCTTTTCCCTCTTCAAATTCATACCCCTTCTCTTTTTTCTTAAATATATTTTGCTTTTCTTGTCCTGTTGCTTCTTTAGCCTACTTTTCCTCCTAGGCTTGTTTTTTGTGCCTTTCATGTTCTTTTATTCCTAAGATCTAAGGAATTAATTGATCTCAGCAATTCATTTGCTAGCAGAGAAAATATCCACCAATGGAATATCGTAGTACAAATGTCATGGATCTGACTAGGACTTTTCTGGGACTTCTCTAGGCTGATTTGTCTGTCTCTCTGCTTGCATTCCATTTCAAAATCTCCAGGTCAAAATACCATGGAATAAAGAGACATACAGGTAGAGAGTTGAGCAGAAGTAGAGCCAGAAAGGAGAGAGACAGATGCCTCCACAATTATTTAATTAGACAGGACTTCTAGAGCAGCACTTCTGAAATTATTGTCTTTCAGATCATCGGCAAAGTCAATAAATATTTTACAATTTCTCAATTTCAGTTTCTTATACAGTACATGTTGATAGATATAATCCCGATAAATCAAACCGATAACAGATAATAGATAATCAGAGTTGGAAGGAACCTTGTAAGTCATCTAGTCTAATCCCGCACCCAAGCGGGAGACCCTGCACCATTTCTGACAAATGGCAGTCCAATCTCTTCTTCAAAGTCCCAAATGATGACACTCCCACAACTTCCGAGGGCAAGCTGTTCCAGAGGGAAAATCTGTTTGGGGTCCTCAATCACTTTTAAGCAGAGGTGGTATTCAGCAGGTTCTGACCAGTTCTGGAGAACCAGTAGCGGAAATTTTCAGTAGTTCAGAGAACCGGCAAATACCACCTCTGACTGGAGATTTTACAGTATCCTTTCCCTGCCACGCCCACCAAGCCACGCCCACAGACCCAGTAGTAAAAAAAAAATTGAATCCCACCACTGCTTTTAAGAATGTAAAGTGATATTTTGAAAAACCACTGTTATATAGGAAGAGAATTGAAACTGACTGGTTGCTGGGCAGTATGTCTCTGACTTCAAAAAGACAGGAAGGAAAGTAGCGAAGTGAAAAATACAGAGAAATTAGGAATAGAAGTTTCCTTAAAATTCATAATTGTTTTCTGGACGCTCGATGTAATAAATAAATAAATCTTCCTTACATATAAACGTAGATATCTAGTTATTTTACTTAACATATTTAAAATTATGCGAATATGCCTATCTACTTTCCCTGGATAAAATAGTGCAGGTTTTTCCTATTCTGAACCTTGCTGGCAGCTTGAACTGAGATAGTTTCAAAAATAAGGCAAATGGCAAAACTAAAAAAAAATCTGGAAACAAGGTGCTAATAGGGGAAGCATTGGGGGAGGAATGTTGTTGATAGGCTGGCTATGACTCAAAGGGAGGGCTTGTCAGCACCTCCCAACAATCTCAAAACACACTTCTGGTCACATTTCACAACAGGTAATCTGATCTCACCTCCAACGGAATGAGTGACAAAGCATTGCAAATACAATATTTCTTAAAGCCTGTGTAGGTTCAGGTGAGGGTATATGACTTAACTATCCATACTTACTGATAATTTTAAGCTGTTTCATTCTTGGACCATGAATGAGAAAATAATATCATGCAACCAAGGAAGATGGACTCATGCCATGGTAACTGCAGATAGAGAGTGAGTCTATATTTCTACTGAAATATACAATAAAAATATAAAATCCAAAAATAGCCTTCAGACTTTTTTTGGATTTTATATTTTTCTTGTTCAAAGCATAGAATGTCTGACTGAAACAATATCATTGTTGATTTCAATATCATTGTTGATTTCAGTGTTGAAATCAACACTGCAAACATTAGCGGTGTTGTTTTTATTATCATTGGCAAGAATTGTATACGGTTTTTGTAAAAAGCTACAAGGCTTAAGTTGAAATGTATTTACATTTTCTAAAATGTCTGTCATGGTAAATAAAAAGACAATCTACTAAACTCTATGAACACAAATAGAAGAATATGAAAAATCTAAATACTTAAAATTGATTAGATTATAAAACCACTTTATAAATAAAATACCAACATAGTAAACACTAAACTACTGAATATGAGTGTGGACACACACACATACAAATAAACCTGTCAAGTAAGACATAAATGTCATTAATCATTCACAATTTTGACTTACAAGAAAGGGAAAAAGTTGATAAAGAGGATCAATGTAATCCAGAAGTTGCTAGAAAAGTAAAGTTTGAGCCAGAAATAGAGCTGGTATTTGAGGACTTTGAATTTCAGCAGGATCATTCCAGTTTAAATGTAGTGCTAGAGAATAGTCTGAACTAAATAATATAATAATATTTATTATTATACAATATGCACATACTTGAGAGCCACAATAATAGCTAGGAAATGGATTTGGCTTTAAAGAGTTTTAGAGAAGTACTGTATTTCCCGCAAAATAAGACCTAACCTGAAAGTAAGCCCTAATGTGACTTTTGGAGTAAAAATTAATATAATACCTGGTCTTATTTGCAAGAAAACACGGGTAGGTAAGTCACTTCAGAAAAGATGAATAACAGGGCTATAGTCAATATCTATGTGAGTTCAATGGTCACTACTTAATTAAAGAAAAATAAATTTAACAAGACACATTTGACCTTGCTGATCATTTTCTCTGTAACTCATATTTACCTCTGTAAATATGTAACTCATAAGCAGTTTTGTGCTACATCCAAATTTAAAGTAACATCCAAAATATGGATGAATG
Organism: Naja naja; assembly: GCA_009733165.1. Classification (NCBI taxonomy): domain Eukaryota; kingdom Metazoa; phylum Chordata; class Lepidosauria; order Squamata; family Elapidae; genus Naja; species Naja naja. The sequence goes on along the minus strand of CM019153.1, from coordinate 18,039,346 downwards.
AATGAAACAACTTCCACCAGTGTCCTTCTCTAGGGAGAGAATCAAAAGCTGATTTTAAATCAATGAAGGCAACATAAAAAGTGGAAATATGTATATTTTTCTGCTAAGAATTATAAGATAGCTCATTGAGTCATAGTCAACCTGCCTTTCCTAACATTGATAGTGTGAAGATGGATTCTCCTGATAAATCAGCTCTTGATCCCACGCTTTCTTTGAATAATTAAATCTCATTGTTAGCTACACTCTAAATTTCCCACACTATTGATAGAACTCATTATGACTGTCAGCGAGAGAAGAATCTCTCTTCAAACTTTATACTCAACAATTCTATGACTCTTAAATGTTCTGTTGCTTATTTGAAGTGTGTGCGCTTTAGGTTCGGGGTGGGAGATCCATTTCTTTCCTCAAAACTACAGCTACTACTGCTGTGTGATGGACCCTCCCCAAAGTACTTAGAATCTGATTTTGAAGTTCCAATGGTGGCACATGGGTTATGTAACTCCATTGTAGGTGTTTGGCAACCGGCTCATGTTTACCACCTTTTGCAGTGTCTTGAAGTCATGCAACTGCAATTTTTGGCAGTTTTTGCTGGTCCCCAGCATTTGTTTTTAGTTTCTGGCAAAAAAAATGCCCATTAGGTATAATGAATCCATTACAAAAAAAAAGTCATGAAATTGAATGTGTTAGCCACTTAACAATCAGATAGTCACCTGCTTAACAATTGCCACAGATTATGACCATAATTCTGGGCTCAATTATAGTCAGTTATTAGCAGTTTTGCAATAACTATGCAGACATCCAAAATGTAATGTTTTGTTTGAATTTAATTCATAATAAACATACATTCCAAATCATGAAATTCAAACTCTTCAATATTGACTCTATTATTGACTCTGGACAAGATGGGTCCCACAGAAATTTAACAAATAAAAATAAATATATAAAGAATTGCTTTTGTTCTGAAAAGTTTCATTTTTTATTAAATAAAGTTGCATATGTTGAAATAAGTGCACTTATTAAACTCACATTGAAATGCTCTTTAAAACAAAATATTGGCTTTGATCTATTTATTTTGGATTCTATAACATACATGACATGTACAAAAAGAGGAGAAGGCCACAGGCAGACCCAGTAGAAGATGGCAAGACAACATCAAAGACACACTACTACAGCATCAAATAACAATGATTGAAGCTGTCAGAAGTACAAGAACCAGAACTTTGTATCTCCCTTGACTCCTGAAGTGGCAAAAGAGGAAGTACAGAAGAAGATCTATTTATTAATTATGTAATATATATTTTAATAGATAACCTGCTTAACTACTGACCTTGGCAACTAAAACAACTGAATATTGAAATCATTTTAATTTTTATGTCCTGAAAAAGTACAGAAAGAAATTAAATTTATAAAATCTAGTGGTAATTTAATTTATATAAATACACGGCCCTTACATTAGTATCTCATGGATTAAGGCAAATTGTTATTATGTGATCATATATTTCATGAATGAAATTGCTTAAATTCATTTTATGTTGGATGGCCATGTTTGGCTGATTGGAATTTTTGGAGTTGATAAAAGTGACATCTGATTTTTGACCCTGTTGATCTCAAGAAAGTGGGCATCATTTTCTGTAACTGTAGATATGGATTACACTTCTATCCCACTTGGCTATGGAAAGTGTCCAAGGATGTAAGAGGGAGAGAAAGATTTTAGCAGTTTTGGAAGATCTACGGGTCTTCCTGTTCCATTGCAGACACGGATCCGTCTGGGATCCCAATGTAATGGAATATGCCTTGTTTAGTCTCAATCTCCTCTTTTTGGAAAAAAGTTGTTAAGAAAATGATGGGGCTACAATTACAGAGGATCTTGGAAAATAATGATTATCTAAACTCTTGGTAGTCTATATCTAATATCTAGACCCAGTATGAAACGGAAAACACGCTGCTTATTCTCTTGCATGTCAGGAGTTGGATAGAGAGATCATGACTACCATTGTTCTTCTAGATTTCTCAGCAATCTCTGCTGACTGCCACATCCTTCCAGAGTGCCAAGGGCACCAAGGGCAGGTCCCAGTAATTATGCCAATTACCTAATTCTAAATCAATCTCAGATTATTTTTGCATTGGAATTGGGTTATCAATTGCAGAGATAATGTCAGACAGCCCACTTATGCCTCTCCAAAGTGGTTCCCACAGTCAGTGTACTACTTGTACAATAATCAAGAATAACAAGGTATTTGTGACTAGTAAGAACTAGTCTAGTAATTTAAATAAATTGGTCCTATTGATACCTTTTGCTATTGTTGCCTTTCCCATCATAGCAGAAACAAAGAAATTCTAAATAGAAGGAATTCTAAATGGAAAAATAAAGGGAGGATTAAATTTTATTATAAAACACCCAGAGCGCTGGCAGTTAAGCAAACAAACAAACAAATAATATAGATGACATAGAGCCTGGGGTACTTCAGGGGTTTGTGACCCTCCACAGCAACTATGGATCTGGCCCAAGTCATGCCTGGGCCAACATTGTCTGTGGCTCAGAGGTGGTATTCAGCAGGTTCTGACCAGTTCTGGAGAACCGCTAGCAGAAATTTTGAGTAGTTCGGAGAACCAGCAAATATCACCTCTGACTGGAGATTTTACAGTGTCCTTCCCCTGCCATGCCCACCAAACCATGCCCACAGAACCAGTAGTAAAAAAATTTGAATCCCACCATGGCTGTGGCCATACATTAAATCTTGTTTTTGCTGCACCTGTTGGTGATGTGCTTCCAAGCGCGATTCAAGATATTAGTTATGACCTGTACAGCTTTACATGATATTTGAGGGACTGCCTGTCTCCCACAGTGTCTACCCAGCTATTACAATCCAGCAGAGTGAGTACTGTACACTTGATTCCTCTTAATTAAGCACAGTTATCTTTCAGGAATCAGGAAGTGTAACTTCTCTGTAGCAGCAACTCCTTGTAAATGATGCTCCTCCACCCACCATTAGATCTATATGGTTCCCAGTCTGATGACAATGAAAGCCCCTCAAGTAGGATGGATAGTATGCCCCTGTTGATGATGGCTTATGTTTGCTTTGTGATTGAATTGCCGTTGTTGTGGTGAAAAATTGGCTCATCTAAAGCAATTAAATCACTTTGAAGGTACAAAAAAAATTCATTAGCATGCAAACAATAAAGCAATGTACACTGAGGTCCAAGCAAAACAATGGCACCTTGCTGGACAACCCTAAGCAAATATAGATCCACAACTTATATACCCTTGACCTACTCCATTGCAAAAACAAGACAGAAGCAGAAACAATGTAAATTACATCATGACTTTGGAATGTTTTTGATAAGCCCATCTGGGTGACCTTCTTATAATTTATCCCTTCCTATTATTAGGTCAGCATGTCACCTATGCTATCAATGAATATGAACAATTTGGTTTATTGGGCTACAGTCTCTGACTGACTCTTCCCTCTGTTACCACTCAGGGTCAATTCAGCTTGTTGTGTTCTTACTCCTTAAACATGGATAGAGAGCATCTCAGGTTTGGTAGTGAATGCAGCTCACGTACCTTTTACTATCAAACCATCTTTAGTAATATTGTGTAATAGCTACGCAATAATATTACACAATAATTACATGTTTTGTAGTTATTTGGTTCTTGTTTTTTGTTAATGTTCTGCATTTTGCTGTTTTTGTGTGATTTTATTGTTGGGAACCACTCAGAATTTATTAAAGTTGGTGGCATCCAAATTGAAATAAATACACAGTCAAATGAAGCAATTCCTTTCCCTTTGTGCTTTCCTATAGAATATATTTCTATTACTGCCTCCACATAGGTAATGGGATCTGACTCCTGTTCCTAATGTCCGGGGGGGGAGGGCTTTATGCATTTGAAAACTAAACATTTTTCAGCCACTCAATTCTCAATTCTTCTTAGGGGTCACACTTGACATGGGAGTGTGGGCAGAGAAGTTCAAATGAACAATTTGAGAATGTACAAGATTTTAAAAATAACTTTGTTGGTATGGAATGGCAAAACACTTAAGTATATGAACCACAAGCAAACATATGTATGGAATTTCAAGTGGTGTTATCGAGGCTTCTTTAGTTACAGATATGCACATAAAAGAGAGAAATCCTACTTCTCTTTCTAATTCTCTGTGGAAATTGCCACTAAATTGCTTCTTTTCAATGCAGTCTTTCTTGCTATGTTCACAAACAAAAGCATATATTCCCACAAGATTGTTGGCAGAGAGGATTTGTGTCTTCACAGCAATCCTAGTACAAGTGCCCTAAGATTTCCTCCCAGTCTTGAATTTGTCATACAGAAGTTCCTTTGCACTGTCTCTCCATGGAGTGGGAATTGTTTATCCTCAAATCAAACTACTTTCCACTGGTCTCTTATTGTTGAGAATAGGCAAACCATATCTTTATTGGGAGAGAAAACAACCAGGGCAACCAGTTGGTGGCGGCAGACAGATTTAGAAAATGCCTCTTTGCTGTCATCTAGTGGTCATTGGATTGTTGCATCTCAGATATGGTATATCTAAATGGAAGTAGCTTCAGTTACTTTCCTTCTGGAATATTTTTTTTCCTCCTATCAGTCCTCTATGATTTTTTTTCTTCCACATTTCATGTCCTTTTGATCCTGATGGTTTATTTTTAGTGTTCTGACTAATTCAGTGAAATACTGAGTTGGAACATGGTTGCTGGCAAGAGACTAAAGAATTGCTCTACTTTTTCCTATCTGTCCTGTTCCAGATTGTTTTCCCCAATGTGATTACCAGCAAGAAAAGAACATGTTAATTCCTAACAACCAACTGCAGACTAAAAACTGGCCAACTGAGAGAAGTAAATGGGACTTTTGGGATTCTGTAGGCTTCAGAAAGAGGAGACGACTGTTGCTGATTACCTGCTTGTGATTGGCAGGCTGCAATACTCTACACACTCATCCAAAATTAAGTCCTATTGAGATCTACTTGAGATTTTGTTTTGAGTAAATGTTCTTACCGCTGTACTATATAAATAATACTTCAGAACAGGACTCAGTAGGACTTAAACTGCTGCAGTCATCCATATTTATGACAGAAGATCACAGTTATTATTAGAGTAATCTTATTAGGAAGGAAACTCAGTTTGATTTAGTGCCAAGACACCAGGCCAGAAAGCAGAGGACCAGTTCTAGTCCTAGAAACCAGACCAGAAAGCAGAGACCATGAGTTCTAGTCCTGTCTTAGGCACAAAGACCAGTCTCTCTGAGCCCTAGGAAGAAGCAGGCAATGGCAACACTTATGAAATTTTACTAAGAAATTTGTCCAGGCAGTTGCCAGGACTCAACATGACTCAAAGGCACCCCCCACTCCAAAATGTTATTAGGCCTGGCACAAAAGAAGACAATAAATATATTCTGTACAAAAGGAATACTAAATAAATATCAACAAACCATTGTCCCAATGCAATCCCCCCTCCAAAGAGTTCCTAAAACAGCTGTAGATTTTTCAACTGATTTAGAAGTGCTTCAAACTTTGTGCAAGCGGCAAACTATTTTGATGCTCATTAAATCAGCAGCATTTTTTTCAGATTGACATAAAGACTTTGTTACTTTACTACTATTATTAATTTTATTGAATAAGTTTTGAACAAAATAAAATCCGTTGAATTGCTTTTGAACTGAAGACAAAAAGAATAGAGAAAAGTAATCAGAAAGTGAAAAAAATACAAAGTAAAAGTAATAAAGAAGTGGCTTTCAGTCTTAACAGCGATTATAAATACATTTATAGTTTTGTAGGAAGTTAGCACTCATCCCTCTCCTAGAAAAATGTCCTAGGAAATATTAAAAAGGCAGAATATTTCCCCTAAAAGGAGTTGAAACTCAGAAGCAGAAACTCACCTCAGAGAGGCAGAAACTCAGCCTACCCCCCACACCTTTGCTAATGGGCCATTAAGGCCTAGGCCAGAGTATTCTACATAATAAAGGCCTCTACCCATCTTACCACCTGACCTGGGAAGAACGCATCAGCCAGCACTCAGGTGAAGCCATGTGGTCCAGACAAAGCCTACAAAGTTAGTTAAGACCCCCGCCCCTGGGAGTCTGACAGCCAATGGGATACATTTCTTACACAGGAACAGGAAACACTAAGGTGGGGACCAACAGAGGTTATAAAACTAAGGGTCTCTCAGCAACTCAGCCCTTTTTTCTTCTTTCTTCATACAGGGCATGTGATCTTGTCCACCATTAAACCATCTTTCCAAACAGCCTCCATGTTTCCAGTGTCTTTTTCCCCACTTGGAACTGAACCCAGAAAGATAATTCTTCCAACAGTTTACTTTCTCTAACTCTAATGTTCAGTTATAATTCCTTTCTTCCCATTATCTACTTTTTCTAATCATCAAATCCACAAATCACCAGTTCATTTTTTTTTCAGCAAAAAGTTCATAGGCTTTTCCAGTCACTAATAAAGGCAGTCATTGATCTTTCTCTGAGCAAACTAATTTTGCCACCTCTGCTCATTCAATTATCTTCACCTCTAGGATATTTCAAAATCTTGTCAAAAAGGATTCAGTTTCTAATATTCAACTGAAAATATTCAATCTCAATTGAGTCTTTAAAATTCTTTGTACTGCATGTATTTCAGCAATGTTTTTTTTACAAGTCCTCCAGGCATGGTTAAATAACCCTTAATTTGTCCACACTTCCAGCATAAATCTGAACTACCTTAGTAATAGTCTAGAATATTTTCCTGGAGTCATATACTTAATGGTACATAAGTTTATAAAAAATTATTTTAAATTATAATGTGGGTAAATTTCAACAGTGTTTTCCCACTGTTCCAACAATATGTTATTATCAAAGTCCTTAGACCCGTGATGGCGAATCTATGGCACGCATGCCACAAGTGGCACACAGAGCCATTTGTGCCGGCACACAAGCTGCAGGCAAACTTACCTCACTGCATGCGTGTGCCTCACAGCTGATTTACGGCCTCCCAGAGGCTTGAGGTCTTTTTCAGCCTCCCAGAGGCTTGAGGAAGGCTTCTGCAGGCTTCTGCAGGCTTTGCAGGCTGAAAATTAGGCCTGTTTCATCACTTCCTGCTTTTCCGAAAATACCGGAAGTGACAAAATGGGGCTAGTTATCGGCCTGGGAAGGCTGCAGAAACCTTCCTCAAGCCTCTGTGAGGCTGAAAAAGGTCTCAAACCAGCCAAAAATCAGCTATGAGGTGCAGTGCAGGTAAGGGGGCAGCGGTGGTGGTGGTGGTGGGTGGGGATGGTGCGTGCATGTGTAGAGGGCATGGGGGGGGCACACATTGCCTTCTGGGTGCTGGCACGCGAGCACGAGCATGCAAGCGCATGCACAATTCTTGGCACAGGAGTCCAAAAAGGTTAGCCACCACTGCCTTAGACTGTTTCATCATGCACTCTTTTCACTTGTTTCAAATTTCAGCAACAGTTTATATATTTTAGCAATTACTGGTTCACCATCTGCACATAATTGAACTTCAAATTCTATCTTCTGCTACTTGGTTCCAAATTTTCTATCATGATTAAATATCATTAAATCTTTCTTTTAATGTTGCACACAAAAAACCCTGAAAACTAAATCCTTCTGCAGTTTCTTTCTTAGTTTAAACTTACATGCCCCACATTTCTGTTCTAACATCTCCCAATAGATTCTCTCTTTTTGTTGGATGTTTGTTTCCTATAAAATGCTTCTTGTGCTAAGATTCATAAAACCATTTTCAGGCACAATCTGTATTGATATCAATTTGATATTTTCAACATGGCACTTCTAAAATGATGGTTTTTAAAAACTCACACCACAGAAAACCATATCACCCAAATTTCAGATCATGTCCTGTTAGTTCTAGAATTTTTTTTATTTTTCAGAAGTACCTTTCATTCAAACCAAATAGCAGGCTCCAAAATACAACTTCAACTCAGGTAATCCCAATACTTCTCGTTTCTTTGCAACTTGGATGTGTTTAACCCTTGGCTTTTTGCCTTACCACACTAACTTAGATAAATAGGTAGTCCTCAACTTATGACCATGATTGAGCCCAAAATTTCTATTGCTAAATGAGACATTTATTGAATTTTACCCCATTTTACAACCTTTCTTGTTTCAGTTGTTAACTGAATCACTGCAGTTGATAAGTTAGTAACCTGCTTGTTAAGTGAATCTGGCTTCCCCATTGACTTTGCTTGTCAGAAAGTTGCAAAAGACAATCACATGACAATAATAAATATGAAGCAGTTGCCAAGCACCTGAATTTTGATTACATGATCACTGGGGTGCTTCAAAGTTTGTTACTGTGAAAAATGGTCATAAGTCACATTTTTCAGTGCCATTGTAATTTTGAATGGTCACTAAATGAACCTGAAGTTTGACAACATGCCTACTTTCAAGGCAGGGACATCTCTGATGATCTCCCTGAATGTTTAAGAATTTTTCAAATAATGTACTTTTCAAGTACTTTAGAAGTTCTGCCACTGTTGAAGTTTGAGGAATCTGGTAAGGAAATATCTTTGAAATGATGACCTCACAGTTTGTCACAGTTTGTCTAGTACTCACTAAGCCCCACTCCACTCTATAATGAAAGCAATTAATGGTTGGTTTTCCCATTAGTAGGTAATGCTTAGTGGAAAGATAAATAAACTAGGAATCCCTCAATTACTTTTAACTTGTCTGCTACCAAAAGGGTAGCTGTAGTCATTGACATTGTTACCAAGACAGTATAGCGCTCAGCAATGAAACAGTATAAAGTAGTATTTTTTTTTATCACAGGCGTATTTCCTCCTCATGTGAACCAGAACTTATGTAAAGCTATAAAAAGTAGCCTAATGCCAAAGAAAGAACAGTTAGTTTGATACCAGCCATATCATTATTTATTATATTGATTAATTATATCAGTGATTTTAACATTGTAGGTTTCCTTAAAATTAATTGATCTGATATTATCTGCTCAGAGTAACTAGTTATTATCAGTCAGAATATGATGCTCAAATATTCATTTTTTCGTTCTTTAATGGGTTTTTTTCCTTCAAGAAAAAGATTTGAGAAAAATCAAATAAACTACAAATAAACTTAGAATGCCTTTAAAAATCCATGAATGATGTAGGACAGTGGTCACCAACCAGTGGGTCTGTGAGAAAATTTTGGTGGTCTGCATAGAAATGTCATCCCCCCCAAGCACTCCCCCACAAAGCAATTAATCCAGGCTGTGTGGGAACACAAGGCTGCACCGCCCACATGGACCGCCTACCCGCTGGCCCCCACCCTTCGGCTGAGCACAAACCTTACCTTGAGTAGAGCTGGAACTGGAAGATAAGACCAATGTTGTAGGAGGGAAATCCGCCCTGGGGTGGCTTGCTGATGTTGGTGGGAAAGTCGGTCCCTATTCCAGAGCTGCACTAGTCACAGGACTGGCCCTTTGGTCATCCTGGAGCAGCTCCTCCAGTCCATGGCAGGCCGGTGCACCCGGGTGGTCCTGTGACTACTACAGCTCTGGAATATGGGACCGACTTTCCCACCAACATCAGCAAGCCACTGTCAGTCAAAATTCATATTAGTGGTCTGAGGGATTTAAAATTATGAGTTTGGTGGTCCCTGAGGTCCAAAAGGTTTGTGACCCCTAATGAAGGATATTGCTGCAGCAAAAACCTTATCTGAAAAGATACCAGAATTTACAAAACCATTGTGTTATGTATGCAGGTTTGAATGTCATTGGTTAAGTTTGAACTGTTCTTGTATAATGTCAGAAATGATTGGTTTAAAAAATGCGGGAAAACCCTGCACTCTGATTGGCTGGCAACTGCGGCTTCTGGCTATAAGTAGCAGCCGCAGCCCAGCCAAATTGGGTCTGTTATGAGCTGTAGTCACTAATAAACTCTTCACTGAAGCACTCAAGGTCTGACTCTTCATGCAAATCTAACACTGGCGACAAAGGTGGGATCCTTCCCAAGAGAAGACAATGCGGAGAACAAGCTGAGAGAGATGGCTGCACTGAACACCCCCAGCCCCGCTCGATCCGACGGCAGAAGACTGGGACTCGTATGCAGATCGCTTCCAAATGTATTTGGAGGGAAACGATCTCCCGACATTTCGACAAGCGGAAGAGGGCGGTCTTTCACCCACTGCGTCCGCCGTTTTCAAGATGGTGAAGGCATTGGCGGAGCTGCAGACATGAAGGTAATGGACTGGCCCGACTTAGAAAAGTTATTAAGAGCCCATTACGCCACAAGTATCGTGCCTCATTAAGAGACACGAATTCTACCATCGGGATCAAGGGGAAAGCGAAAACGTTAATGACTTCGTGGCAAGTTTAAGGGACATTGGGGTGCATGTGAGTTTATCAACTTTGAAGAGGCCATGCGCGATCGATTTGTTCTAGGCCTAAAAGACAAGGTTTTGCAGAGCAAATTATTAATGAAACCTAAGATCACGCTTAAGGAGGCCATAGAAGAAGCTTCTTCAGCGAAGCTACCAAGTCCTCAGCAGCAGCCATGAAGAAAATTAACAAGGCAAGCCATCCTGATGTGGAAAAATCCACAACAACCCATTGCGAGCAAATAGATTCTGATTCAGACTGTAGTGAGGTGGAGGAAGGAATTTATAGACTCAGAATGGAGAAGAAAAGGAAAGACCTTGGAAGAAAAGGCAAGACTTTTATTGCAGAGGTTGTGGGGGCACCCCCACTGAATGCAAGTTTTTGATACCATCTGCCTCCTTGTGAAAAAAGAGGTCACCTAGCAAGAGTCTGCAAATCATCCAGAACTCCACCAAGCAGAAAGAAGTTTCCTGACAAAGAATTCAAGCATAACAACTTCAGTGAGAAAATGGGGCAACACAGAAGCAAATGGGAAGAATGAAACTCATCAAACAGTCACCATTGGTCATTCTTCACCCTTAAGAAGCAGAAAAGTACATGTGAAGGTACTTATTGAAGGAAGGCCTTGCCAAATGGAAGTGGACTCAGGCTCCTATTTATCTATGGTGTCATGGGACACTATTCACAGGCTACTTCCCAACATTCAGAAGAAGCATTTCCAGAAGCAAGCACTGACTCTTAAAGACTACCAAGGGAACAAGATTCCAGTAGTTGGAACAAGAGAATTCAACGTGAAGTTCAAAGGCCACACCAAACGTGGCCCCTGACCATCGTGGACAAGGATCGCCCAAGCTTGCTGGGACTTGAGTGGTTCAATCCACTAGGCATCGAGGTGACTGGCATCAATCACGGAGCAACACTGAATGGGAGGAGGCCTTGAAGTCTGAGTTTCCAGAGGTCTTCAGCGATGGATTGGGCAAGTATATGGGGACCCCTATCACTTTCAACCTAGATCCCAAGGTGCCCCCAATTCGTTTAAAGCCCAGAAGGGTCCCATTTGCCTTAAAGGAAAAATTGATGCACAATTAGATAAACTAATAGCTCAAGGAGTTTTAGAGCCCACTGACCACTCCAGATGGGAGACACCCATAGTCACACCAGTCAAGACTGATGGGTCAGTAAGAATCTGTGGAGACTATAAGGGGACATTGAACCATGCGCTTCAGCAGAGCGCATATCCAGTTCCAGTGGTGCATCATTTATTACATTCACTTGGCAGGGGTACAGTCTTTGCCAAATTGGATCTGGCCCAGGCATATCAACAACTAACAGTTGATGATGCCACTGCAGAGGCCCAAACCATTGTGACTCATAGAGGTGCCTTCAAATGTAAAAGGTTACAGTTTGGAGTAAGCGTGGCACCAGGCATCTTCCAAAGCCTTATGGAAAGGATGCTCCAAGGACTGCCAGGGGTAGTGCCTTACTTTGATGATGTGTTAATCTCTGCTGAAAATGACACTCAATTACAAGAGAGACTCAGAGAAGTCCTTACCAGATTCAAGAAAGCGGGTTAAAAGTCAAGGAAGAAAAATGCACTCTTAGAACTGACAAGGTTGAGTTCTTGGGCTATATGATTGACAAGCATGGCATCCACCCTACAGATGCCAAGGTTCAAGCAATCAAAGAAGCCCCTAGACCAAAATGCAAAACAGATTTGCAAGCCTTCCTTGGACTTATTAACTTCTATCACATGTTCCTACCTCAGAAGGCAACCATTGCAGAACCATTACACAGATTACTTGACAAAAGTCTGTTTGGGTCTGGGGCAGGAAGGAACAATCAGCATTTAACAGTATTAAAAGACTAATCACGTCTGATGCTGTACTGATACAGTTCTCTGAGAATTTACCTGTTGTACTGACTTGTGATGCATCCCCTTTGGAGTGGGGGTTTGAGCCACAGGCTTCCCAGCGGAGGGAAGCCCCTATTGCATTTTACTCTCGCACCTTGACCAAAGCAGAGAGGAATTACAGCCAATTGGACAAGGAAGCATTGGCAATTGTTGCAGCTATCAAGAAATTTCATGAGTATTTATATGGGAGAACATTTACCATTGTCACAGATCACAAACCTTTGTTAGGCATTGTGGCAGGAGACAAACCTACACCCACTATCCTGTCACCAAGAATGCTGAGGTGGACTGAATTTCTTGCTGCTTATTCATACAAACTTATCCACAAGCCTGGCAAGGACATTGGACATGCTGATGCCTTGAGTCGCTGCCCACTTCCTTGTCACAAGGAGGACTTTGAACCTGAGGCACACACCTTTTTCCTAGAAACTGTTGCCAAGCTTCCAGTACACGCTGCTGAAATTGCCAGAGAGACTGCCAAAGACACTTTATTGGCTCCTATTATAGGCTGGATTAAGAAAGGTTGGCCTCTTCAAGATCTACCTCACCTTGCCCAACCTTTTAAGTCCAGGCAAACTGAATTATCTGTATTAAGAGGATGTATTTTGTGGGGTAACAGGGTGGTTATTCCTGCAAAACTGCAAAAGAGGTTTTGGAAATGTTACATGAGGGTCATCCTGGTATTGTAAGGATGAAGGGATTGGCCAGGAGTTATGTATGGTGGCCAGGTATTGACAAAATGGTTGAAAACTGGGTTGCATCTTGTCCCAACTGTCAGGTAGTCAGGCCTGCCCCACCTCTCCCCCCAAACAGGAATGGGAATGTCCTAGGGGCCCATGGTCTAGGATTCACATTGATTTCGCTGGCCCTACCAGAGGGCACACCTTCCTTATTATAGTAGATGCATATTCCAAATGGCTAGAGGTAATCCCTATGGCATCCACCACGACTGATGCTGTCATCAAGCAGCTTAAAAAGCTTTTTGTAACCCACGGGTTACCTGATGTTCTTGTCTCTGACAATGGCCCTCAATTTACATCCAACCTTTTTGAATCCTATTTAGCACAACAGGGTATCAGACATGCCCTGACTGCCCCTGGGCACCCTTCGACTAACGGCCGGGCTAAACGTATGGTACGTTTTACCAAGGAAAAGCTTCAGCAATTGGGTCCTGGGACATCACTGAGAAAGTTGAAAAACTTCTTAGTGTTCAGCACATCACTCCTAACCCATCAACTAACTTATCCCCAGCAGAGTTGTTGATGGGTAGGAAACTTAGGTCTCCCCTTGACCGCCTTCATCCCTCTTACGCACCCAACACACCACTTGATTCCACTAGCAAAGTTCGCACATTCAGTGTGGGTGATTCTGTTTATGCTAAGAACCTTATGGGTGAACCTTCATGGATTCCTGCTGAAATAACTCAAATAACTGGCCCTCGTTCTTACAGGGTGCAAACAGAGGATGGTGTCCTCTGGAGCAGGCACATTGATCAGTTAAGATCCAGATTACCTCAGGAACATCGCAATTGTTCCTCTCTAGTTCCCATACCTAATGCCTTTTCTAGGGGGGAAGGGGAGGAGCATGAGGATAATCAGCAAGCAAGAATCAACCCCATGTGTAACGAGCCATTACAACAGGAACCATCACAAAACCTGTCACAATGCCAAAATCCATCCTTACAAGTGGAAGATTGCACATCACTACCTGACTTGGGTGCTGACATTGGGCTGGAGATGGGTTGGGAGGAGAGACCAGATTGTAACAATCAAACAGGGTCTTCTTTCACAGGAAGTCCAACTAGGGAAATGTCAACAGACACATTTCCTCTCCCACTGGGTGAGAACGTTAAAACTTCTGAACCACGAACGTCTCAACGCACACGTAAGAGCCCCCACCTATTTAAAAGAATACATTAGATAGGTTGGGGTTTGAGTATGGACTGAACCTAGTGGGGAGGGGTGTTATGTATGCAGGTTTGAATGTCATTGGTTAAGTTTGAACTGTTCTTGTAAAATGTCAGAAATGATTGGTTTAAAAAGTGCGGAAAACCCTGCACTCTGATTGGCTGGCAACTGCGGCTGCTGGCTATAAGTAGCAGCCGCAGCCCAGCCAAATTGGGTCTGTTATGAGCTGTAGTCACTAATAAACTCTTCACTGAAGCACTCCGCGTCTGACTCTTCATGCAAATCTAACACATTGAATCTCTGAAGCTGAAGAATCAGGCAACCTGTCTTTGTGAGTCATAAAGTTCTGAGAAACTCTTATGAGTTCCTACAATAGCCTGGCAATCCCGAACAATAATCCTAGTCCTCAAGACTCTAGTCTTATCTCTTTCCCAGACTATGATTTCTTTCCTGCAGTCTTCCAATAACAGAACACTCACCCACTACAAAATACAGAAGAGTGCAAAAGAAAACTAATGCAGTAGGTGTGCATGCATCCCTGGTCAGCTAATAATGTGGTCCCACAAGATTGTAAACTTTTTAACATTATGGGATTCATATACATTAACTATGTTGTATATTTTATATGGAGCCCAAGGCAATTCCTCTTTATAGCCCAGGCAAATCAAAAGATTAAACAACCACGTAATATTGTATATCAGTATGCTGACAATTCTTTTTATTGATACCGCAAGGGCTGAATTTTGCTGAACTAAATAAGGTAAGGCTGTAGGAGATTACTGGAAAAGTTGCTCATACTTAATTCCACCTATATTTAGATGTAAAAGGAAAACAAAAGACCACTGTTTTGAAATAGAAAGCAAGAAAGAGAAAGGGAGAAGTTTGGGCTAAATGAACTAAAAGCACTGGACAGCCTGACTGGGCAAGAACAGGAGATGTAGTTTGAAATATTTGGAAGATTCTTTGGAAAACTAGACTAGACTTTGTCTATTGAAGTATTTCATCTCTCTCTCTCTCTCTCTCTCTCTCTGTTCTGATGCATCTGTAAATATATTCATATAGTATAATATATGTATATAGTATAATATTTCAGCAGGCCGGCCTGGATTGACCATGGGGGTGGGTAGTTTTAATAGTTTGTTTATTACTGTAATTTTATCGTTTTAGCTGTTCTTTGTAATTTAGACTTGTTTTTTATTTAATTATTTTTATTGTATATCTTCTTTTTGTATGTTCGCTGCCCTGAGTCCTTCGGGAGAAGGGTGGCATACAAGTCTAAATAAATAATAATAAATAATAATAATGTGCCACAAACCTTCAGTGCCAGTTCTCCAAAAGAAACTAAATCTTCTTATACTGAACACAAGTATATAATATAAAACCATGGAAATTTTTCAGCAGAACATACAGCAAAAGAAGTTCACTCCATCACAAGTTTAATATCATGGGGAAAAAATAAGTACATGGTGTTTCCAGTTAATTTCATTTGGAGGGTTTTAGCTGCATAATCTCATTTAGTCCTTTGGGAACAACTGCTGGTTCCTGAAGTTAAAGCAAGACACATTTATTTTATTGTAATGAGGAGAAAAAGCAGGAGTTAATTTTCTAGGGCAAAGGACTGTTGCTATCATCTGTATCTTTACAATTCAATGAAATAATAATAATTAACTAGACAGCTGTTGGGTCACCCTTCAGAACTATTTTCCATTAAGCTTGGTCTCTTAGCCCTGTGCTAAATAAATCAATCAATCTTTGATGGCACTCCTCATTTGCCTTGGGTGGAACTTAAAAAGTAGTTTTGATGGATTTTGGAAATATTGCGTAGCTGTCCTTGTTTCTATACCATAAAATGGCTGTGAAATCAGCCTGTAAGATAAAGCATGTCTGGGGAATTTGGTAACAGTTCTAGCAAATGGATACATTCTGTGTGATTTGATCTCTCACAGCAAAGGACAGAATCTGTAGTCTTTTCCATTTTCTTCAGTGGGAACCTCAATGTTGATTTAATACAGGACTTCAAAAATATTTACAAGAGCTACAAGTATTTTCAAGGAATGATTTCTTGCAGCAAATTTTAGTCATGTCCAATTTACATCATGTTATGTTTCTGTGGTTAAGAACTAAGTTTAGCTCATCAGTAGGCTTTGCTCTGTAATGTTTCAGAGCACTCTAATAATAATAACATTATACTCCAAACCCTTAGGAACAGTTCTAACAGAGGGTCACATTTTCTTTCATTTCAATTAACCTACTTGTCATATACAAGGTTGTCTACATTCAGAAAAAAAATGCCCAGAGGGTTTCTTATGCTCTTTTAGTGTGTTGAATTAAAAAATGATGATATCTTGTTGCTATTTGCACCAAAAATATAAGGGACGTTTTTCCAGTTAAGCATCCTTATTGGGGACTCAATTTTATTGTCTCCTGATAACTTTAAAATGTAGCCTTTTTATCATATTCTAAGACAATAATGCAACTTCAAAGTCTATGTCCCTAGTTTAAATAGTTAAGAGTTCATGAAACACATTTGTTAGCTTGTGTAACAGTATTAATGCTAAGAGTTCCACTGTACACATGGAACATTTTATTATATGCAGTGATTGCATTTCTACTATAATCTGTCAAAAATGTTTTTAGTATAAAACGTCCTCACTAAACCAGTAAAAAGCCAGTAGTATCTATTGAGTGCTTATATTATCGCAGTCTGCAGCAACCTAACAAATGTTATGCAAATCATACTGAGCACACAGATTATGGAAATCAGTTGTTTAAGAGGCACACCATAGAGTCCATGGCATTGAGCTAATTGTCTCTCTGTCCATGAATTACATTTAATGGGGATGTGTTCCATTATGAGATATCTGCACTTATGAACATATGGAGCTGCCTGAGAATGTCAGGCAATTGGTATGGTTTTTTTTGCCCACAATTACTTACTCTAATTGGCATCAGAATTTCAACAGTAAGATAACACAGTATTTGCCAACTTATTCTTTCTTGCTAATAGAAGTCATTGGCTTCAGTACTTTAAAAGACTTCAGTTCTTCACAGCTCATCACAAATTAATGTCAAATGGAGTCTTTTTTGCCTTTTTTTTAAACAAAAGGGATTTTCGATTGAGCTATAGTTAATGCCAGGAAACTTTAGATCGAAAGCAATTTACTTGCTCACATTTGGTGCATTTGCTGAGCTACCGCTACAATACATTTATCACACAAAGAAACTATCATGTGGGTTTTCTCTGCTTGATCCTGAAAAGAAGATTAATCTTGTTTTTAAGTTTCTGTTATTCCTATTGCATCTGTGTGTGGGTAGGCATGTTGGGTGAAGAGACAGATAAAGAGAACAGCTCATAAATACATAGCTTTTAAACCTATTTTTTTTCATTATATTGTTTTTATAACTAGCAAGACGATTTCCATTCTATATAATGTTCAGATGGACCAAAAGCTCTTAAGTATGTATGAGATATATATCTTTGAAACACCAATAATTCCTGTAGTTTTATGGGCAAATAACAGGCACATAAACAAATAAATTAAAAGACACATAGACTTGGTGGTGCAGACTGTTAAATGCCTAGCACTTAGCTCCAGCTGCCTGCAATTACTGCAGGCTCGAATCCCACCAGGCTCAAGGTTGACTCAGCCTTCCATCTGCTCAGGGTAGGTAAAGTGAGGACCCAAGATTGTTGGGGGCAATAAGCTGTCTTTGTAAAAATGCCGCTTAGTAATAAGCAGGCATATACAATGGACTGAAGGCTATTGCTGAGCGCATTGGGTTAGCCCAAAAAATTGTAAGCCGTCCTGAGTCTCCGGAGAAGGGTGGCATATAAATGTAATCATATATATATATATATATATATATATATATATATATATATATATAAAGTAAAATAATATAAAAAGAAACATATCTCAGAGCAACATGCACCCCAAAGATTTGCATATGTATTACAGGATATTCTTGTGAGCTAATTCACAGAATAGATTAAAGAGACTAATGCTGAATACCAACTGCTAAGCTGAATAGAGACAAATTTAAAGGGTGGCATTGCATGAAATGGGGAAAATAATGTCTCAAACCTCAGGGAAAAACACTGTGTCTTGAAAGTTCTGTGGTTCTGGCTGGGCTGCTATGAGAATCATTTCTCACACTGATTTAATGACTGATAGATACCCCCCCCCAAAAGATATAAACTACTCCTTCCCCAAAAAGGCACATAGTCAATCCTTCACACAGAAAGATTAGGAGGAAATGGACAAGACTTCTTTTGCTCTAAAGTTGCCTGCAGAGATTTCTTTAAAAGTAGAGCTCTTGCTAGATTTCTTGTGTTATGACTTTTATCTTCCTTTTAATAAATATTATCAGCTACATTTATTGTATTCTTGTTTCTTTCCTTTTCAGGCTGCAAAAAGAAGAGTCTGACAATTGCAGTTTGTGAGTTTTGGGTTGCTCTGGCTTTCAGCTTCAGCAATGTTTTCAGGATTTAGCAGCATAATGTCCGTGCACACCAGGCTACTACAAGATTTTAACAAATGTTAAATCTCAAGGATAGGAAAAGGAAAGTCTTGGAAAGGCCTGAGAGGTGGGCAACTGGATATGCTGTACTTGAAACCAAATATATCAGTGGCAGTGGCGAAGACTACATACTACTTTTGACACCACTCCCAGCCCATTTTATCTGCACCTTAAAAAAGGAAGGCCATATGGAGATTGGAGGATGTCGGCCTGTTGGAGGTGCTATGATTGTCTCAATCATTCAATTATCCAATCACTACCCACCTTTCCAATCTTTCATCACATTCCTCATCCAGTGTTTTCAGGCATCCATCAGAATATATAGAACCTATCCTGAACCAATTGTTATGGAGTAGTTGAGCTGGGTGTCACTGGCATGTTGATGCTATCTCTGCAAAACTCTTTCCTTGGCTGGCAACTTCATATAATTATAAAAAATGCATTGGGATCATCAAATTATAACTGCCAAAGAATAGGCACCCAATGTTATTCCTTGCAAGTGTGAGTAGAATCATCTCCAACCCATTGAGAATAATACCAAGTCAACAATATCAAAAACTGCTAAGAGATCCACCAGATCAACAACAATTCTCCTTCTATCTCTTACTGTTAGCAGGGCACCCATCCAGGCAACCAAAACATTCAATCTTAACCCAAATAATAAAAACAATTCTTTTACAAGAGGTGTACAACTGCACTGACACAGCACCCTGCTCAGAAATGAGCAATAGTTGTCATAAATGTGTGAATGCAAAGGTGTTTTCTTCCCTCCAAAGAGTCAGTGTATCCTGATTTTTTAAAGGATGTGAATTATTACTGCATCCTGCAAAGCTGAAGATATTTACATATGCTTTTTTATAATTAATGGCATAGATAGATGTGTATCCTGAGGACTTAGACAAGTTTTGTCAGTTTCTCTCATTCCTGCTCATTATTTCTTTTTTCCTTGAATAGTTACTGGCACATTTAAATCTAATGAGAAACTGTGTTCTCTTGCAAGCATCTAATGAGAACACCACATATTTTCAAACAATTCTGGTACATGAAACAATGTATTTTTAAATGCTTTGAAATATTGCTATTTCTCTTAAACCAGGTAGTATTCAGCAGGTTCTGACCAGTTCTAGAGAACCGGTAGAGGAAATTTTGAGTAGTTCGGAAAACCGGCAAATACCACCTCTGACTGGAGATTTTACAGTATCCTTTCCCTGCCACGCCCACCAAGCCACACCCACAGAACCGGTAGTAAAAAAATTTTGAATCCCACCACTGTCTTAAACATATATTTTTTAATTTTCTAGAAAAAGCTTATTTCAAATTAGGGAGACTCTCCACACTCTCCCAAAATAGCCATGAATTCCAGTCCAATACAATATTTTGTATTTTATTGTAAAATTTAATTGTGGAAATATTGGTGGCTACAACCATTCAAAACAAAATGTTGGTGCTTAGCTACTTAAAATCTTTATTTCGAAAAATATTCTTGGACCCCTCTGTAAATGCAGTAGTAGACATGGAACTGGCGGGCAACACTTCATTCTGAAGCCCTTCCTGATGCCAGAACAAAACTGAATGATCTTCACTGTCATTTCCTACTAAACGGATAAACCATTAGAAATAAGAATGACCTGGAACAGGTAGATATGACCCAGTAGAAGGATGAAATGAGAAGATTCAGGGAGGACTACAGATATATATACCTATAGACAATTGACTCAACTCAGGGACAAAGTGGAGAAAGAGTCTGTTTAGTTAACCATGTGTATGCATGAGAGAGAAAAGGAGGAAGGAAGATTTAGTTAACTAGTAACTCAGTAGGACTAATTAAAGCAGTTGTGTTCCTTGCAAGATTCTTCCAAAAAAAGAGAATGTCTGTAGCTTGTGGTTGAAATATGGAGTTCTTGGTGCTGAGTTTGGTTCCTTGCTAGCAGACATTTCATTATCCAACTACACTGTAACACTATCAGTCTAATGAGTATAGAGTTTACATTTATGTAAATGCTACATAAATGTGCCTTATCTGTTTGTGTCTATTGATGGAATCCCAGGCATTTGAGCGTGGCATTTGAGCAAATCAACCATCAATAGACACATACAGATAAACCACATTTATGCAGCATTTAAAAGTGACAATTAAAAAAAACAAGAAAAGAAACAAAAATATAGAATATGTTCCCACACAGTCAACATTCAGATAAACAGGGTTCAACACCAGACAAATAATCAGGCGGAAAACAATATTCTAATGAGGAAACTGCAAGAAGAAAACTACACCTCCATCAAAACTGGCAGGGCAAATTACTGTATATAAACAGGCAGCAAACCTCACTCACAAAGATGCGGTCACTTAAGTCAAGTAGTAAAACATCTGCAAGCATTAAAAACTTTAGGCAGCTATTTCAGAAGCTGCTCCTGGCTGTTTTTGCATGTCCTGAGCAGAGCAAAGAAGAAGAAGAAAAAAAAACATTGTTGCTGCTCTGGATAAACTGTGAATATTCTGCTGCAATTGTTGTGTGATAAAGAGAGTTTAGGAAGGATTTTCAGAAAGATAATATGGGACTGTGGATCTGAGCCAGAAGGAATGCTAGGCTGTGGAATTGGAATCATCCCTACCTTGAATTCAGATCATTGGGGCAAGTTCTTGACATTAGCACTCATTCACTTGCTTTTCAGTGCAGTGGTTGTATGTCATGTAGAATACAGATAGTCCTCGACTTATGCCCCCAATTAAACCCAAAATTTCTCTTGCTAAGTGAGACAGTTAAGTGAATTCGTTTCCCCCATTTTATGATATTTCTTGCCGTTGTTAAGTTAGTAACATGGTTGTTAAACAAATCTGGCTTCCCCATTGCTTTGCTTGTTAGAAGGTCACGAAATGTCACATGACCTCAGGACACTGCAACCGTTATAAATATGAATCTGTTGCCAAGGGTCTCAATTTTGATCACATGACCATGTTGATGCTGCAATGGTCATAAGTGTGCAAAAATGGTCATAAGTCACTTTTTTCAGTACTGCTGTAAGTTTCAATGGTCATTAAATGAACTGTTGTAAATTGAAGACTACCTCTTATTGAAGAACCAATCTACTACGTTCAGACCTGAAAATTTCACAACTGCAAGAATAAAGGACAGAAAGACCCACCCCAGTCCATGCAAAGAGAAATGAAACATATTATTTGTATCAGTCTCTTACACACAAATACACACAGTCCTTGTATCGTGATATGTGTGCTGCTCTGATCATAAGGTCCCCTCCCTTTAAAAAACAGCTATTCTATACAGGAGAGATGAAAAGGTATCAAATCATTTTAGCCTTGAAAGAGCTGAAGCCTCAGAGGCAAGAATGGAGGAGGAGTTGTTAAACATAGAGAATTGGATTCTAATCAAAATGATAACAACTTAAATGCAATTTGCAGCAGAACTTTAAATATTAGGTTTTAAGCAACAATCTGTTCCTATTTCAAATATCACCATTTTTTTAAAATTTGGCAGACATGGCTTGATGTTTTTCTAGATTCCCATCTTAAAGCCTTCAGTCTTTTTTCTTTTTTCTTTTGTACTGCCCTTTCTAAAGTCATCATTACTCATTAAGTCTATTGTGCAGCAAGCAGAAATGGGTCAAGGATGAAATGCTCCCTCTTAGGGAGAGGCACACAAAGATTGTATAAAGCTATTTTCAACTTTTCATGGGATTACACAGTGGATGAATGCTGCCTCCATTGACTTACAAATCAATGTTCTACAGGAAGGACCGGGCAGTTAAATCTTTTCAGATTTCATAGTTTAAAGACATTGGTTTAGGATTCTGTTTGAAAAGATGTTCTGTGAGTCTTCAATATAAATTCATGGATTGCTCATGTACACCAAATCAAACATTCTGAGATAAAAGAAGAGGGAGTGCTCTGTATAGCAGAAATCAGTTTTTATACTAAAGGATGACTTCAAGTAATTTGTATAAGGTTTGGGCTAGTGCAATAATGACTTCTTTGTCCTTCAGCATAGCCACACATGTTCACACAATCTTCACGTATTTTACTATCTAAGATTATTTCAGTATGGATTGTGTACTCTCACATTGTCATTTGTGTTTGGCAGCTGAACCAATTTATTCCTGGCTTGGCTGTGGTATACTTAGAATAGCAGAAAAGGCTACTTTCAATTTTCAGCACTGAAACCAGATTATTTTCCATAAAGAAAATGCCTATCTCATTCTACTTCTGCAACATTGCTTTCCTATGTTGTACAAGAGTCTTCAAATTTTTTTCTTCTATTACTGGGGCATATCTATGGATCTTCTAAACAATACTGCTCTTTGCTCTTTTCAGCTGCCATAGCAACATGCAACCAAGGTTGGAGATGCTGAGGAAAGGATCTAGCCACAAAAATGTCAACTCTGCTCTCATTGCACATCATAGCTTTGTAAAAGGTTTTAAAATAGAAAGGAGGAGCAGGATCTGCAGTAAGAAAGTATTGCATCATAGCAACATATCCCCCCAATACACAGATGATCAGAGAATTTGATGTAATGCATATTAAAAGTATAAGATGAACATCAGCAAGTTGTTTTAATTTTCTTTTAATGCAGGAACATGGATTGGGGGCAAAGGGCTGGAGTTGGCAAAAGTGAAAAAGATCACAGGTCAGTTTCCAGCTGCTAGGTGAGGAACTAGGAAATGAAAACTGTAGGATGTAGATGTGTGTAGATGAGAATGCCTACAGTTATCAATGAACAACTATCAATGAAGCCTACAATTACAAATGAACCTAGAGAGGCTAGTCTTAACTATTGATTATGATATGACTATGTGACCAGAATCATTCAAGCTGTTGTGAGTGATAGTTCTTATAAATCTTAGTTAGCTTATGAAAGTTATCATCCATAATACCAATGGAAACAAACCTGGACCAGAAATGTTGGGAAATACCCAACCAGGCAAAGAGGCCTCCTCAAGTGCAGAATTAGCCTCAAATCTTGCACAGAAGCAAGAGATCCAGAACTGATCCCCTCTTAAACTCTACAGAGCCTTATCCAACTGAAGACTGATAGCCTGGAGAGATTCTTGTATAATTAGCAGAATATAAATTCAAGAAGAGATTGGACTGCCATTTGTCAGAAATGGTGTAGGATCTCCGCTTGGAGGGGGTTGGACTAGATGACCTACAAGGTCCCTTCCAACTCTGATTATCTGTTATCTGAATCCTATACGTGAGGATCTGGTTGCTTACAGCTGACAAGAAATTACCTTATTAAGTTTTCTCCTTTTCTTAAGTTTGGCAGGACCCTGGTGTGCATCAGAAGTGTTATCATGAAGTAACAAAAATGTCACTGGATCCTATTATTTTTGTCTGAAAGTTCCACCCTTTTTTATGGATGCAAGCTTCATTCTTTTTGAGCAACATCATGACACAGGTTAAAAAGTGTTAGTGAAAAAGACTTGTGTTATGATGCTGCAACACTGTTTCCATCCATCTGATGATGTTCCTTGTTACCCTTCAATGTCACCATTTAAGAAATGCCTTCCTCACTGTAGAACATTACAACCAAATATAATTGGTAATTATAACCAAACATAAATCTATCTGAGATTATGGAGACATAATTCTTGATCAAAATTATCTCCTTTTCCTCCAGACTATTTGTAGTTTTAGGCCAGGAACACAAATTTGTGCTGTTTCAAATACTCTTTGATTTTAACTTTATCAGCTGCAGCTAGATATTTGGAGTGATGGGTTAAAGGTGTCTCATTATATAATAGATAATTAGACATCGTTACTATGGTTGAATCAGCCAAATAATTAATCTAGGTAATCAGTTCTTGCATGTAGAACATTTCACAATAATTTAGAACCCATTAAATAATGCATATATTAAGATGATATCAATTCTTTATGTAAAATTTAAAAAAATAATATTTAAAAAGTAATCAGTTTGACTAGGTGTGTGTGTGTGTGAGAGAGAGAGAGAGAGGGAGGGAGATGGAGGGAGGGAGGGAGGGAGGAAGATATACAAATAAATGAATAGTTCATTAAGATGTTGTGGTATTTGAAATATGTAGTTTTCTTACAAAATTACAATTCCCAGCATTTTCACTTCTTATTATGTGAATTTGGAATGAAATTCTAGAGAATGTTCTGTGTCTTAAAATATTTTAAATGTATCTGTTCACATTCCTTCCATTAGCTCTTTCACAACAGAGCAGTTCAGAAAATCTATTTCAGTGCAGTTTTACATTTGTGACCTACTGACCTACTTTTTTGTTTCTGACTGCTGCAAGTTGGTATCCCTGAAAAAGGATTTTTCTTTTCATCCATGAATTGTGTTTGACATTTTGAGATAAAAGTCATTAGAAGAATAACAATTTAGTTTAATGTGTTTTGTTCTGCTTTTTAATCAAGCCCAGGGAAGTGGGTTGCTATTTTAGGTATATTCTTGTTTAATTGTGAGTGTTGTACGCAGCTGTTTGGAATTGTGTTTTTTTTCCCTTTTTCATTTTGGAAACATTTCTCTTTGTTAATCTAGAATAAGAAATAGAATTCAGCTTTCTTTATGGCTAATACATAGTGAAAACAAGAGGAAAAAGGCTTACTGAATCAATCAGTGAGGGAAAGCAATCTTTGTCTTCTCTTCAATAACCTGTTGTTGAAATAATTATGTAGAGAGTGGGTTGAAGGAATAAAAGAAAAGACCACAATCTGCCTAAAAAAACAAATAATGTTTTGAAAGTGTTATCATAGCCAGAGAATATATTATACATGCATAGCTGGGTGAGCTGACTGACAACTTAATCCTTTCCCTCCAATTTACACTGTCTCTAGAAATCAGTTCACCAAATACAGTAAAAAGCACAGCAAGCCAATGATACAGAACATAAAATGTTTAAAGAAATGGCACACCCAGACAACAATAGTATCATTGGTGCAAGTATATATGAAGTTCTGTTTAAAACTGACTTACAGAAAAATGCTTTGTTCACTTTCCCCTGCATATGATAGAAGCATACAAAATAGGAGTTGGTATTTTTAAAATATAAATTTTAAATTAATCCCACCAGAGAATTTATTTCTTAAGTTTGTCATTTTCTGTTACTGTTATTTTGTTTCAAACAGATTTGAGGGCTCTATTCCAACCCTAATCAGTGCAAGATCCACAGTAACAACTCTGACAGATGACTATTCAGCCTCTGTCTGACGAACTCACCAAAGTCTGTTTCACCGACTGACAGTTCACAAAGCCAGGAAGTTCTCCCCCACTCTCTAGCCTGAATCTGGTTCTTTGTAATTTAAGTCCATTCATTCTGTCTTGTTCACTGGATAGCAGAATAAATCAACCTCTTTTCCTTTGTGAAAAAAATTGAGATATTTGAAGACGTCTATCACATCTCCCTCACCTGTCCCTTCTATATGCTAAACAAGCCAGTGGTGGGATTATTATTTATTATTTATTTATTAATTTGACTTGTATGCTGCCCCCTCTCCAAAAAGGACTCAGGGCGACTCACAATTAAAACTGACACAATAAATTAATTATCTAAATCATCCATGCGCATGTCCAAGATGGCGATTAGCAGCTAGCGATGGTGTCTCCCATGGAGGTAGCCGGTTTTTCTGTCTCTGGGGGCGTTTGGAGGCTTGTATTCCCCTTGAAAACTCACGAAACTCCCAGCCGAACATCCAAGGAGTCAGGTGGGGCCGGAACAATCCAGCCCCGTCGGGAGAGTCGCGCGTGTTAGACGCGACAATCTCCGGTGTGGGCTTGCGGCTGGAATGACAGGGGCAAAATTACGGGTGCCGCCCCAGAAGCAGCGACTTCGCCAGCAACCAGCTCACTCTCAGAGGCCTCCGGGAAAGCAGCGGGTGGGCGTTTTTGGCGTCTGCAGCTGCTATAACATCTATAACGAACTTGTGTTTCGTTCTGGCCCTGGAGTCACTGGGAGCAGTGCCAGAGGCCTTAGCGGTTGGAGCCGTGGTTGGGGGGTGCATGAGGAGGTCTGTGGGACTCCAGGCGGAATAGTGGGGGCCATGATCCCCAGGGTGGTTGGAATGGGTAGGAGCCGATGAGGCGGGGGGCCATATCATGTTAGGGGAGCGTGCCCCTGCTATGTCCAAGCTGTGGCGCGCTCCGACCCCTTAGCCTCTTCTCATCTCCTGGGGGTTTGGGGATCCAGGACCCCTGGATTCAGACTGGTGTACTTTAATGCCAGGTCCGTGGTTAATAAGGCACCGCTCCTCCGTGATGTGATTGAGGAGGAGGCCGCAGACCTGGCTTGTATCACCGAGACCTGGTTGGGGCCGGAGGGTGGGGTCCCTCTGGTTGACATCTGCCCCCCAGGTTTTTGGGTGTTGCACCAGTCATGACCCCAGGGAAGGGGGGTGGGTGGGGTGGCTATTGTCATTCGGGAGACCCTGTTTCCAAGGGAGGTCCATGCCCCGGAGATAGGCGGTGTGAATCCCTCCTCCTGAGGTGTGGGCCTGCAGGTCGGATGGGCGTGCTGCTTACATACCTGTCCCCCAGCTATGTCTCAGCTGCCCTGCCTGGGCTTCTTGATGCCATCTCGGGGGTGGTGGTGGAGTTTCCAGAGCTTATAGTTCTGGGTGACTTCAACCTGCCTTCCTTGGGACTGGCATCGGGTTTGGTCCAGGAGTTCATGGCCTCCATGGAGGCCATGGGCCTGACCCAGATAATTGATGGCCCGACTCATGAGGGGGTAACATGCTCGACCTGGCTTTTGTCTCGAGCAGTGGCGGAGTGGTCTGGGGGGTGACATAGTTACCCACCCCGTTTCATGGTCAGACCACTATCTCCTGCGGCTGGTCTTCCATCAAGCTGCCCCACACCGCTGGGATGAGGAGCCACTTAGATGGTTCCGCCCCAGGTGCCTGATGGACCCTGAGAGGTTCCAGGCAGAGCTGGGGTTTTTTCCTGCATCCCTTACCCACAGCCCTGCCAGGTCCTTGTGGCTACCTGGCAACAGTCGGCTGCGGGGCTCTCGACAGGGTTGTCCCCATGCGTCCCCTTAATCGGCACAGATCCCGGTGAGCCCCCTGGTATACCGAGGGGCTCTGGGAGATGAATCATCGCAGGAGGGGACTAGAGAGCAGGTGGAGGGCGACCCGTTCTGGATCTGACCGAGCCCAGCTAAGAGCCCATATTAGGACTTACCTGGTGGCGGTGAGGGCGGCGAGAAGATCTTATTTCTCCGCCCTCATAGCATCCGCAGATAACCGCCTGGCCGCCCTGTTTGGGGTTGCTCGCTCCCTCCTCCAGCTGGGGGTGTGTGGTGGACCCTTTGCGGGGCAGAGCTGAGGAATTTGGCCAGTATCTGCAGGATAAAATCGCTCAGATCCGGGAAGGGTTGCGCTCGGACTTGCAGTGGCCTGAGGATGGGGATGCAAGTGGTTTGGCCAATGTTATCTGGACTGAGTTCGATCCTGTTTCTGAGGAGGAAGTGGACAGGATTATGCGGCGGCTAAGCACCACCACATGTTTATTGGACCCGTGCCCTTCCTGGTTGGTTTATGCCTCCAGGGAGGTCACGTCGCTGGCTCGGGCAGTGGTCAACGCTTCGTTAAGGGAGGGGCTGTTCCCTGCCGCTTTGAAAGAGGCGGTGGTGAGGCCCCTTCTGAAGAAGCCTGCCCTTGACCCAGCCGCGTTGAACAACTTTTGTCTGGTCTCCAACCTTCTCTTTTTAGCGAAGGTTGTTGAGAGTGTGGTGGCCCAGCAATTGCCACTTTTCCTGGAGGAAGCAGACTACCTGGATCCGTACCAATCGGGCTTCCGGCCCGGGTACAGCACAGAGACAGCATTGGTCGCGCTGATTGATGATCTCTCTAGCAGTGTGGGGCAGCTTGTCAGAAAGCCAGCCATAGGAGATAATGATCTGACCATGGTACGGGATGGATAATAAGATCACCACCCCCCAGATCATTACGCCACTGCTCCAAGACAAAAACCAGGTCGAGCATGTTGCCCCTCTCGTGAGTCGGGCCATTAATCACCTGAGTCAGACCCATGGCCACCATGGAGGCCATGAATTCCTGGGCCAAAGCCGATGCCGCCCCGAGGGAAGGCAGAACAATAAGCCCTGGGAACTCCACCGCCACACCCGAGATGGCATCGAGCAGCCCAGGCAGGGCGGCTGCCACACAGCTGGGGGAAATGTATGTAAGCAGTAAGCCCATCTGACTCTCAGACCCCTACCTCAAGAGGAGAGCCTCACACCTGCCTATCTCTGGAACAGAGACCTCCCTTGGAATCAGGACTTCCTGAGTAACAACAGCCTCCCCCCCACCCCTCCCCTGGGCTCGTGACTGGTGCAACACCCGAAAACCTGCAGGGCACAGATCAACTAGAGGGACTCCACCCTCTGGGCCCACCCAGGTCTCAGTGATGCAGGCCAGGTCCGCGGCCTCCTCCTCGATTACCTCATGGAGGAGGGTTGCCTTATTAGCCACAGACCTGGCATTAAAGTACACCAGCCGGAGTCCAGGGGCCCTAGATCCTGGATCCCCAGGGCATTGGGAGGAGGCATCAGGGTCAGAGCGCGCCACCGCATAAAGACATCGGGGATGTGATCCCTTAACTTGATCTGTCCCCACGCCTCGTCGTCTCCTGCCGAACCCAACCACCCTGGAGATTGTCACTCCCACTCTGCCCTCTGGGGCCCCACTGGCCCCCCCTGCACCCCCCACCACAACCCTGACCTGGGCTGCGCTGAGTCCCTTCCTCACGACCCACCCCCCTCCCTAACCCCCTTAAGAAATGGTTTAAAAACCAAATCAACGAAGCCTCGGCGACCCTCTTACTACCCCTCCCAGGACCCCAACCCTTACCCATGCTGTGCCATCTCTCAGGGTTCCATAACCCATCCTTGAGATAGGCCGTTGAAAGTCCAGCAGGCCAAACCCAGGAGAGAGGGCACTCCCTTAAGGCCTGCAGCTCCATCAAAGGATAGGTCCAGATCTTGTAATGATGGAACATCTGGGGGAATAGTTCGTGGTTGAAAAAAGTGTCCGACTATTAAAGATGTTAAAGATGTTAAAGATAATAACACCCAATGTGGTCCAGTTAACCGGCAGCCGGGAAGTCCAAAGTCATGCATCAGGACTGCCCTCTCACAGAAGTCCTGTGGGCCGATGGTAAAGTCCCATGCCCGGACCAGCCACCGCGCTCTCACCGCAGGACTCTCCGAGAAGCCGATCAGGACAGATAACACAAGCCAGGCCAATTTAAGGGGGGAAAGGCACCCCCACCATGCTGCCCTCTCACCGCAGCAAACTGGTGGGGCATACCTAAAAACCCCAAGCCAGCATCCACCAGGTGAAAAGGAGGGAGGGGGGGCACAGTTCACAATCCAAATCCAGGCAGAGATGTGACAGGCCATGGAAAACAAGGCAGAAAGAATAGGGGAGTGGGGGAAGGGAGGGTGGAAAAAGCCTCCAGCCCACTGCCAGAACTGCCAGAACTGCCAGAAAGGACTGATCACACACCAGGTGGTAGGATTGATGATAAAGGGGGACCAAGACCGGCAGCAACCTCAGGCCAGCACCATCTTCACCTCTAGTCCCAACAAGGCCGCTCGCCGGTCTGCCGTCCCCATCCTCGCTGTCCTGGTCACTGGCACCACTGTCATCCGCACCCACGCTGTCCAATTCCTAGCGGCGCCCCCACCATCGCAGTCACATCGCCGCTGCCACCGGAGACGTCGCTGCTGCTCCCCGCCGTTGACCACCAGTGACCTCATGGCCCCCTAAAGTGAGCGGGACTGTGGCAGAAATTGGGTGCCAGGGCGAAAGCTGAATCATCGCCGCCCTGGTCACTGGTGCTGCTGTCATCTGCACCCATGCTGTCCTGTTCCTAGTGGTGCCCCCACCATTGCAGTCACGTCGCCGCTGCCACCAGCGACCTCGCTGCTGCTCCCCGCCATCACTGCTACCACCAGTGACCTCGCAGCCCCCCAAACCGAGCGGGACCGCGGTGGAAATTGGGCCACGGGGTGAAAGCTGAGTCATTGCCGCTCCCACCGCTCGCCTCCTTCACCGCCTCCTTTATCGCCAGCCGCCCCGACTGCCAGCTGATCAAACTTGTGGCCAGAACCCGCCGCTCAGCAGCAGGCAGGCTCGGCCCTGATAGTACCTGCCGGCCCACCAGGTCCTCAGATATCAGAACCTGGGGGTCGGGTGGGTTATGATCGTCTCCTCGCCACACCACGCCCACCAAGCCACGCCCACAGAACCAGTAGTAAAAAAAAATTGAATCCCACTACTGATTGATACAAATGTTGAACAGTACAGGACCAAGGACACAGCCTCGTGGGACACACCCTCCTTCCGCTCCTTTCATATTTCTGGCCAAGCTGAAGTAGAGCCATTAATAAGCACTGTTTGAGCATAACCATTCAGCCAACTGTGAATCCATCTAACAGTAATCTAATCTAATCCACATTTACTATTTTAAAGAAATTGTTAACCTGCATTCTACCTGCTTTTAAGCATATAATGGAAAACACAAGGTAGAAATTTGTAATGCATTAAAAATACATTTCAAATTAATCTCACCAGATATCTTTATTCCTATAATTTGCTGAGCTACTGTTTGGATGGTTCGTAATTATTAACCCACATTGTGCTTGTTTACTATTTAGGGAACCTGCGTTGATGGCGCTACTATTAGTGATTGATTTATATAGCTGCCTACTAATAATTATTTTTATACTAAAATATATATGCAATCTTATTTCATTTCTTCTGAGTCTTCTCCATTAATTCTCACTGAAAGCTTTGGTCTGTTTTAGATATCGAGCATGAAGCAGAACTTACAGGTCACCGAGAGGTTACAGATACGGCAAAGCAAAAGAAAGCTGTGAAAATGGCAGATTAGAAAACTAGCTTATTTTGCATGCAAACCAAGAGGTTCTATCTGTGCATTCTATAAAAACGCTTCTATAAAAATGAATAATTTGTTCTTGGCTCTCTATAATGTGGCAGATGTGATCCTTTAGATGCTAGTGGAAGCTTGTGGGGAGGCTGAGAAATGAAGAGGGAAAATGGCAGATGAGTCACAGGACTTCTCTTATAAATGACAACTCAGCTCAGGTCAGAAAAAATCTGGGAAAAATGTCTCAGAGTATTCAAAGAGACTCAGCCTAAAGCTATCCACTATAAATGAGGCTACAAGTTTTTCCCTATAATTTTCAAGGATCACTATTTATCCCAGATGTCCATTAAAGATACTTTTTAAAAAAATCTGTGCAGTTTTGTTGGGGCTTGACTGTGATCAAAATTTCAGCCCTAAAATGTAAAGCAGGAATGGATAAAGGATAGACTTAAAAAGCCAATTCTATGTGTTGAGTTCCCACAAAGTGTTAGATTTGCATGAAGAGTCAGACGCGGAGTGCTTCAGTGAAGAGTTTATTAGTGACTACAGCTCATAACAGACCTGATTTGGCTGGATTGCGCTGCTACTTATAGCTAGCAGCCGCAGTTGCCAGCCAATCAGAGTGCAGGGTTTTCCCGCACTTTTTAAACCAATCATTTCTGACATTTTACAAGAACAGTTCAAACTTAACCAATGACATTCAAACCTGCATACATAACACCCCTCCCCACTAGGTTCAGTCCATACTCAAACCCCAACCTATTTAATGTATTCTTTTAAATAGGTGGGGCTCTTACATGTACGTTGAGACCTTCGTCGTTCAGAAGTTTTAACGTTCTCACCCAGTGAGAGGGGAAATGTGTCTGTTGACATTTCCCTAGTTGGACTTCCTGTGAAAGAAGACCCTGTTTGATTGTTACAATCTGGTCTCTCCTCCCAACCCATCTCCAGCCCAATGTCAGCACCCAAGTCAGGTAGTGATATGCAATCTTCCACTTGTAAGGATGGATTTTGGCATTGTGACAGGTTTTGGAATGGTTCCTGTCATAATGACACATGGGGGTTGATTCTTGTTTGCTGATTATCCTCATGTTCCTCCCCCTCCCCCCCTAGAAAAAGCATTAGGTATGGGAACTAGAGAGGAACAATTGCGATGTTCCTGAGGTAACCTGGATCTAAGCTGATCAATGTGCCTGCTCCAGAGGACTCCATCCTCTGTTTGTACCCTGCAAGAATGAGGGCCTGTGATTTGAGTTATTTCAGCAGGAATCCATGAAGGTTCACCCATAAGGTTCTTAGCATAAACAGAATCACCCACACTGAACATGCGAACTTTGCTAGTGGAATCTAGTGGTGCGTTGGGTGCACTTTTTAAACCAATCATTTCTGACATTTTACAAGAACAGTTCAAACTTAACCAATGACATTCAAACCTGCATACATAACACAAAGAGTTTGGAAATTTTCTTCTATGTTGATATGCAATGTTCCTATTGTACTGCATTGTACTACATTATAGTTTTAGCATTTTTTGAAACAGCAGGAACCTCTTTTCAATCGTTTTCACCCATCGTACTGAGGGGAGATCTGAATGGAAAAAAACGAAAGCTGGGGAGAGACTCCAGGAAACAAATAGTCTATCCTGTAGAAATTATGAGACAGAGAATGGCATAAAATGGAAGGCGAACTCTCTATAATATGCCTGGAGCACTTGTAGAAAAGACAGGATATAAATCTAATGAATGAAATGATGGAGAAATACATTCAAAAATGTTTCAGAATTACCTATATTCTTTGTTGCCTAAAACCTGACATGTAAAATATTCAAAGAAATCTCAATAGTTATAATGCCTAGCAGACCTGTACCTATTTTGAAAGAACCGAATTTAGGGATATAAACCAAGTCCCGGTGATGGAGAGACGAAAATCAATGTGAGTAATTTCCAATTGCAACTAGCATACTCCCAGGCTGTTGATCAGTCAGTTGAAAACAACTCATTTAACACAGTTAATTGAAACATATTTATGTATTTATGGAAATCTTTGTATTTCCATAAATTAAAGACTGACTCAAAATAAAATAATATTTTGTTGTTTTAAATTTAAAAAAAGACTAAGAAAAACTAAATAATTAAGCACTTCACATTTGCAATCTTCTTCATTCCATTTACCATTTAATATACCATAAAAATTACTCAGAAGACTTTTGTTCCTAAATATTAGAATCAATTACTATAATTTCCACACCATAAAACCCAAATTCTCAGATTTCATGCTTTAGATGTATTTACAAAGTTTCACAAATGTGCTAAGTTCCAAGCATAGTTTGAAGACATAGAATGAAGTGCCAAAGGCAAGCAAATTTAAACTAGCAACTACTGACACCTCCATAACAATTATTCATCTTGAAATTAACTTATCCATGTGCAACAAAGACAGAAAACAATTCTGGAAGTTCATGATATCTACAGTATCTGAAAGCTGAGACAACTCCAAGGCAAAGAAATGTAGATGCTAGGAGATGAATATTTATATAAATGTTTGTTTATTTATTTATCAAATTTAGACACTGCCTATCTCACTATCAAAACACTGGTGGCCACATACCAGATATAGTTTTCTTGTCAGAGTAGTGTCAATGTGACTGGAGAGAAGAGCTCTCCTCGTCTCCTCTGTCATGGTGAAATCACACTTGGTGACTGAGATTTTCTTATGTTGCCTCACTACACAAGAAGGCAGACCTATTTGACTGATCTTCCCCCAGTGACTTTGGACCTGGTGGGTTCCAAAGGGAACTGGGGATTATTCCTGAGCTCCTGCTACAGGGTCCTGCAGAGGTCCTGGCTGTTGCCTGGAATGGGAGGAGGCCGAAGCTATGGATAGGATTGTACAACCTCTCTTGGTCCATCACCCCCAGCACTTCCCAAAGGTTACGAAGGAATTGAGTAGCTGAAAAGGATCAAGAGATGTCTAGAAAGCCACTGGAGAAAGATGAGAGATGAGTTAGTGCTGCTATTTAGATTACATTGTGGCAGCAAGAGTGGTAAAACATCAATATTTCTGTGTTCTTATTGTATCTTTAAAATGCCATCCAACAGTCCTGTTTAAGGCTCCCTGGACCTTCCTAGACAAGGGAGGTCTGGAGGTTTATTTTCAAGGCAAAGCAGAAGAATTCTCTGTGCATCTGGCAGATAAAATTGCCCTGATTCACTTCCAATGGGGGAGCCAAGCATGGTGCAGGTTCTGTTGAGATGCCTGCGGAGAAGACTTGCTCATTATCTGGAAACAGTTTGATCCTGTTGGACTTGAGGAAGTGGCTAATGTTCCAGAATTTTCAGTGCATTAGATTATCCATTTACAACTTCGTCATGTACATCCATCTATCTTCTAAGGAAGTTCATTTGTTCAGTTCACCCTACAGCTGTGTGAATGTCTGTTAGATTCTGTCTCTTGGACTACTTGCACAATATTAAAAGAAGAAATAAATTATCAACAGACTGAATATGTATTTCTGGCACTGTTTCTATATTTCTGTTGAAGAAAAGAATAGTTATCTACAAAGTAGGCCAGGAACTCCAGAGAGACAGTACCTTTGCTTTTGATTTCTTTTTCTACCTTGAAGTTCAAAGAGCATAAGTAAGTTCTTTGCAAAAGGAAGTGCAGAATTCTTTGAAGGACTGACAACACACTTACCATGCAATATAAAGAGGGCTTCAGTAATATCAAGTAATAAAGGACTCAGCATGCATGTGTGGTGTCATATCACTTTGATATTGCAGATGTTACATCTTGGGAACACTTTTTATTGTTAGGAACTGATTTGCTGTTGAGGTTAGCAATCTATACATTACTTTACCTTACCTCACTGACTGGCTTCAAATCCTACTGAGGATATTCAGTGCCTCTTATTTATTGCTAGGAAGTTACACATTTTAATCATATAATAATAGACAACAGCAAAGCTTACATGCCAGATGGATGTATTTCTTCACCACTGTATAAACCATAAATTGGCATCATTAAACAGCCAGGGCTGGATTGCAATGTTTTTTATTTCAATGGCCAAGGCTGCCATAGAAAAGACAGTGATGTAATCATGATAGCTGGCCCTGCCCCTGCCTGGTTTAGCAAAGGGGGGGAAAGTCCCGATACGTCATGTGATGCCACCGTGATGACGCGAGTTTGATACCCCTGCTCTAGGGGCTCATTCATGCCAAAACTGAAACTACACCTTTGTCTAACAATGATATATTATATATTAATGTAAAAAGAAATAGAGGATAAGATTTATTTGGACATTTCCTCACTTCTGAATGGACAATATATGATTCCTCTCCTGCTTTTATTCCTGGACCCCACAAAACTGTCTTTCTTCCAAGATAATATGTGAAAATACAAACAGATTTTTGTATATCTTGAGTTTGCCTCAAGACTATGCTAGAATAAAGGGGGAAATACTACTTTTACATCAATTCACCCATAAGGCTATCTTATTCATGGCCTCAGCTTCGTTGGGACATTGCAATAGAAAGATGTTGTCTGGGAGTAAGTATGCTATGAGGAGGTGCCTGCAACCAGCTGAGATTTTGTCAAAAGATGCACTGTGTGAAATTATGATACAAGCTTCACTTTTTATGTATTTGCACGTGACATTGCAATACAAGCACAAAATAGAGTTTGGGTCATGAAGTTGGAACAGACGTTTTAATTTGGCCCCTTATTTGCAGATACCTTGATGCTGTGGTTAGATGCAAGTTCGGAAAGAAACAATGTACAAGTAGTCCGCAACTTACAACAGTTGATTCAAAGTTACAACGGCACTGAAAAAAGTGACTTATGACCATTTTTCACAGTTACAACCTTTGTAGCACATGTTCATGTGACCAAAATTCAGATGCTTAGCAACTGGTTCGTACTTATAGCCATTGCTGTGTCCCATGGTCATGTGATCCCCTTTTGTGACCTTCTGACAAGCAAAGTCAATGGAGAAGCCAGATTCACTTAACAACCATGTTACTAACTTATCAACTGCAGTGATTCACTTAACAACTGTGGCAAGCAAGGTCGTAACATGAGACAAAACTCACTTAACAAATGTTTCACTTAACAACATACATTTTGGGCTCAATTCTGGTCATAAGTCAAGGACTATCTGTACAAATACTTAACTGACTGCCAAACAATTGATCAGATTGCAAATCCTTCAGGATCTGTTGGAGAGTTATTCTGAAAAACACCCCTATTGTTATGGATTTCCCAATGTTGCTCTCTGTATTTATGCACATTTCTCCCTCATTCTGTCAAGCATGGCTTTTATCAATAACCCAACATTTATACAATTTCTTCTTCTTATAATGAAGGTTAGAATTATTACTCTTTGATCTGTGCTATCCTGTCAAAAGGCTGCTGAAATTCTTTGCACATTTTAGTCGTTTTTCTTTGACCCAGAACGATTCCTTGCAAGCCATGAGTAGGATAAGACACAAAGGTCATGTACTCATTTTCCTTCTGACAGCTCCACGTTTCCATTTGTGATACCCTCTTTTTTTCTGCCACGAAGGAATTAAAATCTGAATAAAGTAGGTAGCCATTACTACAAATATCTATAGCCGAAAGATTTCTGCAGAAGGCCCCATGGGGCCTCAAGCAGTTTACCTCAAACCTAGAAGATTTATTCTGTCTGTGTCTGTCTGTCTGTCTGACTCTCTCTCTCTCTCATTCATGTATCTTCTATCTTGCATTTCATTCAGGATAAGACAATATACATAGTGTTCCTACTCTTACTTACTCTCAAAAGCAGGGGAAGGAGTTTGAAATGAGGAAGAATTATTAACCCAAAATCATCCAGGGAGTTTCTATGGCCACCCCTCCCCATAAGATCACAAGGCTGCATTTTGGGTGCTTTCAAATAGCCTCTGTTTTTGGCTGCTTTTAGTTTTCCCAGAGTTTTAGTTTTCCCAGAGTAATCACAATTTATTTTTGCTGGAAACAGTTTACTTCTGGTTTCCGGCAAAAACAAAAAACCGTAGCAAACATTGGTTTACTTAATGTGATGTTTGCTTGAAGACTGCTGTGAAAAAGGTCATGAAGTTAACCGTGGTCATGTGATGACAACCCCCTCCCCCTTAACAACTGTCACGGCTTACAATTGGAATTGCAGACCTGTATCATAGGATTTCATTTCCCCTTTTTAAATGTTAGGAAAATCCAACTCCGATCAGGGCCATGGCCAGTATGAAAAATGTGACACTTTGCTCCTCCTATTTTGCAAGAAAAAATGTAGTGTTCTTCTACCAATCATACACTTCATAGTGTCCCTATGAGGAAATCCAGCCCTGTCTGAATAGCTATCAACCTTGGACAAAGAATCTAATTAAACCTTTGGGAGGAAAGCCAGCTATTTGCCACTATTGCAAAGTCAAGTGCTACACTGGCTGAACAAAAAAATTATTGAAAATTAGTGCCACCCTGATTTTTTAAAATTTTCTCCTGGGTTGATCAAGATGGAAAATACCTGCCGATGACACATATTGAACACCGCAGCAAATAAAATAATGTTCTATATAAATAAGAAGTCCAAGAGTTCAAAAAGGGTTCAGGGATCATTAAAAATTCTATAAAAGTATTCTAAGAAAAATTATTCCTAAGTCTCTCCCTATGTTCATATTCATTTTTCAGGATGCGACAATTTAAAATTTGATATCATCATCAGTCTATAGGCTGAATCTTACATTCATGGGTACTTGCTAATCACATTGCAAAGCATCCTGATTAATACTCATTACTCTGAGCACTGAATTTTCTGATATACAACTTTTAAAAATCCTGAATCATGAACTGCTGAAAATTAATGTCAGATACGTTAACTATTTATATCTTTGCCCATTTGCACTTAACCATGACACAAATATGGCCTAGCAACCCATTTTCTGCTATGTCCCCACAATGTTACTTTCACCTCACACACACCCAGCCAAAAAATGAGACAGACCTAAGTAGGCCTTAGCTCTCTCTAGCATTATAGTATAGTATAGTATTTTCCTCGTTATTCCAACATCATCCAAGGGTTGAACTTAAGGTATACAGAATCCGTTAAGCTTTGTTATCCATTACACTGGAGAGAATGTAATGGGTGATTGCTTGGAGCATAAGCAACAGACACAGAATAGAGACTAGTAATTGCCTGTCACTACTGTATGCCAACTTGGCAACTGCAGAAAGTCTATTATCTAATAAATATCCACAGGATTGTTTCAAGAGGATGATGGACTTTCCGTGGTAAACAGTGCCACCTTCAGGCATACCTAATTTCTTCAATATTTCTTCACTACGGCCAGAGATAATTCAAAGGCCCTTTTCACATGAGACAGGTGAAATGTTTTAACTGTCATGTATTCCATGGACTCACATACACACACATATACAATGGGTGGTTTATGTTTCTCTCAATGTCAAGTCCTCTACCAAGGCCTGGGAGTTTGAGGGTTCTTGTAGGATCTTAGCTGTTCCTAGCACTGGACTCTTCTGGACAGAGCTCTGTTCCTGGGATTTGTTGGGGCCACTCTCCCAGCTCATGAGTGCTCCTACCACCACTGGGACCTCCTTAGCCTTTACATTCCTTCAGGCCCTAGTACCTCTCCAGCTTTTCATACTTCTTCCTGATCATGCTGTCACTTGGTACCACTGCTATCTTCTCATCCTTGTCTATTACTACAATGTCCAATATCACAATTGGCCAATAACTGCTTTTCCTTCTGGATTTGGAAATCCCACAGCATTATAGCCTTGTATTCTCCATTACTTTCTGTGGGAGATTTCCCATTTTGGGAGAGTCTAACCCATAGAGCTCACTATACCAGGTATCTGATGGCTAACAAGGCATACATGTTGATGGTGTAAATCAGTGGTGGGATTCAAATGTTTTTACTACCGATTCTGTGGGCGTGGCTTGGTGGGCGTGGCATGTAAAATCTCCAGAGGTGATATTTGCCAGTTCTCCGTACTACTCAAAATTTCTGCTATCGGTTCTCCAGAACTGGTCAGAACCTGCCGAATACCACCTCTGGTGTAAATCTATTCTTCCCATTGAACTGGTTCCTCAGAACCTGCCATATGTGTGGTGATACATACACATAAACATCTGGATTAAGAATTCCTGGATTAGGAATCTGAATTAGAGGAATCTGGTCTAATGCAGAGGAATGTTCTCATGTTCATAACTGCAACATACAAGTAATGAAAAGCTATGCTAATATTATTAAACTAAACACTTGAGTTTTGTTATTTAGTCAATTTACATACAGTAGTCACTTTCTAGAGCAGTATTTTTCAACCTTGACAACTTAAGCTGGATAGACTTCAACTCCCAGAATTCGCCAGCCAGATCTAGACATGATTCAGATAGATAATTCAGGGTAACAACTCTCAGATGACAACATACCTTAAGGGACAGGGACCTAGAGTGTGCAGTTGTTATATCCTATGGATGGGCAGAGATAATCAGAAATAGGTCCAGGAGATAACCACTCTGTGTCTTGAAGGACATTATATTGTAATAACCAATAGCTTGAAATCACCTGGAAATAAATTGGCGACCAGGCCAACTTTTAGTATTACATGGACACCTACATTCCTGCAATCTGGACCAACTATAGCTTCCAAGTGTTCTTCAAATGCACCACCAAAAGTGAATTGCAATAACCCAGATGAGAGGTTATCAAGTTGTGGGTGACAATGGGTAGGACTTCCTAAGCCAGGAATGTGCAGATTTGTGAAAATCTGGATTCAAGGTCCTCCAACAAATGGAAGCCATTTGCTATTCAGTTAGGACTTGTTCATCCATGGAGGGGTGGCAAATTATGCACTTGATTGTCTGGATCCCATTTACAATTATGATGGACCTCCAGATGAGGAGGTCATGATTACAATCCACTTGGAATTGCTAAGGTTGAGTTTGACTTTATTCTTCCCTATCCAGATTCCCACAACCTTCAGGCCTCGACTCAGAATCTATATGAGTTCCAAATTTACAGCTTTTGTTCTGACTCTACAATTACAAGGGTTGTGAAAATATTCATTAAGCAATGAATCTGGGATATAGGCTGAGAATGTAAGTTAAAACCTGATCCCTAACCAGCCCTACACAGGGATTTCCAATAACATACTTGCTGCCACTACATTATAAGGCTGAAATAATGTTGTCCAAATTAATTGCTCTGCTCTATTTAACTGTCCATTTGAAATCAGAGAGGGCTGAACCTAGTCTCTTTCACAGAGGGAGTTGTGCAACCTTGGTTGTATCTTTGTTATTCAAGGTATTATAAAATCTCTTGATTAGCCCAGATGAAGCAGTTTGAAATCCAACCAAGTTTCAATCAAAAAATGAAAAATATGATGAATCTGTAAACTGAACACATGCATTTAAGCTGATGTATGTTGGATATGTGTATGTTATCAGCGAGTAATTAATTCTTGAGGTTTAGAACAAAGAATATAAGAGTGGAAGGGACCTTGCAGGTATTCTAGTCCAAACCTCTGCTCAAGTAGGAGACCCTATTCCATTTCAAACAGTCAGTCTCCTCTTAAAAACTGTTCAGTCTCCTCTTAAAAACTTCCAGTGATGGAGCACCCACAACTTCTAAAGACAAGGTGTTCGCTGGTTGATTGTTCTGCCAGGAAATTTCTCCTTAGTTTTAGGTTGGATCTCTCTTTGATTAGTTTTCATCCATTGCTTCTTGTCGTGCCTTCGGGTGCTTTGGGAAATAGGTTGACCCCTTCTTCTTTGTGTCAGCCCTTCAAATATTGGAACTGCTATCATGTCTCCCCTGGTTTTTTTCTACTGGTATACAAATTGCAAGTAAGTTCTTTCAGTATAGGAGACAAGATTTAAATACATCAGTATGTTTGTTTTACCAATAAACAAAAAAAATTACACTTAAAATTTATAGATAATGTAAATTCAAGATTGTTTACAAAAGTGCAAGAGTGAATATTCATATTATTGAACTTCTATTCTGAAATCATCCAAGCCAATGTTTTCTGCCCATTTCTTTTGACCATTATAACTTAAATATCCAAACGTTGAAGAGATAATGCATTCTACAGTATAAATTCATCGCATTTTAATGATCCATCAAGTATAGTTACAGTTGTTATAAATTAAGTCTAACTCATGAATACAGGAGATAAAAACAGATTCAATTTTTATTTCAAACTCTTCTGTATTTCCTTTACAGATAGTTCTCTACTCACAACCATAATTCAGCTCAAAATGTTGATAGTTGTTAAATGAATCATATGGTTGTTAAGTGAATCTAGTTTATCCCATTGACTTTGCTTGTGAGAAGCCAGCTGGGAACTTTACAAATGTAATGGCCCTGGGGCAGTGCAACTGTCATAAATACATGAAATTTTGATCACCTGCTACAACCGTCATGTGAAAACTGGTCATAAGTTTTTTCAGTGCTGTTGCAATTTCAAAGTCACTAAATGAATAGTTGTAAGTTGAGGACTACCTGTACTTGATCTGATTTCAAGATTTTTAAATAAATATGCAGACAAACCCACTGATTCAGATAATTTTGTGTTAATATGAACCTACTACAGGTTAGGTTAATCTGATCAATACAGGCCTACAGCCATCAATCTAGTACTTCCCAAATTTATCATACAATTTTTATCAAGTCCTAAAGTGACACTGCAGCACAGGGGAGAGTACACCACAGTTAGTGGTAAGAGTAGATACCACATTTGTAAGTAAAATGTCCATCACAAGTGATTTCAATGGCATGTCAACTTTAAAAATTGCTTTTACTTCATTCCTGTATGAATAATGAAAATTTCTTTTTCAAGAAAGAATACCACTGATATTCGTTAGGCTGAAATAGAAACACATTATTTTATAGCAATAAATCTTCTGATTTCATTGAAGAGTAATTCTGAGTAATTGGGCACAGCAAAGAGCTGCGCATGAGGCCTTAATCCTCCTCTGAGTCACTTTCTTCTCTCTTTGTTGGAACAGAGCACTTGATGGACGTCATCAGCTGGTCTTGAATTTGTTTCCTGGGGTTCTCTTCCAGGTCTGTCTTAATGGCACCTGACTCAGAAATTTTCCATTCTAATTCTAAATGTAAGAGATAAACAACAGGGAGAAATGACACATTGTGAAGTTGGAAAGAATAAAGTATCACCATGTTCCTTCTCCCACTGAACAATTCCATCTGTTGTTTTCTTTTTCACTTTTACTATAGTGCTTAAGTTCTACACGAACTCCTTGAAGCAGCCTTCGGGACATTAACGGACATGCTACAGCTAGCCAAGAATGGGCACTTCATCTCACTTCCTTTATCTTGTTTGTAATTTATTTGGAACTGCGACTACTGTTTGCAATGGAGGGGGGCATCTTTTGTAGAGCTCAAAGACATAAACACCCAATTCCCTGCTTATTTCTTTACAGCAACAAAACAGACATCTTCCGTGTAGCAGCAGGTTTTTATTGCACATGTTCACACTGGCTTACATCCCAGAAATGGAAGCAAGTCAATAGTACAAGTTAATCAGATATCATACTGTTAACTCTGTGGGTAACCTAATCAGTCAATCTCATTTATGTTAGCTTAAAAGGAAAATTAATATGATCTGGATTTTCTACTCAGACTAGTTCTACAGGTATGATGATTAAAGCAACTAAAGAACTGGGGGGAGGATGGGATATGATAACAAAATGAAGTAGATAACATTAAGGGGGAAGCGCTCATTCCTATTTCTGTCCTAGAAAATGTTCATTTTGCTTGTATAATACAGTTTATCTAAAATGTACTAGAAAAGGACTGATGTTAATAGTCAGAGTTTTCCTCCTACCAAAAAGCATTATGTGCACAATGACACAATTGCCAAGATGTGCCAAATATAACAAACCTTGCCTACTATGCTGATGCAATCTGAACTTCTGAGAAAAGGAAGCCAAACATTTTTTATTATTGAAGATTCAACTCAATCAATTTTAAAAACTAGTTAAGCATTTATCCACGCCAGTTCAGCACAGCTTCAATTGATAGGAAATATAGAACACATATGTAGTAACTGGTAAAGCAGAAGGAAAGGAGGACCACTATCTCAAAAAACCAAAATCTCTTTTACTTAAGAGATTCCTTTTTGCATCCTTAACTTTTTGATATGGAGATTATTTAAGGAAGGAAAATAAGAATACACTGAAGTGTGGTGTCAGACTACCTTAACCAATTTTCTGTGCAGAAAAGTATTCTGTTTATTGCGAAATAGATACTCACCATCTCTTGTCAAATTCATGCCTCCAAATACCAGTGGCCCAATAAACTGGGCCTTGATGTCACCTTCCAGGTAGACAAAGATT
The DNA here is from genome assembly GCA_009733165.1 of Naja naja. Classification (NCBI taxonomy): domain Eukaryota; kingdom Metazoa; phylum Chordata; class Lepidosauria; order Squamata; family Elapidae; genus Naja; species Naja naja. The sequence goes on along the minus strand of CM019153.1, from coordinate 17,995,438 downwards.
GTGGGGAGGTTTCTATCAGGATAGTTGGGTATGCAAGTTGTAGAAATAGCTTTGACAAATTTGACATCCTGGAACTTCTTAGCAAGTCCACTTAAGTGTTGGTTTATCAAGGCACAGAGGGGAATACTAAATTTGAAGAAAGAAGAACAAAGACCCATGTGCAAAAGAAAACCAATGTCCATAATGGGCAATATTCATGACTTGTAGGTACTGTATCTACAAGTGTCACTAAACTGCCTATTAAAGTAGTCCTCAACTTACAACCACAATTGGGACCAGAATTTCTGTTGCTAAGCAAGGTGGTTAAGTGAGTCATACCCGATTTTCCAAGCTTTTGCCATTATGAATACATGGCAGTTGCCAAACAAACTAATTTTGATCACGTGACCAAGAGACACTGTGACAGAGATAATGTGAATAAATAATAAATTAAATAAAAAATAAATAAAAAAATACATTTTTTCAATGCCATTGTAATTCCAAATGGTCACTATATGAATGGTTGTTAAGTTGAGAATTACTTGTATACTGAAGGGAAGAAGAGAAGAGGATCTCTCAGGTCAATAGGAAACTATCTTCATTTGCACACAGTTAAGACTATTACAATGATAAGCAGAAAGCTCTTTTGCAACCTCTTTGACTTGCAACTGAATTAGGCATAAAAGGGGAAATTATACTTTTAATGCCTCTCCTTGGACAGCATGATTGCCATACTGAAGCACAATGATCAGATCTACCAGAGAAAAATTATCCAGGAAGACAAAAAGCCTTGAAATGCATGCTTACCCTTGCTTGTAAAGATGCAGTATCACCCAGATATTTTTGCCAGCTTTTGTAATTTCCTGAATATAATCCTGTCCTGAGATCTCCAAAACTTGTCCAAATTTATTCTTTGCTTGAGACACTTTCCATTCAGCTATTCTCTGCTGCCTGCACAATATAGAATCAAGAAATTTATACATACATACATACATACGTACGTACGTACATACATACTTTTCTCTTTATAGAAAAATGTTTAGCTATTCAGAACAGAGCCAGCTTTCTCCAATCTGGGTCCTTCAGATGTCTGGGACTGCTAATCCCAGAATTTCTAGCCAGAGTGATCATTCTTTGTTCAGGCCATATTTGACAGGAAATCTAATACGTAACATCGCAATAAAACCAGAGGTGGTATTCAGCAGGTTCTGACCAGTTCTGGAGAACCAGTAGCGGAAATTTTGTGTAGTTCAGAGAAGCGGCAAATACCACCTCTGACGGGAGATTTTACAGTATCCTTCCCCTGCCACGCCCACCAAGCTACGCCCAACATTGTCAATTTTAATGGATGTGGGGCAATGCTTATATCCCAATATTACAAGCAAGTATTTAAAAGATAACAATTTGTTTATAACTAGTGGTAGTTCATTTATCCTCTGAAACTATTGTTTGCTTTTACAGTCATCCACTGTAAAACAAACCCTAGTGATCAGGGTTACCACTCACATTATGTCATAAACTATGGTTCTTCCCTTTATACATCAAAATATAAGGGAGGTGAAAATTAGAATACATAATTTTTGAGAGATTAAAACAAGGCATAGATAGATATTAAGGGTAGTAGAGAATGGAAAAAAGGCGATTTAAAAACTACCCTCCAGATTAAGGAAGATGATGCAAATAAAACTACTGGTGCTGCAGGTACACCTTGTTCCCAGATTCAGGGCAGTCTTCATTGCCAACTGCAATAGATGCACTAATTTTGGATCTAGTTTCAAACTGTCTAAATATCATAATTTAGATTCAGTAACCCCAAACTGTAAAAGAGAAAGATAAGATCTTATAGATTATAAGAGTCAGGAAGTTGTTTCATATGCCAGTTGTGTATTGTTCACTTTGACACAGGCTGTCCTAGATATCTGACAGAGATACCTTACCTTTCTTATCATTCCACTATTAGACTTCATAAAATATATATTATATACATTATATAATATTGGCAGTTATGGACAAGCCTGGGCCCTTTAAAAAAATTGAGCAAGTTCTTTGAAGCGTTAAAAAACTGGTACTTGTGCTGATCCAGCTAAAAGATTTATGAACTGCACAGGCAAACATTTATCTCATTTCAATTACCTGCACTTATATGTAAACTGCTAAGAGGCTTATACCCAAGGAAGGACACTACTGCAATACTCTCTAATTTATCTAATTCTTGTTTTAATGGTAACATTTCAAGTATTTATTTGGAAATATAATTTCCCAGATGATGTTGGCTACATAATGTATTTACTGGGGTTAGGTTTCTTCTTGAGTGAATGCCAATATCACAGTATTGATTTAGAGGCAGAAGCTTCAAATGCATCTTTTATAGAGCAAATATTTTTAAAAATTAACTGTTACATTCATTTTGTCTCTTATAAGAACATGTATCATTGTGTCAAGCACTGTCAAAGTGACCTGAAGGTTTATTGCACATGCAAGATACTGGTTTTTTATGGGTTTCACTGGTTTAACTATAATATAAAGTACCGTAATTTTTGAGTAACGCATTTAATTCACTTTTTGTGAATCATACATATCTTCATTATTATATTAATATCCATTAATTTGATATGAGTTTTCTACTTCTCTGTTCTCATATGCTATGACACATTGGCATACGTATGCACAGCTATTTTGCTCAGTGCACATAGAGACAGTAGGAACAATTTCCAAAGCAATCCACAATCCTTGCAAAAGATGTGGCTTTTCAGGAACTTGAAACAAGCTGTTTACACACAATCCTATATATTGCCAAGCATTCTTTTTTCAAGTGCTTTGTACAGACCTGAGTGCCAATGATCTCACTGCTAGACTACACTTACGCAGACACTATTTCTGTGACTTTGTACATACAAATAGTTCTCATTTAGTGATAATTCAGACTGGCAACTTGGTCAATTGAGGCAGTTGCTAAATGAAGCCACAACTGTACTTACGATGCAATTTTAGCTTTCCTTTGCTTTATAGACCCTCAAAAGTTATATTCCAAGGATTGTTTCTAAACTTACTTTTTCATTATTGTTGTAATTGCTTTGGGACAGTCTGAAAATAAGGACTACCTATATATAAATGGTTATTTTATCAGTTATAGAGGAAGGCTTGACCTGGCTAAAACTGAATTCTTTACCATACCTTATAACCGTGTTGGCAAACCTATGCCACACGTGCCAGAAGTAGCACGCAGAGCCATTTGAGCATGTGAGAGGTCGCCCGGAAGAGCTCCACTGCGCATACACGCGTGCCGCCACCCAACAGCTGACGTGCATATGCAGGGGGCAGAGGGGGGGTGCACGGGAGACACGCGCGCATGCGCAGGGATGCGCTGCGTGCGAGGGGATCACGCACGCATGCACAGATGTGCAGCGCACGAGGGGTTGTGAGTGCATGCGCAAAGTTGCACGGTGCACAAGGGGGGAATTGCGCACGCATGTGCAGATGCACAGCACGAGTCACACACGTGCAGATGTGCACTGTGCGGAGGCATGTGCGCATGCGCAGGGGGTGTGGGGGAGGCCCAGCATGCATTTTCTTCTGGGTGCTGGCACACGAGCACGCACAAGCAAGCGCGCACGCAATTATCAGCACAGGAGCCGAAAAAGGTTAGCCACCACTGCCTTATAACATCAACAATGATTTCCAATTACAACTATATCTTTATGGCACATTCAACAAAATATTCTCACCTGTACATTTCTATAGCACGTTCATCCTCCTCATTGAATTCATCTTCATTTTCTTCAAGTTCCTCCAGAGTCATATCTTCATAGGTCTTAACTGATATGGGAGAAATACAGGGTCATCAGTAAAAAAAGAGAGTTTGGTAACTCTTACCAAGGACAAATTTCAGACCGTAGACAATACAGAATTACACACAAAGATCTCTTTTGAATTTGAATCATGTAAATTTTATGAATAGAAGCCATTTAAAGACAGCTTGCGTGTTATGTCGACAAAAGATTTGGTCTGTACATCTTTGTGTTGGCAACAATAAATAACAGTCCTCTTTGTGAGTTTCTAATAAGTCTCAGGGAGCTAACACATCTTGTCCCTTAGCCAGCATAATCTTGCATTTTTCCTGTACCATCTGTTGCTCTTTCAACCTCTGCAAAAAGCCCTAAAGGAAAACTTTTATTTCTCTGTTATTGAATGCGCTTTAGAGTTCATACCATCTCGAGTTCTGATTTAGCACGGGTCCAGGAAGCAGGAGTGGACATACTGTACTTCGTCTCATCTTATGTATTTATTTCACTCTTATTATCTTTCTAATATTATTTAAACTGGGTATAAGTCAAAGCCACCAACTGAATCCAATAAAAGACAGAAATATTAACCAATAGTTTAAATAAGCAAAAACGATTTAAAGGCTTTTTGAAATGTTAATAGTTGTGCCAGATTCCTCATCTGTGCAAGGGAGGCAGTCCAAAAACTAGGGCAGCAACAGGTCAATCTCAAGATCCTTCCAAGTGAGCTTATTGAGCTTATAGGTGAGTCTCATGAAGAAACTTTGCAGTAGGATAGTGTAGAGCAGGGTTTTCTAACCTTGGCAACTCTAAGACCTATGGGCTTGTTTTGGGAATTCTGGGAATTGATGTCCACACATTTTAAAGTGGCTAAGGCTGGGAAACCTGGTACAGATCATGCTGTGAAAATGATGGTTTGTTAAATTAGGCACAGTTCTCTCCATTATATGTTCATGTCTATAACAAACTTGTTGCAAATGAAAAATGAATCACTTCTACACAGACTTGAACCTAATTGTTATTGCCCTCAGAATGATGCCATCCCATTAACTCTGTTCCTACAACTAACTTGCTGGGAGTATTCATTTGCTATAAGGCTACTGCTCCTACTGAGCCAATTCTTATTTTAGGCAGCAATCATCTGCTTCTTTTCTAAATGACGTATAATAAGAAGGGCAATTTTAAATCTTGCCAAGGGGCACAATCTTGCTCAACAAAAGAATTCTTAACTCTGAAAAGAGCACCCCATGAATCAAGCAAATGGATTCAAAAACAATATTCTTACTGTTGATCACATGCTAAGGCCATCTCTCCAGTCTCATGAACAACCTTATCAGTTATATTAGTCGATCTAAGGCAGATTTCCTAAATATGTTACTCTCTTTGGTTTGAAACAGGCCAGTTTGGAAATTCATTGTAGAGGGGGCACTCTGTAAGAGTGGTAGAGGATGAGGCAAGAGAGAAGACCACAGCCCTGTTCTATCCATACCCTTGGTTTATATTCTCTATTTAATTATTATTAATTGTAATTGTTCTTATATTTATATTTTTATCATTTTGTAAGCCTCCCAGAGTTGCTCCAAGAGTGAGATGGGTTGCATATAAATTAAATGCATGCACACATGAATGAATGCATGAACAAATGAATGAATGAAGCAAGCAAGCAAGCATGCCCTTTTCAACTAAGAGAATCTCTGGAATTCTAGATTACTCATTACTGTTGACCTAGGGACATGTTTTTAAGATTGCTATGACTTTTAGAAACCAATGCAGAATGATATACATATGTGGTTGGAAGCTGTCAGTCAAAGTTTCTCTGACTTTCTATAATCTATAGGGTAGTTCTAAAAGCTGTTCGATTTGAACTAAAAACAAATCATAATCTGCAGAAGTTGTCAAATGTCTTACTAAAAAAAAGACCAGAAGTATATAAAAATAATTTATGTGATGAGGGTACCTTCACTGCTAAGAGTACAGGTACTCTTCAATTTACAACATTTACAAATGCTTAGCAACCATTTGAAGTTCCAACAAACCTCCCCAAGACTAGGTATGACCTGGATTTGAAGTTCCTGCCTGGTCATGTGATCATATTTTGGACATTCAGCAACTGGTCTGCATTTATGGTTGTTTACAAAGTCAAATTATGCTTTTTGGCCAAAAATTGGCATTTACTTCCCATTTCCAGAAAAAAGGGTTAATTGTGGAAAATGGATGGATTTAACGACTGCAGCATTCTCTTAAAAACTGTGGTATTCATTTAACAACCATTACAAAAAAGGATGTAAAATCAGGCATGATTTACATGTTGACCTGTTTAATAACCAGCATGACTTACCACTGTAATTTTGGCCTTAATTACAGTCATACATTAAGGATTACCTGTATTTCATTAAAATTATATATGTAGACAAGTCTATCAGTTACATATCCTGAGAATTAAATCCCAGCCTATTGTGTAAACAGCAGTTGGAAACTCACTGAGTTTAACCAGTCATCAGAAACACAAACAGTTCTGAATATTTCTCCTGGTCCTTATCCCGAAGGTGCTTTTTCAAAAGGCAGCTAAACTTTCTGGTTTTTCTTTGAAGACGTTTCGCTTCAACAAACTTCTTCAGATCTGGCTGGATGGTGGGGAATGGAAGGATGGACAGAAGCTTCTTGGATGAGAAGCAAAACGTCTTCAAAGAAAAACCAGAAAGTCCAGTTGCCTCTTGAAAAAGCACTTTTGGGACAATCAAGACCTAGATGACCAAGAATCTCCACCGACACTCCTGATCCTTACTTTTCAAGTACAAGACTTTTGAAACCTTTTCACCCAAGATATCCAAAACTCAAAATGAGCCTTACAATGAAGGCTCAATTAAGTCACAGAGGCCCTTGTTTGCAGTGACAAGGCTCCTATATTTTGAGGTGAAAAATAACCCAGAAAACTGGGTAACAGAACTTCCATATTAATTCAGGACTGCTTGCCAACTGATTGTTGCTGGAGGATCTGCTGCTCCCTTTCTTCTTCTGCCTGTTCTTGTTCTTTCAGCTTTTCTTTGGGAGGAAGGATGCCTTTTTTACGCAAGATGTCATTCCATTCTGTATCTGCATTAGGGTCCTAGAACATAAAATGATAAGGGCACCAATCATCAACAGAGAACCTTATTCCGACTCCCTACATATTAAGACTGTATCAACTTTACTACAGAATTTGAAGATTCCTTTGAAAAACATGGTGGATTGCTGGCAAGAAGGAATACCAAACCCCATGTCTACAACCCAATTTGCATGTCTGCACAGATACAGTGCATGGTTAATGAAATATTTAAGGTAATACTATAATACTATTTTAAGGGAGACAATTCAGTTGAACCCAGAGGGACTTTAAAACAATTTTTTAAATTAGATATAAACATTAAAAAACAGTGAACGTGGTGTTTCTTCTTTGACATACATTTCTGTCCAATCTTTTGAGTTAGAAATAAAGAAAACAGTTAATACATTTATATACGTATATACATTTTTGTGTATCATTTTTCCAATTATCTTTATATTCCTTTTTAACACTTCTCTATTTATTTTAAATCTATGAACATCCTTTCATATCCCTCCATTTATAGAATTTTTTCCACATTTTATACTGTATAGTGCAGTGTTGATGCAGGGTTTTCGGTTCAATGTGTGGAGTGTGAAGGATGTGTGTTTGTGTTTATTTTCATGGTCATGATGTGCACTGAAGATGGTGTTTGATTTCATTGTACGAGGTGCAATGACAATAAAGTAAACTAAACTAAATAATATTCTAGTTCATCTCGCTCCTTCAATTCAAGTGTAAGTCTATCTAATTTGGCGCATTGTAATATTTTCCCAATCAAGGCATCTTCACTTGGAATCTCTCTTGCCTTCCAGTTTTGGGCAAATGTTATTCTTACTGCCGTAATTATGTGCATAATTAAATAAGTACCAACTTTGTTGTATTCTCCTTCGTTATTCCTAATAGAAACATCTCTGGATGTTTCTGGTACTGAATTTCAAGTCCTGCCAGAGGGACTTTTTTTTGTGAACATCCAAGTCTGCTTCCATAAGACAAAAATGGTAAATCAAAAACCATAGAAAAGCAACCAATAGCTAAAACCAATAAAAATATAGTTCAAATTAAGATATAAAAACAGCAATATTTTTCAATCAATAGTTAAGTGTTTTCAATAACATCTAACCATTTGCATATGGAAGAAAATAAAGACACAGCAATGTAAGCGACTACACTACACCATCATTATGCCAGCAAAATCATAGTAGTGGCTAAAAAATGCATTAAGCATGGAACAGATGGAAATCAAATAGTATAATCACTTCATGGTGTTTCATATAGAGTCAAGAGACCAGCAGAAAATTAACACATGCTCTTCTTCTTGACAGGCCAAATTCAATAAAGTAAAATTCAAGTGATAATACTGGAAGTAAGGACTCTATGAAAACACACAAAAAAGAACAAATCAATTCTGGGACATCCTTTTATGACTGAGCAAAACACTAAGCTGCAACAAAGGATGTACTTTGGCTTATAAGAATTGACATTAAACAAACCTTTCTTGGACTTTCAATTACAATCAAATGTATTATCATATCAAAAGATTCTGGGATGAGATATTACAGATGCAAGAATAAACACAAATGTCAAGAGAGCTGCTCACAAGCTCTGCAATGGAGAACCAGAGATGATTAAATTGATTCCTTCATCCAAAGGAGAGAATATATTTAATTTTCTTTCTATTTGGAAATTGCTTCTGGATATTGTGTTTGCAGTGGGAAAAATACAACTTTGACTTTATTTTTGCTGATAGGTTTGTTGCTATAGCAATGACTAGTATATACTAGTGTGTAAAAGTAAAAAATTGTAATTATCTTCTACTGTGCTAAAGAGACATGGAAGTCAATGTCTTTTTCTTTTTTCCCCCTCTACCCCATATTTTCTTTCCTTCACTTCCCCCCTAGTTTTCTATTTTTCTTTGCATTTTATATTTTGATAAACCAATAAAAATGTGAAAAGAACCCAGCCTCTGAATGGCTGAGCAGCACTTTGCTGAAAGGTCACATCTCTCCTTCCAAGTTTCCTTCCCAAGTTTTATTACGTAGGCAGATAAAGTGTTAAGTCAATTTCCCAGAGTCTAACTTCTATTTATGTTTACTTGTGTTTACTTGTTCTTAATACTTGTTTTAACTGTTTTGTTGTATGCTGCCCAAAGTCAATTTGTGAGATGGGCAGCTATATAAAGTTGCTAAATAATAAATAATTTATCTTACGGTATTAAGAAACAGTACTGGGAATATTGGGGAAGTCCTGTTGCTATCCTCTTTTCTTTAAAGCACAGGTATCAAACTCAATCACATCACGTGACATTTTTTTTGCCTTTGTGGAGTCAGGTTGAGTGTAGCTGATGTGTGACACATCCAGTCCATGGGCCACCAGTTTAAGAGAACTGTTTTAAATTGTCATAATTTTACTAATTATACTTTGCAGCTTTAAAGTCATTGTGCCAAATTAAAATTGCATTACCCTGAGAGGACACTGGTGTTTGTGGGTTCAGGCACCCAATCCATCTTCTCTAATTAAGCAATCTACAGCCTGGCTACAATTTTCAGCTTTTCCCTTCCCTAACATTTACACCAGGAAGACAGTTAAACGAAAACAAAGCCAGGCTTTATTCTTTTTACTCCTCCAAACACAGGTGCAATTATTGCAAGAACTTAGGAGAGTCCTAAAAATATACACTAATAAAGGAGAGTGTTTGTAGCTCAGATTGAAATGAGGGGTCTTTGGTGCCCTCTGGCTTGGTTGCTTGCTTGCAGACGTTTCATTATCCAAATTAGGTAACATCATCAATTCTCTCACACTCTTAAATACATACTTTAACTTCTGTACAGACCCCTCACATCCCGGACATAAACTGTTTCAACTCCTTCCCTCAAAACGACGCTATAGAGCACTGCAAACCAGAACTTTTCCCCGAACTCCATCACTCTGCTAAACACTGTCCAACTATTTACAAAGTCTGTGCTACTATTACTGTTAATCTTCTCATCACTCAACGCCCATCCCCTCCCACTTGTGACTGTAGGACTGTAACTTTGTTGCTTGTATCCTTACGATTTATATTGACTGTTTCTTAGTATGATTTCATTGCTTAGTGTACCCTATGACTATTAAGTGTTGTGCCTTATGATTCTTGACTCTTGACGAATGTATCTTTTCTTTTATGTACATTGAGAGCATTTGCACCAAGACCAATTCCTTGTGTGTCCAACCACACTTGGCCAATAAAAGAATTCTATTCTATTCACTCATCCACAGTACCCGGAAAAGCGGTCTCGGAGCATGCGCTGAACGAACACCCAGTAAGCGAAAAGTAACACAGGCGGAAGAGTCACCACCACGTGTAGTTTGCTCCAGGGTTTCTCAAGCTTGGCTGTTTGTAAACATGTGGACTTCAATTCCCAGAATTCCCCCAGGCTGGGCGAATTCTGAGTGCTGAAGTTCACACATCTCCAGGCTGCCAAGCCCGAGAAATACAACGCTTAAGCACAAATCCAGCTAACCCAGCCATTCTTCCGGATCCTCGCCTCCCTGGCGGCGAACCCTCCCTCGAAATCCAGCCCCTATTAGGCGGACACAGGAGACTGTCCTCTTCTTGGGGTCTAATTTGGCTAACCTGCATTTTGGAGGGAAGGCCTTGCTGCTGTTGCTGCCGCTGAAAAGGCCCAAATCGCGGCGGGTATCCCACGCTCGTCCCGGCGGATCAGTGGGACGAACCCAAGCAGGCGTTGCACACACACACACACGCAACTTAACCCGCCCACTGTCGGTCCTGACGTCTCCTTATTAGGCTTGATCCGGGCATTTTTCCTTGTCTGGGTGGAGAAGTTGTCTGGCGGCGTTTGTGCTGCGATGCAGAAAGGGGGCGGGGGTTGCAGTCGGAGGAGCTTCTTTTACGAGGCGCTTAAATCAGGGGTCTCCAAACGTGGCAACTTTAAGACTGGTGGACTTCAACTCCCAGAATTCTCCAGCCAGCATAGCTAGTCTTAAAGTTGCCACGTTTGGAGACCCCTGCACTAAATGTTGATACCCGACAAATTGCGTTTAACATCCACACTTTTCCTTAGCGTGCTTGTGTTCAACAGTGACATGGATTGATAAATCATAGACACGGTTCTCTTGCAGGTCAACTTTTTTTCTGTTTTGGGACACCAGAAGTCTTGGCTAAGTTACCGGCTAATGTGTATTGTGCCAGCTACACCCATGCCTTTGTTATTTGATTTTTAATTATATGTTGGTTTTTGGTTGAGCGACAATACCGCGGTTAGGTCCAGCTATGTGTATATGTAAATAGAATAAAAATAAATGCAAAATAGATACCTATCAACAAACATGAATCCTATTACAAGAGAATATCTGTAGCTCAGGGTTGAACGGTGATTCGTAAACTTGGTTAGTTGCTTGCAGGCGTTTCATAATCTGATTAGGTAACATCAATGAACATGAGCACCTAATTGGGTAATAAGCAAAGAACCAAACTCAGCCCCTAGATTTGGTTGATTATAAATTTATTTTTTACTTTATTTTGTCAAGCGATTATAAGATAACAGGTATAAGTATAAACATAGTTATGAATACATGAAATGGATACATATAAGAAAAATAAAAAGAAACAATAGGACAGGGACGGTAGGATCGTTGGTGCACTTATGCATGCACCCTGTATTTTTTAAATTATATTGTGGTTTTGAAGGTAATTTTCCAAAATGGGTTTCAAGGATTAGAAAGAATTAGAATAAAACATCCAGTAAATAGTAAATTCAAAGATTTTTCCTATTAGACAAGGGCCTTGAGAATGGAGGAAAGTGGCTAATGAATGACCTGGGTGTTCAGCATACTATGCTAATCCAAGCATTTAATTCAGCACAACAAATATGTCTTGCTTTCCAGAAACTCTGTGGAAGCAGCTACTCTTCTTAGCAGCAGAACAGAAATAGTTTACCATTGTTTTCTTCCAGGAAGTGGGATTTTTTAAATTTCCAATATCCAAAGCCTGCTTATCTTCTAATGTGGAGAACCTAAAGCTAGCAGATCTGGGCTGCAAAATTCCAGGCCTCCATGACCAGAGTTTTTTTTAATGTTTACATACCATGGGTGGTTCAATTTAGCATTGTATTTCTCAGGCTTCAAGATGGCAACTTGAAGATAAGTGAACTTCAACTCTCAGAATTCCCTGAGGTGTAATTCCTGATAGCTCTGCAAGATCAGCCAAAAATGTCTATCTACTCAGAGGTCAATAAAATAAACAGAGAGTGACTCATTGAAATCAGGGGGATTTACAAGTATGAATTAAACAATACTGATACTCATGTACCTTAGCTTACACTTTACTCCCATCACCTAAGAGAATATGAGGTCTTAATGGAAAGGTACCTTATGACACTATATTAACAATAAATGACTCAAAATTGCTTTTTTAAGGAATAAATTTACCCTGTTCATGAAAGGAGATGGTTTCTATGTACTTAATATTAAGTTACAGTTTCCCAGTAGCCACATTTGGAAAGAATCCTTATCCATATGTTCCCAATAAATCCAGTTTTCTGGATTTGCATAATTTACTAAGCAAGAAAACATATAGATTAGTTTTCATTCATGTTAAGCTAAAATGAGTTTGTTAATTTGTAGTTTAGTGTATTGTGTAAATTCAGCTTTAATCTAGAAATTAATTTTCAAAAGATAAAATAATTGTGGTAAACATCCTGCTAACCATTAAAAGTTTTCTGTTGTAAGACTGGGGATTGTAGTTTTGTTGCCAAGGAAAAATCAGCTTAATTAAAATTAGTATTAATAGTGAAGTAGATGCAGCTGCTTAAATCCTGCTTAAATAGAGGTGTTTAAATAGAGGTGTTTAAAAAGAGGCAGTATCTGCTTCAAGCAAGAAAAAGGTATTTGGCTGTCTAAAGACATTAGAGAGTAATATAAAAAGTGAGTAATTTTGGAGGGTTTTTTTAAAGTTATAAATACTAAACCTGGTTTTGGCTTACCTGACATTGCCTAATAAAATAAGAACATTGTATAGTTAGCTTTATATTATAGAGAATATTGATTTTTTAAAAAAAATAGGACTAGATAATGTTTTATTTAAAATGTTGCAATATTGGCCAGAAACATTTAATCTGTACTGTAGCAGCTAACTAATTAGCAGACTAAACTAAATATTTTATACTATACAAAGAAACCTGCTGCTTTTTAGTATCCCATTTAATACACTGTGCTAAATAGTGGTTTATTCAATAAACCATAATTAAATACAATCTGCTGAGAATACACAAACACAGCCAATAGCAAACAAACTGTGTTGTGGATAATGATGATGGAACCAAGAGATTTCATAGTTTTATACAGAAGTAGCTACAAAGCATATTCCTAGACTATGTAATGGTTCCACTGTAAAATTGTATTGTAGTTGCTGGATTAAAGTTAAATCTTAATAATTTATTCTTGTTATACTGCAGTTGAGGCCTTTAATATTATTCTGAAAATATTTGCAGGTTTTTCCAAACTGAGTGAACCTGATAACATCAATAGCAAAGCTGTTCCATTTATCTTGATTATTTTTCAATGGAAAGATGGAAGTGCTGTTTTAAAAGTAGTACTTCTTTAACAGTCTTATATAGAAATATGATAACAGGGATGTGTATCCAAATCTTACTTGTATTCATGTTTAATGGCTAGTGCTTAAGCTTGTTAGCAGAATAGTCTATTAGGGTCTGTTAAATTGCAGAGTTAAACTGAAGTAATGAAGAAAAGTCATCTTTGTTTGTAGGACCAGAATGTCTGGGCGTGGTAAGAAACATCTAAAGCCTGCACTGCCTGCCAAAATCTCCAAGACTAAAAGAGCTGGCTTGCAGTTTTCTGTGTCCCGAATTCAGCGGTACCTAAAAAAGGGCCGTTATGCTGAAAGAATAAGTTTATCAGCCTCAGTGTACCTGGCCTCCATCTTGGAATATCTGACTGCAGAGGTCATGGAATTAGCTGGGAATGCTGCTCATCAGAACAAGAAGAGACGAATTGGACCACGCCATATCCAGCTGGCAGTAAGGAATGATGAAGAGTTGAACAAGTTGTTTACAAATGTGACCATTCCTCAAGGAGGAGTTCTCCCCAACATCCACTCCCTTCTTCTTCCTAAGAAAACAGCACAGTTTAAAGAAGCCAAAGAGGATGGTCAGTCCCAGGAATTCTGAAACATTCTACATTCTACATCTTATCTTGCAAGGACAGACTCTTGTTAAAAGTGAAATACTGAAATTGTTTCTGTTTGTAGCAGTTTCCACTGGTTATCCCCCAATTATATATGGGCCACACAGTCCTCAAAAGAGGAACAATGTCCACCTAGTTCTAATATAAATGGCTTTTAGTCCTGAATGGGGCGGAGAATTAGTGGCGCATACCTCTCTATTTCCATACAGACTAAGTATTAGTGATCATCATTTATAGTGTTGTGTGAATCTTGTTGCAGAAAGCATAGATGATGTTAACGTGGCTATTCTCAGGTTGGCACTCTTCGGATATGTAATTCTTCAACCTCACAACTTAAGTGGTTTTTTCCTGTTTTTTCAACAGTAAATAAAATGATTGGTATTGGCAAAACCATTTTGATATTCATCAAGGTTTTGCCCCCGGATCGACACTTTAAAGTTACTTACTTGCAATAAGGATTATGATTGTGAAATAGAACTGTAGTTATATTCTTCCTTGTATTTACAGTCTTAGTTTTTATGATGTGGGGAACTATTTAGCTTTTACTTCATGTACCTTTAAATGAGTTCCTCATCTCAGACATGTTTGTCATTGAATTGATAAAAATTCTTCTTGATCGTTGGTTTAATGTAATACAAACCTTTTATATAATGACTTCATAATTAAAAATGTACCTCACTTGCAAATGTGATCAAAAAAGTTTATAACTCAAAAGCAGAGTACAGGCTTTTCATGGCAAAGCTCCCAAGCTGGTTCTCTGGAATCCATCGAAAAGAGTTATCAACAATGCTGGTTTAGATGGATTAATAATTTCAAATTGTGCTAATCCATAACATGGTTTGTTTGGTTCTGGTTAAGTTTGTTGTGTGAGTCCATCCATTGTTTTTTTTAATCAAACCATGGCTTGGTACTAAGTGAACTTTCACAATATAAGCCAGCTTCCTATTTCCAGATGCTTCTTTGAACTAGAGCTAGCTGCATCTATCAGTCTATGAGCAAGCATGCAGAAGAGATGAATGTTGAATCTGATATTAAAAGTAAATTGAAGCATCTCATAATTGCTTGATCTTCCTCAAATGATTTTAGTAATGGGTTCGTGGTAAATGTGTAAATGTATTCTATAGATACTGAGTGCTTTCAGAATATTACTGAACTCCAAGTAACATTTGATGACACAGCTGCCATAGTTTGGAAATTAATTATAGTGTTAATATGTTACATTCCTAATACAATTTTAACCAATGACATATAGTTGCCCCCAAATATATAGTATGTAAGGTTTAAACTTACTTTATACTTTATTTATTTGGTCAAGTATGGTTAGACACACAAGGAATTTGTCTCTGATACAGAAGCACTCAGTATACCTGCACAACAATAGAATATAATAGTACTAAGTGTACAACCAATAAAAGGGATAAATAATAATAATAAATAATAATACATTAGACCAAAATAGCCACTGTATTTGGTCAGCTGCGTGTTCAGCGGAGTGATGGCATGAAGGACTGTCCCAGTGTCTAGTCTTGGCCTACAATGTCCTATAGCACCATCCCAAGGGAAGTTGAAACAGCTGCATGTATGCCCATACAACTTCAATGTATATAGTGGAGAAAAACATAAAATTAATTAAGTTTGGCTTTATCACCTATAACTCCTATTTTGTTAAGTGGTTATGATTGCATAAGGAGTATTTGCTGTTGCATATGGATTACCTAGCTTGAAGTTTCTTGCAAGTAAATTCTGGAACTTCCAAAACTTTTTGTGACCTGTCAGTAGAAACTAATATAATATTTGATACTCATGCTAAATTTTATTTTCCATTTTTAGTTTAGTATTTTTAACAAAATGTTGGGCTTTGATTAACCTAAAATTGTACTTCTTCACCACTTTAAACAGGATACTTTTTCCAGCCCTTGAAAATTAAACACCTTTGTTGCCTTGTTATCAATATCAACCCGCTGCCACACAAGACTGGAAAAAAGTTTGGAGTTCTGGCTACACTTAGTCCTCAGCATACAATAGTTCATTTAGTGTCCATTCAAAGTTACAACATCACTGAAAAAAATGACTTATGACCCTTTTTCACACTTATAACCATTGCAGCATCCACTTGGTCACGTTGATTAAAATTCAGAAGTTTGGCAACTGACTCTCATTTATGATGGTTGCAGTGTCCTGAGATCATGACAACTTTTTACAATCTTCTGACAAGCAAGGTCAATGGGAAGCCAAAACTGCTTAACTGTGTTACTAACTTAGCAACTGCAATGATTCATTTAACAACTGTGGCAAGAAAGGTCGTAAAATGGGACAAAACTCCCTTAATAAATGTTTCACTTAGCAACGTAAATTTTGGGCTCAATTGTCATAAGTTGAGGACTGCCTATATTTAATGGCCTCAGAATGAAGTTCCCGGAATCTCCAGGGTGATGGAAAATGGGGAAGGGGGAGTGAGGCAGAAGTAATCTGTTTTCAGGAATCAGTGACATCTGAAAAGATAGGTAAACATACTTATATAAGAATGTTGTGTTAAATATGAACTTAGTTCTTATTTCTCTGTACTATACAAAATGTACATTGAAAGAAGTAAAGCATAAAGAATAGTCCAACTTAGAGGTGAAAAGAAATTTCCTGGCAATGAGAACTATCAGTGGAACAGCTTGTCTCTGGAAGTTGTGGGTGCTCCATCACTGAAGCTTTTCAACAAGAAATTGTAAGAGCCTTGGTGGTACAGGCTGTTAAATGCCTTGCACTTAGTTCTAGCTGTCTGCAATTAGTGCAGGCTCGAATCCCACCAGGCTCAAGGTTGATTCAGCCTTCCATCCTCTCGGGGTAGGTAAAGTGGGGACCCAAGGTTGTTGGGGGCAATAAGCTGACTTTGTAAAAATGCCGCTTAGTAATAAGCAGGCATATACAATGGAATGAAGGCTATTGCTGAGCGCATTGGGTTGCGCTCCAAAAATTGTAAGCCGCCCTGAGTCTCCAGAGAAGGGCGGCATATAAATATGAATTAAAAAAAATTGGACAGCCATTTGTCCAGAATCATATAGGATCTCCTGCTTGAGCAGAGGATTAGACTAGATTCTACTCACTAGAAGATTTCTAATGTCTGTTCCTATCTCATTATTCTGCTGTATGTTCTATGTTCTAATGTGTAGCTCTGCATTATTTCAAGCTAGGCAGAAAGACACTAATTTTATGTATAATCTTGGCAGAGTCTACAATATTTTCTGTCTTACAAGAAAAAAAACATTCATTTATAGCAAATGTGCAACATCGTGCGGTCAGAAGAACGGCTCCAGGATTTGGATTTGGCTAGTCTAAAGAAAAGAAGAATTAGGGGTGACATTAGCAGTATTTGAGGGTCTGCCACAAAGAGGGGGTCAAATTATTCTTCAAAGCACCAGAGGGCAGGACAAGAAAACAATGGTTGGAAACTAACCAAAGAGAGAAGCAACCTAGAATTAAGGAGAAACTTCCTATCAGTGAGGACAATTAACCAACAGCTTGCCTCCAGAAATCATGGGCACTCCATGACTGGATGTTTTTAAGAAGAGTCTAGTAGACAGTCTAGTAGACAGTCTAGAAGACAGTCACTTATCTGAAATCGTATAGGTTATCCTGCTGGAGCAGGGGGCTGGACTAGAAGGTTTCCAAGCCAAGTTCCCTTCCTGCTCATTTTATTCTAAAGTCCTAAGCACTCTATGATTGTAATTTTTCTGGCTTTTATCTTTCCCCGATGTATCTACCTGTATGTCCCTAATGCTTGGTTTTCTTTCTTTTTACAGTAATCTGTTTCCTCAGGAGGAGAAAAAAAGCTTAACCTCTAGCCAAACAATTATAACCTATATAATTAGGAAATTTGCTTGCCTGTCTGTTCTGAAGCACCTTGCATGTATATCCAGACTGCATTAAAGAGAAACTATGTAATTACTTTGTATTCAATATCATTTTTGTGCAACCTAAATTAATGTCTTCAAAGAAGAATGCAAATTTCCTTTTAAGCAGTCTCATTACTTTAATGTGATAGCTTTTGCCATTAAATTAGAACTTAAAATGGAAAAAGCATGATAAATTGGACTGTAACACAGTGAACATCCATTTTTATTCACTTTTATCTTTTAAATTTCATATTATTCGGGTTAGCCAACTTTAAACTTGAGTTTTAGTTCTGAGTAATTTGTTGAATAGGTCATATGCAAATCTTTATAATAATTGGAAATGAAGAGAAGCTGAAAAGATTGTCTATGAGCACTCACACAAATGTTTCAAACAAATTTATTGTATGTGACTTCGCATGATACAGAACAATCTCCCTTAATGTTCATAGACATACTTCTGTTTTCGTAGTATAAAGTAATGGAGCAAGTCAGCCAAACATGGATATATCTTCTGTAGAAATCTGAAAAAAATACATTTTAAAATATATTCAGTCTTTAGAGGAATAGGACTTAAAATATGATCCAAACACACTTCCACATCAAAAAGTACCATTATTTACTATGGGAATTTCTGATGAGGTATTAATCTGCATTAAAGATTGTGACATGCTTATGAAGAAGAGATCAGCCTGGGAGTCATAAAGCTAAGCTGAAATCACACCATATTATTTCTTAATGTTATTTGGGATTGAAACCAGTAGTTCAGTCATTTAATTTTACGACTGTTTTAGTGGACATATTACTACAAAAAAATAAGGATTAATAGGCATAAATATTTTATGTGAAATAGTTTATAGCTCAAACAAGTAATTTCTAATAAATGATGGATTGAAAACCCCTAAATTATATCCACCTTGAGCCAGATTCAGCCTATATTGCTTTTGGAAATGGTCCATGTTTCCAACAATTAGTTTTAGGAAGAAAATAATAATAATTAACATCAATAAAATAAATAGGGGTTTCTTCAAATGAAGCTCAACTCTTGATAACTTGATAACATATCAATGCAGCATTTGTAGCTACCATAAGGCATAGGAGCTTTTAGAAACCCTGTTTTCTACAGACTAAAGCTACTCAGTAGTAAGTACGCATTACAAACCATAATCTCAATAAATGATTATGAGTGTAGTTATCCATTGAAGAATGAATGAATGAATGAATGAATGAATGAATGTTGTGAAGTGTAACAAAGGCAGCATGTTGCACTGTTAGCTAAAGCAAAGAGAAGCATAGCAGTGCCTACAGCTCTTCCTGATGAATAAGACAGACATAAGCAACATGAATAATACCTTTATAGGTAGGAATTGCCTTAATATGTATGATCATATAGATCCTACAGATGATGCTATTAAAAATAATTAGTGCAAGACAAATACAATGGCCCATGAAAATGCTACAAGGACTAAATAAATACATAACAATTTGTTCCAAGCTGCATCTTATGACATTTCTAAGGACAGAAAGCATGTTACTATATAAATAAAGAAATATTATTCTTATAAATAAATAAAAATCACCTTCTAGTGGCCTATTTGTCATCTGTATCAACAGTTCTGCCATTTCTAGGCTGAAAATGAATAATAAGATGGTGCTTGATAGAATTCCTTATGAGATACCAGTGGGGAAAAAAAAACCTTCATACTAAGTTTGCAATAAAAATAGGCACTAGGTAATTAGCAATATCAATAACACTTAGACTTATATACCACTTCACAGTGCTTTACAGCCCTTTCTAAGCTGTTTACAAAGTCAGCATATTGTCCCCAACAGTTTGGGTCCTCATTTTACCAATCTTGGAAAGCTGGAAGGCTGAGTTAGCCAGTGAGAATTAAACTGCCAAATTAGTAAGAAAGATGGGCCTATGCTTCAATTAATCCCTCCTTCACTATCCTATTGCATACTCCCCGCCCATCTCAACATTTTTGATTCCACTGAAGTAATGAGAATGCAATATTAGGACTGAACTAGTACAATGTAATAGCTTATTTTGGCTTCTTCCTCAGTCAAGTTCAAAGGAGAGACTACTAAACATAATTATATTTGGTATTATGCACAGAAATATTTTAATTGGTTTTCTTTATTAGGCTATTTTATTCCTCATCAAGCTTTTAATTAGTATAATATCCTAGCTTTTCAATTTTGGGGAACAGAAATTCATTTGTGTAGGGTTTATATAGACTTGTTATAACCTATAAATCTGATCTCCATTTTTTAAATAATAAAATGGCTGTAAATCAAATGAAGTTTCTTCTTACAAGGAAACAGAAAAATTAATACCCTGAAAAGAAATAAGGATCGTCCTAAATCATCCAAACCATCCTGTAAAATAAATAAGAGAAATTTAATAAAATACTTCAAAACTCAATATAAATGAACAGTTCTCAACAGTTCTACTGTGTGTGACAAAAGCATGAAGTTGTAAGTCATCTCTCTCTCTCTCTCCCACCCTCCCTCCCTCTCCCTCCATTTCCCCTCCCCCTCCCTTCTCTCTCCAAAATGAAATGCTCTTTTTGAAATTTGCCCAGATGGTTGTAGAGATTGCCATCAGGGATTCTCTTATGGCTTTCAGAGGCCCTGCCCTACAGGTCCCTGAGGGTGAGCTCCCATTCTTTAAGCTGGGCTCTGGCAATTGGTTGGCAATGTTGCTGTTGTACCAAACTACCTGCTGCATAGCAAATTCCATGCCTGATTTCTTTGACTCCATTTCTGGGGTTGGCAGTGGAATTCCTCAGACTTATGATTCTGGGGGACTTAATTTGCCTTCCCAAGGAATGGAGTATGAGGTGGCTCAAAAATTCATAGCTTCACAGTAGCCAGAGTTATGGGTGCTCCTAGAACAATGCATATTACATTGGATTGGTTGCCAGTTTGGTTCCAGGTCCTATTGAAGGTGCTTGATTTAACCTTTAAAGCCCTTCATGGCATGGGCTGGGCTATCTGACAGACTATCTCTCCCCAGTTAGTTCAGCTTGTCCTATTAGAACAGTCAGAGAAAGAATGCCGCAGTTACCATCAGCTAGGGATTTATATTTTGTGGGTCCCAGGAGATGTGCCGTCTCTGCCATGGTGCTGACACATTAATGGACTATTCTTCCCTCCAAAATTAGATTAGTTCTCTTTTGATATTCCAGAAGGCCCTCAAGACCTGATCATGTTAGGTCTGGTTATGTTAGGAATGGGAAATTTGCTTAGATGCTTCCATTGTTGAAGTGGCTATTTTTATTTTCTCTTCGCTTGGGAGTTTGTATATTTGTATTATATTATTTATTAATTGATGTAGATTTTTATTTTTTATGTCTTATTTTTATATTTGTGGTTTTATCTGATTGTTGTGGGACATCCAGAGTAATTTTTGTGAGATTGGTGGCTATACTGATTTGATTAATAAATAATATATATGTATTCCCACGCATGTATATATCTAGAATGAGAACAAAAACTAGATTAATACCGTACTTAATATAATTGCTCCCTATTTAGCTAATATTTTTGCCCTCTGACATATTTAAAATTACAAATAGTTCAGAGGAGGTGAAAGTTGTACAGGCATTTTAAAGCTGCAAGTCTTCATCTAATAGCCCAAGGCCATAGTATATGCACACACAACAATGGGCTGTGAGATATAATAGATGGTATAAGATTCAGAGGTCTCACATGCAGTACAAAGCATAGTTCCTGGCATCTGTATCTTTAATTTGCTGATTGTGATCAATCAATCCAAATCCCCATCAAAAGGTTGGGAATTGGCAATAATATTCATATATAACAGTAAGATCTGCATTTTTAACATTACCTTTTTCATGAATTCTGCTGCAGCAAGTTGCAATTCCTGCAAGACATGTAAATTTCATTAGCTAAATGCCCCCAATTTGTATCCTGTTAATAGTTGTTAGTAGATTGTTCCATTGTACTGTATTAAACAAAGAGCATTCAAAAAACCAAAAATGGTGATGTTTGAAACAGAGTGAGAATAATAAACATCTTTAATTTATTGGAAATAATTTTTGTCTATGCTACAGACAGAAAACATGCTATGGCCACTTAAACCAAAATAAAACAGACATGCTCCTGAACATAATAAAAATCTCAATAGCAGACATATCTTATATTTTTTATTTGTGCTAGGACTTTTGCCCTATATCTCTCTTTTTATTATTTACTGAATTTTAACCCAGTCACAAGTTATAATTAATCATTTTTATTTATTGAACTTGTTGCCAGTTGATTATTATTACAATTCACTTTACATATATATTCCATTATATCATGATAATACAGGTTATTATACTCCTGTGCCAACAAACAGAATAGAATATGGACAATATTTGGATTTGAAGCCAAAAGCATAAAGATACAACCGGTATCAAGAGTTGCCCACTATTCATAACAGGAGTATCTACATTTATTGTTGTGACTGAGTTTAAATAAACAGCAAAGTGCAATATGAGAAAGACTGGTTAAGACAGAAAGGATGGAATATAGAAAGAAAGAAAAATATCAGAGAAAAGAAGGGAAGGGGAATAGTATTTTTTTTAGTAATTGCTCACAAGCTGATCACTTGACACAATGACTTTTAAAAGGTTGAAATGTAAATTAAAAGACGCAAAATAATATGGAATATCTGAATGCATACTGGATTAAGGAATCTTTTCTTTCTTCTGTCCGACAGCTTTGGAGCAAGGCTCATTAAAGGATGTAGAGGGAATGACTATAACAAAAAATATTGTGAATGCTTCTTTAGCTATTAGAATATTAGAATAAGTAGTATCTAAAATCTAGATACCAACTAACTGGTTTTATGCATGAATATTTCTAATGTAACCATCCATACATTGGAGTCTTTTAGAGGTCTGACTGGGACAAGAGTTGCATGCAGATAAATTTGAGCCCACCTGAGGATGAAACTTACTTCAAGTCTGGATGCCTTTTTTGTGCTTTGTTTCTATCTATCTCACCCACACTTGCTCTCTGCCTTTAGCTGAACCACTTGAAAACTTATGTAAGGTCAGTGTCTATTGCTTCTCTTGTCACCAGCAATCTTTTATCATTGACATATTAATATGTCAATAATAAAAGAATATGATATAGGTAGTGACTGATAATATTGAATGTATATGGATACAATTATGAATCATTGAGAAGGAGAATCTAAAGAACTTCTTGAACAGGATGCAAGGGGCTTTGTTTTGCATATTATATTACAGAAAGCTTTTGATAAGGAGAAATTTATGCCATTTTTTGTAGTCCGAAATCCATTTGGCTCATGAAACTAATGCTTTGATTTTGTTTAAAATCCTGAAATTAGAATATACATTACAGAAAACATCAAGCACCTGCAGCATACCAAGAGTTCATCAAAATAATGAAAAATGCATTCTGCAATCAAAAAGAAAAGCCCTTTCCTTTGCTTACCCACAGACAACACCAAAACTTGGATTCAAAGGACAAAGAGTTTGCTCTGCAATGTCACAATATCCATTTTGTATGGCAATTTGCCCTCTCTTTAAAAATATCCATGGAAGATCCTTTTCATTTTACTTTACTGACATGTTGCTTAAAGAAATTATAAATACACTGAAGAGATATATGTTATTTTACATACATTTGTCTACTCTTTTGTATGTTAAAAAAGTATAACAAATGAATATGTTAAGGTACTAACCCCAGTTTTAAGTGGATATGTTGGGTCTTGAGCTCTAGAGTAGTGAAATAAAAACTGCATAAAAAGAGCTATTTTAGTATCATATAGTTTCAATTAAAATATGCATATGAATTCTATTTAAAAACTAATAATACTCACTCTTTTATACAATTCCTGATTATTTTCCTAAGAAGGACAATTATGGTCATATTAGATTAATAATAACTATTACCAACAAAATATTATGATACTGTTGCAAGGAGAACAATCACCTTACCTCATCTATCTGCAGGCTGTCAAACATGGAGTTACAAAAATCCAAAAATGCACTGGAAATCTGGAGGGAAAATGTATTTTAAAAATAATTCTGCTGTTGATGATATTATTTGACCTCAATTTTCCCTGAAATACTACCATCCATCCATGATAGCTAGAAATTTTGAGAATTATTGTCCAAACTGATGAAGTGAGAGTTCTTCAGGATGACTATGATATATTATTATAGATGTAAGCTTTTAAAAATAATACAAATAACTTTTAAACTAATTGTACTGACATGAGTGTTAAGTTAATATATTAATAAGAGTAGTAAAATACAAAACATTTATATTATTTTTGATAATTCTCACAGTTGCTTATTAGTAAATATTTGCCATTCTACATTATTTGCATCACTTATGAACATAACATTATAAAAAAGTTTTATGAAGCAACAGTTCAAAATGTGAAACACATTAATTATTCATTTCTCACCTATGGCATGATCACTATAACAATAGACTGGAATGTTAAAACATACTAGCAGAATATAAAGGTTTACAATAGATCACTTTACAGATGTATGATCTATAAACTAGCCAAAGAGAATCAAAGAAGAGTTGAAAGTAAATCAAAAACTTTTAATAAATACTTTTAAATATAAAATTACTTTTTATACTCACAATCAGACACTAAGACTAAATGTTAGATTATTCCTTATGTTGTGTTATTTTCATATTGCTTCTTTTATGTGGAGTTGTGGTTCCAACCATGTTAGTTGATTAGATATATCCATATCCAAATGGTAGATAGGCTGGAAGGTGTAGTTAGTTAATATGAACTAATATGTGTATGGATATGTTGTGAAATACCGCAATTTTACTGAAAATTGCTTAAGAAAAAACAAGTGCTTAATTTTCAGTATTAGAGAAAGACAAATTTACATGAATTATTTGCTTGAAAATAATTTTTATTTTTAGAAAAATAAAATAAAATATGTGGGTAAATATGTACACATTCCTGAAGCATCTACATTGATGATTACTCTATAGTTCTACTAATTATACATTTTTACCTGAGGTTGTTCAAAAAGTTCTGTCCACTGATTGAAACAAAGTGCCAATCGCTAGAGCAAAAGTAGAAAAAAGAGAAACTTCTAATCTAGTTAAAAACATGTGCAAAATATTGATATTTACAAGCTCTAACATTAGTTCATATATGCAGTCCATATTTGTATATTTTGCTCCTATAACAATTCATTTAATTACATGCATTTGCATACAACAAACACTACTGTATATGGTCTTTCTTCTCTAACTTCAGTAGATTTTATATTTTCCAGGGAAGTATATTATTATTTATATTTTTCTAGCAGATACATAGAAAATATGTTAAATGTTATGTACCTCATTTTTAGGAACATTTGATTCATCCACATAGCTGGCAAAAGTCTGAGGAAATCCTGTTAAAGTGAAATAATAGATAAGCATTTGATGTAGTAAAGCATGACTGATTTAATCTGAATTAACATAAAGAAAATGCATACACTCCTGAAAAAACTTGTACGTAATAGATCAAATAAAATCCTCTGATCAGGGAATCATATCACTTCCTTTCCTATAACTTTAGATTTGAATTTAGCATTTAAAAAGTTCATTCTGCAATTAACTCCCGCCCTCAATTGTAAAAGAACAAAAACCTTTATATTGGGAATACAGAAATAAGCCAATATTATGTAACTGAGAAGGAACAAGAAAAAGAGAATACAGCCTCACATATGAATGCATACTGTCTTTAAAGACTTGTGATTTGATTTTAATTAATGAATTTTCATGAATTGTTTCAACCAAAACTTTTATCTACGAATTTCTCCATAGAAAAGGAAATGGCTGTCACGTTCTGTTCAGAACCTTGGATAGCTCAGAGATATAGAAAGTTATAGGAAGTCTGCAGCCAAAGTTTAGAATATCTGTCTCTGTCTCTCTCTTTGTTTCTCTCTCTCCCCCTCTCCACTAGCCAACTAAGAATGTGACAGTTCACTTGCACTGAATTTGTGCAAAGAAAAGGAGGAAATGCAAAGCCTGTTAATCATGCTTAATCCATTGACTGAAAAATACTCAAAGTACTAAATATGAATCAAGGAAAATCACTATTTCATTTATTCAGCACAAGATTTGTATTATGGTAAAGTTCTTAAAACAAGAATTCCATTTTAGGTCTTTGACTTCTAAAGTTTATAGAAACAAGAAACACACCATACACAGACAGGATATCTACAAAGTGGTTTTAATTTGTACAGTAAATCACTCATAGAATTGGGGTACAAACATCTTAAATAAATATAGAATAAGAATGATTCTTACCTGAACTGAATTGTCCTGTGCAAAGGCAGATTACAAAGAGCAAAGGGAAAGGACAAAATGACTGTTTCATCTTCATCCACCAAATCAAACCCAAACTTTTCTGTATCACCAATTCAAGTTCACAAAGCAGCCACGTTGCTACTAACCTTTCTATGCCTAGTCTAAACTCAAGAGGCATCTTTATTTGCAACACTGAAGAAAGAACCAATCAGTGCCTCACAGTATCCTCGTTTTCTCATTAAGCTTCATGCTGTGTCTTTATTTAAGAGGCAAAGTTTCCTCCCATCACCTCTCAGCAAGTCTACCAATTAGTTAGATCTCTATACACAGAATGAAAGTCCTTTAAAAGGACAGAGAGGCGAGGGGGACTAGGACATAGCCAGGTGGGAAAGGGAAGTGCCTCAAAAAATTTCTGGTGAAATAGTGTGACTGAAATAAGCAGTCCTAGCAGGAAAATTGGATGCAGACTTAATCATACTTCCAACAGACACTGAAATTAGTTTCTATATTGGTAGTAATAAAGTTCCAATTATTTCAGTGATTCTCAACTAAATATAAATAACTATGAATCTAACCCAGGATTGGTTGGATAATCTTCTCATGCAGACACACACATACCTAGACATGATTTTATTCTAGTGAAAGATCTTCAAAGGAATAAATAAAGAGGGGGAGGACAATATAAATCAGTTATATTGTCCTTTTAGCTATATCTTTAATTTAGAAACAATCTGAATATTAGAATTAGTCTTAGACAATAAACAGACAAAATAAACATAGAATAAACAATAAATTTTAATAGATGATTCATTCTGAAATTCATATCAATAGAGAAATACAGTGTTTTTAAAAGCTAACTGTTATTAACTCCACTTTAAGGTTACTAAGGGTTTTAGCAGTACAAGGGTCCCCAAACTTGGCAACTTTAAGACTTGTGGAGTTGAAGTCCACAAGTCTTAAAGTTGCCAAGTTTGGAGACCTCTGATATAGTATATAGCAATAGAGTGCTTTACAGCCCCCTCTAAGCAGTTTACAGAGTCAGCATATTGCCTCCAACAATCTGAGTGCTCATTTTACTGACCTCAGAAGGATGGAAGGCTGAGTGAGCCTTCCTTGAGCCAGTGAGAATTGAACTGCCAAACTGCAGTCAGCAGAAGTAGGTTGCAGTGCTGCATTCTAATCACTGCGCCACTATGGCTTATATGTTAAAAAAGCAAAAAGGAAGCAAGTTATTTTATTTGTAATTCAACAGGTATATCTCATAGATATGGAATTGGACATATGGAGTTCTCCTAGTGAAATGGGAAGCATATACATTTAATAAATAAATTAAAAGGCACATTAAATTTGACAACTCTATTCTTTTAATAGTTTAATCTTTAGACTTAAAGAAACAGAACGACTATGGATGGGCAAAAAAGCAGTGGAAGAGGGAGTTGACCTCTCACTTCCGCCAGCTTCCCCAATGACTTTGTGGGAAGCTTTCAGG
The DNA here is from genome assembly GCA_009733165.1 of Naja naja. NCBI lineage: Eukaryota > Metazoa > Chordata > Lepidosauria > Squamata > Elapidae > Naja > Naja naja. The sequence continues at coordinate 17,967,694 of CM019153.1, read as the reverse complement.
GAATGTCAGAAATGACAATTACGTTACTATGGCTAACTGTGGCAATGCTGCAACAGCCAGACTTTTGTGAATACATCTGATATAAAGATCCTTGAAATTTCAATTACACAGGAGTAAGGAATCCCATATTTTGTACCCATTCTTTATATTAGCAGATCTGAGATACTTTGATTCAAATATTTTTGTGTTAGGATGCTAATTGAATGTTACAACCAGACAAGCAGACATTTTAGTAGCATATAGATAAGAATCATGTTTCATGCTACTTGGTAGACTCCAAATAGTTACTACCTCTTTGTTGATTTGCCCATGCAATAAGGTCATCATTCAATCTTCTGTTCTAGGTTCTCCCACCACTTCAATGATGACAATAGATCCTTAGATTTCCCTCCCTTGAGAGGAGTAAGGTAGATATGAAATGTAAAATCTCCTTTACTTAGACTAGTTTTAGTTTTATTAAATTACTAACAGTTTAGTGATACCAATTGAATTGTAAATACATCATTCTTGTGCTTGGCTTAGCTAAGCACAACAATATGTTAGGGAAAGGCACATTAATGTATATCCAAATAGCAACTAGAAGAAAGCAGCATGAAATAGTAAAAAAATATTTTCTATTCTAAACTATAGTAAATTTAAGAGTGAAAGTAGGTGCTTAGAATAACAGGAAAGAGATTGGCAATTGTCAATAGTGATAAATGGCTATAACAATTATAATATCCATTAATTAGTTGCTGAGTTTTGAAAATAGTGCATTCAAAATAAAATATGCATTGCTTTCATTCTTTTTAGAATCAAATCAAAACTTAACAATCATTGACCAGAAATATAATATAATCAATAAAACTTAATAAAACATTTAACAAATTCTCTTTGTAAGCAATTTGTAAGCAATCTGTGCAGAAAATGCACAATTGTGACTTTCTCACAGAATGTCTGTTTTGCTAAATAGCAAAATTTTGCCGCAGATTTGGCAACCTTGGGATTTCTTACATAAAATTATTCAGTATGACCAGGAAGATTAAAAGAAAATAGCTGGAGAACTTTATGTTTGCAAATCAGAATAAAACACACATTTAAAAAAATATGGTCATGGTTTCATTTCTACTAGATCCACATGCCTGTAATCTCTGTGACACTGGAATATTTTAGAATCTGACTTCCAGGATGGCTAAAGGGAGAATATTAAAGCAAGTCCTGAAAAAAGGCCTATCTATAATAGGCATGTGAGAATACAACTACAATATTTTGCACTCTCTGTATTTCCTTCAGTGACTGAGAGATATTCAACACATGGCTTGCTCATTTAATAACTGTTTCTCCAATTCACCATCTAATTATTTCTTTGGTCTTTGTTATAGCTCTCCTGGACATGTCCTATGAGGAGGAGGAAGGGGAACAGGCCTTTCTAGGGTCTGTACTTAGCAGGGTCATCTCTCCTTCCCTTCTTAAAGATTGGAACGATACATCAAGTGGTATCAATATAGGTGAAGAACAATGACAAGATTGGAGTTCACCATTCTATGTTATTCTTCAGTAGTTCGGAGGGAATAAAGCCAGCTCCAGGGTTGGCCAATATGAGACTTAATTTCAGACACAGATACTAGGAGCCACTCAGGTAAATCCTTCAGCTTTTGCATTGAAGTCTTACTGGTGATATCTTTGTAAATCCTTGGAAAATGTAACTTCCAAGTTTCAGAGGGTAATGAAAATGAAAAGAAAATACAATGTAATGGGTACAAGTTCTGAAACCTGGTAAGAACTCTTTTTCTGCACTGCTTCAATAAGTCGTTCCTAGGTGGTCCGATTATTTCAATATATGATTACTGTGGTGAGATTGCAGCATTTACTTATTTATTAAAGTTATATGCCACCCATCTTGCCTAGGATTTTCTAAGTTGCTAATCATCATAAGAACAAGATAAAATATTAAAATTTTAAATTAATATTAACACTATAATAGTTTTAAAACTGACAAGATTGGAAAGAAGTGACATGCACATGGGGCGGAGGTGGGATCTTATCTTAGTCTATTAACCATGCATAAAGATAGAAATATTTCATATTATTATTATGGATGCATTGGTGAAATTGACAGAATTTGCTGATAGGCAAAGTGACTTTTTGATTAGAGAAAGGTCACTATTGACATCATGGAAATTTTGCATAAGAAAGAAAATGATGTTGTGACTTATGGCTTTGATGATTAGAAAGGTTACAGAAAGAAGGAAATTGTGATGAAATCTTGAAGTACTTTGATTATAATTGTATATGTAACTGCCAAGAACAATGAATGAATAAATGAACATGTGTGTACACATACACACACACGTTTTTTTCTATCTTCTTTTAAGGTATCTGTATTCTTTATCACAAAGCTCTTGGAAATTGCTAACAATTGCTAATTGTTTATTAAAAAAGACATTGTTTATAAAAAACAACCTGAGGTTTAGAATCTTAAAAATATTTTCTAATAACACATTAATTTGGGGGTTTTCTAAGTTGCTAACATACAGCTCCAAATTGTGAATAATTACTTAGTTGTTGTTTGGCAGATTAATGCACCCATTAAAGAATTAGTAACAATAACTGACTTTAAGCGATCAAAACCCTTTCCCATTAAGATTCTCCAAAAATAGAAAATCACCTGCAATCTTTAAACGGGAATTGTCCCAAACCATCAGTTATATACGTGAATGGGAAACAAAATTAAATTTTCCTCCCAAATCGTTTTTTGTGTCTAGCATCTGTCAATGCTTGAAAAAATAAGTACTGTGTACACCTCAAGTAACCGAGATGGGAGCGGATCGTAACTTTCCAGCTCAGCTTTCAAAACATATTTCACATATTTCCACAAAGAAACGGTATCAAACTGCAGGCCCGATACAGAAGCCGTAAGAAGATTGTGGTTAACTAAACGCAACACGATTCCAGGCTTCAACACTAAAAGTCTGCAGGAATCACTCTTGAGGCGCATAATAAGCGCCATTTATGAGGAAAGCTGTTATTGGTCAGCCTTCGCTTCAGTACCAAACGAAACCGCGGTTTAAGCGATATTTGTCTCCAGCCTGCCTCCGTCCAGATGGCAATGCAGCCTCTGAATAAGCTCTCTTCCTTCTGAGTTTCCACTGAATAGGGTGCCGGGTTTTCCACTTTGCTCCGCCCGCCCTTTCGAGTCTGAGTCAGCGCAGCTCCCCCAAGACGTTTCCCTCCTCCCGCCGGGAGCCCCGTCTGGTTGGCGGCCGCCTTCTCCCTCCTCCCGCTTTTCTCTTCCTTCCCTGCCTCCTGAGAGGCTAGCCAGCCTGCCTCCCCGGGAAGGCAGCGCAGACAAGGGTGCAACGGAGCTAGTTTGAAGGCAGTGAGGAAATGGAGGCAGTGATTGGTGGCGTTTCAGCGCGGCCAGGCAACCGGCGCTAAAGGGAACACCCGGGCGGGTGGCCTTGTTGCTGCTGGAAGCCGCGGAGGCGAGCCGAGCCAAGGGCGATGCAGCTGCAATTGCAGCTGCAGCCTAGCTTGGCTGTCCCTGTGGTCGGCTGATGTGAGGCTCTTTCGGTGGCTCGGCCGGTAAAACTGTCAGGGCGGCCCTGGAAAAAGGCGACACGCACAATGCACGAGGCGGACGCGGCGCTGTGTTGCTGAGCAACTGCGGCCCGGGGAAGAGGCTTTTCAGCGCGCGATCCCCGGCGGCGACAGGAGTCCAGCTGCGATGTAATCCAAGAGAGGCGTGTTGCACGAAGGCCTCTCTCCAGACGCGCTGGTCTTCGGCCGTAGGCAAATAAATGATTCCTCTTGGACCCCAAAGCGATTGGTTCGGTTGACACGAGTAAGTACTGGCTTCTCAAGTTCCGTATGCAGCGGAGGGAGCGGGTGGCGGGCATAATGAGAGGTTCTTAAGTCGCCTGGGAGCAGGCACTTAACACCAACATCGGTGTCTTCGTGTCACACGCTTACTTACTGTGGACTCAATCACTGCTTTCTCAACCTAGTTTTCTGAATTCCCGTAATACCACCAACTGTCCACATGGTCTGGATTTAAGCAACGTATTAGATGAAAACCTTTGTGGTTCAGAGAATGCAATTGATTCTTGAATTTAAAGCTCGTTAAAAGAAACCTGCTGTAAGTCCATTCTTACATAAATGTCACTGCCTAAATATGCTGTTGAAATGTGAACTATTGACAAACCAAGTTTTTACCGATTGAATTGATCCATTTTCTGGATTTGCACATTACATTGAACCATAACCTAACCAAATAAATAGGCTGATAGTTAACAATTAGATTTGTCCTTTTCTACAAATGCTTTACATGTCTTGAAGCCCAAAACTGGCTGAATTGCTCAGGAAAGCAAGTTTCAGTTTCCCACATTCAGTATCCTAGAATTGTGAAAAAGGACATATTCAATATTGGGAAATTACAGATTAAACAATTGGTTAACTAAATGCAATTGCTGTGAAGTGCTCAAATTGGTCAGCTTGATGCCAGCTAGGTGGGTCCAGAGAAGATGAAGTCTCATCTTGCAAAGTTATCTTGAGATGAGTTTGATACTGTGAATCTTAAGTGTAGAGGGTCCTTTGTAGTACAGGTAAATCTTGCTTAGAGACCACAATTGCAGCTAGCAACTTCCACATTCTCTCTTAATTTTGCTTGTCACAAGCCACCTGGGAAGCACACAAATGATAATCATGTGATTGGGACATAGTGACATTGTGAGAATTGGTCACAGAGCTGCAGTGTTTTTTTTTACACCATTGTAATTTTGAATGGTATCTAATAAAGGCAATCAGTAAACAATCAGTAAACAGTAATCAACCCTTTTTTACCTGTATCAGCTAAGCCCCCTCTTCTAGTTAATAAATGCCTCCAGGTAGATAACTGAAAGCTGAATCAGAATGGTAGTAAATCTATCCTTTTCTAAAAATTTTCTTTGAAAGAGGGGTAGTAAGCCTTCTCAGGAAGCCACCACTCAACTCCAATATACTGGATAATTATTATCTTAATCACCAGCTTCCCATTTTGGGGCAAGGTAGTACATCAAGTTTTTGCCCTGAACTTGAGATCCCTGGAGAAGCAGATTATCGGGACCCATTTCACTTTTGGTTCAGCATGGAAAAGGAATTGTTCTCCTTATCAGTGATTTCTGATGGGACAGGAAAGTGATCCTACTGATCCTACTTGATTCCAGCAGCTTTCAGTACCTTCTTGTTATCATTCTGACATTCTCCAAGCATCAGGAATGGGGAGTGCTATATCACGTAGTTCTCATTCCTGAAGGGATAAAGGCAGTTGTGGGGGCAGAGATTGAGTCGTGGACCCTTCCATTGATCACTGCAGGACTTGATATGCTCCTTGTTTCTGTTCCACATGAAGCTACTCTGAACAGGGTTGTGCTTCCTAGATGTTCACAATTTGAAGATTTTGCAGAGCAGGTGGCAGCTGTGGGGAAGAGGGGCTTTATATAGTAACTCCATATTAAGCAGCAATAGCCTGGGAAAGCAGGCTTTGCTGTGTGTCACTTGTGCCTTTGTCACTTCTCAATTGGACTGGTTCAATGCACTGACCGTGGATCTGCCTTGAAGAGCATTAAAAGCTACAGCTGGTCCAGATTGCAGCAGCTCAGATGCTAATGGTGTACCTCAAGCCAACCACATAACAATTCTGAGGAATGCACAAAATAATAGTGAGCTGCTGGGTGCAATTCAGAGTGCTGATTGTCATATTTAAAGCCATTCCTGATTTAAGCTGCTTTCTCCCTGCCCACCCCATAAGATTCAGTAGAATGAACTAGTTATACATCCCTATGATTAGAGATTATCACTATCAAGAACCACAGAAATGTTCCTTTTCAGACACTGCTCCTTCCTCTGGAATACTATATCCCCACTCCAATTTGGATGAGGTACTTCACTACTGGTTTTTAGGAAGTTTGCCTTTTGGTCAAGAGATTTGAATTCTGTTAAAGTTTTACTTGCAACTCATAATTTCATAGGAATCTTTCTAGTTATTTTGTTATCTGATTACATTAGGTAGTTACACTCTTCTTGGAGTTGGCCCAGTTGACCAGTAAGTTCTGTAAATAAGTTCTTTCCAATGATAAGAAAAATAGGCAATTGGCAGCCTATTTGTTAACATATATTTCTCATTTTTCTGTAGGGTTTTTGTTCCACTAGATGATAACTAAATATTTTGTACAGTCCTTTATACTAAGAAATGTTATTGTCTAAGAGAACAGTCCAAATTATCAAAAGTCTGAAAGTTTGTCCCAAAACACTGGTGTATATGTGCATATACTGTAGTAAAGTTGTTATTTTGAAATGCCACAATCTCTTGTTCCTTTGCTCAATATATAGCATTAATCTAGCTTTCTAACACATTCAACTTGACCTTGATGCAGAGACAAAAATAAGAGCATTACTTGATTCTGAGTGAAAATACCTTGAAAAAATTAATAGTCTACCAATTTTTCTTTGCTTATTTGCTAGGAAATTCAGAGCTTTGTTAGTTGTGATTGAAGTAAGAGTACAATATTAATATTTCTATTAATGTTAGTGTTTCATGTTATTTTGATTGCACAATCCAATAATCTATGAAATAAATTAAATGGCAGTTTTGGCAGTTTCGTCCAAAAATTGGTTGGTAAAAAAAAAAAAACTGGAAAAACTTTTTGTGATAAGACATTGCATGTTCCAAAGGCTAATTGTTCCCTGAAGCACAGGCAAAGCCCCATTGGTGGTCTGTTTTTTCATGCATTTTGCATCCAAAATCTATCACAAACACTATTTTATCATTTGTCCTTGAAAATCACACTGCCTGTACTAAATGTAATGAAAAAATATTTAGCAAAATGACACCAAATATGTTGAATTTCAAGAACAAAATGATATTTATTAAATATACTTTGGATTCTGGGGAAATTAATAATGAATCGGTGACTCACATGAAAAATAAATTTCATACAAAAATAAAAATACAAGAACAATAACTGTAGTGCTGTAAGAACATACTATGTAATAATGTGCAGAGGTCCTAAGTCTGATCCCAATTCCTCACTTATAACTCGTTAGGTTTCTCATGAGTGTGTAATAGCATTTTCTTCGGGGCCTATATGTGTTACATAGCCCTCCTGAGTACTGTTAGTTATTTATTAAATTAATCAAATTTATATAGCTGCCTATTTCAATTGAATGGGGGTTTACTGTAGGACAAGTTAGGAAAAGTAATTGACAGATTTGCTTGCATTTATTTTCCACATCCCCTGAAAACCTCACTATCTGGCAGGAAGAAATGTCCACCAGTTTTGCTCCCAAATGTGGGCTAAGGAAATTTTGATTGATGGCTAGACCCATAGATTTAGGCATTTGTCAAAATCTGGTATCAAGACTGCTGAGCTATGAGCCTTATGGATGTTTCCTGATGCTGTAAAGCAGGAGAAGAGAGAGTATTAATTTTTGTTGAATCAGTCCCTAGAATATGAGAGGAGCTGGAAATTCTGTGGTGAAAGAGAACCTCTTCCTTTGCATCAAAATACTTGCCTCCATATAAAAATAGAATTTGGTCTTTAGACCAAAGCCAAGAGTCTTTTTACAGGCAATCCTTGACTTATGTCTATAGTGAAGGCTGCCAATTAACTATCATAAGCCATGAAAGTTATAGCATGAGTTACCATGTGACAAATCCAAATGACCTTTTTTTGCAATGGACATGAACTAAATGCCAATCATTGTGCAAACCTATTGTTGGTTATGAGGAATTTTTGCTGAAAACTGGAAGCAAATGATGGTTTTAGGCAAAAACATAGTAAATTGCAATCATGACCACATGGTGTTTGAAATGGCTGTAAATATTATTGTTGATAGTCACCCAAAATATGATCATGTGACCAGCTAACAGAAATTTGGAATGGGATCATAGGTATCTTTGGGGGGGATGTTGTGACTTCCAACAGTTGCTAAGCAATTGGTCATAAGTCAAGGACTACCTGTATATTAATAGAAGCTAGAAAATAAACATGAACTTAGAATTTACCCTTCGATAGTTTCAGTGGCCTATAAAATTTATTTTGAAGGGAAGAAACCAATTAATCTTGTTTCAGGCTGCTGTTTGAAGAAAAAAGTGTTTGGAGGAGGAATTGTCATTCAGATAAGTTGCTTTCCAGGTCAGAACAAAGGAAAACAGTATAGGTAGCCCTCGACTTATAGTAACTGTTCAAAGTTACAACAGCACTGAAAAAGTGATTTAGGACCGTTTTTCACAGTTACAACCTTTGTAGCACTCCCATGATTATATGATCAAAATTCAGATCCTTGGCAACTGACCCATACTTCCGACCATTGCTGTATCCGAAGGTCATGCTTTTGCGATCTTCTGACAAGCGAAGTCAATAGGGAAACCAGATTCATTTAACAACCAAGTTACTAACTTATCAACTGCAACTGATTCACAGTGAACAACTGTGGCAAGAAAGGTCGTAAAAAGGGATAAAACTAACTTAACAAATGTCTCACTTAACAGAAATTTTGGGCTCAATTGTGATTGAAAGTTGAGGACTACCTATACATTTATTTATTGATTGATTGATTGTTTGGATTTATATGCCGCCCTATCTCCCGAAGGACTCAGGGCGGCTCACAACACTAAAAACACAAAATACAAAATTTAAAATTACTAAAAAATATTAAATAAGAACCCAAACAATATCTAAAATCCAATGAAACTCCAGATAAAACCCCATAAAAAGCCCACCCCTCAGTCCAGGCCAGCCTGTTAGAACAACCACGTCTTCAGGTCGTGGCGGAAGGAATGGAGGTCGGGCCAACCGAAGCTCCAGAGGTAACTGATTCCACAGGGTGGGTGCTCCCACAGAGAAGGCCCTACCCCTGGGGGTCGCCAGCCGACACTGTCTAGTCGACGGCACCACAAGGAGGCCCTGACTGTGGGAGTGCACAGGGCAATGGGCAGGTGTTGCCGGCAGGAGGCGTTCCCGCAAATACCCTGGATCTAAGCCATGTAGGGCTTTATAGGTCAATACCAGCACCTTGAATCTTACCTGGAGGGCAACCAGCAACCAATGCAGCTCACGCAGCAGGGGTGTAACATGGGAGTATCGGGATACTCCCATCACAACCTGCGCGGCCGCATTAATTTCAACTGTCTTTTTCTTGCCCATGTAATTAATATCAGCAGATAATAAAATAATGGTAATTATTTTATAAGATTCATATGCACAATTAAGCCAAATCATTAATAAAATACATACCTAGTACTTAATTTTGTCTTGGGCTGAGGACAATGTAATGAATACACCCCACTCTACCTGTGTCGGCAGAGGAGGCATGCTGAGCAGAGTCCCATTGAGCTTATTCCAAGTAATATATGATTGCATGGTAATTGGGCTTCTTAATTCTGGCAATTAAATTATGTGCTGTTGTCTTTTACAAATCTGTTGTGAATGAGCATGGTGCAAACAGCAGTGTTGATAGGGCTCATTAAAAACTGATTTATTCAAAAGAAGATTGATTCCTTCCTAAAAACACAGCACATGTGTATGTATTTACAAAATTACCTGATAATGGAGGGAAAGTTTTGAAATTAATTGCAAAATTACTTTTCAATTTTGAGAAAATTAGAAAAATAAGTATAGGGAATTTTTTTAATGTCAAGATGCCTGATCAACTACGTTTGCTTATTGAGCTCTTGAAGTCTTAATTCTATAACCTTTGATATTATTGCTAAAGCCTCTCTTTCTCCAGCATAGTTACAAATTCTCATTTTTAAAATTAACCTACTCAAATATGTTCAGGATGGCAAATAATATTGCTAAATCTGAATGGTTACGCAGTAAACTTAATAACAATGAAGTGGAACCTCATTTTTCTTCTATCGTAAAAATACATTAAAATCTCTAAGCTGCTTTTTTTTTGCATTCAAACTTTGCTTTGTTATATAGGAACTTTTGTTTAATTCTCTGCGTACCTAGATGAGAACATACTGAAATTTAGGGCAACTTAAATGGATTTCTCTTTTCAACAAAACTTTAATGGCTGTGCTGTTAGACCCCTTACTAGTGTATTCTGTATTTGAGAGAGACTCTATATTCTGTATTGTAGAGACTGATCATAAAATGAACAAAAGGGTATGCATTAATTTATTTTTGTGGCTTTTAAAAAGCAGAAACTAACAGAAGTTACATGGCTTATATCTGACATCATGCACCACCGGTGGCTGCTGTTAGCTGCATGCTTTTGGGTAATATTCATGTTCATGGTTGCTAGCAAGTTCATCACATTGACCTTCAAAGATCCTGATGGTAAGTTGATTCAACTTTATTCTTATTAATGCAAGTAATCTGCAGATTTGTTCCGCACAAGGTGGGTTGTCCATTCATGGGCCGGATGCGTCAAGAAGAGTCCACACGGTTTCCTTCTCGGATGAGGCGACCCCGGTATGCTGCCGAGCTCGCTCTTTTATTAGCAGTACACGGAAGTTACTCCAGCAATTGGCTGATTGGTTACACAGCATTTTGTTTCCATAAAAGGTTATACAAAGCATGTATATTTCTGATTGGTGCAAGCGTTACATTCCCTTATAAGGCTAGGAGCCGCTATGAGGAAGCATTCACATGAGTAGGCCAGGGGACTGTCCAGAAGAGCCACCAGGGGACTTTCCAGAAGAGCCACGTCATCCGGAATCTGCCAGTTCTTCAGAGGAGTGGAAAATCCCAGCAGTAATCACTGAACAATTTTTGTGTCCAAAACAGTGTGAGAGAAATCAAAAAGATCATCTAGTTTTGTTTTTTCCTTCCCATTCATATTTTCATTATGTTGACTTCAAAATAAGCCTAAAAGATGAAACAGCTTGCCTGTTGCAACAGTGAAATAGTTAATGCACGTCAAGTTGGCCACGCCCACTCTGGATCTCCAAAGTCAAACACAACCCTGATGCGGCTCTCAGTGATAATCGAGTTTGACAAAGGTTTTCCAAATCATGAGATTTGTTTTTTAAATAATTTGTATTCTATTTAAAATCTTGAATTACAGCCTAATTTGAAGTTTAATTTAATTATAATTATATAGTTGTGATCAATAAAAATATTTTATGCAGTATGAAAAAAAGTTTGCTTTTGATTAGTTGTTCTCTTTTCTTCATCTAGTTCATGGTGCCAAGCAAGAGCCAATGATACCAACAACTATAACTGAAGTAAGAAAAGGTCACGTAACAAAAGAGAAGAGGCTGCCTGGACAGTTTCAGGTATATAAAAGGGACAGGTTGAAAGGCTAAATAAATGATATGGTTCTCTATGTCATATTTCATTGTGTTAGATTGTAACTGGTTCCTAGAACCAGTCAACCAAATACTAAAGAGATTTATGAGCAAAGCATTACTGTAGCCATCTGTACTGCCTTCTGTTCAAAAGCAATTTTTCCTTGCTTTATTGTCCAGGAATTGAGGAGTTTTAATTTTAAAAACTATTTTTGTATTGTTTTATGAATTAAAATTTTGTTACATTATTGGGTTATGTTCATATTTTAAAACACAATATTTTATGTTTTTGTATATAATTGGGGATACATTTCTAAGCATGCTTAACTGGGAATCTATTGAACATAACAGATTCTAACAATCTGGAGTACCACTTTCTGTAGCAGCTTTTAGAACACATTTAGAAGTTCTAAAAGTTTCTAAATTGTACTTCAGTTTTTCATTTAAATTTAAAAGTTTAAAAACTACCAGTTTGCAACATTTTTGCATTTAATTTTTAATCAGTAAAGTGAAAACCATCTTCCTTTTTCTTTACATGGTGCGGAAAAAAAATATTCATTTTAGTCCACATTTAGAATATTGTTTGATTTGTGTTCCCTATTTATTTGTAAATTCACTTAATTTCTAAATTGTTATTTTCTTTCCTTACTGATGAAATCAAACTACTTTGCATCAGCTTGACCGAAGCAGTTATTTCAAAAGACAGTAATACTGAAACACTGACCTTTAGAAACCTTGTACAGGTACTCCTCAACTTACGATCACAATTGAGCCTAAAATTTCTAAGCAAGACAGTTGTTAAGTGAATTTTGCCCCATTTTACGACCTTTCTTGCTACAGTTAAGTGAATTACTGCTTTGGTTAAGTTAGTAACAGTTGTTAATCTGACTTCCTAATTATCTTTGCTTGTCAGATGGTCACAAAAGCTGATCACATGACCCTGGGACATGGCAACTGCTAGTTGCCAAGTGCCTGAATTTTAAATCACATGACCATGGGATGCTACAAAGGTCATGTGAAAACGGTCCTAAGTCACTTTTTTCAATGCCGTTGTAAATTTGAATGGTCATTAAACAAATGGATGTAAGTCAAGGACTACCTGTATACGTTTGAAATGCTCAACTCTTGTATGAGTTGAACCTTGAAATGCAAAATAATTTTTGTTCTTCTCTTCTGCATCCCAATCCCTTTTTATATTAAGACAATAGGAAAAGGTCTATCTGAAGACCTTGTACACGAAGGCCTGGTCCATATGGAGAGGCTTGAACTACTCAGGAATGTCTGCCAAGATGCATCTCTGAAAAACCTCACCCATACTACTGTTTCCAAGTTTGTTTTGGATCGAATTTTTGTATGTGACAAGCACAAGATCCTCTTCTGTCAAACTCCAAAAGTTGGCAATACTCAGTGGAAGAAAGTCTTGATTGTTTTAAATGGTATTTAGTTAACTTTTAAAGTCTCATATGTGTGTTTACTTAGAGAAAGAAAGATTTCAAAAATTTCTAACAGCAAAATATAAAAATGTTGTTAGTTGCAAAGTCATGTCCGACTCATCGTGACCCCATGGATAATGTTCCTCCAGGCCCTCCTATCCTGTACCATCCCCCAAAGTCCATTTAAGGTTCAACCAGCTGCTTCAGTGACTCCATCCAGCCACCTCATTCTCTGCCGTGCCCTTCTTCTTTTGCCCTCAATCTTTCCCAGCATTAGGCTCTTCTCCAGTGAGTCCTTCCTTCTCATTAGGTGGCCAAAGCATTTGAGTTTCATCTTCAGGATCTGGCCTTCTAAAGAGCAGTCAGGGTTGATCACCTCTAGGACTGACCGGTTTGATCGCCTTGCAACCCAAGGGACTCGCAGGAGTCTTCTTCAGCACCATTGTTCAAAGACCTCAATTCTTTGGTGCTCAATTCTATTCTACACCAATTCCATCTGTTCTACTAAAGTCTGTCATTGCCCACCCAAAGAACTTTACATATATAATAGGCTTCCTGTCCTGGTTATTTTGTGAAATGATTGTATGCTGGGATTAATAAAGGAGAAACTATGCTAACCTTTTAAAGTGATTCAAATAAGGTATCACAGGTACCTTAAATTTAAAGGTTTCATTTAAAGCTCTCAAGATCCCCAAGATTCTTCACAGCATAAAATTTGATCAAAATGCAGCTTGGAGATAAGGAAGGAAAAAAGGATGATTACAGAAATGTTTACATCATATTTCCATATTTTAATTTCTAGTGGAAAATTATGGTTTCCATGGCTGGAATTAATACAAATCAATAGTTTCAATATGTATATCCATTTTTTTAGAATTGAGCAATTAAGTTTATTATTTGAACCTAACACCATCTTTAGGAAATAAATACAGGTTCTTTGGTAGAATGTTCAATGTTATTTTAATTCACATCAGCATTAGCACCACATCTACTTCAGACAGACAGACATATAGATGGGTGTCTGACAACCTAACCTTTGAAGGAACAGATAATGCTTTATCTCTTATCACATCACTGAATTCATTTTGAGTTATTGGTAACATTTAGTTCAGGGAAAATTATAATAAAAAAATAAAATAGTTTGTAAAAATAACAAGCACCAAGGAACCACTATAAAACAGAGTATTAAAATTGTAATTTATTTAAGTAGCAACTTTGATTTTAATAGAAAACAAAGGCAGTGAGATAGGTTCAATTCTACTACATTATAAAATCAGCTCAATTGCACATGGATATTATGTGAAAGACAATATTGCTTTGAAAAAATTGACTTTGGGAGCTATGATTAAAATATTGTAATTAAGGTCTTCTATTGATGGAATTCTTTCTGGCATTGGACCCATTAAATGGAGTCCACTCAGTCTTTCATAAAAGTTGGAGATCCTTTGCAGCAGATAGGACTATGACAGATCTATTATTACAAATAAAGAAAAAGAAAGTCCTAATGTACAAACAGATTTCTACAATATTGGATTTTGGCTTAAGGACAGGCCAAACTTGCTGAACAACCTGCATGCTTGTACTCCTGGCTTATATACTTTTCAGGCATAAGGCTATAATGGAGTTGCACATAACTCTGTGGCTAGTATGAAATCAGGGAATTGACTAATCACATGTCAGTATTAGGAATCTGGCTTTCTGCCTATATCTAAAAAAAAATAGTACAACTGACCCACTGTATTTTTGGATCCAGCGGTTGCAGTTCCAGATTCCGCAATTGGTCAGACTTTGGGATAAAATGTCTTCTAGACACAGAATGCTGACAACTGAAAGGGATTATACCAATATGCAGATTCCAGGAGTCTTTGAATAGAAATCCTAGACTCACAATGTGCTGTTACATGGAGATGTGTAGTTGTGATGAAAACAATTCATTGAGCTTTCCATTTTTAAAAGAGCAATTTTGGGTTCAGGTCTGGATTATAGGAAGATGAGAAACTTAATAGCAATATCAGGACATGGAGATTGGACCAGAAAGTAGAAAAGTATTCCATAAATATGTAGCAGCAAACTACTTGATCGTCATTTGCATGAAGTCACCAAAGCCTGATCTGTCTTTACCTTTTTACCTAATAAATAAATAATCATGACAGCCATTAGTGCAGATCACAGTGGGAATGGACTGAAAGGTACCATTGTAAGAGCAACTTCTAACTTACTTCCTTAGGAGCTTTTCCTTCCATCGATGAGATCCCTGAAAACATTGTGCACGACCATGAGAAGAATGGTCTTCCACGCTTATCTTCCTTCAGTGATTCTGAAATTAAAAAAAGGTAAGTAGTATTTTAACGTGTTTTTGAAAATTCTTTCCATTATGAAAATCTCATTTTTGATCATTTGTGCAGTTTATGATTATTTACAGGTGAAACTCAAAAAAATTAGAATATCATGCAAAAGGTCATTTATTTCAGTAATGCAACTTAAAAGGTGAAACTAATATATGAGATAGACTCATTAACATGCAAAGCAAGATGGTTCAAGCCGTGATTTGCCATAATTGTGATGATTATGGCTTACAGCTCATGAAAACCCCAAATTCACAATCTCAGAAAATTAGAATATTACATGCAATCAATAAAACAAGAATTGTACATAGAACAATATTGGACCTCTGAAAAGTATAAGCATGCATATGTACTCAGTACTTGGTTTGAGCCACTTTTGCAGCAATTACTGCCTCAATGTGGCGTGGCATGGAAGCTATCAGCCTGTGGCACTGCTGAGGTGTTATGGAAGACCAGGATGCTTCAATAGTGGCCTTCAGCTCTTCTGCATTGTTCGTTCTCATGTCTCTCATCTTTCTCTTGGCAATGCCCCATAGATTCTCTATGGGGTTCAGGTCAGGCGAGTTTGCTGGCCAATCAAGCACAGTAATACCACGGTCATTGAACCAGGTTTTGGTGCTTTTGGCTGTGTGGGCAGGTGCCAAGTCCTGCTGGAAAATGAAGTCAGCATCCCCATAAAGCTCATCTGTGGAAGGAAGCATGAAGTGCTCCAAAATCTCCTGGTAGACGGCTGCATTGAACCTGGACTTAATGAAGCAGAGTGGACCAACACCAGCAGATGACATGGCTCCCCAAATCAACACAGACTGGAAACTTCACACTGGGCTTCAAGCATCTTGCAGTGTGTACATCTCCATTCTTCCTCCAGACTCTGGGTCCTTGGTTTCCAAATGAGATGCAAAAGTTGCTCTCATCAGAAAAGAGGACTTTGGACCACTGAGCAACAGACCAGGTCTGTTTTTCTTTAGCCCAGATAAGACGCTTCTGACGACATTTGAAGCCCATGTCCAGGATCCGTCTGTGTGTGGTGGCTCTTGATGCACTGACTCCAGCCTCAGTCCACTCCTTGTGAAAGTCCCCAACACTTGAATGGCCTTTTCCTGACAATCCTCTCCAGGCTGAGGTCATCCCTGCTACTTGTGCACCTTTTTCTTCCACACTTTTCCCTTCCACATAACTTTCTATTAATGTGCTTTGATACAGCACTTTGGGAACTCCAACTTCTTTTGCAATTACCTTTTGAGGCTTTCCTTCCTTATGGAGGGTGTCAGTGATGGTTTTCTGCACAACTGTCAGGTCAGCAGTCTTTCCCATGATTGTGATTCCTACTGAACCAGACTAAGACCGTTTAAAGGCTCAGGAACCCTTTGCAGGTGTTATGGCTTAATTAGCTGATTAGAGTGGGACCCTTTGAGCCTAGAATATTGCACCTTTTCACAATATTCTAATTTTCTGAGATTGTGGATTTGGGGTTTTCATGAGCTGTAAGCCATAATCACGATTATGACAAATCATGGCTTGAACTATCTTGCTTTGCATGTAATGAGTCTATCTCATATACTGGTTTCACCTTTTAAGTTGCATTACTGAAATAAACGAACTTTTGCACGATATTCTAATTTTTCGAGTTTCACCTGTATTTAAATGTATTATAGCTGCCCACTCCCATAGACTCTTAGAGGCAATAATCAGAAAAAGGTTGTATAGGTAATCCTTGACCTACAATCACATTTGAGCCCAGAATTTATGTTGCTAAATGAGACATCCCATTTTACAACTTTTCTTGCTGCAGTTATTAAGTAAATCAATGCAGTTGTTAAGTTAGTAACACGGTTTTTAAGGGAATCTGGCTTCCCCGTTGACTTTGCTTGTCAGAAGGTTGCAAAAGGGAATCACATGATTCCAGGACACTGCAACTATCATAGATCAGTTGTGAAGCATCTGAATGTAAATCCCGTGACCATGAGAATTCTGCAAATGTCATAAATGTGAAAAATGGTCATAAGTCACTTTTTTCAGTGCTATTGTAACTTTGAACAGTCACTAAATGAACTGTTATAAGTTGAGGACTACCTGTATTATAGCTTTGGCTGGTGATCTGTGTTGTCCCTGTATAGGCTCATAGTTATATACTGTAAAAAAACATTAAAATTGTAGTAAAGACCAGTATGCTATAAAATTGTCTTTTTATTATTTTTACGTTTTGCATGTTGGCTTTAGAAGAGAGAGTATAGCTGTCAAATACTGCTTTGGGATTTCTAAGAAATCATGTGGAAGCAAAGACGAAACTGTCTCTCCCTATACACAGAAACACAGAGACCTTTATAAGCAATAGTTCTGTGAAAACATGGGTTGCAATGATGGTTATAGTTATTACTTCATTTAAATAATAATAATTCTTAATATTGATAGTAAATGATATTCATAAGTGGCCTTGATAGCATTTGCATCTTTAAAAATAGGATATAACTGTGAAAAAATAATTTGAGTACAGGAAATCTTTGTTTAGTTACAATTGAAAGCAAGATCATAAATGAGAGGATTGATCATAAAGTTACTTCATCGCTGTCATAATTGTAAATAGTCATTAAATGATGCAGTCATTAAGCAAGGACTACCTGTATAGTCCTATAATCAGAACTAGAACATCTCTTTAAATAGTATTTTAAGGACTCTATTTGTACAATTTGATTTCATTTCATCTCTATATTTTGCTATTTTTTTCAAAATAGCCAGGTATTTTAGCAGTTGCATTCCACATTAAGTGAACTGATTTCTGTTCAGTGATAGTAGTTGATTGTGTGCACTTCTTGGAACAGATTTACAAGACATACAACAGTGAGTAAATCCTGCTGACAGATTCCTATCAGGTTCTTTGGCCATTGCCTAACAGTGGCCAAACAGTGTCTTGATTCTTTCCAACACAATATTCTCAAGAAGCTCTCTTTAACAAGATTTATTGAGAAGAAAAAGCTAGTGTTGTAAGAATTTCAACATTTTATTTTATTTTTATTTTTAATTACATTTATATGCCGCCCTTCTCCGGAGACTCAGGGGCGGCTTACAATTTTTGGGATGCAACCCAGTGTGCTCAGCAATAGCCTTCATTCCATTGTATATGCCTGCTTATTACTAAGCAGCATTTTTACAAGGTCAGCTAATTGCCCCCAACAATCTTGGGTCCTCAATTTACCTACCCCAGAGGATGGAAGGCTGAGTCAACCTTGAGCCTGGTGGGATTCGAGCCTACAGCAGTTGTAGGCAGCTGGAACTTAAGTGCAGGCAATTAACAGCCTGAGCCACCAAGGCCCTTTTTTGCATTTAGTACCAATAGATACCTGTGTGATAGACACACACTCCTTAATTTTCTTCCTAGGAGCCTGCCTGTAATCCTGCAAGGAGGTAGATCATTTTCTTAAAATGGAGAAGTTAGCAGTTTTTTTCAGTCTGGGAACCAATTACAAGTCTTTTTTCAGTGACCGTTCAAAGTTATGGTAATGATGAACAAAGGGATTTACAACTGTTCATCACACTTGTAGTCATCGCAGTGTCCCACAGTCATGTGATCATGATTGGAGCACTTGGCAACCAGCTTGCAATTACAACGAACACAGTATTTGTGACTTTTATTGCTAACTTCCACTAAGGAAAGTCAATGGAGAAGCTGGAAGGAGGTTGCAAATGGCTGCAGGATGCTGCAACCACACGGGAGTCACCTAATGATAGCAACTGGAATTGCTGCAACTGTGCTTACTAAGTTAAGATGGCCATGAGTTGCCAATCCCAATTATATCATTAAGGGAGGGCCATCTGTTCTATAATACTATCCTGTCATTAGATGAACGTAACTGGAAGCAATCAAAGATCTCAATTTTTGCAGAGTTCTCAGCTGAATAGTGTACAAAAATGCTTAACAGCAAAATAAATATATTATTTTAAAATTTCCCTAACAAATACATTTAACCTGTTCGTAAAAGTCCACTATGTGATATCTCAATTGCATATCATTTGCTACTGTAGTCAATAAGAGAAAAATATGGGCAAAACAACATGGTTATAAACTCTGAATTTTCAGTAAATTTTAAAATACTATCCACCATTATTTTTGCTTATGTTTTCCATTTAGATTGAAACTGTATTTCAAGTTCCTCATCGTAAGAGATCCTTTTGAGAGGCTTATTTCTGCATTTAAAGATAAATTTGTCCACAATCCTAGATTTGAACCTTGGTATAGACATGAAATTGCTCCTGGAATTATTCGAAAATATAGAAAGAATCGCACTGAGACTAAAGGACTGCAGTTTGAGGACTTCGTGCGCTACCTAGGTGATCCAAATCATCGATGGTTAGATATACAATTTGGAGATCACATAATTCATTGGGTAACCTATGTTGAACTATGTGCCCCCTGTGAAATAACATATAGCATAATTGGACATCATGAAACTTTGGAGGAAGATGCACCATACATCTTAAAGGAAGCAGGAATTGACCATCTGGTATCTTATCCTACAATTCCTCCAGGCATAACAATATATAACAAAACAAAAGTGGAACGCTATTTTTCAGGCATAAGCAAGAGAGACATAAGGCGCCTTTATGCCCGCTTTGAAGGAGATTTTAATCTTTTTGGCTATCAAGAACCAGATTTTCTACTAAACTAGTATCTGGAAATTCTGGACAAATTAATCTAAATCTTAACACATATACTGTGTAACTGAGGCTCATTGCAATGTTTCTAGATTTTTCCAAATGTTCTTTGCATTTGTTGAATATTTGCAATAGGAGCCACAAAGGACTGTCAATAGTCACTAAAAAAAGATTATTACATGACACTGCAATAAAGCAGTGCAAAAATGACTAAGATAGTAAATGTCAGACATTCCTTTTTTCCTTAGCTAATAGAGAATGAACGGTCCAGTAATCTGTAAAGAAACTTGATATGAATACGAAACAAAACATTTAGAAAGGGCAGGAAATAACACTTATGTCAATGGGCTTACAAATCTATGGAGGCCAAACAGATTGGTAAGTATTGTATAATTTAAGGAAAAGATTCTAGATCCTACCATGGAATCAATCTGAAAGTCCTTTTGCTGTAGTCTTATGATGGTTGCTTACTGTTATTCATTCAGGAAATAACAGTTTCACACATTTTTATTTGTAAACTGAGTTGTTATGAGGTGAAATTTTTTTTTGCAAAATAAGCTATGGAACCCATTGAGGAAATTTTAGAGAACACTAAAATGATTCTTTGTTTTGTGACCTTAAATACCAGTACAGTATTGACTGTAATTTACCAGGATCATTAAGTCTATGCATTTTGCTATGGTCTGCTAATCCAACCCCCAGTGGTGCTATTATAAAGATGCCATAATGAATGAGATCAATGTTCTATTGAACCTAGCATCTTATTTTTGGAATTTCTTAGTTTAAGAAATAACCATACATATAGATGAGACAGCAAGCTGCCATAAGGTATATTTATTTCATGTGTAATATGTAAGTCATTTTTGATCTCTCAAATCTTGATATTATAAAACAGATTACAAAATTGAGAAGCAGGTGCCTATTGGTATAAACATGTACCATATTGCATCATATTCATAATGAGGCATAATTCTGTCCCTAGGCTCAATAATTTATGTGGAGTTTTCACAACTGGCCACTGGGTTTGGTTATTTCAGGTTCATAAAATTAATAAATTATCCTTCCTCCCAAAACACTCAATTTTTCCAAATGAGTTTTTTTTTCAAACATTCATAGCAGAATTTGCCATATAAAATTATCAATGAATAAACAGCCAGCTTAATCCAAAATATTAACGCCTGGGTGCATAACAATGGAAATATTAATATAAAATGTAAATGCCCAGGATTGTAAAAGCATAATACGTGTGTGTTATTTCTGTTAGATGAAGAAAACTTTTAAGTTCACCAGCAATAAAATCTTAGAGTTGATGCCTTTGTTCCCTTGGGTTTTCAGGAGGAACAAACCAGTTAAATTTTAGTTAGCAGTACATCAAAAGAAGTAAATTTGAAGCAATACTTTATATGCTGTAATAAGGTCTTAATGACCTTGGCTAAAATGGTAGAAATGAAGAGAAAATCTACTAAACTGACTATAATTCTCAAGAACTTTTGTATTTGTAAACTTTTAAAAAAAATCAGTGCCAAAACTGTTCCTTTCTGTGAAATAAAGACCATGCTAGTGAGGGCTAATTTTGGAAAGATTCCTAAAAACTGAACCATTCTACACAATATAGAAACAAAGGCAGTAGAATTCAGAATGTAACAGTGGATGAGCAGGAGTGGTTTTGTACAACCGTTTGATCCTTTCTACTCCCCTGCATGTAAATAAGATATACAGTAAGTACTCTCCCAAGCCCTACACCGCAAATTTGGTGAGGTGGAATACCTGGGCCTTTAGACAGTATTTGTTAAGAAATGGTTCTGTTTTACAATCTTACCATCTCAACTGTAGCAAATCTGGAGAAAACAGCATCATAACTTTTTTGGCTTTTTTTGTGCCTTCAAATTAGTCTGGACTCTTGCTGATTAGATGGAGAAGTCTGGCAACAATTTTCAGGGGTGATTTGCCTTTGTCTTCTTAGGGCTGAGAGTTGCCAAAGGCAGGATTAGAACTCACTCCTGATTTCTAGCCTTGTGCCTTTAATCACAATAAATTAGCTCTTCCTCTGTGATTAGAGAAAGCATATAAAATAACCCCCACATAGATTACTGCTATTTTTACTTTGTAATGTGTAGAATGGTTTAAATTTATGTATTGTGAATTATGGGATATTTTTTATGTAGACTTTTTCCTGACAGATACCTGTTTTGTGTAGGAAAATTACATATTAAATTGTTATGTGCACAAAGTGCTACCTGTGTATGTACTTACAGCTTTCCTTTACAAAAGTAATCTCTATAAAATTATTCTATATGAAGCTGTCCTGACTATTAGCAAGAAAAAAACAAAAAAACTTAAATCTAAAAAAAGAATATTAATAAGATCTGACATGGTAAGATTAAAGTTATTTTTATATGAAGTGGTAGGAGAAAATGTTTATTTCAGGATTAACGAGCTGATCAAAGTTACTTCTCTGCTGAATTAAAGTGTAATATTAGAAATGTATAGTAAATTAAGGCCTTAAAATGAGTTCTAATAAAAAAGTGACTCTTCCCTTTCTTCTAATTGCCCAAAATATATTGAGCCATTTCTCTGTTCTCAAAATAAATATGAAATAAAATACAGGTGATTGTATTTATTCTGCAAATCTATTTTTTGTGGTGTTTTTTTTACCTCATAAAAGATGCAGGAAACTCAAAATAGCATATTTCTCTGCCTCAAAAATGAGAAGGATGCAGATCATAGTTGGTGCATGGATGACATCTCTTGTCACTCTATAACATCACTTGACACTCAGTAAATGAAATCAATTCTTGGTTTTGTTTTTCCCACTTTTTCCTAAAAATCAGCATATGTCTCTTAAATATATATCTGAGAAGAGCCCTCATTCAATGACATTTAACTAATTTTATATATTCCTAAATGTTCAGCTGTTAAAGACTATCAGAGCAGCCTTAACCACTTAACCAGTTTCAGATTTATGTTCTATTTTATTATTATTTTTATTATATTTGTATCCCGCTACAATGAATTCATCCATCAATACTTACACACAAACTAATTTAAAATGAACATTAAGCAAACTTTTTAAAAAGAAGAAAAGTATGGTTTCAAACAGGTTAAAATGTTCTCTGGAGCAGCTCCATCATGATCTTTAAAAAGGGACTCTGGGATAGTACCTATCTGATATCTACAGGGAAAACGTTCTAGAAGATTACAGCGATTATTGAAAAGCAGCACCTCCTTGTTTCAACTCTCTGTAGTTCCCAGTGGGAAGTAGTAGTTTTTTCCTAGGGGAATTAATAGGTTGGACCAATTAGGGTTGGAACAGGTGTCCTAAGTAACTTTATGGTTAAAAAACTCCAACAGCTGATTCATAGCCAATGAATTTCTTTGCAATCTACATATTAATACTAAAACAAAGGGCAATACATGACACTTTAAATGTAGCTCACCAAAAGTTCCCCATACTATATGCCAAGTTTTTGAGGTTGCTGGAAACTAAATTAAGTAAATTTTAGAAGACCAGAGCTTGCTCATTTTATAGGAGGGGTGTCAAACACAAGGGCCGCAGGCTGGATGTAGCCCAGGGGTGCTTAGCTCTGGCCATTGGGGCTGCCCTGGAAACAGCAAAGGACTGGCCCACAGTGTCTCTGCCAGCAAAAATGGAGCTCAGGAGGGCCATGCATGAGCTCCATTTTCACAGGCAGAGGCACTGCAGACTGGTCCTTTGCTGTTTCCAGGGCGGCTCCGCGGGCCATATCTAAGCACACATGGGCCGGATCTGATCTGCGGGCCTTGAGTTTGACACCCCTTCTATATAGGATTATGCTGTACAGGTTGCCCTTGGCTTATTATTTAGCAATCATTTCAAATTATGACACAGACCCCCCAAAAGCTACATATGACTCAGTTTCAAAGTTAGGGCTGCTTCAGCAACCTGTCATCTGCCCTTACGACTGACTTCAAGGACTCTGCAGCCCCCCACTCTGGGTCTCTGCATCCAGTCATCCATCAGGCAGACTGTAGTACATGTGAATCAGCTGGATCTTGAAAGCTTCTCGCTTCCCTCCCAGTGACAAAAGATCAGGCCAGCCGGAGTTTGTAATTCAGGCTATTCTAAAACAAGTGTTATTCTTGGAATCCTGGACATGGCTCATTTTTTTAAGGAGACTCCATTTGTTTGTGAAGTTTGTGGAGCCTCTTCAAAAAGGGAGCCCCCTACAGGTTCAGGAAAATAACATCTGATCTGCCAAAAGGATGTAAGAAAGCTGATCTTGAACTGGGCCAGGCACTTCTCTAAGAAGCTGCAAAAAATAGAAATGTACATTGGGTGCTGTTAAGTGCTGGAGCAGGCAAAGACCTGCAAGTCCCTGAATGGCAAGAAAACCAGGAGGCTTGCAAGCTTTAGATGGCCTGATCTCTTTTTTGTCGCTGGAGGGTTTAAACTCCAGCCAGCCTGATCTCCCCTAGGTCACTGGCTGAGAAGGACTACAGGGACCTCAAGGAGAGAAGTGGAGCATGGGATGCCTCAGTGTGACTGAAGCCTTGGAAGGTTTGGGGCAGGCACTCCTTAGGCACCCTGTGTTCTGCTTAAAAACCCATGCATTTGTTTAATTGGTGCATCAGGGAGAACAGGAGGGTGGGGATCAGAGGTTCTGACCAATTCTGGAGAACCGGTAGCACAAATTTTGAGTAGTTCAGAGAACCGGCAAATACCACCTTTGCCTGGAGATTTTACAGTATCCTTCCCCTGCCACGCCCACAGAAAATTTGAATCCCACTACTGATGGGGATCATTAAGTGAGGTCATCTTGCTTAATGGCCATGACCACTTGCATAATGGGCAGGCTTCATTACAATCATAACTCAACTACAATCTGCATGTCAGCTCATAAAATATAAACCCATTGTGAATTGTTTTATGGATTTGCTTACTAAGTTATTTTAACAATCTAAGGATGCTACGTTTTTAAAAATAAATTTTGCAGGTGGATTTGGCGTTTTGTACTTCGACTAGCATTTGTGTTATGTTAGAGATTCTAATTAGCATGTGCTACCATGCTAGCTGAAGTTAAATGGGACTTTAGTTGTGCTTATGGGATACTGCTCAAAATGATTGACCAATTTTTTCCTTACTGTTAGCAGACAATACTGTATGTGCCACAAACACCACTAAAGCTGATAATTCAATTTACAACTTTATTATACTGATACAAATGTTATGTGAAAGTCTCAAACTCATCATGCTGGGCAAGGGAAAACAATATTTATGGAACCTTAAACACAGGCTTCTGTGATGAATTGTATTACTAAAAGTAAAGCATCAGATAAATAGCTGCTTGAAGGTGATCTGATCTTGTGGAGTTAATGAGTAAATGCTAGGAACTGAAATTGTAAAATTAATTTTAAGTGAAAAGGCTAACATTTACATCAGAAGGAACAATGTGTCATCCCAGTTGTTGTATACAAAAATAGGAAATCTATCTGCTGCATGTTATAATCCAGTGAATAGTGATAAAGGAAGAATTAGGGATGGGTTTGGAGAAACACTGTCCTTATTCTAAATGAACGTGGTTCACAGGAAAAAATTATTCTGTTAAATGATATGACCGGTTGGATGACAATTAATGGAAGATTTTTTTAAAAAAAGACTTGATCATTTAGAGATTCAAGAATGAATAATGACTTTGTACAATATCACATTTGTTGAAGGTCTGTTTCAAATATGAACTTCAAGCACGTCCATTTATTTAACGACAGCATAAATAGCTTGTTGATCTGTTATGAGGAAACAAGGATCAATACAAGGATGAGTAAGTTCTGAATGAGAGAAAGACTGAGTAGTGTCAAAAGTAGGACTTCGGGAAAAAGGAAAAGTGAAAAAAGTAAGACTACAAGAAGAGAAACTATGCCTTGTGTGAAAAAGTACAAGATACTCCCAAGAGAATGAAGGAAAAAAAGAATGTTAAAGATGATGTGGAAACTGCTGGAAACACAATAAAAAAGAGTGCTATGGAATGCAACAGAAGTTTCCAGAATTATGTTAATGGAAGGTATGAAAAAATGGTAGAATATTGAAATGAGAAGCTGTGGGTAAGGTTGCCTATAAGAGGATTACTGCAAAAATGGAAAACGAGAAAGCTATTGACAGAAAGTCCATTAAACATGAGAAAAGAGAGGGAGAAATATGAAGTTATGCAAATGCTGATAGAAAGGCAGTAGATGGTAGTACACTATCCCCCCAAAGGAGAGATGAGAATTTTAAAGAACAATTATCTCCAAATTTGCCCAAATATTGTTTTCCTAGTTATGAGGTAGCAGCAACATTTAAAGATACATATTTCCTAAAGGAGGCACAAACTGAACCTAAAAGAATTAGGATTATTCCACTAGCCTTATTTGTTCTTTCTTCAAAAGAAAACACAGATCTTTCTTCAAAAGAAAACAAAGGATATGTTTATCCTGAACACATAACATTTAGCAGAAACCTTCTAGATTCCAGTCTCAAGACTCTTTTCCAATCGTTTTTCTCCCCTTAACTGTCTTTTTGTATTAATAATGCCATTTCATACTGTTATGTGTACGAAATAAATATTTTTTCAGTCCCTTGATAAAAGTAGAACTCGTTAGAATACCACTTGATAATACCAGACCCAATCCTGATGGCAACATTTTTGTCTAGAATGCTCTGAATATTTCAGAGCATTCTGAAATATAATCTACATGCCATAAATTGCAAATTTATGGCATGTAGATTATAACAGTACCAATTTCAAGAGCCCAAAGTAGGAATAAGAACAATGTGTAATAGCACAGAATTTAGATCCCCAAATCCCAAAAGTAAAAAAAAAACAAACCAGGAGATGTAATGCCAGCTAGACCTGAATATTATCAGACTAGGAACTCTGAGATCCTTCTCTATAACATATACATGATCTTCCTTAAAAGTCCCACTAAAGTAAAGGGATTCTTCTGAACAACTGATCAACTGAAGTGAAATTCAGGAAGGAAGATCCATAGCTTGCTGGCCCAAGGAAACTATACATTTTAAACCCATTTGATATTTCTTTAAACACATCACTATAATAAGTTGAAGCGAGTAGCAAAATTAATCTCTGCTATTGTAAGTTTGGAACTAATATATATTTTAGAAAGCTACAAAATTGTGTGTTTACTTATTTATCAGATTTAGATACAGAGGGACTCTGAGTAGTGTACAAATACAAAGTCTAGTGTTCATCATGCAAAGTATTTTTCTGTCTGAATTATTAACTACAATAAAGCATTTTGAAACAGTATTCTGTATATTGAAAATCACTGCAATATATGGATGTTAACCAAATCTAACTCTAATGAGCAATACAAGAAACAATTTTCTTGACATTTCTGAAGAATTGCAAAATTATGAGTATAGCCAAAAATACTTTAATTAGCCTCCTTTGTCTGTTGATTTCTCATAGAATGGGATATAAGGCAGTTAGTAGCTGAAGAAGTGTTCCTTCAAATCGGCAGGGATAGGAAAAATCGATCTGTTTTTGCCTGTAGCACACTGCCAGCTAGAATGCATCATTGGACAATTGCCCAATGCTATATATGTTGACGAATCACCAAAAATTAACTGCTGCATCTGATGGATATCTTCAACAAGTGAAATTGCTGTGAGTCAAATCCAAATTAACCTTCCAAACTGACAGCAGCATGTGAGCAAGAGATCACGTTTTGGCTTTAAGGAAGTGAAAAGAAATTCTAAATGACAGCATCATATTAAGAAAAAAAATTTCTTCAGTATATATGAGTCATGCTTCTAGAGGGTAAACACAAATGGAAGCTATGCTAGTTCTCACAGAAGGTTAAAATGATCTAAGCAAAACGAAATGACTACCCCAAGAAAAACTGAATATTTATTACCCATCTCCTCCCACTTGTGACTGTATGACTATAACTTTGTTGCTTGTATCCTTACGATTTATATAGTTTCCTAGTATGATTGCTTATTGTACCCTATGACTATTAACTGTTGTACCTTGATTCTTGACTCTTGACTAATGTATCTTTTCTTTTATGTATACTGAGAGCATTTGCACCAAGACAAATTCCTTATATGTCCAATCACACTTGGCCAATAAAGAATTCTAATTAATTAATTTAAAAGTTAATCCTTTTATGGGACTTCCAGTGACGTCGCGTCATGGTGAGGTAGGAGAACTCTGCTCTCCTACATCAGGTGTTTTGCTTGCGGATAGCCATTCATGGTGTGGTTTGATCCTGGAGGGATCACCTAAGCGAGGAGGAACTCTTGGAGCCTAACCAGGGAGCTGCGGTCCCGGAGAGGTAAAGAAGAGAGCCCAAAGTTTGGGGCAAAAGAAGTCAGCCTGTCGTGGGCTGACCTGAAGACGTGACGAACCATCTAAAGAAGGAAGCAGAGAGGAGATATCGAATTTGAGATCGGGCAAGATACTGGCGCTTAAACTTTGTGTTGGGTTATAACTTGAGGTCTGTTTGGAAAAGAAGTTGGTGTGTGATTGGAACCCCAGAACGAAAGGGGGGAAAGCGGAAAGTGGTGGCAGCAATCTAGTTTTCTACCCCCAACTCCGGGCTAAAGTGGAAATTCGCTCTTAATAGGGGATTGAAAAGGAGAAGCGAGTGAAGATTGTTGGAAAGAACCTTTTGTCTTTAATTGTACGATTTGGAATTGCTGAAAGTATTTTTTCTGAGAAAGGGGCTTGGACAGAACTTTGAAAGCAATTCAAGGAGTGCCAGTGCAACTTGCGGAGGTGGCAATTGAGAACGGAAACTTTGGGAGAGTGTAACTACGTAGCTGGAGTGACTGATAGGACTGAGAACTTAGATTTGAGAACGGAACGGAACGGGATATTAAAAAAAAGATATAAAAAGAAGTCAGAAAAACGTATTTCTATATTTATTGTTTCCGCTATGTTGCTTGATATTTGAAGAGTTATTATTACTTATCACCAGAATACTAAGGTAACAGCAGGAAACTAAGAGACATTAAACTCCACCTCTTTTTATGGTTTTCTTGAATTTATTGGAGTTGTATAGTTTTATCTCACATTTACTTACGTTATATACTTAAACAATAGAAAATAAGACTGATTAGCTACCTTATATAAAACTTAGTTTGGAGAGTGACATTTATCTCCTCTGGGTATTTTACACCTTTTTTTTCTCCCCTCTCCCATATATATTTGATTGAATATAGATTAATGAATTTAGTATATTGATTAACATGATAATTTAATTAATTGCCAATCAAATAAAGAATTATAGACCAATATCCCTTTTAAATTCAGACTATAAAATCTTTATGACTGTAATGGTGGAAAGAGTAAAAAGAGTGCTCAGTGATAAAATCCACTTGGATCAAAACGGATTCCTTCCCACGAGGCAGATTAGGTATAATATAAGAACGATAGTAGATATATTAGAATATTATGAAAATCATCCAGGAAGCCAAGTGGCCTTGGTCTTCCTGGATGCGCAAAAGGCTTTTGATAACTTAAATTGGGACTTTATGAAGAAACAGATTAATTTGATGGAATTTGGTGGTAATTTTGCAAAAATGCTTAACGCAATTTACGCCACACAAAAGGCAAATGTATTAATAAATGGAGAGGCTACTAAACCATTTGAGATAAAGAAGGGTGTCAGACAGGGATGTCCATTGTCACCTCTGCTTTTTATAACAATTTTAGAAACACTACTGGATAGAATTAGACTGAACAAAGAAATTAAAAGAACTAAAATTAAAAGCCAGGAGTATAAATTGCAGGCTTTCGCAGATGACATGGTATTTGTCATAGAAGAACCAATAGACTCAGGACCAGTATTACTAAATGAAACAGATAAATTAGGCAAATTAGCAGGATTAAAAATTAATAAGGGAAAAAAAAACAAAATGTTAGCCAAAAATTTAACAAATTAAAGTAAACAAAAAAAATTAGAAGAAAAAATGGGATTACCAAGTGTAAATAAGATTAAATATCTAGGTATCTGGTTAAGATCCAGAACATTAATTTTACAGGAGGATAACTATATAAAATTACTGAAACAGATCGAAAGGGACTTGGAAAATTGGAATAAGATGCAAATTTCATCACTAGGCAGAATAGCAACAATTAAAATGAATGTCTTACCTAAAATCCTCTTATCTATTTCAAACAATTCTGATATTATTGGATAATTTTTTTTCAAAGAATTGGATAAAATTGTTATGAAATTTATTTGGGCAGGGAAAAAAGTGAGAATAAAAAAATCTATCTACAGGATAATAAAAGCAGGGGTGGCTTTGGACTCCCTGACTGGGAGATTTATTATAAAGCGTCGGTACTAGTGTGGATAAAAGACTGGATCAAATTGGGAAACAAAAGAATTTTAACACTTGAGGGCCATGGCTTGCAGATAGGAAGGCATGCATTCCTGTGGAACCCGAACAACAAAAACCATTCATACTTTACCAGACACGTACTACGTAAATCTCTGATTAAAATTTGGACAGATATTAGAAAGAACCACTATATTAAAATTCCGAGGTGGATTTCAATGATGGAGGCGATGTTTCATCCCAATACGATGGATATTAATAAAAAGCTTAAATACCACCAAATTCTAGATAACGAGGGAAGACTTAAATCGATACAGGAGTTAGAAACCCAAGGAATAACTATTGATAATTGGTCCTATTTCCAAGTTAAAATGAGATATAATAAGGATGTAAAGGAATATGGAGTTGAAATAAAAGATACGCAATTAGATAAAATACTTTTGGGCCCAGAGAAAAGTTTGATATCTAAATTATATAATTATTTATTAGAATACGAATTGGCTGAGGAAATTGTGAAAGGACCAATGTTAGCTTGGGCAAAAAATTTTGGTCACAATATAGATTTGGATGATTGGGAGGAAATTTGGCAAAGAAATCTCACACTAATAAAGTCAGTATCACACAAGGAAAATCTTTACAAAATGATATATAGATGGCATCTGGCACCCTCTAGATTAGTTAAAATATTTCCGACAGCAAACCAAGCTGTTAGAAATGTAAAGAGAAAATAGGTACTTACTTTCATCTTTGGTGAACATGCCCTGAGACGAAGAAATATTGGACAAAAATAAAAATGTGGATAGAAGAAATTATAAAATGCGGCCTGGAGTGGAAACTGGAACTGTTCCTCCTGGGAATGATTAAAGAGGATCGCCCCCCTAAAGAGAGATATTTGATCATCCACTTACTAACTGTGGCGTGGATTTCGTTAGCGCAATACTGGAAAAAGCCTAATGTACCACCTCTACACATTACTATTCAAAAAACATATAAATGTGCCGAAATTGAGAGGCTCACACTTAAACTAAATGGGAAGGAAGATTCAGACTATTACCGGATATGGGATAAGTGGTACAACTGGGTAGAACGCAAGAAAAAGACCACGTAGAAGAAATGAACCCAAGAAAATTATTATATTCAGCTGTACATATGGAATGTATAATCATAACGGTCTTAAGTTTCTCGTTCTCTCTTATTATTTAAATAATATGAAGGTTATATCGATTAAATAACAGTTATAATCCAACGATAATAATAGCAGAGTATTGTGTATTACTTATTATTCAGGATGTAAATTAAAAAGAAAACCCGAACATACACCATTTATTAATTATTATGTTCTATCAAATTTGATATCCAATGTAAAAAGAAAAGTGCTCAAGTGCTCAATGTGCTATCTATATACTATTACTTCTGTACATTCTTAGGTTTGTACATGTAAGTTTGTACGTTTTTAATTTTTTGTAAATAAAGTTGTTTTTAAAATTTAAAAAAAGTTAATCCTTTTATAGATAAGCAAACTTGTTTAGTTAAATTATGACAGATATTGGTGGAACTGGAGCACAAGTAATATCATCCCAATTCCAGAGTTTTGGGCCTATTGCCTTTGATAGCACTTCTTATGTCATTTAATTATGCCAATCCTGCTGCCGTGGGTGATCAAAAGTAGGATCAGCAACTGACATACAATATACCCTAGGAGCCAAATATTTTTGAGATCCTTGCAAAGTTGATTGCAACATAACAAAGATAAATTCTACCAGGGAATACCGGTACCATGCAGAACTGCGCATTTAGTAAGAACTGTTGGATGTCATTATAGATCAGTGGTGGCTAACCTTTTTGGGCGCCTGTGCCAAAAATTGTGTGCACACTTGTGCACGTGCACTCGTGTGCCAGCACCCAGAAGGGAAAGTGTGTGCCCCCTCATGCCCCCTGCGCATGTGCGTGCAATCCCCCGCCCCCTTACCTGCCTGCACCTCCCAGCTGATTTTCAGCCTGTTTAAAAACTTTTTTGGCCTACCAGGCTTGAGGAAAGCCTCTGCAGCCTGAAAAATTAGGCCCGTTTTGTCGTTTCCGGTATTTCCGGAAATACAGGAAGTGATGAAACGGGCCTATTTTTCAGGCTGCAGTGGCTTTCCTCAAGCCTGTGAGGCAGAAAAAGGCCTCAAGCCAGCCGAAAATCAGCTGTGAGGCACGCACAATGCACAGTGAGGTAAGTTGGCCTGCGGCTTGCATGCCGGCACAAATAGCTCTGAGTGCCACTTGTGGCATGCATGCCATAGGTTCACCATCACGGTTATAGATAATCTTCAACTTATTATCATAATTGGGACCAAAATTTTTGTTGCTAATCAAGATGGTTATTAAGTGAATTTAACACTCAATTTTAAATGTGAACACTTGATTTTATGACTTTTTCTATCACATTTAAATGAATCAGATTTCCCAAGACTGCTTCTCATTGACTTTTTCTTACTCTGCAAAACTGCCTCTTTCATTACCTCTTTGTACTGGTATGACATACAGACTAGACAGCTAAACATAGAATTTTAGGCTTTAGGTACTATCTTTACTTTACGTAATACAGTGTGGAATCTGGTACAATCGATTTCATGACTTTGGTTTTCCAAAATGGAATTATTGATTTCATAATACCTATAGTCTGGCACCTTCTTGTTTTGTTAATCTGTCTTCTGCCCTATTTCTCCAACCTGCTTGCCTATCTTGTTACACCTGCCCAGCTTTGCCTATGGGAAGGTACCCTATATTTTAACAAGTAGACTAGCCTTAAGGCACACAACATTAATGCATTATAATTATTGTTAGCTTCAGAATTGTAGCAATTGTAGCTGACTCAGACATCCTTAAGTATATTGTAATTTACAGGAAGTCTCTTCTTGGTTCTCAGAAAAGGATGCAGCACAGTGACAATACTGTTGTTTTGGCCACAGTGATAACCAGAGGGCGATTAGGTAGATTCCATTATAAATAGATATCTCTCAATTACTTGAAGCAATTTCGGATACACAGCTGCTAACAACAAAACCAGGCTAATTCTCCACTTAAATTGAAATATTTTTCTGTTTTCACAAAGACAGCTACATCGGAATCTAAGGAACTCCTGCTCTCTTTACAAATCTACTTCTCACATATTTTTGTGAGGGAAGAGAAGCTCAAAGTGAAATTAAATATTGCTTTCTCAGTGGGCCCCTCCGGTCTTATCAAGAATTACCTTTCCAATAAAAATCATTGATATTGCATCTATATATGCTCTCACAAAAGCAAACAGGTTTGGCTATAATTTATAAGCATTTACTTCATAGTCCCCATAACTAGATGTTTCTTAGCAATTTTTGCCCAGTACGCGCATTCTAGTCATGATAAACTAAAAGTGGTCTCTGCTGTCATCTGTCACAGTGGTGGCTAAACTTTTTGGGCTCCTGTGCCGAAAATTGTGCATGCGCTCGCATGCCAGCACCCAGAAGGCAATGCATGCACCCCCATGCTCCCTGCACATGCGCATGCAACCCCCCACACGCTACGGGTCTCTGCACATGAGAGACCCCTCCGCACCTCCCATGCATCTCTATGCATGCATGCACATCTCCTGCGCACCTCCACTCCCTGCACATGCGCACCAGATACCTGACAATCAGCTGTCGGGTGGGTGGCACGGGCGCATGCACAGTGGGGCTCTTCCGGGGAACTTCTCGTGTGCCAGCAGAAGTGGCTCTGCATGCCACGTCTGGCACGCATGCCATAGGTTTGCCCTCACAGCTCTATCATCACCTGGTAAATCAGAGATGGGCAGCTGTTGGTTGCATGCCACTTCTGGGTTATCCAAAAAGTACATAGCCATTATGGCATTACTCATTAATTATATACAGAAAACTAAATATAATAAGTGTGTTAAGTCTTGAACACAGTAATGCTAAAAATAACTCCAAATTTAACCAATAGTGGGCTGAACACTAAACATCTCTTTTCTGACCCTTGATCCTTGTGGTTTTTTACTATTAGCTCTCCATTTCAAATACCAGTAACTCTTGGTTGATTAAAAAAAAACTTCTCTTGAGGTAAGTGAAACTTACACTGTTGTGATATTTGTCTTCAAATTATGCTGAATGTTGAAACTCAATACTTCATGGTTCATATTTTGAACTAAAATATATTAAATTTAAAAAATCACTGCTGCAACCCAACATGTTAATCAAAAAAGGGAAAAGTACTTCATTCCATTTATTTAAAAAAATCAACGTTTTGGATTCACAGTGATTTGCTACCTGTAGGAGTGTCCTGGGACTGCATTATTTGCTGACTAATTACAAAGTGTTTACTTTTGCAGAGCAGGCAAACAAGTCACTTAAGAGACAAACAAGCAATTTAGTCATAAGTGCAGCTTCCTCCAACTAGATGCCCACGCAGCTATTCTGCTTCAGGAAGACAGGTGTTGCCTAAGCAATTTGGGAAGGCAGATCAACAATGCATGTTGCCATGTTTTGCATTCATGATGCAAAAAATATGACAGGTAATTAAAATTTCAATTCCAAGCAAAGAAGCAAAACTGCCTGCCCAACTCCAACCATCCACTTTCTAATGACCTGAATTCAAAAGTCCATGTTTTCACTGTTAAATGGTTCATTTGTTTGGCTTAGGGTTATGTATCACATTTAATAAATGTGTCATAAGGGACATGAATGAGCTACTTCAAAAGTATTGATGTAATGGAAATCTCAAATAATAAAATATGCACAGTGAGGAGGATACAACTTGTTCTTCTTAGTCTCCTGGGAAATACTCTCTATCAAAGTATCTTAATTTGTTGCTGTTTTCCACAGCCTTATACTGAATGAAGTACAGCCTTTTTTTTAATGGCAGTGGGGGTTATATAGGGCTCAGAAGACTATTTGATCAGATTTTTGAAAAAATAAAAAGTTGTTGAGGAAATTAATGCCCAGACCAACACTCTTTGCACACCTAGGACTTTCTCGGTTGCCTTTTCAATAAAGAGAACGTGCAACTATTCCAATAACAGATGGTGGAAGCAGTGGTGGGTTTCAAATTTTTTTACCACCAATTTGGTGGGTGTGGCTTGGTGGGCGCGCTCTGCGCGCACGTGTGCAAAGGGTTTCCTACTGACCTTCTCCTGCAATCCTGCACTCTCCCTGTGTGTTAAACAGCTGATGTGCGGTAATCCATTGTGCCGTTCAAAGCAACTGAGCTTCAAAACCAGGAAATACAGGTCAGTATAGAGCCAGGGCGGGCAGGCCCAGCAGCTGATCGTCAGAGTGAACCAGTTCGCTCACAGATGATCCTTGGAGCTACCGATTTGGCCGAACTGGGCTGAACCAGTAGAATATCACCCCTGGGTGGAAGGTAGAATCACTAAGGAAACATTAAAGGAAATTTCAGTATATTATGGCCAGTGCAATTCTGTTGTCTTTTTTTTAATTCATATTTATATTCCGCCCTTCTCCGGAGACTCAGGGCGGCTTACAATTTTTGGAGCGCAACCCAATGCGCTCAGCAATAGCCTTCTTTCCATTGTATATGCCTGCTTATTACTAAGCGGCATTTTTACAAAGTCAGCTTATTGCCCCCAACAATCTTGGGTCCTCAATTTACCTACCCCGAGAGGATGGAAGGCTGAGTCAACCTTGAGCCTGGTGGGATTCGAGCCTGCACTAATTGCAGGCAGCTGGAATTAAGTGCTAGGCATTTAACAGCCTGCACCACCAAGGCTCTTCAGACTGTACCACCAAGGCTCGTCTTGGGTGCAGTGGAAAGCATTCTCACAGCAAAGTAAAATATAGGTAGTCCATGATTTATGATCACAACTGAGCTCAAAATTTGTTGTTAAGTGAGATATTTGTTAAGCGGGTTTTGCCTGATTTTACGACGTTTGTTGCCAGTTAAGTGAATCATTGCAGTTGATAAATTAGTACCCCAGTTGTTAAATGAATCTGGCTTTCCCATTGACTTTGCTTGTCAGAAAGTCACAAAAGGTAATAACATGACCTTGGGAAATAGCAATCGTCATAAATATCTGTCTCTTCACAGGTCTCTATATCAGTGTTGTCAAATTGTCCATCATATGATCAATTCATAGGATCGTCAAATCAAGTCAATCATATGGCTCTTTGCAGTCTCCTCATATTCCCTGACAAACTGCTGGTTAGGTAGGGGTCCACTTACCTAAGCGCCTTAAGTATGGTTCACTGAACTGTAGAAGCAACTTAAATATTAAATATTAAAATATCAAAAACAGGTCTTGAGAACAGATGACTGTGATGCTGTATTAAATTGCATTGTCAAACAAATAAACATTCCGTCCTCAAAAAAATCATGAATGGAAGATATAAGAAAGAATATCTAAAATGGAATTTCATTGGACCAGAATGGCCAGGTGCATGCACTATAGTTCAAAGTCCCTGGTTCAAAGCTTACTTTAGTCGAGAATATAGTACTTAGCTTTTGATAAGACAAATAATCCAAGCAACATCACATTTTAGTATCCACCATATAGCTACTGCAATAAAATATATGAAGAGCTTCCATTATTCCATTTTATGTTCTTTTTGTTCCAACTCAGTTTACCAGATTAAATCTATGCTTCCACATTTTAGTCCAAAAACTACAATACTGTATTTATTATTTGGATTCACCACTAGATGTCCCCAATAAACAATTCTTATTAAAACAGAATTGTCTAACCATTCTAACCAATTAGGCAGTTGTCTATTAAATTAATTATAATACAAAATTAATTTGGTAGTAGTGATAATATATGAAAAATTCTGGTCCCAGAGATGTTTTGCCAGGTATCTTCATGGTCCAAAGTTGTGAATAAATATATATGTTTGTACAAGCCAAATGTAATTTAACAACAATAATATACCATATTTTTCCGACTGTAAGACATACTCCCCCCCACCAAAAGTGCGTGGAAATGCCTGTGCATCTTATAGAATGAATACAGGCCTGTCTTTGGCCTCTCAAACCCTCCGCACGTCCCATTTTTGCTGCCCCCGACATCCAGAAGCACTCTGCAGGCCAAAAACAGGATGCATGGAGGCCTCGGGAGGCCAAAAATGGGCCTGTTTTTGGCCCGAGTAGTGCTTGTAGACTCCAGGGAGGGCAAAAATGGGACACGCGGAGGCAAAAACTTTTTTTTTCTTGTTTTCCTCCTCTAAACCTAGGTGCATCTTATGACCCAGTGCATCTTATAGTCCAAAAAATACGATAATAAATGGTTGGAAATGACTGCATATTTGAATCAATTAACTGTTAATGTGAAGCACACCAATTTATTCTTTGTCTATCTTAGAAAGTCTGGATAATTTTATTATGCCTTGAGGACTGACTGTACTGCTAAATGTACCTAAAGATCAATTTTATTAGTTTCACAATGAAATTCTTTGCGCCTTGGTGAAAATGTTTGAGTGGATAAATGATAAAATACATTGTTTATTAAAAACAATCTGAAGATCACTTTTCATTGCAAATTCACAATCTAGATAAGAAAGGGCTCTGTATTTAAAACAAAGATGGCTGAAATTGTGATTGCATCTGTGCAGGGAACTTTGCCAATATTACAGAAGCAATTTGTCTTTTACCAGGATTTGGGGACTTTAACTTAACAGCGTTCTCCAGTGAGCCATGCTGGCTGGGGAATTTTCCATGAACTTCAGGTGTCTTAAAAAGTTTCCAAGCATTACAACATTTAAAAAGTGTGCAAATGGAGTCAAAAAAAGCCCTCTTCCAGTTTCCCAGGAATTCTAATCTAGTTAAAATGTGTTTCTTAATGGGATCACAATTTCTGATAATTATAAAATTCATTCAAACTATAAGCAGAGGCTTACACTGCTCAAATTCTGTCGGTACTATGTAAGAACTTGAATTGATATGTATAATTATAAAAACATTTCCCTGAAGCTGATGAATTTTTCTGTCCAGCACAGAGGTAAGCATGCTACGTCCTCTATTTTACACTACCACTTTCATTATTCCAGATTATTAATCATACTTGTCAAAAGCATCAAGTTTAATTATCTCAGCCTAGTCAATTCACATTGTAAGAAAATACATGAAAAAAGTGGGAGGTTTACATTGATAACCTTGCATCTTGATCAATGCAAGTGTCATGTCTCATTTTGGAAGCTACTATTCAACACTAATGTTTATGACAAATATTAAAAAACCAAATATTTTGATACTGTGGGGGGCAATAAGTTCTTGCATAAGAATGATAGAATACCTACGCAGTCTTTCTCTGTGAATATAATGCAAGCCATTCTTATGAAAAAAGCAAAAAAAAATTAGGCATAAGTTAATAAATTTGAATATTTTGACTTTAGTGAAGTCAATGTATTTGCATGCTATGATTTATGATTCAGCAAACCAGGCCACAGTGATGTACTTACACATTGTGTAAGGTCTCATAAATTGTCATCTTTTGTTCATTTCCTGCTAGAAAGTAATCTAGACTAGATTAGAAGTAACCCAGCATGTTGAATGGTTCGTCGAGGATTTCATCTTTCATGAGGTTCACTTTTTATGAAAACTGAATGGACCCCGCTCCGATCCGAAAACGGATAGCAAGTAGCCCGCTGTGCCTGATAACGTTGCTGCGAAAGTTGCTTTCGCTTCCCTCGGACGTTTGCAAAAGAAGGCGGAACAAGTTCGCCGCTAATACCAGTGTTTTCTGGAGAAAAAAAAAGAGCAAGCTACGTAAAACGTGTCTATCAAAATACGCCAGATTTACACCCAATGGTTGAAAAGGAAGTTCTAATAAAAGCACTGGGTAACTGAGACCGCCCCGTGGAGCTCTTTCTAAATAGATGTCACCTACCCAACTCGGCGAAAGATCACCCTGAGCCTCCCTAAAGGAGAAGGAAGAGGAAGCCCGGCCAGAAAGGAGCCATTGGGTTACCTGCGCTTCCTTTCCAGGAAACCTCCGGACAGCGGGCCGACCTCTCTCCGGCCACGCACATGTGCTGCGGCTGGCGGAGGGCATGTGCGCCCTGTTCACCAGGCTGGAGACTGGGCGGGCTCAGTAGGGCGGTGCTGCCCTCCGCCGGGGAGGATGAGTTATACAACGGCTCGGAGTTGCATAAGCGCCCGAGCCCAGAAATAGTCGCGGTCGCCTGCTCGGGTGGCTCCAGGGAGGAAGCGCGCGCCGTCCGATTCTCCTCCCCCTGACCCCACTGCCGTCTTCACCGCCGGGGACCGCCCGAAGCAGGGCTGGCGGCGCTCCTGAGTCGCCCGGCCCTCTAGCGCGAGGGTCCGAGGCCGGGCTGGGCCGTGGGCGGAGGCGATGGAAGGCTACGCTGGGACGATTCCCCGCGCCGCCTGCCTTCGCGGAGCCTGAGTTCGAGCATGGAGACATAGCAGCCGCAGCACCCCGCCGCCGCCGCCACCACACCCACTTGGCTTCTTGGCGGCGACAATGGAGCTGGGGCCGGCCGCCGGGCAGCCGGCGCAACAGTATCCCCACCATCCCCAGGCCCTGTCGGGCGGAGGTCCCTGCCCGGAGATGCTGCAAGTGGCCGAGGAGGCTTTCCGAGGCGGGCAGTTCGCGCTGGCGGCCGAAATCCTGAGCTCGCAGCTGGCCGAGCTGCCGCAGCCCGAGCGGGGCCTGTGCCTCCGCCAAGGGGACGCGCTGGCCCGCGCGGGGCGCATGGCCGAAGCGTTGGACTCCTACAACGTCGCCGCTAGGTTGGCCCGCTTGCGTCCCGAGGAGTTACGCGAGCTGACCGAGAGTTTCGCCCTCCTCGTCCGCGACAAGGAGCTTCGGCTGCCTCCCTGGCAGGGCCCTGGGAGCGGCGGCGGGGGCGCCCCCGAGGCGGCTGACCCGCTGGGGGACCCTGCTTGCTGCCGCCCTCCGGAGCCTCTCTGCTGTCCTTCGTGCCTGCGTCTCCTCCACGAGCCGGTGACTCTGCACTGCGGGCACACCCACTGCAAGCGCTGCGCCCGGAGCGGCGGCTGGCAGTGTGTCCGCTGCGTCGTCCGGCGTCCCGTCTCCGCCTGTGCCTCTTCCGCGGCCCCCAGCACGGCCGGCCAAGCCCCCGCCGACCTCCGCGTCAACGTGGTGCTGGGCAGTTTGCTGGAGAAATGGTTCCCGGCCGAGAACAGAGCGCGCCGGCTATGCGCCGAAGGGGATACCTTGCGGGAGAAGCAGGATCTGGCGGCCGCTTTGGAGAAGTACAACCAGGCCCTTGAACTCGGTGAGTGCCCGTTCGCCTCGCCCCCATTTACATCGTAGTCGCCTTGCTGATTTTCCTCAGTCGCCGGTAACAAGCCAATTTTAGAAAACACTAGCGTGACATTTAAAACCTCAGTGCTGTATCAGTCATAAGCCGACTTTTTGGGCTCACAAAGAACGGAAGAGGGGGTGGTGAAAAAAATGCCGACTTATATTATTGCATGTTTGCTCTTAGCTAGGAAACAAGTTAGTGGGGGAGGAAACTGCACTATAATCAGTCTCCCAGAGTGAGGTATTATATCTTCTTAGACAATAACCATATCTTGGGTAGGTAAAAGGCATACACCACACTTGCAGAGGGTTAACAAAGTTGTTCTGTTACTCTGCTTTGAGAGTCTGCATTCTGATCTTGTGTTTCAGATATAACCATTTCTTAGAACTATTCTATACTGTTCTGTGCATCTCTCTCTGTGCATTGTTGACTATTCTGTGCACCCCTCTCTGTGTTAACTGCTGTAACCTAAAAGAAAACCCAAACTTAGTTTTGATCACTTTTCCTGAAATACAGGCTTCTATGATGAATTGTATTACGAAAGGGAAAGCATCAGATATACATTTCTAGTGCAGTCCTGCTTAGAAGTGTGACATAGATCTGAAAATGTCACATGAGAAGTTGATTCTTTCCATCAGATTTCACAATTCAGTGATATTGGGAGTATTGTTTTTAAAAATTGGAAGAAGAGGAGGGGTAAATATGATGTTTTTAATTACATTTTCTGAATATCATAAGAGCCAGCATAAAATGATTTGCATTCTTCCACATACTACATCATAGAAACAGCCAAAGATTTTCCTAGTTATGCAAACAACTCTCTTTAGTTTGATGATTGCAATTGTAGAATAATTCCTTGTTAAATATAGTGTAAGGAATGTACTTCTCCAAAACGGACATGAAATTGTGTGATAATTAAGCTGAAATCTTAAATATTGTGTGAGTTGTTAAATTTCTTGGTGTAAGTGGCAGCAAGATATTCTGGGTCTGATGTGTGAATTAAATGTAAGTAAGAAAAAATTCTATTTGTATATTTGTCTATTATATAAAACATAATTTTAGTACTGTTGTGAGAATCTTAGTGAAACAGCACAGTGGAAAAGTTTGTATATTGGAAACTTGGGAATGATTTAGTACATCTGAAACAGCACTCATATTACTCAGGACAGCTTTTTACCTAACATCTTTTTCCTGCCAACTAATAATAGCCAATCTGATTTTCATTATCTGTGTTTCCGCTAGTCATAGAAGTAGCTGGAAATGAATGCCATAAATATGGGTATCAGGGAGGGGAGAATTATGAAACATGCACAATGACATCATTACATAAGTGCCACAACTTACAAGCATCAGATATTGAGTGCAAGGATGTAAGGATGGCATATGCTTTATGATGTCATTATCGTGTGCTGTGTTAATCATTTTATTACCATTGCAGTTTGCTGCAGATGGTGCTTGGTTCTTTTCCTTTGGGGCAGAATTCCTAAAACAGCATTCTGTCAACAGATATTCTCCAGATACATTACAGACAACCACTTACATCCCTAGATGAACAATCATGCTAGTGAAGATCATGGGAATTACAGTCAGAAATATCTGGGGACCAGCAGGTAGGAAATGCCTGCTTTAAAGTGTGTGTGTCCCTGTGTTAAGACATAACTTCATTGCCAGTCCTCTTAATTCAGACCAAAACATCTAAGAATTTCCTCAACATTTCTTACAATTTGGTTGCAATAGTGTATATCAACATTTTTATTATATGAAACAGGCCAGTATAATTACAAATTCAGTTCAGATAATTCAAGAGTAGAAATAATGAGTACAGAATTGCA
Source organism: Naja naja (assembly GCA_009733165.1). NCBI lineage: Eukaryota > Metazoa > Chordata > Lepidosauria > Squamata > Elapidae > Naja > Naja naja. The sequence goes on along the minus strand of CM019153.1, from coordinate 17,925,591 downwards.
GCTGACAAAAATCAAATAATTTGCATCATCGTCATCATTGCAACAAAATAAGAAAGAGAAAAAGCATAATAATATAGTCTATACTGCAAAATACAGACATTTTGAATGTTTGGTGTTGAATGCTGCTTATGAAATTTGATGTATGCTTCTTATACAATCATCTAGTCACTACTCTAAATTTTACAGGTCAATCTAAGCATTGAAATTCAAGTAGAGAAAAACACTATTAGTTTCCTGACATGTTCTCCTGAGCTTTTCCTGGCTAACTTAATAGACTAGGGAAGAGTCTTATATAGAAGGAGGCGTGCTCATTTTTTCTGTCTGCTGTTTTTGCTGTTCCCAGTAGACCAAAATGTACTTTAATTGAACTCTTACTTTCCATTAGTTTACAAATAATGCCATTGTAGAACACATGGGCATCTTCAAAAACAAGGTGTTTCATGACTTATGTTGTCCACCCCAATAAAAGTTTAGATCTTTGTAACATGAACATCAAAATTATCTTTATAAATTTAATAGGCAACATAGTATAATTGTTTTATATTTTCCCTCTGACATTGCTAATAAAAAGCTTTTTCACAGTCATATTAGAAAACATTTAGAAAAATGTTAGATTTTTCAGTTTTGTAATTTGATAAGAAATATATGGATAAAGTTTGAGGGGAAAACTTAGTTAAAATGCTTCAACTTATGAAATTATCTCCTCCCTTTTTCCAAATTCACAATGAGGGTGCCCCTTTTTGATGAAAGATACTTATATTTATCTTGAAAACCATAAACTCAAGTTAGGGTGATTTTATGACTAATAGGTCATTCTGAAACTTAAAAACTGTTTTGGCAACACTCTGATAAGCATACAATGAACACTTTTAAAAGTGAAATTTTAGGTAAACAAAAATATAATTCTGAAAGTTATGATCACTTGATTTCAGTGGTTTTATATGTTACTTGCAAAAAGTATGGATTTTGAACAATTTTAGTGATTAGATGCTTGTGATACAAGAAAAATAAAGTTGCTAAAAAGTTTTTTCCAAAGTGTTACCATAGAGCTAAGTTTCAGCTGAACTCAGCCAGATGTGAAGCCGGTCCTAATTCTTTGCTTTGTTTTTCTCATCCTAGTATTCCTAACATATATTACCAGAGATGGCTAGGCAGGAATATAGAATTTATACCAAACATGGCCATCCCAGAAACTCTATAAGTTCTTCTAGAAGAAACGCATGCTTCCTGTGCCAGGAGAGTGCTGCAGTTTGGTCACTGATTGTCCAAGATAGTTCTCTCAAGCTAAGGACAGCTTTGATTGTATTGGTGTAGCTGCCATCTTGACTTTTTTTTAAACATATTTTGCCGACATCCCAGTCTACAACCCCACAGAACTCTAGAATTGGGTGATCTTTGTCATTGCCTTTCAGTGCAATTTATATTTCAGATCATCTCCTTTCTTGCAATCATGTCATGTTGGCCTCTTGATCCCCTCCAGTTGTTACTTTACCAGGTCTTGCTGACACGGTTGCTGCTGCCAAGGCATATGTTGCTGTTGTTACTTAGGATATATACATAGCATCTTTTCTTTGTTGAGATTGTAATGTGTTGGTTGGATTTTCCCCCTTCTTATAGTTGTCCTTATGCTTAGATTTGTGAAGCTGTGCTTTCAAATAACACACGAAGACTGCTCAGATCCTTCAATGGGATTTTTCTTTTTACTTATATATGTGGGAGAGAGAAAGTTTCAGGTTCGATCCCCATACTTCATTCTGAGTTAAAGAAAAGCACAGATGCAGCTGCCTGCTTCATAGTGAAGCAGTGACTTGTTGATTCTCCCTGTCCCAATTTTAGGCTACCAGGTATCTGATATAAACTCAAAATCTTCTTTGACAAAATCTGCTTATTAGATGAACAAAAGTAGACTTATCTCGGAATTACAAATGGAGCTCATTGTCAATGGCAGGGATTTCTTTTAAAATACTAAATAAGCTAGAAATAAATAATTTGCACAGAAGAGTCTTGCAGAGCATTTGATAGAATATAGTTTTAATTAGATGTCTAAGTGATTTAAATTTAAGCTTCAAGAGCAAACCTGTCTCACTCAAAAATTTAATCCATTGAGTTAATAATGTATTTAAACTTATTTATAAGGTTTGTTGTTAAACATGCCACAGATCTGTTTTTTAAAAACAACAACATAATGTGTCAGAGAAAGTCAATAAATCTTGCCACACAACATTACCTAACTTTTGTTTAAATGTGATTACAGCTACTTTGTGTACCTAAGATAGAGGATATGTGGAAATGTACATAATTTACAACAGGTTTTATCTACATTCTAGAGCGTCTGTACTTTTTACATTGGAAGGCACGAGGTCTAATAAATGGGATCCAATGGAAAACAAAGCCTGAATTAATCACTCTGTATCAAGTTATCAACTGTGAAATGCTTTACTGCCTTGCAGTTTATGACTCATCCTGCAGCATTTCTAGAAAAGCCTTTTCCGGTTTATGATGAAAACAGCCGTATGTAAAATATGTTGGTACTGCTGCTTTGAGACAAAATAGATTCATTGCAGGACCATTACCTTTGACCTCTGCTGGTGAAACATCCAGAGTTATTTATTTATTAATGATTTTATCCAAAGTTTCTAACCTTTTCAGGCTTATGTAACAAATATACAGAATAAGCAAGAGCCAGCTAAAGTTAGATAACAATTACACTTGAAATTTTTCTTTGTTCAGAAGGTAAAAAAACCTTTTGTCCAGACTCTCTCTAAGGAGTATGGTTTCGTATGCATTATGCAGAAGCTAAGCTAGGATTACTTCTGAGTATAGGGGTTAGCAGAGCTTTATAGTTAAACAATGTCCTAGGGTAAGTAATAATTCCTGAATGTTGGCATAGTTGTATTACTATAGCTGTACATGTACTGTATTTACCAAAGAAGGATGTGGAGGTCAGATGACTGCAAATAAAGTTGGATGCATTTGAAAATCAGTTTTTACAGTTACAGGAGAAGAGCTTTAATTAACTAATGAATTAATTCATTAATTCAATTTGTATAGCCATCCACCTCAAACCAGTAACGCTAGGCAGCATACAATCATAAAGACAATTTAGACAATACAAAAGAGAAATTCAATTCAATTAGCAGCCAATAGATATTATAATCCATCAGTGTCAACATAAATTAGGAAATTGGGCCCTTCACACACTTGGGACCTCAGGCCTGGGTACATAGACAAGTCTTGAATTTCTTCAAAAAGGCTATCAGGGTTGGGACCATCCTAATCTCTGGAGGGAGACTGTTCCAGACGGCAAGGACTACGACAGAAGGCATGTATCCTGGTCCCTAACAGCCAATATTCCCTGGCTAATGGAACCTGAAGAATGCCCATCTTGCCAGATCAGATTAGACAGGTAGAAATAACTGGAGAAGACTAACCTGGCTCAAGACATGAAAGACTTTAAACAGTGATAAAGAGCACATTGAATTGCGCCCAGAAACACACTGGCAACCAATGCAGCCCCTGAAGCAATGCTATAGCCAACACCATTTATAACCCAAGCAGCTGCATTTTGTACCAGTAGAAGTTTCCAAGCATGTGAAGCATATTGCAATAGTCCAAATGGGAAATAACAAGTACAGTGAACAGAGTTTGCAGGTCCTAGAATGGGCGCAGTTTGAGCACAGCACAAAACATCGTGGGTTGTTCCCTGATAATCACTAGATGACATCGCTAGGACTCACTGCCTTAGAAGAGTGAGGAAAATTCTCAGGGACGACTCACATCCCGGTCAGCACGTCTTCACTCTCCTACCTTTGGGTAGGAGATATAGAAGCACAGCCGCACCAACAGACTGAAGAACAGTTTCTACCCATGGGCTGTCAGACTTCTGAACGGAAAATAACTTCATGTCAACATAGTGCGATAGACTTGCGGGGCAGGCTGGTTGTGCAACAAGGTCACATAGTGTAATAAGATTGGGACTGGGTTAGGGACTTCTGTCCTCACTGTGAGTTGTGTTGGGGGGGTACATGAAGGGAGTGTCAGCCAATCTCATTGTACACATGTTGTACTCTGACAATAAAGGTAATAATAAAAGTTGGTGTACAACTTGAACGTGTGCAAAGACCCTCTTTGCCATGGCTACCACCACCTCTTCCAGCAGGAGCTGTGAGTCTAAAAGGACCCTCATTGTGCACTAAGCAGGACTAGAGGTGAAAAAACTTTGATACTAGAAGACCCAACATTCAAAGCCCACTTCACGGACTGACTTTCCTGTACAGCCTTGAGAAAGATTGCCTCTCTAGCTTTGAGGAAGATTGTTTTTTGCTAGCTTTCTAACTGAGCTTTGTATCAGTTGGACACACCTGTCAGCAGCAGCAGGGAAAGGGAAAGGCGAATGGATTTGGCAAGGTGAGGCAAAAAGGCCAGGCCTCTTAGTAGTGTGGGAGGGGAGGAGGGAGGGAGGGAGAAGGTGTGCATGCCAGTGGGCCTAGTCAGCTGAGGTCTTCCATCTGCGATGGGAAGGAGAAGGGTCTTGGGAATGGAGGTGGGAAGCCCGCATGCTGTTGGGCCTAACAGGCCAATGCTTTCTGGACCACAGCAAGTTTCCATATACCAGTAAAACTTGCCAGCAAAGGCCTCTTGGCCCAAGTAGGGGAGGGGGATTGCAACGCCCCTGTGGTTGTAAGGGTGGGTACATTGCTAATCACCCAAACTTTGATCACATGACCACAGGGGGTGCTGCAATGATTAAAACTTTAGGCAGGGGTTGTAAGTCCCTATAGCACGGTTGTAATTTCAAATAGTTGTTTAATGAATGGTTTTAAGTTATCTGTCCTGTTCTACTAGGACATTCCTGCTGTTGTAACTGGCATGCCTTTCAGAAATTGTGTGAATAGACGGGATTGTCTGATAGCACTAAAGAAGTTGCTGAGTACTTTTTAAAGATGTTTTTCTACCCACATTGCTATAAATAGGACCCCTACTAGCTATTGAATTCCTAGACAGCTTTGTGTAATTTGGACCTTGATTGTGTCTCCCAGCAGGCATTCCTGTTGCAAACACCGGTCTCCTCTTTACCCAGTTTGCTTTAAGAGACTCAATGTCTGAGCTACTTAGGAATTGACATTTACTACAGCTTTCCTTTATGTTACTCGCATTGAACTAAAAACAATACTAGAGTATCAAAATGAGTAAAGGACAATGAAAATTGTATTCTTTTCATCTTGAATTCTTTCAGGGAAGGTATTTGAATGAGTTATTTTTTTATTGTCTGAATATCTGTTGATCATTAAAAAGTAAGATTAGATCATTTTCAATATTAATTTCAAATCATTCTCCCCCCCCAAATTTTGAAAACTGAGCTAAATCTTGCTTGGTTTTGTCGGCTGTTGTGTATATAGATATTTTTTCATTTTGGATGCCATTTTATTGGTTGCTATGTGAGAAATCCACACTCAATAAATCAAGTGTAGTTCCCGTATGAGAACTGCTATATTTAAATATTTAAAAATAGGTACATACATGGGCCACATAGACAAACAGTTTAAAAACTACTGTTAGTAAAACTAGCTTCTCTTTTTTCTCTTTCCAAATAAGAATTCATGTTTTTGAGATTGTTTGCAAGAGTTGTGTGCAAGAGTTGTGTTGTGGCAAAGTGGTGATTAAGCATGTAGAATTGAAAGTGCTTGATTCAGATTTTATTTCTCTAATGTATTTACTATGTGGGAAACCACATTTTTCATCTTCTGTATTGTCAGGGCTAATATGTCAGAATTATGAAATTAAAAATTGAGGAATATTTGAAATATAATACTGTATATAAATTGTGGCTAGGAACTGCATTGCTAGTGAGTTTTGATTTCATCATCACAAACTAGTAAGAGGTTTGTGTTTTTAAGAGATAATAAGTTTCCTTCCAGGGTCAATACAAGTGGTACATAACATTATTTTAAAATTGTGGTAAAATGGTAAGTGGTAAAAATAGATAATAGATTTTCTCAGCATCTGTTTATTTACAACTTTCTGATAATGCTCTTTAAGACTGTTAACATGTGCAGGGAAGTCTCAGTATATAGTTATTGTCTCATAGGACATTATGCGGAAACAATTTTGCTAGTGATATATAGGTAGTCCTAAATTTATGACCACAATTGAGCCCACAATTTCTGTTGTTAAGTCATATGTTTGTTAAGTGAAATTTGCCCCATTTTACAACCTTTCTTGCCATAGTTGTTAAGTGAATCACTGCAGTTGATAAGTGAATCTGGCTTCACCATTGATTTTGCTTGTCAAAAGGTTACATGACCTTGGGACACAGCAACAGTCATAGGTATGAACCAGTTGCCAAGCATTTGAATTTTGATCACATGATCATGGGGGATCTACAAAGGTTGTAAGTGTGAAAATTTGTCATAAGTCACTTTTTTCAGTGCCATTTTAACTTTGGTCATTAAATGAACTATTGTAAGTCGAGGACTACCTGTAGTAGTAAAAACATCAATAAAAGTCAATTAACAACGTACAGTATAGCAGGCAATACCTTACATAAAATGGCTCTCTAAGTCCTGACAGGACAATAGGTATGTATGGCTGTGTTCTCTTAGCATACTAATAGCATAAAGAAGTCTCAATTCTGAATCTATACAATATCTTTGCCTCTAGATTTCCACTTTTTATTTTTGGTAGAGAAATGGCTGGCCTTCTTCCAGGAAATTTTTGACTACTCTAGAGTCTAGCATTTCCTGATCCTTATTTCCTGGTCTTTATCCCATGTTGTTTCAATAGTATCAGTACCATTTTCTTCTTAGGCTACAGTACCATGTTTCCTTCTGCTCTCCTGAATCCAGAAAGGCTTTACCATTTCAGTGGCCAGATTCTTCCATGGCTCTAAGGAGGCAGTTTCCTCATTTTCCCCACAGCTGCTGAAATCAGCTGAGCCAAACCTGTCTAGACATACTGGACATAAAATCTACTAAATGGGGCACTTTTGAGAAGGCTACATTACTTTTGCTTTTTCTGCTGTCCAAAGCACAGAGATTTAGTAGTGGGGTATCTCTGTCTACTCCGGTCACTTAATTAAATTATGTTAAGTATAAACCACCTTGCTTTACCTGTTCTCTCAAGACAAGTCTCTGAAGAATCTTTTAGTAGGTGTCTAAATTTTTGTGATAACTACTTTGTTGTGTATATGATGGCTTATAAATCTGAAAAGAGCATTAATGCTGAAATTTATAACCAACCCTTTCCCAGTCAGTATAAGGAAATAATTATGTGAATTGTATTCCTGTTATAATTGAAGCACACCAAAGTAGAGAAAAGAGAAGATACCTACTTCTCTTCCATGCTGCTGTGAGAGCCCAGGATGGGTATGACTCCTCCTGATGACATCATCAAGCTGAGTCCATCTAGTATAAAAGTAGTAGCCTGTGGGAGGAACACCCCAGCTTTGACTCAGCTTCTTAGATGACTATAAGCTGGTGTCTCTGAAAGCAGTTTAGTCAGCAGCAAAAGCGAAAGCTATTTTCATTGGCAGTAGTTCCCGGGGAACCAGTGCAGCTGTGCCTTCAGGAGAATGGGGCTCCACTCTCCTGCAACGCTGAGGATTTGACGTTTCTTTAACCAGGGAGACTGTAAGTAGGGAGTAACCCTTGATCCTCCCCCACAGTCTTCCCTCAGCGATTTCGGCCACCATGATCGTAAAGATCGCTTCGGCAATAACCACGCCTCTCAGCTGATAGTTAAAACCACGTTTTTTTCTCTTTACTACCGATTTTGCCGTTCAGGGCTGTTTACAGCCTAAGGAACGATTTAACCTCTGCCTAGCCTGTAGCTCTTGTGAGCGGCCATTTTTGGAGGCTTCTTCTTCAACCGCACGTGGCGAGCGACCATTTTGAAGTGGTGAGTGGCCATTTTAGGTGGCATCATCCCTCAAAGGCCAGCTTCTACCATTCATAAGTCCCTATTCAGGCTACTGCATAGGCAACACATAGTGAGGATCACTTCCAGCACCTTTTTGTGTCTGTTTATACATACAAATGGATCAAGACAAGGTCCACACAAAGCCTTCAGGCCTGATCTCTCAAGGCCCCCAAGCTGGCAAAAGAAAGGGAAGGAGACAATGCTCCCAGTCTGTGCAAAGGGAGGTGGCGGCCAAGATTAGGGCCAAAGCTTTGGGCCCTAGGAAAACATCCCAGGCTGAATTAAAGGCAGAGAAATGAAGACATGTGGCCTTAGAAAGGCTGTTCAACAAAACTATTGAACAAATGAGGGATCAACTACAACAGGCTTCCCAACCAGCCACTCCTCTAGTTGTTCAGCCAGCTACTTCTAGGGAGATGGAAGATACCTCAGTTCCTCTTAGCCACCTCCAATCCTGGTCCCCAGAGCGACCTGAAATCCAAGTAGGGCCTCAAGATTTGAGCAGGAGAGGTCCCAACTTTGCCCAGACTCCTTGGGATCTTTCTTCCTCCTCTATCCCATCCATGGCTCAAGGCAACTCTCGATCAAGACCAGAGGCTACTTTTGCACCAACAGCAGCAGGTCTTCGGCCCTCGGATCCTCCATCGAGTGGCAGACCTTCTGACATCAACGAAGTAGTCTCCATAGCCATCAGACAGGGTCTGGCAGAAGGGCTTCAACGCATCTTCAGGCCTTCAGACAGACCTCAGCCTTCCTTCCTGGCCTTTCCTCTAGCTCAGATTCTGCAGAGGGGACTACCTCGCCGTGTAGAACAAAGGGCCCATCTTACTTATGTGGAAGGAGTGGATCTCAGGGAGATTATGCGGAATCATCTGAGCGCAGCCCCTCCCCTGATTCTGATCTGGAAGAGGGAGAAATCTGGGACACCAACCTCTCGGAGGAAGAGGAAGATCTGAGGCCTGATCAACCTCCTTCAGCTTTATTCAAACCTCTCCTACACAAGGCACTGGTCACAGCCCAGTTGTCAGCAGAGGAAATTGCCCCCGAGCCTCAAGTGGTACAATCGGGACATGGGGATTCCCTCTTCTCCAAACCCATTGTTCATTCGGAGGTCCTTCCTTCCCCCATCACCTTTCTTGACTTAGTCAAGGAACAATTTGTCTTCCCCACTGCAGGCCCCCATCCATCATCCCAAGATAGGTGGGTCTACAACGTGGGTCCTTCCTTAGCTACGGCTCTGGCAGTTCCCCCAGTAGACGCCCCAGTTGTGGCCTCCTTCTCCTCAAGCCCTCCAACTGAGCCTGAGGATGTACTAAAGGCGGAGGACAAACGCTCCGAACAAACATTGAAGCATAACCATCAAGCCTCGGCTTGGGCAATCCGGACCTCGACTGCTGCATCATTTTTTACAAGGTCTTCCATTCGCTGGCTACACCAACTTCAAGGCTGCATACCTCCATCAGACTGTAGGTCGCATCAAGACCTCAATAAGATCATAGCAGCAGCAGAGTTCTCGGCGGACGCCACCCTCAACGCCGCCAAGTTCTCCAGGGCCATGTCTTCATCAGTGGCAGCCAGGAGACTGCTATGGCTACGAAATTGGCAAGCGGAGCCTCGATGAAAGTGGAAACTAGGTTCTGCCCCATGTACCAGTGAGAAGCTGTTTGGTGATGCTCTTGACCCATTTGTTGTTGAAACAAAAGTCAAAAAGAAAGTCCTTTCATCAACAGGAAAGAGGGCAGACTTCCGCCCTACTCCATACCAGCCTCCCTCATTCAGGCCTGAAAACACTTCTCGCTTCTCCAGACCTCAGAGAGCATATTCTCAGCATCAAGATCAACGCCATGAGGCAACAGGCAGAGAACAAGCTGCGGGTAAATGGCCCGTTCATGGGGGAGGGGGTCACTCCTTCCATCGCTCTAAATAATCTCTCGTTCTCCCCTCCCATCGGAGGTCGTTTGGCCTCCTTTGCTTCCAGATGGGAGGAGTCAACGACAGACATCTTGGTACTCAATACAGTAAAGTCAGGGTTACAGTTAGAATTTCTATCACCACCCCCAGAAAAATTTCTGCTCTGTCCTGTTTCCCAGGACAGTTCACGGAGGGCCCTTATGGAATCAGCCATTAGTCACCTGGTCGACATAAGGGCCATTCAACCAGTCACCGAACTAAAACGTGGACATGGGTTTTATTCTTGGCTTTTCATGGTCCCTAAGGCCTCGGGTGGGTGGCGAGCCATTCTCGACCTAAAATTTCTGAATGAGTATATCCCATATAGGTGCTTCAAAATGCAGACTCCGTATTCTATTCTAGAGAGAGTTCGGGAAGGCGATCTCTCTTCCATTGGATCTCACAGAGGCTTACCTCCACATTCCCATCTGGCCTCATCATTGCCAGTTTCTCCATTTCTGTTACCAGAATTCCCACTTCCAGTATCGGGCCCTTCCTATCGGGCTCTCATCTGCTCCAAGAGTCTTCACAAAGATACTGGCAGCATTGGTGGCTTCGCTCCGGTCTGTTCCAGTAAGGATCCAATGCTACTTGAACAACATCTTGATCCTGTCGTCCTCCACCCACTCTGCCCATCAAGATCTTCAAACCACACTCCATTGCCTCCAGTACCATGGTATTTCCATCAACTCCAAGAAAAGCCATCTCTTCCCAAAAACCAGATTGCTCCATCTGGGAGCCATCATCGACACAACTCTGTGCCAAGTTTTTCTGTCTCCAGCTCGAGGACAGAGCCTTATCAAGATAATTCAACAGGTCCAATGTCAACACACTGTCTCCCTGTCGCTGTTGTCCAAACTTTTGGGCAAAATGATCTCATGCATAGGCATCGTTCCCTAGGCACAGCTAAACTCATGGGCTCTACAGTGGTTCCTGCTCCCCTTTCAATGAGCAGGAACCAGCCACACATCTGTCAAGGTCCTGCTCTCTCCAGAGGTCCGCTGTTCCTTCAAGTGGTGGCTTTCCCCAGCTCTTTCAAAGGGTCTCCCGTTCAAGGAACCGGACAGACTGATCATCACCACTGATGCAAGTCTTCTGGGTTGGGGAGCCCACATGGAGGGACTCACGGCTCAAGGGATCTGGTCCCGGTCAGACAGGACTGGGCCCATAAACTGGCTAGAACTCAGAGCCATTTATCTAGCCCTGAAACATTTCAGGGACAGGATAGTGGGGTCCCATGTGCTAGTGTTGACAGACAACATGGCTGCAAAGGCGCACGTCAACTGGCAGGGGGGCACAAGGTCCAGGGCCCTTATGAGAGAAGCCGAAAGGTTGAGGAGGTGGGCAGAGAGACATCTGCTGTCTATCACAGCAGACCACATCTCGGGAGTCAACAACTCCCAGGCCGATTGGCTCAGCAGGAGCCTGGTCGACCAAGCAGAATGGTCCCTTCCCCAGTCCATTTTCAGGGATCTCTCCCTCAGGTTCGGGACCCCGGAGGTAGACCTCTTCACCTCTCCCCAAAATGCTCAAGTCAACAGGTTTTTCACCAGGTTTCCTTGTCAGGGAGTGGAGGGGACCAATGCACTTCAGAGCAGATGGCCCACCGGTCTCCTATACGCCTTTCCCCCTCTTCCCATCATTCTGGTGGTCATTCGGAAGATGTTGGAGGAATGGGCAGAGCTGATTCTCCTAGCCCCCCATTGGACCAGGAGACCCTGGTTTGCAGAGCTGGTGAACCTGTCTGTAGCCACTCCCTGGAGGATTCCAGACCACATGATCTCCCTACATCAGGGGACCCTGCTCCACCCAGATCCCCAGTGGTTCAAATTGACCATGTGGCGCTTGAGCGGCAACTGTTAAGGGAAGCCAATCTCCCAGACAGGGTCATCCTTACTATCCAGGCGTCTCGTAAATCATCTATGATGCGGATGTACAATGCCACCTGGAGGGTTTTTTGTCATTGGTGTCACAGGGAAGGTCTCTCTCCTACATTAGGGGGGTACCACAAGTCCTCCATTTCCTCCAGGATGGCCTTGACAAAGGTCTGTCTCCTAACACTTTACGCCGTCAAGTAGTGGCTCTTGCTTCAGTCATCTCCTGGGATTCCTTTCCTTCCTTGTCCTTGTTCCCTTCAGTTCAGAGATTCTTAAAAGGGGCTTCCAATCTCCGCCCCCTGGTTGTCCACAGGTTCCCATCCTAGGACCTTCACAAGGTCCTCCAGGCCCTAACAGAACCTCCCTTTGAACCCCTCAGAAAGGTGTCCCTTCAATTCTTGACCCTAAAGGTGGTTTTCTTAATAGCTATCACTTCAGCTAGGAGGGTGTCAGAGTTGGCTGCTCTATCTATAAGACAGGACCTCTGCACCTTTCACAACAATAGAGTTGTTCTTCGTTTAGACCCTATCTTTGTACCCAAAATAAATTCTGTATTCCACAGATCCCAAGAGAGTAGTTCCTGATTTCTGTTCCTGTCCACATCACGTCCTAGAGCGCAAGTGGCACACTTTAGATGTTAGAAGGGCTCTTAGAATTTATATCAAACACACTTCAACGTTTAGGAAGACAGAGGCTATGTTTGTATCCTTTGCCCCTTCCCACTGGGGGAACAAGGCCTCTCCTGCTACCTTAAGCAGGTGGATCAGGGCTTGCATCGCACAGGCCTACAAAGCCAAAGCTCTGCCAGTACCCCACGGCTTGACAGCACACTCAACTAGAAGTGTTGCAACTTCGGCTGCCTGGGCCACCCAGGCACCCCTAGAAGAGATTTGCAGAGCGGCTACATGGACATCCCCGTTTCCGTTCAGCAGACACTACCGCCTGGATTCCTATGCCTCCACAAGTGCAGCTTTTGGCAGACGGGTTCTTCAGCAAGTGGTGCCTACTTCGGAGTGAGAGACTGGACGAGGACCCTCCCAAGGACATGAAGGCTTTGATACGTCCCATCCTGGGCTCTGGCAGCAGCATGAAGGAGAATGGGCATTGGTAAATTTACCTGAGAACGCCCTTTCTATCTATGCTGCTAGAGAGCCCAGCCCCTCCCTTGTTGCATCCGGATTGTGGTAAGGTCTGTTATGGTTCACGTTTCTGTTTGGCTTTCAGAGACACACACTAAAGTCTGTCAAGTATCTTCGCCAAAGCTGGGGGGTTTCTCCTACAGGATACTACTTTTATACTACACGGACTCAGCTTGATGATGTCATCAGGAGGAGTCATACCCATCCTGGGCTCTCTAGCAGCATAGCTAGAAAGGGCGTTCTCAGGTAAATTTAGCAATGCCCATTCCCTGAGAGTATTTCTCATTGTATTTATTAGAAATATTTTTGAGGAAGGATGTGCAGGATTGCCTAGTAAATAAAATATAAGCTTTCATTGTGACTTTTGATACTCTCAATAACCTATAAATTTCTTGAGTATTCCCTGCTGTTTGCCTGTTGCTGTACAGTGTACACTATGTGCAGTTAAATATTATTTATTGCTATTATTATTAACACAGGTTCAGAACAAGCTTGATATAAGGCCATTTGGAAGAGAATGTTTCAATCCATTAAGTAATAATCTTTTGAATGACATCTGTTGTCAAATATGAAATAATTATCTGTGTCCATTACATTTATTGATAAGATTATGGCAATAATTTTTTTCTTCCATCTCTGTCATCTTCTATGAACTTGCACTGATGGTAGGCAAATTATTAATTTGATGTTTTAATAGGTCTTGTATTGTAATTAATTGTTGTGATATTGACCTTAATTGTAGAAAGTTGAAATGTTTATGAGATGTAATGTTTGATTATATTTGATTAATATAGATCTCTCAAATAATGGTACTCCTGGCATTTATTCAACATCAGAAAAGATACCAGATAGCTAGACCTGTTATGTAATATAGACATTTTTTTCTTTAGTTGTAGAAAAAGAGACAGATAACCTAGACTTTTGTTGCCCAAGTGAGTGAACAAATACTAATCATTCTGTAGATACTTACTTTTTTTTGATGGACCAGCGTTGATCCATTGGGACCTGACATTGCTGTAGATACTTGTTTGTAAATATCATAACATTCTGTTGTTTGCCTTAGAACCTGATACTGCTTGCTCTTTGCCTGTTGCTTTTGAGATAATTCTTTGCTACAATTTAGAAGGGCATATCATAGAGACTAGCACTTTCCTTCAGCAAATTACTTTTAAGAAAGAAAATTAAGTAAAATAACTCCATCATAATGTCTTGTACAGTGTTGGTTTTTCCCCGCCATCAGCTGTAAGTTTAAAATTATCCATTAGCAATCTTTGGTAAAGGTACTCATAGATGAGGGATAATCTAATGATTCCAAAATGAATTCCTAAAACTTCCAATTCTCAAAGGACTTTCAGAGTCAGTATAAGAGTAGACTTTGTAGAGTTGCTGATAGACTTAGTATCACTAAGTTGGATAGACAAAGAGGCAGTTTGAAGAAATACAGTTTCCTCTGTTTACAAATATTTGTTTTTCTGGGTTACAAACATTCTGAAAAACTATTCTGAACAACCCTGGAAATTGCCTTCTCAAGACTGTGTCCTTCCTGAGTAATTCACAAGAAATCTGTTGAAGGCTGAAGTAGAGTTTTAATTCAAATTCCAAACAACTAATTTTCTTCAATGTAGCTTCAACATGCCAATTTCACAAAAAGAATTTGAGATAATTTGAGAAAAAAAACTCTCCAAAAGCAAAACTGTGTCCTCTAAAATCTACAAGAAAGCAGATAAGAAAACTACTCTCTCTCTCAAAAATGCACACAATGCAAAATATGCTTCTCCTAAACAAACTCAGTGCAACTATATAGTGCAGGTGGTTGATTGAGTAATAATAGATCCCACCAACCCCTCACCACTCTCCCCAAGCCCTCCCCAAGTGTCCTTGGTTTTAAAGTCTGGTTTTAACTTTTTATGTTTTAACTGTAAGCCACGCAGGGTTACCCTAAAGATGGATGACCAACAAAATGTGTTTGTTTGTTTATTAATAGATAAATACATAAATAAAACACTAAAGATTGTACAACATACTAAAACACATTTTTAAAAGAAAAGAATCATTCTCTCCCTTAAAAAAACCAGATAATGCAGACACAATTCTCTCCTGTAAACTATAAATACACAAGCACAACCATTCCCTTATAAAAAGAGAGAAGACAGCATTTTGGCCCCAAAGCAGAATGACATAATAAACCCAGGAAACAACAGTAACAAGAAAACAACAATTAGCAAACCTTTTCATCTTTCTCTTTCTCAATTCTTACCAGCAACAAGGTTACTTGTTTTTCTAGAAAGTAGTTTCACCAAATAAATTGTGGCTGAACTTTTTACAAAGATCACCACGGCAGGGGAGATGATCAGGTGTTGAGTTGTCAGATCCCATAGGAGTAAGTCCAAGTCTTCCCGCACCCCTTCTGTATGATCATTGCCCACACTGTTGGCATCTTCTCAGTTTTTCTAAAAAAAAATTAGCATGATTGAAACTCCAGAGCTGAAAAAGTATCCATGAAAAAAGAAATAGCTTTTGCTCCTTTTCATGGAGGCAGTTGTGTGTGTCTGTTTATCTCACTCTACTGTTCATTCTTGCAAACATGGACCCAGTTTCTGCCTCACAATTATGAGCAAAGTAGGAGGGCAATTGATTTGCAATGCAGCCCCACAATCCCTCTTTCCCCATGGAATGGTTTGAACAGTAGTTTTTTTGTTGGGAGAGGGACAAAAAGATCATGACCAGAGAGTTTGTTTTTTGAATTCCATAATTGTGACCAAGCCAGCTGCATCTTCTTCTTTTTTCTTTTTAATCTAAAGACTTGATTAAAATACAGCCTGGAAGTTTATACTTATATGATTTTGTTTTTCTTCCTTTGTTTGCTTTTATGCACTCTATATAAACAGTGTTAGTAAGGCTTTGGCAAGGTGCGCCACATAGGACTTTTGCATCCTTTGACCTAGTAATATGTCTTACCTTACTCCAAGTCACATCCTTTGGCCTAGTAAATATGTCTTATCTTACTTTATGGTTAGATTTAATAAGCTGTTTCAGCCTTCCTGGTACCTTCTAGATATGCAAATTCAGTGCGCAGCTCTTAGCCAACGTGCCTCAAGTCCTAACACATCTGGATGGTGCTAATTTGTGGAAGGCTATGTTATTTGTCCACCTAGTACAAATAATTCACTTTGTGTTAATCTTACCCATTTGATAGAGAATAGGTTTTATTAACCACAGCAGCCAGCTTAGAATTTATTGGTTCTTCTTTTCAAACAGAGTTTAAAAATTAAACTAGCTGACCATGACGAGGGGCATAAGAAATATATTTGAAATGAAATGGTGCATCACTTAGAAAGGAAGCAATTATCCTTTTCCTTTCCAAAAGCATCACACTTGTTTCTTTGAAATTGGTTTTTATAGTTAGAAGACATGCAGAAGAAAGTATCATGCAGTGGGTGTCTAGTTACCTAGAGACTGTCAGTAGCTCACATTTTTATGAAGCAATTTAATTTTTTGTTATAATGACTCCTTTTCCAATCATTTTAATATACCCTTGGTAACTAATTGGGATCTTATATTGTGAGTTATTGCTAACAGGGATGTGCTGAAATATGGTGGGGGAGGGGAACAGCCATATTTCTGTTCTCTTTCCTACTTGTCTCCCCCCAATTCTACATGTCCAGGCATGCATTATTCTGACCACAGAGTTTTAGTTAAAGGGAGCCACTGACTCTGTATCCACCTTAATTAAGTACACTGTAATTAGAATATTTACCATTGGCATACTGGAAAGAAGGAACCAGTGGGAAGGAAGGCAGCAATATTACAAGGATTCTACTTCCATTCCCCTATCATAATTCTCTCAGATTTTAATTTCCTGATTCCATAGACTAGCCAGTCAAAAAAGGATGAACAAAAAGTCTATGTATGGACTTCAGAGAAAGATAGATGGCTACAAGTCACAATAGATTCTGGGGTACCTCTGAATAGAACCTCGTAAGATTGCCTTTTTAAATTGTGAAGTACTGTCCAGCATTTGTATTCACAGTAACCAGGTACAAAAAATAATTATTTTACAAGAATCAAGGCTGGGAGGACATCCAAGTGAAGAGAAGAACTAAACCCAACCATCTGAATGATTAGGTCAACAGAATATGCTAGTGAGGGTTATTATGTTGATAGTAACATAGCAAAACTATCTATTGGGCAATAGACAAATTACTGTCTGGACATCCACACCCCAAAAAATGAACATCTTCTTTAGATCCAATCTAGATTTAAAATCTGAAATCTTAAAATCAGTTTAATAATCCCACTAGAAGTACCTTATTTGTGTCAATTTCTTTCATTTGCAAGATATTGTTTTGTGAATGACTTGATGGCAACTTTTGTGTAAATTTTCATTTTTGTAAAAAAAAATTTCTAAATTTTCATCATCACTACATGAATTACATAATATCATTGCATGAATTACATAAACATAATTACAGTACATGAATTACATAAACATCATTACATGAATTACATAAACCAGTGGGGATGGTATATTGTAATTTATTTAATAGACATTCAGGAAGAATGGGCACCCCTTTCACACAAAAAAAGCTTCACTTTATCTGTATTACACTATTTCATTTTCTCAGTACAGTTAAGTCCTATTCTTTATATAGACTAATGCATAGGAACTGTGCTTTCGCAGTACTTTTACCTCAGAATTCCTTCTTTCTTGATGGTTTCTTTACTGAACTAAACTCATGATCTCTCATCTCTGACTCGAAAGTGTTTCTGAGAGATGTAGAGTTGAGACAATTAACTAACAGTATCCAGCTCATATTTTCAATATTCAGCAAGAATGGTTGAGAGCTTTGCTTCTCGGTCAGTTAAACTTTAAAAAAAAATTTTTTTTGAGCCATTGTCAACATTAATGGAAATCCAGGATATAAATATTTCTAACCATATTGCATGAGCTGAGGTTGCATTATTGACACAATTTAATATTAATGCTCACTACACATATTTTATTGATTTCCATAGCATTAACAGTATGTATTATTAAACAAACTTTTAGGCATAGGCTTTAAATCAACTTTTCCCAATTTGATGCTGTTCAATTACCATCATCTTCAATCTGCCCAACCAGAGACTAGCAGATTAAGGAAGACTAATTTAAATTGACCTCAAGACTGAAAGTAAAGATAACGTGATATTTATGTCATCCTCAGCTCCTGGTCAATTCAGGCAGCCTAGTAGTTTTCTTGGTGTTGTTGTTTGCTGTTGCTTTCATCCACAATAATTTTTATATTGTTATTATTTTTTTAATGTCCAGATATAACTCTGGGGTTCCTGGAGGTCTCCTACCCAAGATTAGTATTATTTCCCCAGATGGTTTAAAAGGAAGTAGTCAAATCATGGGAAAGATCCGCATTGGGGTATTTGGTGGGACAAAATATTACACTTGCAGGTAGGCCTTCACTTATATAACCATTTGTTTAGTGACCATTCAAAGTTATGACGACACTCAAAAAGTGTTCCTCTCACTTACAACTTTCACAGCATCCCCATAATCAAAATTTGGGTTCCTGGCAACCAACATGTATTTACAATGGTTGCAGCCTCCTGGAGTCATGTGATCACCATTTGCAATCTTCCCAGCTGACTTCCAACAAGCAAAGTCAGTGGGAGAAGCCATAATAACTTAACAACCACATGATTCACTTTAACTACAGTGATTCAATCATGACAAATAGGTTGTAAAATTGGATGTGACTCACTTATCCATCTTGGTTAGTAACCAAAGCTCTAGTCTCAATTGTGGTTGTACCTCAAGGACTGCCTGTATGTGACAGCTTGTTTTTGTTCTATCCTGCTGATTGTGTTGCATAATTGAGGCTGTAACCACTTTGCTAGAGCATGATTTCATAATATTTGTTTAAATATCAAGCATTTAAGTTAATGTTGAAAATAATGAAATTATTCCTGTCTTTTTTATATTAGTCATTTATCTTTTATCTCAGTAAAGAATTAACATAATGCACACAGGAATGGGCTAGGATGAATAAACTTTGAAAGAAGCATAGCATAACTGTTGGTTGATAGATACGCTTTCTCAAATTACAAATGTGTGTGTGTGTGTGTCCTGTCTGATTAATAAATTCCCAATGTAGCTTAACCACAAGAACATATTTCAGGTGAAGGATTTCTACATTGATTGATTTTGTGTATGTGTGGTATATATATTGTTGAGTTCGGAAGTTCTCACTCCGGGCCGCCGTTCACGCGGGAGCCGAAGTAGCCGCTGAATGGCTGAGCCGTTTGACAGCTCCCTATAAAAGGAGCTGTCAAACTGAGCCAGCTGGCTCCCTCACTCAGCTGTTGCCGCGGGCTGTCAACCAGCCGGCTGAAGTTACATTCAGGAAATAAAGCCGTTTAAAAAGAGCTGCTCCGCCTCCGCTTCTTGCTTCAAGCGCGCCAATTATAAAATATATTGTAGTGGTTAGAGCATTGTCCTTGACATGGAAAACTAGGATTAACATCCTGACTGGTACTTATCTAATCAGTAAGACTCCTTGGACAAAGTTCCTCTAACATTTGCCTGCGTTAAATGTAAAAGTAACATGAACTAGCAGAGTCATGCCAGCTTGGACTTCACCCAGATTAACAGGTTCATGTCAGATTTAGGGGAAGCAGGACAATCTGACAACAAGTGGGCTACTGGAACAAACCATATATAAATGAGATTAGAGAATCTAGAATTGATGGAATGCTACTACAACAGGAGACTTAATGAGTAAGGATGTATAAATAAGGGTGGATACATGATACATGAATAGGCATGAGTTTGCTTGACTCATAACCAGGCAGAAGTTATATCAGCTGTTAAGATTGAGAACTATCATTCATACAGTGCATAGATCCAGTTGTTTTCATTTTGATAAAAGATACCAACATTTATATTGGAAAATCCAGAATCTCATTGATAAACAAGGACTGGACTCAGTGTCTCATGAAATAAGTTATACTCTGGACTTAACTTTCTGTACTAAATGAAATGGAAATGATTTATAATTGGGGAAGACTTTTATCACTTCTATCATGGATGTATTACTAATAGCTTAAGATGTTCTGATTCCTTTAGATTTCTAAGTGGCTTGTGATGTCACTGATCATAATATGTAGGCCATCATTTGCATTGTTGTTTTGCAGGTTAGGTAAGATCCCAGAGGGTCCTCCTTAAATGAGGGCATTACTGAATTGGAAGATGGTAAAACATAGCTGAAATGGAGAGGCTGAAAGCAAGGACATCTGATACAAAACTCTTTCCTAGATGTAGATCATGATTTCCTTGTATTTGAAGAAAAACATACTAAGACTCCTGGATATGGCATTATTTCAGCATTCCCAGTAACAGCATCCTTGGCTTAACAATTTGTTTATCTAGCTTCATTGTTCATTATTTTTTAAACATTTTAGATCAGTTGCATTTAAAGCCTAAAAAATGGAAAGGCTGCTTCCTGGAAGTTTTGAAGTACCTCTTATGAATAATGATGGAAACTGCTGTATGCCTGAATGTGTTGGGAAGTTTAAATAATGAAGAGTGAACTGACTCATTTGAATGAACTAGTTATTTTTTTAAATGTAGTATATTAGAAAACAAGAAACTGCTTTATACTTGAAAGCAAAAAAAAGCTCTTTGGAGCTACAAGTTGTGTGCAACTTATAAAATAGCCACATTTTTCCCAGATTATGTGGCTATTTCCTATAATCGCCATGGCACCCCGACAAAAAAGTCGTTTGGTTTAAGAAATTGCAGGTCAGTATGTATTCATGTTCTGTGCTCCAACATTCCTTTTTGGCCTTAAACCGGAAGCACCACATAACCAGATTGTATTGAACTGGTTATATTTATATTATACAATGTGCTATGGATTTTAACTTTGCAGGCTGTTTTTCCTCAATCGAGTATAATTTTAGCAACATACTTTTCATATTGCACATTTGTTCATATTACTTCATTTGAAGACATTTTTGTTACAGAAGAATGAATGGCTAATATTTAGTTAATATTTGAGAAAGTCATCATTTACACATTTTCTTCTTGTATTCCAGCTTCTTGTAAATGTTGGTTAATAGCACAACGGGCAGAACTTTGTACAGCTATGAAGAATTATCAAAAAGCTCTTCATGACGCAGAAATACTGTGTCAGAATAAACCCCATTGGCCTAAGGTACAGTATCTGTTTGTAAGTTGGCAGTTAAGAAAAAAATCAAAATATCTCTTTGCATATAAGAAACCTAGAATTATTTCTCATGTATAATTTAAATCTCTTCAATGAGGGTTTCTAGTTCGGTGCCTTAACCATTACACAAAACTGGCTTTTTACTAGCTGCCCTCAATTCTTTAGGTATACATACCGTCTCTAAATATATGTAAGAGACATGAAATAATATTCAAAATAATTGCAGTATTACTTGTTATTCCCTTCTCTAATTTTTTTAAGTGTGCAAGGCCTAGTTGTTTGACTTAGATGCATTTCCCACACTTAAAATGTATCATGTGGAATTAAAATGTGCACCCATCATTGTTTCCCTTTGCAGTTTTGTTTTTTATGTTCGTTTTCTGTTCTGTTTTGAAATACCATCTTGCTCGTAAGAGGTAAAGGCACTTTAGCCAATATTTCTTGAAATCACAAAACTTAAACTCCTTATCTCCTTCCTTCCTTCCTTCTTTCTTTCTCTGCATGCAGGGTCATTATGTCAAAGCACAAGCTCTTTCTGGATTAGGAAGGATTGAAGAAGCATTGAAGGAATTTCTTTATTGTGTTGCCTTAAATCCTGAGTGGAACTCAATGAAGATGGAAGCCCAAAAGGTAGAATATTATACTTTTCATCTATAAGCAAAGTATGATGCTTTTATGTACTTAGTTTTTAGCCTCTACTGCTATGTAATCTGACCCATGTAAAATAGAAGTTGTAAGTGAAGCATTAATTGTTTGATTATTCATTTTTTTATTCTGCTTTTTGCTCACTGGAAGCCAGTGATTGGCCAAATGAAAATCAAAGGTATTGGGTAAACAAAACATTAGGGTGATTTCTTAAAATATCAAAACAATATTTAACCCAGTAAATATTTAACACAGTAACCTGAAAATTCTAATTAATATAATTTAGTCTAATTGGTGGCTGGTTGACTTTGAGTCAGTCACTTTTTCTCAACTCACCCCATCCCATTTATGAGTGATTCATAAAAATAATAAAGGCATGATAAAAAATGAGTAAGCAAATAAAGTAGCCAGTGAATTAGATACTCATAATCTGCATCTGTCAGGCTTCAAGCATTATTCATCCATGAATAAACTTCCAACTAGGAAGTATCATGACATTTGAAATGATCCTACATTTAGCGGTCTTGTTTTCATTTTTCTTAGTGGGATAGAAGAGAGGATAACAGTTTGGCACATGATTGCATATGAATGTAGAACAGGTAAATGACATAGGAAACAGATAATTTGTATGTTACCAAAAATTTGACCTTATATGATAAAATGTGTTGTTTGTATAAATATTCTTTTTGAAATCCTTTATGTATGAGTTGAATTTTATGATATTTCTATTTTTTTAATCTAGATAATGTGTGAGATGTTTTTTCCAGCATTTGAAAATGTTCCTGATAGTTTAACAACACCTTTTTGTAATCGGACCTCTTACACAAGATTGAAACCTGCATTTCTAAGTAGCATAAATACACAGTCTTCTAGTGAAGATGGGCCAGTAGCAGAGAGCTCAAAGGTACTTTACACATGAGTCTGTTCTTTATTCAGGGTATTATATATGGCATTATATTCAGCATTATATTCAGAAATGTACAGTTATCTATTTTGGTTTTAGTTTGGTTTGGGAAGGACATTATAGCTTCCCTAAGAAAACTGATTAATAATGGAATAGAATGGAA
The DNA here is from genome assembly GCA_009733165.1 of Naja naja. NCBI lineage: Eukaryota > Metazoa > Chordata > Lepidosauria > Squamata > Elapidae > Naja > Naja naja. The sequence goes on along the minus strand of CM019153.1, from coordinate 17,902,777 downwards.
TGGAAACTAAAAATATTAAAATGACCAAAGTGGATGTATTATATAAAATGATTATGATTCAATATAAGTTAAAATCTGCATATTTGGAGAGTTCTTTCTAAAAGCGAACATTAGCTGTGGGCATTAGGTTCCAGTTGCAACCATGGAAGCTAGTCTGCCTTCTCCCTATATTATACATTTCTGAAATCTCATGGATGTTTGACAACATTTAAGGTTTTGGTGGGTTTTGAAGTGAGCAACCTCGGCCATCATAATTCCTAATTTACATACATACTTGGTAACTATGCTTTATGTTGAAACCATAATTCTAAAAAAACCTGTATTAAAATACAATCCATCCTTTTGTGTTCAGGTAAAGTATACAGAGAAAACTTTACCTGATCAGCTGATTCTAAAATATCCATATAGTCAAGTCCATATTATTTATTATTATTTATGTTATATATAAATAATAGAGTTGATAGAAGCAGTCCCAGCAGAAGTCATGTAACAGGTTGTCAAACAGTTCTCAATCATGGCTACGATCAACAGGTATGTCTATAGAAGACACATTTTTGTCTTCATGTATTTATTTTAAACAAATGTATTTATTTTAGGAGACCATGTTGAGGTTAACAAGAAATCCTTCCCAAGAGAATGATGTCTATCGCTGTATTGATTCTTCAGTTTCCCATCATGATTTCTACTTTGAAGAGAACAAGAAAACATTAGGGAAAGTCCTATCCAGCCTACCCAGTGCAAACTTGAAAAGAAAATTTTCTACTGATGGGGAAGACTTACAGAATCTGGATGTCCCTAGCAAAATCCATAGAAAAGGTCTGTTGCAGTCGCTTAACTAAACTGAATAAGTTAAATTGCTCAGTATTTTGTGTAGGAAAAAAACAAATTATTTCAACAATCAGTAATAATATCTTATAACTTTGCATTAAATGAAAGTGAATATAATGTGACATTAGTTGTACTTGCAGTTGTAAAGAATAAAACAAGTTATAATGATTAGATAGACTAGAATATAAAAAACTGGACTTTGCAACACAAAAATATTAATCAAATTGAACAAAATACACAAGCTGTGGTCTGGGTCGTCTTTGCTCTAAATAGCAGATTTCTTATACAAGGGAATAGTTATGGTATTTTGTCACCATAGAATAAGATGAACCTAGAATCTCTCTCTGGAATCTCTCTTTCAGTTTTTCAGAACAAAAGTTGAATTGATAATTTGTACTTATTTTAATTCTTCAGAAATGCAGTGTTTAGTCCTGTGTTCCTGTCTGATAAGTTTAGAACTTACTAGAATTTGTTAGTTTTGGTACATTCTCCTCTTCCTCCTTTTTTGATATTTTGAATTACCTAATGAGGTCGTTCAGAAAAGGATCATATTTATCTCAAATGTTCTTTTTTATTTTAAGATGGAGATGCTACTTGTGGAAACTCAGCTTCTCTTCCCATAAAAGAGATTCCTACAAATCTCATGGATGCATCTGACTTTGAGTGTTCCCTTTGTATGAGGTATTAACAGTAGGATTTAAATTTCAGCAGCACTTGCGTGTATCTTACGTCTGTGAAGAAGCATAAGTAGACTGAAGCTGGATTTATCATCACACAAATGCTGTGATTTATGTTCTTATGTCAGACATCATGACATAAGTGTGTAAGTCACAGTATCCATGTAACAACAATTACAGTCATATAATTTTGATATTGTAATTTTCTTACTGGCACTGTTAATCTAGCTTAATACTTAGATGGAAAACAACCAAACAATTCCATTCCAGAAAAAGGAAATGTCCATTATTTTGCTTGGAAATTACATACGTGTGTGTGTGTGTGTCCATCAAATTACAGCAAAATAAGCTTCTATGCTGTTCATATTTTATGTTGCTTTTGATAGTTATTGATATTTGATTTTGATGATTATTTCTCAGTGCATTACGTTAAAATTTTTTGCTTGATGAACATTTTATAATTTTGTTAAGTTGTTATGGAAGCTACTGTGAGTACTGTATACTAGCTTATTAAATAAGAAATGATTAATATATTTTCAGCTCATTAATTTTAATTTTACAGTAAGATTTCATCATTTCTCCTTCATAATTGTGCTCAGAAACAGTTTTTGAAAATGAATGAAACAGTTATATGTCATAACTTCAGAAATAAGCTCTTCTTTAGAAAGAATGGGCTAATTGTGTGGTGGGTGCATGATAATACGCCATACTGTATATTTCAACAGCAGATTACGTACATGTGGTATCCAAAATCTGTGGTCTTGTGCAAAATGCTTTTAAAACAAGTTAAATCAAGTATTATTTCTGAAATAATGATAATAAAGAGTGCAGAATTTAGAATTCAAGACAGTTTCAATGTAAAATATTTTGCACACTCATTCAAGATATGCAGATGAATGAATATATGAAATTGTTATTTTCATGTCTTGTTCAGGTTATTCTATGAGCCTGTCACTACTCCTTGTGGACATACATTCTGCCTCAAATGCCTTGAACGTTGTTTGGATCATAATCCTCACTGTCCGCTTTGTAAAGAAAAGCTCTCAGATGTAAGTCTTCCCCATCCATTTCCAAAAGCTGCTTAAACAAAAGGCTTGTGTTTCTTGAATCCATTTACCCCTTTAAACCACCTCCAAAAAGGGGAGAACTGATCTGATTTTTGGAGAGGGCTTCAGGGTGTTTTTTTTTTCTAAAGGGTGCCATACAAAAGTTCAGTTAGCCCATTTAATGCTTGAAAATAAAAGTTCCACGTGGAAATTACAACCCTGCTGATTCTGATGTCCTGAAATGAAAAGGGAAGGAAAAAAATGTGACCCACCCTAATACAGATAGGTAGTATTTAAATATGTGTGATGTTTGACTTGTCTTGCCAAACAAGAAGGAAAAAAGTAGTTTTCTTTTGCATCACCTTAATATATATTTCTCAACCTTGGGCATTTGATGTGTGAACTTCCAATTCCCAGAATTTCCTAGCCAGCTGGAGAATTCCAGGAGTTGAAGTCTACATATCTTCAAGTGTCCAAGGATGGGAAATACTGCTATATATTTCAGAGTTATTTTCTGAAGAAGCAATGTAGAATAATTAAATGGCCACTCTTAAGTGCTTATTATAGCCACTTAAAACCATAACCAGGAAATTGCTAATTAAGGTAGTGATTTAGTAGTTGTGGTTTTAAGTGTCTGACTGTAGTATTCTGTGCAAATTCCTGATTCCATTCTAAGGTAAAAACATACACTTTACCGTTCTGTTCTCCAGGCCAGTTTAATTACTAAATAGAATAGCTAGACCTGAATAACATGGAGTCTTGAATTCCCTTTATAGTTTTTGGCAAGTCGAACTTACAAAAAGACTATCCTTACTGAAGAACTAATAGTTCGCTACTTTCCAGAAGAATTATCTGAAAGAAAAAAGGTTTATGAAGAAGAAATGAAGGAATTATCAAAGTAAGTAATCTTCATTTACAAAGAGAATATTAGTAAACTTAAGTGGGTTGATTAAATAATTTGTTTATATTTTCATAACATTATTTATAATTCTCTGATCTTCAGATAAAAAATATTTTAGCATGCTGGTATGGTATATCTGAAAGAAGGCATTTTTACATTAATGTGTCAGTTCTTTTTCGTTTTCATAGAAAGTTTGATTAGGAAACCAGCACCTTATTAACATTTGGAAACCAAGTTCTTGTTTTGCACAAACTTTGCTTAGCCTTTATGAAAAGGTAGCAGTCTTAATCCCCTTTATATGATCAATATACATGTGTGGATCAGGGATATACATGCTCTGCACATGAATTGGAACATAATCAAGTTGAAGCAAAAGCCTCTGAATGAGACTTTTACAGAAATGCCATAAGTATATTCTGACATTTGCTCCAAAAACTGTAGGACCACATAATAAGTTTCTGTAACAGATAAAGTTATTGTTTGGAGAAGCAATCCCCAACCTTTCCACTTTGGTGGCCCAGCTGGTGCAGGCGGGGAGTGTGAGTGGCAGGCCCATGCATGCATGCACAGCTCTGGTGCAAATAGGCATGCACACATTCTTTGCTCAAATGGAGCTTTGCATGTGAGCAGAGAGCGTTTCTGTGAGTGTCCAAAGCTCCACTTGCATGAGCAGAGGGTGCTTGAGTGAAGAGTGTTTGTACTTGTGCACGAAGCTCCAATTGCACAAGCAGAGAGTGCTCGTGCATAAAGTTCCATTTCCATGAATGAAGCTTCGCACGTGTGTGCCCTCCACTCAGGTGAGTAGAGCTTGTGCAAGCACAAACGCCGTCCACTCAAGTGCCCTCCACTCGTGCGAGTGGAGCTTCTCATGCGCACTTGCCCATCACTGGTACAGCCTGGTTTTGAACCGGGGATTGGGAACCCCTGGTTTGGAGGATAAATATGCAGGATTATATGGAACTGCTGGTTATCTTGTACAAAGAAATCCTTTGTAAAAGAATAAAATTGATAGAACCGAGTTCTTATAGGACTAGATTGTTTTTCATTTTATTCAAAATCCCATATTGTCCCCTGTATGTATACAATCAGTTGTGTTGCTTGCTACACCTGACTTTAGTTGTGTAGTTGTTTGAAATAATAATTATGTAACAAACAGGCATACTACAGAATGAAACATCAATTTTCCCACAACCAATGATACCAGTTTTATGAGAACTGTAGCATGTTCTAAGTTTCCAATTTGCCCACTAGCCACAAAATTTTGCCAACTTCTTTAGTGTGTGTGTGTGTGTGTGTATCTATCTATATCTATCTATCTATCTATCTATCTATCTATCTATCTATCTATCTATCTATCTGGACTGAGGCGGGGTTTTTATTGGCTTATATTAGCTGGTGTCGGTTTTAATTGAATTATTGGGATTTCTATTTGATATTTTTTAAATTTTAAATTTTGTATTGTATGTTTTTATTGTTGTGAGCCACCCTCAGTCCTTCGGGAGAGAGGGCGGCATATAAATCCATATATATATATATATATATATATATATATATATATATATATATATATATTCGTAGATTTTCACGGGTAAAGGTATGTAGGTCTTGGTGTATTGGTCTTGTCCGTGTAAGATTGAGAATACCTTGGCAACATTTCGCAATCTCATCCGTCATCTTCAGGCTGGTGTCTTCAGCTTCGTTCTCCTGGGAGAAGTGTGTGATCGTGGCTGTTTTTCCCTTTTAAACTCTAGAGTTGGCTCTTGATTGGTCTGTGGAGTTGATGTATGCAGATTGGATGGCTTTTTCCTGAGACCCTGTGTGGCTGAGGTGCTGGCTGTGTGTCTCTCAGCCTTTTGTGTTAACGACCTGGGTAATGGGCTGTGTGATGACCTTCTGAGTTCTATTGTTGTGACGTCCTGGGTGTGGTGCTGAGGAGGAGATTACAGCACCACACCCAGGACGTCACAACAATAGAACTCAGAAGGTCATCACACAGCCCATTACCCAGGTCGTTACAACACAAAAGGCTGAGAGACACACAGCCAGCACCTCAGCCACACAGGGTCTCAGGAAAAAGCCATCCAATCTGCATACATCAACTCCACAGACCAATCAAGAGCCAACTCTAGAGTTTAAAAGGAAAAACAATCACACACTCCCAGGAGAACGAAGCTGAAGACACCAGCCTGAAGATGACGGATGAGATTCGTCAAACGCTGCCAAGGTATTCTCAATCTTACACGGACAAGACCCAATACACCAAGACCTACATATATATATATATATATATATATATATATATATATATATATATATATAAAATAAATCTATCTCTGTGTATGTGTGTGTATATATACACACACACACACACACACACACATACACACACACGTGTTTCCCGAAAATAAGACCTACCCGAAAATAAGACCTACCCGAAAATAAGACCTAGTGTGTGTTTTTGGGAGCCAAAAAATATAAGACAGTGTCTTATTTTAGGGGAAACACGGTATGCGATTTGTTCGTGGTTTCGTACATGAATAAATGTACATTGTTCTACATGAATATGGTAAGTGTTTTTTTTCATTAAAAAAAAATATATAAGACCTACCCCGAAAATAAGACCTAGTGTGTTTTTGGGAGCCAAAAAAAATATAAGACAGTGTCTTATTTTTGGGGAAACATGGTACATACATACATACATACATACATACATATCCTTTTGCCTTAAGCATGTACTGTACTGTTTGAAATATTTTAGATGAGCATGGTCTTTGCTATGTTTAGATACTCTTGTCTTGTATTTGTTAGTAACAGAAGAGAGATTCAGGAAAGCTGAATGAAAACACTAATTCAATGAAGCTTATTTGATAAGTAGTTTCAAACATGGATTGCAATTATTTGTTTTAACAGATTTCGACCTGCATAACCATAAAAGTAAATCTTCCTTTTCTTGCAGTCTAAATAAAGATGTTCCCATTTTTGTATGTACCATGGCTTTCCCTACCATTCCTTGTCCTCTTCATGTCTTTGAGCCCCGTTATCGATTAATGATAAGAAGATGCATGGAAACAGGCACTAAACAATTCGGCATGTGTTTAACTGATGAACTGAAAGGGTAAGCTAAGGATTTAGAACTTCTTTATAAAATACTGCATTTCTGTGTGCAAAAATGGTAGAAGGGCTTATGTCCATCAGATATGGGAAACTGGTCTCATCAGGAAAAGGGGGGCTGTTTTTTCTTGTCCAGTGATGGGGAATATACCAAGATATCAGTTGGCTGATCAGTAACAATCTCAGCGTAAACTTTCTATTTGGGAGAAGTGCATAGTATTTAGGGAAAAATCTGACTGTCTAGACAGCTTCCCAATTTATGTAAACCTTTGCTTCCCATATTCTTCCAGTGGTGATTTAATTGGAATTGAAATCCAGCTCATTTGAGGGTTATTAGATTGGGACAGCTAATCTAGATACAGCATCAAAAGAACTCAAGTAGCAGTTTCATAGCTTTTTACAGAACAGGAACAAGCAATAATCCTGGAAGCCTTTGTACCTCCTCTTACAACGTTAGGCCTAATAATTCCTTTTTACAACTTCATTCCAAATATATTTAGGCAGGCTACGGAGAATCTATAAGGCTGCTTCCTAAAATATATTTAGAATCACAGCCTTAATATGGCTTTGTCTCTTCAGATTTGCAGATTACGGCTGCATGTTGGAGATCAGGGATGTGAAGTTTTTCCCTGATGGGCGTTCAGTTGTTGATACAGTTGGTGTTCGACGTTTTAGGGTCTTAAGCCATGGTCAGCGAGATGGATATAATACTGCAAACATTGAATATTTGGAAGACAAAAAGGTAACTTTTTAGTGTAGTAATTTTTTGTTACCTCATCTATTGAAAAAAAAGTTTTGTGAGCCGTCTTCTAAATTACAGGACAGCCCATAATCTAATTTATGGCTGGCTTTTGTATATTCTGTATTCTGAAATATATTCCTTACAAGATTACTGGGTAGTTGTTCAGTTGCCCCCTTTTCCAGGGTAGGGTTTTAAATAAGGAAATGGCATTACAGAAGCATGGTCTAAAGGAAAATAGGAATATGAAAAACAGGCATTCTATCCAAATTACTTTCTGTTTATATATATTTTTACACAGATGGGAGATTTTTAGCAGAAAATGTTAGGAATACCATTTTCTAATCTGCTTGCAAATTATATCAGATCTTCTAATGTGTAGCACCAATTCTCTTCTTTAAACTGATGCAAATGTATTAGCAAGCTCTATCAGATCACATGTTCTTTAAGCATGCTTTGGTCAGTGGCTTTTAATCCTATTAATTTATATGATTGGTTTCTCTAAGAGTGTAATGTAAAGCAGCTCTAAAGAGAAATCCACAAAGAACAGGCTCTCCCTTACTCATGAAAGTTAAAGTTAAATGGATTGGCATTTTAGATGAACAATGGTGTAATCCAGCATTAGCATTTTACTGTCATTTCACAAATGTAATTCAAATATTCAAATAATTCATGTGTATTAAAAAATCTGCAAACAGTTTTTATATCTGTACTAAAAATGTTAGTTCCCATGTTCTGTACTTTTCCACATCAGTCTCCATCATTGATCGTGAATAGAAAACAATCCACTAAGTGATAAATTGGCAAACAGCCCTAGTAATCAGCTAGTCACTATTATCCTATTGAATACTGAACACCTGAAGTTACCTGAGATGCTTTCTTGGAATTTTGGGCTGATTCAAAAGGCAGCTGATTTTTAAAAAGTCGCCTGTTTAGGATATTTAAAAGTAACTCAACTTTTTAAAATGATATTTGGTTTTGTTACCCTGTACATAACATGCATTTATTTAAATCCATTTTCCTAACTCAAATTAGGCTGAAGGAGCAGAGTATGAAGACTTGGTCCGCATTCACGATTCCGTTTATGATCAAGCTGTGTCCTGGTTTACTTGTCTTAAAGACAATATGAAAGCACAAATTTTAAACCATTTTGGACCAATGCCAGGGAAAGAACGTGAGCCACAGGTAAATATGCAATGGTATATCAGTGCTAAAAATGAATGGGGTACAACAATAAATAACCACAGTGACTAATATATGCAAACAATTCACATAAAGTAAGTGCTTAAGTTAAAATCTGTGAAGCTAAAATAGTCATAAATTGTGTGAAAACACACAGGATATGAAGTTGAAAAATGCAACTCTGAATATCTGATTTGTCCCTGTCTTTCGGCTCCTTCCCTACCATTTGTTCACTTCTGTTAATACTTCATTGTGGCATAAGCTAGTAGTTCACCTGTACCCCTGCCCCTGCCTTTATCTCCAGTCTCTGACATTCCAATATGCCTTATTCTATCAGCCTGTTCATTTACCTCCATTCTCCCAGTGCCTTGCCTTCCCTCCTTTCTTCTCTTCTCTGCTCTGATTTTTTTGTGGTGGTGGTGGGAGAAAATATAGGTATGTTTATAATTGTACTTAAAACTGCTATAAAGAAGATCAGAAGTCACTTCTTCTTACCTATTTTCTTTCTCTTCTATTTTTCATTTTCTTTTTCTATCTCACACTTTTAGCTGTGATTTCTTTCTTTTTTCTTCTTCTATGGTCTATATTAATTTAAATATATAATTATATTTAATATAGTTTTTCAAACTGTTAATAAAATTATGTAGGTAATTATAGACAGCCACTAGCAATGTGGTGTTACCTGAAGTGGGCACCATGAATAAATCTTGAGTTTAACACCTTTGCAGGTCAAAATCCAATAATGAGAGTATGCTAATTAAAAACAATTATTGTAAAACTCTGCTGGTAGGAATCCATAATTTGGTTTTCAAACACACGCAACTCCTGAAAATATTTTGGTGGCTATTCTCATTTACTTTTAAATTTAAAAAGATTGATCCCAGTTGCATTAGTCCAATTACATTTTTGTTTTTAAGATTGTATTTTGGGCTACCGTATTCTCTGCATTCCCTACTGGAACCATAGTTCCATTTCATTTTGCTCACATAGACTTGTTTTTACAGCAGCATGTGGACAAATTATATATTAACATTTTAGATTGTTTCCTTGGTTGCATTTACCTTTTCTTAGACTATGAGTCATATGCTTATGTTACAGTACATAATATAATTACTCCCTTAAAACCAATAAGGCAATTCTGCGAAAATAGTAATATAGAACTTACTTTAATGTTGTGTTTCTTCCTTATTTGTTTCTGCAAATTTGTTGTATTTCTGTGCCCTTTAAATCCCTTTTGAAATGAAGTCATGCCCAAAATCATGGGTAAAAAATTGCTTTTGAGGTAGGGGCTGCCTATTTTTGTTGCCCAAGAGTTCCAGGAGGAGAACAGTTATGTGCTTTCAGATAAACAGAGTGATTGTGTTTCAGGGTTTTTAATTCCATGGGGGATTTAGTCACTTCAAGGGTGATTAATGTTTCTGAAACCTCAAGTTTTCATACTGCAAATCTGCAGGAAATTACATTCATAATGCTTGATGGTTTGCTATTGAATTTTGGCACACATCATTCACTGGACTATGTGGGAGCCAGAAAAAGCAGTTTAGAGTTTGGTTGTCATCTGTCTTTGTTCTATTGTTTTTAGGCTGATATTTTCCAGAATTGCAAAATATCAAGATAATGACAATAATGTTGGGGGACAGTCTTACTATATAAAATAGGGAAGAAACCTGTGACTCTAGATCTTGCTGGACTGCAGTTTTTTGCATTCCCCTGGCTGAAAGCAATAGATCAGCAGTATCTGAAGAGCTGTAGGTTCAATACAGAAATACATTGTGAGTGACCAAGAACTATTTTCAGGTTCTGCACTCTGTGAATGGCACAGAATGTTGTCTTCTTAGATTTTCTTACAGCTATCAAATGGTGTTCTATCTGCTTGAGTTATGTTACTAAAAACAGTTAATTTATTAATATTTTCTTTACAGAGTAATCCCAGTGGTCCAGCTTGGTACTGGTGGCTGTTGGCAGTATTACCATTAGAGAACAGAGCCCAATTGGCCATTCTTGCCATGACTTCACTTAAAGATCGACTCATTGCCATTCGCCGCGTATTAATATTTGTGACCCGCAAAAGACCTAGATGACATAGTCTTGTTTATGAAGATACACTGAAAACAACTGGTTTCTAATGCTAAAAAGAAAACAGTTGGTAACTGAACAGTTCTTCCCTCTGCTCATTTAAGCATTCATTCTTCTTTGCACTTGCTGGACCCAATAGTTAATTAAGTATTTTGTGCCTCTTGTCCTGGAATAATCTGAGCCTCTTGGAAGTTATGCCGCAACAGCATACAGAAGTTGCAGGCATCAACTGAGTACATAATTGCCATCTACTCATCATAGTGAGACAACGAAGTCAGAAGTACTAAAATGTCTACAAATCCCCAACTGACGTTTTTATTTCTTTGTAGAAACAGACTTGAAATAGTGGATTAGAAATTGAGAATATGCATTGTCAGAATTGTCCTTGTGATAGCCAGTTGAAAAGAAATTCTCAAATGTTCCTCTGGAAGAAAACATAAAGAGCAACTTTTTATCTGCAACGTGTGGACAGAAATATTGGAAGTAAATAGGATTGCCAGGAAAAAGATGTTCCACTTCCAAAGAACATTGTCCAAAAGAGTATCTGATGAACAGCTTTGTGGCTGGTTATAAGCCAATTCCTTGTGTTTGTAATTTGCATGCTGTATATATTGAAAAAACTGTTTAATAATATATCTAAGATGATTGAATCATTCTTCCTTCCCAAGCCCCCCTCCCTTCAGAATGACATCAGGAACCTACAGTGAGGAGTTATCTGTGGAAAGCCTTGTAGTTGGGACATGGAACTAATAGCCTCATAATGGACTTATTTATGTCTTAGGGAAAGCTTCTCTCTGCCATTAAATACTTGAGATTGTGAAGCTCCGTTGCTGGATCATGGCCAGCATATTTAGTGTATATCTACACTGTTAATTTCAAGCTCTTCAGCGATTATCTTACTAAAGGCTGTTGAAAAATCGAATCAGCATTTCAATTTTATACTTCTAGTTTTGTCTGGAAGTAACACTTAAGTAAAAACCATCTTTACTCACAACTGCCATACCAGCCTAAAAGATTCTTCTAAGAAAACATAATTACATATACTTTTGAAAACCAAAACCTTAATATTACTTGTTATGTACCGAATACTGTTCGTGCTTGAAGTTCTTGCTGACATGAAAGGAGACACAAATGGAATCCTGTACTGCAAATTTCAATGCAAGTTTAAATCAGATGTAAATATATCTGTATTTTGATGTCTTCGTGTATGTGGTTAACTTTTTAAAAATTGTCAAATTATTGGAAATAGTTTAGTAGTTTAGTTGTAAACATGAAACAGCAAATCAGTATTGCTAATTCAAACTGCTGGGATCTCTGAATTTCCAGAAACAAACCAACAGGACATGAAAATAATATTAGTTCTGGTTTTAGAACATAGTGCAAAGACACAGCAGGCTAAAAGATAAACGGTTGTGAAAAAAATTAATCTGGCAAGAAAATAATGACATACCAAAATATTTCAAAAGTGCCTCCTTTATGAATTAGAAACAGCGTGTGCTCTTTGGACAAAGGCATAGAAATTTCATATACAGGAAGTCTAATCATTAAAAAGACTGATTTTAGTAAGTGCTATAATTATGTGGGATTAGAAGATTGTCTAAAAAATCTTGACCAGATAGCAGTTTCCCAAGACTGATCAACACAGCCTGAATGTACTGTAATTGCTTCTTCTTGGAATTCACTTTTTGTAGTTAAGTATTGACCTGTGGCTGCTCTTTCAATTGTTAACTCTGCAACTTGCAAATGAAGCTCTAATAATTTTGCCATAGCCTTCCTGCAAGTTCTAATTTCTTTACCAGAGTTTGTAGATTCTCTTTCAAGTATTTTTTTAAAAGTTTGCACCTGGTCCTGTCTGACCTTGGTTAATCTTGAATACTAAACAAAGTCAGTTCTCATTACTGCTTGGCATCTCTAAAGCTGTATGTGAGACCAGGAAATTAAAAAAAAAACACGCCAGAAGGAGATCATGGCAAGCCACTTCAGTATCATGCCAGGAATACTGCATGAATTTCTCCAGGTAGTCACCAGAAGTCAAGCATGATTACCTGTTTCAACATTAAAGCGAGAGAATGCAGTTCTCACTCTGTTCTCTCTTTCTATCCATTCCCTGGGTGCTATCACACTTTCTTTCAACACAGCTGTCTTCCTGTTCATTCACTAGACTAAAAGCTTCCAGGTTTTATCAAGAAAGGTTTTTCAAAATGAACTTCAGTGTTTTTTTTGCGGGGAACTTGGACCACTTTCATTATTTTTCACAGTAGTTTTAGCTGTGATTGCTTGGACTGTCTCTGGCAAGATTTGGGTTTTCTCTTTCCCTTTTCTGGTTTCTGTTCCTAAGTTACTGTTTTGGCACTTCCCATTTTTGAGGCAGAGTTCTATATACTATCCCTGAGATTCCCCTCTGAATCTTTTGGATGAGGAATTTTATGAGAGTCTTCAGCATGGTACTTTTGCGCTTTAAAATCAAAAGCCAGGCTGATGAGCCTTTCAGCCATCAGAACTTGGTCACCTCAGCAGGAATATTGACATACATATACGGTAAAAGCCAAAACTTTTATGTTCCTTCTCTTAGGCTGATCAATCTGGCAATTGACAGAGAACTGAGAATTGCAGTGTCCTCATTGTCTAAAATGCTTTGCAGAAATAATATTCAGAACATAATTTTATTGAGTATAATAGGGCTGCAAAGGCACCCCAGCCACTCCTGTAAAAACACACACACACACAAAAAACCTGAAATCCATAATAGGTCTGCTTCCAAACAATAGGTGAAGCTTAGACCATTTAAAATTATTTCACCATTCATGAAATATTTGCTACAGTGGCCTTTATCTGCTGTTTTCAAATATCCTTTTTTCCTTTAAGTTGCTAAGGGTGCTTTGGGATTCCGATAAGCTGATAATCAGCAGATTTATGCTCTTTGATTCATGCTGCAGTTCATTTTCAATGAAAAGGAATAAGATTTGTTCAGAAAACTGTATGTATTAGTCATACAGTGCATTGCATAACTGAAGGTCTGGTATTGGGTAGCGCCTTAATTTTGCAGCACTAGAATGATTGTATCAACAAAGCACCATAAAAACAAAATCTGGCACTCATGACCAGTTTTTAAAAAATATTTAATGTAGATAAAACTTGAAACAAATATACTCATGTTTTGAAGCTAGTTGAAGTGTGTATGTGGATAAGTGTAGATCATTGTACATGTGTAAATATAAATTATTCCTTACTTTTTATACTTAGTAAAACAAAAGTCAGGTATGTGTTACAGCTATGTTTGGCACTTCGTTGCATAAAACCAAATTTTTTTAAAAAAATTGCTGCAATGTTTTTGTGTATATTTGGAATATCCATGGGAAAATGTATTTAAGTGACATTTCAAATAAATAATTTCTGTTTGCCATTGTCATATTTACTTTTTTCTAACTATAAATCATGAGCAGTTTTATCAAAATGTTGCATACATCTCTTGAAAAAAACTATAGCCTTATTTTTTCAAGTCATTGAAATTTAGCTACATCCAATATTAGTCTGTTATTTTCTTCATTGGTTGGATGCTGTTTACACAAGTATATTAATGTAGAAGGCATTATCTGAGATTAGCAACAATAGGAATAGCTTCTTACGTATCTGATTTCCAGGCATTGTCTCTTCAGAATTGCACTACCTCTTCCAAACTCTTTTCTTACCTTCCAGGAGGAGGAGAAAACGTTAACCGGCTTTTCTCTCCACCACTTTTTGCCGTTTCACATTTTAAAAAAAGTATTTTCAGCCTAAAATACTTCCTACTGTCTAATCTCTACCGAATTTATTTGCTACTAGTTACACACATTTTAATAGCCTGTCACATTTTATCTCCACAATAGTCTAACCAAAACTACAGGTGGTCCTGCAGTTCATGACCATGATTGAGCCTGCCAATTACAATCGTAAGTTGTACTGTTTGGGATTCTGATAAGCCAATAATCAGCAGATTTCTGCTCTTTGATTCATGCTGCGGTTCATTTTCAATGAAAAGGAATAAGCCTGTCATCACGTGACTGACAGAATTTTATGACCTTCATTTTCAGTGTTCGTTAAGGAAACCACATAGCATTACTGAACACATTGTTCAGGATGAAGCACTTTTGCCAGAAACGAAATAAATGCCAGGTTTTAGCAAACACATTGTTAACCATAGCCTCATGATGTCAGAATGCAGTGAATGGCCATAAATGCCGGCCAATTGCCCGAAATGTAATCAAATGTCCATTGGGGGCAGCCATTGGAACTACAAAACTGGGTTGAAAGTAACTTGGGGAGGTCTGTCATAACTTATGGTCATAACTCAAGGAACACCTGTAATTTTAACATTGGAGGAATTTATTAGGCAGCATTTCATAGCACAATCTATTGATAATGATTATTATTTTTCCTAACTGGAACTTAATTTTTAAGCTACAGTATGTATAGGTTTTATAAAATTTTATATAATGCACTTTAAAGCATGTTAATTTTCATCAGTGGGTTCTTTTTTATCATAGTATACTTTCATACAATATGTCACAGAATGCTGAATCATCATCCAAACTGAATTTAAATGCTGATGGTCATTTAGGAGTTTTATATGTTGGTAATGGGTTTGGAACAAATTATGCAATCAAAATATAATTTCCAGCAATTCCTGCTGCCTGGTGGTCATCCCAACTGGGTTCCAGGATAATTATATCACCACCGGCCTGGTGTTGAAATATTTATCACTACAAATTTTATTTGTTTGTTTGTTTGTTTGTTTGGACTTGTATGCCACCCTATCTCCCGAAGGACTCAGGGTGGCTCACATCGTAAAAAACATGCAATACAAAATTTAAAATTATTAAAATCAATATTAAATCCTAGCCAAACAAATTTCTAAAAACCATGCCAATAAAATATAAACAAATTAAAAACCCCACCCCACCTCAATCCAGGCTGGCCTGCTGGAAAAACCATGTCTTCAGATCGCAGCAGAAGGAACGGAGGTCAGGGGCCAACCGCAGCCCCAAGGGCAACTGATTCCACAGGGATGAAGAATGTTCCTGACATTGTTATTCCAGTGTGTTATTTTAAAGTCAAAGGTTTTTTTTTAAAGTAAAGTTCAAATTTGTACTTTTACTTTCATTGCAGTAAAGACTATAGAATATATATGAGATTTACTGCAACTGAGTAAGCGAATACAGGTAGTTCTTGACTTATGACCACAACTGAGCCCAAAATTTCTGTTGCTAAGCAAGACAGTAGTTAAGTGAGTTGTGACCCATTTTATGAGCTTTCTTGCCACAATTGTTGTGAATCACTGCAGATGTTAATAACAGAGTTACATGAATCTGGCTCTCCCATTAACTTTGCTTGTCAGAAGGTCCCAAAAGGTAATCACATGACCATGGGATACTGCAATCATAAATACAAGTTAGTTTCAAGCATCTGAAATTCAATCACGTGACCATGGGAATGCTGCAACAGTCGTGTGAAAAACAGTCATAAGTCTCTTTTCTCAGTTCCATTCTAACTTAGAACAGTCCATAATCGAACTGTTGTAAGTTGAGGACTACCTGTAGTTTACCAAACTGCTGAACTATATCAACTTTGGTACAGCGCATTCATAATCTTCATTAGATCATTGATATGTCAAATAATCATTTGTTAAATTGATTTCAAATTCCAGTGGGGTTTATGCTGGAATGTCTTAATGGTCTAATAAGATGGGACAGATTTCAATATTAAAGAGATAAAAAGACATCTTGTAAAGTTCCACAAGATATTTTGATAGGATTTTAATAAGAAATAATTTGTAATAATCCTGGAGATATTCAATCTTGATTATTGCAATTCTCTGTACAGGGTTGCCCTAGAAGACACTGCTGGTTCTGAATGTATCATAGGCCATTATGACCATGTTGTGGTGTCTCATGTGACACCTCTGATTCATAACTTGCACTGGTTACTCATAGGCTTTTGGGAGCATTTGGAAGATTCTGAGTATCATCTATAAAGCCCTTCATCCATGAATGACCTGATCATTTGAAGATCACTGTCTCCTGTAGTTTTTGATAGTCTCATAAATAGTAACAGAGTTGTCATGCTCCAGGTCCCATTGATTAAGTAATGACACCTGCAAGCAGGCCTTCACTATCATGGCACCTGGAACAACATACCCCCAGAAATTTGTATGGCCCCCCTGTGGCCTTACTTAAGTGATTTGTGAAGACCTGACTGATCCTCTAGGCATTGATTTAGAAAGGGTGATGGCCTTTTGTGTGGTGTTTTACTTTTTAATTGCATTTATTTTTATTGGGCACTACCTTCATGATATCTATCAACTATATTTCTACTTATTTTTGTAAGCTGCCCAGAATTGTGATACATAGGGTCAACCTATAAAGAAATATGGCTTAGAATATAAATAAATGTTAGACCACCACATTGTAATCCAATTATACAAAAGGAACAAAAATCATCTTTCTTTTCTAAAGATGACTCTAAAAATATCACCCGCACTGTATCAAATACCTTCCCCATGTTTAATGAAGCTGCTACTATTCCACTTTCTATGACTTTATATAAAAAAACATTAATCAATATTTAAGGCTTTTCATGCAGCCAAACTACATGGATGGATAATCAAAGGTAATGTCATATGTAGGGTCCATGCCAGGATTATCAATCTTTTAATATTGAGAAAATTGGAATACATCTTACAAAATCAAATTCTTCTATAAGCCTTCAAAATCACATTATATAACACTCCATAAAGTAAGTTAGCAAAACATTTTTAAGCATTATTAAAAGTGACAAACAATATAGGAGTTTTAAAAAAAGTCAGTGTGTGACTCATGCCATTCAATAGGATAACCCTCAGAACCAGCTTCTCATGCTTTCATAGATTTAATAGTATCTATTTTTTTCTGAAGAGATAAAGCTAAAGGCTGGTCATGTATAATCTTTCTAAGAGCTACATTATATTTTAAATGATTACTTTCTTCCCTCAGTATTTGACTTAGTATTATTAAAATGAGTACGTTTTTTAAAAATTCTGGTTTTAAATTAGAGACATTATGTACTGTGTCCTGAGCACCCTTAGAAATAGAAATTACAATCCTTTGTCACTTCTTTAATCAAAAGGCCAATGTGTTTCAGGTCTTTCCTCTCAATTTCAGTATTTTTGTTTTTCACAGTGCAATTATTACCTATCAGATGCATAAAAGGAACTAAGACCCAATTTGCGTACGATACTCCCCACACGCACCGCACATCTTTGCGCATGCACGCATGTCTCCCGCGCACCCCTTCCCCCAGCGCATGCACACCAGATACCTGATAATCAGCTGTTGGGTGGGCAGCATGCACACATGCACAATGGGGCTCTTCTGGGCAATCTCTTACATGCCGGCAGAAGTAGGTCTGCGTGCCACTTCTGACATGTGTGCCATAGGTTTGCCATCACGGCCTTTGTGTATTAGTTTTACTTTTGTTTCTTGTTTGTTTTTGGGTTAGATAGATAGTTATATAAATTTAATTAATAAACAAATACATGTACATAACTGTAGAAGCAAGAGAGAATATATGTTTTATGGTAGATGTGTTTTATGAAATATAGAGAAGTTAAAAGCAGTCTAGCCTTCTCTAAACTAGTATCCTCCAAGTCATTGATTCTACATTGCACAAGGTTCCTTAACCAACAAGATTCTCAACACAGAGAACCTGAAATTATTTAACTGATTTTAGGCTACTTCCTTTGTCAAAAGTCATATCAAAGCATATTTATTGGCAAAACATTAAAATAACAATTTAAATGGATATTGTGGTTGGAAGGCTTCAGTGATATGGCTAACATATCAAGGTTAGTACCATTCAAATGTGAATTTGAACATTCAGATAAGGATCTCATGTGCATTTTTGACAGATGACAGTGTATGGAGTGCAACACAAATAACAACAGAGTATCTCCCTTTGGGGATATGAAAATATCAAGAATTTAAATACTACTCAATCATTAAAAGTTGTTTGGTATGTGTGCATCTAATATACACACAGTCAAGTATCCAACATTAATCAGAATTGTTATGGATAAGTAGGTTACAGTTCAAGATAAGTTTAACAATCATGTAGGTTGACAAGTGCATTTTATTTTGAAAGCTAATAGCTGTAACCTACTGTGTTTTGCACATTAATATTGTCAAAACTGTTGAAGTTTACAAATGCAAATATATTTGTACAACGTTATTTATTATTTCAGTTGTGATGTGGGTTTGCATTCAGTGCATGGTCTTCTTTCCTGTTGATGATGCGCTTTAGAAGGCTCATTTGAAAATGCAGACAAGTATAATAGTTTGATTGGTTTATTGAGCTTTTGTGTAATGCCTTCCTTTTTTGCAGGCAGCAGCGACCTCTCTGAATTAAAAAAAACCTACAACCAAAATCAATACAGGAAAAACCAGACTAGTTGCTTAATTTTGTTGAGTAAGCAGAATGGTAGATTTTTTAAAAACATCAAGGAAACCTCATAGGAACCTTTAGGATTTAAATATAAATACCATGAAGAAACGACAACTTTTTTATTGGATCTTATGAGCAATGAACTAGAAAAGATTTGTGACAGATTAATTTTCTATATTGTAACTGCAGCATGACTATTGTATGCTCAATGAAAGAAGACTCATGACATTTGCACTTTGGAGGATTGAATTATGAAAATGTTAGAACTCACAGACTATTTGATCAGAGGGAAAAACTTTTCTCTAAGACTAGAAACATTATATGGACTTTTTGCTGAAAGAAGAAAAAAAGATAAGACATTTTATAGGTCTGATGATAAAAAATGTGGACTAAATTAAGGGTTGAAGGGATTTGTATAACATCTAAGAAGCAGGGAGAATCATATATAGTAATCCTTCAGGTTTGAAGAAGACACACTGTTGTGTAGTTCATCTGCAGACTTGTAGTGGCTCTGCAGTTCCATTCTGGAAGTGTGGAGTCTAGCTCAATGGGGGGACTGAAAATCCATTGTTGTAGTAATTGTAGTGTTATTCTATGATACAGTTCATGGTTTTCTATCAATATTTGGAGCAGTGCTCTTCAAAGCTGGGGAGGCCTTATAGCACAGAACCCACCAGTGAGTTCTGTCAGCAGCTGCAGCTTCTAGCTGCCTTGGCTGGATGTCACAATGGCATTGCATTTCCTTCTCAGTACCTTGCATGATTCCATGATTGACTTCAAGATCTCTACACAGATTCCAGTTCATGGAGTAACATTTGAGGTATATGACAGTCATCCATTTTGGTGACTTATCCCACACATTTCGATCTCAGCTCTGATAATCAAGGACTCAATGTTGGTGGACTCCATACAATCCAAGACTTCCAGGTTGGAGACACAGTCTTCCCAAAGAATGCTGAGTATGAAACACAGAGGCCACATGTAAAATTTCTCCAGTTGTCTGATGTGCCTTTGATTAGAGTCCAGAACTCAGTTCAGTATAGGAGAGAAGGGATAATCACAGATGAGTAGATTTTCAGTTTTGTGAAGATACAGATGTTGTATTTATTGACTACTCTAGTACTCAGCCCCTCCAATGCCTGATTGGTCTTTCTGATTTTGGAGTTCAAGAAGGGCTGCCCAATTATTCAGGATTCTGCAGGACACCTTGGGTACTGAGGCAAATGACCATTGGTCCAAAGGCCACACAAGTGCAGGTTTGTGTCTAAAATTGCCAGCGGCCATTGCTTTTCTACTCCCCAATCACTACAGGACTCAAATAATTGGATTTAGACTGAGATGATTTGCAGATGAGTTGTAGATAAAGATGAATTGCACAACAGAAACCTGTGCATGATGGAGTTTAGGTGGAACAACCATTACGAAGGTGCTGTCCCATTCTCTCAGCAGAAGATAACTTAATCCAGTGGTATGGAAAATCATTATGACAGGTGACCATTCCTGGTGTGGTAGATGACCAGGATGTTCTTAGCACACTACAACACATGCTAGGCATTTCTTCTTGACTATTGATCAGGCTGTTCGGCTCAATTTGCCAGGGCCAGAACTTCACATGGTGAAATTTTCATTTCACCAAGAGTCAAAGATCTGTCAGCTACCATCACCTGGAGTGACCCATCTGCTGAGATAGTTTACCAGGATGTGTTTGCTGTGCATGTTACAGCTACTTGGTGCCACAGATGAGACTGAATGCCACTGGGAATCAAAGATAAATAATCAGCCCTATGAAGACCATTGCAGACCCTTCTACCAGAGGTTATATATCCCTCTCTGGATACCCATATACCCCAAGGGAGATTATAAGATTGCAATTATCTATTGAAAAGAAGGTCGGAAGTCATTATGTTTTATAACTTTAGTTTTTCTTTTTTCTTTCTTATCCATTCTTTTCTGTAGATTTGTCTTTTTCTGAAATTCTTAATAAATATAAAGCCATAAAGAAAACCTCATAGAAATAAGTTTGCATACCTGGGCTTGTTTATCTTCAAGCCATGGTCAGAATAGGGGTGTTCTTAAATCATAGAATTATTACAAAGAATAATTCTTTTGCACAGTACTCTATTGAATCAGCAACTCTATTTAAAAAATGGAAAAAAACGTCCCTATTAAAATTAGAAAAGACAGGGAACTAACAACATAATTTATTAAAATAATTTTCCAGAAATTGGAGTAAAGCTGCATTCTCATTGTTTCCAATCTGGATCTGTTTTAATGTTATTACATTTTTAAAATCCTTTGACCTATTTCTTTTTTTTTTCAATTTAGCTGGCTAATAGTAGCATGGACTGCTATCCAACTACTCTTTGGCTTTGGGGTGAAAACAAAGAGACCATAGTCTTGTTCCAATAGCATTGTTTCCTAGGTTGGGAACAAAATATTTTTAGTTTTGGAACACACGTATGATTTTGAGTTTTGTTCCATCAGAATATAGCAACTCAAAATGTATCCGGGATGAAAATGTATCTATGCTGAATATAGGCATTTGATACAAATCACAGTGATTAGTGACAAAACATGAGTCATGATGTATTAATGCAAACTGTAGCCTTTCGTGTTTTATCTCGAAGTATACAAGGACATATGTAGGTCACAGGGTATTGAATTGCAAAGCACATTTTGTCATTTGTGTGTCCCCCTCACTTTCTTCCTGATGACATCCATGATAGAAAGGAGTAGGGAAATCTCAACACATTCCAAGAAGATGGAGTAAATCCATAGGCAACAATAAGAGCCTTGGTGGTGCAGGCTGTTAAACGCCTAGCACTTAAGTTCCAGCTGCCTGCAATTAGTGCAGGCTCGAATCCCACCAGACTCAAGGTTGACTCAGCCTTCCATCCTCTCGGGGTAGGTAAATTGAGGACCCAAGATTGTTGGGGGCAATTAGCTGACCTTGTAAAAATGCCGCTTAGTAATAAGCAGGCATATACAATGGAATGAAGGCTATTGCTGAGCGCATTGGGTTGTATCCCAAAAATGGTAAGCCGCCCTGAGTCTTCGGAGAAGGATGGCATATAAATGTAATTTTTTTAAAAAATTACTACTGTAGGTGTCATTCCCAAGTAATCAGAATAGTGATGGTGTGTTTTTCAGCACCATATCATGAAGTTTGTATATGTCTTCAATCAAATTAAAATTATTTGGCTACCATTAATCTGCAAAAGATAAATTAATGTCCAAGTAGCCACTGGATGATTGCACAACCACCTCCTGTAATAATGTTCTAGAATTAAGTAGGTTTGGAATGGTAATCAGTCCGCTCTTCACAAGCATCAGAAAATTATGCTAATTTAAGAGAAGGATTTACAACACTGGATGTTGATCAGAAGGTTCTTCTCTTGTTCTCTGGCCTGAAAAATTAAAAGAAGAACACTAGCTCTTTTTAAAATCAAAATCACTTTCAATTCAGTTAAGTATGGATATATATTTATATATTCTCAGTGCAAGTAACCAAGGTTAGATCAGGATAGTAGGTGGTCAAACTACATTAGCTACAAAGTTCTGCCAACCTTTACATAGCTGAGAATATATGTTTGCCCTGCCAAAAGTTATCACTAGTTTAACATCCATATTTTGCACAGCCAAGTATTTAAAATAACGTTTATATTTAAACAGAAATTTTAAATAACTGGATTTATTTTTTAATGTTCTCATGTATTGTGAGATCAGGAGGTAGAAATAGGTTTTACTTGTTATCATAAACCTGAAAGAAAATTGAGTCTCTGCAAGTTGAAGTTCACAAATTGTAATGTACCAATAAATCAATTCCTTTAACAATACCCCAACATGTTCATTGACATATTTTAATCTATAAACTCCAGATTATGCAAAACATTCCTTCTGGAATTCTTCCAATCCTCTTTATCAACAGTGGCTATATGAGAGATCTGTATTTTCTTCTGTATAACAAACATGTTCCATTTCTGGGAATTTATACCTTCTTCCCAGGGAAAAGGGTGTCTATGTACATGTTCGTGTATTTAAGTGTAATAATGAAGGTCTGATCAGAATGCATGCACATGTATTACCTGGTTGCCCATCTGTGGATATTCCCAGAATTTATTTCCAATGTGTTGCAAGGAATAAAAAATATTTTTAATGGCAGCCTCTCAGTGTCAAGACTTCCAATTGCATTAAATTGTGGAAATTTATATTCCCACATATCTCAAGGAGAGCCAATTTGGTGTGGAGGTTAAGATATCAGCTTAGAAATGGGACATTGTGATTGCCTTAGGATCAAAGCCAGCTGGCTAACTTTGGGCCAGTCACACTCTCTCTCAGCCTTAGCAAGAGGCAACGGTAAACCATTTCGAAAAACTTGCCAAAAACCCCGGCAGGATCTAGTCCCGCCAGGATTCAAAAACTGTCCCAAAGGCACGTAGACACACATACATCTTTCCAGACCAGCAGACTGGGGAAGCCGATGAGAAATAAATGCTTCGCTTATGTGATGGTGTTTGCTGCACATTTGTATTGTGACCATGAAAATAAGGAAAAGAGGGGACATCTCACTGTACAGTGACTGAATTTTGACACAGCCTTTATCGTTCCAACAAGGATGTGAAACCCGCCCTCTTTCCTGACTTGCCACTCCCATCGTCCTTTGTGATAAAACTTTAGCGGAGTCTACCTCACAAACCGACGCGCTGCTTCTGAACAGCCTCACTCCAGAACTCGCACGAACGTGTTTTATCCCCAGCGCAGCGCAGAAGTAACCCTCTCCCTCCAACAAAGCGCCACAGCCCTGAGGCCGAAAATCCCAAGGGCGCCTTTTCCTCTGCTTGGCAATTCAGTCCCAGGAACCATTAATCACAACTAGCAGAGAATTGCCCTTGTTATCTCCCGCCTCTTAACAGCAGGACCTGCGAGGGGGCTATTGTGCTCTAGCCTAGCGACTCATGTTACCGCGACAGGTGCCTCGTTGGCAGCTCGCCGGGAGCGTTTTTCCAAACCAAACTTAAGAGGCCAGGAAGGGCGCAAGGGAGAGATTCCCACCCACCCTCGTCTTGCGGCGGCGGCGGCGTCCTCCCTCGGCCTCCGCACTTTGCCTCCTGCCTGAGCGGCACTGTCATTCCTGCTGGCGGGAAAGAGTTAAGGAGGCCTCGCTGACTTGGAGCATGAGTCATCTGTCCCTGCGAGCGAGGCCGCCTGTTTTCTCTCACGTAGGGAAACTGGAGAGCTTCCTGGAACACGAGCTACCCGCTCACGTCCGACGCGCAGCGAGCGAGGCCGCCCGCATTAAGGAGCAATAACAAAGACACCTTGGGAGCCCTCAAATGCAGGGAAGCGCCTCGGACTTTCTTCTGGGGGTTAGCTAAGGACGTCTTGTTGGTTCACTCTTGCCCGGGAAGGGAGACTTGTGCGTTGTTGTTTTTTTTTAATCTATTTACTTTCTCCATGCTTCTCTTCAACCCTTCCTACCGTGTTTCCCCGAAAATAAGACACTGTCTTATATTTTTTTGGGCTCCCAAAAACACACTAGGTCTTATTTTCGGGGTAGATCTTATATATTTATGGTGCCAAATAGTGGGTGTGAGTGTGTAGGGGGGGTGTTTCGCAGGTGCACAGTTGCTCCCTGAAAAGTCTTCCTGGAACTGGAGATTTACACTAGGTCTTATTTTCGGGGTAGGTCTTATATTAGGGCAGATTTAGAAAATAGTGCTAGGTCTTACTTTCGGGGTAGGTCTTATTTTCGGGGAAACACGGTAGTATCCACTAAAATTCCACCGTCGCAGTCTGGAATTGGGGCGTCCTCAGCCATCAGTAGGTTACAGAGGCAGTAGACCCAGTTGGAGGCTTTGCAGAAGAAAAGGCGCACAATAATTAAAGTGGGAGCTGGAAGCTACAGGTGAATAGCTGCAGTTTTTAGATGTGCTGTGGATAAAATATATTATAAATATCTAATCTGTTTAAAAATAAGTGGGAATAAAACTAGAGGAGCACTAGTGTTGAGGAATTAAAACATTCAACATCTGGCAGTCCAAGAGTTCCACCGAATTTCTATATGCTGAGACAATCATACTTGAGAATGCTTGCCGTTGTCCAGTTTTCAAAAATACTAGGAGGGGATTTTGAGGTGAGAGCGCAAATAAATTACAGCTCTTTGTTTTAGTGCTGTAAAAAAATTGGCATATAAATAAGCAGGATGTTTTTAAATGTAAAGAAAAAGACTGTTACTGTTCACTTATGAATTTATGCCAGTGTTCCCAATCACTTTAAGTGTGAAGTCCAATTCCAGAATGCCTTGCTGGCTGGGAAATTCTGGGAGGAATTTCTCATGTCTTAAAGTTGCTAAGGTTGAGAAACCCTGGCCTATCCCAATGTATGTTCAAGGTGGAACATAGTAAAATGAGTGTATCTTAAGCAGAGATATCAAATTTTTCCTTGGAGACATCAGACAGTGACTTGGCGTTCTTCATATTGGTGTGCATCCTTTTTCGCACTCTGGATTGCCAGGTATAGAGTGCAAAACTCTGAAGAACCTTTTTCTTTTCTTCAGTTCTATATTGTCTGTTTCTCAGTCACTGCCTGGACAAATTCCTGCACTACTCTTGGCAAGGTTTTTCAGATAGGGTTTGCCATTGCCTCTTTCCTAGGGCTGAGAGAAAATGACTAGTCCAAGGTTACCAGCTGGATTTGTACCTAAGCCAGGACTATAATTCATAGTTTCCCATTTCTAGCCTGATGCCTTCAACCACTGCATCAAACTGATTCTCTCAAAGAACCATTAGATGGCAGCAGAAAATTACAGAATTTGGTGTCTTATGGGATTTTGTAATTCTGTCTAGTACCGTGTTTCCCCGAAAATAAGACCTACCCCGAAAGTAAGACCTAGCACTATTTTCTAAATCTGCCCTAATATAAGACCTACCCCGAAAATAAGACCTAGTGTAAATCTCCAGTTCCAGGAAGACTTTTCAGGGAGCAACCGTGCACCCGCGAAACACCCCCCCACACACTCACACCCACTATTTGGCACCATAAATATATAAGACCTACCCCGAAAATAAGACCTAGTGTGTTTTTGGGAGCCAAAAAAAATATAAGACAGTGTCTTATTTTCAGGGAAACACGGTAATATTGGGCTTCAGCCTTCATGTGGGGTATGCAATGCGGTTTGTGGTCCCCAATACACCATCAATTTGGAGAAAGGCTTATTTAGGATCTCCTTTCAAATATATTTTATTTATGTATGTTTTATAGAGCTGCCCATCTCTCTCAAATGACTCAATATTGCCACATCACCATCCTGCAAGGCAGAGGTGGTATTCAGCAGGTTCTGACCAGTTCTGGAGAACCGGTAGCAGAAATTTTGAGTAGTTCAGAGAACTGGCAATTACCACTTCTGACTGGCCCCACCCCATCTATTTTCTGCCTCCTGAGTCCCAGGAGGTCCTTAAAGCGGGAGTGTATAAGCACACCAGCGTGCTTACCATCCCTGTCTCACTGTCCCCATTTATCTGTATTTAGTTCCTTTGTTCATGTTCATACCTATACTTGTTATCTTGTACATGTTTGACAAACAAATAAAATACATAAATAAATAAAATTGTAGGAAAAGTCTAGTTCATAGTATACTTGGGTTACTCAGTTCTTCTTTCTTCAAAGTGTGTTTGCTTGCCTAATTGCTTCATACTAATAGCATATTATTTTATCTTCCTCCAAATTTCTGTACAAGCATCTTTCACATGACTCCATTCCTTGCTCTTTGATCTGCTTCCTTCTCTTCCATTTATTATCTTCAGTTCTTCCTTTTTTATATGATATTCTCTCAATATTTTATTTCCTGAACCTCTTGTTTTCTTCTTCCTTTCTCTAGCCTTGTTTCTGTGCTTCTATTACAAAAGCTCAGATCCTAATTACATTCTCAACTATTTGTAGCCTTGTCTTGCTCTCTTTTTCCTGCCATCTTTGTGATTTATATTTATTAAATCAGACTTAAATGTGATTTACACTACCTGTCAGCCTTTAATGGCAATTTCTCTTCTGCTCTGTCAAGGCCTATAAAATATTTCGTAATAAATTTTGTATGTGTTTCAATAAATGTTTGTCTAATAAGGATCTTATCTAAATAATGACACATTTATATCTTAGGTTTGGCATACTGCATTAGTAAAGTTCCCACACGTTCTTATTCATTCCTTACACTTAATGCACAGCATGTCATGATTTAATGCACAGCATGTCATGATTAATCTGAGTTATACAACCTGGATGTTAGGTATCTACCTGTTAGCAAACCAGATTTCTCACTGACCTTTCCCTTCGTGACCGAGAATTTTATGCCAAACTATTGGCTGGCTAAGTCTTAGGGTCACAATATGACACTTTGTGCAAAGGATAACAGCAATTAGTGGCTATCTGCAAATATTTCTTTCTTGGATAAGAAGCTTCAATAGGTGATAGTCAGACAATTCTTCTTTAATGATTGTCTGGGAGAGTCTTTCAGTTTCCTCCAGATGTAAATGCATACAGTCCTGTGACTTTAAACCAGCTGTTAATGGAAGATTACAGACTTTACAGGTCAGAAGGCACACATCTGAAGAAGATGGATCTAGAACAGTGATAGTGAATTATGCTATGCATGTCAAAGGTGACATGCAACAACATTTTGAGTGACATGCTAGAGTTTATCAACACTTAATTCTCAGTAGCCTGCCCATTTTCATGATATTTTTGGAGGCTGCAGATTCAGCAGGTTCTGACCAGTACTGGAGGACCAGTAGCAGAAATTTTGAGTAGTTCGGAGAACAGGCAAATACCACCTCTGACTGGCCCCACCCCCATCTATTCTCTGTCTCCCGAGTCCCAGCTGATCCGCTGGGTCTTCTTTTGTTGCCCTGCACAGAAGAACGGAGCTGGAAACAGGTTAGTGGAGTGGGGAGGGAATGTGGATTTTGCAGTATCCTTCCCCTGCCACGCCCACCAAGCCACACACACCAAGCCATGCCCACAGAACCGGTAATAAATTTTTTTGAATCCCACCACTGCTGCAGATATGTGTGAGATTGGGGTTTGCTCTCACATCACCTCTGGACCCTCCAAGAAGCCATATGAGAGGCCGTGCTCCCAATCAGTCTCTGGGACCTTTGAAAATGAGTTTGTATTTATTTGAAACAGATTGTTGAGTTTTCTGCTGTATTTGGATAGTTCTATCGTGGTTAATACCAGATAGATCTGTGCTGGATCTAAAGTCAATAGGAAGGTTAAATGTGTAAGGGGAAGTTGATAACTATGCTAAAATTGTTTGTTTAAATATAAATTAATAAATAGGTCACCAGATGGAACTGTGCTAAAATTTTCAGCCAAGCTTTTTGGTTTTGAAATATTTGGGTCTGTACTTCAAGTGTGTTAACATAACTTACTTTTTATGAATATAATAAATATCATATTACTGAAATCTGGCAGCTGCGTTTCAGTAACATGACCTAGAAGTTGCAAAATTGGAACATAAGGCCACTGTGGCTATTATAGAGGTTTTGGCTACTCCAAATATTACTGTAGGCTGCAGAACATCATTTTACTTTGAAGGGGAATTGCTGTCAAGTTTGTCATTTTATAGGAATGTGCAGGACATATTGTTGATATTTTTCAATTTTGGGATTAGTGCAAGATGGGTTTTTTTACATGGCAATAGATATAAAAGCTTCAAGTGTTGAAATTGCTGGCTATTCTTGTCATGTTACAAGAATGCAGGCAAGGAATTTCTTCAGAGTATTGAGTATTGTAACATAATGATGAAAGGTAAGTTTATGAGCAAGAAATGAGTTTCAGTCAATGGATATTATCACAGAGCTTCACTTCAATTGATATTCAGAATTTAGACTTTGGATATTGTAGATTCTGGTTTTCTGAGAAACTAGTGGTATTATTCATATTGATTTCCTGTTGAATAGATACATGAAACCATTGAGTGAAGTCATTGATTGGTTTAAAATCTGATATAATCTATATACAGATGCCATCCAATTGTACATGTCATCTCCAAGGTGTTGTTAATCTTCATTCTCATTAACTGGAGAATATTTCAGTCTAAAGGGGGAGAATAAATTCAGGCTGAATCTTGACAAGACCAAGTGGCTGTGGATATTTGGCCTCGTATATTTTCCATCTTTAGTTTTGGATGTCATTAGTCTTAGTTCTGCATTGGAGAATGGGGCACTACTGAGGATCATCCTGGATTCACATCTTCTGCTTGAGAAAGGGGTACCTGCTGTGGCCAGGAGGGCCTCTGCGCCAGGTGTGCCTATCTGGTGCACCAGTTGTGCCTATTCCTCAATTGGGAGGCCTAGACAATCATTCTTGCCCTAGTCACCTTGCAAATGGACTACTGCAATGGACTCTGCATGGTACTGTCCTTGAGAACTATTGAAACTATAGCTGGTTAACAATCTGTCAGTGCAAATAGTGATGAGCATGCTGTGGTGTGCCCATGTGTCCCTGCCATCTTGCAAGCTGCATTGTTGCCAATTTGCTTCTGGCTGTATTTCAAGATGCTGGTTATTACTTTTAAAGCTCTTCATAGCATAAGATCCAGGTATTTGAGGGACTGCTTACCTTCAATAGCTTCTAATTATCCAGCAAGATCATGCAGAGTGAGTAGGGTGCACTTTGTTTAAATAGTCTCACCTATCAGGATCTAGAAAACATGCTTTCTCTGATATAGTACCTGCCACTACCACCCCCTCCCTGAGATCCATATTGTTATGTATGCAGGTTTGAATGTCATTGGTTTAGTTTGAACTGTTCTTGTAAAATGTCAGAAATGATTGGTTTAAACAGTGCGGGAAAATCCTGCACTCTGATTGGCTGGCAACTGCCGCTGCTGGCTATAAGTAGCAGCCACAGCCCAGCCAAAGTGGGTTCGTTATGAGCTGTAGTCACTAATAAACTCTTCACTGAAGCACTCCGCATCTGACTCTTCATGCAAACTTAACACTGGCGACGAGGGTGGGATCCTTCCTGAAGAGAAGACGACGTGGAAAACAAGCTGAGAGAGATGGCTGCGCTGAACACCCCCCCAGCCCCGTTAGATCCGATGGCAGAAGACTGGGACTCGTATGCAGATCGTTTCCAAATGTATTTGGAGGGAAACGATCTCACCGACATTTCCAAGAAGCGGAAGAGGGCGGTCTTTCTCACGCACTGCGGTCCGGCAGTTTTCAAGATGGCGAAGGCATTGGCGGGAGCTGCAGACATGAAGGTAATGGAATGGCCTGATTTAGAAAAGCTTTTAAGAGCCCATTACACCCCACAAGTATCGTGCCTCATTAAGAGACACGAGTTTTACCGTTGGGATCAAGGGGAAAGCGAAAACGTTAACGACTTTGTGGCAAGTTTAAGAGACATTGGGGGTGCATGCGAGTTTAACAACTTGGAAGAGGCCATGCGCAATCGATTTGTTCTAGGCCTCAAAGACAAGGTGCTTCAGAGCAAATTATTATCAAAACCTAAGATCACGTTGAAGAAAGCCATGGAGGAGGCCTCCTCAGCGGAAGCCGGCAAGTCCTCAGCAGCAGCCATGAAGAAAATTAACAAGGCCTAGGACTTCCGGTGACGCCTCGGTGTGGCGAGGTAGGGAGAAATACTTCTGCTTCTCCCACCTCGGGTTTTTCCGTTCTAGAACAGCCGTTCGTGGCAGGGTGAGTCCAACTCGAACACCCTTGTGAGGAAGAAAACTTGGAGCCGGTTTGGGAAGTGCGATCCCAAAGGGCGAAGAAGAGTTCCCGAAGTTCTGAGCGGAAGAAGCCAGCGCTGTCAGAGCTGGCCCAAAGACGAGGCGGCGCGCCATTAGTGGGAAGCTGAAAGAGAAAGTTGCCGATCGGAAAAGAAATCAGGAAGCTTGGTGAGAAATTACAAAGACTGAAAAATACTTTGTGGGGATTGTTTAAAGGATTGGGGCGAAAGCGGAAAGAAAGCGGCACAATCTTAGTGACTACCCCACGAAAAAATAAAGTGGAAGACGAGGTTAGAGTCCCGCGCAAAGAACAAGAAAGTTAAACAAGAAAGTGAAAGTCCTGTGAGGAGAGAGAAAGTACCCAGCTGAAAAGAGTCTTATCCAACTGGAGAAAGTGCGGTTGAGGTTGGAAGAGACCTGAGAACGAAGTGGGTGACAGGTGAAAGAGCTACTGGACAGCGGGCTGTGACAGAGTCCACGCAGAGGTAGCCATTGTGATAGAAGAACTAACGGAAAGAAGCCGGACCAGAAGGGTGATTGAACAAAAACACAGTGAGAGAAGTGCCAACGTAGGAAAGAAAGAAGAAAAGTGGGATTTGAGAACTTGAAAGCTGCTAAGGATCCCGCGGTGTGATAGGGTGCAAAGTAAAGAGACGGCGTAAACTCTTATACACTTTAGAACACGGACAGCCTTGCGAATAAACAGAAAAACCGCAGAAAAGGGAAAGTTACAAAAACTAATTCAAACCAATTAACATCCGGAAACTTTCGTTGCTTAACAAAGGTGAAAAGAGAAAGGAAAATAGAACTTTTTTGGAACCAAGGACTGTGGATCAAATCTATCGGAGGGAAGACCAGAAAGGAAAGTTTCACCATTGTGACATTGCATTTTTTTTCTTTCTTCGGCGGCCATTGACATTCGAACAATTGGACAACCCGAGTGAAGAACAGCAATTGAAAAAACGGAAGGAGCCTGATTCAACACTATACGTATATTATTGTGTCTAATTTGTATTCTATTTCATATATTTTATACGACTTTATACTACTTTATATTATACATATATATAGACATAGATAGATTTATAGCATAATTGGGGAAAACCTTATAGGACTGTTATATTATCACAGATTGTTATAAGAAGTTAAGGATTTTGAAATATTGATATTTACAAACTTAATACTTAATTACTTAATTATATTTATTAACTTATTCGTAAGATAAACAACTGATTTAAACTTTTTAGCAAGAGATTATTGTGGATAGATAAGTAGTGATCTATATTAAGTATCTATTTTATACAGAACAATAAGATTTGACAGTCGCTTCTGTCTTTTGCTTCTTTTTATATCTATAGACATATATTATTTTATTTTATTTTATTTGCTCATTACATCCAGTTTTCTCTTTTCTCTTCTTTTTTCTTTATATTTCTCTCTCTCCTTAGACTCCTTTTCTCAGATTATCATACATTATATGCAAGAGATGTAATGTGATTTTACCCTCTGTCCCCCCCCCCCAAGACTATTAAGAGAGATATTGGACTTTAAAACTAACGGGAAAAAAAAAAAACAAGGATAGGTAGTTCCTCTGCTCTCCATTTTTGGTTAGATTTGATTGTGTGAAAATATTGGAATAGAGGGACCTCTAGTAGATGAAAATTGGAAATAAGACGTGGGGAAATATAAATAGAATTATCAAAGAGCAGCAAAAGATAATAAAAGAAATGTCAACAGTAACTTCCACCATTACCAAAACAGGAAAAAAGGGAGTGACAACTGTAACCCCATCTACACCTACGGCGACTTCCTCCCAAAAAACAATAGAAGGGATGCTGGCCCCCGAGAAATCCAATACTCAGACCCCCTCCCAAACGATACAAAACACATTACAGACATTACAAAGCATGATGTTAACGATGCAAGAATCAATGATGAACAACCACGTGGAAAGCAAGAAAGAAAGAGAAGAGATGAGAGCAGAACTAAAAAGTGAACTGGGAGAGATGAAAAATGAATTAAAAACTTTCTTGATACCATCTGCCTCCGTTGTGAAAAAAGAGGTCACCTAGCAAGAGTCTGCAAATCATCCAGAACTCCACCCCACAGAAGGAAGTTTCCTTACAAAGAATTCAAGCCTAACAACTTCAGTGAGAAAATGGGGCGTAGCACAGAAGCAAATGGGAAGAATGAAACTCATCAAACAGTCACCATTGGTCATTCTTCACCCTTGAGAAGCAGAAAAGTACATGTGAAGGTACTCATTGAAGGAAGGCCTTGCCAAATGGAAGTGGACTCAGGCTCCTATTTATCTATGGTGTCATGGGACACTATTCACAGGCTACTTCCCAACATTCAGAAGAAACATTTCCAGAAGCAAGCACTGACTCTTAAAGACTACCAAGGGAACAAGATTCCAGTAGTTGGAACAAGAGAATTCAATGTGAAGTTTAAAGGCCACACCAAACGTTTGCCCCTGACCATCATGGACAAGGATCGCCCAAGCTTGCTGGGACTTGAGTGGTTCAATCCACTAGGCATCGAGGTGACTGGCATCAATCACGTGAGCAACTCTGAATGGGAGGAGGGCTTGAAGTCTGAGTTTCCAGAGGTCTTCAGCGAAGAATTGGGCAAGTATATGGGGACCCCTATCACTTTCAACTTAGATCCCAAGGTGCCCGCAATTCGTTTAAAGCCCAGAAGCCCCATTTGCCTTAAAGGAAAAAATTGATGCACAATTAGATAAACTAATAGCTCAAGGAGTTTTAGAGCCCACTGACCACTCCAGATGGGAGACACCCATAGTCACACCAGTCAAGACTGATGGGTCAGTAAGAATCTGTGGAGACTATAAGGGGACATTGAACCATGCGCTTCAGCAGAGCACATATCCAGTTCCAGTGGTGCATCATTTATTACATTCACTTGGCAGGGGTACAGTCTTTGCCAAACTGGATCTGGCCCAGGCATATCAACAACTAACAGTTGATGATGCCACTGCAGAGGCCCAAACCATTGTGACTCATAGAGGTGCCTTCAAATGTAAAAGATTACAGTTTGGAGTAAGCGTGGCACCAGGCATCTTCCAAAGCCTTATGGAAAGGATGCTCCAAGGACTGCCAGTGGTAGTGCCTTACTTTGATGATGTGTTAATCTCTGCTGAAAATGACACTCAATTACAAGAGAGACTCAGAGAAGTCCTTGCCAGATTCAAGGAAGCGGGGTTAAAAGTCAAGGAAGAAAAATGCACTCTTAGAACTGACAAGGTTGAGTTCTTGGGCTATATGATTGACAAGCATGGCATCCACCCTACAGATGCCAAGGTTCAAGCAATCAAAGAAGCCCCTAGACCAAAATGCAAAACAGATTTACAAGCCTTCCTTGGACTTGTTAACTTTTATCACATGTTCCTACCTCAAAAGGCAACCATTGCAGAACCATTACACAGATTACTGGACAAAAAATCTGCTTGGGTCTGGGGCAGGAAGGAACAATCAGCATTTAACAATATTAAAAGACTAATCACGTCTGATGCTGTACTGATACAGTTCTCTGAGAATTTGCCTGTTGTACTGACTTGTGATGCATCCCCTTTTGGAGTGGGGGGGGTTGAGCCACAAGCTTCCCAGCGGGAGGGAAGCCCCTATTCCATTTTACTCTCACACTTTGACCAAAACAGAGAGGAATTACAGCCAATTGGACAAGGAAGCATTGGCAATTGTTGCAGCTGTCAAGAAATTCCATGAGTATTTATATGGGAGAACATTTACTGTTGTCACAGATCACAAACCTCTTTTAGGCATTGTGG
This sequence comes from Naja naja, assembly GCA_009733165.1. NCBI lineage: Eukaryota > Metazoa > Chordata > Lepidosauria > Squamata > Elapidae > Naja > Naja naja. The sequence goes on along the minus strand of CM019153.1, from coordinate 17,868,221 downwards.
CAGGGGACAAACCAATGCCCACGATCCTGTCACCAAGATTGCTGAGATGGACTGAATTTCTTGCTGCTTATTCATACAAACTTATCCACAAGCCTGGCAAAGACATTGGCCATGCTGATGCTTTGAGTCGCTGCCCACTTCCGTTTCACACTGAGGACTTTGAACCTGAGGCACACACCTTTTTCCTAGAAACTGTTGCCAAGCTTCCAGTACACGCTGCTGAAATTGCCAGAGAAACTGCCAAAGACACTTTATTGGCTCCTGTTATAGGCTGGATTAAGAAAGGTTGGCCTTTTCAAGATCTACCTCACCTTGCCCAACCTTTTAAATCCAGGCAAACTGAATTATCTGTATTAAGAGGATGTATTTTGTGGGGTAACAGGGTGGTTATTCCTGCAAAACTGCAAAAAGAGGTTTTGGAAATGTTACATGAGGGTCATCCAGGTATTGTAAGTATGAAGGGATTGGCCAGGAGTTATGTATGGTGGCCAGGTATTGACAAAATGGTTGAAAACTGGGTTGCATCTTGTCCCAACTGTCAGGTAGTCAGGCCTGCCCCAGCTCCCCACACAGGAATGGGAATGTCCTAGGGGCCCATGGTCTAGGATTCACATTGATTTTGCTGGCCCTACCAGAGGGCACACCTTCCTTATTATAGTAGATGCATATTCCAAATGGTTAGAGGTCATTCCTATGGCATCCACCACAACTGATGCTGTCATAAGCAGCTTAAAAGCAGATTTTGTAACCCAACCAGAGGGTTACCTGATGTTCTTGTCTCTGACAATGGCCCTCAATTTACATCCAACCTTTTTGAACCCTATCTAGCACAACAGGGTATCAGACATGCCCTGACTGCCCCTGGGCACCCTTCGGCTAACGGCCGGGTTGAACGCATGGTACGTTTTACCAAGGAAAAGCTTAAGCAATTGGGTCCTGGGGACATCACTGAGAAAGTTGAAAAACTTCTTAGTGTTCAGCACATCACTCCTAACTCATCAACTAACTTATCCCCAGCAGAGTTGTTGATGGGTAGGAAACTTAGGTCTCCCCATGACTGCCTTCATCCCACTTATGCACCCAACGCACCACTAGATTCCACTAGCAAAGTTTGCACGTTCAGTGTGGGTGATTCTGTTTATGCCAAGAACCTTATGGGTGAACCTTCATGGATTCCTGCTGAAATAACTCAAATCACAGGCCCTTGTTCTTACAGGGTGCAAACAGAGGATGGTGTCCTCTGGAGCAGGCACATTGATCAGCTTAGATCCAGATTACCTCAGGAACATCACAATTGTTCCTCTCTAGTTCCCATACCTAATGCCTTTTGTAGGGGGGAAGGGGAGAAGCAGGAGAATAATCAGCAAACAAGAATCAACCCCATGTGTAACGAGCCATTATGACAGGAACCATCCCAAAACCTGTCACAATGCCAAAATCCATCCTTACAAGTGGAAGATTGCACATCACTACCTGACTTGGGTGCTGACATTGGGTTGGAGATGGGTTGGGAGGAGAGACCAGATTGTAACAATCAAACAGGGTCTTCTTTCACTGGAAGCCCGAAGTCTCAACATATCGTTTTTAAAAGAATACATTAGATAGGTCTGAACCTAGTAGGGGTGTATGCAGGTTTGATGTCATTGGTTTAGTTTGAATGTTCTTGTATGTCAGAAATGATTTAAAAAGTGCGGAAAACCCTGCACTCTGATTGGCTGGCAACCGCGCTGCTAGGTAGCAGCCGCAGCCCAGCCAAATCGTCTGTTATGAGCTGTAGTCACTAATAAACTCTTCACTGAAGCACTCCACGCCTGACTCTTCATGCAAACTAACACATATGGTTCTAATTTTTGATGAAATTAAAGAGAATTCACCAAAGAACCTTGTAGTGCAGGCTGTTAAATGCCTAATTTTTAAGTTCCATTGCCTGCAATTAGTGCTGGCTCAATCCTACCAGGCTCAAGGTTGATTCCAGCCTTCCATCCTCTCCTCGGGGTAGGTAAAGCAGACCCAAGATTGTTGGGGGCCGACTTTGTAAAAATGCTGCTGGGGGTGGAAAAAAATGCTCTAATAATAAGCAGGGGCATATATAATGGAATGAAGGTTCTTGTTGAGCGCATTGGGTTAAGTCAAAATTGTAAGCCACCCTGAGTCCTCCGGAGAAGGGCAGCATATAAATATGAATTTAAAAAAAAGTCTTTGAAGACCTGATTGTTTTCTCAGGCTTGGGGCTAGGGTGGGGACTGAGCCCATGTCAGGTTTTTTTTTTTGGTCATATTGTATGCTTTTTCTGGATTTTATGATTCTTTTTTCTTGGTTTTGCGTTTTATCTCTTACTTTTTAAACTGGAAGCTGACCAGAGTAATTTGGAATCAGGGAGCCTTTACACTTAAACAAACAGACAGATAAATCTGGTACCATTACTAATTTAGAGTTGAATCCCTATCCAGGTGTTTTTTTTTTGTCCCATCTTATGCTAAACAAAATCAAGGTTGTGATTCTTTCAGCTCCAAATTCCTTTACAGCCACATGGAACAGAAATTTTTCAGCAGCAGTGAGTGTTTAATAATAGCTTAACAAGGAGGCTAATGTTATATTCCATTAAGTGCTAAGGACAGACTTTGTTATTTTCTTAGATATTTTAGAAACCATGATAAGTGGTAATGGGACTTTTCTGTTTTGCTGCAAGGTCTATTACAGTCATGCTTTTGAATTGTATAAAGGAGATAGGCATGTGTGTGTGTATATATATATATATATACCTTAGGAGGCTGGTCTTGTCCTCAGCAGGCAGTGTTGAGAGGTGCTCATCTAAATCATCCGCCATTCAGGTTGGTACCTCAGCTTCATTTTCCTGGGAGAAGCTGAAGACACCAGCCTGAAGATGACAATGAGATTTCTTTTCAAACGCTGCTGGGTGGGTATTTTCAACCTTGGTTAATGTGACAAGACCAATACAATTAAGATCTAGATATTTCCGTGGAGAAATTCCATTTAAACATATATATATATATATATATATTTGTTTTCAGAGATTACGTGGTAAAGTAGTATGGAAGTCTAGCTGTCTTGTCCTGCAGTAAGATCTTTACACGGACAAGACCCGGAATACACCAAGACACACACACACACACACACACACACATTGACACACAATAATATTAATATATATATATATATATATATATATATATATATATTTGTTTTTGCAGATTTTCACGGTAAGTAGAGTTATTAGAGCCAATAAGATATTGGCGGCGCTGATGAATTACTGTTTATTTTCAGGCTGGAAAGGTGTTCAGCTTCGCCTCCCGAGTCAAAACCCAGTCAACACGTCAGATGATCTGATGAGATTTTGGAATGCTGCTACAAGGTATTCTCAATCTTACACGGGACAAGACCTGAATACACCAAGACCCACATATATATATATATATATATATATATATATATATATATATATATATATATATATAATTTGTATGAGGCCAGATAACCCTACTTCAGGGGTATTTAGAAGTAAAATGCATATATATTCATAATTCTGTTGCAGGAAATGACAGACTCAGACCTTGGAATCCAAAAATAAGTTTTATTTGTGCAAAGGTTCAGAGTATTTTAGCCAGAGCTACATCTGAACAGCTTCTTATGGGTTTTACAGTTACTTTTATACATTGCAAAGGCTACAAACCACAGAAAAAGAACTTGTCAATCATCCATTGGTTACTTTGAATTTCAGCTACCCCACTCCCTGTTGTGGAAAGTAGCTGGATTTCACAAAATCTTTGCTAACCCACCTTGCTTAAATCCTCTGACTTCTTGTACCTCTGTTTGTGGTTTTTGTTGCAAGCAAGACAATGTTTCCTGCTTGACAAATATGGGTGAATGACCGATGGATGACCCTTTAATCTGGCATTTTTCATTAATACACACATTTCATTATTAAAAGAACAATCTTTTTATATCCTTCTTTATGTTCTGCCTTAATTCAGTTGTAAGGATTGCAAAATAACCTGTTCAAAGTAAAGATCTCTCATGCCCAGGTGTAAAACAAATTGAAAAACACTGGCTTTCATTTTGAAGCCCTCTTCCCAGCAAAAGGAGAAAATAACACTGTTTTAAAATTTCCACAAGAGGTCACTGTAATCACTAGCAATAGTTTAATTGGAATTTAAACTATAGCAGAATATTTAATTGAAGACCAATCAAGAAAGAATCCTTAAAAAAAAGCAATTACTTTTATTTGGAGTCTCATCTGTTTTCTAATGATTTGTCTAGAAAAACTCTTAGGGTATTTTAAACTTGCCAGGAGAAAGCTTGCATGTAAAAACATGACCAAGGAAGCCATTTCTCCTCTTGCGCCTCCCCCAGCCCCCAAATTATGACCTTTGTGAAAGAAGACATTTTAATTAAAAGGATTTACAAGGCATGGCAGTGGCACAGCTGGCTATCTCTGAGAAAATGCATATGTATAAAGGGTCCTAATAAACCACATTGTGCTCTGTAAGTGAAAGCAAAATCTAATATAACAGGAAAGTTATATATAATTCTCTAACAATATGCTATTCATCTACTCTGTTTTTAAAGGTAAATTCAGTGCAGTTAAGCAATTTATTTTAAACAATAAGCCACTGGAGGAAAACAAACTTGAAAATATATTTATTTCAGATACACATAACATTTACAGAATTGCAGCAAATTTCTTGCTATTTTATACTATTATGCTTTTCTAGGAAAATGTAAAATGGGGTAGGTTATATTACATCTGTTGGAAGTTAAAACCCATCCCACTCCTAGGAAAATGAAATATTTTAGGATATACTAAAAAGGCAGAATATTTCTCTAAAAAGAGAAGTAGAAACTCAGAAGTAGAAACTCACCTCAGAAGCAGCAGCTCACCCCCACCTTTGTTAATGGGTGGGCCATTAAAGCCTGGGCCAGAGTATTCTACATAACAAAGCTCTCTACCCATCTCACCACATGGCCTGGGAAGATTGCATCAGTCAGCACTCAGGTGAAGCCATATGGTCCAGACAAAGTCTACAAAGTTAACAGATAACAGTTGGAAGGGACCTTATAGGTCTTCTAGTCTATCCCACCCAAGCGGGAGACCCTACACCATTTCTGACAAATGGCAGCCCAATCTCTTCTTGGAAGCGTCCAGTGATGGCGCTCCCACAACTTCCGAGGACAAGCTGTTCCACTGGTTGATTGTTCTCATTGTCAGAAAGTTTCTCCTTATTTCCAGGTTAAATCTCTCCTTGTTCAGTTTCCATCCATTATTCCTTGTCTGGCCTACAGGTGCTTTAGAAATTAGCTTGACCCCCTTCCTGTCTCTGGCAGCCCCTCAAATATTGGAAGACTGCTATCATGTCTCCCCTGGTCCTTCTCTTCACTAGACTAGCCATGCCCAGGTCCTGTCACCGTTCTTCATATGTTTTAGTCTCCAGTCCCCTAATCATCCTGGTTGCTCTTCTCTGTATTTTTTAGTTAGCTAGGACCCCCACTGCTGGGAGTCTGACAGCCAATGGGATACATTTCTTACACAGGAACAGGAAACACTAAGGTGGAGCCTTAAAACGAAGGGTCTCTCAGCATCTTGTCCCTTCTTTTCCTTCACCCAACATCTTGAAGCATGTGATCGTCCTTTTCACTTTGGAGCTCCAAGCTATGTGGTCCTGTCCACCATTAAACCATCTTTCCAAACAGCCTCCATGTTTCCAGTGTCTTTTTCCTCACTTGGAACTGAACCCAGAAGGATATTTCTTCCAACACATCAAACATCAATTTATATATTTCAATATTGTGAATATATGAAATTTAGAGAAAACAAAATTAAGATGACCAAGAATACGGTCTGTTTGTTTATACACTAGATGTATGTGAAATTCAGCTAATACTAATAATTTCAGAGTACTGTAATAATGCATTAAGTAAGTCACCAAAAAGAAGAATATCATTAATAACACATTTTACTATATATGGCTATAAAACTAAATACATGCCACTTCTCATTTTCAATAATAAAGTTGTTCATTTTGATTGATTGATTGATTGATTGATTATTGTGTCAACTGTTATGACCTTCTAGATAAATTTTATCCTGCATAGTCTGATTCCTCAGATTTTCCAATGGTCCTTCCATCACCACTGTAATTGAGTCCATCTGCCTTGCTGCTCATTGTCTTGTCTTTTCGTCCATGTTCCAGCATTACAGGGAGCTCTGTAAAACTGTCTAAAAATCTTCATTATGTCTCTTCTGAGTTGTTTGTAGTTCTAGGCCAGGGCTGTCAAACTCCCAGCCCACGGGCCGAATGCGTCACGTGCTGGCCATGCCCATGCCCAGTTTAGTGAAGGGGGAAAAAGTCCCGATACATCACATGATGCCGACGTGACACTACGAGTTTGACACCCCTGTTCTAGGCTATGGTTCTCCTCCTCCTCCTCCTCTTGTTCTGATAATCCAATTTGCTTTTTGAAGCAACAATATAAAAAATCCCGCCATAATATAGAGACAATGCATGGTTGAGGTTCTACATGTCCACAAATCCATGAAAACTAATGTGTCTCAGTAGATCAGTTCACTGCTCCCCACATCCATCCTACCCTTTGATAGTTTGATTGCTAAAGTAAGCCATATTTACCTATTCCTACTTATAAGTAGGAATTACAAGTTATGCATATGCAAATTACAAGTTAGGTATTTTGTTCAGCTTCTGGTATTTGCTTATACATAAAGGGAAAAGGAAAAAAGTGATAGGTAAGTAACAGATGCCATGCTAAATGAGGGCTAGCTAGTTGAGTTAGGAGTGATAACTGTGAAGGAAATGTATTCCCCTGCACGGTAGTGTTTTGTGTTTTCTAAAGTGCTCTTGGTGCAGTTTCTATGGTATAACAATGAAGGTGCCATTATCTTTTCATAACAGAGGCCATAGGAACTTGTTCAGCCCACAGCAAGAGTCCTTTATATCTCCACGAATGTCTTGGTTCTCAGACAAAACTAAAAGTCAGTTGTGATCTGAATAGCAATCAGGCTGCATCTGTACTGATTTAGCGTAGGAATGAGAATATAAATGTTTCTGTGATAACTAGGAACTGCTATATATGTTGAGGCATACAGATCTTAAACAATGTGGTTCATAAGAATTCATCAAGAATTTCAGAAATAGCTGATTCCAGAGAGAGCTTTATATAATTTAACATCCAGATCTGGACAGAGAGATTCAGAGGAAAAGGCTATGTTTTCCCTATCACAGAAGAAGGAAAAACACAAAGTGCTACAGTTTTTTGTATTTTAACAAAGTGAGTAAAACGTGTAATCATGCTAGAAGATTAAGAGAGGAAAATTTAAAATTTAAAAATTTTATTTTAAAAACAGTGCCATTTAAAACATTAAAGCGGCAGTAATGTGATTGACAGAGAGGAAGGTGAAGCAGTGTATAATGTTACTTCCTTTTGCTGGGAACACATATGTCAAACTAAAGAGAACCTGAAGGAAGCTTTTGCAATGAGAATGGTTAGTTGCACTGTAAAGAAATATAACACCCTGTTGTGAACACAAGCCAGTTTCATATCTCAGTCCCTTAAATGCACATTTCAGTTAATGCACATTTCAGTTAATTCACATTCCAAATTCAGAGCACTACAAATGCATTCTGTCCTCTTTCTCTGGCTACTTTCCCCTCTGTTTCTCGTCTTCAGTTATTTCTCCCCAGTAGTGATTTTTTTTCTGTATTTCCTTCTTCATATCCTATAAAGTTTTTTTCTTCTTCAATAGCAGAGTTGCTGTCGGGACTGATTCCTCTCATTTCTTATAGGATTCAGTATTGACAAATTTTTATGCATTTTCTCCACCAAGGTGTATATAAATAAATGGCCTTACCTGTTTCTATGCAGTCCCAAGCTTAAATGCTGCTTTGTTATTCTATTTTCTGAAGAATATGAGAAGGGAAAAAGATCTCTGTTATGTATGTAGGTTTAAAGTCATTGGTTTAGTTTGAACTGTTCTTGTAAAATGTTAGAAATGATTGGTTTAAAAAGTGCGGGAAAACCCTGCACTCTGATTGGCTGGCAACTGCTGCTGCTGGCTATAAGTAGCAGCCACAGCCCAGCCAAAGTGGGTCCGTTCTGAGCTGTAGTCACTAATAAACAAAGAGCTTGAAGCACTCCACATCTGTCTCTTCATGCAAACTTAACACTGGCGTGAAGGTGGGATCTCCCTGAAGAAGAAGGCAACGGAACAGAAGAAGAGAGAGATGGAGACTTCGGTGACGCCGGTGTGGCGAGGTAGGGAGAAATACTTCTGCTTCTCCCACCTCGGTTTTTCCGCTCTAGAACAGCCGTCGTGGCAGGGTGAGTCCAACTCGAACACCCTTGTGAGGAAGAAAACTTGGAGCCGGTTTGGGAAGTGCGATCCCAAAGGGCAAGAAGAGTTCCCGTTCTGAGCGGAAGAAGCCAGCTGTCAGAGCTGGCCCGAAGACAAGGCGGCGCCGCCATTAGCAGGAAGCTGAAAGAGAAAGTTGCCGATCGGAAAAGAAATCAGGAAGCTTGGTGAGAAATTACAAAGACTGAAAAATACTTTGTGGGGATTGTTTAAAGGATTGGGGCGAAAGCGGAAAGAAAGCGGCACAATCTTAGTGACTACCCCACGAAAAAATAAAGTGGAAGACGAGGTTAGAGTCCCGCGCAAAGAACAAGAAAGTTAAACAAGAAAGTGAAAGTCCTGTGAGGAGAGAGAAAGTACCCAGCTGAAAAGAGTCTTATCCAACTGGAGAAAGTGCGGTTGAGGTTGGAAGAGACCTGAGAACGAAGTGGGTGACAGGTGAAAGAGCTACTGGACAGCGGGCTGTGACAGAGTCCACGCAGAGGTAGCCATTGTGATAGAAGAACTAACGGAAAGAAGCCGGACCAGAAGGGTGATTGAACAAAAACACAGTGAGAAAAGTGCCAACGTAGGAAAGAAAGAAGAAAAGTGGGATTTGAGAACTTGAAAGCTGCTAAGGATCCCGCGGTGTGATAGGGTGCAAAGTAAAGAGACGGCGTAAACTCTTATACACTTTAGAACACGGACAGCCTTGCGAATAAACAGAAAAACCGCAGAAAAGGGAAAGTTACAAAAACTAATTCAAACCAATTAACATCCGGAAACTTTCGTTGCTTAACAAAGGTGAAAAGAGAAAGGAAAATAGAACTTTTTTGGAACCAAGGACTGTGGATCAAATCTATCGGAGGGAAGACCAGAAAGGAAAGTTTCACCATTGTGACATTGCATTTTTTTTCTTTCTTCGGCGGCCATTGACATTCGAACAATTGGACAACCCGAGTGAAGAACAGCAATTGAAAAAACGGAAGGAGCCTGATTCAACACTATACGTATATTATTGTGTCTAATTTGTATTCTATTTCATATATTTTATACGACTTTATACTACTTTATATTATACATATATATAGACATAGATAGATTTATAGCATAATTGGGGAAAACCTTATAGGACTGTTATATTATCACAGATTGTTATAAGAAGTTAAGGATTTTGAAATATTGATATTTACAAACTTAATACTTAATTACTTAATTATATTTATTAACTTATTCGTAAGATAAACAACTGATTTAAACTTTTTAGCAAGAGATTATTGTGGATAGATAAGTAGTGATCTATATTAAGTATCTATTTTATACAGAACAATAAGATTTGACAGTCGCTTCTGTCTTTTGCTTCTTTTATATCTATAGACATATATTATTTTATTTTATTTTATTTGCTCATTACATCCAGTTTTCTTTTCTTCTTTTTTCTTTATATTTCTCTCCTTAGACTCCTTTTCTCAGATTATCATAAATTATATGCAAGAGATGTAATGTGATTTTACCCTCTGTCCCCCCAAGACTATTAAGAGAGATATTGGACTTTAAAACTAACAGAAAAAAAAAAAACCAAGGATAGGTAGTTCCTCTGCTCTCCATTTTGGTTAGATTTGATTGTGTGAAAATATTGGAATAGAGGGACCTCTAGTAGATGAAAATTGGAAATAAGACGGGGGAAATATAAATAGAATTATCAAAGAGCAGCAAAAGATAATAAAAGAAATGTCAACAGTAACTTCCACCATTACCAAAACAGGAAAAAAGGAGTGACAACTGTAACCCCATCTACACCTAATGCTCCTCTCCCAAAACAATAGAAGGGATGGGCCCCTCGAGAAATCAATACTCAGACCCTCCCAAACGATACAAAACACATTACAGACATTACAAAGCATGATTAACGATGCAAGAATCAATGATGAACAACCACGAAAGCAAGAAAGAAAGAGAAGAGATGAGAGCAGAACTAAAAAGTGAACTGGGAGAGATGAAAAATGAATTAAAAACTTAGAGGGAAAATAGGACAGCTGCAGGAGACAACAAAGACAAATGAGGAGAAAATTATAACAATTACGAAAAGAACAGATCAAACAGGGAAAGGTGGAAGCTATGGAACAGAAAATTAAAGACCAATATAGGAAACGAACGAGGCTTTGACATATTTAGAATTAGATAGAGCCTCATATTATTTAAGGTTCCAGAACATACAAGAGGGGAAAATTTGACTTTCGTGAATGGCAGAATTATTGGCAACTATTCTGCAAAAAGAAAGGGATCAGATGGTACTAGAGATCGATGAGGCATATAGAGTTTATACAACTTATGCTAGAAGACATGGACTCAAGGAGGTTCATGTCAGATTCAGCAGAAAAGAGTTAGAGAGATAATTTATAGATTGACCAGAGAAGAGACAATAAAACACAATGGTAGACAAGTCATAATATTGAAGCAGATTCCAAGGAGAGTGAGAGACCAAAAAGGGAATATAGATTCCTCACAAATCATTTAAATAAAAAAATATTTTATTCAGGTGGAATGATCCAGAAGGAACTTAGTAACATGGGAGGCAGAAGAACCAGAATTGATAATCTAGCTTAAGGCTCAAAGATTTTACTGAACAAACAGGAGGATTAGAGGAGGAATTGAGCAGTAGAGAAGAGTCGAGAAATGCAAGTCATGAAGATCTAAGAGCCCATGCGAGAGGAGAGAGAGAAAGGAGGGGAAGGAGGGGACAGAGAATTAATGGTTTGTAAGAAGGAAGGAGAGAGGAGACAGGAGAAGACAGAAGTCAAACAGCAGGTAAAACGTAATAAAGTTGAAAGAAGTAACCAAATGGGAAGGAATAAAATTAATATCAATGAACATCAATGGACTAAATAGTCCAAATGGAAAAAAATATTCTGTAGATTGGAAAGACAAAAATGGGACATAATATGTCTTCAAGAAGTCCATATAAAAGAACAGGACAAAAATATTTAGAGAATAGAAAACTTGGAAAAGCATTTATGGCTAGCAAAGGAAAGAAAAAGAGGAGTAGTTATATATAAAAGAGGATTTTAATGCAAAATTGATATACAATGATACAGATGGAAGAATATTAATGGTGGAAATAGAGATACATAATAAGAAAACTTTAGCTGTTGGAATCTATGCCAAATAAAACCAAAAAGAATTTTATAAAAACTTATATGAGAAATTGATAGAAATTGCAATCCGAGGATTTGTCTGATGGGGACTACAATGCAATAACTGACAATAGGCAAGATTATGAATCGGAATGCAAACAATACCAAAAACGAAATACTTTACCAAAAATATTTTGAAATGGTAGAGGAATTAGGATTGGAAGATATATGGAGAAAAGGAATCCACAAACCACACAGTATACTTTCCACTTATCACACAAATCCTGTCTAGAATAGACATGATTTGGATAAATAGTGAATTAAAAGAAATCTTTG